>BSBK01000188.1:300000-1755000 GCA_027943335.1 Chamaecyparis obtusa | reverse complement strand
AATGTTGAAACAAATCATGATGAGTTAATGCAACAACTAAGTGTTAGATGTCATTAAGTTGATGGTCTATGAGTTGTTTGCATAAATATATCTTGTAAAGCAACAACTAAGTGTTATATATCATTAAATTGATGGTCTATAAATTGCATGTATAAATACATCTTATAAGAAACAACTAAGTGTTAGATATCATTAAATTGATGGTCTATAAGTTGTTTACATAGATATATCTTATAAATCAATAACTAAGTGTTAGATGTCATTGATGGTCTATGAGTTGTTTGTATAGATATATGATAGGTATTTGGTGAATATCATGTGTTGATATTATGCAGGCCAGTACCTTATTGAGTACTTGGTGAATATCATATGTTGATGTTCTGATAGGCCAATACTCATGATATCAAATGGATAGAATCACCAATGGAGCCAATCCACCTGAGAAATTATGGATAGAATCACCGATGGAGGCAATCCACCTGAGAATGTGTGGATAGAATCGTCAATGGAGGCAATCTATATATTGAGACTATGTTTCTATTGATTACATCTTGAGGATGATGCCTTCATTTCTTACATCATATGATTGATGTTGTCAAGTGTCTTAAGTTTTGACATTGGATTAATTTATCCTCCCTAGCTAGGAGGGAGTGTTGATGTTTTGTAGCTTCAATCGAATAAACACTATGAGTCAATACTAGTGAATATATGTATATATATATATTGTTAGACTGTGATATGAAAAAATTGAAGTATTATTTTATATCAATAATGGAACCAAAATAAAAAACCAAGTTTGGCGGTAAACCAGTCAAACCCAAAAAAAAAATTTGAATTTTTCCTCTTAACCAGATTAGTCAAAAAAATACTAAAATAAATTCTCTCAAGAGTCTCTGATATTGGAGTGCTCCAAGGTATGGTAGCTCCTTCACCTGTACACTCAATACATGATTAAACCAACCTGCTCTGATACCATGTTAAAATAATAACAAAATATAGAGAAAAATAGGAGCTTGTTTAATTAATGAGCTTAGGAATAAGAAGATTTACCATGAATAAATGCAAAAACTAGGAGCATTCACCAAAACCAAGCATACAAGGAGACAAGATTTTGAAGGGGGAAAAGCATAAAAAAACCCCTATGATATTAATGAAAGAGGCAACAAATGCCTGAGAGAGAGAGAGAGAGAGAGAGAGAGAGAGAGCTTAGCTCATACAATGTTGAAGAAGAAGAAGAAGAATCTCATGAGATGAGAGAAAGAGAGCCATCTCTTAATAGAGATGTGAGAAAGGAGTTACATTGTAACTCTCATTTCTGTGTATACCACATTTCACTAGTGTGTGAGACAAGTGTAGGATTCCTCATAAGGAGGAATATCTATTTTCCTTAATAAAGGAAATTACAAATATTACATGTCCTCCCACTTGGACTAGAGGACGAATACATTAGGATACCTTGGTTTATCCTTTAAATACAAATATACCAAGGAAAGATTAAAATCTAACATATATATATATATATATATATATATTATTATATATATTATTATTATTATTAAGTATTAGAGAAATTAATATAATACTCAAGAGATATTATATATATGTATATATGTATGTATGTGTATATATATATATAATCATAATTGTCATTATATTAATTACATATTAATGAATAGACATGTCTCATGAAGGGACATGTCTCTTCTTGGCTCATTCTCAATATAAATGCAAGAGATTGTTGCATTTGGAAAACACATAAAATGAGATAGTGCTATTACATTTGCAATCATCCTAAAACCTTAACACACCCCTTAATTTTAACATGGAAAACTGAAGAGCCCCTTGGTACATCACATTAGGCAGAGTTAGACAAAGTTTCTGGATTCCACTCACCTTCTAGCTAACCATGATTATTTCTCCCTTGTTGGAAAATGTAGAAAATTTGGATGATTATGATATGGTAAGAGAGGTAAGGAGATGGGAAAAACACAGAGAGACAAAAGGTTTTTACTAGAGCTTTGCAGAAGGAGGTGCGGGATAGAAAACAACTGCAGACTACAAAATGACGACCAGACTCAAGAATTTCATGTTTGCTGGAGGACCAGCAAAAGGCAAAGTTGGGGGGAGATGATGAGGCCAATTTAAGGCCTATTTAGTTCATTTTTTTATATATTTTTATGGCTGGGACTTGGGAACTTTATGAGCTTTTGATGGACTTATTTAGATTGCTTATGTTTAAACTGTTGTGTGTGTGTGCACGTTGATGTTTTTAAGATTAAATGAATATGCTAAACATATATGTTATATAGTTACATGGAATGGAATATTGTGTCTTTCTATCTTACATTGATTGGGTAGTTCTTCCTGTAGCCATGTGATAAGAGCAAAGCTAATACAAGGAAAAATTATTATGAATTTTATCTTGGATATGTATTGTAATTTTTGCATATGCACGCTAATCTTTTGTAGGATAATGGTGAGTCAACAAGGGAAGAAGAAGAAGTGAGCATTAGAGGACAAAGTGGTGATAAGAAGTTGTTTAACTATTTTGAACTCATAATGATTCCATTACTTTCAGTCATCAATGGTTACCATTACGGGCTGAGTCAACATGGTTATCAACCATTATGGAGAAAATCTAGAAGTCATGAACTCCTAAATTCATGTGCAACTGAATGCAACCTACTCCTGTATTAAATGATGTTGTTTTGTATCTTCAATATCGTCATATCCCTGACATTGGAGAATCCTAGATTTAGGTAGTTTTGTTCTATTTTGATGTTATAAATAAGTTGGAGTTTAGATTCCTGAGATAGCTAGTTTTTGTGTGGAATCCCTTTGTAATCCAATAGTAGTGATAAATATAATTATGTTGCTACACTATGTGCTTATGTTTTACTCATGAATGAAATGATATTTACAGTTCTTAATTATTGAGTTGTTATTTATTCACTCTTCCATGGGGGCCCACGCAGGAGGTGAACTTCGTTCATAGCTATGTATGAATCAACTTTAAGTTCAACAGAAGTATTTAGAACTTCATTGCTTCTACAGCCATATGGTAACAAAACTATTGGTTGTTTCTTGCAACATAAGAAAATAGCTAGTTTCCTATTTGTAGCATTATTCCAAAGTACTAGGTTAGATTGTTATTCCATTTCTTAGCTTAGTATTTCCTTCAACATTTCAATTTCATAAGTTATAATGACAATTAAGATGGGTTAGAGCATATACTTTGCGGGTATCATTTCAAGTTTACATCCTTGGTTGATAATTTAATGAGCTCAGTATGTTATTCTAGTATGATATTTGGTACTAATTAAATACATAGTTGTTATAAGAAGGATGTCCAATCCTTAATTACAGAGTTATTATATTGGCCAGTGACTCATGAGGTTGATGGAAGGGCACCATTTAATGTTCCTAGAAGTTAATGTTTATTTGTTTATTTGAAAAACTAAGCTCCATTAGATATTGGTCTTATGCCTTTTTTGCTAGGGGTTGTAGTGATGTAGCAGTGGCAGTGGAATATATATGTCTCAAAATAATAGAAGTTAATGTTTATTTGGTTTATTTGAAAAACTAAGCTCCATTGGATATTAGTCTTATGCCTTTTTTGCTAGGGGTTGTAGTGATGTAGCAGTGGTAGTGGAATATATATGTCTCAAAATAATTATATCATAGAAATTTCTTGTGATTGAGGATTTAAGATGACTAAGGAGTGATAGAACAAGAAGAGGATGACACTAGATTTTTAGTTTATAAAAGGTTAGTAAAGGTGTAAATGAGTAGTGTGTTGGGGATTATTCTTTCAAGACAAGAAAACACCAATTGAAAAGGCTTGGACAACCTTCTTCACTTCAATCTCCATAGGAATCAAGAGGGTGTTCCAAGTTATTCTATGTTTGTACATATGATAGATTCATTGTAACGACCAGCTACAAACGTTTGAATGTGGATAATTCTCAAATTTTATGTAGATGGGGTTTTTACTTGAACAAGTAATCCCATTTTATTTAACAAACACTAAAAACACATAAATTATATATTCTCAAAATCATGGAGTGTTATATGATACTTTTAAATGCATCCTCCACATTTTTCTGAGGATTATGGAGATACAAGAGCATAGACAAATTAAAAAAGAAGAAGAAGAAAAAAACACAAAGGAACAATAGATTTGATTAATTTGATTTTAAATTTGAAAGCCCTCTAGGGATCTCAACATTAATGCTTAACATTAACAAGCCCATTCATATTATTATAATTTTCTACTTCAACAATCAATTTCATACACTAAAAATCATTATTATCTACATAAAGAAATTTAACTCTCTCCATGAGAGAGACCCATGAACCAATAACACATCCACAAGAAAAATACAGAGACAAAGTCAACCATTTTAAATGCATTGAACTCATATGATTTAAAGTCTAAAAAGATAGAGACAACTTGATGATATTAGAATTTATAATTGCACAAAATGGTTAATACTGCTCATGAGATTACACTATCTTTGAATCACATTCAATTTCAGCAACCTGAAACTAAAAACTATCCTAGTTACGAGTTAAAGTGAACTTTTAGAACCAGAAGCCCTTTTTTTATGGCCTTGTAATTTCTTTTATATTTAAGGAATGCAACAAGCTTTAGGCCACTAACAAAGATTTTATTCCACGATGAATATTATTGCTACTTGACACACTCTAATACTTTTCAAGTCAATCTAAAGATCAACATTTAACATTTTAAGGATAGTTTTCAACCCAACCATGTCCATACTGCACTGTGGTGAATTTGTCTTGTGAGAAAGGGAAAATGTAGGATTCTCACCATCTCCCCTCTTAGAAGAGAGCCACAATAATAGTTCCCAAGGTGAATGTTGCAAGAGCACCTAGGACATAGGCTAAGTGTCCTATCCTACTTTTGGCTTGTACTGATCCTAGCCTAATCATGGGGTTAATAAAGAATCCATGGGACTCTAAGAGTTGTGAGGAAGTTAGTATGATAGGTTAGTTTAGTTGGACTTATGAATCTTTGTGTGAGAGCTCAATGGACCCTAGGAGTTAGTATAGTCCTAGTAGGAGGAACAGAGTTCAAAGTTGGAAGAGACCTCAATATGTGAGGAAATGGTTAAAATGAGCCTAAATTATATTTTAAAGTGTTTTGTATAACATTTTAGGTGGTTAGGAGTGTGTAAGATTACTTAGGACAATTTGCTCAAAATTTGTCATGACAACTTTTGCAACTTTGCAAAGTTGCATGACAACTTTTGCAACTTTACAAAGTTGCATGACAACTTTTTGTCCTAATGGGACCAACTAATGAATTAGGTCTAATGGAGGTCATAACCACCTAAAACATGTGGCAATAAGCTATTTAATCCCTAAATGTCTTGAATATCAAGGTTGGTCAATTTTGTAATTACTAGCATTAAGAAATCAAATACTATCATAGATAGTTGAGGGTACAATTTACTGTTTCTTTGTTAGATTAGGGTCTAATGGAATAGATTAGGATCTTTATTGAATAAATTAGTTAGTGTTATTTTTTTTACTTTATTTTTGTACTGAAGAGTGTGTTTTAAATCAATTTTCAAGGTCTTGTGTATTGTTTTGTCTTTAGCCAGTTCACTGGCATGTATATAGTAAGCAGTGGAAAAATGGCTCCCCCATAAAATCCCACTATGTGTTCATCATGAACTATTGGGAAATGGAAGTGTATCCAATGTAAAGTGTACATATTCAAGTAGGAGATCTGATAATGAGTTTGGTCATTTTTTTAATATTTCCTTAGGCGAGCACAATGAAATCCTAGTTAGGAGCAAGGAGGTGATTTGTAAGTTTGCTTGCAGGGGTGACTTTGAAGACCAAATAAAATAAATTGGATATATGCAAAAAGATGATAAAAATCCATGATGAAAATATAGAATCTTGTCCAATCCATTTGGAAAGCATATCCCTAGTTCTAGAAGCCACTAAAACCCTCATTAAGTCCTCCTAGTTGAGATAGGGTAATGTACGGAGGCTTAGGAACCCAAGACCCACAAAATATCTTAGGGATTTATAATTTAATAAATAATACCTAATTTTTTTGGTGGGTCCTTCAAGATCATTTTGCAAGAAGACCTAAAAACTCAGATTAGGAGACCTAATTGGGGGCTCAAGGGCTACAAGGCCAAAACTGAGGTTTTGAAAAGATCGGTAAGGAAGAGTTGAGAAGATATTGATAAAATGTGTCAAGAATTAAATAAAGATAATAATTTGGTTACCTCCACACACTTTCAATACTTTCCACTTTCTTAGGAGGTAGAGTACACTTGGAAGAATGGAAGTGAGCAAGAGATGGGAAGGTGTGATTGCACATTGATAGGTCACCTAGAAGAGTGGGAGTGATTAGATCTAATTGAGGAAATTGTGAAAGTCCTTAAGTGACAAGGAAACACCTTGTTGAAGCCCTGATCAAGGAATTGGGGAGGTAGTGAGTTAGGAACCTAGGTTGGTCCTAACAAGTGAATGAATTCTAGTGTGATCCTATCAGATTGGTATCATAGCCTAAAAATATTGGGCTAGAGGACAATTGAAGTTGTATTTAGCTGAGTCAGTAGATTCTTCAAGGATGGAAATAAATACAAATTTGGCCAAGGTGGAAGACCATGAGGAGGAGAATAGACTCCTTAGGGAAAGGCTAGCAGAGATAGAAAGCAAACTTGGTGTAGTGGAGACTAAGATTGAATTGGTTAGAGATAAAGTTAGAGAGGTGGAAGAGAAGGGTAAGGAGTTGGCAGAGGAAGAAAATGTTCTTGAACTAGACCCTGTGTTAGAAGAAGAAACTTTCTTGAGAGAATTGAAGGACATGAGTGGCAATTCTTTGGAAGGAACACCACTATTTAGTGGAAAGATGGAAGCTAAGTTAGTTATGGAATGGATTGAAGGCATGGAGAACCATTTTAAGTGTGAAAGAATTAGTGAAGCCCAAAGGGTTAGAGTGGCGAAGTCAAGGATGAGAGGAGTTTCCCTCACATGGTGGAATTTTGTGCAAGATGAAAGGGTAAAATAGGGAAAAAAACCCTATTACCAATTGGAAAGGTATGGTGGAAAAGATTAGAGAGACCTGCCTACCAAATGATTATGAGGTACAAATACATAAGAAAAGACAAAACTTGAGGCAAAAGGATCTTAAAGTGAGTGCCTATACAGAAGAGTTCCATAAACAATGTCTTAGATCACATGTGATGGAGGAAGAAAGCCTAAAGGTGGCTAGGTATCTAAATGGCCTAAGGTGGAACATACAAGAGGAAATAAGCCTCTTGAGCCCAAGAAAATTCCACCAATATTATAAAATTTCTCTCAAGGTATAAGAGAATCTCAAGAAAAGATATGACTCAAGCAGTCGAGGTAGATGTAGAGAGAGAGATATCAGAGGTCATAAAGGAAGCTTTGAAGGAAGAACTTCAAAACAAAGAAATCAAGGTGAGACTAAGCTCATAGAGAAACAATGAGAAGTAACCAACAACAAAGGTGGTTACATCAACAAGGGTAGATGATCAAACATCAACTATAGAGAAAGATCAAGTGGCCAAGGAAGAGGATCCTACTTCTCTTCCATGAAGTGTTACAATTTCCATCAGTATGGGCATCCAACATATAGGTGTCCTAAGAAAAAAAAATCAACATACCAAGGAGGAGAAAAAAGGTTGAGTTATGTACAAGAGGATTGCTCAGGCAACAAGATTTTTGAAGTGGAATTAGATTAAGAGGTGGGAGATAACCTCAAGATTAGGAGAACAATCATCAAGGAGCCAATCAAAGAGGATCCAAGCTAAATAAGGTCATTATTCATGATTAATTGCAACATACTAGGCAAGGTTTACAAGATCATCATAGACTTCAGATCCACTGATAAAATAGTCTCAAATGAAGCAGACAGCAAGTTGAATTTTCAAAGGATCCCACATACCAATCCCTATAGAGTCACTTGGTTGAACAAGGGTCAACATGTGTTAGTGAATGAGAAATCTTGGGTAGACTTCACCATAGGGAGGTGTAAGGACAAGGTGTTATGTGATGTCTTACCCATGGATGCTTTCCATCTCTTATTGGGAAAACCCTAGAAATTTGATAAGTGGTCCATCCATGATGGAGCCATGAACTCCTACTCATTCAAGGATGGAGTCACATTTAGAATCCAGTCAATCCTAGAAGAAGGCAAAGTTAAAATAGTAGGACCTAATGTACTCTTGATGGGAGAAAAAGAGTTCCTAAACACACTAGAGGAAGGTGAAGGAGTGGGTTATGCTTTGGTGTTGAAGCCTAAAGATGAGAAAGATGAGAAGAAGCCAAATGTACCCATAGAAGTTTAGGAGTTATTGGGACAGTATAAGGAGATAGTTAGTGATGGACAACCAACCACCCTACCATGTAAAAGATCCATAAGCCATCAAATAGACTTTATACTAGGAGCATCCTTACCTATCAAAGTTGCCTACAAAATGACCCCCCGACAAAATGAGGAAATGGCCAAGGAAATCCAAGAACTACTTTAACAAGGCCTAATAATAAAAAGCATAAGTCCTTGTGCATTCCCCATTGTCCTAGCACAAAAGAAAGGAGGAACTTGGAGGTTGTGTATAGACTCTAGGGCCATTAATAGGATTACCATAAGGTATAGGTTCCCAATCCCAAGAATAGAAGACTTGATGGATTGCCTAGGAGGAGCCAATTACTTTTCAAAGATTGACCTTAAAGGTGGATACCACCAAATTAGAATCAAGGAGGGTGATGAGTGTAAAATTTCCTTCAAGACCACAAAAGGCCTATATGAATGGTTAGTCACGCCCTTTGGGTTGTCTAATGCCCCTAGCATCTTCATGAGGTTAATGAATGAAGTGTTGAAGGAATTCATAGGTAAGTGGGTTTTGGTATACCTAGATGACATTCTCATTTTCAGTAAGACCAAGGTAGATCACTTGATTCATTTACAAGTTTTGTTGTAGAGGTTGCATGAAGAAAATCTAACCATCAACTTAGACAAGTGTGAATTCATGAAATAGGAGTTGGTGTACCTAGGATTTGTGGTGTCACAAGGGAACTTGAAAATGGATACTTTAAAGATGGATGCAATCATAAATTGGCCTACATCTAAGTCTGCTATAGAGGTAAGAAGCTTCTATGGATTGGCACAAATCTATAGGAAGTTTATTAGCCAATTCAGTGAGATTTGTGCACCGGTCCTAGACACCATCAAAGGAGGCATGGAAGACAAATTTAAATGGAATGAGAAAGCTAACAAGGCTTTTTAAACCTTGAAGAGGAAGATAGGTACCCAATCAATCTTGGTGTTACCTAGCTTTGAGAAGTTATTCACTGTTGAATGTGATGGTAGCAATATTGCTATAGGAGGAGTCCTAATTCAAGAGGACAAACCAGTGGCCTTCCACAATGATAATTTGAGTGAGGCAAAGAAGAATTACTCCTCATATGATTTGAAGTTATATGAATTGGTTCAAGTCCTTGAAAACTAGAGGCACTACCTCCTCCTTAAAGAATTTGTAGTGTATACAGATAACCAAGCTTTAAGCTTTCTCAACTCACAAGACAAGCTAAACCATGAACACATGAAGTGGGTAGAGTGCATTCAAGCCTACACATTCACAATTAGGCATAATAAGGGACAAAAAAAAAAGTTGCAGTTTCTTTGATCTGAAGACTCTTGACAATCCAAGCAATCCAATTAAGGAGCATTGGCATAGATATCTTCAACGAATTGTACCTAGAGGATGAAGACTTATCAGTTGCTTACAAGGTATGAAAAGAGTTTCAAAACCATTTCCACAGTGAATATTTTTATTTCATTCTTCAAGAAGGTCTTTTGTTTAGGGGAGGGAAACTTTGTGTGCCTAGAGGTTCCATGAGAGAGAACCTAATCCAAGAGAAGTACAATGGAACATTGAGTGGGCATTTTGGTGTTCATAAGACCTTAGAACTAGTTCAAAGATACTATTATTGGCCTAAGATGAACTAAGACATCAAAAGGTATGTAGAGACTTGTATTATCTATTAGAAAGCTAAGGGAACTTCATCAAATGCAGGCTTTTATCAACCCCTTCCAATCCCTAATAGACCTTGGGAATGTCTTAGCATGGATTTTGTCATAGGATTTCCCAAGACAAAATAGGGTTTGAATAGCATATTTGTGATTGTAGACAAATTTAGTAAGATGGACCATTCTGTACCATGCAAAACCACTCATGATGATTGCCACATAGATAATTTGTTTTTCAAGGAAGCAACCTGGATCCATGGTTTACCTTTGAGTATTGTGTCTGACAAAGACTCCAAATTCACAAGTCACTTTTGGAAGACTTTGTGGAAAAATCTTGGCAATAACCTTTCTTTTGGGTTTGCATACCATCTCCAAATAGATGGACAGGCCGAGGTAGTTAACATAAGCTTGGGTAATCTCCTAAGGTTCCTATCTAAGGAATATGGTCAAACATGGGACCAAGTCATTGCACAAGCCAAATTTGCTTATAATGACACCATCAATAGGACCACTGGTAGAAGTCCCTTTAAGGTGGTCTATGGGATTCACCCAAGGGGTATCCATGAGCTCAAAGATCTTGGAGATAAAGCCACTAGGAGTGGGTATGTAGAGGACTTTGCTCAGTCCATGAGGGAATTACATGATTAAGTCAAACAAGCCCTTATGGACAGTACCACCAAGACCAAGAACAAGGTTGATGAGAGAAAGAGGGATATCTAGTTCCAAAATGGGGATCTAGTGATGGTTCACTTGAATAAGGAAATATTGTGTAAGGGGGTCCTTAACAAGATTCAGATGAGAAGGATTGGCCCTTATGTCATCCTAGCAAAGTATGAGAATAATGCCTATAAGGTGGAGTTTCTAGCAGACATAGGACTCTCACCAGTGTTTAATGTTGTAGATCTAGTGCCTTACAAAGGAAAAAGCAAAGTATAAAGCCTTGAACATTTTGAATTTGTAGAAGATGTGGAATCTTTGAAGCTACTAGTCACGCCAAGACCACTGGCAGAGAAGGTCTTAAGCTCTCGGGTTGCTAAGAAGACAAGGCATCAAACATACATGGAATGCCTTATCAAATGGAAAGGAAAGGAAGATGCAGAGGCTACATGGGTCTCTAAATTATTTTTTCACAAGTTGCACCTTGATCCTAATTTGATCCTTTCCAATGGGACTTGATCTCCCTTGTTTAGGGGAGAATGGTGTAGGAGCACCTAGGACATAGGCTAAGTGTCCTATCCTAGTTTTGGCTTGTATTCGTCCTAGCCAAATCATAGGGTTAACAAAGACTCCATGAGATTATAAGAGGTGTGAGGAAGTTAGTATGATAGGCTATTTTGGTTGGAGTTAAGGAAGCTTGGTGTGAGAGCTCAATGGACCCTAGGAGCTAGTATAGTCCTAGTAGGGGGAAAAGAGTTCAAAGTTGGAAAAGATCTCAATATGTGAGGAAATGGTTAAAATGAGCCTAAATTAGATTTAAAAGTGTTTTTTATAACATTTTATGTGGTTAGTGGTGATTTAGGAGTGTGTAAGAGCACTTAGGACAATTTGCTAAAAAGTTGCTCAAAAGTTGTCATGACAACTTTTGCAACTTTGCAAAGTTGCATGACAACTTTTTGTCCTAAAGGGGCCAACTAATTAATTAGGTATAATGGAGGTCCTAACCACCTAAAAAACATGGCAAGAATCTATTTAAGCCTCCAAATAGCTCAAATACTGAGGTTGGTGAATATTGTAATTAATAGCATTAAGCAATCAAATACTATTACAGATAGTTAAGGATACAGTTTACTATTTCTTAGTTAGATTAGGGTCTAATGGAATAGATTGGGATCTTTATTGAAGAAATTATTTAGTATTATTTATTTTAATTTATTTATTTACTAAAGAGTGTTTTTTGAATCTATTTGCAAGGTCTTGTGTATTGTTTTGTCTTTAGCCAGTTCACTGGCATGTATATAGTAAGCAGTGGAAAAATTGTTCCCCCATAAAATCCCACTGTGTGTTCATCACGACCTATTGGAAAATGGAAGTGGAGCCCATTTAAAGTGTGCATAGTCAAGTAGGAGGTCTGATAATGATTTTGGTCATTTTTTTAACCTTTCCCTAGGTGAGTACAATGAAAGTCCTGTTAGGAGCAAGGAGGTGATTTGTAAGTTTGCTTGTAGGGTTGACTTTGAAGACCAAATAAAAGACATTGAATATGTGCAACAAGATGATAAAAATCCATGATGAAAATATAGATGCTTGGACAATCCATTTGGAAAGCATATCCTTATTATGCACAGTGAGCTTCTAGAAGCCACTAAAACCCTCATTAAACCCTCCTAGTCGAGATAGGGTAATGTACGGATGCTTAGGAACCCAAGACCCACAAACTCTCTTAGGTATTCCTAATTGACTAAAGAATCCATAATTTTTTTGGTATGTCCTTTATGATCATTTTTCAAGAAGGCCTAAAAATGCGGATTAGGAGACCTAATTGGGGGCTCAAGGGCTACAAGGCCAAAACAAAGATTTTGAAGAGATCGGTAAGGAAGAGTTGAGAAGATCTTGATAAAATGTGCCAAGAATTGAATAAAGACAAGAATTTCGTTACCTACACACCTATGCAAGAATCACCACTTTCTTAGGAGGTAGAGTACACTTGGGAGAATGGAAGTGAGTAGGAGATGGGTGTTAGGAATAGTCCCAAGAGATAACTAAGAGGGGGGGGGATGAATCAGTTATCTACAAGTTTCAATTCTTTGTCCAATTAAGTATACTTAAACTTTAAGCATAAACATAGTGAAAGAACACTTGAACACAACACCAATATTCTAGTTACAGGGAAACCCAAATAGGTAAAAACCTCATTGGGAATTAACATCCACTGATAAATTGAACTAGTGTATAATGATCCTTGTTAGAAGATCTTACAACCCTGTTAGGATTTGATCTTTATAATGCATTTAGTATAGTGACCTGGTCAAAATTGGGACCCTGTTAGGAGTCTTTTATGATTGACCCTATTAGGGGTGAGGACTCACTGCTCAAAGGGGTGAAGGTTGTAATCTTCTGAATAACAGATACACACTATATCTAGATCTTGGTGAACTACGAGGTATACCTACTATCTTGATTAGTTCCAATGAATAGCACACTCTATCTTCTCTATCACATAGACCTCTTCTTGGTGATAATACTTCGCACTCTCTACTTTGCTCTAATACTTCATCTCATGCCATGCCTTTAGCAATCATAAATGACTGGCTATAAGTATCTTTCCTCTAAATGATATAATCAAGTCAGCCTATTAGAACCACCTTGAAATCATGTTAGAGAAATAATAACACTCTCTAATAACAACTATTTCGGCTCTACTAAGCATGGAACACAAACTGGGACCTGTCCAAATTAATAAATGTAGACGCACACTACATACTGTTGGCTCTACCAAATTAACTGACACTTTCTCCTCAAGCTAAATTACATCATGCGCTCTTAACCAAACATTCTTAATTCTTCTCCAATCACTAATCCAAGTGCACATACTGAAATGATAGGCGCAACTCCTGTACCAATATAATCTATGTCGACTCTTCTAGATAAACATAGGAAACTGCAACTGGTGAATAGCGACTGCATAACTTCACTTCTAATACACATCAAACTTTGTGTCCATGGATATAACAATAATAACATGTCTACATCACATATCTAAATGTGCAAGGCTCCATGATAATTGTACGGACAATCACTCACAGAACACTGCCTATAACTCTGTTAGGAACACAATTGACACAAGTTGCTACATAACTCTCTGTACTAACAATTAACCTTTGTGTCGATGATATCATGCTAATAACATGTCCATGTTGCATGTACTCAAATCTTACTACATAATTCTTCCACGCATGTTACTTATCATATGTTGTCATCAATGACAAACATATAGTTAGCACTAACTTGTTGGCAAATCTCCAACAATCTCCCCCTTTGGCATTGATGCCAACATATGGAATGAAAAACACCACCAATCCAAATGAAAAATTCTTTTATAACATTCTCCATTTCCTCATCAAAACTCCCCCAAGGACGAGTCCTTCATCTATTGCAATATTTTTTAATATTCTTCATTTCCTCAACTGAACAACTTCTAAATACTGCTCTTGCTGCTATATATTACTCCTTCTTAATTTTGTGTGTACTCCCCCTTAAGTACTATTTTTTTTCATGACTATATACTACTCCCCCTTTGACATTAATGGCAAAGGGTGCCAAACATTTAAGCATTGGTACTACTCCTGAAGTAGAGTAGTCAACCATCCATCAATCACTAAGGACTGATGCTATCTTTACTTTTTCTAATTAGAATCAGGGAAGAGAATTACTCCCAGCTTCTCCCTGAGATACTCAAAAGTATCCTTTAGTAAAGGCTTTGTGAATATATCTACTAGTTGTTCCTTTGTACTTACATAATCCAATTTGACTTCTTTCTCTGACACTTTCTCTCTTAGGAAGTGATACTTGATCTCTATGTGTTTTGTCTTTGCATGCATCATAGGGTTCTTTGACATATTGATAGTGCTAGTGTTATCATGATGAATAACAATAGGATAATCAATTTGAATTCCAAAGTCCTTTATCATTTGCTTGATCCAAACAATTGTAGAATAATTCAAATCTGCTGCAACATACTTTGCTTATGTTGTTGACTAAGAAATACAATTCTGCTTCTTGCTTGTCCAAGTGACTAGTTTATCACCAAAAAATACTCCTCCTCCTGATGTACTCTTTCTATCATCCATGCATCCTGCCCAATTTGCATTTGTATATACATGAAGCTCAACATTCTCTGAATTAGGATACCTTAGACCATAATCTAAAGTGCTCTACAAATATCTGAATATTCTCTTTACTACCATGAGGTGACTTTGTTTAGGCTCTGTTGCAAGTCTTCCAACTATGCCAACTGCATTTGAAATGTTAGGTCTGGCTTGAGTAAGATAGATAAGTTTACCAATCATAGATTTGTACAATGTAATATCTATTGGTTGGAGAATCATCTTCTTTTGTAAGCTTGCATCCTATTACCATAGGTGTACCCACTAGCTTGCAATCATCCATCTTGAAATTCTTCAATATCTCTTTTACATACTTAGACGGATTAATGAAAATACCTCTCTTTGTCTGCTGCACATTTAATCCCAAAAAGTATTTGATAGGTCCAATCATGCTCATCTCAAACTCACTCTTCATTTCCTTAGCAAATTCTGCACTAAGTTTGTCATTACCCCCAAAGATAATGTCATCAAAAAATATAGCTATAAGTAGTAAACCTTTAGATGTCTCTCTTATAAATAGATTACAATTTTCTACTCCTTTCTTGAATCTAATTTTTGTTAGATATCCATCAAGTCTCTCATACCAAGCTCTAGGGGCTTGCTTAAGTCCATAGAGGGCTTTCTTCAATCTTCATACCATATCAGGCTTGTCTGATAATGTGAATCCTTCTGGCTACTCAATATATACTTCTTCCTTTAATTCTCCATTCAAGAATGCTGACTTAACATCCATCTGATAAACTTTAAATTTTTTGAATGTCGCATAAGCTAGAAACAACTTAATGGCTTCTAATCTACTCACAGGTGCAAATGTGTCTGAATAATCAATACCTTCTCTTTGCACATATCCCTTACATACTAACCTTGCTTTATTCCTTACTACTATACCATCTTCATTCATCTTGTTTCTGAATATCCACTTTGTTCCAATCACATTCTTATCACTGGGTCTTGGGACCAGTTCCCAAGTATCATTCTTAATAACCTAATCTAGTTCTTCTTTCATAGCATCATGCTAATCTGAATCATTACATGCATCTTCAACACTTAAAGGTTTAATCTGAGATAGGAAAACATGTTGCTTCATTGCCTGCTAAACTTTTTGCTTTTGATCTTTTTGTGACTTTACCGCTTTGATCTCCAATGATGTCATCCTTAGAGTGATATCTAGATGTAAACTTTGGAACTTTAGGTGATACTATCTCATCTACCTTTTGAGTTTCTTCTTCACTTGTTTCAGGGTCATTGAATAATACATCAATATTGTCAAACATCTCTTCAATAACTATCTCACTAGTGGAAGGACTGGGTTCTTCTTCAATCATAGGTGCATAATCATGATATCTTTCTTGAACCATAAACTTTTCATCAATTTTAACATGATCACTTTCAATGATCTTCTTCAATCTCAAATTAAAACATCTATAGGCTTTACTTTTAGTAGAGTAACCAAGGAAAATACCTTCATCACTTCTAGCATCAAACTTGCCTATTACTTCATCCCTCTTGATGTAGCACTTGCTTCCAAAGATTCTAAAGTATTTTACTATGGGAACATTACCAAACCATAGCTCATAAGGTGTCTTGTCTATGCTAGGCCTCAATTGTATTCTATTGATGGTATAGACCGTTGTATTGACCGCATCTCTCCAATAGGTGTGTGCAACTTTTCCTTCAATCATGATGGTGCACGTTGTATCAAGGGTGATCCTATTCCTTCTCTCTATAATCCCATTCTATTGAGGGGTTCTAGGTGCACTCAACTATCTCTTTATGCCATGTTTTCAACAATACTCATAGAATCTATCAGAGGTGAATTCTCCTCCTCTATCCGATCTTAGACACTTTATCTTTAGTCTAGATTCATTCTCAACCTTAGCTTTGAATATTTTGAACTTGTCAAATGCTTCTAACTTATCTTTCAAGAATGCAACCCACATCATTCTAGAATAATCATCAACAAACAAAATAAAATACCTTTCACCATAGTATGATCTTGTTTGAGTTGGTCCACATAGGTCTGTATGAATCAGATCCAACTTGTTCTCTACTAAGTTATGCTTTCTTCTGAATGAATTCCTCACATGTTTTCCCAATACATATTCCCCACAGATAGTATCAACTAGCTTTGCTATGCTAGGTAGATCTCTTACTACCTTTACATTGCTTATCTTTACTATGTTATCAAAATTGATATGACATAGTCTTTTATGCCATAGCCAACTGTCATCTGCTTTAGCAACAAAACAACTTACTTCTGAATTAAGCTGAAAAAAATTACCTTTAGTCTTTGAACCTGATGCAATCATTACACCATCCTTGTTGTTAATGATGCACTTTTTGTCTTTGAACTCCAACTGATAACCTTTGTTAAGCAACTGCCCAACACTAAGAAGGTTATACTTCAGGCCATCTACATAAAGAACATCATCAATATTGTTCTTTCCATCCAATGTGATAGCTCCTCTACCAATGATAGGTTTAGGAGTGTTGTCTCCAAATCTAACCATGCCACCTTTGTATTTGTCTAGATGAACAAATCTTTCTTTATCACCTGTCATGTGATGTGAACAATTGTTATCTATAATCCAATTTGTCCTTATGTCTGCTTGTGAAATTAATGGTAGCTCTTGTTCCTTTTTCTCATCTTCACGATCCATCTCATCATACATCTCCATAATAGCAATAAATCCAATTTCATCTTCTGTTGAATCATCATCTGATGCTCCATCTCCATCATAGTAGCATTCCTTTGTGTACTTAGGCTTGTAGTTATTCTTGAACTTCTTAACTCTTGTAGGAAACTTAGATGCAAAGTGACCAATCTTATTACATGAAAAGCATTTGAATGGAAATTGACCTTCATATTTTCCTTTTCCTTTCTTTTCTCTTTTATAAATCATAGCAATGAAGTCATCTAGTGCTTTTTCTTCATCATCATTATCAAAATTACTAGAAGTGTTTACAAATTTCTTACCATGGACTGATGCTTTGAAGGCTGTCTCACTTTTAGGCTCTGTCTTCAATCTTGAAATCTCAAAAGCTGAAATTTTTCTGATCAAGTTCTCTCTCTTAAAATTTGATGTAAGTTGCATGGTCTCATCAAGGATGTTGATCTTGTTTTCATACTCTGTTGTAAGAGTAGTCATCAATTTATCCAGAATGTCTTCCTCTGAGATCTCTCCACCATTGTTCCTGATTCCAGCAACTGCTTCATTAATCCTTTGATTGTAAGCCCTGATGTCTTCATCAGGTAGCATCTCTAATGCATTGTATCTTTTCTTCCATATTTTTCTGCCCTCATTCTTTGCTTGTGTATCTCCTTCAAACATGTCTTCTAGTTGCTTCCATATCTTGTAGGTTGTGTCTACTTTCTTTATCTTTGAAAACTCACTATCAAATAAGGCATTGATAAGGGCTTCTTTTGCTATTTCATTCTGATGGAACAAATCCTTTTTCTTTCCAGTAGCATCATCCTTTGCAAGATCTTCCAGAGAGGGAATCTTAACTTCTTTGATAGCCACTTCAAAAACTTCAAAAGCAATGCACTGCAAATGTGTTACCATTTTGTTCTTCCAATCAGGATAGTTCTCTCCATCAAACTTAGGACTATCTTTTCTAATCAATGTCATCTAATCAACCTCAAGCTATTAAAATTTCTCTCCGAGGCACTTGGCTCTGATACCAATTATTAGGAATAGTCCCAAGAGATAACTGAGAGGAGGGGGGGCGGGGGTGAATCAGTTATCTACAAGTTTCAATTCTTTGTCCAATTAAGTATACTTAAACTTTAAGCATAAACATAATGAAAGAACACTTGAACACAAAACCAATATTTTGGTTACGGGGAAAGCCAAATAGGTAAAAGCCCCGGTGGGAATTAACACCCACTGATAAATTGAACTAGTGTATAATGATCCTTGTTAGAAGATCTTACAACCCTGTTAGGAGTTGATCTTTACAATGCATTTAGTATAGTGACCTGGTCAAAGGTCGGACCCTGTTAGGAGTCTTTTATGATTGACCTTGTTAGGGGTGAGGACGCACTGTTTGAGACTGCTCAAAGCGGTGAAGGCTGCAACCTTCTGAATAATTGATACACACTATATCTGGATCTTGGTGAACTACGAGGTAGAACTATTGTCTTGATTAGTTCTAATGAATAGAACACTCTATCTTCCTTGTCATATATACCTCTTCTTGATGACACAATACTTCACACTCTCTACTCTTCTCTAATACTTCATCTCATGCCATACCTTTAGCGATCATAAATGACCGGCTATAAGTATCTTTCCTCTAAATGATATAATCAAGCCGGCCTATTAGAACCACCTTGAAATCATGTTAGAGAAATAATGAAACTCTCCAATAACAACTATGTCGGCTCTACTAAGCATGCAACACAAAATGGGACCTATCCAAATTAATAAATGTAGACACATGCTACATACTGTCGGCTCTACCAAACTAATTGATACTTTCTCCTTAAGTTGAATTGCATCATGCACTCTTAACAAAACATTCTTAACTCTTCTCCAATCACTAATCCAAGTGTGCACACCGAAATGATAGGCGTAACTCCTGTACCAATATAATCTCTGTCGACTCTTTTGGATAAACACAGAAAATTGCAACTGGTGAATAATGACTGCATAAATTCACTTCTACTACACATCAAACTCTACATCCATGGATATAAAAACAATAACATGTCTCTATCACATATCTAAACGTGCAAGGCTCCATGATAACTATATGAACAATCACTCACAGAACACTGCCTGTAACTCTATCAAGAACACTGCTGACACAAGCTGCTACATAATTGTCTATACTAACAATTAACCTCTGCATCCATGATATCATGCTGATAACATGTCCATGTTGCATGTACTCAAATCTTACTACATAAGTCTTCCATGCATGCTATTTATCATATGTTGTCATCAATGACAAACATATAGTCAGCACTGGCTTGTTGGAAAATCTCCAACAATGGGAAGGTGTGATTTCACATTGATAGGTCACCTAGAAGAGTGAGAGTGATTAGATTTAATTGAGGACATTTTGAAAGTGCTTAAGAGATAAGGCATCACCTTATTGAAGCCCTTATCAAGGAATTGGGGAGGTAGTGAGTTAGGAACCTAGGTTGGTTCTAATAACTGAATGAATTCTAGTGTGATATTGGGTGACCTCACAATAGTGGGTTACACTTTTTTAGACATGTTGATTTTTGTTGAAATAACACATTTTTAATAAAATATGATGATTTAAGCCTTGAGAGGTTCCATTTGAAGGAATTAATTACAAATGGTTAGCTCAAAACATTTTAGATAAAAAAAATATGGATATAACATCTATACTCCTCATTCATACCTACAATGGAGTCTCCTTTGCACCTATTCAAATGCTAACAAAAAATCACTGCAACTTTATCTTTTGGCAGATCAAATGAATCCATTTGAAAAACTTATCTATGTAGTAAGGTACTACTGAGAAAAATATTTCCAATGATTATAATGTTAATATATATTAAGTTTATTATGACTTTGTATTTTTAGTTTTACTAAACATAGATATTTCACCATATGTCTACCTCTATGTTTGATGCTTGTGGAAAAAATAGTAAATGAGACAAAAAAAACCCTAAAAAATATCTATGTCCTAGGTATTGAAGTTCTCTATCTATTAGAAAAAAGAAAAAGAAATTGGACAAATACACGACAAGTTATAAGCTATGTAGTCAAGGTATGTCAAAATTATGGTTTAGTCAACTTCAAACATTAATAAATTATGAAATAATTGTGATATTGTTGTCAAACCAATAGCATGCCCTCTATATGGATGTTACACAACTAAATTAGAAATGATCACATTGATACCTATTTTAGAAAAAAATGTTATGCTCTATGAAAATAATGTAACTCTTTGAAAATGACATTTTCAACAACATACCAGTTTTTGTGGGAGAAAGAAAAAACCATTCAAATCAATTCAAAAATAAAAATAAAAAATATATTTAGAATCTAGACAAAAAATCCTAAAATACTCTAATTTACTTCATCTTCTGATTTCAAATGGTTTAACGACAATATGCATCTGAATTCGAAAGTTTTTTTTTGAAATGTATAGTTCAGTGTTCATTCAAGAAAAAAAGTGTAACCCACTATTGTGGGTTCACCCTCCTATTAGCGAACTAGGATTAGATAAACCCACATCACCAGATCCTAGAGCCATTCCCAAATATGTATTCTAGACACGAGGGAGAAATAGAGTGAGAGCCTTAAATAAAAAAAACTCTTGATAAACCCAAAAAAACTCCCACAATTTGGAAATAAGCATCAATCATGGGCCCATTAGGTTAAGCAATCCATACAACAACCCTTGGCATTTAAGAAATCCCTACAAAAAAAGTGCAACATCAACTTATGATCCTTATATACTTCTTGCAATAGAGCCTTCCCCAGTCTCAACCTCATGTAACATATAATGCCACTCGTGAAAATTCTCACTATTAGCATCACACACACACAAAAATATATCTAACAAAAATGGAATATCTATAGAGAATGCACATAATCTCATCCATAATCATCTATAAATAATATTTCTCTAGGTTTCAAATCAACTGCCACAACTTGTTAATTCAGACAATCTCTGTACTGAAGTTCATAGCTGTGAATTTTTTTCAAGTTGACATTCTTGGTTATCACAACATCTTGTAAAAGGAATGACAAAAAAGAGTAATGATTCTTTGATCTACACCATATTTCAGGAGTAAATGAAACATCCTTCAGATGTCACTTCTGATATGAAACTCATCTGTTGTCACTCTATAAACATCAAAATATAGTCAAAAAGTCTTGAATTATATAGCATGGCAATCATGGCTTACATGGGAGCACACATGGAAACCAATCACTAGATCAACCTATATTCATCCACATAACCCTCAACATAGTTCTAATTATACACACTCCCTTCAATATTTGATCAGAACACATTTTAGGATGGTCCAGAGGAGGTTGACACAAGAAGAAATGAGAAAATTGATGAACTACAACTGATTTCAAACCTGAATGAAGAATCTGTAATTCAAGAGTACTAAGGATTTGATGATTAGATATGCAAGATGATTAAATCAGTACTATGTTGTCATTGATGTCAACTAGCTTGACAATACTTATCTTGTAAGTTACTATACCGACACATCTGAAGAAAGGTGAAAGAGATGAAGCACATAAATATCTACATGAGGAAGATGTATATGACATATGAGAATAAGGAATACACTAAGTAACTTTTTGATGAGTCTATGACTTGATGAAATTGACTTTATTACGTTGCATTCATCTATGATGAAGAATAGAGCTGAAAGACACAAAGCAGTGTTGTCAATAAATAAAGCATTTTAGTATACATTGACGAAATGTAGTGTATATTGAGCGTAGTGTTAACCAAGCTTGTGTTCACCGACGCATTTCTTTGTTAACCGAGCAAAACTAAAAGGAATTAAATGATTAGTTTAGTCGATAAAGTGATGAGCTATAAAGTGTATGAAATCAAGGTAACAGATAAAGTTTGTTATGAAGATCGACGGTTAACATAAATCAAAAGGGATCTAATGGGGCAGATTGAAATGTGTTACTGACACATCAGCTGAGGAATCTTAAAGTGGAAAAATCTATGAATATGATTAAGTAGAAAAATTTGATGGAGGAAAAGAAAATGATTTACTCATCTATATAAGAGACATTGGTTTCATTATTGAAAGAGAGTCGGAAGAAGAAGATACTGCAGAATTATCACGTGAAGAAGTTTTCATGCATTCTAATCATACTGGTTGATAAGAACCGAGCTGCAGAACAATTATTAAGCTATAGAGAGAAATTACTAACGGATATTAAGTTGATATAGTATTGAATCTGAAGTGTTATATTGATTAGAAATATTTGAATGAGCTAAACATTGATCTGTAAACTGCAAATTGAAGTTGTTTCAAGGCAGATCATCTACTGTTACATATTTAACCATTGTACACAGTCAAATCTCTTAACCGAGCGGACTATGAAAGTTTTTTGATGTTTCATTCATAGAGTGAACATTGTTATCCTGTCAACTCTAGAGTGACTGCTGGTTGGATGATAACTTCTGGTCTAAAATCCTCTAACAAGGTCACACCTAACAGCGTGTTTGTAACCTTTAACAGGGTTGGATCTTCACCGACCTCACTTCAGAAAAGTGAACAATTTTGGGTTGCCGGTCCCAGGTGGTTTTTCCCTTCACAGGGTTTCCACGTTAAATCTCTTGTGTTATGTGTTGATTGTGATAGTTGTTTATTATCATGCTTTGCATATTACATGTTAGATTTAATCGGTAACTATTATAAAGTTTAGACTGATAATCGGTAAAAATACAGACAGTGAAAGTATTTTATGTTTACCGAGTAGCAGAAGTAGTAGAATTGTTTTGGATTATACATTTTGAACTGTGGGACACTGGATAATTGATTCACCCCCCTCTCAATTATTCTAACAATTGGTATCAGAGTTGTGGTTGCTTAGAACAGGGTTTTAAGGACTGTAGCAAAAAGGTTTCAAGATGTATAAGAGGGAACTGCCAAAGCTGAACAAAGATAACTTCACAGTATGGCAAAGCTAGATGAAGTTGCATATATCTAGAATTGGGAATTCTACACTAGAACTGATGGAGAATGGCTACATTGAACCGCCCATTGGTCCCTTAACTCTTGATCAATTGAAGGATAGGCATGAACACAATATTACTATGATGGAACTTGTTGTTGCCTGTACCGATGCCAAATTTGAAGACATCAAGGATTGTGATACAGCTAAGAAGATGTAGGACAAGCTGACTCTAATATACAATGGAGATGCGAATGTTAAGAGAGCCAGAGCAAAAAGTCTAAGAGGTTGATTTGATGATATGAAGATGAAAGAAGGTGAAAACATTGTGCAATATACAAACATACTAAAAGAGGTAGTACATGCTATTAGAGCATCCAGTGGAGTTATTGATGATGAAATAGTAACAAGCAAGATTCTCAGAACTTTGCTACCAATTTATGCGATCAGGATCTCTGCAATTCATGAAACAAGGGCTACATCCAACCTCACCCTTGACAATTTGATCGGTAAGCTTACAACCTTTGAATTGAATAACTTTGACAATAGTGTTGTACCTTCTGTTGAATCTGCTTTCATGTCTTCTTTGAAGATTGGTAAGTCTAGTAGCAGGAATGATAAGAATAATGATAATGATAGTAATACTGATGATGAACTTGACGAGCTTGAAGCTCTTATGGCCAGAAGATTGCCCAAAGGTGAGGGAAGGTATAGAGGCAAGTTATCTTTAGCATGTTTTAATTGTAAAGAAGTTGGCCACATCGTTGCTAGATGTCCGAATAAGAAAGAAGATGATAGATCCAAAGACCGATTTGAAGGAAGCCATGGGAGAAGAGTCAACAAAGGCTACCGACACAACAACAGAGAC
Organism: Chamaecyparis obtusa; assembly: GCA_027943335.1. Classification (NCBI taxonomy): domain Eukaryota; kingdom Viridiplantae; phylum Streptophyta; class Pinopsida; order Cupressales; family Cupressaceae; genus Chamaecyparis; species Chamaecyparis obtusa. The sequence continues at coordinate 1,730,616 of BSBK01000188.1, read as the reverse complement.
AACCGAGATGACTATGACAAAGGGAAAAAGGTATGTTACATAGCCAAAGAATTTGAATCTGAATCTGACACTAATGATGATGTAGAAGTAGAATTTGTTGCTACGAAAGATGATTCAAAGGAAGAAGAGAAACATGAAGAAACAACACTGATCTCTAAAGTAAGCAGAAATGATACATGGATCATAGAAAGTGGCTGTACACATCATATGACTAGTGATATAGAGAAATTTGATCTGCTTGATGAATATGATGGTGGATTTGTTAGAATGGGAATTGATGCACCTTGTATGGTGAGAGGTAAAGGTTCACTGATGATTAATGATAAAATAAAATGTGAGAATGCGTACTAGGTAGATGGACTAAACTAAAATTTTTTAAGTGTGGCACAACTAAATAACTCAGGCCACCAACTTGCTTTTGAGAGCAGAAAGGTAAGAATGTATGATGATGGAGGAAGACTTGTCAGAACTAGTACACAATCCATAGGTAATCTATTTTATCTTGATATTGATCAGTCTTCTTATTTATTAATGAAAGATGAAGATGCATGGTTGTGGCATAAGAGGTTATGTCAAGTAAATTTTGATAACATGATCAAGATTAGTAAGAAGAAAAGAGTTAGAGGGTTGCCTAACTTGTCAAAACCAGATCATGCTATGTGCCATGAATGTTAGAAAGGTAAGATCACTAAGTCCAATTTTAAAAGCAAAGACTACTCAACAAAGAAGATACTTGAGTTGGTTCATACCAACCTATGTGGTCCTATGAGAACTCAGAGCTATTATGGTGATAGATACTTTATTCTTTTTGTTGATGACTATATTAGACTGATGATTGTTATGTTCCTGAAAGAGAAATCTAAAGATTTTAAGATGTTTAAATGGTACAAGGTGAAGGTAGAAAAAGAGACTAGAAAAGAAATCAAATGCTTAAGATCTGATAGAGGAGGTGAATTTATCTCTGATGAATTTACTAATTTCTATAATGAGAATGGTATTAAGAGATAGGTCTCTGCACCGAGAACACCTCAGCAGAATGGGATTGCTAAAAGAAGGAACAGGTCAATCATTGACTGTGCTAGAACACTAATGCTGCAAAAGAATATTTCTCAGACATATTGGAGGGAAGCTGTCAACACATCTGTATATGTGCTTAACTGAGTACAACTGAAGAAGGACACCAACCAGACACCTTATGAGCTATGGTTTGGACACAAACCTACTGTAAGTTATTTCAGGATTTTTGGAAGCAAATGTTTTATTTTAAAAGATGAGAGAAATGGGAAATGGGAAATTTGATTCTAAAGGTGATGAAGGAATATTCTTAGGATATTCTACTAAGAGTAAAGCATACAAATGTCTGAATAAGGTTACAAATAAGATGATTGAAAGTACTAAAATCCATGTTGATGAGTTTGATGACAAGAACATAGAAGAAAGAAAGGAACCATAAGACTATGGTAGATTCACTTACATTGAACTTCCTAACTATCTATCGAAGTCACAACTTGTGATAATCGGTCAGCAAGAAAATAACCCCAAGGAACAAGAAAGGGAAACCGACAAACAAGATGGTGCTACCGAGTAAGCACATGAACCTAAACAAGATGAACAAGAAAGAAGAAATCGAGTACTAGCTAGTTTTTTCAGAAGACATCATCTTGAGACACAAATTATTGAAAACAAACAAGCTGGAATGCAGACAAGAAGCAAAACAAGACAAGGTACATGTCTAGTCTGTGAATTTGAACCAAAGAATGTGAAAGTCGCATTAGAAAATGAAGAATGGGTTAATGCAATGAAGGAGGAAATAGAAAAAATAGGGAAAAATAAAACTTGGTCCTTAGTACCCCGACCTAAAGATAAGAATGTTATTAATACTAAATGGATATTCAGAAACAAACTAAATGAAAATGGTGAAGTGACAAGAAATAAAGCGAGATTGGTATGCAAGGGATATGCACAGGAAGAAGGCCTTGATTATGGTGAGACATTTGCACCTATTTCTAGATTGGAAGGAGTTAGAATGCTACTTGCATATGCTGCACACAAGTAATTTAAGGTTTATCAAATGGATGTGAAATCAACATTTCTGAATGGTATACTTGAAGAAGAGGTCTACATGGAACAACCTGAAGGATTCATTGATCCAGACAACAGAAACATGGTATGTAGATTACACAAAGCTTTATATGGTTTGAAGCAAGCACCGAGAGCATGGTATGAAAGACTACATACTTACTTGTTAAGTATTGGATTTGTAAGGACTAGTGAGAATAACAATTTGTACATGAAAGGTGATACCGATGACACTATTATTATTGCTAAAAATTTTGTTGATGATATTATTTTTGGAGGTCAAGATCATGTATGTAAATCTTTTGCTGATGACATGAGGAATGAGTTTGAAATGTCTATGTTCAGAGAGATTAAATTCTTTCTTGGATTACAAGTGATTCAGCAGAGTGATGGGATATTCATCACACAGTCCAAGACATAAAGGAAGTCTTGAAGACATTTGGCATGGACGATGCTAAACCTATGGGAACACCAATGGCTACTGGAAGTAAATTGACAAAGGAAGATGAAACTATAGAGGTAAACCAGACACTTTACCGATCCATGATTGGTAAGCTCATGTATGTAGTTCATAGTAGACCAGATATAGCACATGCTGTGGAAATTATTGCTAGATGTTCTGCTAATCCTAGAGAATCACACATGATTGCTACTAAAAGGATCTCAAGATATCTGAAAAAGATAGAGGATTATGGATTATGGTATCCTAAGGAAGGTAAGTTTGAGTTGACGGTTTATACCGATGTTGATTGGGCTGAAATTTGGATGACAGAAAAGACGGTGGAGCATTTTTCTTTGGTGAAAGACTTGTAACCTGGACAAGTAAAAATCAGGCTTGTATTTCTCAGTCTACAACTGAAGCAAAGTATGTTGTTGTTGCTACTAATTGCTTAAACATTGCATATATCAAGCAAGTGTTGGAAGGCATGAATGAGGTAATCACTGACCCGGTGATCATATATTGTGACAACACAAGTGCTATTAATATTTTAAAGAATCCAGTGATGCACTCTAAGATAAAGCATATATCAATTAAGTATCACTACTTAAGAGAACAAGTTCAAGAGAAGCAAGTGAAGTTAGAATTTGTTACATCTAAAGAACAACTTGCAGACATTTTTACAAAGCCTCTACCGAAGGACACATTTGAATATTTGAGGACTAGACTTGGGGTCCGTCCCCTGTCTATCAATCACTAATGTGATCTACATGTTGCATCAGCCTACTTTTATCAGAAGATCATTCATGTTGATGCAACATAGTTCACACTTTGGATATTGTTCAAGGTTGTGAATAAGTTTGAAGAACTGAAACAGATTGGGATATCAGTATACTAAGATATAGATGAAGTAATGGACAACAAAGAGTTACTTAGCTACTAGAAGAGCTGATTATTTATTTGTTTCTTTGACATTATTGTCAAAGGGAGACATAAATAATATGAAAAGGAAAAGGAGATATGCACCTATGAGAACTATCTAAGGGAGAGATAATCTGAAAGGAACCTGAGAATTGAAAAGGTTATATCTACAGAATGACAAAGCTATATTTTATAATGTTGTTGAGTAATGTAGTGATTAAACATATTAATGTTGTATGAGCTTAGCAAAGCATTTGATCACAAAGTTGTAGAATACATGTTTGGTATGTGTATGGTACATTTCATATTACTTGAGTTGCCATCAATGCCAAAGGGAGAGATTGATGAACTACAACTGATTTAGAACCTGAATGAAGAATTTGTAATTCAAGATTACTGAGGAGTTGATGATTAGATATGCAAGATGATTAAATTAGTATTATGTTGTCATCGATGTCAACTAGCTTGACAATACTTATATTGTAAGTTACTATACCGACACATCTGAAGAAAGGTGAAAGAGATGAAGCAAAAAAATATCTACATGAGGAAGATGTATATGACATATGAGAATAAGGAATACACTGAGTAACTTGTTGATGAGTCTATGACTTGATGAAATTGACTTTATTATGTTGCATTCATCTATGATGAAGAATAGTGCTGAAAGACACAAAGCAGTGTTGTTGGTAAATAAAGCATTTTAGTATACACTGACGAAATGTAGTGTATACTAAGTGTAGTGTTAATTGAGCTTATGTTCACTGACGCATTTCTTTGTTAACTGAGCAAAACAAAAAGGAATTAAATGATCAGTTTAGTCGATAAAGTGATGAGCTGTAAAGTGTGTGAAATCAAGGTAACAGATAAGGTTTGTTATGAAGATCAACGACTAACATAAATCAAAAGGGATCTAATGGGGTAGATTGAAACGTGTTACTGACACATCAGCCAAGGAAGTTTAAAGTGGCAAAATCTATGAATATGATTAAGCAACAAAATCTGATGGAGGAAAAGAAAATGATTTACTCGTCTATATAAGAGACATTGGTTTCATTATTGAAAGAGAGCAGGAAGAAGAAGATACTACAAAATTATTGCGTGAAGAAGTTTTCATGCATTCTGATCATACTGGTTGATAAGAACCGAGCTGCAGAATAATTACCGAGCTATAGAGAGATATTACCGATGAATAGTAAGTTGATATAGTATTGAATTTGAAGTGTTATATTGATTAGAAATATTTGAATGAGCTGAACATTGATTTGTAAACTGTAAATTGAAGTTGTTTCAAGGCAAATCATCTACTGTTACATATTTAACCATTGTACACAGTCAAATCTCTTGACCAAGTGGACTATGAAAGTCTTTTGATATTTCATTCATAGAGTGAACATTGTTATCCTATCAACCCCAGAGTGACTACTGGTTGGATGATAACTTCTGGTCTAAAATCCTCTAACAAGGTCACACCTAGCAGTGTGTTTATAACCTTTAACAGGGTTGGGTCTTCACCAACCTCACTTCAGAAGAGTGAACAATTTTGGGTTGTCGGTCCTAGGTGGTTTTTCCCTTCACAGGGTTTCCACATTAAATCTCTTGTGTTATGTGTTGATTGTGATATTTGTTTGTTATCATACTTTGCATATTACATGTTAGATTTAATCGGTAACTATTATAAAGTTTAGATTGGCAATCGGTAAAAACATAGACAGTGAAAATATTTTATGTTTACCGAGTAGCAAAAGTAGTAGAATTGTTTTGGATTATACATTTTGAATTGTGGGACACTGGATAACTGATTCACCCCCCTCTCAGTTATTCTAACAAAAATACCGAAATCCATTTTTTTGACATTTTCTATGTTTTATTAATTTGCTATTTCAGAGGCCTTCACAATGTTTCGGGGCTTGAAAACCTTGTGAAGATTGCATTGTACTTCATGGAGTGAATTTATATCGCTTGGAGATCTTTCTAACAAAGTAAATTGTTCACAATTCTAGGCTAGGAGCATAAAGTTATGACTTCTCCAAGTAGACCTAATTTTGTATATAATATTTTGATAGTTTTGGTAGTTTTTCTAGTTTATTTTGTAATAAATATTATATGGACTAATAATTTTCATTTCCAAGGGATGATAGTGACCCTTGGGATCCATCATACTTGGTTCAAACTCCAATCTTGAATGGAATGGATTACTTTTTGGCTTGCAAAATCTATTGTCAAATTTTGTTGTTTGCATTTAAACTAACGATACCAGAGGTATCACACCAGACATTGTAGTCCAAATTCATAATTCAGATCAACATCTCCCTAGACATGTGTCACCACTTTGCACAACCACGAGCCACATGAATTATCTTCAAAAATTGTCATGAAGCTACAACTAAATCATCATGACTTACCTTTTCCTCATTGCATCCTCACGACCCATCCACTTTAATTATAGTTTAAACCTGCAAAATCGTGAGGTCAAAGGTTTTTAACAAGTGTTAACCCATTAAATGCATCGATCAATCACTAGGACACCACACTTAAACAAGTCGCGAGGCCACGACAAGGTATCACCATAAAATTTCATTCTTCCTTGTAGACTAGCAATTGAAAAATGTTTTCACCACTAATCATTGTGAGGATGTGAGAAACCATCACAATCATCAGAAACATAAACTCAGGGGCTTTGCAGGTCCATCTGAATACCTTCAAAAACTCTCATGAGGATGAGATAGGCAACACTTGTTTACCTTTTTAACATCTTCAAATTTTGATACGCGGCTCACTCTCGCTTTCCTGCAAGGTAGAAGTCATCACTTTATAATCTTCTTTTGATGAATCATGTTGGCCACTTGTCTAGTTTCTTCTCTCACTTGCTTTTGTTTGACAAAAGCCACAACCAAAGGCAAATGACTGTCATCCTCTTGAATCCACAAAAGAGAACAAAACTAACTAAGCACACTAAGTTTGAATAATTAAGTATTATAAACTCTAAAACCTTGGCAGTGCTCAAAGAATTATATGCTTTAGTTATTTTCTTTGCTACTCCTAATATCACCAATAATTGTACATAATTTTTGAAAGGATGAAATGATATAAACTAATAAAAACTATAAAACCCATGTTTCTGAACAACCTTACACAATATTTATATAATCCTTAGCTTTTGGACATGCTTCACCAAATATATGTACCCAATACCAATAAAATAAAAACAAATTGTCTCTAAAGCCCTCTACCCATGCGACATTCAACAATATTCATAAAAATTGACTTTTTAAAAATCAATCTTCTTCATAAAAACTAAAACAACAAAGAATGCAAGTCCTTTAATGCTTACTATGCAAGCAACCATGAATAATATTTCATAAACGTATGAAAAAATACAAAGTCATAAATAGTTCTAGATTACAATGGAAGTAGAGAAAGAAGAAGGTTACAAACCCTAAGACTTGGGCCTTTTATGTGCATATCCATTGTAATCCGTAGCTTCTTCGAAGTGGACTATACTTATTCAATCTTAATTTCTTTTAACTCTAAGAAATCTCAAAACACTGAAACCTTATTAAGCCATTGTAAATTAACTGCTAAATTCAACAATGGAAGTGTTTTTGAGCATTTACAAAATTTTAAGATTTCTTTGCTTTTATTTTCCCTATGGTGTTTTAAATAGCATGGATTTTTTCCCCTCTGATTATGTTTTTGAGTGTTTTGACTGATACGAGGATTAGACAAATTAATTTTATTTTATTTGAGTAAATGTATATGTTTCACTTAAAAAAACACTCTTAAGTGGATTTAGTGCTAAGTGGAATGGTAATTGGTTTGGTTTTTTCATCATCTACTCTTGAGAGACAAGTCGACATTAAGACATGACGTGGGATAACAACAAAAATGACCTGCAATTTTATGGTTCAATATGAACTTTGCTTTGTGACTGTTCCTACAACCATTAAAACTATGTTTTGTGACTGTTCCCGCAACCAAGGAAGAACAAAGTAATTTCCTGTTTGTTTGCTAAGAACTATGTTTCTATTATCTATTTCAGTCCAGTTTAGTTTTGAATCGTGTAATATGGTTATGGTTTCTTATCATATGTTGTAATATTAGATATGTAACATAAATATATTTTATTACATTAAATAAATATTAATTTTTTATTAAAACAATTTTGTTTTTGGGTAGAAATCAGTTCTTCTAGTAGATGAAGATGATCCTCAAGATACATATCCATAATATGTTGGTTTTGATCCAAATCTCAAGGCAGAGGATGATGATGATGATGTATATACAAATTACACTGAGGCTGATGATGATGACGACTGCAATGGTGATGATGACTGCAGTAGTGATGATGATGATGATGAGGCAGTTGCTGTTGGTAGCCAGTGACATTCATGATCATATAGACTGCATTATGGATCATTATTGATATATTGTTATGATGCCTATTTTCATGGTTACCATCATATGTATCATTTTCACGACTTGCAATACCATATTATTGAGTTTGATACATATTGACATGTATCATTTTCACTACTTGCATTACCATATTATTGAGTTGATACATTTTGGCATGTATCATTTTCATTCATATCGTTTGGACATGTATCATCTTCTTCAAATTTCTTCTAGATTCAATTGTGTCAATATTTTTTTGCATCAACATTTCAGATTACTCTCTGTGATCCATAACTAGGATGAATGATAGAGAGCATAAGAGGAAAATAAATGTTCTCTATCATTCGTCTTGATGGTGGAACATAGAGTGTGATCTCAAATGTTGATGCAAAAAATATTGACACAATCGAATCCAGAAGCAATTTGAAGATTAATGATGGATTGTGGAAATCTACTTGCTCTTATGTATCATCTTGACTTGTATCATTTTTAGTTACATAATTTATCATTTTTACTTATATCATCTGTACATGTATCATATTGACTTATGTTGACTATTGGACATGTATCATTTTGACACGGTTTTGATCTATTGACATAGTGGAATTTCACTTGTTTTAGTTATATATGATAATCTTATCAATATTGACTTGTCAATTTATATATATTGAAAGTGGTCAATGATTTTTGGATGAATATTTATTACATATGATGTTTTTAATTTGCTACTTAGGATGGATGTTGTCGAATTCAATTAAATTATAAACATTTTGATGTGCACCTTCTTGGTGTCGACATGAGTTTCATGGTTGGAATAAAATATATTAAATTAATAAGAAATGAAAGTATAATAAGAAGCATTTTTAGAAGTAAAAAATGAAGCAAAAATCAAAGTCAAACCAGAAGAAAAATCTAGCGTTATCTAGGAAGCAAAAATAGAAGCAATTCAGGTAGCAAACAAAAGAGTAATGATGCAAGTAATTTTAGAAGCAACAAAAGATGGAATAATAGAAGCCATATCAGAAGCAACAAAAGATGTCTAAATGGAAGCAAAATTAGAAGCTATATAAGAAGCAAAACAAGAAATGCAAAATGGAAGCAAAAAAGGGAGTAAAACTAAAAGCAATGGTAGAAGCAAAATTGGAAGCAATAAGTGGCATAAAAATAGGTGTCAAATTGGACGCAACATAAGAAGCAAAACTAAAAGAAAAACTAGAAGCAACAAATGGTGTTATAATGGAAGCAAAATTGGAAGCAAACAAGAGAGCAAAACTAGAAGCTACAAAGGGCATTAGAAGGGAAGCAAAACTAGAAGCAACAAAAAAAATAAAATGGGAAGCAACAAACAATGTTATAATGGAAGCAAAGCTGGAAGCAACACAAGAAACAAAAACATAAGCAGAATGGGAAGCACAACCATAAGCAAAATGGGAAGCACAACTAGAAGCAAAATGGGAAGCCAAACCGGAAGCAATGAAGGATGTTATAATAGATGCAAAACTTGAAGAAAAATTAGAAGCACGATTGGAGGTAAAACCAGAAGCAAATCCAGAAGTAATTGTTTGTGTCTTTTTTTGGTGCCAAAATGGTGCAAATGCAGTTGCAACACAATGTTCAATGCTAGAAACAACTCCAAATATGGTGCCAAGTACAATGTTAATTGCGACGCTGGATATTGGGAGCACTTGGGCGTCAAGTTTTTTATTAGCATAAAGGCTCATTTCAGAGCCAAAATTACACTAAAAATTGGTCCTATTTTGGGCGCTAATTGCTTGTTCTATTGTAGAGATAAGATCATGAGCAAGGCTTAAAGAGATAAAACATCACTAAGTTGAAGAGAAGCCTCCAAAAAAAGGATCTTAACTCATGTAATCATGTTTAAGGACACAAAACAAAAATAAAAGGACAAAAGACTCATCACAAAGGGGCTAGTACAAAAAAAAGTCTCCAAATCAATTAGTTGAAGAGACCCCAATGAAACAAATGTCTTAACGACTAATATCATACTTGGAATGCTATTGCAAGAGCACACAAAAGAGATACGACAAGCTTTCATGATCCAACCAACTACTAAAGCTATGAGATTATGAAATATAAAAGAAGCAAACCATGGATGCCATAGGCTAGCAAGTTGCATCATGCTAGGTGATCCATGAGAGAAAGAGGAGAAAGAGTAGGAAATAGTCTAACAAGTTGTGTTATGCTAGTTCTACTCATCCAAAAGCAGGAGATCGATGTAAAGATGAAATTGATAATCTAGCAAGTTGTGTTATGCTAGTCAAATAAAGAGGAGAAATAGTAGGAAATAGTCTAGCAACTTGTGTAATGCTAGTTCTACTCATCCAAAAGCGAGAGATCAATGTAAAGATGGAATTGATAGTCTAGCAAGCTGTGTTATGCTAGTCAACCTATCGAAGGGTAACCAAGCAAAGTATTATTCACAAGGAAACCTGCAAAAGAGGATCAACCTAAGAAAATCATTGTTTGCAAAAGGTAGTCCACTAAATAATGCACAAGGGCATAAAGTAACATAATGCATAGGGGCATAAAAGAAACACATAAGGGCACAAAAGAGGTGTACAAGGGCACAAAAGGAATACACATGGGTGCAAAAGAAATGCACAAGGGTGCAAAGGGAATGCACACAGGTGCAAAAGGATTAAGGAATCTATCATATAATACACAATGAGGTTGCATATATTCCCCCCTCCTTAAGATGAAAATATAGAGCTATGATGGCATCTTAAGGAAAAGTAGAACAAGGATACCCACCTTCAACACCAAGGAGATATCCTCTAAGCAATAATGTTTGCATAACCTTAGTGAAAGTGACATAACACTTTCTAGAGCCAAGGAAATATAGTTATGTAAAAGGATATCTTGCAACATGTGTAAAGAGATCCGTAGAAGGAAGAGATGTTTGTTCTAAGACATATACTTCAAAAGGAGTTCCTGAACACAAATAACATCTTCAAGACCAAGAGGGGAAGGAGCACAAGGATTCACCTTTTAGCTCCCCCCCCCCGGCTCCCTGAACACACCCATTGCTAGGTAGGAAAAAGGGATTCTTGATCAAGGATGCCGCACTTTAAGCCTTAAAGGGAATTTAATGAACATAGGTTTACAAATAAGAAAGAGACTATGATCAACGATATACTCTCATATAAGAGAGAATCCTCAATCAAGACAATCAATTTCATATAAGAAAAGATCGCATAATAAACAAAAGCCACTCCACCTAGGAAATTGGATCCTTAGAAATTTTTAAAAAGAAACATCTTAACCCTAAATGTAAAGAAAAGGGAAAGAATAACACATCACGTACTCTAAGTGAAAGATCAAATATAATAGACATACACTCCCAAACAAGGAAGAGATTGCAAATAAGGATGTCATTTAAAAAAAAAAGAAAAAGATCCTTATATGAAACGAGCAAGTCCATGCAAGGTAGGACAACATGTTATAAGGGATACAAGTCAACAAAGAAATAATAGATCCTTTAGAAGGATAGTGAAAGAGTAACTTTGCCCCCGAAGTGGAAAGACATTCACCAAAACAAAAAAATTATATAGAAAATATTGATTCGAAAAACATTACAAATTGAATGTATCTGGACATAACAAAGCATTTTCATTAATACTATGGGCGCTCACTAAAATGCCTGAAATTGGGCAATGAATAGTTTTATTTTCCACGTAAATGATTCAAATAGGGCAATGAAAGGTGTACGTTCATTCAGCAGCTATGGGCACGTCCTGTATGGCTGTTAGTATATCCTTTTTTGGGGAATTCTCATTTTTTGAAATTTATCGTATTCTAAATTTGTTAAATTATTCTGTAGGCAAATTCCGAAGTTTTCTCTTACACCCTTGAATTTTTAACATTAATATATCCGCAAAAATTCAAATTACATTATTTTTTCAGCCTCCTCGACCGCTGACTCGTACGCGCTGAGCAAACCGTTCAAGCTTTGTATTTTTATTAGTCTGTGCTCATTACGAGGCAGCATTACATGAATGCAGAGCCTGAAAGTCCAAAATAAATGGTGAGTGTGGATAACTTACTGCTCTTGTCCTTATTAGCATTTTTATTGCAGTTCAGCGTAGTGGGTAGGCTGCAGAAGTCAATATGATTGATTCTTGCTGCCTATTGAAAGGCCAGAAACATTATGGATGCAACAAAATTTGTTTTTTATAGTAGGTTTGGGTGTTCACTGTTCGAATTGTTTTAGGAGTGGGTACCACCAGTTTCAGTGATAGGGCAAATCTTTCAAATTGTATATTTCAGATTGTGTATGTGAAATTTCCGTGATAGGATAAATACGCTTAGGGAGCGTGGCTGAGACTACAGGTTTGATTGCTTTTGCGGTTCGTTTTAGTTATTTTTTTCCTGCTAAAAAGGTCAAGAGTTGATGTAGGTATAATCAAGTCTCATTGTTTGTTGGGAAAGAAATATGTTGTGTTTGAACATTTTATTAATTGAAGTAAAAAATATAATTTTGAGGTTTTAATGTGTATGTCATTTGGTTTTCCTGCAACAAAAAGCGAAGAACTGAACTTAGCGCAGTTCATTATGTAGCATAGGGGTTATAAAATGCATTTCTTTGTATTCTTCTTCAAGAAAGCGCCATGAACTGAATTGAGTGTTGTTTATTCTGTAGCTTGGGGCTACTTCCTCTGTATTTGAAGCATAAGATGCTATCAGCCTACTAGTTTTTCTCCAATATCATTCTACTCGTGGTCATTTGTTTTCCTGAACAAAGGGCAAAGGCCTCACCACAGTATAAAGTACAGTATAGGAGTGCCTGTGCCGAAATTGAAGCTAGACGCGCTTTGTTTGAATAGGGTATAGTGCCTCTTCAAAATAGGTTTTTGATTTTTCTTATAATTTATCTTTTTTTAAAAAAAAGTTTAAGAGCTGAATTGGGCGTTGTTTAATTTGTAGGATTGGATTATACCCACTTTATTTGGTGCAAGCTTTGGTATGTTTGAAAATTGTGGCGTTTCTCGTGAGAGGGAATTTTGAGAATTCATGTGGTGTTTTTATTTTAGTGTGCTGCAAAATGGGCAAATAGCTGCTTTTGGTGTGGTCTAAATCATAGCTCAGAATTGTCCATGTTGAACTTGAATCAAGACGTGCTATGTGTGAATATGGTATTAATCCTCATCAATATAAATTTTAGAGGTTTCTTATGGTTTTTTTTCTTGTGAAATGGTTTAAGAGCAGAATCAGGCGCAGTCCTGTCTGTGGCACGGGATTTTATATTAACCACGATGCACTATGCCTGAATATGGTGTTAGACCTTTAGCTTCTCTTCAATGGAAACATGCCAATACAGCTTTTCTCCTATTTCAGTTTTACTACTTCCCAAGAGCACTGTTGTCAAACAGACTTCCCTTGCATTCAGGAACTCTGGAAGCAGCAGTTATGTTAGGACACAGTCATCTGTAAACAGAAGACACTGCTTCAGGCTTTTTCGCCAGCCTCAAATTGCTCTATTCTTAAAATTCAAATTGAGACTGGACAACCAACTCCACTTTTCTCCATTAACTGTTGGTCCTAGTGGAACTTATGCACTAGAGAGGAGGAAATTATACAGTGAGACTGCCAACAGGTGGTTTCCCTGCAATGCTGTTGGGGCAGATGCAGAACAACGTGAGGAGGAAGATTCTCAAGAGGTATGGCTTTCATTTTTAGTTATTTATCCTTAAATGTTAATATTTTTGGTGTAATTATAATACAGTTATCACAAACAGCTTGCTATGTTTTACTTTTATAATGCATCATGCTAACATATACAGTGTGTAATGTCGTTCATAAATCTTGGGTATTATGGTTTTTGTTATAGGTTGGATTAATTTGAAAATAAGGATCCTGATGTGATGTTGTTCTTCTGGAATTTCAAGTCCTTTAGACAGAACAACCCAGCGACTCTAAAAAGCTGTTGCCTTAATTTAACAAAGGGACTTTCTAGGCAGGCTGGCGTGCTATAATAAATCTGAGTACTATCTAGAATCCAGATCCATGTAAACCTGGGTATATTTTTTTTGCCAATAAGGGTTTTTTGTAAATCTGGGTATATGTGTTTTTGCCATGGGAACCTGGGTACTTGTTTCTAATCTACACATGGTAACCTTTAATTTTCCCTTTGGGCCTTTCCTGGATTATCAGGACTTCTTACCCTGTTCTTTGGCATATTTTGTGGTTAGTGGGCTGATTTTTCTATAAGGATTTTGTGTGTATATTGGACCAGTCACACGCCTTGGTGTTTAGGCTACATATGCTTTTCTTTCATCCAGATCAAGCCAATGGGTCCATGATAGAATCACTAGATCTTCATCAATTTCCCACTTAGAAATGCCACAGTGTCATTAGAATATGGGTTTGATTGAAATTATTATCATCTTGTGTCATTGATGGATTTTCCTGCTCCATTTACTTGCTTTTCGTATGGATATTGATCTATGCACACAGTTTATCGGCCATCTCTCCCCCAAAAGAGAAACTTATGGTAACTTGATTGCTCTAAAAATCTAGATTATGTGATCAAACTACAATTTTTTTTGTTATTATCAATTCATTTAGCAAAACATTATGGAAGAACAAGAGACTTGTTGATGTGAGTTTTATGCCACTATAACATGCATAATCAAATACTTAGTATTCCAGGTGAAACACCAAATCTCCAACTCTCTCTTGAATAAATACACCACGCATGCTAAAGATTGCAAAAAAAGATCATCAAGGCGACTCCAAGGTTCCTTCTAACTTCGGACACTCACTTAGTTGTAATGATGTGATATACTGGTATCACAAAGGGACTTACACTAGCTCACTAAAACTTATCAACTTGACTTTATGACTGATATGTCAATTTAGTGCAATGAACGACTTTTAACATCATCTATCTTAAAACAAAGTGCAAATGGGATTGAGGTTGTAGGAATTTAGACTACTTGTACTTCTATTCGAGGATGCAAGAGATCGTGAATATCCTTGTGACTCCACTAGGCCTGGTCTTGTCATCAACTCCACCAAAGTAATGCAATCTTATAAGGTAAATGAAGGATGTTCAAACTATTACTGTGACACTAACATCATCCATAGATGCATATCAATGTGTAAGCAATACTTGAAGATAAGCTCATTAATATGCTAGTTGACCACGCAAGACAAACTTACAATTAGTAAGCAGCCAGTGGTGTGGTCTAAGTGAGTTCAACAAAGATGCATCCACAATTAGTTTCATCCAACTAAACTACTCAAAGCAAATTCTAAAACTAAGTACTTGAAAGAAAATGCTAATCTAAGTGAAGAATGTAAGGAACCATCCAATACTCCAAAAAGTTCATAAGTATTCACCACGCAAACACAACAATGAATATAGAGCAATTTTTATTAGCAACAATTATCTAACAATTCTCCCTTACAAATGAGGAGAGCAAGCTTTATATAGGGAGCTCTATTACAATAAATGGTCAAGACTAAACCAAGATTAGTGGCCCAGATTTATCCACTAAAGCCCTAATTTACCTAACAGCTACAAGCATTAAATGCTTGACCAATCACAATAAAGCACCACCGTGTGGGGCAGTAAGAAAATTACAATGCCTTTAAGAGCCAATGAGAAAATGGGTTAGGTAGAAGCTTATAGAAGAAGGCACCAATCAGTGGGCCAGTGATAGAATGTCACATGGGCTTGCAACAAATCTTCCTTTAGAAGATAATTTCCTTTGACCTTTTCCCTTTTGGCAAATTCAATGAATTTTGACATAATATTGCTGAGCTCTTCTATGGGACCACTTGACGTGATCTGATTCGTTGAAGACTTATGAGTGCCACCTCAACATGTTTATCTTATAGACTTGATCAATATCTCTTGATGATGAGAAAATATCTTTTGATACTCAACATTATCAAGCTTTCAAATGATTGCGATGGATCATATTCCCAAATTGCTTCATCTTCATGTCATATGATGTCATCTTGATTCTTCACCTTGAAATCTTCTCATTGTCCGCCGAATATTAGGTTTACACAACTATTAAATATTAGATTTTAGGTTAGACTTTACGTTTTCCCTTTGTTCAATTGGAAAAAGGTTGAAACACAAAAACACCACGTCAACACAAAAATACCACATCAACACAAAAACGTCCAAATATAGGATGAAAACCACAGATGCGTTTCAGGCTTCAAAATATCGAACCCTGTCCGATTTCACAGGGTTTTTTGGACGTATTGGAATCTGATACGTACCGTACCAGCATCCGAGGGAAATTTGTGAAGTACCGGTAATTTAGTATATTATATGTTAATAAGGATGAAATCAGGATCATCTATATGCTCTATATAGATGATCTAAATGTATATATCTAATTATTCTATAACATATCTCTGAACGATCTAATATTTACATCTGTAAGATATATATACTCATTAGAAATAATGGAGTCATAATCATATATATATATATATATATATATATATGTCCATGTTCAGATCCTGTACTACTTAGTACCTGAAGAGGAAGGGACTGAAGTGTTTCCAAAGAGGGGCAGTCTAAATGCAGCCAATAGGATGATTTTCAAGATGGGGTAGGGATCAGCATCCCTTAAACCTTGAGGGTATGGTCCCAAGATAGGATAAGGGCTTGGATCTCTAAACTTTGAGGGAGCCTATTGTGTTTGGTCTCTAAGTGCTTTGGTTACATTCATATGTTCTCTCTTCTCAAACTGAAGTAATAATAAGATCAGCATTGACATTAAGAATTATGAATAGTAAAACACCCAGATTACCTAATATGTTTAGCATGATAAATGAACCATTTTTCTTACTTTGAACTATGGAATAACATAGACTTGATTCAATGCAACTTAGTCCAGTCAGTTTAGGCCATAAGAATATTAAAATGGGTTAATTCTGGTTATAACAGGCCTAAACCTAGCAGGGGACATTACATGCATGCTCTGGTGCTTCTTGAAGCAAACTTGACCCCATTTGGCTTTCCAATCAAACAATGTTTATGAAACTTAAAACCAACGGAATAATCTGAAAGATCTATCACCATATTTTTATTTACCAAAGTCTTCAAACTTTTTTCATCTATTTGATCCAATATGTGGTGGTACAACATATTTGATGTAGGTTCAATTACATTGGCTGAATTACACATATCAGATGCCTTCAGCTCAAAGAGAGTACCACCTGATTCCTTTAGCTAGTTAACACCAATTGTAACTCTTCTCATTAACATAACATTCACTTTAGAGTCAATCATTTATAAAATTTCTTATGAAACTTGGAATATGCAGTACATTTGACAAAATAGCCATCACCTTAGGTATCTTGCAAATGATCCAAGTCATCAAATGTTAACCAATACATCCCCTATGTGAAGAATAGTGAAACTAAATCTCCTGGAGTGTTTCCAGTACCATTGCCATGCCCTGTGATAACAGAGACAATATTCTCATGAGCTGCAGTACTCTGGACCACCTTCTAGAACATTTACCCATGCTTTGCTCTTGCTGCATGCTTTGCTGTTTCGCATACCGACATACACCAACGATATTGTACATACATACTCTAACAATGTACTTTACATGAGGAATAACCATAATACAACCAAATCTCATGTGCTTGCCACCGTGCCTTCAGCAATGCGTAACACATCTTCAGGCCAAACTGCAATGAATAACTATCACCTCATTTTACTGCAAAGGCTACGAACACTGTTTTTCTGTCTGCAATCAAATTTTTGCATAACAGGAACTCTCTACAGGTGAATAGCACACCACATTCTTAACACGCCCTCCGATTAATTTTGGCAGAAATGGGCTGGAGTAAACTAATATGTATATAATTCCAATGTTTTAGAACTACCCTTGTTGTTGCTTAAGGATCTGTTAAACCACTTAGAATAACATTAACAAATATCTACACCAAGTGGACAAAATCAGACAAGAGAGTAACCAGAGTTTATCTCTCTCAAATACTAATTAGAATATGCAAAATACATATGCAATGTTTCTAGAGAAAGCCCCAATGCTGTTTCTATTAATCTTTCATTATTTTTTTTCTTTCAATCAAATAAATGAAGTTTTAATCATTTGATAAATTCATGATTCTGTTAGAATGCTTAGTCATTGCTAAGGAAGTCCTAATGCCTAATTGGTGTTATAAGAGAAACTATTTTTTTAAAAGTTTCTTTCTTTTATTTTGCAATTAGATTTCTTTATAAACACATAAACCTATTGTCTTGTTTTTGATAACATGAAGGATGCTGCTTTTACTTGTTGATGGCATATAATGGAAAAGGAGTTGATAATGGTATGCAATGACCCGTTAATGCAACATTACAAACAGTTTTTGTTATGTAGGATGCTCAAGGCAATGGTCAAATCAAAGTGGACACAGAAACAGAGAATGCACAGAACCATGAACTGGAAAGACAAAATCAAAGTAGTCAATTGCAAAAGCGGGTTATTTTTGGATTGGCCATTGGTGTCAGTGTGGGTGCCTTTGTATTAGCCGGTGGCTGGTTTTTTACAGTGGGATTGGCTTTGGCAGTACTTGTTGGCACTCGAGAGTATTTTGAATTAGTTAGAAGCCATGGTATAGCTGCTGGCATGACACCACCACCTAGATATGTATCTAGAGTTTGCTCTGCAATTTGTGCAGTCATGCCTTTGATGACAATGTATGTACTGCACCCTCTTCTTAATAGCTGGATAGTTTACATTAGTTTATGTTATTATTATATGTTATCCATTTGAGATTCATAGAATTTCCAATCAGTTTGAACATGCTTAGAGAGAAATTAAGGGTACATTTGTGCATTGGGATCTTAACCTATTTGGCTATAAGAGAGGTATAATATGCTGCAAATGTTATGCAGAAAGCATGCACAGGAGCTAGTTGGCCATTGACATTGGAGCAGTCCATATAAATAGTTGTTGGTAGTGTGAATGTTTAGAACTGGCTTCTAATGTTCATTTCTGCATAGCACAGTTTATAAATAGAAAGGGAGAAAGGAAATTATAATAAATGTTAACTGTGAACTAGTGTGTTAGCCACATGAGCAGCTTCTATGTTATAGGAGTTCGTTTCCCAGGAATGTAGAAATGAGTTTCTATGTTTATACAGCTATACAGGCTTCAGAAAAATTAGTTTATTCAATCCAATCACTTTCTTTTTTTTGGGAAACGGTGATTATTTTTTTTACACAGAAGCTCTGAACCTCCAGGTTTTTCATATTGACTGTTTCCTATTTTTAGCCTGAGGAGGAATATAGGACCAACACTTATACAATCTTTCCATGTTTTACTTTTAGTTGGTTCGCACTGTAATTTAGTGCACCCTTTATTCTTTCTACAACCTGGCTGAGAGGGTACCTGTGTGGTTTGAACTAGGGAACTCTCACACATTGTGCCAGTATGCTATCTGCGGCATTCCCAGCTGGAAACCTTTAATGTGCAAGTGTTACGATAGATTTTTTTTTGATGTAAATGTAACATTTGTTGAGCTACTCAACTATAATAATGTCATATGGCAGGAAACAAGAATCTAAGCTTATTATCTTGAATTTGTTGATTGCATTCATTAGTTAATTATTTAGTATAGATAATCATCATTCTTCCATAAATTAATGTGAATATCTGAGTGTTCATGTATGTATGATATATGCCAGGTACTTTGGAGGTCGCATGGGAGTTGCTGTTACATCATCCGCTTTCTTTCTAGCAATTGTTCTCTTCCTGCAGAGAGGAAGTCCTCGGTTTGCACAGCTTAGCAGTATAATATTTGGGCTATTTTACTGTGGATATCTTCCATCCTTTTGGGTCAAACTCCGATGTGGTCTGGCAGTTCCTGCATTGAATACAAGTTTGTGTTCTCTTTCATTTTCTGATAACATGATTTTCTTTTTCCCTTTTAAGAAAAGCAATGGATAACCTCTGAGACATAAAATTACTAAAGGAATCAAGTATCTCAGAAGTAAAATAGAAGCTCCTAGAATTATTTTGAACATTGGTTTAGATTTTTTGCAACTCTAAGTCTAAACAAATGAAATCTAACATGATCTACTACATGAAAATTAATTCTTTTCATTGATTTTCAACTCTCTTATATTGAACGTAGGGAATCAAAGAAAAGGGTTAAAAGATTTTGATGCCATTTACAAGGATACATTTATTTCTCTCTTAAATGTTTAAACTTTTTATATATGATTTCTTTCAGTACGAGTCTTCATCATTTGGAATTTTGGCAGAAAAAGTTTAATGTGTCAAAAGGAGTGTTGACATGTATTTTTGGGAAGGATTAAATTTGTTTGTTAAAGGAAAGTATGTGCTATACAACATACTTAACAGTAAATTAAAGATTTATTTGCAGTTAGCAAGGCCTGAATATTTTTATATGTAAGTATATGGAATAATGACAAAATGATCATGACTGCTTGTCTTGTACAATGGTATTTAATGAACTTGTCAGGAAAAGTTAATTTTAGGGTATATATCTCAGGTATTATTGCAGGTGGGATCTAGGTTTTGTGGAGGCACATATGAATAACATTTAAATGACATAGTAAGACAGCTATTCTATGAAACAAAGCACGTAAAGCCTCATTATTATAAGTTGAATGTTGCAGTTCAACACATTTGTACCTGAACCACCAAGTTCAAGGTCAGTTACTGAGCACCTGCACTACTAAGATTCAAGGCCAGTGACTAAGCACCTACGCACAACTCAGCTGGATTAAATTCTTAATAAATGTAGCACGCAAAATTGGGCGAGATGTTTGTCTTATCTTGATTCCTAAGTGCTGATTAACTGCTAGATGGCGTCTCCAAGCACAAGTTCAGCTTTCATATATTTTAATATTTGTAATAAAAGTGAACTACACATTAAATAGAGAGGAAGACAATTTATTTATATATTTTCTACGAAAATCAATTTCAGTCAGTGAAACCTTGGTCTAAGCAAAGTTTGCTGAAGCCATTTCTTTGTCACTCTCAGCTGCAAGAGTCAAAGCTGGGTCAACGGTGAAAATTTCATTTGAACAGTTAGTCTAGAGGTGAAATGATCTTTACAAAATGAAAGAAGCAAATCTATCCTGTTACAGCTGTCAACATTTATAACAGGTCAGCACTTCAAAAAGTCAAAATTGCTGGCCAAGGAAATCAAATGCTGCATCAAATACAAAAATAACTTGTCAAATTGGCATTCTCTGACAACTTGATACTTGTGCATTAAAGACTTTGAATCCAAATACTATTTTTGGAATGGTGCATTCAATCATTTCTTAAATTATTAATAATAAATACATTCAAGTACATATGATATCATCCTAGTCCACTGACATTAGCCTGAATATATAACAAAGAAAAATAAGAATTTAATGATGGGATTAGAATAATGTTATTTTGTGTAATATCCCCACTTTGAGTAATGAAATTCAATATTAAATCATAATAATCGAAATATTAAATACATAAGTAATAAATAAATAATATTAAACAAATGTATTGAACAATTACTACTACTATGTAAAAGAAATAAATATTGATCAATGGCATTATTAAGAGAAGCATAATTCACAGTTAGTCAACAAGGAACTACTATCACAGCCTTCACGTAGTCATATTCAACTTGTCGACATTAGACTAGCAGTGATGAGAGTATACACAATGTGCTTAATATTAGTGATTGATCTGAGCATGAAATAGTATTAATCCGTGACTGCAAAAAGGACGTCAAAGGACAATAACATGATATATGTATGAGGGCACTAAGGAAACAAATTGTGAAGAATTGCAAGTGGCAAATACGATACAGTAGTCAACGAAGGTATTCTTCAATATAAAACATAAAGGCTAACGACCCCGATAAGATAAATTCATCGACAGTATTGAAGCCGAGTCAAGGGAAAACAATCATCTATGAAAGAGTATTAGCATTGAGGTGTATTAAGGAAACCAATACCAAGTAGACTACGTTGATAATCAATAGGAAACAGCGGCATCAGTATAAGAGTAATTAATGACAACTATGGATGATGCCAAAGCATACACCAAAAGAACATCATTCAGTGATAAATTGATATATTATCGAATCACAAATGAATGGTGGTAACCATCTTCAATATCGTCCTGAGAATTGCTGACTTAGATATAAATAGTAATATGATGAGTGGGCGAGTTACCGAGCCTATATTAAAAATAGTAATACTCTCGTGTTAGTGAATCACTCAAGATAAGACAAGCAGGATACCCATCGTCTTGTATGAAGTCGTTTGCCATATAAAAAGGAGATATAATAATTGCTGGTGGTGCTCCCAATCAAATTATCGGTGTCCAATGATTCCACTAGGAGCTGTTGCCAATAGAGATGTATACGTCTCTATTGAATACACTAGGTTGCTAACGCAACTAAACTATCGATAATAATAATAACACATTTAGTGATATCACAAACATGCCAAATACACTAATCGGTAGCTTTTGAACAGGCACGAGTTTGGTGTTTAATTGCAGCACTTATAAGTTATAACATAAGGCAACTAATTGAGATTCATAATGGTTAATAAGAGACATTGGATATGTCTCTAGGACACATCCCATCCACCGCAAGATATAAATAAGAAAGAGTCAAACACATTCAGGGAATGGGAAGGGGAATGAAAAATACACAGGAGATTATTATATAGATGTGGATTACTGACCCAATGAATTGGGCAAGGGATCATATAGATCACTGGCAAACAGCAATGAAGCAATACTGATCACTGATAAATAAGAAGAATATAAGGTGCCCAGCGGACTACCAAGTCTGCAGTAAAATAAAGCAATAAAGAATTATGATACGTTTGAAAAGTTAATAATTTTAAAATACCATCAACATGGTACTACAATTATATGTCATGAAACATAGGACTAAAGTATATATATTTATGTATAAATGCAGTAGGAAAATGACATGAATCTAAACAATTAATTTGATAAATAGATCCTCTTTATTATATATATACACACACAGGATCTTGATGGATTGGTTTATAAAATACCACCATCACTGATAAACAGAAGAAATAAATTATATAATCATAATATATATATATATATATATATATATATATATATATATATATAATTAAATATATATTTATATATAGGTGCGTGTGTAGAGAGAGAGATATTAATAAATATGTTTTTTTGCATACAAATAGAAATTCTAAATGGAAATATTAAACTGATATATCCAGTATAGATCATACGAACTCATCTCTTTAATCCCACTAAAGCATCTTTTGAGTGAGAAGGTTGTGGAAGGTAGAGGCGGAGTAATTTCGGGCACATGATGGTTATCCCAACACTGGGGTTAGGCCTTGAGGGAAACTGCTTGTAGCCTGTTTCACGCGTCCTAGGCCCTGTAACTCTTCCACTCTTGAGAGAGAGAGAGAGAGAGAGAGAGAGAGAAGGATTCCTCCATGATCCATACAAGAGATGTTGTGGCATTCATACAAAAAATGTTGCTTTACTTGTTCCATTGTTGGTTTACATTTCTTTAACAATTCTGCATAACGACGGATAATAAATAGGATGTGATGATTAATAACAAGAGTCCCTAATCTAATCAAATTTTTCATAATTGGCATTAATTGATGAAATAGGACAGTGTTAAAGAACAGGGCCATTACATTTTGTGTTGGAATTTATCTCTATTTTCCACTTTTAATTGCCTTTCATTACCCTGTATATGTAGGAGGCAAGTTAATAATTGAGTGAAGGCATGTTTGGGCAGCAACCTTAGGGTAGGTTAAACTCTTACCAGTATAAGCTGTCTCAACTACTAAATATTAACTCAGACTTGTGTATGCTGTATATTTGTTGCCACATAACAGTAATCTTAAATAGGCTTTAACCTTAGCAAGTTCCTTAATTTTTATTTGTGGAATATAATCAATTACATCAAAATATAACAAGTACATCATGTGTAAGAAGAAAGAGGAAAGTTGGAGAAATTGACAAATTCCCTTTTGATACTTACAATGAGATGAAATTGTCAAATATATGAAATCTATTTAAGGCCTTTGTTTGGCAACTTGGATTGGGTGATGATCAACCTCAAGAATTGTTTCCATGCCAAATATGTATTGTCTCTATTTCTTGAGTGTTATATTGTATGTTAATGTGTTTTTTGTTGCAGAAAGTGTTTATAGGTGGTACATAATGGGTTGGCCTCCGTGTGTAACAACATTGCATATTGCATTAATGAATGCATTTGTCTTCATGTCAAGGGGCTGGTATAAATCAAGAGCAAGCATTGGAGCTTAGTTAAGGACATCATTGAGCTGCTAAAATTGTTTAAATTATTCTGCTTTTAGTTTGAAATTTTTCTGTTTGGATAGTTGATGAAGAGGCATGGCAATGTGATTTATATATTGGATGAATATTTGGGAGAATTTTAGGTCTAGAATACTGGATGGGGTTGAACAGTCCTAAAGGAATTTGAGTTTGACTGTTGCCAAGAATGTTTTTAGTTTTATTCTGGCCAGCAATTTATATTGTAGCAGAAGATAAAAAACAGTCTAGACTCTAATTATGTTGTACTTGGTCCTCTCAGCTATTATCTTAGACCAATATGTTATCCATATATACTACTATGAATTCCTAATATTTTGGTGCAATTTCTATCTTGTTAATTTTGTTGGAGAATCAGTGCAATGGAGCATAGCTAGCCATTCAAAGATCTTAATTTGTTTTGAAACTTGATTTCCAAACATTTGAAGTTTTCTTATATACTTGATGATATCTAATGGCTATATCAATTTTGATAAGAACTTTGCCTCTTTTTAACTGTTCTACGAGATCATGCTTCTAGGCATTGGGTACTGACTCTTCATAATTATCTTGTTCAATGTTCTATAATTCCTATAGAATGTTCGTTCACTTTTTACTCTCTCCAAACAATCATGGGTGGGAAACCACATGGAGGTAGTTTAAGGAGATAATACCACGTTCAATGTGTCTCAGCAGCTAGTTCTTAGGATTTGCACTCTTAATAGGCATGGTGTAATATGGGAGAACATTGGGAGTCAAGCTGTAATTGTCCAAAAGGTACTAAGGTCCTAACCTTTAAGATTTGATTCCGAAGTTTCAGCAATTGAAGAAATGAAATATTTAGACAAATTGACAAAGGATGAGTTGCATAGAATTCTTATGGCATATGAAATGAGGATTCAAGACAAATCATAAAAAAGAAAGGTCACATGCAAAGCATCAAGGAAGAGAAAGAATAAATTATGTGAACGAAGTGATAGTTCATGGAATGAAATAGATAGAGAAGAAGCTTACTTCATGAGAAAGATAAAGAAGAAGAATTTGGAAAATATAAGGTAAGTTACCATTCAAATGCTTTTACTGTGGTAAATTAGAATATTTTGCTTCCAAACATTGGTAGGATAAGAACGAAAGCAGCAAGGATGAAGAGGATCATTACATAAGGAGCAAAAAGAAGTATCATCAAAAGAAGAGCCATACGCAAGGTTAATATGAAAAGAACTCTCATTGTAGAGTTGAAATTTGTATACCTTCTTTTCATTTAACCTACACTTTTGTAGCCACTTTGGTGTCAATTCCCCTAGCTTTTGTGTAGGTCCATTTCAACCCTTGCATCAACCTTTTTCCTTGCAGTTTGCTCAAGGTCCTTTTCAAGTGCTATCTTGCCTTGGTTTCTTATAAATTTTTTATTTGAGCTATTTAGCTTTCCATCATTTTGAGTGTCATGTTTAGGGGAAGTTTTTCTTTGATTCCTTTTTCTGGAATTTAAATCCTTTGCAGCAATAATTTTCATGTTATAGATTTTTAACAATTGCTGTTGAATGGAATGAACTCAAATGGTAAAAGCAATTGGGCTCTCAAAACAAAGCCTTAAATATGATAGCCCAGGAGACATGATAAAGTGTTGAAATTGGAAAATACTGCATGCAACTTTGTAGGTGCAATTTAGCCCAATTGGCAAGGTCAGATGACCTTGGTGGAAGAGATACCCCTCAGACAAGGCATCCATGCCGAAGGTTGCCAGAAAAGGGGAATTTGTGAGACAGAAAAGACGAAGAAAAATCCAAAAACAAACAAACAATTGCTGTTGAATGGAGTGAACTCAAATGGTAAAAGCAATTGGGCTTTCAAAATAGAGCCTTAAATATTGAAGTCCATGAGACATGATAAAGTGTTGAAATTGGAAGATATTGCATCCATTTGGTAGGTGCAATTTAGCCCAATGGGCAAGGTCAGGTGACCTTGGTGGAAGATATACCCCTCAATCAAGACATCCATGCTGAAGGTTGCCAGAAAAGGGAAATTTGTGAGACAAAAAAGCTAAGTTGCCAGTTGGGATTCCAGTTTGGAGGTGGGTTTGAGATTCGGGTTCGAAATTCGTCCAAATTTTTTTTGGGCTGGGTTCGATTTGTTTTGTGTTTGTTTGTGCAATAATTTTTTTTTATAAAAAAAATATATATACATATGCAGCAGCAAATAAGTTCATACATTACTATGCTAATAATAAAGCAACATAGACAAAAACGTCGCGTGACAGATAAAAATGCCGTGTTTTTTAGGTTTAGTTTGGAAAAAAATAATGTTAAAAAACTACCTTTAAAAGTCAACAAAAGTTAGAATGCCAAATTTGTTCGAAATTCGCTCAAACTCACACAAATTCTCCCCGGGCTCACACGTTAATTTTGACATTTGCTCCAAATGCAAGGTAAGTTGACCAGGGTCCGTTTTGAAGAATTTGCAGCGAATTTCTCAGAGAAAAACCGAGTTTGCATCGCATTTGAACTGATTACGAATTTCCAGCGAATCGAATTTCAAATTTGTATGTGATTGGGCGAATATGGTAACTTAGCAAAAAAGATGAAGAAAAATACACAAACAAACAAACAACCAGAAAAAAGAAGCTAATTTCTCTTTACTATTAGGAAAAGCCTTTGCCATATCATCCTTTTTTGTTAAAGTATTGTTCGTTCGTGTTTAATAAACGACGAGACAATCATGATATGCATATAAATATAGATATATTTATATATATATATACTATATAATATAATTGAAAAGTAAGTATATATTAATATCCATATTGTGAACTTATATATATATATATATATATTATACAAAGTATGAATAAACTATTGGTTAAGATATGTTAACTAATAGTTATGTAATGAAGTGACATGACCATAAGTATATATGGTCATGTCTATTCATTACATGACTATTCAATATATACATATACCCTATTGTTATTGTAGAATCAATCAATAACGAAGGCAATTGTATTCTACAATCACAATAGTAATCTATTTCAGTCCAGCACTCATATATTCTCTATAGGATGATCCTAGTTTTTCAACATGGTATCAGAGCCTAACCTATAAGAGAATAAAATATATTCACAAACAATCGGTGATAAATTGACAACTAATTTTGGCACATGGAGCATCACGTAGGGAGCAGAACCAAATGTGATCCAATCAGCAATAAGCATGAAAGGGTGAGCACCTGGAAATCATCGACAGACATATATATTAATTTCGTATCCATGGATTCATTCAACATTGGAGGCAGAAACATTCAACGCATAATCTGAATGTATAGTACCTAATGAGAGATGAGGGAATTCATTAACACCAGCGGTAGAGTATATCATCTGGTTGAGTCTCACATCTCTTAATAAATGATACTAGTTATTCAGACCCACCACAAATAGTCTATTACAATCCAGTGAATTCCAAATTGTTGTATGAGTGTTGATTTACATTGCACACGATAAGAGTTCAGACTGTTCCATCACGGCATTCAGAGGAGTGGATGAGTACTGTCATTTGCATGGAGTAGAATATTACTTTTCCAAGATGCCTAGCATAAATCAATGGGTGAGGGTGATCAACGCATATAAATACTTGGCTATTGTCAGGGATCACACACGGCTATTTGAACATTGGAGGAGCCTGATGAATATAAGGAGGATCAATATTTTATTATGTATAGTAACACATATGTAAGTGCGAGTCTAGGATTCTGAACATTCAGGAGGACAGACGTTGGATATGGAAGAAAAGATAAATCCATTTTATACAGAAAATACAATGTTGGATAATATTAATGCACTCTGCATGCTCCTGATAACTATAGTTGTTATGAACACCCGCCATGGTAATAGATAATTTGGATAGAAGAGTAATTAATAAACATCTGAATGCATATGTGCGATACATCAGATCTAACATATATTGAGCCGGTAAAAGAAGTTGATTACAAATTTATTATGAAATAAAAGTTTAACTTCTCCTTTCTACATAACACAAGCACAGGTACAAACCCATATGTGCCACTTGAAGCTTTATTCAGATTTGGGCATCGAATCAACATCTACTTTTAGACAGTCAACAATATAATGCTTGGTTAGATACCATTAGGATGGAGTTATCTGCATCTCATCCAGATATGAAGAAGCATCGAATAAGGAAGAAGACAAAATGGCCATTGACTGATATATTTAGGAAAATATATATGCCTGGCATCAATTTGGAGTTACAAATAAAATAATGAACACAGTGTTTCCAATTCATTATGATTTTATGTGGCTAAACAATATCGGTTCAAAGACCACTACTTTCAGAAATCTATATTCAGAGATAAATATAAATATCAATCAACATTAAAATAATTTGGTATTATAAACATTAAAATAATTTGGTATTATAGCCATGAAAATACCGATTTGTATCGGCTATTCATATCGGTGTAGATTAATACCAATTTGTATTCGTCATACATACCACCGATGAGTACTAGTAAAATTTATGACTTCTTACTCACCGATCGGTCTTCAAAGGTTGTGACTAATAATCAGGTGTTACACTATGATTGATGTGTTAAATATTATCGAGCAGTTCATTACAGTATTGGGTGACTTGGCAGCGATACCGATTAGTATCAGTTTAACAGTGATACCGATAGATATTGGTTGGGATGTGAACATCGAGTATTGTCATCGCAGATTAATATTAGTTAGTCATGAATCGGCACTGATTAATATTGTGGAAAGACATGTTGATGAACAAACATGTCTCAATGTGTGGAGACATTCTCTTCATCAACATACCTTCACTTATCAATGAAACGAAACAGAAGGATTCTCTAAGATTGATCATCATAAGGAGAGCCAAGTCAACCTTTCATTCATTTTGGACATAAGATGGATATCGAGGAGTTCTGGGACATATGCTCGTGTAAAATGGTCAGAACGTTATTCACACATCGGGGTCACAAATGGAAGAACATCATTTGTCTTCCATAAGAGTGACATGTCCTTTAGGTCATCTCACTGCATATTCCTATTTTGTTATTTCTCCCAATCAGAGTATTACTATTCCTAGAGTTTTTCTATCGGAGTTGGACAAGTATGAACGTTGTTTCCTTTCAATATGAATGTCGTCGATCTTTAGAATAACGTAGGAACATGAGCTTTGATGTCGTCGTCTTCTGAGGTGGTTGTCGTTGGTCATAGTATGACACTGATGAAGTTACTTTGAACCGCAGAGGAATTACTAAATCCTATCTACTCTACTAATAGCGTCTTGTAGGGGATATGGGTGTGTTAAAACAGGAACTTGTGGATTTCTTTAATTTCCTATAAATACTGTGAAGAGTCAAAGATTGCGAACAAATATTCGATGAAGTGAGAAGGATAAGTTAAGGTAATTGTCCCAACTATCTAAGTTAATGGAAAGAAGAGGATAGTACAAGTGGGATAGTTACCAATGATTAATATAATCAGATATCGATAATATATGAAGTCAACATCTAATCGGTAGTTATCATAATGAGATGTGATTTGTAAAGAAGAAAATTAACATAAGGATCAGAATGAAACCAATGTGTTATGAAGAATGACAATGGGTACGAGTATCAATGGGCTCACCTTATGAATGGAAATATTTGAAAATTAAGATAAGTATTTCATGTTTTATTAATGCATATGAATTTTTCAATTTGTAATTCATTAAAATAAATCATGTATGCATCTATCATTTGTATTTTTGTACGAGATAGTTTAGCTTTATAAACTATTGTAATCTATCTCTAACATTCTTTCAGGACAAAAGCATATGAAATTCAAATTCAGAGAGAGTCTAACATCTTCAGAAAGGTCGAGAAGTTGGCAAAATTTAGCCTTTAAAGAAACAGATGATTCAGTCAACTTGGACAAACTTGATTATATTGATTGAGAGGGAGTTCACTATTGAAGGTAAAACAATTCTGAGATTATAGTAGTGGGAACTCGTGGATAGAATCACGGATGAGATGCACGTGGATAGAATCCTTGATTAAGGCATTCCATACATCATGAGACTACAACTCATTGAGATGAACATCATACTAGAGGTCTTTATTATCTTCCCTCAAGTCCAAGAGGGAGTGTTAATGTTGTGGCCTTGAAAAAGATCAAAATGCATCCTATGCTAGTCAATGTGAGTCGGCAACCTTATGTCTATTCAGATTATTCATGTATGAGACATCGATTCTCTCAGGAAGAAAGGTATGGAGTCACATCCTACAGTAACACTGAGATGAGCATATAAACAGGGTATGCCTCCGTGACAGAAGAGGAAGCGAAAGGATCTGCATCAGTGGACATTCGAAGATCTTGATTCAGAGGGAGTAGACCATGTTTTGTTGGCTCTCTAGTGATCGAGAAACTGTGGTAGAGAATTATGATGAATTACCATGTGAGAAGGCCATGCTTCCATGTCAGAGGGAGAAGCTAGAAGATCAAACTAAGATGGCATCCCAGGATCGTGGTCATATTAATTCAGAGGAAGTATTCTTGATGTTGAGGAATAAAGTCTTAGCTGAAAAGAGATTTTCAGCCTTAGTGATCTATCATTTTCTATCTTAAATGATTCTTGTCTTTGATAGACAAGTTTAAGGTGGAAGCCTTCCTCACTTGATAATAGTGAACCAAAGTGTCAAGATTGACTACTTAAGTGTGTGTCCCGACTGAGCGGATATCTTGACTCTTGTTATTACTTGTTGTGTAATGACGAAACCATATCATGATTGACTACTTAAGTGTGTGTCCCGACTGTGCGGATATCATGATATTCAAGTCTATTTTCATGATGAGACTACATTAAATTGTGTGTCCCGAAGTGTCGGAAGTCATGGTAGACTTTATGGGCCCATTCATTTTGTGTTATATTATGAAAGGTGACGATCTTTCATGTGTCTTGGGTTACTATTTCAAGGTGACGATCTTGACAATAGTTAACCAGGCTTCAAGATCGACTCCCGAAAGGGTTTGTCCCGGATAGGACCGGACATCTTGTTGCTTATGTTATTACTTGGTGTGTAATAATTGTTAAGATCGACTCCCGAAAGGGTTTGTCCCGGATAGGACCGGACATCTTAATGCTGAGATTATTACTATGTAATAACTTGTCAAGATCGACTCCCGAAAGGGTTTGTCCCAAATGTGTTGGATATCTTGACGTCTATCATGATCGACTCTTGAAAGGGTCCATCCCGAATGTGCCGGATATCATGATATGAAAAGATTCTACAAATTCTATGAATTGAAAAGTAAGTATATATTAATATCCATATTGTGAACTTATATATATATATATATTATACAAAGTATGAATAAACTATTGGTTAAGATATGTTAACTAATAGTTATGTAATGAAGTGACATGACCATAAGTATATATGGTCATGTCTATTCATTACATGACTATTCAATATATACATATACCCTATTGTTATTGTAGAATCAATCAATAACGAAGGCAATTGTATTCTACAATCACAATAGTAATCTATTTCAGTCCAGCACTCATATATTCTCTATAGGATGATCCTAGTTTTTCAACATTTTTAATAGCAAAATGAAATTTTGTCAAGGTTAGAGTTCAACTTCTCTTTACTGAAGCTTGAGGATTGTTTTCTTGGATGGTTTGGATGAAGTATGAATATTGTTTTGCATTGCTAGAATTTTGTTTGTGAATTTTATTGGTATTAAAGAATTTGTAGGTAAAAACATTCACCACTTGCTTCCTGACCATATAATCTTAATTAGAAATAAACCTAGTAACTCAGGGACGCGTCCCCCCCCCCCCAAAATCCCTGCCGTTTTCAGAATGGGGATGCACCGGGGATGGGGGGACGACGTTCCGACGTCCCTGACAACGCCATCGTCCTGCCATTGTTCCCGAGGAGATGCGAGGACATCCTGGCATTTCTATTGGGGACTTGGGGACGCCCAGGCGTCCCTTGACCCCTGAGGGGACACCTAGAAGTCCCCCGTCACGGCAAGCCAAAAAATACAAGTTTTTAATTTTTTTTAGTTCAGGGGTGGGAGGATTTATACATATTTAACATTTAAGTATAAGTTTGATTTATTTAATTTCTTATACTTCAAGTTATATTTGTGTAAATACTTTCAGGATGTTTGAGATAGGTTCCAGCTTCATAGGAGTTAAGATGCGAATTCTAGATTTTGGGGGTTTTTGAAAAATTCCAGACTTAGCCAAATTTCAGGATTCAGCAAGCCTTCAGTAGGGTTACCTCCCACAATCCATCATGGCTTTCTAAGGTCAAACTGAAGCTGGCAAAAGGATTCTCAAAGGGTTTTAACTCGTTTTTATCACAAATCACTTGGTTTCGACCCCATCTCTATGACAAACTTAGCTTATCTCTCACCCAAATCCTAGACAAATATGACTTCCCAACAGGTTAAAATCACTCAAACCTCATTTGCCGGACCTAGGGAGTTGAAAAAAGCCACCAAAAAAGATATAAATGTTAGATATTGGTCCTTTTGTGTTTGATATGCATGTTACATATAACTTATATCTAACATTTATATCCAACACAAAAGGACCAATACTTAAACACAATACTTTTACATCTTTATGTCTTATATTGTTATACATCTTTTCATAACTAGCATTTAGAGTATCATATGTATAGTATATACTATATACACCCCCCTTGTCCCTCGCTGCTGTCCCCAAATTGAGGCCCCTCTGTCCCCTCATCCCGGAAACTTGTCCCCCCGTCCCCTAGGGCGGTGTAACTATGGAAATAAACCATGGTATTGTTGGGTTTCTTCTATATTTATTGTTTGCTAGATTTCATTAGTTTCTTGGACATGACTGTAAATTTCTTTTTCCCTCTGCTGTAGGATTATATTACTTACTAAAGTTTTGAGGAAAGCATGGAGCCTGATGTTACCTTTTGTGATTATACATGGTCTACATAAAATAATAAAGAATAAAAGCATTTAAGATAA
Source organism: Chamaecyparis obtusa (assembly GCA_027943335.1). NCBI lineage: Eukaryota > Viridiplantae > Streptophyta > Pinopsida > Cupressales > Cupressaceae > Chamaecyparis > Chamaecyparis obtusa. The sequence continues at coordinate 1,697,417 of BSBK01000188.1, read as the reverse complement.
CTTCATTAGCTCTAGGGACTATCAAACATTCAACAATCTTTGGGCTCTGGCACAGACAGAAAAGGTATTTGTAAGAGAGTAAATTGCTCAAGTAGAAGTTGCTTGGAATTACATAGGAGTTGTAATGAGCTTAGCATTGTTTTCTGAATTTGTAAAAGGACGGAAACATAATGTTCTGAACTTTCTCATGTTGTCCTGCAGAAATAGGAGCATTATGGCCTGCGCTGCTTGGTGGTCAGGCACAATGGACTGTGGGTCTTGTGGCAACTTTGATGTCTTTTAGCAGCATCATTGCGGCAGATACAGGAGCATTCCTTGGAGGAAAGGTAATCACAACTCCATAGATAGTTCTTGCATTTTTTTCTGGGAGATCATTAAATTAATATTGAATACTATTGGCCCTGACATCTAAAAACAATGAACATGGATGTGCCAGAGAGGGTTCTGTACTGGAAACCGATAACAGAACATGTTCTAGTTACAGAGACATTAAACAAGGCAGGGTATATGCTCCACAAAAGTCCAGGACAGTACAAAGTTAAAAACAGGAAATATAATTGCTTGGCAAATGTATTTTCCCAGATGTACGTATGATTCAAGAATCCCAATATAGAATGATCATGAGCACAATAAAACATGTTTAATGTCTTGCTGAGGTAAAGCCTTGTCCATGGCAATTGGAAGGTGAGACCAGCAAGTTTGTGATGCAGACTATCCAATTGATCCTATACACTTTTTATTTGACTCTAATCTCAGGCATAGTGCTGTGGCAGTGATCCTTATCAATAAAGCTTCTTATCTTTAGTATCACTGAAACCAAAACCTTCTTAAAAGCATAAATAACTTGCACACCCAAAAATTGAGGATCACAACAAAAATACCACATCATGAACTAAATTCTTGTTTCTTCTGACCCCGTTAGCATTATTTAGTATTTTTTAAATAAATAGTAAATCGTCAAGTAAAGTCCTCATTCCTGTAAGTTAATGTTGGGAGGATAATTATGGCCATCATTTCAAAACTGAGACTCGAAAAAAACTGGGCAACTCAAAATTTTGTCTTGGACTTGGGTGAAAACTTAGCATATTAAATTATTTTCATGTTGCTGAATTGGAATTGGGTTTGGGTACAGGTATGTGGGTATGTCATGAATTTTTGGGGTGATTGGGTAAGTTTAGGTATGTTCGTATAAAACTTAGCATATTAAATTATTTTCATGTTGCCGAATTGGAATTGGGTTTGGGTACAGGTATGTGGGTATGTCATGAATTTTGGGGGTGATTGGGTAAGTTTAGGTATGTTCGTACAAAAAACAGATATAACTTTAATTATATGCATATTTCTTATTTACAACCTAAAAACAGGAATACCACATGTCATGCATATGCTAAACAAAACTACCATAAATGTTACCAATTTAACATAAACCATACTAATTCCATATCAATTTGTCAAACTTAAATGCCATGATAGATTTAATATTCAATATTATAATGATACAATTAGAATAGTCTTCATTAAGACCATCACCATCACCATCACCATCAATAGATAAAGGTATATTAGAAGAACATTGTGAACTTATTGCAATGCTGTGATACCTTTGAAAAGTTGTGATCTAAGTAGATTTAATAGTTTCATGGCATTTACTTTGAGATTTATCGTATCCAAAAATCATTGCATGGCAAGTTGTATAGCGGAGCAAGGCATTGAGTGTCATGTCATTATCATGTTCGTAAAAACCAAAACAATATTAAAATGATAATTAGCTATTTAAGTATATAAAATAAACTAATTTTTTTATATAAATAAAATAATTGTGAAATAGCTCTAAAGTAAAATACAATAACTTTTAGAATATAATAATATATCAGAAGAATATTAGTTAATTTTAATTAATGAAAAATCACGTGCGAGCAAGAGCACAAGCAGGTGTGCGAGTGTGCCAACAGCCATAAAAAAAACATGCGAAATCGAAGCAGAGGTCACTAAAAAATGCTTGGTGTAAAGCCATAAAGTACTACAGACTATTGACATCTTGGAGGAGGCCATGGGAGTTGTGGCAATGTTGGAAGAACTAGCAATAATTTGTTGTTTATGGGCTCTAGAGTGGATAGAAGGAAAATTAGGGCTTAGATAGAAGAAAGATGGAAACTACTAGAGATTTTCAAGTTTCTCCCTAAAGGTTTCTTCATGGTAATCTTCACTTCTTTAGAAGTTAAGGAGAGGGTGCTCTAGGATGGACTTTGGAAGATGGGGGATAGCTCGTGTTAGAAAAAGGTTTTGAATTTCAATCTTGCAAAACATTCTCCCCATGATCGCCTTCTTTGGATTTGTCTTTACAATTTACCAATGGAATATTGGTTTGAGAAACACAAAGTAAAAATAGGATTCTCACTGGGAATCCTAATTGATATTGATGCAGATATAGTGGAAGGGGATTCATATACATATGCAGAAATTCAGATCGCTGTGGTTAGGCAGATCCCAAAAAAGGTTTTGTTATGTGCGGATGACAACCATTCGATAAAATTGGTGGAAATAGAAGACGATAAATTGTTCTGTATCAAATGTGGTAGAAGGGATCATAAAGATGATAATTGTAGACGAAAGCATAGGATGAAAATGTTTGGAAGCCAAAAACAATTGCGACCAATTCTAATTTGGGCCTTGCTATTGTTCACAATAAGTTTGATTTTGGTGTGATGGATTTTGGTTGTTTCGAGATTGATTGCACTTACTAGCTTTCGAATCTCCCTATGGTGGATGGTAGATGCTCATGAAAGTTTACATCCCCCTTGTTTGGTTAAAATCAGCGACCATTCCTAGATTAACATGGGTTGTGTGAAGAATTCTGATTTCAAAGCATTGATTCAAGATTGAATTTTGATGGATATGAATGCGAATCAAGGTAGAGAAGAGGAAATTAAAATTAGCAATGGTACTGATGATTGGATTGCTAAGACAAGTGTAGGGAAAGATACACTTGAGAATAAGGAAGGACAAATCCCCAAAGTAAGTGGGAAGCAGAATCTAAGATGGGGGTTACAGTTGTGGGAACTGATCCAGATGATTCAGATTTTGAGGGAGATTTCTCTAATGTAGATGAGCTTGGGGTGATTGACGTAGGAAGTATTAGCTAATTGGTGGCAACGGTATTGGGAAAATCAAGGAAAGGGAAAGGCAGACAAACTAATAGGCATACAAGGAAGGAAGAAGCTTGTAAGAAATGTTTATAGAGTGTTAAGGACTTCTTGTTAAAATCCAAGGGAGCTAAGCACATTACAGTGGTATTAGAGCATAATCTTGCTATCCTATGAAAGGTAGTCCATGCAAACCTATAAATGCAAGAAGGGCACAACAACTATGACTGAGCAATTGGCAAACATACTTAGAACCTTTATGGAAAAGACTAATCAAGCTCTTATGAGAGACCAAATGAAAAAATGGAAAAAAACAAATTAGACACTCATCCAAGCTTTGCAAAACATGGGAAATTCTATCAACAACCTTAAGAATAATTCTTCAAATGGAAGGGACACAAGTTCCAACCATTCGGAGAACAATAATGGGTCATCAACACATAGTGTACCCAAACCCCCTTTTCTACCCAAGGAAGATGTACCAAGAGAAGAAGAAAGAGTTGATGAATTCATAAAGAAGACATTGCTAGAGCGTATGCAAGTTTTGAACCAAACATTAGTGAACTCATATCATTTAGAGAGTATTGTGAAGCCAGAAGATATGAGGGGCCTAAGAGACATATAAATAAGGACCTCAAGCATAAAGTAAATAAAGTGACACTTCTAAATTTTGACAGATCAAGAAAGATTACAACTCATGCTTGGATGCAAAAGTTGAACACTTATTTCACCCTCACCCCAATGACTGAAGATGATGCGCTCCAATTTGCTATCCTCCATTTAGAAGGAATAGCACATGAATGGTGGTACCATGGGCTCCTCTCCGCAGGCCGCCAAAATATAACCTCCTATTAATAGTTCTCCCAAAAAATCATTAGTAGATTTGACCAACAACACCTTGAATGATATTTCAAGGAACTTACACAACTTAAGCAGCATGGGATAGTGGAGGACTTTGCCAATGAATTTCAAAAACTCTCTGTCATGGTTCCTAATGTATCCGAAAGAAGACTTGCCTATTTGGTCATTGAAGGACTCAACTAAAAGTATAGTTAACCTCCTTGAACTACAAACCTTGGGGGAAGCAATACAAAAGGTTAAGAAGGTCTAATCAAATTCTTCCAAAGAAAGACCTAAGAACTTCCCACCTAAGACACAACATAGGTATGAAGATTCAAGGAAGGACAATAAGGGAAAAATGTTATGTATGCAATGAACAATGGAGTACCAAGGCATCTATGCCAAGCAAGAGATGAATTTGTGAAGAAGAGTTTATGTTTCAAATGTAAAGATCTATGGAGACATAACCATCAATGCAAAAGAGGACAAATAGACAAGATAGAAGAAGTTTATGATGAAGAAACACCTAGCAAGGGATCAAGGTTCGATACAAGTGAGCATGGAACTCTAACAATCATTTCCCAAGAAAATGAGCATAGATCATTCAGAGTGTCAAGGACATTCTTAGTGAGTGTCAAGAATCAAGGGCATTCTTAGTGAGTGTCAAACTAGATCAAGACATTCTTAGTGAGTGTCAAGAATTAAGGACATTCTTAGTGAGCGTCAAACCAGATCAAGACATTCTTAGTGAGTGTCAAGAATCGAGGGCATTCTTAGTGAATGTCAAGAATATTCTTGGTGAGTGTCAAACCAGATTAAGACATTCTTAGTGAGTGTTAAGATTAGATTTGGAGTATTCTTAGTGAGTACTAAGACTAGATAAAGAGCATTCTTAGTGAGTGCTGAGACTAAAAGAAAGACATTCTTGGTGAATGTCAAAATTCCTGGAATGGAATTAAGGAAGAGATTTTGTAATCCTGAAGGCTCATTCATCCAGGAACAAATCAACATCTAATAGAGTAGAAGAGAAGTGCAACAATAAATCAATCTAAGTTCTACCTTTTGAATTACTCTTAGGATTTTAAAATTGAATATTATGATGAAATATCTTCAGATTTGATAAGTTTATGAATACATTACAATTCTCACCTCAACTTGAAATTGCCATTTCAGGGTTATTGAATTCAAGGTTGTAAGTCAAGATGATATTAGAGTTGTGCAACAGAAGCCACTCACATTGAATTGGCAATCACTTGGGGACAAGCAATTTTGGGAAGGGCAGATTGTAATGTCCCGTTTCTTGAATAGGATTTAATAATAAATGATAAAAAACAAAATTAATGAACAAATAAATAATACTACATTATAATATATAATTTATTATTAAATTATCTATATTATTATAATAATAAAATAATATAATGTTAATAATATTATTAATAAATATATATAATAATTTAATAAATGAATAATAATAATATTAATGAATATGTAAGGATATGGATAATGATAGCAATAATAATATTAAAAATATAATAAATAAATAAATAATAATATTAAATATAAATAAATAAATTAATCATAAATTACAATGAAATATAATATAATACAATTACCAAGTAAAGTAATATTTAATACTTAATATTTTTTAATACCAATGAGTATGATCAATAGTAATTGACTAAGACCTTAGAAACGTATGTTAAACTTTATAGATTATAGATGTTCAATTTAATCTTCTAAGGTAGATTATAGATGTTCAATTTAATCTTCTAAGGTAGATTATAAATGTTCAAAGTATTACCATAACACCAACACCATCAATGGATGCATATTAATATGTAACTAACAATTGAAGTTAAGCTTTTATTTCAATTCTAGTTGACCATGCAAAGTGATTTACAATCAGCAAATCTCAAGTAGTATGGATTAGGCGACCTTTACACTTAAAGAAAATTATAAACTAATTTAAGAGATTAAAAAACCACACAACACTTCCAAAATCCTCACCAAATCACCACACTTTAATGATTTATTACAATCTTGGCAATATCACAGTGACAGTTCTCCAAAAAAACTCTCCTCACAAATGAGAGGAGTGGGGTTTATATAGGAGTCCCACATACAATGAATGGCTAGGATTGATTTGAAACCGATAGCCAAGATTTATCCAAAGGAAACCCTAATTAGGGTTGCTACAAACATTAAATGACTCATTAAATGCAATATAGCAAAATAGAATATTCCTGAAGGAATTAATGAGAAAAAGGAGGATGCCTAGTCATGAGACAACTTATCATCTAGAAAATGCACTCCCTTATCCTTTTCTCTTTTAGCAAATTCGGTGAACGTGGACTTCACTTTATTAAGTTCTTCGATTGCAATGTTTTGTAAGCTATTATGTTGCAACTCTATCACTTCCAATCCCTTCATGCAAGCATCAAGAATGCTATCCCAATCTGTAGTATGCCTTTGCAAAGCATTGATGGAGACCATGAGAGAAAAAAGACCATCTAATTGACTTTTCTTGATGAATTCCATTCCTTGAAAGTAAACCAATTTCAACTCTCCCTTCAATTCTCCTAAGTTCAGTTCGCTAGAAACATCAACATCTAGACCCAATAGCTTCTTGATTGATGTAAGGCTCTTTGAATGTATATCAAGCATAGGTCCTATCCCAAGATAATCCTCTTATGCATGATCAAATGTGGATTTCCTCATGGCTAAGGAAAAATACCAATGATTGAAGTCATATACCCTTCTTTCTTCAATTACTCCCTCTCGAACTAGTGTTGATGTAGGAACATTCCTATTCTGCTTTGAGGCGAGGGATCATCTTGTCTTGGACTGGTTGAAGCTCTTTTCATATGTCCTCAAAATTTTGACCTTGTTCATGAGCATCATAGTTCTTTCCTAAGCTTGAACCATCTTGGTAAGGAAATCCTTTGCTTGCCTTCTAATATCTTGAACCCATTTCTTCACCTCTTGATCTATATTCTTCATTGCCTCATAGGTGTCGAAGGATTCTTGAGGAATATGGGTATGTGGAGAAAATTTATTACCTTCCTGTCCAGTTGGATTCATAAGTCTTTGTTTGTATTCCTTCAACCATTTGTTCTCCAATTCTAACATCTCCTTTTCTTCAATCTTATCCATCCTTTCTTCAATTGCACCATCAATAATCTTTTAGCTTTTGGAATTCTTGCCTCTTTGTCGATGGTCCAAGCTCAAAAGTTGCAATTTGATAGTCGATAGGAGTGATCTCTCTTGTTTTGTCAACCATTGAGACAAATACACGTAGGATGTGAGCTCCTGAACCATTTGTAGCAATTTGATTGAACTTCTTAGTTTGCTTTGGTTCTTTTGTCTTACCAATTCAAGCTAGGAATGCATCAATATCCTCAATTGGTTGCACCTCCTCCACCCTTTTCTTCATGTTGTCCTTTAACCAATTAGGGACTGTAGACAACTCCATTCGATCCTCACATTGAATATCATAGTTTATTCCTTTCAAGGCTGAAAGGATCTCCTCATCAATATCCTGTTCATTGGGACTGAAATTTGCCTATTTCCCCTCAAATCAACTTCTAACTGTGTGGTAGGAGATGCTAGTTGCTCTTTGATCTCTCGCTGCACTGATTGTGATGACCATGACTCACCTTGATCTCCCTGAGGTATTTTCTCAGTATCACCACCTTGTTCTGATTCTTGTTCCTTATCCTGCATATCAACTTCCCTAATAGATGAGGAACTTGTGATGGATTCGGTTGTAGTAGACTTGTGCTTGGAATCTGTAGTTGTAGCTTCCTTAGTCCTTGCTTGTGATCCATTAGCTACACCTTTTCTTTTCTTTGAAGCTTGGCCTTCCTCATGGTTGTTCAACCCCGAATTGGTAATTGTCCTTTCATCCCATGTGGAAGAAGACTCCTCACTTTGCATTTTTCCATATGTGAGAGTAACACTTTTCTTTCTTAGTTTGTTTATCTGTTTATCCACCCAATTCCTTGATCTATCAGTCACTTGCCTCATCAAAATAACCAACTCTGTTAGCTCCTTCACTTGTTACCAATCAGGTGATTGAATTGATTTATCCTTCTTATGCTCATATTGGGGGTGTATATGATTTCCATCCTTCTTAACCTGATCAGGAATGATGAAGATTTATTTTTCCTAATGAAGTCTATTGACATCCTAGATCACATTTTGCTCCTTATTGCATATCCATTTGTGAAGTTTGCCCAATAGTCTTCTAAATCAACCTTGTGTTTGTACTTCTTTCCCTTAGATGTGAGGATCTTCTAAAATGGATCGAAGTGATCTCTAGCCTTGTAGTTTCCAAGTTGGTAGAACTCTAATTCTATGTTGGTTGTCTTTTCTGTGGGACACATCTCCAACATTTTACCAAGTGTGATAGGGAAGGGAATACCTTGCCTATGCTTCTCCTTCTGAATATGATCAAACTCCGATAGCTGTCTCACCACGTCAAGTAACACCAACTTGTCTTTGGGATACCTTGGAATTTTGTAAGGTTGAGAGGTGAATCCTTGAATTCTTATGTAGGCGAAAGTCAGGAATTGAATGAACCAGGAGCCATCTCTCCACCAATGTCATTGCTTCCTTGGACAACCTCTAATGCAATCCTCCTTGTAACAATCGAGTGATATACATAGCAAATGTATTGTTTACCCTGCTGTAGTGTCCCTTTTTCGTGAAGTTGAAGTTGAGGATGATAATCAATATTTTGAGTTGTCCCTTCTTGTTCCCTGCTTCACCCTTGCATATCAAACCTGTGTATTTGATGTTTTTTGTTAATAAATAGACCTTGTAAGAGCTCATGTAGAAAGTTTTTTTCCTCTCCAAGTTCCTTAACTGGATGTCTAGGTTGTCTCTTATCACCCTAGCTGAATCGACTATCACTATTCCAACTGAGACTTCTTTGATAAAGTAGAACATCCAATTCTTCAAAAGTGCACCTAGAGGAGCTCCCATAACTCAGTTCAGCATGAAGATCATATCACAATATTTGTTCTCGAAGTCTGTACTTATGAGTTTCTTAGGCAACTTGGAATGATGTCTCCTTGGTTCGAGGATCCATCCTTTGTTTATGATGTCCATACGTGCATCCGGTTCAAACATGGACCGAGCTTCTTCTTTTGTTCCAAAAGTCTCCCTTACTGCCTCCTCATTGAGAAATGCAAGCACTCTTCCTTTGGAAGTGTTGACTATCCTTAATTGTGGATCATCGTGTCTTGCACACTCCACCAAGAGTTCATTACATTGGATAGATGGTGGGAAGCTTGCTGCATGGTAGACTCCACTTTTCATGATGTTGATAGCCATTGGTGAAGGCAATTGATCTCAAGTTCCAAACGTCCTCCGCTTCATCCTCTTCATGTTTAGGTGCTCGAAGTTGGTATCACCAACCCTCTTCCATTTGGAAGACATTTGAGACTTTGGATAATAGTCTTCCATGATCTGTTTCATTTGCACCTTCCTAGTTGCCACCCCACCTTTTGCCTCAGCCATTATCCTACATTAAGCTCAAAGTTAGTATTTTGTAAAAAAATCTGATTGAGAAACGAATTTTGGTCTTTATTATCCCTGATTTTGCTAATAATTTGAGGCTTTATGACCAAGAAAATCAAAGAATTTATGATTGCAATTGAAGTTTAAGGCTCTCCTTAAATAGAAATGTACAAGGCGATGTTTCTAAATGAAACAATCGTTAAATGAATAGGAAAATAGAAACTAAATAATAGAACTAAACTCACTAAAGGTGAACATTAGAGACATTACATTATTATTTTTATATGCTCCCTTAATGATCATTGTACTAACTACCCTACAGAAGACAATCTGTAGGTCTTTTGATCACGGATGCATAGAAGGTTGCCTCCTCGTCAGAACACTTTGCGACATGAGCCTGCTATTGAGACGCTCCTTGAATCTGCAAAACTTCTAATAATGACCAAGATAACCACAAACCATCCAACCTAATGTTTGGAAACAAAGGTATCACTCCTTGTAGGTAGAGACACCGATATGAAATTGAAACCACGATTTTGAGGAAAAACCGACAAACCCTTGTGCAGACCATTGCCCTAGCAACTCTAGGCGCAGTCCAAAACAATTGCAAGAAACAATGATTTTTGTGGAAAAAACCATCAAAACACTCCAATGATTTTGTTTTTGGAAAAAAAACAAAAAACCCTAAGACCAACAACACCAATCATGATTTCTAGAAACAATTTTGAGGATAAAATCGAAAAAACTAAACATGATTTCTAAGGAAAAATCCATCAAAACCCAAGATTCTAAATTTGAGACACGGGTCACAATACAAAACTTCGTTTTTGAGTAAAAACGGTAAAATCCTTTTACAAAATGATCGGGCTTTAATGTTTCCTTTTGACCTCTAGTCTTGAACCCACTCTTTGTAATGTGTTTCATTATTGCTGCTTAATGGACTTTTAAAGTGTTTTTGCCTTTGGTGAACATCTCCATAGTGATTGTGGGATAAAAGATTTTTGTTTTGCCTCTTAAGGCATAGGAACTCGTGCAAGTTACTTTCCTTTTAATTTCATTTGAATTTTGCTGTTTAATGCTGTGGTGGAAAATCAATCACCATGAGGACAACTTGGACTTTGTAGTTTGATCGTATTTTGGTGGAGGATCAATGACTATAAGGACAATGGATCTCAGCAATTTGCATTTAATTCCATTTTTAGAAGTTCACCAAGTTCGTAAGGGGAGAATCGATGTCCATAGGGACAACCTCAGCCCTCCACTTGCCTTTTAACTCCATCCTTAAACTCGCACTAGTCCCCATTGGGGAAATTTGATGCTCATGGGGACAAATACATGTTTTAAATTCATTTTTACTCCCAATGGAAACTCAACCCTTATAGGGACAAAGTAGTCCTTTTTGAAATTTTGCATTACTTGTTCATTGACTCACAAAAAAAGAAATTTGACCCTCATAGGGACAATTTTGGTCCCAACACAACTTCACTTCATCTGCTCATTTTAATCCTAAAGGGGAAATTCAACCCCCACAGGGACAAGTGGAAATTTGAAGTGCGTAGTGACTAGTGGGAAATCCATGTCCATAGGGACAAATTGGGTCCTTAACTCTTCAAGTGGAAATTGCGGTTCCATGGGGACAAAGGAAATTCTATGGTCATAGGGGCTGATTGAAATTCTTTGTTTGTAGGGACTTTCCCCTCTTTAACTCCAAATTTTTTTGAAGTGTCAACTCAGTGGAGAAATGACCTTCATAGGGACAAAGTGGAAATTCCTTGTGCATAGGGACTTTCAACTTCAACTCTTTCCCAAAAATATTATAAGTGTCTCGTTGGTGGAAAAAGACCCCTATAGGGACTTTTAGCTTTTGACCTTGTAACTCATGCCCTAGAGTGGAAATTCGACCTACATAGGGACTAATGGGATATTCAACTTGATTTTTTACTTCCTAGGAGTGGACAATTGATCCCCATAGGGACTAATGTCCTTTTGAACTTGGATTTTACTTATTCTTGCTTCCCAAGAGTGACAATCAACCCACATAGGGACTTTTCGCAGGACTTAGTGGAAAATTCTTTTCCATAGGGACTTTTGGTCCAAATATGGTGGAAACTCGATCTCTATAGGGACTTTGCTCTTTGCTTGCAAGATGCTGTCATTTTAGTCCAAATTAACAAGTAAAATGGGGCATTAATACATCCTAAAAGCCATTTAACTAGCCAAAACATCCTGATACTTAGGAATTTTCCCTCAAAAGTAGACATTTTTTTGCATTTCTCCCTAATGACTATAAAATTTTATGATTTGGTCATATTTTTCACTTTGGAGACTTGGAGGCTTAACCACTTCTCAATGTAATATTGAAACTTTTGGAGCTGAAATTGACTCTCCACTGCCAAAACCATAAGACTAACACAATTAACAAGCAAAAAGAGGGGACCCCCATTTGCAATAGGGCGATGGTGTAAAAAGGTCACAACAAGACATTACATTATGAAGGGTATAATTTAGCTTTAATCGATTATTTTGTCAGTACCCAATCATAAACACGAGCTTTACTGATTTCAAACCCTCTTTCAACCTCTAGCAATCTGCGAGCACAAAACCTAACAAATTTAAACGCCATTTTCACACACGAGTGAACAGTCCATTAACAATTGAACACATTTGAAGCAACTAATTGAAACTTTGTAGCGTTATGGCTTCTTCTAATTGATTTAGACTCATTCATCTTTTCCACCATTTTGTATTTGAAAACTTGTTTGTTTGAATGGTGAATCATGAGATCATTTAGTTTCCTTGCTCTTTGATGTTAGCCATAGATTCAATACAAATGTATAGGACAAAATTACCATCATTTGATCCATTTCAAGGGTGCAAAAGCTTATTTCGTAAAACCTAGCTCTTGTTCTTGAGTTCAGTCGACAAATTTGCATCAAAAAAACTAGGGAAAAGGTCTGATCTTAAGGAGTTGGAAATCAATGATACCCTAGTAGGAAATGATAAGATAATGAAAAATGTTAAAATTTCTTGACCTATGTTGGATCCCTATTGTAGGGATTATTAAAAATACTTTTTAATTGAACTTTTTGGTTTTTGATTTAATGCAAATTTCGAAACATTATGAAATATCATAAAAAAATAAAATTATCTGTTAATATTTCAGATGTTGAAAAGAAAATAGCAATCTATAGATGATCTTTTAGAACTAAGACTTAGGCCCTTTCGAAAATATAGATGAATAGAAGATAGATAATACCAAGTTTAGATGCTTGAAATATGCTGAATGATTGTAAGAAGAAGCCTTCAATCCAATGCTATTATTCTGCTCCAATCGGCTCTTCAAGTCTGCTACAATTTGCTCTTTAAGGTTTGCTATAATGCCTCTCCAATTCTGCTACAGTATATGAACTTAGGTTTGCTCCAAGTATGTATTTAGGTCTGCTACAGGTGTGAATTTAGGTCTGTTATTCTTCTTTCCAAATTGCCAAGAAGCTGCTATAATGTTGGAACAATTATGCAATGATGATCTGAATTATAAGTCTGCTGAAAGTGCGAAATAAGGCAGTCATGTTATGTTTTCGATGATGCCTAATTCGCACTCCTCGATCCCATATAAGATGCCTCAAGAGAGGTGTCTCTTCAATATGATAAGGCAGCCGACTTGCATATGCAAGTCGACTTTTATAATTATTTTTATTCAGCTGCTAACCTCAATAGATAGCTGACTATAATGCAGGTCGACCCTCATAGCAATTTCAACAATTCAATATGCAAGTCGTCCCTCTTCTCAATCATAATGTGATATATCATATAATAAGTAGCATACCTATTATTTATTTTAATCTTTGCCAAGTCCATAATATTAATAATCATTTGCAATGTAATTAATCTTTGTCTCAAGGCCACAAATATTAACACTCCCTCTTGGACTTGAGGGAAATATCAATAACATTGACCCCATAATGTAATCACTAGATCTCTATCACACTAGATCTCATTCTGACATATGAATTATTGTCCCCAATAGATTTCAATCTAAGTGATCTCAATGAATATAGAACCATAAAAAACATAATGTATTCATACCTGATGTAGTCAATGTGATTAATCATCCTCAAGATATCTCAACCTTTGTAATATCATCTACTGCAAGATGTAAGGTTATTCAAACATAACACATAATGTAAGCATCGTTCACATGTAATGAGAGGTAAGAAGCATCATTGACATTATCCTCATGATATAAACAATAATCACATATAGATCTCAACTATTTGTATAGCATTATCTCAATAAGAATAATAGATCTCAAATCTAGGTAAGAAAAGGTATCATCAATATAAACTCCCTCTCAAGGTGAAGACTAAAGGACAAGGTGTTGAGATTTTGTTTCTTTTACTTCTGCAATAGAGGCTTGATGATTGTTTCGATCTGGACAATTTGCTGCCTTGTGACCAAATTTGTCACATCTATAGCATTGTACCTTAGAGAGATATCTCTTTTGAAAATTGTTGGTTTGATAGTCTCTCCCTCTCCATCCATTATTGAGAGAATTCTCTTTTTACCTGTTCTGATAATCTCTCTTTTTGTTCCTAAAGTTTCTTTCTCCTTTGTCTTGAAATTTTCTTTTTCTTTTGAAATCGTCTTTCCTTTTTGATTGTGAGTATAAGATTTGAAGATCTTCTTTAAAATTCGTTCCTTTAGTTATTAGTCTCGATTCTTCTTGAAGACAATCAATTTTTAATTTATCAAATTTAGGCAGTTTAGGACGTGCACTGATTCTTTGAGTAAAGGAGTCTCATGAGAGAGGTAATCTGTTAAGTTCTATCATAGATAGTTCCTTTTCATTGTAGATGTGCCTAATAGTTGCCAATTGATTTCTTAACTTAGTAATTCTCATAAAGTATGATGTGATAGATTCTCTTTGACTCATTTTGATTCATGAAATTTCATTTTTAAGAGTCATAATTCTACTTGTATTATTAATTTCAAACATTCTTGATGATGTAGAGAACATTAGATAGGCTGACTCTAGATAGGAGATGGTGGGTATGATATGGTCCTTTACGCTGTCAATTAGAATTCTCATAGCTTTGTTATTACCCTTTTTCCATTCACGTGTCTCATCTTCATCCATTTCAACTTTAGGTGGATTTTCTATAATTCAATCTAATTTTAGTTCTTTGAAGGCAATTAGTATTCTAACTTTCCAAGATAAGAATTTTGTGGCTCATTCGAGTCTATCTTCTGGTTTAACTCCATTTGTCATATTGAATTTCTTAGTTTTAAAAGTGTTAGATTGATTTCCTTAATTTGAAAGTAGATTTTTTACTCACCAAAGCTCTGATACCATGTTAATATTTCAGACTTTGAAAAGAAAATAACAATCTATAGATGATCTTTTAGAACTAAGACTTAGGCCCTTTCGAAAATATAGATGAATAGTAGATAGATAATACCCGGTTTAGATGCTTGAAATCTGCTGAATGATTGTAAGGAGCCTTCAATCCAATGCTATTATTTTGCTCCAATCGGCTCTTTAAGTCTGCTACAATTTGCTCTTTAAGGTTTGCTTTAATGCCTCTCCAATTCTGCTTCAATATATGAACTTAGGTCTGCTCCAAGTATGTATTTAGGTCTGCTATAGGTGTGAATTTAGGTCGTCTGTTATTCTTCTTTCCAAATTGCCAAGAAGCTGCTATAATGTTGGAATGGAATAATTATGCAATGATGATCTGAATTATAAGTCTGCTGAAAGTGCGAAATAAGAGTCATGTTATATTTTCGATGATGCCTAATTCGCACTCCTCGATCCCATATAAGTATGCCTCAAGAGAGGTGTCTCTTCAATATGACAAGGCAGCCGACTTGCATATGCAAGTCGGCTTTTATAATTATTGTTATTCAGCCGCTAACCTCAATAGATAGCTGACTATAATGCAGGTCGGCCCTCATAGCAATTTCAACAATTCAATATGCAAGTCGTCCCTCTTCTCAATCATAATGTGATGTCATATAATAAGTAGGATACTTATTATTTATTTTAATCTTTGCCAAGTCCATAATATTAATAATCATTTGCAATGTAATTTATCTTTGTCTCAAGGCCACAAATATTAACATGATCTAGGGTGATTCTAGTCAAGAAATGGAGCTTTCCCTTATGGTTGACCTTTGGGAATTTTGAGGATCACTATATCAAGTTGATTAAAGAGCAAAAAACTTAAAAGTGAAAGTCTTAAACCATAAACTTGGAATACTTTGATGGACTAAAATACATCTCACAACAAACATCCAAACCTCTTAACATCCAATATTTCTTGCAAATTTGAATTAAATGGAAGCATCCCAAGCAACAAAATTGTGGAGATTGACTTAACTATTGGATACTATCCAAAATGTTTCTAGATGAGTTTCTTTGATACCTTTTGACATTCATTCCAAAACAATGTATCAAACTCTTGTAGAACTATTTCTTACCACCAAACTAACAATGCAATATTTATAAGTCTGGTACTCAATCAATTTTTTTCAGAACTACTTCTTACCGTGAAACTTACAACACAATATCTAGTAGCCTGGTACTCAATCAAATTTTAATGGTCTTTTATTGCATTTTGGTAAGAAATCCAACATTTGTATAGTTACATTGGACAAAAGGAGTTTCAATGTAAAATCTGAAGTTGGAATTTCCTAGAAATCGTAGTAAATAGGGTAAGTGGAAAAAACCATTATTTAATTGGAATTTTAATAAGGATTTGAATCAAATTGATCCTTTTGGTTGTCTTAATTTGCTTTCAAGTCTAGGGTGTGGAAGAAAAGGAATCATTCCACCCATAGTTCAAAAAATTGTGGGACTCGCCACAGACTCGTCTGGACTCGTGAGGCCAATGGTGAGCTGAGTCGACTCGCCATGGACTCGCAAGCTAAGCCCAGGCAAGTCATTGTCTTTGGACTCACGAGTTTGAGGCATGGACTCGTACGAGTTGGACATTGGGACTCACGAGTTTGCCTAATGGACTTGCATTGCCCAATTAACACGCCTAACCTTGCAATAAAGTGCTTTTTTACTTTTTCACTCATTTGCTCTTAGCTCTTGGTCATAACAGGGTTTTAGGGTGTGGAGAGGTTGAACAATCAATATCAATTATGACTCTTATTTTCTCTAAATGCATTAATTTCTTTTTGTTTTTATGTCAAACTACGGTTTTTTTCTTTTGTCGAGTCTGTTGATGCGAGTTTTGTTCCACTTACACAACATGTAGGACTAAACGCTCAATGCTTCGAGAAACATAGAATATTAAACCCTCTCTTGAATAAAGTCATCTGCCATGCGAAGCTTTGCAATGAAGATCATGAAATGACTCCAAGGTTCCTTACACCTATGGATATCTAACTCAGTTGAAATGATGTGATTTGCTGGTTAATCACTTAGGTGGGCTTACATAATTCATTCAAGGATGTCAACTTACTTGTACTTCTAAAGATTTGGCTTCACAATGTGCAATAAAAAATATAACCATGATTTATATCACTTCCAACTTTTCTCTTCAACTCCTATCTAGACTACTTCTACTTCTAACTATGGATGGGAAGACTCATGGATGGACTAGGACTCCTACCAAATGGAGGCTTGCCTACGACTTCAACTCCACCTAGTGTAAAGCTTCAAAGGATCTCAAATGGTTTTCATATCAACACCTTCCGCTTAATCCAACTTAGAGTAGAAATCAAGGATTCAATGCCAATTGAACTTGAGCACAACTACTAGATTACCACACAGGGCACCCTTGCATCTACAAGGAGCTAGTGGCCTAGTTTTATGGATTCAACCAATCAAACATCCACCAATATCACCACACAATTTGTCTACTTTTATTCTTACTTTAACAACTTTGAAATAAAATCCTATTTTAATTGAGAGATGTAAAGAACCATGCAAATACACCAAAATGATCATGTATATGCACCAAGCAAGCCACAACAATGAATAGAGAACAATTTTGATTGTATTTTGGCAACAATTCTCCAACATAACTCTCTTTACAAATGAGAGCAAATGGCCTTATATAGAGGCTCAAGTACAAGGAGTGGCCAAGATTAAGAGACAAAAATCTGAAATCAAGGGCCCAGATTACATCCCATAAACCCTAATTAGTTTGCCATAATTACAACCAATTACATGAGGGCACCAAGTTTGTGGGCCAATAAGAAAATTACAATAATTTTTTCAACCAATGGGAACATAGGACATTTGGCACGATATGATTGCACATGCTTGAAAGAGGAATATTTTGATTGGAGAAGAGAACCAATTGCCACCCCATCATCCTTATCCTATTATTTGATCTTTTGATGAAGGGAAGATATCCTTTAGATGCTCAACCTTGTCCACCTCTTCTCATGAACACCCGTACCAACCTGCAGGAGCATGCCTTCCAACTAGCAGCAACACCTCTACCAACTTGAGTCCTTAGGAATTTTTTCATTGCCATGTCTTGAACTTGCTTGCTTGTACTTGTACATTTGATGTCTTGATCTTGAAATGGTGAAGCCTTCATGTACTTGAATCTTGAACTTTCACTTGATCTCGCCTTGAGCTTGGTGTGAACTCCCTTGCCACTTAAGAGACTTGAACCTGAACCTTGCATCCTCCTTGTCAACCCTACCAAGTTGTGAGACGGCCCTCACCAAGTTGCAAGAACTCCCCTGCCAACCTAAAAAAAGTCAAAGAAACAAGTCACTCCATTTCATTTGATAAAATATTGCCAATAAAAATTTGAAAATAACATTTGATCAAGCTAATTGAGTTAGGATTATCATTGCATTTCATTCAACTAACTTGCCCAATCACAAAAACATGAACTTATCCACATGTTCTAGGCAAAAAAAAACATGTTCAATGGATGTAACTTGATACCTTAGGAGCTGGATAAATGATGTCAAGATTTCAATGCACCAACTCCAAATTCGGATTTGCTTAAATCTCTGATTTTCTAGGCACGAAGAAGATGAGAATTGCTCAAAAGGTAGGTGAAAATGAATGCTAAGATGATGTCTTCAAACCCCAAGACCAATTTGCCACCTCTAGAAGCCTTCAAACTTGAGAAAATTGCCTGAAAATGGCCAACAAAATCCTCAAAACAAAATCGCCATGGCTTGAAATGCATTTCCAGAATTTGTAATCATAAAATTTTCTCTTGGAAACAATGAGAAATGTTGCCCAAACGCCTCTTTAAATACCCATCTAATTGCCCAAAATGGATGACTTGCATGGGAAAATAAAAAATAAAAAATTAAATCACACCCCCTTGGATTAAATTCACCTTAATTAATTCCAGCCCTTGATTAAATTGGATCGATTGGAATTGGGCCAAAATTATAACAATTAAATTTCCTTGAATTTTAAAATTTTTTTCAATTGAAACTTGCAAACATGGGCCCCAAAATTGCATCGATTTTAACAAAATTATGGATTTAAATTAGCCAAATCCAAAATTGACATAGGCCCCAAAATTAAAATTTGAAAAAAAGATCATGTAGGCCCCTAATTACATTTTAAACTCTCCCAATTGTGGACCCAATAACTTGCCTTGAATTTCACACCAATTAAGTTTGCCAATTCGGGTTCGGGGTGTTTACTCGTTGGGGTAAACTTAGTATTGCACAAACATAGTAAAGGAAATATAATAAACACAGAATATATCATAGAATAATAAGTACTTTCATTAATCATTCCAGATTGGCAAGTATATTTCCATCATAATGATCATACAAATATATCTCCTGTGTCCATCCTCCGAGAGGAAATATAAACTACCCAAAGGGCCACGACCGAAACGTCGTGACGTAACTGTCTAACCTCTCAGTCACTAATGACCGAGACTAACATAATACTTTATTAATATAATAACCAGTACATTCAAATATCTCGACAACATCATCCCCCCCCCAAAAAAAAACAAGTCGTCTCCGACGACTTACAACAACAGGGAGATGAAATACACTACATAGAATAAGAAAATCACTGAAGGGGCGGAGTGTGTCCCTGAAAAAGCTGAAGTGCCGCTCTCCCCATCAGTGTTGCTTCGTAGTTCTTTTTCCGTCACATCACATTCCTCCCGTGCCTGCACCAAACTTGTCTCCAAAACATACTTTTTAGTTGTAGCCTCCACTAACTCCTGTTCCAACAATACTGTCTTCCGAGCCAATCTAACCTCGATAGCCACTCGCGCTACCTTTGCCGCTTCCAACTCCTGGGTACGCCGAGCCAAGTGTCGCTCTACTGCCTCCAACTGGGTGGTCAACTCCTCCCGAGCTCTCTGTGCATCCACCAAGACAGCCTCACATCTAGCCAACACCTACTCCTCTGAGTGCCTCAAAGCGTAGTACCCCTCTAGAAATGCTCTATCCACCTCCGGCATGCAGACAGTCCATGCCTGTAGCAGCTCCGGGTCTCATCAACTGGTCACACTTTCCAAAAGCTGATAACTGAACTGATTGGGGGTCTAGGGGGCAACGCCCCCAGCGGGGTCGAAGGGCAACGCCCCCAGCAGATTTTTGCCAGGCGCTTATATTTTCCTCACTACCTCCTTATGTCCTTCCCTTCGGTACCATATGTTATTCATTGTGCACGGTTTTCATTTGTCGTTTTAAAAAAAAAAAAAAAACTGCTACTCCTTGCCCTCAAGAATTGAATTCTTCTGTACACTTCTTGATTTCCAGACTTATTCCTTGTTGTACGGACTCTAAAAATAGTCTTCACAAAAAAACTGTGACCATACGGAGGCTTTCCTTCTTAAACACCCACTTCTCAAACCGTATGGTATGCTATTTGATGCCGTACCACCTCTCTGTTGTGCGTGTGATGTCTACCATGCCGTACGAAGCAATACACCAACCTCTTGCCGTACAAACACCACGAAAATTCATCTTTGCCGTACGTTGGCGGGATGCTTATGCCATTCGCCGTGCGGTCCTTCAATAGGCTGTTTGGCCGTATGGTTTGGGACTTGCCGTTGACTATAGCTGATCCGTACGGTATTGTTTGCACTTTATCTTGTTGCCACCATACGGTCCCACATTTCTAGCTTCCCCATGTGCTGTACGGACGTTGGATGTCTTGCCACTGTACGGACTCAGACTAGTGTCTCCTTTTATTGTCGTACGGTGGATGCGTTTTTTCCTGTGCGTTGTGTTGCCTGATGTCGTACGACTGATTGTTCGTACGGTCCTTTTACTCTCCTGTCGTGCGCATGTCTTCAAAACTCACCGTACGGTGGCCCAAACTTGTCCTCCTTTGCCGTATGGTTGATTGGCCGTACGGGCTTTATGCACTGTGCGGTCCATCGTATTGTGGACTTTTCTTGCTCGTTTTTTGGGCCGTACGGTCGACGATGTTGCTTTTTGGGTTTTTCTTTTGTTCTCGCTGTACAATCGTACAATACTCTCTGTTTTTTTTTTTGGTTTTGTTTAATTTATTTATTTATTTTTTTGCCGTACGGTCATGCATAGCTGTACGGGTGTTTTTCAATTTACTGTCCGGAGGCTTTTCTGGTCGCCCGTACGGACGGCTCTCGGGTCCTTTGCCTAACCGCTCGAGTCCTTTTCCATCCTCTCAGTTACTCTGTCCCTCCTCTCAGGGTCATCCTCTTCGGGAAAGGTTTCAATTTGGTCCCGTTGCTGGCGTCATGTATCTGCTCGTCGAGAGTCCATAGAGTGTGGAATCGTTCCCTCTCCCTGTTGCTGAGTCTGTTTTCAATGGTGATCCAAAAGCTTGGAACCATAAATTCTACAGGGACCACGGTCTCCTTCCCGTACATAAGAAGAAGGAGAATAAAAATCCTGAAGGCTGCGGTCTTCCACACAGGATTCCAATCGTCGCCGCAAGAATGAGTTTAGGTTCCTCTTTGTTTCCCAGATGCATTGGTTTGACAGATGACTCCTTATTCTTCATGGGGTTTTGCTTATCAAATTTATGCATCGGGACTTCGCTTACTTTCTCATCCCCTTTGTTGTATTCACCGTACTCAGAGGGAAATGTTTCCGACACCTCCTCAACACTTAGTACATTGCATGCTGGTCGAAAGAGTTCACAGTCCTCCATTTGCCAGTGGAAGAGACCGTTCAATAAATCTGCATCATCCTCTGAGTATTCTCCCAATCTTAGCACGCCTTCACTATTCGGTTCCATTTTGTCCCTTCATCGCTTTGATCGTTTTCTTCTTCGGAGTTAGAGTCGGAGGAGGAAGCTATCTCCTCACTCACCAACTGGGTACGGAGATCAATTGTGAACTTTTTTTCTCCACTCTCCATCGAAAGGGTATTCCTTTTCCAATTATGGTTTGCTTTGGCTGTTACTAACCATCCTCTACCCAGTATGGCGTCATAGCCTTTCTGCTTCAGTGGAATGACGACAAAGTCGAGTACAAACGGTTGTGTACCGACAGTGATTGGTTGTGCCATCAACGTCTCGAGTAGTTTGATGCATTGCTGATCTGCACCCAGTAAGTTGAAGGTTGGTGGCCACAGTGTTGGTTTCCCCAAGCTCTTCCAGATTTCCTCCAGTAGGATGTTCACCCTAGATCCATCGTCAATGATCGTGTTCGTGAGGATGGTACCCAAGATACCCATCTCCACCATTGCAGGGTTCCGCCCATTATTTATTGATAACATCATGGGGTTGGCTGTGGAGCCGCCGAGAACCTCCGTCCGTTCAACCGTGCTTGCTGGAATGGTTTGGCCTAGGAATAGGGCCATTTTCAGGTGCGACATAGTTTCCAGTAGGTCATTGACCTTTACGGGTACCTCCATTTGCATCATCTGCCTTAAAATATTTCGTTCGGCCATTGCTCGGGTAGAAGTGCCGGTGTCTGTGGAGTCCCTTCGATCCTCCATACCCTTCGCGATCTCGGCCTTCGCCTCGAGCATACTTTGTTTCTCCGTCAGAGGGTGAGGATATGTGGCCTTCTTCATTTGCCCGTGTGTGATTGCCAGGACCTTCTCCGTGCCCCCTCGTTCCATGTCGAGGATGTTGTAGCCGGGCTTCGGACAATTAGCATCCTTGTGGTCCCCCGGTTTGCACCACCGACATAGTTTTAGTGGAGCGGTAGCCTCATTCTGACAGTCACAGGCATAATGTCCCCATTGGTTACAACTTCTACATTGTATCATGGGCCTCCTCTCATCATTGCCTCGGCCTCCCCGTTGGTTGTTTATGTACCCGCCGGATGATGCAGCATTTTGTTTACCGCTGGTCTGGGACGTGGAGGGTTGCTCCTTGTTTACCCGCTGGGGTAAACTTAGTATTGCACAGACATAGTACAAGAAATATAATAAGCACAGAATATATCAGAGAATAATAAATACTTTCGTTAATCATTCCAGACTGGCAAGTATATTTACATCATAAGGATCATACAATAATATCTCCTGTGTCCATTCTCTGAGAGGGTATATAAACTACTCGAAGGGCCACGACCGAAACGTCGTGACGTAACTGTCTAACCTCTCGGTCACTAATGACCGAGGCTAACATAATACTTTATTAATATATTAACTCGTGCATACAATTATCCCGATAACATCATCACCCCTAAAAAAAAAAAGTCATCTTCGACGACTTACAACAAAAGGGATATAAAACACACTACATAGAATAAGAAAATCACTCAAGAGAAGGGGCGGAGGGCATCCCTGAAAAAGTTGAAGTGCCCCCCTCCCCATCAATGCTGCTTCGTAGTTCTTTTTCCGTCACATCACATTCCTCTTGTGCTTGCACCAAACTTGTCTCCAAAACATACTTTTCAGCTGTAGCCTCCACTAACTCTTGTTCAAACATTACTGGCTGTCCTGCCAATTTGACCTCAATAACCACCCGTGCCGCCTTCTCTGCTTCCAACTCTTGGGTACAGTGAGCCAAGTGTCGCTCTACTGCCTCCAACCGAGGGGTTAGCTCCTCCCGAGCTCTTTGTGCATCCACCAAGACAGCCTCACGTCCAGCCAACACCTACTTCTCTGAGTGCCTCAAAGCATAGTACCCCTCTCCAAAGGCTTGCTCTAGTGCTCTCTCCACCTTCATCATGCCGACACTCCATGCCTACAGCAGCTCTGGGTCTCACCAACTGGTCACACTTTCCAAAGGCTGATAACTGAGTAATTTCCTCCTGTCGTTTTCGATGCCCCAACTCACAATTGTGGTGTACCTCAAAAGGACGATGGGGGTCTAGGGGGCAACGCCCTCAGTGGGGTTGAGGGGCAGCGCCCCCGCGGGGTTCTGGGGCAGAGCCCCAGACACGCACTTTCAAACCCACACAGAAGTCCATGGAACACACCATTTTTGTGATTTTCTTCCGATCCCACACTCTTTTCTGCCAGGCGCTTATGTTTTCCTCACTACCTCGTTATGTCCTTCCCTTCGGTACAATACGTTATGCACTACAAATTGTTTTGATTTGTCGTCCTTTTTTTTTTTTTGAACCTTCACTGCCACTCCTTGCCGCCCGTATGAAACTTCTCTTCCTTCTAGCCGTACAGACAATCAAATAATCTTCACAGAACTCTGACTGTACAAAATGCAAAACTATAATGCTATTTATTATCTCTTTTTACCCGTACGGCCGACACTTTAACTCTCTGCATTTTCTTGTCGCCATATGAACATGTGTTGATGTTGCCGTACAGTAGCTGCTCTTCCTTGAATGCCCTCTCTAATGCCGTACGGTGACGGAAGGCTGTGTGTACACCATATGGGATGTTAATCGACTGTGTGAACGTACGGTCCGAGTCTTATCTTGACTGTGCCTAGGCTGTATGGTGCTGTACGCGAACGTACTTGTCTTCTTTGTATGCCCTTTAAAAGTCATATGATGCACCGTACAATGGCTACACCTCCCTCTCTGCTCTGATTGTCGTACGACAATGTAAAGACAAGACGGGAATGACCGTACGGTATGCTCAAACTTTTTTTTTTTTTTTTCGTCCTGCCCGTGCCATACGGTTGTATATTCTCATTTCCTTTCGGCTGTATGGTCTTATATTTTAGATGTTGTGCAATCAACTAATGCCGTACGGTGGTTTGGTATTATGTGCCTTTTGCCATACGACCGTATGGTGCACTACTTCTCTCTTTTTTTAAAAAAAAATCCTTCTCCGTACGGTCATTCCGGCATTGGCCGTACGGTGTGTTTTTCTCTTTTTTTTTAAAAAAAATTATTTATTTATTTTTCTTTTTTAAAATTTTTTTCCACCGTATGGGTATTTTTCAATTTCCTGTCTGGAGGCTTCTCTGTCGCCCGTACAGGCTGCTCTTGGGTCGCCTGCCTGATCCCTCGAGTCCTTTTCCATCCTCTCGGTTGCTCTGTCCCTCCTCTCGGGTCCATCCTCTCCGGGGAAGGTTTCAATTTGGTCACGTTGTTGGCGTCATGTATCTGTTCGTCGAGAGTCCACAGAGTGTGCAGTCGTTCCCTCTCTCTGTCGCCAAGTGTTTTCAATAGTGATCCAAAAGCTTGGAACCATAAATTCTACAGGGACCATGGTCTCTTGCCTGTATATAAGAAGAAGAAGAATAGCGATTTTGAAGGTTGCGGTCTTCCACATAGGATTCCAATTGTCGTTGACAAGAATGAGCTTAGGTTCCTCTTTCTTTCCTAGATGCATTGGTTTAACAGACGACTCCTTATTCTTCATGGGGTTTTGCTTATCAAATTTATGCATCGGGACTTCGCTTACTTTCTCATCCCCTTCGTTGTATTCACTGCACTCGGAGGGAAATGTTTCTGGCACCTCCTTAACACATAGTACATTGCATGCTGGTCGGAAGAGTTCACGGTCCTCCATTTGCCAGTGGAAGAGACTGTTCAGTAAATCTGCATCATCCTCTGAGTATTCTCCCAATCTTAGCATGCCTTCACTATTTGGTTCCATTCCTTCCCTTCATCCCTTCGATCGTTTTCTCCTTCGGAGTCAAAGTTGGAGGAGGAAGCTATCTCCTCACTCACCAACTGGGTATGGAGATCAATTGTGAACTTTTTTCCTCCACTCTCCATCGAAAGGGTATTCCTTTTTCAATTATGGTTTGCTTTGGCTGTTACTAACCATCCTCTACCCAGTATGGCATCATAGCCTTTCTGCTTCAGTGGAATGACGACAAAGTCGAGTACAAACGGTTGTGTACCGACAATGACTGGTTGTGCCATCAACGTCCCGAGTGGTTTGATGCTGTGCTGATCTGCACCTGGTAAGTTGAAGGTTGGTGGCCACAGTGTTGGTTTCTCCAAGCTCTTCCTGGTTTCCTCCGGTAGGACGTTCACCCCAGATCCACCGTCAATGATCGTGTTCGTGAGGATGGTACCCAAGATACCCATCTCCACCATTGCAGGGTTCCACCCATTATTTATTGATAACATCATGGGGTTGGTTGTGGAGCCGCTGGGAACCTCTGTTCGTTCAACCGTGCTTTCTGGAATGTTTTGGCCTGGGAATAGGGCCGTTTTCAGGTGCGGCATAGTTTCCAGTAGGTCCTTGACCTTTACGGGTACCTCCATTTGCATCATCTACCTTAAAATATTTTGTTCGGCCATTGCTCGGGTAGAAGTGTCAGCGTCTGTGGAGTCCTTTCGGTCCTCCATACCCTTCGCGATCTCGGCCTTCGCCTCGAGCATCCTTTGTTTCTCTGTCGGAGGGTGAGGATATGTGGCCTTCTTCATTTGCCCGCGTGTGATTGCCAGGACCTTCTCCGTGCCCCCTCGTTCCATGTCCACGATGTTGCGGCCGGGCTTCAGACAATTAGCATCCTCATGGTCCCTCGGTCCGCACCACCGACAGTTTTAGTGGAGCGGTAGCCTCATTCTGACAGTCACAGGCATAATGTCCCCATTGGTTATAGCTTCTACACTGTATCATGGGCCTCCCCTTCGCGTCATACTGGACCCATGGCTTGTTCTCATCATTGCCTCGGCCTCCCCGTTGGTTGTTTCTGTACCCACCGGATGATGCAACATTTTGTTGACCGCCGGTCCCGGACGTGGAGGGTTGCTCCTGGGTGAAGAGCACTTGTTGATTTCTCGCCCTCAGGTTGTAGGGATATTCTTTGGTGGAATGTCCCGCAATCTGGCAGATGTCGCAAAAAGCTTTCTTGGGACAAGAACCTTTCGTGTGGCTTGCTTCTTTGCAGTCTGTGCACCACACGGTGTCTTCCTTTGCTTTGCTCGAGCCTCCCTTGGTGGCCTTCAGTTCTTTCATCATCCTCTCTAGATCTTTTTGTAGGGCCAACACTTTCTTACTTGATTCGCCCTCGCTGCTTTCTGCCTCCGATTCATCATCCGAAGACTTAGTCTTCCTGGAGGTCTTATATTCGCCCTCTAGATGCATTGCTCGATTGTATGCGTTGTTGTACGACGTGGGTGGGACAATTTTCATTTTCCTCCGAAGGGAAGTTTTTAGTCCCTCCACGAACCACCTTTTCTTGAGTTCGTCTGTCGGTGCTGACTCCATTTTCCCGATGAGTTCCTTTAGTCGCCGCCCGTAGGCACGGACAGACTCGCTCTTCGTCTGCTTTGTATTGTAAATCTCCGCCGGAATCTCATTGTCGTCCCTTAACAACTGAAATTCTGTCTGGAAGGCCTTTTTCACATCATTCCATGTCGTCAGGCTTGATTTGTCTACATCCAAGTACCAGTCGATGGGTCCTTGCCTCAATGTCGTGGGGAATTGTCGGATCCATTCATCCTTGTCCGTGACTCCATTGGCAGCCCATATAGTCTCACAGGCCGGCAATGCTGAACAGGACCCTCCTTTGCTTGGCCTATGAACTTGGGCAGTTTCTGCTTACTTGCAGCCATGGTAGGTTGTTGCCTCCGCGGGGGATTTGGTACTTTGACACTACCTCCTCCTTGAGTATTGTGTGTATTGTTCACCGGTGGCACTTGCCATTGCGGTAGTTGGGTGACTGGTGGGACCGTACTGTGTGGAGTCCTTGGTTTCAACAGGGGGTTTGCCTGTGCGTTCCCAGTGCCTTCGGCCGTACTGTCATTGGCACCTCCGGTAGTACCGTCACCTTCGACCGTACGGTTCCCTTTGTGGTCTCGGTCCTCCGCACTTGGTGTACGAGTTAAATCTTCAAACCGGTCTCGCTCTTCCTGAAGTAAGACTTTTCTCAATCGTGTTTCCTCGAGTAGTTCTTCCCTACTCCGCACTCTCCGATGCTCCGGCGAAGTGAATTGTTCTCCGTCGGCCTCTGCACCTTCCGTACCACTTTCGAGATTCCCTTCGGGCAACCCTCCGGCAAGCTGGTCATTGGCAAGTTGCCTCAGCCTATATCGACGTTCACGTTGCTGCGCGGAGATCAAAGCCTTCTGTGCGGCCTCGCCTTCGTCATCTCGTGCCTTTTTATTTCTATCTTTATTTAAAACATTGGGCATAAATCCTTTCCTCACTTCTCTTCTCGAGTACGTCTAGGCAACGACACTAGATGTTTACCCGCTGGGGTAAACTTAGTATTGCACAGACATAGTATAGGAAATATAATAAGCACATAATATATCGGAGAATAATAAATACTTTCATTAATCATTCCAGACTGGCAAGTATATTTACATCATAAAGATCATACAATAATATCTCCCGTGTCCATCCTCTGAGAGGGTATATAAACTACCCGAAGGGCCACAACCGAAATGTCGTGACATAACTGTCTAACCTCTCGGTCACTAATGACCGAGGCTAACATAATAGT
This sequence comes from Chamaecyparis obtusa, assembly GCA_027943335.1. Lineage (NCBI taxonomy): Eukaryota > Viridiplantae > Streptophyta > Pinopsida > Cupressales > Cupressaceae > Chamaecyparis > Chamaecyparis obtusa. The sequence goes on along the minus strand of BSBK01000188.1, from coordinate 1,669,175 downwards.
TTATTAATATATTAACTCATGCATACAATTATCCCGACAACACTCTTGGGTGAAGAGCACTTGTTGATTTCTCGCCCTCAGGTTGTAGGGACATTTTTTGGTGGAATGTCCCGCAATCTGGCAGATGTCGCAAAAGGCTTTCTTGAGACAAGAACCTTTCGTGTGGCCTGCTTCTTTGCAGTCTGTGCACCACACGGTGTCTTCCTCTGCTTTTCTCGAGCCTCCCTTGGTGGCCTTCAGTTCTTTCATCATCCTCTCCAGATCTTTTTGTAGGGCCAACACTTTCTTACTCGATTCGCCCTCGCTGCTTTCTGCCTCCGATTCATCACCCGAAGACTTAGTCTTCTTGGAGGTCTTATGTTCGCCCTCCAGATGCATTGCTCGATTGTACGCGTTGCTGTACGACGTGGGCGGGACAATTTTCATTTTCCTCCGAAGGGAAGTTTTTAGTCCCTCCACGAACCACCTTTTCTTGAGTTCGTCCGCCGGGGTTGACTCCATTTTCCTGATGAGTTCCTTTAGTCGCCGCCCGTAGGCACGGACAGACTCGCTCTTCGTTTGCTTTGTATTGTAAGTCTTCGCCAGAATCTCATTGTCGTCCCTTAACAACTGAAATTCTGTCTGGAAGGCCTTTTTCACATCATTCCATGTCGTCATTCCTGATTTGTCTACATCTGAGTACCAGTCAATGGCTCCTTCCCTCAGTGTTGTGGGGAATTGTCGGATCCATTCATCCTGGTTCGTGACTCCATTGGCAGCCCATATAGTCTCACAGGTCCGGCAATGCCGAACAGGACCCTCCTTCGCTTGGCTTGTGAACTTGGGCAGTTTCTGCTTACTCGCAGCCATGGTAGGTTGTTGCCTCCGCGGGGGATTCGGTACTCTGACACTACCTCCTCCTTGAGTATTGTGTGTAGTGTTCACCGGTGGCACTTGCCCTTGTGGTAGTTGTGTGACTGGTGGGACCGTACTGTGTGGAGTCCTTGGTTCCAACAGGGGGTTCGCCTGTGCGTTCGCAGTGCCTTCGGCCATACTGTCACTGGCACCTCCGGCAGTACCATCACCTTCGACCGTACGGTTCCTTTCGTGGTCTCGGTCCTCCGCACCTAGTGTACGGGTTAAATCTTCAAACCGGTCTCGCTCTTCCTGAAGTAAGACTTTTCTCAATCGTGTTTCCTCGAGTAGTTCTTCCCTACTCCGCATTCTCCGATGCTCTAACGAAGTGAACTGTTCTCCGTCGGCCTCTGCACCTTCCATACCACTTCCGAAATTCCCTTTGGACAACCCTCCGGCAAGCTGGTTCTTGGCAAGTTGCCTCAGCCTATACCAATGTTCACGTTGCTGCGTGGAGATCAAAGCCTTCTATGCGGCTCGTCTTTGTCATCTCGTGCCTTTTTATTTCTATCTTTATTTAAAACATTGGGCATAAATCCTTTCCTCACTTCTCTTCCCGAGTACGTCTAGGCAACGACACCAGATGTTTACCCGTTGGGGTAAACTTAGTATTGCACAGACATAGTAAAGGAAATATAATAAACACAGAATATATCATAGAATAATAAGTACTTTCATTAATCATTCCAAACTGGCAAGTACATTTACATCATAATGATCATACAAATATATCTCCCATGTCCATCCTTCGAGAGGAAATATAAACTACCCGAAGGGCCACGATTGAAACGTCGTGACGTAATTGTCTAACCTCTCGGTCACTAATGACGGAGACTAACATAATACTTTATTAATATAATAACTAGTACATTCAAATATCCCGACAACACATGGACGAATTTGGGTTAGAGAATCCGGTTCATGGATTCGTGAAATTTTTTTTTCCTCGTTTTGGATTCGTAAGGATTCGTGAGTGTATATATATATATATAAATATATATATGCATTATATATCCAAAAAATATAGGAGAAATATACATAATTCTAAAACTAAATCATTTCATACTATGAATCTATGATGCTTGATCATTAAAACTTCAAATAGCATACTTGATCATTGATCTATGATTCTATGTTGACGATTCTAAAGAAAATCAGCACATTGAATTACTGAATTACAAAATGACAATTCAAAATGTTGTTCATTAAAGTTTGAGACATGATTCAATGTTCAATGTTTCATCAATCAAATGGATTATTGAAAAAATCTGGATCAATGGGGTCTCTAGCAGTTGCAAGTGTTTGATCAAAATCATCATTAATGGAATCCAAATAGGTTCCACCAGCACTAGAGGGTATTGTCTCATCATCATCATCATCATCAGCCAAAGTGGCTCTAGCAAGATCCCGAATGGTCATATCTAGGTCAGCAGACTCGGGTGCTACATCCCAAAGCTTCTCTGGCCCCTTCTTGTCCTTTGGATCCTTCCATGACAGGAGATGCAAGTTGTTGTGAACATACACCAAATCTTCTGCTTTTTTTGCAGCCAACCGGTTACGCTTGACTGAGTGGATAAAGGAGTAAGTACTCTAATTCCGCTTAGCGGCATAAGAGCTCGCAACCTAGAGAAAAAACCAACAAAATTAAAAAAATACAAGATAAATTCAAGAGCGTTAAGTATTAAATTCTACAATGCAAGTGACAAAACAAAAAGAAAAAAAAAAGTTAAAACTTAAAAACTTACTTGTGATAGAACCTTAATCGCAAGAGGTTGGAGGTATAGATAATCTTGCCCATGAAGGTACCACCATGTAGTAGCATCCATTTTGTTTTGGTCATTGATAGCAGTAGGGTGGAGATCTCTTCCTGAGATAAATGATCCAAATTCTCTCCTAACACTCAACCCCAATATCTGGATTGCAGAAGATTTTATCAAATGCCTTCTTATAGCCATTGGCAACCTCATCATCTCTATATGGTGACACTCTACCTGGAATACCAAGTACTTCTGCACTATAGTACCTGGGAGAAAGAGCATATGCTAGGAGGTGCAAAGGTGTGGTCATCTTGTTCCAATGATGAAGAACCATTGCTTCCACCCTTTTGTATAAGGTGTCCTCAAGATCATTCTCTCTCCTATGTATGACCTGGGATATCAAATGATGTTCATGTAAGTTATCATTATATCAATTTTGAATTTAAATAACTCTCAATAAACAAAGATAAAGGAATGTATTAAATTTATAACTTGCCATTTTTATCTTCTCCAACATTGTGTCCATGCTATCATGGATATCCCCCAAGCATGGTAAATCAATGTCAGCAAATCGAAGCATAGACATGATAAGATCAATGAATTCCAACACATATTCCACATGAGTCCACCAATCATCATCTAATACCAATGCCTTCACCTTTTGGGCCCTCATTGTACTAGACTGCTTCCAAATGCTCCATTGGTTACTAATAACCATTTGTGATAAGGCCTCCTTCACCTTGACAAGACGTCTCAACACAATTGTGTGAGAGGCAAATTGGGTTTCAGCCACCTAAAACATGTTAGTAGAAAGTTAAAACATGACATAAAAATTATTAAATGATAAATGAAACTAAATAAACTATAAATTAAATTTTAAAATTTACCTTCAACAATTCCATTTTTGAGTAAGTTCTGAAAATTGCTTGTGACATATGGTGCTTTGTCACAAACATTTGAATCTCCTCACCCTCCTCATACACCTGTTTCACCCATTCTATTTTGGTGCCAATTGCCTTCATCACTAGATTGAGAGAATGGACGGTGCACGGTGTCGAAAAGATGTGATCATATCTAGCCTCTACCAAAGCACCTGCAGCCTTGCAAACTTTCGCATTGTTTGTAATTACTTGGACAACATTGTGATGACCCACGAACTCTATGGAATCAATGAGAATCTGGGCAATGAACTTTGCATTTTTGACTTCACCTTCACAGTCAACCGCCTTCAAAAACATTGACCCCTTGGGGGATACAACAATTACATTAATTAAAGGACGGTTTTTGCAATCTTTCCATCCATCTGAAACAATAGACACACCCGTTTGAACCCAAGAATCTCTTATTGGTAACTATGACTTCAAATGATCTCTGCATATGTCATCATCTCCATAACTTGAATGTCCTATACTTGCAATGAAATACCATTCACAAGTGTGTAGAATGTCAACCTCTCATGGAACCTCATGAATCACAACTTGTGACGTGAATCTTTCATGCATCGTCAATTCATAATTGTTATTCCTGAACTACACAATCAACAACTCTATCATGAGGTTGAAGCTCTTGGCCATAACAACTTTCTCCAACCTTTGACATCAATAACATTATCAATGACAATATTCTAATAATGTCTCATATACTTGACATCAATTACAATATGTCTTCTTACCTTTGACATCAATGACAACATTTCCACCATGGAATCAGTCATTGCTTGTGCCAAGAGCTACAATGCAGGTCAGAGAAAGATAAGTGCTTCTGACGGAAGAGTGTAAGCTGATCTCACACTTGAAGCCATTGCAGATACTGTCCATATCCCTTTTCATCAAGAAGTTGCGTAGTTGACTCTTGTATAAAGCCTTGATTATTTTAACCAAGATTTAGATTCATGTCTCAGATCCATCAACCAGAGGTGGATGCAACTTCCTAGAAAAGCTATTTTCAAGTTTCCAAAGACACTCTTAAGGAGTGATTTTCAAGTGGAGATTGGAGATACAGTAACATTGCTCAGTAGGGTAAGGAAACCTGGAACTTTATCGGCAATTACAAAGGATGCTTTAGGAGAAAGGATAGCTGAAATAGGTATTCCTATAGTGGATAAAGATGAGAGGGAACTAATATTAGAGGATTATCGGAAAACAACTATCAATCTGGATCATTCAATTAGAGATTAGGCAATACAAGAAGAGCAATCAATTGTGCCCATAGTAGTCTCCAGAATGAGGGAGAATAAAAAGATCAAAATGGGAAATAAAGGAGCAAGTTGTCGAATTGAATGCACGTATTAAGCAGTTAGCTGCTCCTATGCGAGAAATTGACGAATCAATCTCTCTCCTAATTATCTCCCCAAAGGAAGCTTCAACTTTGAAACAAATGATTTGTGTAACCAAAGCCATGGAAGATTGGATAAGTGATCTATATGATCATGGATGCAGCACGATTGAAGAAGTTATCAAGGGTTGAAGAAGAAAATGCAAAAATTGAAGGATGAATGTTAGGAAGAGTTGGCTACCAATGGACAGAACTTGCCTAGAGAAGTTTCATGAATCCAAAATTGTTGAGTAAGGAGAAGAATTTAGATGAAAAATCAGTTGATCGGCCATTCTTTTGGTTAAGGCCTCATTTAATTTAGAGATGATGTTGCAAAAAAGGCCGTCAATGGGTTGCATGATGTGAAGGAAGTTTTAAGAGCTATTGATAGGATGAAGCTTCTATCTGGAAGATGAGATAATTAGTATTGATAATTTGAAAGATCAATTGAAGAAGATTGTAAAAACTGGATTTGAAACTTATCCTTACATCTTCAATGCGGAACCAATGGACCAACTAATGAAGATCAAATTCAGCATGAATACATTTCAAAAGAATGGCAGAAAAGGAAAATCCAAATACAATTAATCACTTAGGACATAAGAAACTAAACATTCTAGATACTTCATTTTGTATGAGCCAAAACAAGATGTTCTCAATTCAAGCCCTAGCTGGAAAAGATAGTCATATTGGAAGATGTTTCTGATGATGTAAAGGAAGAGTTTGACTTTTCATATTTTCAAACTGATTTTGACTTTTCAATTGAGGCATTGAATGCCTGAGAAATTGTGTCAAATTTAATCATAATTAATTAAGAAACTGCTACCTAAGGCCAAACTTTTTGGGAATTTGCACTTTATCTCTAGCATACGATCTTAAGGTTGTTATGGATGAAGGATATATGTTATCTTGCCCCGAACATTTAATGCCTTGTAAATCTGTATCATTGGTTGCCAGCCAATTTTTGTACTGAGTTTTGATGCCTTCATTTATAGAAGGCAGTCTATTTCTCGTTGCAAGATATGATTGGGAATTGTTGATATGAGTTGAAATATTGAATAAAGACTCTATGCAGAGTTTCCTTCATTGTTTCCAAACAATTAGTTGAATATTCTATGGTGTATGCATGCATGGAATGAGTACTTGATCAAGTTTTTGTTTATACCACTAGTGATTTGTTGATTGCAAGCTGCCTTGTGTGGTTAGTTTGAATACTTTTTTGCTTATTCATATTGTGGAAAAGTCATGTTGATCTGCACCAATGATTTGGTGGTTAATGAAGATTATTGTCATTGTCTGAAAGTCCTTTGAAGATTGCATTGTTCTTGGGGTGCTGAGTTATTTGGCTAAACCTGAATTAGTTGATTTAAGATCTGTCTACTTTATGGCATTTTGAAAGATTCCGAAGCCAATTTTTTTATTTTTTGCAATTTCAATTTACAAAGCAGTGCACCCGTTAAGGTTAGAAGAGGAAATCAAAACGTACTGAAGCAACTCTAACCAGTATGGCACCGATGATGGTGAGCATTGGTCAGAGGATCTAAATCAAACTGCTTATGCTGTAACTCTAACCAGTATGGCACCGATGATGGTGAGCATTGGTCAGAGGATCTAAATCAAACTGCTTATGCTGTAACTCTAACCAGTATGGCACCGATGATGGTGAGCATTGGTCAGAGGATCTTCTACTCTAAATACTGGAAAGGGAACTCGACGTCAAGTATGTGTTACCCAATCCGAAGCGGAGTGAGGGGCGACCATATGATGGAGTGATTACAATAGCAATGCTTGAAAGAGAATTACTAAAAGCTGAGAATACTCAACACCCAGAATGTGCTTGCTAACCCAGAATGGAAAGCAGCTACCATAGGGCGGAGCTGAACTGTTACAATAACTTTAATTGAAATCGAGAATTACAACCAGATTTGAGCAAGAAATAAAGATTGCCAGTACTACTGTCAGTTTTACAAATTAAGATACTGATTTCTGGTTTCTGTTACAAATCTGCTCATCCAAAGAACAAACAGCAGTCTATGGAACTACTTCAAATGCTCTTATTTTTCACGTATGACCTTCAATTGACTAGAAATCAAATGCAATAAGCCGGAAACACTAACATGCCAAATCGAAACTAACAATGCAATAAACTGAGAACAAAGCACAAACTGAATACAACTCACAAATGAGATTGAATCACCACTAGTTGTTGTCTTGCAAACAAGAAGGAGGCCTTCATTCCTCCAAGCAAACCCAGAGCCAATCCTGTGGCATAACAGTATAGTAAAACCAAAGATGTGAAATGATGCTCAAGATCTTCCTTTTATAACCTTCGGTTGACTTCCTGAAACCCTAAATCCTCCTCACTGTCAAAACCCTAACTCTTTCTTCAAAATGGCGTCCTTTTCCCTTTAAGCTCAATAATGATATTTTAAATAAAAATCCACCAACTTCTAGCAAAGACACCCTCAAAACTAGGAAACCCTAATTATACCTTCCGACTAGCCTTCGGGTTTCCAGAAAAAGGCCAACGGTCACTGGAAATATCAGGATTGAGAAGGGGACATTACAGTCCGCCCTCCCCAAGATTGCTTGTCCTCAAGCAATCGCAAACCAGGATGCTGCAATATCTCATCACTTTCCCAAGTCGCATCCTCGATAGGCAGGTTCTTCCACTTCACTAGGTATTCTCTGATGGTTCTTTTCCTCAAATAACGTTCTCTGAAGTCAAGTATCTCCTCTGGAATTAGAATCAACTGTCCCTCTTCATCCAAGGGAGGCAATTGTGACGAAGGTACCACATTATATCCAAGTGCCTTCTTGAGACGAGACACGTGGAAGACATTATGTACTCTGCTATCAGAAGGTAGCTCTAACTCATAAGCTACTGCCCCAACCTTTCTGATGACCCTGAATGGCCCATAGAAGCGAGGTTTGAGCTTCTCAGCTCCACTCTTCTTGAGAGTAGACTGTCTATAAGGTTGTAATCGAAGATAGACCATATCTCCAACCTCGAATGAACGCTCAACACGTCTCCGATCAGCATACAACTTCTGCTGATTCTGTGCAATCTGCAAATTATCCTTCAAGGATTTCATTATGTCTTGACTATGCTGCAACAAATCCTTGGCTAAGGGTGCTCTGCTGTCACCAAACACCAAGTCTGCAAAACTAGGTGCTTCATACCCATAAAGTGCCAAGAAAGGAGACATCTTAATCGACATATGGAAAGAAGAATTGTAGCAGTACTCCCCTATATGCAGCCACTTGACCCATGCTCTTTGCTGTTCTGACACATAGTTTCTCAAGTAGCCTTCCAACCACTTGTTCACTACTTCAGTTTGACCATCTGTTTGGGGGTGGTAACTAGTGCTTGGAGTGAGCACAGTACCACTCATTCTGAAAACTTCTTGCCAAAAAGTACTTAGGAACTTGCTGTCCCTATCACTTACAATGTTCTTGGGCATCCCATGCAACCTAAACACTTCTCGAAAAAATAGATCTGCAACTTGTGCTGCAGAAAAAGTGCTGGTAATGGCGAAGAAATGAGCAAATTTGGTAAGCCTATCCACCACTACGTAAATACAATCCTTCCCTTGGGCCTTGGGCAACCCTGTGATGAAATCCATCGAGATACTTTTCCATTTTTGATTGGGAATAGGGAGTGGTTGCAACAAACCGGCTGGTAAAGTATGCTCATTTTTATTTACTTGACAAACAGGACACTCCTGGATGTAACGTTGTACTTCTCCTTTCAATCATTTCCAAGCAAACCTTTCTCGGATCTGCCTATACGTCTTGAAAAAGCCTTGGTGACCAGCAACTGGAATATCATGAAAAGTCAAAAGAATCTTCTTCTTCAGTTTAGAATCAGCCACCAAAAAGATTCTTCCCTTATAATGGATCAATCTCTCAATCACCTTGTACCTTTCATCATGAAAAGTACCCTCAAGAATGCTGGTTGCAAACTGATTTTTGGGCATAATCAGCAAGCAACATGTCTCTCCAATCTGCAGTAAGCTCACACAATGAGCTAAGATGAGGTCTTCTGGACAGAGCATCAGCCACGATATTATTTTTCCCTTTGACATATTCAATGTCAAAGTCGTAAGCTTGAAGCTTACTCACCCATTTCTGTTGCCTCTCATTTAGGTCCTTCTGGTGCATGAAATGCCTGAGGCTATTGTGGTCAGTCTTAACCACGAATTTGTTACCCACCAAGTACTGCCTGAACTTGGCTAATGCATGCATAATGGCAAGCATTTCTTTGTCATAAATTGAATATGTCCTTTCGACACCCCGTAATTTTCTGCTCTCAAACACGATAGGGTGTTTGTCTTGCATCAGGACAGCCCCAACTCCTTCACCTGATGCATCACACTGCAGCTTGAATGGCTTGGAGAAATCCGGGACAGCCAGAACCGGACACGAGCTCATGATCTTCTTGAATTTGTCAAAAACAATTTGAGCCTTTTCGGACCAAACAAAGGCTCCCTTTTTGGTGAGATCAGTAAGGGGAGCAACATTCTGTGAGTACCCCTTTACGAATCTCCGATAAAAACCACAAAGACCCAGAAAACCTTTCAACTGAGTCAAGTTCTCAGGTGGTGGCCAATCCATTACTGCTTTGATCTTTTCCGGATCCACCTTCACTCCCTCAGCACTGATTATGTGGCCCAGGTACAATAATTCCTCCATTCCGAATTCACATTTGGAAGCTTTTGCGAACAAACTCTCAGATTCCAGGATACTAAGCACTTCTTCCAAGTGCTTGAGATGATCTTCCCAAGTCTTGCTGTAAATTAGAATGTCATCAAAAAATATCAACACAAATCTCCTTAACTGATTCTGAAAAACACGATTCATGCAAGACTGAAAGGTAGCCGGAGCATTAGTCAACCCAAAAGGCATGACTAAGAATTCAAAATGGCCATAGTGACATCTGAAAGCTGTCTTCTCCACATCAGACCCCCTCATCCGAATCTGATGGTAACCCGATCTCAGATCGATCTTCGAGAAGAACTTGGCCCCATGTAACTCATCAATGAGCTCATCTATTCTGGGAATGGGGTATCTGTTTTTGATGGTGCTTTGATTCAAAGCACGATAGTCCACGCACATGCGCATGGTACCATCCTTCTTCTTCACAAGAACCACTGCAGATGCAAAGGGGCTCTTGCTTGGGCGTATGAAACCCATCTCCAAGAGTTCTTGAATATTCTTCTCGATCTCATCCTTTTGCCTCTTTGGATACCGATGAGTTGTGATCACCGGTTTAGCTCCTTCCTTGAGCTCTATGATGTGTTCTGAACCCCGTTCAGGTGGTGGTCCAGGAGGTAAATCAGCAAAGACTGTGCTTTTCTTCGCGAGAAGAGACTGGATATCAGGAGATTGATCACGTTTAGTCTCAACAGGACTAGCAGGAAGGACCATGCATTCTGCAACCCACTCAGCTTGATCGTGACGGATCAGTCTTGCCATTCTTTTGAATGACACTACCCGAGGACCCCCATTAGACATTCCTCTTAGAACTATCTTCTTCCCATCTGATTGAAACTTCAACTCCATAGTCTGCAGATTCAATGAGATCTCCCCAAGAGAACGCAGCCATTGAATGCCTAGGACGGCATCAGTATCTCCAATGTGGACTACGTAGAAGTCATCCTTGACTTCGTAGTTTCCCAATTGCATGGTCATGTTCGAAATTTTCTTGGTGCAAGAGATATGGAATCCATCGGCAACCATGACCTTAAACCCTTCAAACTCCTCAGTTTGCAGCCCCTTCTTGGCTACCACAGCTTCATCAATGAAGTTATGTGTTGCTCCCGTGTCGATCAAGGCAACGATTCGCTGCCCTTTGATCATCCCACGAACCTTGAATGATTCGTTTCTTTGAAAACTAGAAAGTTGAGCTAAGACTCCACCACTTTCCTTCTCATCCCCGGATTCTTCTGGAGCTCTATCTACTTCACTTTCTTCAAAATCAGATTGCTGATCGGAAAAATCAGAACTACTCTCACCAGCAGAATAGTACTCAATCTGATTGAACTTAACCCCTTTAGGGCAAACATGATCTTGTGACCACTTTTCCCTACACCGGAAACACAACCCTTTTCTTCTGAGTTCATTCAGGGTTTCTGGATCCAACCTGGTGACATGGGGATTGCGATTTTTGAACTCTTTGTGTTGAGGACTCAAAAGCGGTCTATGCTTAGGCCTTTTTCCTTTATCCCCCTTTTGAACGGGAGAATTTGACTGAAATTTGGCCTTAGGAGCAGCCCACTCCATATTTCTTGCCTTTTTCATGGCCTCTTGCAGTGATGGAGGATCAAAGGCTTTAATCCAACCTTTGAGAGGTTCTGTCAACCCTTCACTGAAAAGAATCACCAATCTCCTTTCCGTGATTCCAGTCACCATGACTGAGAGTCTTTGAAACTCTGCAATGTAGGCATCGACTGTGCCATACTGTCTCAATTGTGCAAGTTCTCTGAAATGGATCTCAGGATCCTTCTTCTCAAACCTCTCGATGAGCCTAGTGGTGAACTCATCATACGCTGTGATGGATCGATGACCCAGAGTAATGAGGCCATGGTACCACCACTCGTGCGCCACCCCATCAAGGTGTAGCGTAGCGAACTTGATTGCTTCTTTTTCTGCCATTGGTCTGAGAGCTAGATAGTTATCCAGCTTCTGAATCCAGGCTCGGGCTGAATTGGTATCACTCCCGTCAAAGTGTGGAAGTGTAACTTTGTTGACAGCTTGGTACAAGTCTCCTTGATTTGATGGTCTTCTTTGATCATAGTGTCTCCCTTGTCCTTTGTTTTTCCTTTTATGATCCATGAAATCGTTAAAGGACATATCCATCTTGATGTCGTCAGGTAGAGAATCATACTCTGCGCGACCAAGTCTCAACTGCTCCAAGAATGAAGCATTCTCTTCAGGATCTGGCTGATAGTTTACAGGCGCCAAAAAGGTGGGTTTGAATGGCCTTGAAGAAATGTAAGTGTTGTTTGACACCGTCCGAGCTGCATGCTCATCATGCTGGTTGGAAGCACTATGCTCCCCTTTATGCCCTGAGTTGTTCTGTGGAGTGGTGTTCTGACCCACTTTCCCCATCATGAGAGATACCATGTCCATCAAGGCATCCATCTTTCTTTCAAATCTCTTCCCGGGACTCATAGACCTTTCTCTTCCTTTCCCACTGTCATCTCTATTGTTGGTAAACTTCTTGTTACCCCCAACTGATCTCTCACCCTCTGCCATATCTGATTCCTGAGAAGACTCCCAATGAGCCCTCAAGACTTCTGAAGCTGTCGGACCCTCTGGAGGCTGATAAGGCTGGAACTGTTTCCCAACCTTCTTGTCTTCCCTTGCAATATACCTCTTTTCTCTGTCACTCATAGACTAATTGTTCACAGGATGGCAAGATCTTGGCTCTGATACCACTGAAAGATTCCGAAGCCAATTTTTTTATTTTTTGCAATTTCAATTTACAAAGCAGTGCACCCGTTAAGGTTAGAAGAGGAAATCAAAACGTACTGAAGCAACTCTAACCAGTATGGCACCGATGATGGTGAGCATTGGTCAGAGGATCTAAATCAAACTGCTTATGCTGTAACTCTAACCAGTATGGCACCGATGATGGTGAGCATTGGTCAGAGGATCTAAATCAAACTGCTTATGCTGTAACTCTAACCAGTATGGCACCGATGATGGTGAGCATTGGTCAGAGGATCTTCTACTCTAAATACTGGAAAGGGAACTCGACGTCAAGTATGTGTTACCCAATCCGAAGCGGAGTGAGGGGCGACCATATGATGGAGTGATTACAATAGCAATGCTTGAAAGAGAATTACTAAAAGCTGAGAATACTCAACACCCAGAATGTGCTTGCTAACCCAGAATGGAAAGCAGCTACCATAGGGCGGAGCTGAACTGTTACAATAACTTTAATTGAAATCGAGAATTACAACCAGATTTGAGCAAGAAATAAAGACTGCCAGTACTACTGTCAGTTTTACAAATTAAGATACTGATTTCTGGTTTCTGTTACAAATCTGCTCATCCAAAGAACAAACAGCAGTCTATGGAACTACTTCAAATGCTCTTATTTTTCACGTATGACCTTCAATTGACTAGAAATCAAATGCAATAAGCCGGAAACACTAACATGCCAAATCGAAACTAACAATGCAATAAACTGAGAACAAAGCACAAACTGAATACAACTCACAAATGAGATTGAATCACCACTAGTTGTTGTCTTGCAAACAAGAAGGAGGCCTTCATTCCTCCAAGCAAACCCAGAGCCAATCCTGTGGCATAACAGTATAGTAAAACCAAAGATGTGAAATGATGCTCAAGATCTTCCTTTTATAACCTTCGGTTGACTTCCTGAAACCCTAAATCCTCCTCACTGTCAAAACCCTAACTCTTTCTTCAAAATGGCGTCCTTTTCCCTTTAAGCTCAATAATGATATTTTAAATAAAAATCCACCAACTTCTAGCAAAGACACCCTCAAAACTAGGAAACCCTAATTATACCTTCCGACTAGCCTTCGGGTTTCCAGAAAAAGGCCAACGGTCACTGGAAATATCAGGATTGAGAAGGGGACATTACACATTTTCATTAGAAATTTAAATTTAGGTTATTCTCAAACACTATCTCTTTCCTACCCCTTTTTTTGATCAATGAAAATAGTATTGATAGTATTTATATAATATCGCAAGTACAAAATATATATGCTGCTTAAAACCAAAATGGCGTTCTCACTGTGCATCTACTCTACCTATCTACTCCAGTTGCATATATATGAAACCCTTTATTTTACGAATCCCACCACCCCTACATTGTACTGGGCTCTTAACAACCCGACTATTAACAATTACAATATCTCAAAATGCCATGAAAATAACCAAGACCGTTACAAATTGAAAACTTCAAAACCAGCAGATAACATAATTAATATACTAAATTCAAAGAAATATCAAAGGGCACTCAGCCCAAGGAAACATCCTTCTTTCCTTTTTTCTCCACCCTCTTCTTCTGCATAGGGCTATTTAACCATAAGTCACTGGGTTTGAAGGTTGGCTCCGTCCCTCCTCGCTTGTTTGGCTTTGCTTCCACTCGGCTAAGAACTTCCAGGTGATGCGAGAATTCCAGGAGAGATTTCCATCCCACCTGCGCTCCTGTTCAACATTCCTCCTTTGAGCCCTTCACACTCCAGGAGTCTAGACTATAAATGGCCAAGGACCATCTACATTGGCACCTACATCTCTCTAGACTCTTTCATCCTTGATCCCTTTCCTCGGGATTGCTGTAGCCATCATTGCTTTTAGCCCGAACACCCATTCTTTGTCCACGCACTCCTACATCAACCACTCCACTTCTGCTTGGGTTCCCAATTTTAAATCTCATGTCAGGAACATCAAAATGATATTGACATTCAGTCGGTATTAATGTTCCTTTTTCATAAATTCTTCTCCAAGAAAAAATATCCAAGATTGAGGAAAAATGGAGTCATGAATTTTAATTTATTTTTAAAGACTCCCTTTAAACTTTTTTCTAAAGTGTGGCCCAAAAATGTCAGTTGTTATTTCACTGTAAGCACTATGAAATTTGTTAATGAATTGTAGCTTCGATCGGATTATTCCTATCGATGAAATCAAATGCATAAGTGGCCTATCGACCTTGAGCATTTGATCTCTATCCTTATGTATTTTCTATGATTATTGATTATGATAATACATGATTAATAAATAGTATGATTACAATCAACAACAACGGGAAATACATAGAACACCACAACATCATCCGACGACTATCGGAACAACCGACGGGGAGGAAGTAATGGTAACAACAATACAAATAACATACTATGATATCAGTTTTTCGTCCCTTTCTCTTCCATCTGAGAGAATACATATATCACCCGAAGGGGTGTGACTGAACCGTCGCGACATAACCACTTATGCTTTGGCCACTAACGACCCAGACTAACAACTTAATTAACATAACACTCCCGTACATATAAGTTTACCAACAACAAATATCATTTGACTTGATATCCTTGGACATGTCGTGATAGTTTATATCTCTTAAGTGATATTAACTGAGTGGTGTATAACCACAATGAGTTAAATAACTAAGATATTTCATGGTGGATATTATGTGATATAATATCCGTGGATATGCCATGAGCAGATATCCTTATGGTAGGCATCATGTGACTTGATGCTTGTGCACATACCATAATGGATATTGTGAGTATGGTGAATATCATGTGACTTGATGTTCGTGGACATGCCATTACTCCTGATGACACCGCGAGGTAACATAATTTATGGTGGATATCATTAGACTTGATATCTGTGGATATGCCATAATTTCTGATATCCCTCCCACATTGAGGTGATATCCCTCCCACACAATATATGGATCTATTGTGTCTACATGAGGATAGTAATCATCCTCCCTAGTTAAGAGGGAGTGTTAATGAATTGAAGCTTCAATCGGATTATTCCTATCGATGAAATCAAATGCATAACTGGCCTATCAACCTTGAGCATTTGATCTCTATCCTTCTTATGTATTTTGCTATGATTATTGATTATCATAATACATGATTAATAAATAGTATGATTACAATCATTTATATATATATATATATATATATATATATATATATATATATATATATATATATATATAATGTTGTATATTGTTTATATATATATACATAATTGTAATTGAGATGGATATAACTATTATTAATCATGTTGTTAATACCATTAATGTTAATTATGCTGTTAATACAAATTACATTGTTGATATTGATTTAAACATTCATCGACAATGAGTATCGATATAATCAATGTTGGTATCGATACCATACTATGCTATCAAAGATAGCACATTATGATACCGATACATTATCTTAATATTGCATTAATATCAACTGGTTCAATAATGAGTATTGAACATGCTTTATATTACCAAATGAATCGATATTAGTATTGATGCTATTAACATGCAAATTAACGTGTGTTAACTTGAGTTTGGGATCAATGAGGACATGCCTCCGTAGAGACATGTCTCTACATGGACTATGTCCACGTAGGGACGTGTCCCTACGTAGACATGTCTTCTCCCATTAGTATACAACTTCGGTCCATATGACTTGGGAAGCACCAAAATCAATAAGTGCCTGACAAGTCCGAGCAATACTCTTCGATATTTGCAATTATCAATTCAAGCATATATTGGCAGAAATAAATATATATACAGATCTGATCTGCATTACAATCACTTCATAGTAAATATATATTATCATTAATATTGATATTGAGAATTCTAAGGATTATATATATATTCAAATTTCATTAATATTAATATATATACATTCAAGAAAGAATTATAGAGATATTGTGATCAACATATATATAGAAAAATTAGAAATACTATAAACCTCTAAATTTGATCAGAACTTTAACAAAATTCAGCTCCATGCTTCGAACCACCCTTTCTCTTCTCTATCCTCACACTTCCAGAACTCTCTTTGCAAAAATTATGTGGGACATACCCAATATAAAGCCGTTTTAGCTTGGGAATGAGTTTCCAACTTTAATGCCCCCTGCACCAAATGCCCCATTGATCTTCAAACACTCACCTCAATGATGGAAAGCTCACGTTGGCAGCATACTTTCGTAATTTTTGTTCCATCTCAAAATCTCATATTTTTCCCCAAAAAATTGAATTTATTTCTTCATTGAATGACGCAGTCCACTTGGACAGGGTGTTTGCCACTTCATTCCTGATTGGTATACGTGTGAAACTTTAAAAGGCTTGAAATGATTTTAATAAATTACAAGTAGGTTTAATATATTATATCTAAATTCCATGCAAGTGCCTTTTTTTGCACTAATGCATTCACTATTATCATCAAATCTCCTCCTTTGTGAATAAAAAATGCTGCATGAGCTTCTGCAAAATTATTTGTTCCTTACTTGATCTTTTTTGCTCTTATAGTGATTATGTTTCCCATGGAGTCTCTTGCCACAAATCCTATCCCAGAAGGTCACAGGTTCCCCTTTGATGCTGTGTCAAATTTACCTTGATCCAACCTTCCTCCGGACACTCCCACTTCACTTTTTTACTCTCTAATCGAGGTGGATTAGCCCAATTAGACCCATTAACGGGCCCTCTTTCCTACCCTTTCACTTTTTTAATGCTAGTGGCTAATTCAGATTTAGATTAGGAAAAACATTAAAAGAATATCGAAGATCCCTGATGATAACGTATTGTTTCCAATTTTAAGCCTTTTGAGGTTTCTAGATTAGGAAACGTCAATCTTTGGGCTAAAATTAATATAAATTTCAGGATCTTTTTGATCGAAACCCATTTCATAGAATTCTAGCAGGACCATATTTGCAGGCTCCTTGTCCAAATAGCAAAAGACAATGAACAATTGAGTTATCCAACAAGACCAGACCTGACTAGTGAGGCCTTGGGGAGTTATTTTCCATTACAGGATTTGATTCTGTTGATGTTTTGTAGCTTCAGTCGAATAAACACTATGAGTCAATACTAGTGAAGATATGGATATATATATTTAGTATATATGAGATGTATATATATATATATTATGTAAATATTAGACTAATTAATATAATACTCAAGAGATATTATATATATGTATATATATATATATATATGTATGTATGTATGTATATATATGTATATATATAATAATAATAATTGTCATTATATTAATTACATATTAATGAATAGACATGTCTCATGAAGGGACATGTCTCTTCTTGGCTCATTCTCAATATAAATGCAAGAGATTGTTGCATTTGGAAAACACATACAATAAGATAGTGCTATTACATTTGCAATGATCCTAAAACCTTAACATGGTATCAGAGCCAAGTTGCAAATGTAAGAGAGTAGTTTGTTGATGGTGAATGTGTGACTATCTCAGAAAATACACTCTCGGTACGAGGACCATATCTCACAAATGCACCGTTGGATTTTGCTAAATTTCGGATATATTTGTTAAAACCAAGTTTAGAAGAATCTCATCGAAGAGATTGGAAATAAAGTGTCTGGTTCAAAAGTTATGGCCGAATGTGTACGGGTCTATGCAAAAATCTGAAAAAGAGTGAGGTTCCTTCTATAAAAGCCTAACCACTTGAAGGGAGATCTAATAAGATTGAAGGTTGTGATAGTGTATAGAACCTTTGGATATTAAATATAGTTCATGTAAAGAATTATAGTAATGTTTGAGAACGATGACGTCATTCTGTGAATTTGCATGATATTTTCTATATGAGCTCACCTTACAGAATGAAATACTTGAAATTTATAAAAGATAAGTATTTCATATTTTATTAATGAACATAATTTCTAAGTTTGTAATTCATGCTATACTATTGGTTAGTAAAATCTTGTATGCTTCTATTATTGGTATTTCCGGTCGAGATAGTTTAGTGAGCTATTTGTAACCTCTCTTTGACATACCTTCAGGATAGAAGTACAAGATAATTGCATTCAAGGGAGAAAGAACTTGATGCTTGCAAAGGAATTGATGATTGAGACTAGATGCAAAGGGAGTCTGACATTTCAAAAGAGGTCAAGAAGTTGATAAACTTGAGCTTTAGAGGGAGTAGATGGTTCAGTCAACTTGTGACAATCTTGATCATATTGATTGAGAGGGAGTTCACTATTGAAGGTGAAACACTTCTGAGGTAAACTTGATATAATTGATTATTATACTAATGAATCATGAATATTTTTAATGGGCCTGCCCCCTGTGTAAATCATGAGGAAGTGACGACTTCCAAATGATTATCACTTGTATTTGAAGAAGTTATTGGAAGGTGACGATCTTGCAATAACTTAAATCATGATATACATTATTTATAATGTTGAAACAAATCATGATGAATTAATGCAACAACTAAGTGTTAGATGTCACTAAGTTGACGGTCTATGAGTTGTTTGCATAAATATATCTTGTAAATCAACAACTAAGTGTTAGATGTCATTAAATTGACGGTCTATAAGTTGCTTGTAGAGATACATCTTGTAAAGCAACAACTAAGTGTTAGATGTCATTAAATTGATGGTCTATAAGTTGTTTGCATAGATATATCTTGTAAATCAACAACTAAGTGTTAGATGTCATTGACGGTCTATGAGTTGTTTGTATAGATATATGATAGGTATTTGGTGAATATCATGTGTTGATATTCTGCAAGCCAGTACCTTATTGAGTACTTGGTGAATATCATATGTTGATGTTCCGATAGGCCAATACTCAAAGTATTTGGTGAATGTCACGTTTTGACATTTTGATAGGCCAATACTCAAGAGCTTGTGGTTAGAATCGTTGATGGAGGCAATCCACCTGAGAAATTGTGGATAGGATCGCCGATGGAGGCAATCCACATATTGAGACTATGTTTCTATTGATTACATCTTGAGGATGATGCCTTTATTTCTTACATCATATGATTGATGTTGTCAAGTGTCTTAAGTGTTGACATTGGATTGATCTATCCTCCCTAGCTAAGAGGGAGTGTTGATGTTTTGTAGCTTCAGTCGAATAAACACTATGAGTCAATACTAGTGAAGGTATGGATATATATATATATATATATATATATATATATAATGTAAATATTAGAGAAATTAATATAATACTTAAGAGATATTATATATATGTATGTATGTATGTATATATATAATAATAATAATTGTCATTATATTAATTACATATTAATGAATAGACATGTCTCATGAAGGGACATGTCTCTTCTTGGCTCATTCTCAATATAAATGCAAGAGATTGTTGCATTTGGAAAACACATACAATGAGATAGTGCTATTACATTTGCAATGATCCTAAAACCTTAACAGATTCCTTTTTAAAGAGGTGAGGTACTGAGTATTTCATTAGGTTGAGACTTATATCAGAACACCTATTAATAAGTCCCTGGTCTCACTACTATTGTGCCTACTTGATGATACCATTTCTATCTATAAAGTTGGAAGCCTTAGCAAATTTTTTTTAAAAAAAGATTTTTTTCAACATTGTAAGCCCCAGCCCTCTCGAAGTGATAAGCACAACTAAAATGCAAGAAACAACAACAAAATCTTAATAAAAAAACCAAAAGATTATATACTTGATTTTTAAATCTGTTCAATACATCTGTTGAATTGGTTAAAGATCGCTTGAAACTAGTCTAAAAGAACTGAAATTTGTTGTAATCAGAGTCCAATGGGCAGAGCACAAGAGTGAAAGTCCAGAAAGGTAGAAAAAAAATAACTTTCTTTTGTGTTTTAACCAAAGTAACGATAATCAAAATCGGCAAGGCCGAATCAAATTGCGGATCGGCCATGAATCGGCCACGAATCGGCAAATTTAAAAAACCCTTGAAATTTAGAGATTTTGACAATTTAAAACTTATTTCATGCACCTTTTATTGAATATAACTTAAACACACTATAACATCATAAAATAGAAGCTAACATACATAAACAAGGAACATAAATGATAAATCCATGACATACATTACATGTAAAATGTAAATTGTAGCTGAAGTAAATAGAAATCATAGGATTATAATGAGTCAAATCATAGAATGTATGTAAGATGAAGATCCATGAAACGTATGTCTATCAGTATCTGTAAACAAAATGAAAAAACAAGGCTCTAGCTCAAGCCTCATCATCATCCTCAAGCTCGGCCGCAGCCTCAGCCTCTAAGTATCCTGTTTGCCTTCTACAAAGGTGTCTATGGTAGGTCCTAGAGGATTGCTGAGCCATAGCCCCCACATGTAAGATGGGCTCATGAACAACATCACTAGGGTCTGTGTCTGTGCGTGCGCGTCTGTGTTTGTCAGTGCCTGAACGTGCTCTAGCCACCTCCTCTGCCATGGCTACAGCCTCAACCTCTCTATCTACCTGGTCAACCCACTCATGGTTTGCCTTAGTGAAGACTGGATCCACAGCCTCAGTGAGCCACTCTGATTCTGGATCAATCTACTCTAGAATGACTGGAGAAGGCAAAAAAAAACCATTAAAAAAATGTGTTTTTTTAAAAATTTGACTTGACTTTTTATCAAGCCACACAGGCCGATTTTTCGTGTTTCATGCAATCGATTTTTGCGATTTTTTGGATGAATCGCTGAATTGGCGATTCATGCAATTCATGGCAATGAAATCGCCGATCTGGTTCAACGATTCAAAATAAATCTGGAAGCCCGAATCGAATCGCCAAACCAGCGATTCACGCGATTCTCGTTACTATGGTTTTAACAGCTCACTTCTTTTAGCTGCCAGTTGAAAATTTTTCACATGAGACCTGTAAGTGGTTTTGTGAGTAAGTGGTGTTTTGGATGAGTTGCTTGTTTACTAAGGAAATGTCTCTTCTTGTATTTGTGACAACAATGAGGTTATAGCAACAGATTGAGATGCAGCACCAAAAGGTGGGAAGGGAATTTAGAGAATTCTTCACCATCTGCATGTTCTCATTGAGCCTAAGGACATGGATGAAGTTAGCGATTTTGCATATATGCAGCAATCAAGTTAGAGTGAAAGTCTTTGTTTGATTATATTTGATTTTTAGAAACTCCTATTCATATTCAGGTTACATAGCATTTGACAGAATAATCTCTTAAATAAGAAATTTTCAAAACATTCGATTAAGAAAATAGTTTTTTATAATTGATTGGTCTTGACGGTTTCTCGTATTGCAGACTTTTGGTCGAACTCCACTTACTAGTGTGAGCCCAAAGAAGACTTGGGAAGGTGCATTTGCAGGCTTCAGTACCTCTCTTGCAGTCACGATTGTACTTTTTAAAATTTTGAGTTGGCCTACATCATTCTTAAGGTACTTTTTTATTTTTTGTTTCACTTCTTACACTGCATATTTCCAGCATAGAGCATGAATTTGAAGGAAACAAGCATACAAATGCTCATGAGGAAAATTAGTTATGTTGCATTCCATGCCCTTGCATATAGAGAATTGCTTCTAATTATTTATTGAATGGCTCAATAGATTATTGAAAGTCATTAAAAAGGAAATTAGAAAGAGTGATTAAATATTTTCATGATTTATTATGCAATAATGAACCTATGAACATGTGAATTTCTCACATTTTGTATTGAAAGCAAGCAAAAATGTGGAGAAGCTTATTACACTAATCTTAGAGGAGAGATGAACAAAAAATACAGTTTAAAATAACCTGTAGGAAATAAACAACACCATAAATTCATTTATGATAGTATGATGACTTGTCATGGCAAAACCCTTTTGGGAAAAATCCAGCCTCTAAACTCTAAGAGTCTAAACCATGGCTTAATCAACAATAATGCTGGTATTGATACAATCCAGTCAAGTAGCTTACATAGGGGGAAAACCCAACACTTAGATGTAGAGAAATATCAGTAACAAAAAACATATTTACCAAAATACACTGTATAATCCCATCCGGAGGACCCCAAAAAGAGATAAACCAATGCATGAAACCGCGAAAGAGAAATTATACAGCCATGAGTTAAAACTGCAAAAAAATGGCACTCAAAACCCCTAGTTAGTTTTCAATGCCCAAACGACTAGAGAAGTCATATAAGAACCTGTCATAACATGTCATGGTTATTCTCCCAACTAGGGTGCCCCATTTTTTCTCATTCAAACCTTTCAAAGATAATTTATGACAATTATAATGAAATTTCTCATGTTGGTGAATGTTCTTTGTGAGCATGTTTAATTCCTTATTACAATTCTTTCATGTGTCATAGATGCTCTTACATTCTTAATGTGTGGCTGAGCTTTAAGAAGCCATAACTTTTGATCCGGGGATTCAATCAATCCCCCCTTTTTTAAATTATAGATCTTGTTGTTATAAATCGATAAATGCAATAGAGATAAAAGACTATTTATAAGAGATTATAAGATGATGTTTCTAAATGAAAGATCGTTAATAGAATGCAGAAAAGGAAACTTCTGAAACCAACTAAGATGACCATTATAGAAACATTAGAATATTATTTTAATACACTCCCTTAATGGTCATTGTTCTAACTAGCACACAAAAGACATAATCTGCAGGTGTTTTGGTTACGAATGTATAGAAGACTGCCCCCATCTCTTCAAGAAGCTCTACGACATGAGCATGCTGCTGAGACCCTCCTCGATTCTGCAAAACTTCTGGATATGACCAAGAGAACCACAATCCTTCTAACTTGATGTTGGAAAACAAAACTGCCCTCCACGTAGACAGAGGCGAGTTCAGATTCTGAAACTGAAATTACGATTTTGAGGAGAAAATCATCAAATCTTCCATTGTGTCTGGAAAACAGCAACAACCACAATTTTGTCAAAAAACTGTTAAAAACTTTTGCAGATGAGCACTACAACCCAAAAACTAACTGCAAAAAACCACAAATTTTGTGGAAAAATTCACCAAACCCTCCAATGATTTTTTGTGGAAAAAATAAAAAATCCCTGAGACCAACAACACTAGTCATTTTTTTTTTGTAATCAGAAAACCCAAACACAATTTTTGAGGAGAAATAAAAAAACCCAGATAATTTTTTAGGGAAAAAAAATTATTAAACCAAACAATAAATTTTTTAGGAAAATATTATAAAATCATAACAATAATTTTATTAGGAAAAACATTATAAAGCCCACAACCATGATTTTTCGGAAAAATCATGCAAAAACCTAGCTTGCAAAAATCTTTGTGCTCTCGAAAATGGCTTAGGTTTGGAAGGAGGTTGCTGAATAGGAAGAAATGCGGGGTAGACAAAAACTGATTTAACAACAAAACTTTAGTTGTTGAAGTCTATAGAGGCTTACAAAACAACACGATCTAGGATTGTAACAAACACACAAGAATCCACAAAAAAGGCGCAATGTGTAGTTAAAACGGAGCGTAGACTTTTAACGTGGCTGGTAACAGGGATATGGGCTTTGAAAACATCACTAGATGATCATGTTGCCGGACAATCCAAATTGCCAAGGTTCGATCCTGGGATATGTATAGACACCTTCAACAATAAAAACAAATGCTTACAGGCTGTCAAAGGCAGATTTGCGATGCGCATAGATGGGCCTAGTAGAGACTTGTTGATGTGAGTTTTGTTCCACTACAACATACAAAATCAAACACCCAACGTTTTAGAGTGAAATGATAGATACTCAATCCTCTCTTGAATAAGGTCACTTCTCATGCTATGTTTGCAAAGTAAGATCATGAAATGACTTCAAGGTTCCCTTCTGATGCAGGAGCATCCTAGGGAAGTTGGCAATCTTGCATGTTGGTGTGTTATGTTGGAGTGTTTCTGTGTTACTCGGTTGCAGTGTTGACCGAGGAGCTCGGTCATTGAAGGGCTTGGTTGCTAAAGGGAACTTGGCAAACTTGTGGTGCTCGGCAGAACCTGTGCTCGGCGATGCCTGACTTATGCGGTAGTTTTGCTGACGCTCGGTAGTCTGGCTTACCGACTGGAGTTCTTGGAAATTTGGTTGGCCGACTTGATATATTTAATGTGGGTAGCTTATGTTACATTCTCCTATGTAGATCTAGAGGTCGACATAGAGAATTAATTGTTTGTAAGGCTATTTGAGAGCCGACTTGTATTGCATTTAATAATTGTTTGTTTAGGAGCCGACTTGGGTTTAGGAGTTTTTTCTTTCTTCTAGTCGACTTGTGGCTAAAGTAGTATAAAAGGAGGTTTGGGTAGGATTGGAGGGGATTCATTCAACATGGCGTAGCGGAGAAGAATGATATTGTGCAGAGCTAGTAGCTAGTGTGGCTTGGAAGACAAGAAGATTGCTTGGTTGCTTGCGAGCACAAGTTTAGAGTCTTCTTGGGATTTTCTACCAGTCCTTGTAGCTTGTTGTTACAGATCTAGCTAGCTTGGAGTTGGATCTTGCGAGGTCTTGCAGAATTACTGTTGTAATTGTTTGTATTGGTCGTAACTCGGAAGTCCTTACAGTCAGGCATGTTAAATGAAAATACTATTTGAGAATTTGCTTTGTTGTGTTTCCGCTGTATTGTTGTTGCTAGTGTAGATTTGGACTATCCATTCTTGGATTCTTTGAATTGCACTGCGTCAGGTGGTATCAGAGCTTGAAGTTCTTGAGTGTGTGGATAGATCGCTGAAGTTGAGGCAGTTTGCACCAGGACCTTGGGTTGGTGATTTGTTACCTTGGGTTTACGAAGATCTTGAAAATGCCTCCGAGAAGATTGGACCCTAGGGCGATTGCAGATCTCTGTGATGCTGTGGAGTCAAAGATTACTGAGAAGGTTAAAGTTGATTTCAAACCTGAGATGGACTTGATGAAGAATGACATGATCACTGAGATCACGAGGGCTATTGTTGGTATGCTGAGGAATCTTGGTACTGAAGATGGCTATGAGGAAGCTGTTGAAGACTTTGAGGCTGCTGGATCTAGTGGAGATGAGAGAACTGATCGGAGGGACAGATCTGGTGAAGACTGAACTGGTCGGTTGCAGAGATTTGGAGCTCGGTTAAGTACTAGTTACCGATTGGAAGTTTCTAACTTCTCTAGTACTTTGAGACCTGAGAACTTGATTGACTAGATTGGTGAGTTAGAAGACTTCTTTGAGCTTGAAGAAATTGAAGATCCTCTTAGAGTGAGGTTGGCACAGACTAAGTTGAAAGGACATGCTGCTTTGGTGGAAAGAATTGCAAAGAGACAGAGAAGATGAAGGTGAAATGAAGATCAATCGGTGGAGGTTGACGATGGCAAAGTTGAAAGCTAAGTTCATACCTGCCGACTATGAACTTGAGTTGTTTAAGAAGTCGCAGAATTTGAAGTAGAAAGATTTGGTTGTTGAAGACTATACCAAGGAGTTCTATAAGTTGACTATTCAGTTTGGACACAGAGAACTCGATAAGGAAAAGGTAGCTTGGTATGTGAATGGTTTGAGATTCAATATTCAAGATGAGCTTGGTATGCTGAAGATTGATTTGGTTGAGGATGCTTATCAGTATGCCTTGAAGGCAGAAGATAAGTTGAAGAGGAGACAACATGGTAATTCTCGAGGGAAGGAGAAACAAGATCACTCGGTAAAGGATAAACCGACTGCTGAAGATGAACCAAAACCTGTTGAGCCAAGGAAGAGGACATGTAAGGTTTCCTTTAAGGGTACTTGTTTTCATTGTGGAGAAGGACACCGATCATTTGAATGTTCCCAGAAGACTGGTGATCAAAGAATTGCTGTGGTAAATGAGTACATACTAAATGAACCTGAAGTAGCTTCAGAAAACTTGCTGGTTCGAAGAACATTGCTCGGTACTAAGGTAGAACCTTGTCAGAGGAGTAACTTGTTCAGAACTCGGTGCAAGTCAGGAGGTAAACTTTGTAATGTGATTGTGGATAGTGGTAGTACTAATAACCTTGTAGCTAAGGAAATGGTTCAGAAACTTGGTGTGAAGAGAATGAGACATCCTTATCCTTATAGGATTGGTTGGTTGCAAGATGTTCATGCTTTGGAAGTGAGGGAGCAATGTCTTGTTGGTTTTCAGATTGGCTAGTATAAGGATCAAGTGTTGTGATATTGTGGATATGAGTAGTTGTCATATATTGCTCAGTAGACCTTGGTAGTATGATTGCAGGGCTATGCATGACTGTGTCAAGAATTTGTTTACTGTTGAGAAGAGTGGTAGGAAGTTTTCCCTGATGCCTTTGCTAGATACAACACTCGGTAGGAGGAACCTGAGCTTTGGGAGCCGAGTTGAGTTGACAAATCTTGAAAGGGTTGGAGATCAGTATGGAGGATAGACCTATGTATTGTCGAGGAAAGACTTGAAAAGGCAGAGAAAGTAGAAGTGGAAGAGTGTGCAAGTTGAAGACTTTGAGGACATGTATGTGACAAACCAGTTCGGGGTTTATGTGTTGAATCCCGTAAGATGTTCTTCCGGCCTTTGAGAACATCTTTTCGCACCTGGGGTGTCTGATGCAGGAGCATCCTAGGGAAGTTGGCAATCTTGCATGTTGGTGTGTTATGTTGGAGTGTTTTTGTGTTACTCAGTTGCGGTGTTGACCAAGGAGCTCAGTCATTGAAGGGCTCGGTCGCTAAAGGGAACTCGACAAACTTCTGGTGCTCGGCAGAACTTGTGCTCGACGATGCTTGTGGTGCTTGGTCGGCGATGCCTGGCTTACACAGTAGTTTTGCTGACGCTTGGTAGTCTGGCTTACCGACTGGAGTTCTTGGAGATTTGGTTGGTCAACTTGATATATTTAATGTGGGTAGCTTATGTTACATTCTCCTATGTAGATCTAGAGGTCGACATAGAGAATTAATTGTTTGTAAGGCTATTTGAGAGCCGACTTGTATTGCATTTAATAATTGTTTGTTTAGGAGCCAACTTGGGCTTAGGAGTTTTTCTTTCTTCTAGTCGACTTGTGGCTGAAGAAGTAGTATAAAAGGAGGTTTGGGTAGGATTGGAGGGGATTCATTCAGCATGGAGTAGCGAAGAAGAATGATATTGTGCAGAGCTAGTAGCTAGTGTGGCTTGGAAGACAAGAAGATTGCTTGGTTGCTTGCGAGCACAAGTTTAGACTCTTCTCGGGATTTTCTACTAGTTCTTGTAGCCTGTTGTTACAGATCTGGCTAGCTTGGAGTTGGATCTTGCGAGGTCTTGTAGAATTACTGTTGTAATTGTTTGTATTGGCCGTAACCCGGAAGGCCTTACAGCCGGGCATGTTAAATGAAAATACTATTTGAGAATTTGCTTTGTTGTGTTTCCGCTGTATTGTTGTTGCTAGTGTAGATTTGGACTATCCATTCTTGGATTCTCTGAATTGCACTGCGTCACCTTCAATTGTGGATACTCGCACAGTGAAATAATGTAATTTGCTGGTAATCACTTAGGGGACTTACACTATTCATTCAATGGACATCAACTTACTCTTATAGATTTGGCTTCACTATATGTGCAATGAAAATATAGTTCTGATTTTCAACTCTTGAATTCTCAACTTAAACTAAAACTTAACTTCTACTTCTACTTCTAACTATGAATGGAAGGACGTATGGATGACTTGGACTCTACCAAATTCAATCTTGTCAGCGACTCCACCTACGCAAGCTTCTAAGGAGTACTCAAATGGTTTTCAAGTCAATATCTCCTCTTCAATCCCATCAATAGATACAAACTAAAGATTGAATATCAATTGAAGTTAAGTTCAATCACTAGCTCACCACACAAGGCACTCCTACTATCAGCAAGAGGCTAGTGGCCTAGTTTATATTTGAGTCAAGCAAGTAAACATCCACAATTTCTTTCATCCAACTAATCTACTTCTAAACAACATGAAATGAAATCTACTCCAAGTGAGGATTGAGGAAACCATGTAACACTTCAAAGCAACATTAAGTAATTCACCATGAAGACCAACAATGAATCACCAATCACTTTGATAGCATTATGGCAGCAATTTCAACAAGTCTCTCCCTTAGTTAGCCTACCTCTTCTTCTAGCTCTCTAATCTAATGCTTCTACAATCTAACCCCTTACAAATGAGAAGGCCCTAGGCTTTTATAGGTGTCCAATTACAATGAAGGGCCAAGATCAATCCAAGATCAAGGGCCAAGATTAACTCATTACAGACCTTAATTAGAGTTACCACACTATCAACCAATTACATGAAGGCACCACCTTGTAGGCCGATAAGAAAATTACAATGTATTTGAGAGCCAATTAGAAAATTGTACACTTGGCATAATATGATTGAAACATGTGTAATGGAATTTCCTAATTGGTAGAAGACAAGTGGGCGCCACCTCAGCATCCTTATCTTGCAGACTTGATCAATCCTTTGGTGATGGGTAAATATCTCTTGATTCTCAACATTGCCAAGCCTTCAATAGTGATGGCATATTCCCAAATTGCTTCATCTCCTCAAATCTTATCCATCCTCTTTCAAAATCTTCTCATTGCCATGATTTGGACTTGCGAACTTGATCTTTCTTTTGATTCTTCTTGAGGTGATGAAATCTTCATGTAGCTGGAGTCTTTCAAAGCAAACATGGATTTCCAAAGGAAATTCAAGTTGATGAAAATTTCTTCCACTTGAACATTTTGATTTCTTGAATCCCATCTTGATCTTGATTTGCATTTGCATTTTGATGAACTGATTTGAATCTTTCTTCTCATTTGAACTCCTCTAGCTTGAAGTCTTGGGTTTGAGCTTGCTTGAAATCTTGAGCTCCCATCTCTCACCTTCCTAGC
The DNA here is from genome assembly GCA_027943335.1 of Chamaecyparis obtusa. NCBI lineage: Eukaryota > Viridiplantae > Streptophyta > Pinopsida > Cupressales > Cupressaceae > Chamaecyparis > Chamaecyparis obtusa. Next base: position 1,639,934 of record BSBK01000188.1, on the reverse strand, counting down.
TTCTCCTTCTCCAATTCACCTTGCAAAATTAAGAAAGAGGCTTCATTAAGCTCATGAGGTGACAAACATAAACAAAATGAGGGAAATCTGAAAGATTCATGAAAAGAAATTACATGAATGTCATGAAAAATCTGGAAAAATACAGAAGTTTCTATTATAGCATGCCCAGATTTCCTTCAATTTATCTCATTTTATCCTTGACTTTGAATGAATTCTGCCTTAAAAGACCCAATATTGATACCTCATAAGTCCCTACTTGCCGCAAAGGATGAATCTGATGTTACTAAGGGCGTCGCAGCCTTTTAAATTGCTGCTAGAAGGGAGAATTCGCCGCTCTTGCAGAGATTAATCTGCACTTGATTTGATGCTAAAAGGATTTGAATCCTTCTTTATATAGACAATGGCGAGGTGAAATGCAGATTCCTCAAGGTAGGTCGATTTTTCTTAGAATTGGCCCATGAAATTATTTATTTAATTTTTTTTCTAAAACCTCTTTAGGCCAACTTGTAGAGGAAATTGATGTTTTTAATTAAATGTTTGTCCACCTTAATAAAATAGCTGTTTTATGCTTGAGCAAGCTGTCTTTTGGGGTGGAAATCTGCATTGTGTGAGGATAAAATCATGGGCGGAAATTCCACTAGCTCAAGGATTTTCCACATGGGCGGAAATTTGCATTGTCTAAGGATTTTTATCCTTGGGGAATGGCGGAATCCACCATCTGTCAAGGAATTACTTTGCTCTCAAAACTTTTCAACCTTCCAGTATTCATCGCCTTTTCCTCTCCTTGCAACATCAGATTTGCCTCATTTCTTTCATCCCACAACGTTATTTAGAATACAAGGTCTTGTAATATTACTCAAGGCGGAAATTGGATGAGCTTGAGGATTTTGTGTTCTTGGGCAGAAACTTGAAGTGAGAGAGGATTCTAACCCTGTGAGGGTGGCGGAATCCGCACCCCACAATGATTCCTTTGTTTTGCTCTATTTCCTCCCAAATTAGTGCCAAACCCCATGACTTCACCTCTATTCGTTTAACTCGCATCATGCCTCCAAACAAGATATCAGCTTGCCTCTTTTATAGGCGGAAATCTCAGTTACGAGGATAAATTCCTAGGCAAGCCCCTACCTAAGGATTTCGACATTGCTTCTCCTTAGAACTTCATTAGCTTTCTCTCATTTTCACTTGCTTTAGTTTAGCTTTAATTCTATGAAGGCAGAGATCACCTTATGAGAGGAAAGATTCCTTCTCTATCCTCCTTTTCCGCCATCGTGAATTTCACATTCAGACCACTAGATCATTCAATTACTTCATTTCAGTTAATTATCATGCAAATTAGAAGGGTGGGCATCATATTCCAAGCCCTAGCTACATGGCAGAAATCAGCATGTTGTGAGGATTTTGGAATTTTTTAAAATCCTCAATCTTCACTTCAGTAAAAATCAGTCCAATTCCTCTTAATTTCAGATCAGATTGTGTGTAATTGCACTTTGCTCAAGCTCCAAAATGTCTAGTCCTTGCCTTTCTCATTGGACTTGAGGGCGGGATTTTGAGGTGAAGGACGATTTTGGAATCCTCCAGGGTGGCGGAATTCCAGCACTCACAAAGGTTCCCTCTTGTTTCATTAATTGTTTCCAATCTGCCCCATTTCCTCTCAATTTATCTCCAACTTCACTTCATGAATTTAATTCGACCCCCCATCCATTTGCATCACATCATGCTCCCTTAAAAGATATTGAATTCTCTTACTCAACGGTGGGTGGAATTTCACCATGGAGAGGACAAAAATATTGTTCTAAAATTTTCTCCCTTTGTTAAACTTGAAGGCAGCCTAGACCCCAATTTGCCTCCAAGGTGCATTGATGATCACTTCCATCCGATTTAGGCAACTTTTAAAGTTTTATTTCATGCCATGCTTCCAATTTTTTGGATAAGGAGAGGGCGGAAATTTCAAGGGGAAGAGGAATTTTCCTCAACAACTTAGAAACCCACACTTAACCGTTTTAATTCTCTTCAACTCCCAACTCAAATGCAGATTTCAAGGGGGGTTGCCTATTGATTGAGGCCTAATTGACAAAAGTGTTAGTATCTAGACTCGCCCCCCCCCTTTCTTGACTTCATCAGACTCAAATCTACATCTTACCGAGGCCTAGAGACTCGAAATTACACTAACTAAGACTTCTAAGACTCCCTAGAACATGTAAGACCACTGCTGAAGCAAAAGAGGGGATCCCCATTTGCAATGGGGCGATGGTGTGAAAGCCTCACAACAAGAATTTTCTCACACAGGACAAAAACTGATCCACCTTGCACATGACCCAAGACTCCAACACATAACATAATCATGCCACTTGGAGAACCTTTAAGTATGCCCGCTGATGTATGCTGGAGAAAAAATATTGCCTTCACTAATCAATGACCCTGCTGTCAACACCAAAGCAGACCTCTGTAGTAAATGCCGATGTAAACATAAATGTGATTATAGAGGTCTGATAGAAGCCGAATCGGCTTAGGTGATCTCTGATTCAATAATGAACAATCTAGAGCAACACCCGTGATAGCAAAGTCTGCCAAACTCCATCACGATCTGTACAAAAATCTCTTTATATTTGCTGACACTAGTATTATGACAAGGGCTCGATTAGGTCTCAAGGGATCTACAAGGAATTCAAGGAAAGATGCCCATGCGCCATCTCTTATGTGAAGCTTGATGAAGGCTTCTTGACGTCACATGAGACCCAGGCTGGGCCTCTCACAACTCTCCAAAGAACCTCCTACTGATGAGGATGTGTTGAAACTGATCTGCTAATTTGGCTCTCAAAACAAAATAGCACACAATAATGGCACCCTGAGTCAGCCGCTATTTGGTAGGAGATGCTTAGGCAAATCACAATGAAAAGGAAAACCAGGCACACAGATTATTTGATTGCTCTGGGATATTACTGATTTCATGCCAAAAAGAATGGCTGAAATAATTTCTTTCCCTGCTCTGATACCATATTAAATTTGGTAGAGCAATTGAATTCCTCTCTTGCATTATGGAAGGTAATTTATACATGAATATGATTGCAACTGTGTGCTTTATTTGGCACTCACAGGCTCAACAAATTACAAACAAACTAAACCAATATACTATGTTTACATACCAATAACGAAAAACATAAACAAACACTAAACAACCTATCTACGTGGAAGCAATGATGAAATATCTAACAGATTTGGTAGCCTTTCTATTTCATCTCTTTTGCTAGAAGAGTAGTCACAATTTTTAAGCACTTCTTTTGAGATAGTGCTTCCAATAACAATTACCAGGATGTCCCATCAGTCTGACAAATGATACAAAATAGTCATGCATTGATCTTTTTCTTCCATCTCTGCAACCACATATGGTAACTAGGTTATATTCATGTTGAACCCATCCTTGAAGTGTACAAACTTCTTCCCCAACCTTTCTTGGAAGAACTTTGCAGTGGATTCTTTATAGGCATTCAATAACCCATAATCTTCCAAGGAAAGCTTGATAAGTTAAATTGCTTTTCTGTCCAACATTGCCCAATCATTTGGTGATATTGTAGCTGGTTTGGATATAAATATTGCAGCCCATAGATCTCGATCTATGAGCAAATCCTCCATGTTGAGCTTCCACAACTCAAATCAGTGTCATTAATTTTTTCCATCTCCAACATGTTACCTAAAAAATAGATCTTTGCACATGCTCCTAAGTAGATTAAAATAAAAGACTTTGTTTTAATCTCTTAGTACCTGAGTTGATCAACCTATGATATCAAATTAAAGGAAGCTAAGGTGCAGAATTTTCTTACAGTAATCTAACAGGAGAGATGAACATAAAATACGATTTAATAATTTGTAAGAAGAAAACAACACGATAAAATCATTCCCCATAACACAATGGTGTGTTTTGAGAAACCCTTTCTAGAAAAAAACCAGTTGTCAAACTCTAAATTGATGTATCGATTAGCAACGCTATTGGTAACTATATAGTCTAGACAAGACCCATCTTCACTACTGACAACATAATAATACCCACAAAATACATTATATAGACTCATCCCTAGCTCTTAATAGGGAGAGAAACAAGCAAAGATGAATTATAGACCCATGGGCTAATACCACTCAAAAGTGGCACCTAAATCTTTGGATAAGTCTAATAAAAATCTACAATAACATGTTATGGTTATCCTCCAAACTAGGGTGCTCTAATTTATCTTTTTCAAACTCTCCAAAGATGCTTAATCACGGTCATAATGACATGTCAGAGGTTGATGAATGTCCGGGTCAACATGCATAACTCTCTTTTACAACACTCATTTATGCGTCATAGATGCTTTTACATTCCTGATGTGAGGCATAAATTTTGGAGACAACAAGTTTTGATCCAAGAACTTGATTGAACCCCCTTTTTGAAATTGAAGATCTTGGAGAGCTCCATGTCATTGTAACCACTTTAGTTGGTTAAAACCGGTTTTGGTATTTTTCAGGGAAAAAAAGCCTCTATAGCCAAAATTAGATTTTGTAAGAATTTGCTTAAGGCAATGAATGTAATGCCAAGATCTAGAAGCTCAATAGATAGCACAAATAAGAGAGACAAGATGATATGATCAAATGAATAACTCAATAATGATCAAATGATAATGGATACATACAATATAGATGTGCCTGAATATATAGGCAATGTATGATAACTAGGAGAATTGCAAGTGATAACTTATCAACCACACTAGGTGTAATCATGTGTCTACCAAAGGTGGATCATCCTTCATTGTACAACAAAGTATGTGCAACATGTGCACCAATGAGAGGATGATAATGTGATAAGAACACTAAAGGTGGATCTCACACAAAGTGGAAAGAGATAACAACTATCACCACCTAAAGTGGAATTCTCCTACACCATGTGCTAAAATGAGATGTAAACTCTTAGGTGTCTCATATGCAAACTACTATGCAATGCATTATCATAATTAAACTTAAGTAAAATGTAATTAGTGAATATTTAATTGCACCAAAAGCCCCCCTTAAGTGCAACTTAGGGGAATGCACTTAAGCTCACAAGGCTAGATGACAATGCAAGATGGGTCTCGGTTACTAGGCCATGTTAGGTACCCATGTACAAACTGCAAGTGCAAAAGATATGCAATGCAATCTCTCATGAAGCGGAGAAAGAGGGAAAACCTCATGGGAAAAACCCTCCTCCAAAAAGAGAGATGAAAATAAACAAGATGCATGGATGGAGCAATCAAGACCCCCCCCCCATTATGACCTACATCATGCATATACAATAAATAATTCCCCCATAGGAAGGAAACAACGAGACCTAATATCCCCCCCATAAAGAATAATCTCCTCCAAGGATGGTGAGTGCTTGAAGGCAAAACATAGTCCAATGCCTAAAAAACAACATTTCTCCCCTTAGGAAGAAGATAGACCAAGGATAGATGCAAGAATGCTTCCCATTGTTGATAGGAAGAAGGAAGGGGAGTCCAAATGAAGTATGAAGTCTCTAAAGTATGCTCATGTGTTGCCATGTCCTTGGTTAATGAAGATGCCACAAATCAATCAAGAACATATCCAATAGAAGGTGACAAGCAAGGAACCAATGGTAATTGATCCATGTAAGAATTTGGATCAAACTCCAAAGACAAAGATGTCTCCTCAAAAGTTGAAGTAAGAAGAGAAGCAAAAAAGCCCCCCCTCAATGTAGAATGCACACCCATGGTAGATGATCCTGGATCAATGTAGAAACTGCACCAAGAAAATTGAATGATGTTCGTCCCTTTATGAAGAAAAAATGCCATAGGTGTATCAATGAATCCTTCCCAATCTCTATCAAGAATCCACAAAATGTATGATGTCTCAGGAAACTGAATAGGAATCTCCGACACATAAGAATGATCAACTATGCAATGTGACATCTCAAGTGAAGTTTGAGACTCATGAATTCCATTTTCCAAAGACTCTAATGTCTTCTCTGAAGTAAAAGAGACCTCCAAATGCTGTATCAAAGGATCCACAATCATGCCAAACTCGAAAAAAGAATCAAGTGGAGTATGATGAGGATCAGAGTGTTCGCTTGCAACAACTAAAGAAGGATCATCCTCAACAAAGAGAAGATGAATGTCATCAATGAAGTCTCCCAAATCCTCAATGTAGGACTCCACAAACAAGCCTGCAATGTCTGTCAAGAAGTCATTCCATGGAACTATAATTGGAAGACAAGGAATATCCTGCTGCATTGAATCACAAGGAATATCTTGCTGCACTAAATCACAAGCAACTATGGTTGAAGCAATACAAGAAACATCAAGAGCAACAATAGGTTTGATCTCAATTGGAGAAGTAGAAGCAACTTTAACATCTTTATGTTGAGCCTTTACATCATCATAGCAGTCAAGGAATGCATGACGTTCAATCTCCTTTAAGGTAGGTTCATCATAGGGAATGTTATCTGCATTATCAAGTGGAATGAGACAGTCTGCAACTAGATCTTTTGGGATTGGAGGAACATGTGGATCTCCAAAATGCTCCCAATAAATGATCCATTGTGTGTGTGGGCACTTAATATCCTCAATCTTGGATTGGACTTTAGAGTAGAAAGGCTCACCAATTCTATAAGCCATCAATCCCCTAATATCCAAATTCCTGTCTTGCCAAGCTAATTGTTTGTATTTAGAAGTTGGCATAGGAACACGTCCATAAAGATGAGGTAAAATCTTCATCCATCTACAATATGTGATGATTCCTTTTGCCCATGATGGGATAGTTATTCCCAGTAAAAAATACAAATGCAGGATGGATTGTATATTCCATGATTTTACCCATGATGTACTTCTCACATGATGCAAAATGAGATCATCAAATCAATGCACCCCCCAAAACTCAATGAATCAAAGAACCCCCCCAAAATAGATGATTTTGGTACTTCATATGTAGTGTGTGTACAATTGCCACTTGCTAAAATTGGCCAAAGTGGACTTCTGATTTGATGAATACAACATAAAATATGAAGCAATAACAGATTCACACAATCAGGACATAAGATCACTAAAGGATCTAATTGATTACAAGTACCAAAATAGACCAAATGAGACCAAATGCTGAAAGTGAAATTTCCGTCCAAATAAGCCTATAATATGATAGAAAATTTGGATTGTACTAAAAAAATTATGCACTTTAAAAAAAAAAGGCACTTGAAAATGTGTTTGTATGAGCCCGAACGAAGCCTCCGAAGTTGCAAAATCAAGAATCAGATAGGTACAGTCACCAAAAACTGCAATTTCTGCAAAATTCATGCACCAAAATTAGAAAATAACACCACCATTGAAAAGCTTAAGAAATTCTAGCCAAAATAAAAAAATAATGTACTCAATTTGGAGTTCGGATGACCAAGTAATGGCCTTTTGAAGTTGGACTGCAAATTAAAAAATGCAAATGGTGAGGGGTCCAAACTTTCCAACCCTGTTGATGTCACCAGATCTGCTAGGTTAAATTTGACATTCAAATGGCCGACACCTTAATTTAAATTCGCCTAGATCTGACAGTTAGATGACCGTCAAAATAAATCAACTAAAATGATGACACTATTAGTATGTTAAATTTGATGTTCAAATGATTGTCAAAACAAAACAAAGACGCCCAGAAATGATGGTTAGACGATTGCCAAATTTAATGTAGAGGAAAATGACGTGCGAAAAAATCAAACCTCTAGGACGACATGGTAGTGTTGACTGGGCGTATGGTTTGATGACTTAGCAATGCTGACTGTGCATATAGACTTTTTGACTTGGTCAGTGGCCACGTGGTAGATTCTGGTTGGCTGGATCTGCGCGGGGTCGTGCTGTTGAAGTCGGCTTAGATTTGGCTGAGCTGAAGCTGATGTCGAGCTGGGGCGACTCGAGTTGAGGTTGAGCTGGAGCTGAGTGGGTGGGCGGGCTCAGTGAGCCGAGCTGGCTCACTGCAGAGGCGAGCTCTTTGTGGCTCGGACAAGCTCAGCTCACCGAGTGGGAGCTGGAGGGTGACGCGTGATGTGGGTTTTATCTCACATGCATGGGATTATCGTGCAAAGAAGTCTTTTTAAAGACCGTGCACACAGAATGAAGACAAAGAGCTCGCTGGTTGGATTAGTGTAGCTCTGATGTGAATGTTGCCTTGCTATATTACGTGTATGCCGATCTGAACATTGTGTTGTTTGGCAATTTGGCCAATTGGGTGGGTGGGGAGGTGACTACCTTGCTCGCCTTGTCATGCGATTTGCTCGTGTGGGGTTGGGGGTTGAGACCCTGATTCCTGTCACCTATCTGTCCTGCAACCCAAATCTAACACCCAAAGGCCTAATAGGCCTATTTTTGCAAAAAAATAATTCTGATGAAAATAATAAAAAATTGCAGATCCAAAAATAAATTGATGGAAATAGAAATAACCTCAGATTTGAAAGGCAAAATTGCCAAAATCCATTACTGAATTGCAGATCAGGCCTTAGGGGTCTAATTTGCAAAAAAAAAATTGCCTCAAATTTGACCTTTGCTCAAGATAGGCAAATTTATAGTCAAAATTCATTGGAATGGCCACCCGGATGCAATAGTGAGGTCCAATCTTGCTCAAAACGCTCCCACAAAGTTGCTGATCTCGGAGTTGAATTCTGACCTTCCAAAAGTTGAAGCAAGATGATTCTCTAATGGCTATGCAATGAAGACTCCTATGACTTTGATACCATGTAAGAATTTTCCTAAGGCAATGAATGTAATGCCAAGATCTAGAAGCTCAATGGATAACACAAATAAGAGAGACAAGATGATATGATCAAATGAATAACTCAATAATGATCAAATAATAATGGATACATACAATGTAGATGTGCCTGAATATATAGGCAATGTATGATAACTAAGAGAAATGCAAGTGATAACCTATTAACCACACTAGGTGTAATCACCTGTCCACCAAAGGTGGATCATCCTTCATTGTACGACAAAGTATGTGCAACGTGTGCAACAATGAGAGCATGATAATGTGATAAGAGTGCTAAAGGTGGATCATACACATAAAGTCAAAAGAGATAACAACTATCACCACCTAAAGTGGAATTCTCCTACACCATGTGCTAATCTGAGATGTAAACACCTAGGTATCTCATATGCAAATTAGTATGCAATGCATTATCCTAAGTAAACTTAAGTAAAGTGTAATTAGTGAATATTTAATTACACCAACAGATTTGAACATCATGATGCAAGGTTAACATACTTTTCCTAACATGGACAGAAAAAATGTGTGCTAAATGTTCTACAGTTTCCTTGCCATTTTATTCCTATGAAACTATGTTAAATTGTTTTCACTTGTAATAAAAGACTGGCTTTTTTGAGCATGTATGCTAGTATTAGTGCTATCACTGTCATGGGCATGAGATAACTGATATGTTGAACTGCTACCTTCTGAGTTTTTTTATTGTGTGGATGGTGGTGTTATGTGTCACGTCCTTGACTGTATGTTTAGGGCACTAAAGTAGGTGTCCATTGAATCTGATAATTGTGATCATTTGTCAGACTTACTCTATGAGAAGGTTTATCTCAGGAGGATGCTTTCTCTCTTTATTCCATCCAAATATCAGGGTGTCTGTCCAAACAAGAAAAAAAACTGATGACAAGCAGGAGATTTATTTATTGCAAGAAATTTTCTAAACCTTCAGGATGCATAAGTTTATGCTAGGATTAGCTAATGAAGTATGATTTTCTTTTTGGGCATGGAGATAATATTTGTGAGAGATCATGAAAATTAACATGTTATAGGATTTTGCATGCTTCTAAGTTTCTTGTATTTCTATATGTTAAAACTAGTGACAAGTATTTCTCGGTTATCCAATTTTTAGAATAGTTCTTGTGATGCTTGTAACACGGTAGAATATTGTTCTCTTGAAGAACTGTAATTCAGGACTTGAAATTTTACCTCATATTGATTTCATTGTGGGACCCCTTACTTTTCTAAATGTTTATATGCCTGTTTGAATCAGTGCATTCGCATTTGCGTTGCTGAATTTCTTGGGATCCATTTTTGGGGACCTTATTGAGTCAATGATCAAGCGTGATGCAGGGGTGAAGGACTCTGGACGCCTCATTCCTGGACATGGTGAGTTTATATTAAATTACTTGAATTAAACTTGTTTTTATCTGATAGCAATTATAATCCGGGATCCCTTTTAGAGATAAGTTTTTGTGTTTTGTGCATTAATAATCTTTCATACAACAAGACTTCAAAGGTTGTATCAAGAGGTTTGAACTTGCGGGCCAGTGACCTTCTGGTGCACTTACAATCTATTTAATTTTTTTAATTAGGAAATGTCACACATTTAATGAAAGAAGTGTTTGACTTATATACATATACAAGAATATTCAGAAACATATGCACTTAGGACCTTGAGGGGTGTTTACAAAAGCTGAGATGCTTGCATAGTTTATCTTACCTTGAGAAACAAGATGTTATTCTCAATAATAGGGATGAATTCAATGCTTTAATATTATTTTCTGGTGCATCTGTAGTATGATGTGTTTTCTTTAACTTTTCACTAGCTTGTAACCTACAGCATATCACATACCATGGGGATATATCCCTGGGGATAGGTTACTGTATGCCACTGTGCAATATTGCAGTATTGTTTAATTTATTTGAAATTTTCATATCACATTTCAAAAGTATAATCGTTTATGTCTGCTTGTTGATGTGGTTAGGTGGCCTCCTAGACCGAGTTGATAGCTACCTGTTCACTGGTGCCCTGGTTTACTCATTTGTAAAAATTGGCTTGCCACTGTATGGAGTTTGAAGTTATTGTACACTTGGCAAGATACGATTAAGAAAGCCATTAGACAAATGAAATTGTACCTATGATCGGTCTGTATTATGTTCTATGGACGCATTGAATTTGGACTAAAATTTATGGTTGTTCCTCAGCATGTCTACCAAGAATCTATTATCCTTCCAAGCAACATAAATTGTACTAGAGCTTTTTATTTCTTGTGTAGATAGATTAATAACAGCACACTTTCATTTTGTAGTCTTGGTCAGCAAGAGAAGATATACGCATGAAATAATATACATCCCCTTTCAATGCATAAGTGATTTATATGGAAGTATGTACCAGCCACACCATACAAAAATCCACCACCTTTCTGGTTGGATAAATGTAACATACTGTGTTTCTAATGAAATTTATATAATAAATCACAATAATTTAAGGAGGCCACCTTCTTGAGATAAAGACTCAAATTGCCCCCCTTTCAATGCACTGGAGGTTTCATTGCATCTTTGCTGCGTATCTCACCAATAGTTTTTTAAATATGCTGATGGTATTATTGTTTATTGTTTTATGTATATTTCATATTCAAATTTATTTTACCACTTGATTCTCTATGTTTACATTGTTGGTGCTGCTAGTTGTCTATTCTGTTATGAATATTCTGCCAAGATACCATATATGAGTTAATCTACGAATTTTGGAAACAAATGCATGTATCTTTACGTTCTGGTCTGAATGTGTACTGTAATGTCCCCTTCCTTGATCAGAAATTAATTATAAATTATAATAAGTTAGTAAACAAAAATAATAAATATAATTATCATTAATTCATTATATTATTAATATGTATAATATAATGTTATAAATGAATTAAAAACTTATTATTAATAAATAAATAATATTATATATTAAATGAATATTATATTTATAATTTGTTATTAAAGATAATATATAATATATCATTAATATTGATCAAATTCTTAAATATTAATAATATAATATAAATTTCTAATATTAATAATATAATATTGATTCTTAATATTAATAATATAGATAGTAATAACTAACCTTCAATATATGTATATCTATCATGAGAGATATATGTACAACATAAATATTTTTTTTTTAATGCATATATAACTGGCTCAATATATATATAAATATATTTAATTTCTTATATAAATCAATAGTATTTATAAATAACTAAGTCATTTATATTTAATAAATATTTAAGCGAATACTATTTATCAACATAAAAAATGAAAGGTAATTTATGAGATGCTTACCTTATCGTCGTCTAAACACTCATGATCGGAATGATTGAAGAGTCAAAACTGTATGAATGGCGAAGGCTTAATATTGTTCATAACAATGAGAAGAAATAAGTTGCGAATGTCGACAATAGCATAGCGGACAGATGGAAGACACGGCACAAGGGATGATATTGACGGCAAAACCATTCATAACAGGTTACAGATAATATCGATCATTCTAGATAACGATTTATATGGCCAAATAGATATTCATGATGGTAATGGTGTGAGTCTACTAGACATTCAACAATTCAATATGAGCAATGTTAATAATAAGAAACAATATTAGTGGCCGCCAATCAACTTTGATTAATCATTGAACAACAAAGCCAGCGGTTTGAGGAATCACGTTAAGTGTGGTGCAATTACAAACAGTAAACATTGACAGTAATTAGCATACACATACAATCTAATGAAATAACAAACCATTTATGAAAGGGTGCGATCTCTGACAAGAAGAGGATATAAGTGGAGGTTGCTATCGAATAAGGGAAAAGGGGGGATAGATTATACACTGCAACATATATATGCTACCATGAGATTATAGACTCCATTGGGGGGGTTAGATTACGGTGGAAGCAATGACAAATATGAGTAAGCACTGCAACCAGAATTCCATACACAACGTACGCAGAATATTTCACAATATAGAATGATCGCTGCTATATATACATCAAGGAAGTGCCGCTGAATATGGGAGACCATACTCAGGGGCAATACTTAGAATTTAAGGAGGCAGGTAGAAAACAGGAAAGAGAAAAGGCAATCAGCGCATTGGGAAAATCGACAGTAATAAGTAAGTACTTTAAATTATATTTATATATATATATATAAACATTTCAGATTCTTTTAATGATTCAGAATTAATATAATTTGGATTTTAATGATTCAGATTTAATATATATATATATATATATATATATATATATATGTGACCAAGTTAATCATTCACAATGTATATAATATTCAATAGAAGATAATTTCATAAATAATGTTCTTTCAAGTTTGTAAGTAATAACTCATTAATGATAGTATTGACAATGTAATTTTCTTATGAAAAGTAATAATAAAGAGAGCTCTCAAGGGAGATTAAAACCTCCACTAACCCAGTGTACACTGATGACCCACATATGCATATGTACTAAGCCTTGGATAGAGGAAAGCTCTTCCAAGAAGAGGAATGGACCTATGGTCAGCGTATAAGCCTCGAGTGATGCGCTCCAGAGGATGACGGCAAGATTTAATCAAGGACAAAAGGGTCCTTATAAAGGTTAATGCATCCGACCTGGTAGACTTTGCTCGGGAAGTCCCTAAGGATGCGCTCTAGAGGACGACGACAAGATTTAATCAAGGACACAAAGGTTCTTATAAAGGTTAATGCGCCCGACCTGGTAGACTTTCTTTTGGAGGGGTTAATTAGTTGGGGTAGATAATTAATTAGTTAGCTTTCTATTCATATTCATGTTTCCATATTATTGTTACTAACGTCTTTCTTGCAGGTTGATTCTTAGAAAGATATTTTAGAAATACTAGGAAATATTAAAGATAAATGATAATCAAAATATATGCATGATATATCAAGATATAAATTAACAAGAAAATTAATCATAAATGAACAAATCTATTATTGATGAAATATAAATATTTCATCTATAATTAAGAAAGGACTTAAATGTGAAATTTACGTGAGGTCCCGACAAGGGACATTACATGTACCCTATGAAGTGTGTTTTCAGATGGTGCATGTTGTGCTTCTGGAGCTTTTGATTCAGCAAAAAATAGTTGTGATATAAGTTTTACTTTGTGTCCGTACATTCAACGCTAAGATGTTCATTATTTTTAAGAAAGAGAAAGTTTCCCTTAAGTTAGGGATTGTCGATCCTTTTAGGAAAAGGTCAGGTAACATTAGGTGAAATATTTGACTAATATGCCACTTTGTTCGGGATAAGCTTCTAATGTTTAAAAACTTCAAACTGGAAATAATCACTAAGATAACAGACAACTAAAGAGCACGAGCATTGCTAAGCGATGTTAAAATCAGAGAGAGAAAGTGATGCTCATGAGTAATGTTAAGGAAAACCTATTTCATTTGAAGTATACATCTCTTTCATCAATGTTAATTATGGAATCAACATTTATTTGATAAATATTTTCTCATCTCCATAATACGTTACATATATAACGTTGGCAAATTATCAAAAGACTAATACAATTTTATAAAAATTAGGGCAAATCTCAATTTTGTAATGAATTTGAATTGCAAACAATATTTAGTAGATTGGGGAATTTGGCTCATTTATGAGTATTATTAGCCTTATTACCCAATGTGAGGTACAAGGTTAAAGACAATGTTTTTGATTTTAATAGCAGCAAAAAATGAGGTTGCTGTCCCTTAGATACAACGCCCAAAGGGCGGCCATAGCAGAATTACCATTGTTAGCAAATTGACAACACCAAGCAAAAACTAAATAGAGCATCTAGCTAGTTAATATAAAAAATCAAAACTAGTTGCTAGCTATGAGAATATACTTCATAACTAACACCTCCAGATTAACTAAACACACCATTCATAACTAATACCTCCAGATTAACTAAACACACCATATATAAACTAAGGGTACTAACCCACAACATAAGAGTCATAGTCAACATGATATAGTTATAAATTTTTTTGTTTGTTTGCCACACAGGGCTAAACTAGCAGAGATTGAACAAGACCATAAACACTATAGAAAGAACACCAAAAAAGACCACGGTAGAAGAAACCATCCAACAACAAAACAACAGGGAACAAAAGCCCAAGCTAGGCCTTCTACAATACACTAGAATTCGACAACATCATCCGAGCCCAGTCTTTCATTAGAAACTTAAAGGGATCCTTGACCATCATGAGAATCCTTCGCTTTAGATTTTTCCTCCTGCAGTAAACATAGGGTGGTGGCCGAAGAGTGCATCACCTTGAGGGTGAACTTAGACAGCTCCAAGAACTTGTTCTCCAAATTTTTCATATCATTTTTGATATAACCAATTTCTCTCCACGTAGCCCCACAGTTACTACATTCACCACCCAAAAGTCGTCTCCCATAGATATGCCCTTAGTATCAGCAGGGGAGGTGACGTTAATTGGGGAGTTGACTTTACTACCTTAGCTTTCAGTGTGAGGTCCAAAGACTTGGTTTTAAGGCTCTCGAAAACATGGGAAGAGCTGCTTTTAGTTGATTGAGTCTCCTTACCGTGTGGGTATTCTCTTCATGGCTTTTAAACTCACTAGTATCTTTCTCTTCAACAAAATCCTTCTTAAGTTTCTTACCCTTCCCCTGGGGTTTGGTAGCAAGCCTAGTGGAGCAATGAGGGGGTATTTGTTTCTTTAGTAATCTCCTCATTAGAGTTGATGTGCTGAATGTTGAACTTGGCCTTTTGGGTGGTCTTGATTTTCAATTGGGTAGGTGGGTCACTTCTTTTCTTCACAGGGAACACAAAATTAGAAGAATTGTCAGGGGAGTTTGGCAGGGTTTTTGGGTCTCGACACATTTCTTTATGTTGGAACTCAAGACATCCATAATACTAGCAGAGGGAGGGGTCGGGGAAGGTTGGGCTTCTTGAACAATAATTTGACGGGGCAAACATAAAGCGAGGTGAAAGTGATAAAGTCTAAACATGAGCCCTTGATGGAGAGTGGTGAAATTTTTACCCTGCTTCTTATAGTCAATAACATCTTTAACTGTAAACTCCAACGAATGTAGTCGAAGAAATGAATGGAAATCAAATTATGATTTCGAAGGTGATTGAGAAAAGACATATGGCAATAGTAGTAAACCCCAAACCTACCCTCCAACATGAAATATCTCATCATTATGGTACACACCTGGTCCCATCGGGGTGATAACTCTTCTTTGTTAAAACCTCTGCGAAGCTTCACCGACTTTTCAGTGGACACTAAAGAACTGGTTTAGGCTGGTCACGTCCTTGACACAGCTCGTTTTCTTCCACTTTCGACCCTCTGTGGAGAAGCTCGTAGCTTATGCGATGACGTCCTCATTAATTTCAAACAAAATGCCACCCATACTGACTCTTTGCTTGACCCATGAAGAAACAAACAAATGGGAAAGATTTTTGTTAAAACTAGTCGTCTGCTCAAAGAAAGGAGTAATTCCCCCCTCCTTACAGATGTGCCACACAATAGGATTGTTCTTGTAATTGTCATATTTGTCTGGGTCCACACGAACTTGATCCCCTCCCATACTCAATTTTCTAGTCTACTAGTAGCAGAGTCGCGATGCAAGAGCTGAGAGGAGGAATTGCAGAGCTACGTTTGTTTCATGAGTTTTCCCAAAAAGACAGACTCAAAATACCAAATAATGAGCGAATAAGGCAAGTAATTAAGACAATTACTGCCCTTGTTTGATACCAGCTCAATAATGTTAGGAGTATCATGCAGATGGCTTCCCCCATATAGGATGTGGCGAATAATAATTAATAACTGGGGTTGTAATATGGAGAAATCCAAGAGGACAACTTTTAAATAATTATCCCGTACCTAAAAACTCCTATCATGCAAAATACTTATGCCCATAAATCACCACCGCAACACCTCATGATTAGGCATAATGTGACATAGAACTTTCCAGTACTGCTTAGTTGGCTTCTCGCAGAGGTTAGGAGTTTGAAGTGTACTTAGATCAAAATTCAAATTTGAAAATTGTTCCGCTTTGCCATTCCAAAGCCAAACCACCCAACAAAGGGTCTAGAACACCATCTTAACACCCTACACTGAGAACATGTTTCGTTTGCTCCTTCCCTATAAGGGAGTTTATTGCCTCTAGTAGCGCATGAGCCTATTTGCAATAGTGAAGACCCTTCCTCTCCGATCCCATTACAACTATAGAGTTGGCAACAACATTTCCCTCCCTATAGGTATGCTTAATAGTGAAAACATCTAGGCTAGTAAGAAGAGTTCTAATATCTTTAAGGATCTCCTCAATTCTCTAGCCATCCTTTATGGTTCCTCTTGTGGCTTCAAAAATTAATTTAGAGTCTCCTTCGATCTCCAAGGCCTTAATGCCAATGGAGAGGCCAATTTTCAGCCCCCATTTCCGCTTGGTTACTTGTGGAGCTGCCTAAATTACCAGCATAAGAAACAATGAGGTCACCATTATGATCTCTTATAATGCCACCTCCAACAACAACAACCATTCTAGCATCACTGTCAAAATTTAACTTGAAACTAAGAGGTTGGGGGGGGGGGGGGAGGGGTGTTTCCAGACGGTATTAATCTTGGTAATTTTCTTAAAGCTATCATACTTACGGAAGGAATTTGGGAGCTTCCAGTTCTCTGCCAGCTTACAATCCGAAGGAGAGGGAGGTTACAAAGATTTTCCAGTTTCTAGTTACTTATTGCAATGTTTTCAAGGAGAAGCTTGTTGAGAATTGACAACACATTATCAACAGTGCTTTCAGAATCCCTGAAAATCCTATTGTTTCTTTCCTTCCATAGACACCAATAAACATGTGATAGAATTTGCTTCCTAAGTTGCCTTATGAGGGGGGTGTTTAGAGGGACACTTCTAATTGTAGATGAATTGCTGAAGATCTACATTGAAAACCCATTGAATATTGAATCTTTAGAGAATGTCATTCTAGATATAGGAGGCAAAAGGTCAATGGATAATCAAGTGTTGTATGGTCTCTTTATCGCCTTTGTAGAGAATACAACAATTAGGAAACTGAAAGCATCTTTTGATGAGGTTGTCCTAAGTGAGAATTTTACCTTGAATTGATGCCCACTAGAAGTTGACCTTGGTAATTAGTTGTAAATTCTAGACTTTCCTCCAACTATCAATATCAACATTATTTTGGCTTATCAGGAGAGTGTAAGAGGATTTGACATAAAAGGTCCTAGCAAGGTTTCTCGTCTAGATGAAATCATCATTTCTTGGGAATATAGGGATTCTAACTTTAGCTAGCATAGCCTGCAACTCATCAATCTTCGAGTAAGAGATGGGTTGTCCCAACCACATTGCCTAAGAGATTTCCATTTACCACTCGAGGAGATGTAATCCACAATGAGTTTCCCAAAATGATCCTTCATTTTTCTCATTAGGTGACAGAAAGGGGTGGCAACCAGAGGTTTGTCACACAACCAATAATCCTCCCAAAATATGATAGTTTGCCCGTCACCAACCTGCCACTTCAGCTCTTCTCTAATAATGGAACAACTTTTTAGGATACCGGCTCATAACTTTGACCCAAGAAGGGAGGTCATTGGGGTCAAGATGCCTATGAGAGCTGCCATTATTCAGGTACTTAGCTTGCATTATTTTAGACCAGTTAGTCTGACCAACAACCAAACATCAACCAACTTTAGCAATCAAAGCTCTATTAAGGTCAATCATCTTTCTAATCCAAGACCTCCCATAGTTTTTGGGTTTACATACAATGTCCCAATTGACCAAAGCCATTCTCCTTTTTTCTTCCATACCTATCCAGAGAAACAAGTGTTGGATTCTTTCCAGTTTTTTAGCCATCGCCCTAGAGATTTTGAAAAAGGATAGGAAGTAGGTCGAGATACCAGCTTGCAGGGAAGCATGGAGAAGTTGAACTTTCCCAACACTACTTAGCATTTTACCCTTCCATCTAGCAAGCTTCTTTTGGATTCTTTCAAGAATGGTATTCCAAAAGTTGGGAGTAACTTCCTTGACCGTAAGGGGTAAACCCAGGTAACTACCCAGGTGGTTAGCATATTGATAGAATATTTATGATCTTAGCTTGGAGATCCTGCTTAGTGTTGAAGAAATAAATGCTTATCTTCCCATAGTTGATACAGTCCCAAAGCATTGTCATAGTCCTTGAATAAGCTCCTCCATTCCTTAACTTCCACAACTAAGAATTTGCCAAAGAGGAAAGTATCATCAACAAACTGTTGTAAGACTGAAGGAGGAAGAGATGAGGTAGCTTTAATACCCCGAATCCTTCCCATTCTTATAAGATGTTAGAAATTTCTGTAGAGGATCTCAACAACCATAATAAATAGGTACAGGGACAAAGGGTCTCCCTGTCTGAGCCCTTTCCCAGCCTTAAAGAATCTATAAGGAGGCCCATTCACTAAGACTGAGAAGTGAATAGTTTCAATGGATTCATGGATTAGCCCAATAACTCTGATTAAAGTCACTGTTGTGTGCATTATAGAGACATTTGTGTATTCATAAATGAAATATTAGTAAAATGTGATGTCAAATGTTGATGTAAAAAATACTACATAACTAAATCCAGAAATAAACATACAATTTGATCTATGAACTATAGAAATCCAATCTCCCAGTAAAAATGTGTTCACCATTGGGGCCTACCTTCACATTAGAGAGGACATAAGAGAATGTTAAGTAGGTGGTGACCATGTTCTCTGATGGTCGATAGGCGGAGACCATCCTCTATTATGGATGTGGGGACCGATTAGATGGTTTCTTGGGCTGTGGCAGAGAAGACCCTCTTTGGCAGCTTTGAGAGCATTGCTGATAAGAATTACATGACCACATGACTGCCTCTAGTCCTGACAACAGTGCGAGGGGCATTTCCCTGGTGATCAATGAGAGTTTTAAGTTCTCATTTTCCGTCACCTGGTACTCATAAGGTGTTGCACTTTGAAGGCGACGTTCTTGACCAAGAGTTCTCAGTTTCTGTCTCTTGGCGTTCAGAATGTTTTGCTACAAAATATTCTTGCTCTTCTGGGGGCCATTTTGGTAGTCAAGAAGTTTATAAATGCTTATTGCTTGGTGCTCAGGATTCTCAGCTGCAAGAAATTATCAAGGTGGGGAGGACACTGTGGATGATGAGAAGGATTAGCTTGATGAATGGAGTAACCTTAATGATTGGGAAAGTCCTCCTAGTGCCAGTTTTATATGTTTAAATGCTTAACTTTGTTTATGAATTTTGATTTTATAATGTTGTAGACGACTGTTTTCCTTTCAGGACCATATCTATTGTTGTGGCTGTTTGCTTTGGTTGTTTACTTTGGGGGGCTATGTGATACGTTGTTCCTTGGTTTGTTTTTGAAGTGGTGTCATTTCATGTGCATTTTAAAAGATTGTATATATATTTCTCGCATAAAATGATTTCATAAAAAAATAAATTACTCGTATCCTTCCAGATTCAATTCCTAAAATTCCTTGGATTCTTCCAAATTTATGGTTTCTATCTTCAATGCTTATCGTAATCTTTAAATGTTAGTCTCTTACATTGAGAAACAATTAATGACATATTTTTTGTTTAGGATAATGTTCTAAGGTTTTGCTTATCTCTTGTTCAAATGACATGGAGATTTGATAATGTGGATTTAAGATTTTAAGCTAAATGCAATTAAAAAGATAATATTCAGTGGGTGTATAGAATACAATCTTTCTTATGGAAATACAACTAGGTGTGTAATAGAATGGAAGTTATATAAGTTATTTAAAAAGTATTAAATGGGAAGTGTGAAAGAATTTGTGAGAGGGTTGTTGGATATTATGGTTTTATTTTATTTTATTTTTATTTTTATTTTTTGTGGAGTTATAGAAAATGTCATTTTGTTGGGAATAAGCTTATAATTTTTAAATACTTCTTATTGTTAATAATTATTAGACATTGAAATTCCAAATTCTAAATGTCACATATATATCTCTAAATGTGGTTATTACAAGGGATGCAATAAACTTACAGATTGCCTTGTTTTTTGTTTTAAAAAAATTGTTCTTAGAAGTTACATTTTTGTAATAAAAGTAGGGGCGAATTTGGAAGAGTAACAAATTTGGAATGTGTGGGTGTAAAGGAGAAAAAGGTTGATTGTGTAAAAGAAGCATGACCTTGTAGGTGTTCATTGACATCTACAACTTGGCTTGCCATGATAGCAAGTAGACAAATAAAAAATCATGAAAACATTAAGTTAGGATTACATTCAATTGAGGGAGATTTTGCTCTTGCTATTGTGAATGGGGTTGGGTGAGCATTGGGGGATATATTTTTGGGTGGTAAAAATGCTAATAAACACCTTTCATATTTGTAAGAATCTTAGTTAAAAAGCACATTACTTTAAGAGGGAAACTCTTTTGTTCCTCCCCTCATCCACATCACTAAGGCCTCTTTTTTATTGATTTTTTTTATTATCACAAATATACATGTTTAGGATCTAACAATGAGCCTTGTCCACCACCATGCTCCCACATGTTTACATTTTTAATAATGCTTGATAATCTATTCTTGCCTTAAGAAGACTGCTATTTCATTCTCTCATTTCTTTCTAGATCTTGTCTTTTATATAAGATCATTTAATTGTTGAAAACTTAGAAAGCATGAGGTTGACCTTATTGTAGATTTACAAATGGATTGAGGAAACCTAACCTCCAATCATTAAAATATCTATCTTTATTGTCTCCAAAGGTTTTTTTGTAGTTATATTTTAGTCCTAGGTGGATTAAGAGTTTGTGTGGACTCACAATTCTTAGCTTTTCTTGTTTGTGGAGGAGCGGGGTTGGGGGGAGGGGGAGAATGAAGGATGGGAAGAATAAGGTAATACTTCAGATATTTGTGGAGCTCTTTTTTAATCTAGCGACTATGGTTTTTTTCGCATCCCTATTTAAATTAAATTTTATAATCTTTTCCTAGTTATGTGAAATTTGGGTCTTTTGAAACTCGTAGAATATGTCAGGTGTTTCATTAGGATTGATCCATCTTTACAAGTTGAAGAATTAATTTGTTGGAGTGTGATGTTTGATCTTGCCAAGCCCTTGTGCATCCTATTTTTATTTGATCAACATACACCCCATGGATTCATTTTATAAATTATGAAGGCTTGGAATTTTATTCCTCTTTTTATAATAAGATGAGGCACTTCAAGAGGGATCACACTTCTCCAAGGCTCCCCCTTTGAAGTTTATTCAACTTTAAAAGTGGATCTAAAATTATTTTATCCCATTTCGAGTAACTATGGGAATTTGATGGTGGTTATCTTCTCTAATGATTAACATAAGTTGATATGGAATTGGTGTGCTAGATTGATAAGGTTAGAGGGTTTCCAAGATTCCTATCAAGTGAGGACGTAGACAACAATGATTCTCTAAACTTTATTTTTTTTGAGCATGAGCTTTTGTCAAGAGATATCCTTCTATTAATCCATCCAAGAGTCTTAAGAAAAAATCAAGTTGTGGTTTGTAAAAAATGATGTAGAGAAAGCACTTAAAATAAAACAAGTACAAAAAGAGTCACAATGATACCATCTATGCAACCTAAATGCATCATAGGTGCTCTTTCCTAGTCATCTTGCCACTAGGTTTATTATGGAATGCTCTTGTTACCGTTGTCCAGTCTACTTCAAACTTGATTGAAAAAACATCCTTATTTGCAGTTGACACTTTCCAAGACACTTCAGACACTTCTTACAATTCAACAATCCAAATATTGTATTAACATGTCAAACCCTCATTGGAAAGGACTGAAAGTTGTTTTTTCCAAATGCATAACAACAATACATCTTCAACTTCATTTATTTTCATACAAAAACCAGGCCTACCCAAGCCTTACATAATGTGTTTGTAGTCTATACAACCAACTCTTCCATTGAGAAAACCCAAAAAAAGCATTATAAAATAAAAAACCCTTGTGCACTTGGTTTCACGATAGTCACACTATAACAACAATAGGACAATCGTTAATAACTTATGAAAACCAACAAGTTAAGCCAAATACTTTCATGGTATTGAAGAATGTATGTGTACATACCTTCCTACCATTTTTCATGATTTTCCAATGGTGATAAGGCGAGTTATTGAAAAAAACAAGATTGCTGGAAACCCTAGGTAGGGTTTCAAACCGTAGTCACCAAAATGACCATAACTTGTTCAATATTAATAAAATTACACCAAACCAAAAACATATTTAACTAGATTCTTATCTTTAAATTTTCCCATTGGTTTGGTATTGTATCGTACATGACTGTATCAATCGAATCTTAGTCTGTAATACACAAAAAATACTAGGAAAACATGCTTGAAATGAAGTCTTCACATTCCAATCAATTGCCCACATATTTCCATGTGTTTTAAATCATTTGACATTCAAATTCCCTATTCCCAACTGTTCCAATTGCCAACTAATCATATTCTTAACTATCACAATGATTGTGACAAATTTTATAGTTGCTTGACAACTTTTTTTTGGCAACACTGACAACTTTTTACAACATTGACAACTTTAGACTCAAACATCCCAAAATGGATCAAAAGGACCTGACATGGTCTTAAACGACCTTATTTGACTAAAACACATCAAAACAACCTAAAAACCATAGTATGACTACATGCATTTAAAGATGCCCCTGCATCATACCCCCAAGGGAGAGAAAATTTGAGTTCCATCTCAAATATGAATCTTTTTTTTGTCTTCCAGTTCCTTTTTTTTGTCTTCTTTACCTGCACAAGGAACACACATATTAAAGAAATCATATTCTTTGTTGTCATACTTCACTTTTTCATCCACCTCATGTGGTTTTCCATACATCCTTTTCTCTTCATTGTTCTCCAAAATCTTTGGCTTCACCTCGACCTTACTCAACCATTCATTTGTAGTTTTGAACTTCTCATCCATTCTTTTGTTCTCCTTGACATCAACATTCTCAACTCTTAGTTCTTCTCTTAAGAACCATGCTATCTCCTTATCCTCCAATACTATCTTCTCTCATTGGAATATTCAAGAGTCCTCTACAACTTCTTTTGCTATAGCTTCTTCTTCTTGAACATAACCCACTTCAACATCAACGTCACTATTACTTCAATTAGTTTGAGAAAATTCAAAAGAAATTTCTTCCATTTCTTTTTCAACTGGTTTTCAAAGAAAATATTTTCAAAATTTATTACATCATCCATTACCTCATTTGTGTTTGCTTCATGTTATTGTACATCTATCTTCTGACTCACCAACAAGCTTTCAATTCCTGTGTAATTCCCATCTTTTTACAACTCACATGTATTTTTTTCCTGTTATAATTCGCTGTCTTGCTATAATGCAACAACCTTCCAAACACAATGTGACACATTCAAATGCATAATTTCAAAAACTATTTCATCATTATAATTTCCTATTTGAAACTCAACTTTTCATTGCTCACTTATGGTTACCTAGGTACCTATTTGAAGCCAACTCACATAATAGTGAATGTGGTGTTGTATTCTTTTCAAACCTAATTTCTGTATCACATATTCAGAAACAATATTATCCATGCAGTTATTAGAAATTACAACTTGACATCATTTACGTTTGGACTTAAAAGTAGTATGGAATAATATTTTCTTTGCCAACTTGCTTTCTTTCTTGGCTACCATTTCTTCCACCTATAGCTTCTTTGCCACTTTGAATAATGTATTTCATAATGCTAGTGCCCCTTGCCCATGTTTCTTCATATCAAGAGCCATATTTTAACATCAAATCTCATTGAATAACATTCAACAAAATAATAACTCATTTACCAAAGAGATTCTGACTTTGATACCAATAATTATATAGAGAGATGACTTCAAATCAAACAAGTACAAAATAATCACAATGATACCATATATGCAACCTAAATGAATCATAAGTGCTCTTTCCTAGTCACCTTACTGTTGGTTTATGATGACTGATTAGGCAAGTACTGTACACTTTTCATTTGTTTAGCTAATTTATTCGACTATTTTTTTGGCCAACATTTTGTAACCAATTCTAACCCTAAAGTGGCAAAAATATTATATAAAATGGCTTAGGGTTAGGGATTTCATGATGTATGTTTTTAGTAGCTTCTTGCGGCGGTATTGAGCTATAAGGTATTGCAGATTGTAATCATGTTGTATTCACTGGATAATAAGAATATTGGACTCGCTGCTGGTGGATGTAGGCTAGGGATTGGGTGAACCACATTAAATCTTTGTGTCTTGTGTTCTCTTATGTGTGGTTTATTATTTTATGATATTGGTTAATTTGCATGTAACTATTATTTATGTCTTGTTAATCCTAACAAGTGGTATCAAAGCGAGGTTATTTTTCAGTTATCCTCTACAGGAAGGTCTCATGATTTAGTGGGAGTCTCATAGTTGAGTGGGAGAAATGGAAAATGAGGGTAAGCTGAAGGTTGAGAAGTTTAATGGGAAAAACCTTCAGTTATGAAAAATGCAAATGGAGGACTATCTCTATCAGAAGGATCTATGGCGGCTATTGGAAGGAAAATCCAAGAAACTGTCAACAATGACTGATGAGGACTAAGATATTCTTGACAGAAAGGAACTAGAAGTATTCGATTATGCCTGGAACAATCAGTGACTTTTAATATTAAAGAAAAGACAACCGAAGAGTTGATGGAAACCCTAGCAAGGTTGTATGAAAAGCCCTTTCCTTCAAACAAGGTATTTCTCATGAAGCGTTTGTTTAATATGAAGATGGAAGAAGTTGGATTTGTTACTAATCATTTGAATGAGTTTAATATGGTTACCAATCAATCATCTTCTATAAAAGTTATTTTTGATGAAGAAATCATGGCTCTCTTGATTTTGTGTTCTTTGCTTGAAAGATGGAATGGATTGGTAATGACTGTTAGTAACTCTATTTTTGGTTCTAATACCCTAAAATTTGATGATCTTATTGGTGTGATTCTAAGTGAGGAAACTCGTAGGAAAATCTCAGGCGGATCTACATCCGAAAGTGTATTGAATGCACAAAGCAGAGGCAAAATGAATGAGTGAGGAAACAATTTTGGAAAACATGAGAAATCAAGAGGAAAATCAAAGGGAAAGAGGTATGAATCCAAAGGACCAAATGATTGCTGGTACTATGGAAAACTGGGTCATAAGAAGAAAGATTTTTGGTCTCGAAAGAATAAAGGAGACAAAAAAGAAGGTAACAAGGAGGAAAATGTTCTAAGTAATAAATCCAAAGAGGATGCTTTGCTTCTTTCTTTAGAAACTGTTGATGATTCATGGGTTTTAGATTGAGGGGCTTCATTTTTTGCTACACCCCATAGAGGTTATTTTATTGATTATGTCTAAGGGGATTTTGGGCTAGTTTATTTGGGAGATAATGAACCCTGTCAGATTTTTGGAAAGGGAAAAATTAAGATTGAGTTGCAGAATGGGAATCATTGGCTACTACAAGAGGTAAGACATGTTCCAAGACTAAGTAGGAATTTAATTTCAGCAGGGTAATTGGGTGATGATGGTTGCACAATTACTTTTAATGATAGAAGTTGGAAGGTTTCAAAAGGTTCCTTAGTCGTAGAAAAGTGTGTGAAAGTAGGCACCTTATATCTTTGTACAGGTCATATTGTTCCTTCTAATTTAATTGTTTCAAAGAAAAATGAATGTTCAAGAACAATTGCTACATTTGAGCAGGAAGAGCACCAAAAAATTGTTGTAGATTTTGACACAACACTATGGCACAATCAACTTGAGCACCTGAGTGAAAAAGGTATGAAATTATTTCATTCAAAGAAAGTTTTACTAGCTCTGAAATATGTCAATATGGATTTCTGTGAAAGTTGCGTGTATGGAAAATGAAAGAGAGTTAGTTTTGTGAAGAATGGGAAGGAAAAGAAAAATGAGAAATTGGAGCTTATTCATATAGATGTATGGGGACTAGCTCATGTATCTTCCCTTGGTGGCTCTCTGTATTATGTTACATTTATAGATGATGCAACACAAAAAGTATAGATTTATTTCCTTAAACATAAATAAGATGTATTTCAAACTTTTAAGAAATAGAAATGCTTGGTTGAGAATGAGACTGGTAAAAGGCTAAAATGTCTTAGATCTGATAATGGTGGTGAGTATTGCATCACACAATTTGAAGATTATTGTTCCTATAATGGTATTCGTAGGAATAAAACCATACCAAGGACTCCACAAGAAAATGGAGTGGCTGAATGCATGAACAAGATAATAATGGAGCGTGTAAAGAGTATGAGGTTTCATATTGGGCTGCCCTTAAACATGTGGGAATAGGCTGTAAACACTACTATTTATTTAATCAATAGAGGCCCCTCTACTCTTATGGATTATGGTATTCCATAGGAAGCATGGACTAGTAAGAAGGTGATTTATTCTTTGGGATTCTAAAAATCATAAAATTGTAAGAAGCAAGGATGTTATATTCAATGATAAGGTGTTGTACAAAGATCTATTGCAACAACATGAGAAGAAAGAAAATGATTATGTAGTACTGGATGATACTCCAAAAGATGATGTTCTAGTAGTTCCTTATGCTGCACAACAATAACAACAACAACAACAAATACCACAAACCCCAGTGAATGTTAGACGACCAACAAGGTTAAGTAGACCTCCAGAAATATTTTCTCCCTCTTTGTATTCTATTTTATTAACAGATGCTGGTGAACTAGAATGTTATGATGAAGTTGCACAGGTGGATACAAAGCTTCAGTGGGAGTCTGCAATGGTAGACGAAATAGACTCCTTGCTGAAAAATCAAACTTGGGATTTATGTAAGTTACTTGAAGGTAAAACGGATTTATAGAATAAATGGGTTTACAGGCTAAAAGAAGAGGATGGAGGCAAGAAAAGATTTAAAGACAAGTTAGTTGTAAAAGGATTTGCATAGAAAAAGGGCATTTATTTTAATGAGATATTTTCTCCCGTAGTTAAAATGACTTCTATTTGTACCATTTTAAGTATTGTGGCTATTGAAGATTTGCATTTAGAGCAGCTTGATGTTAAACTAACCTTTATTCATGGTGATTTGGATGAAGAAATATATATGGAAAAGCCACAGAGATTTGAGGTCAAAGGTGCACTTAGTGTGCAGATTGAAGAAAAGTTTATATGGCTTGAAGCAAGCACCTCGACAATGGTATTTTAAATTTGACAATTTTATGCATGAGCATGGATATACTAGGTGTCATTCAGACCTTTGTGTTTATTTTAAGAGGTTGGATGATTATAGCTACTTATTTTATGTTTATATGTTGATGATATGCTTATAGCTGGGTCTAACATGGATCACATTAAGGGATTGAAACAACAGTTAGCACAGTCATTTTCTATGAAGGATTTGGGGGAAGCAAAATAAATCTTTGGTATGAAAATATGAAGAGTTAGGAAGCACAAAAATTGACTATCTCAGGCTTCTTATATTGAGAAGGTGTTCCACCGTTTCTCTATGGAGAATTCCAAAGTTGTCAGTACACCTCTTCCTGGTCATTTGAAATTGACTAAAGAGATGTGTCCAAAGACACCAGAAGAGGAGACTAAAATGCCTAAGGTACCTTATGCTTCAGCTATAGGAAGTTTAATGTATGCCATGGTATGTACTCAACCAGATATTGCACATGCATTGGGAGTTGTTAGCAAGTATATGAGTCATCCTGGGATTGACCATTGGAATGCAGTCAAATGGATTCTCATATATTTGAGAGGAACATCCAATAAATGTTTACATTTTGGGGGCTCTACTACTGATTTACAAGGCTATGTTGACTCAGATTTGGCAGGGGATCTTGATACCCGATGGAGTACTACAAGATATGTATTTACTATTGGTGGGACAATAGTGAGTTGGATTTCTTGGTTATAGAAGGTGAATTCTTTATCCACTACTGAGGTAGAGTATGTTGCTACTACCGAGGTAACCAAGGAGATGATATGGCTTCAATTCTTCATGGAGGAATTGGGACACCCACAGATGCACAATTATTTGTTTACATATAGCTAGAGTGCCATTCATCTTGCTAAGAATTTTTCTCTCCATTCAAAGACAAAACACATACAATTGCGGTACCATTTCATTCAGTCAGTTTTGGATGATTGACAATTAAAGCTGGAAAATATACATACAGATGATAATCCAGTAGATATGTTTACAAAGGTAGTAAGAAGGGAGAAGTTGAACTCTTTTTTAGCTTTAGTTGGTCTTCTAGAATGAACATAATAAAGGAACAACTGAGTCTAGGGTGGTTTGATCCAATGGGAGCCTCATATGGTAGCGGTATTGCTATAGGATTAGTCTGCAAGTGGGAGATTGTTGTTTAGCATGGAGTCTCATCAGTCACCAAGGGGGATATTTTTGGTCTATGGTGACTGAAATTGTTGTTTAGCATGGATTCTGATGAGTCACCAAGTGGGAGATAGTTGGTCTATGGTGACTGATTAGGAAAGTATTGTACACTTTTCATTTGTCATGGAGTTCGGGGTGATTTTTTCAGCTAATTTTTTTGGCTATTTTTGTGGCCAACATGTTGTAACCAATTCTAACCCTAAAGAAAAAAAAATATTATATAAAATGGCTTAGGGTTAGGGATTTCATGAGGTATGTTTTTAGTAGCTTCTTGCAGTGGTATTGAGCTGTAAGGGATTGCAGATTGTAATCAAGTTGTAATCACTGGATAATAAGAATATTGGACTCACTGTTGGTGGACGTAGCCCAGAGATTTGGGTGAACCACATTAAATATTTGTGTCTTGTGTTCTCTTATGCATGGTTCATTATTTTCTGATATTGGTTATATTTGCATGTAAATATTATTTTTGTCTTGTTAATCCCAACATAGTCTAGAGAGTTAATCATACACAAATCATCATTATCAATTCTTGAAAAGAACACCGACTTTTGAAAATTGAACTGAGACAAAAAAAGATTTTACAATAATGTCCTCCAAGTTGTAGTAAATGCTAAGAATTTTCTAGACCAAATCTAATAGATGACCATACTTTCAGCCAACAACAAATATCAACCATATCAGCTACAACATCAAAATAATGAAAAGATATGAGCACATTGTACACAAATCATTTACAATAATATCAACACTGCAAGACCAAATTATAAAACATAAAGGAATGTAGAGCATTCTTTCAAACTATTTGCAACATACTCTTTACTACAATAGTTTTCTAGAGACTGGAATGTTCTCAGAACATCATCACCTCTATTCTAATGTAATCACATCTCAAAGAATCTAATCTCCATTGTAACATGATGTCATCATTATGTTACATTCAATACCAAGAGTGAAGAAATAAATGTTCTCTCCTTCCATATCATGTAATTTTCCATTTTTCTATATCATCCAATGTTCTCTTCTTCCATATTATGCAATGTTCTCTCCTTCCATATCATGAAACCTCGTGTCTTTAATCTCTCAAACACATACCGACAACATTGTTAACACCATTGTCTACCAATACACAATAATCTCCCTCTATTAACTACTCTCAATCATATTCATCATTAATGAACACAACACATATTGCCATGCTCTCAATCATTTTTATCATCAAAGCATATCTCTTTCACTATTGTTCTTAACCATCTTCATCAACAATGACCAAATCACATATTTTTAGATATTAGGATGACATCAATGATAACATATATGGTCAATAATATTCTCCTTTATCATTGATAGAAATACTCTACACATAAGTGTTCAATAAAATCCTCCTTTGGTATATGTCCCCTCATTTTAGATCAAGGAAAATTAGTTATTTCTATACCCACTGTTTATTCTACTGATATCTCTCCTCTACAACTATATTTATCTTCACCTTTTCTATTCATACTCCCATTTTCTTGATCAAGCTACCTCCTCCCTCTAAGATCAATAGTCACACCAGTTAAGGTGACAAAGGTCTACCTTGAATTTATTCCCTTGGATAGATGCACGAATGTATGTGTCTAATTAGGAGGGGAAATAATCCCTAACTTCTATCTTAAGATAATTGAACTTATATTTTGATAATGCCTTAGTAGAAATTTTTGCATTACATGTGATCTTTTATGGGTGCATACTATAGTTTGACTTCTTTTTCTATAATTTTTTCTATTAAGAAATGATACCAAATATAGATATTTATGGTCCTTGAATGTATTACCATATTATTTGAAATGTTTATGCCACTTATATTTTCACACATGTTAGGAACGGGTTCTTCATACACCTTTATATACTTAAATGTCTTCTTCATCCATATCACTTGAGTGTAGTAGGATGTTGCAATAATGTACTCAACTTATGCAGTACATAAAGATATAGAGTCTTAGTTTTTTATCAAGCAAGAGACCAATCTATCTCCTAGAAAAAATGCACTTCCATTAGTACTTTTTGTACTTTTTGTATCACCCAAATAGTTAGCCCAATCAAAACCAATTTAAACATTCAAAGAAAGTCACTACCCTTTTTGTACCTCAATCCATGATCTAGAATTCCTATTAAGTATTTGAATATTATTTTAACATCATTGTCATGAGTTTTCTTAGGAATTGATTGAAATTTGGAAACCAAACATAATCATGCATAATATCAGGTTTGGAAGTAGTTAAATATAAAAAAATCCAATAATTAATATATAGTGTGTCTAATCTACTTTTAGAGACTCATCATACTTTCCCAAATGACAATTGTGTGTGTGAAAATTGTACTTGTTTAGAAGACACAACACATCAGTAAAACATTATTGATTAATGACAAAAAAATATGCAATAAATAGATATATCATTAACCAGGTGATTTATTGCCTTCTAGTAGATGTAAGTATGGTATTCTTAGAATTTAATAGAGATCAGTGACAATGCAATGCCTAAACAGAGGATTTGAATGCAAAAAACTGTGGAAAATGGATGCAAGATTAATCTATATTTTTGTGATTTTTTATGCAATAACAATATAAGCTAAATGGAATTGATCTAAAAACTTGATGAAATAACAATGAATCTAAGCTTTGGATGCCAGAAAAAACAAGAAAACAATGTTAGCAATGAATCTCAAAAAGGTTGCACAATCTCAAGAATTCGACAGTATAGTGCTGCTATTCTCCAAATTGCACGTTATCGTCTATGAAGGAATGAAGCCTATTTATATAAAAATCTAGGGTCTAAGAACTCATGGAAAAACCAAAAATCACTCCTTGATCAACTCGAATTGATTGACGAGTTATCAAGAAATTAGAAATAGTTATCTAATAAAATCATACAAATCAACTTTTTAACTCATTGATGAAGGGTGCTCCCCTTAATACCACAAACACATAACAGGAATAGAGAAACAACAACAATATGCAAGAATAGAAAATTGGCTTCTTATTATCTCCGCAAATGTGGAATTACAAACTTTCAGAATTACAATATGCAAAGCCACATGGGCATTTCCTTACAATATTCTGCAGGACAAAGCCTCGAATCAATACCCAGATCTACTACCCATAACTGTCCCCGAACTGCCTAAGACAACACTACAGCCTTCCTTATATAGCTAATTTTCCACTGCCTGGGAAGGTTCTAGAATTTTTTTAGCCAACAAGGCCAACCAAACTTAGAATTATTTTATTTTTCATTTTATTACATCAAAGTCGACTCAAAATAACTTTTGAAACCCAAACATAAATTTTGAAGGAAAATCATTTTTCGCCATTTCAGGTGACCCAACTTCCGGAGACCATAAGTCATCACCCGTTGACCCGATTGACTAATATAACCCCATTTCAGAAAGGGCACGAGGAGCTCTACAATGCTTGAATTAAGCAACCTTCATTCGGTTGAAAATTCAACTTCATTCGGGGCCTCTAAAGTCTTCAAAATTGAGTTCAAAGTTTTTGTACCCTGTTTCCAAAATTGAAAAGTTTCAATATCTTCAAAACCAGACTTGATCTAGCAATGAAACTTTACATGCAGGTTGTTATGACTAAGATGAACCTCCAACTGTGAAATCAGAACATTCCAAGATCGTATGAACAACTTACTAAAAATAGAAAGTTTCCATAAATAGAAGCTCTACACAAGATAACCTTTATTGAAAAGAAACCAAAAATATTTTTGGGTGATGCAATATTGCACTTACACCCAGGATGCTCCTGCATCAGAACCCTGAGGTAATTTGAGAAGTGACCCTGACACGACTCAGGTGTGAAGAGGGAAACCAAGATGGTTAACCTCCTACTTTGTCAGCCATGATGAATCTTCAACACGTCATAAATAGAAGCTCTACACAAGATAACCTTTATTGAAAAGAAACCAAAAATATTTTTGGGTGATGCAATATTGCACTTACACCCAGGATGCTCCTGCATCAGAACCCTGAGGTAATTTGAGAAGTGACCCTGACACGACTCAGGTGTGAAGAGGGAAACCAAGATGGTTAACCTCCTACTTTGTCAGCCATGATGAATCTTCAACACGTCATCTTTTCCACTTGACCAAATATTCTTCATATTTCCTATTCCTTGTGCTTCTACCAACACGACTGTCCAGTATATCCTCAATCTCCTTAGTATCTGAGCTAGTTGCTAGAATACTCCACTGTGCTGCTGTGATCTCATCTTCAACACCTCCTTCATGATACTCTGTCAAATCTAAAATGTTAAACACTGGTGAAATATTTAGCTCAATAGGTAATTCTACCTCATATGCATTTCCTGAATCATGCTTCTTCAGTATCTTACATGGCCCAAACTTCTTCATTTTTAGCTTGTCATATGTACCAACTGAAAATTGCTCCTTCCACAAATGAACCATGACTTCATCTCCAACCTAAAATTCCTTATGCCTCCTTTTCTCATCTGACTTAGCCTTATACTGTGCATTCATCTTGGTAATGTGCTTCCTCACCTCCTCATGGATGTTCCTCAAATGTTCTACAAAATTCTTAGCTTTAGCACTACTTATTTCTCCTTTATCTATCTTCCTCAACTTAGATGCATTTCTGGGACTACTTCCATATACAATCTGGAATGGTGATTTACCAGTGCTCCTGTTTACAGAATTATTATATGCAAATTCCACCTATGGTAAAATCAAATCCCATCATGTTGGCTTATCTCCAACCAAACATCTCAGCAAATTCTCCAAACTCCTATTCACCACCTCTGTCTGTCTATCAGTCTGTAGATGATGTGATGAACTGAACTTCAAATCTGTCTTCAACTTCTTCCACAATGTATGCCAGAAATATGCAACAAACTTAGTGTCTCGATCTAAAACTATGGTCTTTGGCAAACCATGTAGTCTCACTACTTCTCTGAAAAACAATTCTGCTACATGAACATCGTCATTAGTCTTCTTGCAGGGAATAAAATGTGCCATCTTTGAAAATCTGTCAACCACCACAAAAATTGAATCATGTCCCCGCTGAGTCCTCGGTAAACCAAGAACAAAGTCCATACTCATATCCTCCCAAGGCTTCTCTGCTATATGTAATGGCTGATACAACCCTGTATTCTACTTCACTCCTTTCACCATCTGACATACTTTACAACTCTATACAAACTTCTTCACATCTTGCTGCAACTGTGGCCAATAATAATTCTCACTAACAAATGAAAGGGTTTTATCACGACCAAAATGTCTAGCCAATCCTCCGCTATGCATCTCTTTGATGAGATTCTCCCTCATAGAACTTCATGGAATGCACAACTGACTCCCCCTAAATAGCATATCATCCTGAATGATAAAATCCAACCACTTTGTTCTGTCTAGAGTAACAAGTTCTTTACAAACTTTCCAAGCTTCACCAAAATCAAGATCCTCTAGATACAAATTCTTGAGTTCCTTGAACCCAACCACCTCAATCTGCATCTCTGTCAGCAATAGTTGCCTTCTGCTAAGCACATCTACAACCTTGTTAGACTTTCCACTTCTGTGTTTCAAAACAAATGTATAACTTTGCAAAAACTCAACCCATTTCAAATGCCTTTGATTCAATTTTCCTTGACTATTCAAATAATTAAAAGCTTGATGATCATTATAAAAAACAAACTCCTTAGGAAGCAGATAGTGTCTCCACTTCTTCAATGCCTGAACTATAGCATAAAATTCTTGATCATAAATAGAATACTTTCTCTTGGCATCATTTAACTTCTCATTGAAATAAGAAATAAGTTTATCTTCTTGGCTCATAATAGCTCCTATTGCAGTACCACTAGCATCATAGTCTACTTGAAACACCTTATTAAAATTGGGAAGTGCTAAAATAGGCTGTTCTGTAACTTTTTGTTTCAACAGTTTAAAACTCTTATCTGCCCCATTAGTCCACTTGAACTCTTTTCTATCCCCTCTCATTGTTTCTGTCAAGGATCCACAAATACTGCTAAAATTTTTGATAAATTTTTTATAAAATTTAGCCAAACCATGAAAAGATCTTACCTCAGTAGCACTCCTTGGAGTAGGCCATTCAAGGATAGCCTGTACTTTCTCTGGATCCATTTTTAGACCTTTCGTTGAAACTACAAATCTCAAATACACTAATTATTTCTTCACAAAACTGCACTTCTTCAAATTAATCAACAATTTCTCATCCTTCAACTTCTCAAACACCATATGAATATGCATCATATGTTCCTCCAATGTCTTGCTAAAGATCAAAATATCATCTAGGTAAACAATGACAAACTTACCTAGAAATTCTTTCAGAACCTCGTTCATGAGCCGCATGAAAGTGCTCGGTGCATTGGTTAGCCTAAAAGACATGACTAACCACTCATACAGTCCTTCTTTTATCTTGATGGTAGTCTTCCATTCATCTCCTTCTCTGATCTAAATTTGGTGATATCCACTCTTCAGATCTATCTTTGAGAAATACACAGCCCCACTCAAACAGTCCATAATATCATCCATTCGTGGCAATGGAAACCGGTACTTGATTGTGATCTTATTTATTGCTCTAAAATTTGTACACATCCTCCATTCTCCATTCTTATTTGGTGCTAATACCGTTGGTACAACACAGGGACTCAAACTCTCTCGAATCAACCCCTTTGCAATAACTCATGTACTTGTCTGTTCAACTTTTCACTTTTTGTTGGTGTCATTCTGTGTGCTGCCTTGTTTGGAAAACTAGCTCTTGGAATCAAATCCATCTGATCACTGATCTTCCTTACCGGTGGTAATCCATCAGGTACATTATCATACACAATATTCTGAGACTCATTCAACAAATCTGCAACCTTTACAGGTACATTCTCTACTTCCTCTTTACCAACTTTTGGAATTAAAGAAAAACACATATGCTCATGCCTCATACCATCTAGGAATTTTCTTCCATCAACAAAAGTTATTCTCGCATTACCACATACTTTTTCTTCAGTCTCCTTCAATGGCTTTAGCTTATGTCATACTCCATCCTTTGTCAAGGAATAGGTATTCGCATGACCATCATGTACATAATATCTGTCAAACTACCATGGTCTACCCAACAACATATGACATTCATCCATAGATATGATATCACATAGTACCTCATCTTGGTACCCGCCGATCTTGAACTTTACTAGGGACTGTTCACTGACCATGACCTTGTGGTCATCCTGCACCTAGGCAATCCAATATGGATGTGGGTGTTTTTGTCTCTTGAGCTTCAACTTTGTTACCATCTCTTCTGACACCAAATTATCAGTGCTTCCACTATCAATAATCACATCACAATATTTACCCTCACACTTGCATCTAGTACGAAACAGGCTCCTCTTTTGTTTAGGTTCATTCTCACCACTCAACAGGACTCATTTGTTGATCAACGTTTCTCCTTTTTCAAGATCTTTAAAATTTGAGGATCTGGCATCTTCATCTACATGTGCCGCTCTAGCCTAGCATCCATTCCTCCTTTCTATCCTTCCTTGACATTAAGGACATTCCAATGCCCTATGACCTTCTTATCCACAGTGAAAACATGTTCCACGGAAGCCTCCTCTTCCTGAACCTTGTCCTCTTCCTCTTCCTCTTTGATCTCTATTGTTCTGATCTTGGAAATGATTGGAATGGTTTCCTCTCTCATTTTGATTTCTACTGGCCTCATCCTTCTTTTTTTGGATCTTCATTTCAGCCTCCATATGACCATCCATGACATCATCCACCACGACCTCTTCCATTTTGTTTTCTCTTGAACTTCTCATTCAACTTTTTCTCTACTT
Organism: Chamaecyparis obtusa; assembly: GCA_027943335.1. NCBI lineage: Eukaryota > Viridiplantae > Streptophyta > Pinopsida > Cupressales > Cupressaceae > Chamaecyparis > Chamaecyparis obtusa. The sequence goes on along the minus strand of BSBK01000188.1, from coordinate 1,602,922 downwards.
TTAGGGAAAACTGGTATGCCTCTTCAATACTATTCATTCGAACCAGATTCAACTCCTCTTGAATGCTTGGCCTCAACCCATTAAGGTAATGGACAACTTTCTCCTTATCTGCTTCTGCATGGCCTATTCTGATGAGGATTTGATAGAACTCCTCTGTATACTTCTGAACAGATCATCCCGCTTGCTTCAAATGTGGCATTTTCTTCAGTAGGTCAAGGTCATAATCAACAGGGATGAACTGTCGCTTCAATTTATCCACCATGCGATCCTATCTTGTGATTTTATCTTTCCCTCTTCTATTTCACTCCAATTGAATCTCTTGCCACTAGATCTTCGTATGACGTTTCAGTCTGGCCTTTGCAAATTTGACCCTGTTAGGATCCTCAATATCTTCATACTCAAAATATTCTTCACATTCATTGATCTAGTCGATCAATTCTTCTAGGTTAAGATTTCCAGAAAATGTCAGAACCTCGATCTTAGGTCTTTTTTCAATCTTGGAAATGGCCTAGAAAAGCCTTTCTTCTTTTCGATTCAAAATTTTGCCTTCTTCTTCTTCTTCTTTATTATCATTTCCTTCTTCGGCTTCATCCTCACTTTCATCTTTGACATTAAGATTCATTCCTCTGTGAATCTCTTCTTGCAATGCTTGCACTTGTCTCTGGAGTGCTCTAACCTCAAGTGTTACAACACCAGCTCTTCCACCACATTCCCTTAATGGAGGCATTTTTGCGATGCGTGCTGAAACCCTAACCACGGTCCTAGTGCAAACTACCTCATAGTTGACGATCTGTTTACACAGAAACCCTAACCCACGATCCTAGTGCAAACTGCCTCATAATCAACAATCTATTTACACACTCAAGAACTCCTGCTTTGATACCACTTGATGAAGGGTGCTTCCCTTAATAGCACAAACACATAACAGGAACAGAGAAAAAAAAACAATATGCAAGAACATAAAATTAGCTTCTTATTATCTCCATAAATGTGGAATTACCAAATTTCATAATTACAATATGCAAAGCCACATGGGCATTCCCTTACAATATTTTTTAGGACAAAGCCTCGAATCAATACCCAAAACTATCCTCAAACTGCCTAAGACAACACTATAGCCTTCCTTATATAGGCAATTTTCCACTGCTTGGGAAGGTTCCAGAATTTTTTTAGCCAATAAGGCCGACCAAACTTAGAATTATTTTATTTTTCATTTTATTACATCAAAGTCGGCTCAAAATAACTTTTGAAACCCAAACAAAATTTTTGAAGGAAAATTATTTTTTACCATTTCAGGTGACCCAACTTTCGGAGACCATAAGTCATCACCCGTTGACTCGATTGACTATTATAACCCCATTTCAGAAAGCGGACGAGGAGCTCTACAACACTTAAATCAAGCAAGCTTCATTCAGCCAAAAAATTTGACCTCATTCGGGGCCTCTAAAGGCTTCAAAATTGAGTTCAAAGTTTTTGTACCTTGCTTCCAAAATTGAAAAGTTTCAATATCTTCAAAACCAGACTTGATCTAGCAATGAAACTTTACAGGCAGGCTGATATGACTAAGATGAACCTCCAATTGTGATATCATAAAATTCTGAGATTGTATGACCAACTTACTAAAAATAGCAAGTTTCCATAAATAGCCGCTTTACACAAGATAGCCCTTATTGAAAAGAAACCAGAAATATTTTTGAGTGATGCAAGATTTCTTACACCCAGGATGCTCCTGCATCAGACACACAGGTTAATTTGAGAAGTGACCTTGTCATGACTTAGGTGTGAAGAGGGAAACCAAGATGGTTAACCTCCTGCTTTGTCAGCCATGATGAATCTTCAACAGGTCATCCTTTCCACTTGACCAGATATTCTTCACATGTCCTGTTCCTTGTGCTTCTGCCAACATGACTGCCCAGTATATCCTCAATATCCTTAGTATCTGAGCTAGTTGCTGGAATACTCCACTGTGCTGCTGTGATCTCATCTTCAACACCTCCTTCATAATACTCTGTCAAATCTAAAATGTTAAACACTGGTGAAATATTTAGCTCAGTAGGCAATTCTACCTCATATGCATTTCCTGAATCATGCTTCTTCAGTATCTTACATGGCCCAAAATTTTTTATTTTTAGCTTGTATGTATCGACTGGAAATCACTCCTTCCGTAAATGAACCATGACTTCATCTCCAACCTGAAATTCCTTATGCCTCCTTTTCTCATTTGCCTTAGCCTTATACTACACATTCATCTTGGTAATGTACTTCCTCACCTCTTCATGGATGTTCTTCAAATGTTCTACAAAATCCTCAGCTTCAGCACTACTTATTTCTCCTTTATCTATCTTCCTCAACTCAGATGCATTTCTGGGACTACTTCCATATACAATATGGAATGGTGATTTACCAGTGCTCCTATTGACAGAATTACTATATGCAAATTCCACTTATGATAAAATCAAATTCCATCCTGTTGGCTTATCTCTAACCAAACATCTCAATAAATTCCCCAAACTCCTATTCACCACCTCTGTCTGTCTATCAGTCTGTGGATGATGTGATGAACTGAACTTCAAATCTATCTTCAACATCTTCCATAATGTACGCCAGAAATATCCAACAAAATTAGTGTCTCGATCTGAAACTATTATCTTTGGCAAACCATGTAGTCTCACTACTTTTTTGAAAAACAATTCTGCTACATGAACAATGTCATTAGTATTCTTCTAGGGAATAAAATGTGCCATCTTTGAAAATCTGTCAACCACCACAAAAATTAAATCATGTCCCCACTGAGTCCTCAGTAACCAAAAACAAAGTCCATACTAATATCCTCCCAAGGCTTCTCTACTATAGGTAATGGCTGATACAACCCTATATTCTACTTCACTCCTTTCACCGTCTAACATACTCTGCAACTCTATACAAACTTCTTCACATCTTGCTGCAACTGTGGCCAATAATAATTTTTACTAACCAAAGCAAGAGTTTTATCATGACCAAAATGTCTAGCCAATCTTCTGCTATGCTTCTCTTTGATGAGATTCTCCCTCATAGAACTTTGTGGAATGCACAGCTGACTCCACCTGAATAGCATATCATCCTAAATGATAAAATCCATCACTTCATTTTGTCTAGAGTAATAGGTTCTTTACAAGCTTTCCATGCTTCACCAAAATCAAGATCCTCTAGATATAAATTCTTGAGTTCGTTCAACCCAACCACCTCAATCTACATCTCTGTCAGCAATAGTTGCCTTCTGATAAGTGCATCTGCAACCTTGTTAGACTTTCCACTTCTGTGTTTCAAAACAAATGTATAACTTTGTAAAAACTCAACCCATTTCAAATGCCTTTGATTTAACTTTCTTTGACTATTCAAATATTGCAAAGCTTGATGATCAGTATACAAAAAATACTCCTTGGGAAGTAGATGGTGTCTCCACTTCTTCAATGCCTGAACTATAGCATAAAATTCCTGATCATAAACAAAATACTTTCTCTTGGCATCATTTAACTTCTCACTGAGATAAGTAACAAGTTTACCTTCTTGGATCATAATAGCTTCTATTGCAGTACCACTAGCATCACAGTCTACTTGAAACACCTTATTAAAATTTGGAAGTGCTAAAATGGGCTATTCTATAACTTTCTATTTCAATAGTTTAAAACTCATCTGCCCCATTAGTCCACTTGAACTCTTTTCTATCCCATCTCATTGTTTCAGTCAAGGGTCCACAAATACTGCTAAAATTTTTGATAAAATTTCTGTAAAAGTTAGCCAAACCATGAAAAGATCTTACCTCATTAGCACTCCTTGGAGTAGGCCATTCAAGGATAGCCTGTACTTTCTCTGGATCCATTTTCAGACCTTCCGCTGAAACTACAAATCCCAAATACACTAATTCTTTCTTCACAAAACTGCACTTCTTCAAATTAGTCAATAGTTTCTCACCCCTCAACTTCTTAAACACCATATGAATATGCATCATATGTTCCTCCAATGTCTTGCTAAAGATCAAAATATCATCTAGGTAAACATTGACAAACTTACCTAGAAATTCTTTTAGAACCTCGTTCATGAGCCGCATGAAAGTGCTCGGTGCATTGGTTAGCCTAAAAGGCATGACTAACCACTCATATAGTCCTTCTTTTGTCTTGAAGGTATTCTTCCATTCATCTCCTTCTCTGATCCAAATTTGGTGATATCCACTCTTCAGATCTATCTTTGAGAAATACACAACCCCACTCAAACAGTCCATAATATCATCCATTCATGGCAATGGAAACCGGTACTTGATTGTGATCTTGTTTATTGCTATAGAATCTGTACACATCCTTCATTCTCCATTCTTCTTTGGTGCTAATACTACTGGTACAACATAAGGACTCAGACTCTCTCGAATCAACCCCTTCTACAATAACTCATGTACTTGTTTGTTCAACTCTTCACTTTTTGCTAGTGTCATCCTATATGCTGCCTTGTTTGGAAAACTAGCTCTTGAAATCAAATCCATCTGATGACTAATCTTCCTTACCGGTGGTAATCCATTAGGTACATTATCAGACACAATATCTTGAAACTCATTCAACAAGTCTGCAACCTCTACAAGTACATCCTCTACTTCCTCTTTACCAGCTTTTGGAATTAAAGAAAAACACAAATGCTCATGCCTCATACCATCTAGGAAGTTTCTTCTATCAACAAAAGTTATTCTCACATTACCACATACTTTTTTTTCGGTCTCCTTTAATGGCTTTAGCTTATCTCAGACTCCATCCTTTGTCAGGGAATAGGTATTCGCATGACCATCATATACAACACATCTGTCAAACTATCATGGTCTACCTAACAACATATGACATGCATGCATAGATATGATATCACATAGTACCTCATCTTGGTACCCGCTGATCTTGAACTTTACTAGGCACTGTTCACTGACCATGACCTTGTGGTCATCCTGCACCTAGGCAATCTGATATGGATGTGGGTGTTTTTGTCTCTTGATCTTCAACTTTGTTACCATCTCTTCTGACACCAAATTATCATTGCTTCCACTATCAATAATCACATCACAACATTTACCCTCACACTTGCATCTAGTGCAAAACAAGCTCTTCCTTTATTCAGGTTCATTCTCACCATTCAGTAGGACTCTTCTATTGATCAACGTTTCTCCTCTTTCAACATCTTCAGAATTTGAGGATATGACATATTCATCTACATGTGCCACTCTGGTTTGGCCTTCATTCCTCCTTTCTGTCCTTCCTCAACATTGAGGACATTCGAATGTCCTATGACCCTCTCCATAGTGAAAACATGTTCCATGGAAGCCTCCTCTTCCTAAACCTTGTCCTCTTCCTCTTCCTCTCTGATCTCTATTGTTCTGATCTTGGAAACAATTGGAATTGTTTCTTCTCTGATTTTGATTGCTATTGGCCTTATCCTTCTTTTTCAAATCTTCATTTTGGCCTCCATATGATCGTCCATAGATCGTCCACCGCAACCTCTTCCATTTTGTCTACTCTCAAACTTCTTGTTCAGCTTTTCCTCTACTTTTAGGGCAAACTGGTATGCCTCTTCAATACTGTTCATTCAAACTAGATTCAACTCCTCCTGAATGCTCGACCTCAACCCATTAAGGTAACAGGAAACTTTCTCGTTATCCACTTTTTCTTGGCCTATTCTGATGAGGATTTGATAGAACTCCTCTGTATACTCCTGAATAGATCATCCCGCTTGCTTCAAACTTTACATTTTCTTCAGTAGGTCAAGGTCATAATCAACAGGGATGAACTGTCGCTTCAATTTATCCACCATCCAATCCCGTCTTATGATTTTATCTTTCCCTCTTCTATTTCACTCCAATTGAATCTCTTGCCACCAAAATTTTGCATGACCTTTCAATCTAGTCTTCGTGAATTTGACCCTATCAGGATCCTCAATATCTTCATACTCAAAATATTCTTCACATTCATTGATCCAGTCGATCAATTCTTTTGGGTTAAGATTTCCAGAAAATGTCAGAACCTCGATCCTAGGTCTTTTTCTGATCTTAAAAATGGCCTGAAAAAGCCTTTGTTCTTCTCGATTCAAAATTTCACCTTCTTCTTCTTCTTGATCATCATTTTCTTCTTCGGCTTCATCCTGACTTTCATCTTTTACATTAAGATTCATTCCTCTGTGAATCTCTTCTTGCAATGCTTGCACCTATCTCTGGAGCACTCTAATCTTAGGTGTTACAACACCAGCTCTTCCACCACGTTCCCTTTGTGGAGGCATTTTTATGATGCATGCTAAAACCCTAACCACGGTCCTAGTGCAAACTGCCTCACAGTCGGTGATCTGTTTACATAAAAACCCTAACCCATGATCTTGGTGCAAACTGCCTCATAATCAGTGATCTATTTACACACTCAAAAAATCCTGCTTTGATACCACTTGATGAAGGGTGCCCCCCTTAATACCACAAACACATAACAGGAATAGAGAAACAAAAATAATATGCAAGAACATAAAATTGGCTTCTTATTATCTCGACAAATGTGGAATTACAAACTTTCAGAATTACAATATGCAAAGCCACATGGGCATTCCCTTAGAATATTCTATAGGAAAAAGCCTTGAATCAATTCCCAGATCTACTACCCAAAACTATCCCCAAACTGCCTAAGACAACACTACAACCTTCCTTATATAGGCAATTTTCCACTGCCTGGGAAGGTTCCATAATTTTTTTAGCCAACAAGGCCGACCAAATTTAGAATTATTTTATTTTTCATTTTATTACATCAAAGTCGGCTCAAAATAACTTTTGAAACCCAAACATAAATTTTGAAGGAAAATCATTTTCCACCATTTCAGGTGACCCAACTTTTGGAGACCATAAGTCATCACCTGTTGACCCAATTGACTATTATAACCCCATTTTGGAAAGGGCACGAGGAGCTCTACAACACTTGAATCAAGCAAGATTCATTCAATTGAAAATTCAACCTCATCTGGGGCCTCTAAAGCCTTCAAAATTGAGTTCAAAGTTTTCGTACCCTGTTTCCAAAATTGAAAAGTTTGAATATCTTAGAAGCTAGACTTCATCTAGCAATGAAAATTTACAAGTAGGTTGATATGACTAAGATGAACCTCCAACTATGAAATCAGAACATTCTGAGATCGTATGACCAACTTACTAAAAATAGCAAGTTTCTATAAATAACAGCTATACACAAGATAGCCCTTATTGAAAAGAAACCATAAATATTTTTGGGTGATGCAAGATTTCTCTTACACCCAGGATGCTCCTGTATCAGACACCCGGGATAATTTGAGAAGTGACCCTGTCATGACTCAGGTGTGAAGAGGGAAACTAAGATGGTTAACCTCCTATTTTGTCAGCCATGATGAATCTTCAACAGGTCATCCTTTCCACTTGATGAGATATTCTTCATATGTCCTGTTCCTTGTGCTTCTGCCAACACGACTACTTAGTATATCCTCATTCTCCTTAGAATCTGAGCTAGTTGTTGGAATAATCCACTGTGCTGTTGTGATCTCATCTTCAACACCTCCTTCATGATACTCTGTCAAATCTAAAATGTTAAATACTGGTGAAATATTAAGCTTAGTAGGCAATTCTACCTCATATGCATTTTCTGAATCATGCTTCTTCAGTATCTTACATGGCCCAAACTTCTTCATTTTTAGCTTGATGTATGTACCAACTGGAAATCACTCCTTCCGAAAATGAACCATGACTTCATCTCCAACTTGAAATTCTTTATGCCTCCTTTTCTCATCTGCCTTAGCCTTATATTACACATTGATCTTGGTAATGTACTTCCTCACCTCCTCATGGATGTTCTTCAAATGTTCTGCAAAATCCTCAGCTTCAACACTACTTATTTTTCCTTTATCTATCTTCCTCAACTTAGATGCATTTCTGGGACTACTTCAATATACAATCTGGAATGGTGATTTCCTAGTGCACCTATTGATAGAATTACTATATGTAAATTCCACCTGTGGTAAAATCAAATCCCATCTTGTTGGCTTATCTCCAACCAAACATCTCAGCAAATTCTCCAAACTCCTATTCACCACCTCTGTCTGTCCATCAGTTTGTGGATGATGTGATGAACTAAAATTCAAATCTATCTTCAACTTCTTCCACAATGTACACCAGAAATATCCAATAAAATTAGTGTCTCGATCTGAAACTATGGTCTTTGGCAAACCATGTAGTCTCACTATTTCTCTGTAAAACAATTTTGCTACATGAATAATGTCATTAGTCTTTTTGTAGGAAATAAAATGTGCCATCTTTGAAAATCTATCAACCACCACAAAAATTGAATCATGTCCCCGCTGAGTCCTCGGTAAACCAAGAACAAAGTCCATACTGATATCCTCGCAAGGCTTCTCTGCTATAGGTAATGTTTGATATAACCTTGTATTCTGCTTCACTCCTTTCACCTTTTGACATACTCTGCAACTTTGTACAAAATTCTTCACATCTTGCTGCAACTGCGGCCAATAATAATTCTCACTAACCAAAGCAATGGTTTTATCACAACCAAAATGTCTAGCCAATCCTCTGCTATGCTTCTATTTGATGAGATTCTCCCTCATAGAACTTCGTGGAATGCACAACTGACTCCCCCTGAATAGCATATCATCCTGAATGATAAAATCCAACCACTTCGTTCTGTCTAGAGTAATAGGTTCTTTACAAGCTTTCCAAGCTTCACCAAAATCAAGATCCTCTGGATACAAATTCTTGAGTTCCTTGAACCCAACCACCTCAATCTGCATCTCTGTCAGCAATAGTTGCCTTCTGCTAAGTGCATCTACAACCCTGTTAGACTTTCCACTTTTGTGTTTCAAAATAAATGTATAACTCTGCAAAAACTCAACCTATTTCAAATGCCTTTGATTCAACTCTCCTTGACTATTCAAATATTACAAAGCTTGATGATCAGTATACAAAAAAAACTCCTTAGGAAGCAGATAGTGTCTCCACTTTTTCAATGCCTGAACTATAGCATAAAATTTTTGATCATAAACAAAATACTTTCTTTTGACATCATTTAACTTCTCACTAAAATAAGCAATAGATTTACCTTCTTGGCTCATAACAACTCCTATTGCAGTACCACTAGCATCATAGTATACTTGAAACACCTTATTAAAATATTAAAGTGCTAAAACAAGCTGTTTTGTAACTTTCTGTTTCAACAGTTTAAAACTCTTATATGCCCCATTAGTCCACTTGAACTCTTTTCTATCCCATCTCATTGTTTTAGTCAAGGGTCCACAAATACTGCTAAAATTTATGATAAATTTTTTGCAAAAGCTAGCCAAACCATTAAAACATCTTACCTCAGTAGCACTCCTTAGAGTAGGCCATTCATAAATAGCCTGTACTTTCTCTGGAGCCATTTTCAGACCTTCTGTTGAAACTACAAATCCAAAATACACTAATTCTTTCTTCACAAAATTGCACTTCTTCAAATTAATCAACAATTTCTCATCCCTCAACTTCTCAAACACCATACGAATATGTATCATATGTTCCTCCAATGTTTTGCTAAAGATCAAAATATCATCTAGGTAAACAATGAAAAACTTACTCAGAAATTCTTTCAGAACCTCGTTCATGACCCATATGAAAGTGCTCGGTGCATTGGTTAGCCCAAAAGGCATGGCTAACCACTCATACAGTCCTTCTTTTGTCTTGAAGGTAGTCTTCCATTCATCTCCTTCTCTAATCCAAATCTGGTGATATCCACTCTTCAGATCTATCTTTGAGAAATACACAGCCCCACTCAATCAATCCATAATATCATCCATTCATGGCAATGGAAACCGGTACTTGATTGTGATTTTATTTATTTCTCTAGAATCTGTACACATCCTCCATTCTCCATTCTTCTTTGGTGCTAATACCACTGGTACAGCATAGGTACTCAAACTCTCTCGAATCAACACCTTCTGCAATAACTCATGTACTTGTCTATTCAAATCTTCACTTTTTTCTGGTGTCATTATGTGTGCTGCCTTGTTTGGAAAATTAGCTCCTGGAATCAAATCTATTTGATGACTAATCTTCCTTACCGATGGTAATCCATCAGGTACATTATCAGACACAATATCCTTAAACTCATTCAACAAATCTACAACCTCTACAGGTAGATCCTCTACTTCCTCTTTACTAGCTTTTGGAATTAAAGCAAAACACACATGCTCATGCCTCATACCATCTAGGAATTTTCTTCCATGAACAAAATTTATTCTCACATTACCACATACCTTTTCTTCAAATTCCTTCAATGGCTTTAGCTTATGTCGTACTCCATCCTTTGTTAGGGAATAGGTATTCGCATGACCATCATGTACAACACATCTTTCAAACTACCACGGTTCACCCAAAAACATATGACATGCATCCATAGATATGATATCACATAGTACCTCATCTTGGTACCCGCTGATCTTGAACTTTACTAGGCATTGTTCACTAACTATGACCTTGTGGTCATCTTGCACCTAGGCAATCCGATATGGATGTGGGTGTTTTTGTCTCTTGAGCTTCAACTTTGTTACCATCTCTTCTGACACTAAATTGTCATTGCTTCCACTATCAATAATCACATCACAACATTTACCCTCACACTTGCATCTAGTGTGAAACAAGCTCCTCCTTTGTTCAAGTTCATTCTCACCACTCAGTAGGACTCTTCTGTTGATCAACGTTTCTCCTCTTTCAAGATTTTCAGAATTTGAGGATCTAGCATCTTCATCTACATGTGCCACTCTGGCCTAGCCTTCATCCCTCCTTTCTATCCTTCCTTGGCATTGAGGGCATTCAAATGCCCTATGATCTTCTTCTCCATAGTGAAAACATGTTCCACGAAAGCCTCCTCTTCCTGAACCTTGTCCTCTTCCTCTTCCTCTCTGATCTCTATTGTTCTAATCTTGGAAATAATTAGAATTATTTCCTCTCTGATTTTGACTGCTACTAGCCTCGTCTTTCTTTTTCAGATCTTCATTTCAGCCTCCATATGACCTTCCACCACATCATCCATTGTGACCTCTTCCATTTTTTTTGCTCTCAAACTTCTTGTTCAGCTTTTCCTCTACTTTTAGGGCAAACTGGTATGCCTCTTCAATACTATTCATTCGAACCAAATTTAGCTCCTCCTGAATGCTCGGCCTCAATCTATTAAGGTAACGGGCAACTTTCTTCTTATTTGCTTCTACATGGCCTATTCTAATGAGGATTTGATAGAACTCCTTTGTATGCTCCTGAACAGATCATCCTGCTTGCTTCAAACTTTGCATTTTCTTCAGTAGGTCAAGCTCATAATTAACAGGGATGAATTGTCACTTCAATTTATCTGCCATCCGATCCCATCTTGTGATTTTATCTTTCCCTCTTCTATTTCACTCCAATTGAATCTTTTGCCACTAGATCTTTGCATGACCTTTCAGTCTGGCCTTCGTGAATTTGACCCTGTCAAGATCCTCAATATCTTCATACTCAAAATATTCTTCACATTCATTGATCCAGTTGATCAATTCTTCTAGGTTAAAATTTCCAAAAAATGTCAGAACCTCAATCCTAGGTCTTTTTCCGATCTTGGAAATGGCTCAAAAAAGCCTTTCTTCTTCTTGATTCATAATTTTTCCTTCTTCTTCTTGATCATCATTTCCTTCTTCGACTTCATCCTCACTTTCATCTCTGAAATTAAGATTTATTCCTCTGTGAATCTCTTTTTGCAATGCTCGCTCTTGTCTCTGGAGCGCTCTAACCTCAAGTGTTACAACACCAGCTCTTCCACCACATTTCTTTTGTGGAGGTATTTTTGCGATGCATGCTAAAACCCTAACCACAGTCTTGGTGCAAACTGCCTCACAGTCGGTGATCTGTTTACACAGAAACCCTAACCCACAATCCTGGTGCAAACTACCTCACAATCGGTGATTTGTTTACACACTCAGGAATTCCTTCTCTGATACCACTTGATGAAGGGTGCTCCCCTGAATACCATAAACACATAACAGGAATAGAGAAACAACAACAATATGTAAGAACAAAAAATTAGCTTCTTATTATCTCCATAAATGTGGAATTGCAAACTTTCAGAATTACAATATGCAAAGCCACATGGGCATTCCCTTACAATATTTTGTAGGACAACGCCTTGAATCAATACCCATATCTACTACCCATAACTGTCCCCGAACTGCCTAAGACAACACTACAACCTTCCTTATATAGGCAATTTTCCACCACCTGGGAAGGTTCCAAAATTTTTTTAGCCAACAAGGCCGACCAAACTTAGAATTATTTTATTTTTCATTTTATTACATCAAAGTCAGCTGAAAATAACTTTTGAAACCCAAACAAAATTTTTGAAGGAAAATCATTTTCTACCATTTCAGGTGACCCAACTTTTAGAGACCATAATTCATCACCCATTGACTTGATTGACTATTATAACCCCATTTCGGAAAGGGCACGAGGAGCTCTACATCACCTAAATCAAGCAAGCTTCATTTAGTCAAAAATTCGATCTCATCTGGGGCCTCTAAATCCTTCAAAATTGAGTTCAAAGTTTCTGTACCCTATTTCCAAAATCGAAAAGTTTCAATATCTTCAAAATCAGACTTGATCTAGTAGTGAAACTTTACAGGCAAGCTGATATGACTAAGATGAACCTCCAATTGTGAAATCAGAACATTTCGAGATCATATGACCAACTTACTAAAAATAGCAAGTTTCCATAAATAGCAACTCTAGATAAGATAACCCTTATTGAAAAGAAACCAGAAATATTTTTGGGTGATGCAAGATTGCTCTTACACCCAGGATGCTCCTGCATCACTCATAATTGGAAGTTGAGATTACTCCAATCTTCTTTTCAACTCACAATCACATGTTGAGTTTGGAAAGTTAACAAATTGAATTCAATAGTTGTTTTTTAGTTTAATTATTTTTTTGATTTTTAGATAGATAATTGTGAGTTTATTTAATTTTTCATGTGTTTTATTCTCCTCTTAACTGATTTAATCAATTAAATAACTGATTCATGGGTTAATCAATTATTATATCAAACTTTATCCAAAATTATATTATTAAATTTGACAATTTTATTTTAATCAATTAAATAAATATTCAATCGATTATTTTAGAAATTGTGATTTATTGTTAAATAAATAATATTAATTAAGAATACATTTAATTAAATCTAGTTAAATTAATTAAATGGAAGAATAAAGTTTAATTAATTAAATATTCAACATATTCAATTAATCACACTTAGGATAAAGAAAATAATATTATTTATCACCAAATAATATTCAATCAGAGATAATTATGATAGATTAGGAATATTTAGGAATATTCTCTGATGTAGAATTGAAATAGGATCGATTAGGGTTTTGATGATTTGATGTGCCTTAGGTTAGGAATTTTAGGTTGATTTTGATTAATTTGTCAATGTATGAGATCAATGGTACTGAATCCCATTTTTTGGGGTATTACATTTTGCCCCTCTTTGAATTACTATGCGAAGCATAGTGGTTCAAAGATAAATCTGTTTGGTGAGATCCAGACTCAGTTATGTGATGAAGAAACTGATCCTGAGAGATGAACCAATTTTGAGACAGAAATCGATTGAAATATTTTGAAGATGTTGATTCAGGTCCTAGTTGACCAAAGAATCAAGATGATGTCCACAATATCAACAATGATCCTATGATTACGAAGAAGTGATAAAACACCTGATTCTAAACCTATGAATACAATGAATTGACCATCCTGACTCCAGACCTGATTGTCCAAAGGAATTGAAAGGATGCCAATTCCTAACCCTTAAGTTACGAAGAATCAAGGAAATAACAAAATTGAACCAATGTTTATGAAGAGATGATACAGTTTACAAGATTAAAAGAATACTAGATTGATATGGATTTTGATGAATCTGATATGCCCCACGTGATATACCCCAAGCGACGAGGAGTTTTGATGAGTCAACATTTAGACTTGGTTGTTCTCTTGATTGCTGAAGAAGTTTTGAAAAAGATAGATTTGATTAATGGTTAATGATATAGAATACCATGCGCCCTTCAGGATTAAAATCAAAATATGGTGATAAAGCCAACGTGAAATGATTAGAAGCAATGTAATTAATTGTAGAAGTGGTTGTAGACATCCAAGGACATGTTTTACATCGTTTAGAGGTCCCATTAACTATGTTTGACTAGGTTTGACCATAGTTTGACCATGGTTGACCAAGTTTGATTTTCAAAATTTTGATGTTAGATGATCAAATAAGTTGAATTCTAGATTTCTATGATGTTATGAAGGTTGATTGTGCAAGAAGTCCGCCGTCTTGGGTTCAAAATTTTAAATCATGATTTTGACAAAGTAAATGATCTCAGATTTCAATTTTGATCCCAAAAATGGAGATATGAGATGAATTTAAAAATGATGTGATACGCAAATGTAGTGATACAAATGATGTTTTTGTAGGTACATGTAGAGTTCAAGTGTGTAGTTGTTGTCAAAAAGGATTTTTAACCCATAACGATGACTGCTTGCTGATTAGATGAGGAGACCGTCACATGACACTCAATCCCTATGATGTCTGAAGTGAAAATTTTGAGAATATCCAATGCCATGCTAAATTTAAACCATGAAAGAGATGCAACTGGACTAAATGCAAATGAAAATAAAATGTAGACCTAGGACTTAGTCATTGATCATTTTTCGGTCTTTATCATCACTGAATATTTTATGTAACACTAGATAGTCGATACAATGTTCACTGGTTAGACAACCATGAACACATGAATATTGAATTTTAGTCAAAAATGTTGGATTAGATATAAGCACCAAGGCACAAAAGCTAGGATGAGTTGAATATCACATCCATTTTGATATAGCAATTTGTATAAGCATCAGAGCATAAACACCATGATGACCTGAATATGCCTTGCATATAAATACACCAAGCAAACAAGTTCATCCTCATCCTTTATGTGAATTACCCACAATGACCCTTTATCGTTCACATCCTTGGATAGTGTTCCTGTTCACACTTGGAGTAAGTAATCACTCATAAAAGAAAATAAAAGATTATGCCCCTATCCTTGCCTGTCTAAATCTATTAAGGACAACATCGATTAGCTCAAGGGACAAAATATGCAAAAATCTCAATGTGAATCAGTCAACATACAAGAAGATGAAAGCATGTTGTAGAGATTGTTTTTATTGGAGCAATGTGTTTGTTTATGTCATTTGTTACGTGCAAAAATCCTTTTCTGGTAGGGAGACAAACGAACTGACTTGGATAGATGATTGAAGGATATTGACTGGATATGACTCATCTGAGATATTTGGGGATCATAGGATAGGACTAGGATTGCCCCCAAGTTGGAAACTTTAATGATTTTAGACTGTTGTTGCTTGGTGCACAGACTGACTTTATTGAAAACAAGATGCGAAAGCAATTTACAAGATATGTACAAACTAAAGAAGGAATGAAAGCTAAGAAATTGCCAAGATTGCATTGATAGATGGAGCATTTTATACAAGTGGCACCCATTTGCCGAGTTTTCACCATCTTGGCAGAGATTCTATTTTTGCTACCAAGGTGCCTATTTACCAGGTTTTCACCAAGGCACTTTTTCTTTTTCTTCTTTTTTTGTACTCTTCACCTTTTCAATTATTTTTGTATTTTCCATTTTTTGATTTTTTTTGTTGATTCATCAAGGCACCTATTGCTAGGTTTTCACTAGGATGATCATTTTTTTCAGGACTTTTTCTAATTTTTATACTTTTTTCAGGACATTTTCCACATGCTGAATGTCTGGGCATAGAATTTCTTCAGATGAAGAACATTGATTGGTTCTCGGAGCTATTTTCCTTTAGTTGTTGAGAGTTGATAGGATCTTGAGCCAAAAGAAGCTATGGCAACAAAGGGACCCAGGCAGGTGGGTTCAAACTTCCCCTTGCGTTGTCGATGGGATTGATTTTTAGTGTTCTCTCTTAAAACTAGATCGCCAACCTGAAATTCTCTGTGTCTAACTTTCTTGTTGTAGCCTCTAAATATTAGTTTCTGATAGCCTCTGAGATGATCATACACAACTTGCCTACACTCATCTAGTAGTTCAAGTTCTTGCAACCTAGACACTCTGTAATCATCATTGGTTACTAGACCATGCATTATGATTCTAAGTGATGGGATTTCAACCTCTATAGGTAGTACCACTTCAGCCCCATAAACTAAAGTGGAGGGAGTAGCCCCAATGGGTGTTATGATACTTGTTCTGTAAGCCCAAAGAGCTGGATTTATCATCAAGTGCCAGTCTCTTCTTGTTTAGTTGACTATACGATGCAAGATTTTTAGTAAGTTTTTGTTAGATGCTTCAACTTGTCCATTCCCCTATGGGTAATAAATGGATGACCAATGTTGAGTTATCTTGAATTTGGAACATATGGAGTCTAGGTCCTTATTCTTGAATTGGCCTCCATTGTATGTGATGATGGAGTGTGGGATACCATATCAAAAAATGATGTAATTCAGAATGAACATTGAGATCTATTTGCCTGTTGCTTGTGTCAAAGGAATTGCTTCAACCCATTTTCTAAATTAATCAGTTGTGGTGATTAAATGGGTGTGACCGTTTGGCGAATGTGGATATATGGATCCTATGAGATAAAATGCCCATTGTTGAAAAGGCCATTGTGTTGTAAAGGGAATCAAATCTCTTCCTAGCGTGTGAATTGAGTTACCATGGACCTGACATTTCTAACAATTCTTAGCGTATTTCATGGCCTCTTTCTCCATATCTGGCCAATAGTACCCCACCCTAATGAGTTTTCGAGCTAATGTCAAACCATTGGAATGTGACCCACAAATACCTTTGTGGACTTCCTCTAATGCATGTTGTGACTCTTTTCATTCTAAACATCTAAGAAGTGTACCATCTAGACTTTGTTTGTATAAATCATTACCAATGATGACATATCGTGATGCATTTCAAATAAGGTAATATTTTTCATGATGGTTAAAGGTATCGAGAATGATTTAGTCATGAAGGTATGAGTATATGTTTTTGTAACGGGGGCACTAGTATATTTGAGACCTTTTCCGATGGCAGGTCATCTAAATTGGGACGGTTTGCCATCGCTATAACGACACCACCCGACGTCGTAGTTTTGCAGTTGAAAAAAATGATGATTTTGCTGGGTGTCATAATTATGATGACATTGGACATCGCAAGAAGGGGGTGAAAACAAGGCAAACCTAGCATTGGACCTATTTTTGGTCGTCCCAATTGTGATGCCTATCTGTCATAAAAAATAAAAATGATGGCGACCCATCAGAATCTTCTGACGGGTTGCTGTTGTTTGTAATTTGTTTGCTGACAGAGACCCTGTTAGTGCAATGTATATCCATTAGAAGTGTACAACGGATATACATCATTTGTAGTTTTGAACAATAATGATGCTGTGCATGTGACGGGGACCCGTCAAAATTTTATGATGGCTATTCGTTGTTTAGAGTTTTTTACCAAAAATGATGCTATGCATGCGATGACTAGATGTCAGATTGTTTCAATAGATAATTGTCATTGTTTTATGGCCATCACAATTGAGACAACCATCAATTTTTTTTTTAAAAATATATATTTGTCAATCAGGTTGGTATCGATTCAGAAGGGTGTTCTTGCAGATCTGGTTCTTGCTCATGATTTGGTTATGGATCATTCGAAGATGACTTTGCAGTAGATTCAGTAGTGGCTCATGGATTATTGAGTTAGATGAGATGACTTGGGATAAGTCTTCTTCTTGGTGAACCGAGATGAGAGATAGATTACAGAAAGTGGGTCATTTGATGTGACTTATGAGACATTGGATGCCTCTTCACAGCGGGTTTATGGTGCGGTCTGTGGTGTTTCTTTGTGAATGGGTTCTTGGCAGAGATCTGTTGATTTGGTAGCCATTGAGATAGATCGATATATATTTTTCATATGTGGATTGAGATCTTAAATTATTGAGCTTCTCTTTGTTTCAAAAATAGTTTAACATTCTCTACTTAACAGGGCTAGCCACGTGAAGGTGGAAGCTCATCTGACCCCTCCTAGGTGTGTGTGTGAAAATTGTACCTGATCTGTAGACACAACACTCAGTAAAACATTAGAGGTTAGTGATAATCAAAATCATGCAAAATTGAAAGCTAAACTAACCAAGCGATTTACTGCCTTCTAATAGGTGCGAGATTAATGTTCTTAGATTGTAATCAAGATCAATGACCTAGACGACACCTAAATGAAGGATTTGAATGCAATTGATCTAGATATGAATTGAATGCAATTAAGCTATTTTTTTAGATTTTATGATGCAATAAAGAATGAAAACTTGATATGAATCTATGCTAGTATGAAAATTGATATGCAATGCTAATCTAACAATGATATGCAATATGAATGCAAAAATAAGATTGATCTCAGAAAGGTGTTGATTCGCAAGAGCTTTGATTCTTCAATTCCAATTCTCCAGTGTGATTGTGCAAAAATATGAGATGATTTGTGAAGAGCTGAAGCCTTTAATTTATAGAAATCCAGGGCTTTGGAGGTGCATGGATAGAAGCCATAAATCACTCAAATTAACTCATCTTGATTTTTGAGTTATCTGATCATGAAAGATAGTTAATTCTCAAAATCATGCAAAAACATGCAAAAACATGCAAAAATAGCTTTTAAACTCAAATTAGAGTTTAGATCAGCTTTTTGAACTCCAAAAGGATGTTGAGTTCCAAAAAGTTAATAACTTGCATTGATTTTCTGATTTGGAGTTTAACTGTTTCTTTTGAATATGCATAATAATTAAGAATTAAATAAATAAATAAAGTGATTTATCCTCAACTCAACTGATTTTTGAAATAAAATAATTAATTTATGGGTTAATTAACTATTTATTCAAACTTTTATTAAAAACTATATTATTAAATAATGACAACATGCTTTAATTAATTAAATAAGAATTTAATCAATTAAAGATAGGAATTTTAATTTATTGTCAAAATTAAATAATACAATTAATAATAGATAGAATTAAATTTAATTAAACAATTAAGTGGAAAATATTAAATCTAATTAATTAAATATGAAAATATTCAATTAGTCAAACTTAGGATAAATGTGATTTATCGCCAAATAATCATTAAATTAAAGATAATTAAGATAATTAGGAATATTGTTAGGAATATTCCCTGATGCTAAATTTAAGATAATCAATTATGATTCGATGATGTTTAGATGTGCCTTAGATTAGGACTTTGATGTCGATTTCATTCAAATTGAAGATGTAGGAGATTAATGAACTTATAGCCCATTTTTGGGGTATTACATTTTGCCCCTCTTTGAATTACCGTGCGAAGCGCAGTGGTTCAAAGATAGTCTGTGTTTGATAAAGATATGAAACTGATTGAAAAGATAAACCGATCTCAAGATAGAAACCGATTGAAAGATATTGAAATAGGAGGTCTTGAATGACCAAAGATAATGTTTACTATAGCAGCAATGAACCGATGATTGTGAAAAAGTGTCAAAATACCTGATTCTGAACCTTAGGATTGATAAGAAGTAAGTGACTCGTTCTAGACTCGATTGTCTTAGCAGAACTAGCAGGTATCACATCCGAATCCTTTAGTTGCCGAAGAACCAAGGAAAGAACACTATGATCTGATGGTTGCAAAAACTGATATAGTTTACAAGATTAGGAGAATATCAGATTGATATGGATCTTGATGAATCTGATATGCCCCAAGTGATGATAGATTTGCCCCGAGCAATGAGGACTTTTGATGAATCAGCGACTAGACGTGATTGTTGTCTTGATCACTGATGAAAGATATTGATAAATTTGATTTACAGACTTTGAATGATGTGCAATACCATGCCCCCTTCGGGATGAAAATTGAAATCTGACAAGAAAAAGTCAGCGTTGATAGTTTAGAAGCATGTTAATTGATTTGAGAAGTGGTTATATACATCTGAGAACGCATTCTACATCATTTGGAAGGTCCTGGAGACCAAATTTGACTAGGTTTGACCATGGTTGACCAAGTTGAAATTTTGATAGTTTGATGTAAGATAATCAGTTAAGTTGAATACTAGATTTATGTGATGATTGAAGGTTGATTATGCAAGTAGTTAATAATATGAATGATCTCAGATTTTGATTTTGATCCCGAAAAAGGATTCTACTTGCTGCTTCATTGGAGGAACCTTCGTGTGAGATTCAACTCTTGTTAGATTTGAAGAATTGATATGAAGAATTGTTTAAGCATTGAAGTTCGTTTAGCCATTGTGAGATCATGCAACATGCAAAATGCAATGAGACATGCAAAATGAAATGCAACCTAAGACCTAGGACCTACGCACTGATCATATGTCGATTTGTTATCATCATTGAACTTTTAGGTAACCGGATAAATCAATACAATGCCCACTAGCCATGAAACCATAGACATATGAATATCAATTTGTATGCGCAAGAATCAATACAACACCCACTGGTTATACAACCATGGACATATGAATATTGATTTTATTTTTGGAATGTCGGAGTAGATATAAGCACCAAGGCACAAACGCCAGGATGACCTGAATATCATGTCCATTTTGATATAGCAATTTGTATAAGCATCAAAACATAAATGTTGTGATGACCTGAATACGCCTTGCATTGCAAACACATCAACAGTCAAGAGATCATTCTAAATCCAATGTGAATTACCCGTAGTGACCCTTTATCGTTCACATCCTTAGGCAAGATCACGTTTCACAGTAGGAGAAAGAATTCACTTCAAAAAGACAATAGTTAGATCAAAACTTCCTTGAATTTTTTTCGGGTATCAATGGTCGAGGTACGCATGGCCATCCAATTCGAGATAGAGGCTCTTATAGTCGGACACCATTTCAATCCAGAATTTCCAAAGTTGTTAGATTTTCACATACGAGTAGAAAACAAAGAAAAGATTATGCCCCCAGTCATCACTCTTGAAATCTTATAAAGGACATCATCGAAGAGCTCGAAGGGACACAATATGCAAAAATCTCAATGCGAATCAGTAAGCATACAAGGAGATAGAAGCATGAAGCATAGATTGTTTTCAGTTTGAGTTTGATGTTTGATTGTGTTGTTGAAGATGCAAAATCCTTTCTGGAGACAAGACTGACTGACTGACTCACATGAAGCTTCAAAGGACTCTGACTAGATATGATCCGTCTAAGATACATGGGAGACCATAGGATATGACATTGATTGCCCCCAAGTGTTTGAACATTGATAGGATACAGACACTCAAGCTGATTGGCGTACAGACCGACTTATTAAAAATTGGAAATGCAGAAACAAATCGGGAGATATGTACAAACTAAAGCAAGACTGAAAGCTGGGAAAGACCAAGATTGCACTGATAGATGGAGCATTTGGAACAAGTGGCACCCATTTGCTGGGTTTTCACCATCTTGGTAGAGATTTTATTTTTGCTACCAAGGCGCTTGTTTCCAGGTTTTCACCAAGGCACTTTTTCTTCTTTTTCATTTTTTTTTGTATTTTTCATTTTTTCAATTTTTTTATTTTTTGATATTTTTCATGAATCATCAAGGCGCCTATTGCTAGGTTTTCACCAAGATGTTCATTTTTTCAGGACTTTTTCTGATTTTTAATATTTTTTCAGGACATTTACCAAGCACTGAATGCCTTAGGCATAGAATTTCTTCAGATGGAGAACGTTGATTGGTTCTCGGAGCTATTCTCCTTCAGTCATTGAGAGTTGATAGGCACTAGAGCCAAAAGTAGCAGTGATGACAACGGGACCCAGCCAGTTGGGTTCGAACTTCCCCTTGCATTCTTGATGGGATTGATTTTTAGGATTTTCTCTCAAGACTAGATTACCAATCTGAAATTCTTTGTGTCTGACTTTCTTGTTGTAGCCTCTAGACATTCTTTTCTGATACACTCTGAGATGATCATACGCTACTTGCCTACGCTCATCTAGTAATTCAAGTTCTTGTAACCTAGACACTCTGTAGTCTTCATCAGTGACAACTCCATGCATTCTGATTCTGAGTGATGGGATTTCAACCTCAATAGGCAGTTTTGCTTCAGACCCATAAACTAAAGTGAAAGGTGTAGCCCCTGTAGGCATTTTGATACTAGTTCTATAGGCCCAGAGAGCTGGATTGATCATGAGATGCCAGTCTCTTCCTATTTTATTCACTGTTCTGTGCAAGATTTTCAAGATATTTTTGTTTGAAGCTTCAGCTTGTCCATTCCCTTGAGGATAGTAGATAGAAGACCAATGTTGAGTAATCTTGAACTTAGCACATAAGTCATCTAGGTCCTTGTTTTTGAATTGTCCCCCGTTATCTGTGATTATAGAGTGAGGGATCCCATATCTGCAAATGATGTAGTTTAGGATGAACATAGAGATCTGTTTCCCCGTTGCTTGTGTTAGAGGAACTGCTTCTACCCATTTTGTAAAATAATCTGTAGCTATGATTATATGGGTATGTCCATTAGAAGAGTGCGGATGGATAGCACCTATGAGATCAAATGTCCATTGTTGAAAAGGCCATTGTGTAGTAAAGGGAATCAAATCTCACCCTGGAGCATGAATCAAGTTGCCATGTACTTGACACTGTTGATAGTTTTTAGCAAATTTAATAGCTTCTTTTTCCATTTCAGGCCAATAGTACCCAGCCCTAATAAGTTTTCGAGCTAATGTTAAACCGTTCGAGTGTGACCCACATATACCCTCATGAACTTCCTCTAATGCACATTGAGACTCTTCTTGTTCTAAACATCTAAGCAGTGTACCATCTAGACCTCATTTGTATAGATCATTACCAATGATGACATATCGGGATGCGGATTGGATAAGGTTTCATTTCTCAAAATGGTTAAAGGACTCAGGGATGATTTGGTCGTGGAGATAGGAGAATAGATTTTTATAGCGAGATGAGTCATAACCTACAACAGTGCAGATCATGCGAGTTTCAGGGGAGTCATATACAGGATAGGATAAGGCTTCCACCAAGAACTCGTAGTGTAGTTCATGTTCGGGCTACTGTAAGAGAGTAGATAATGTCACCATTGCATCGGCAGCCTTATTCTCCGTTCTGGGTATTTGCTCAAATGTAATAGAGATGAAGTATTTCTTTAAATCATCTACCATTCTCTTGTAAGGAATGAGATTTTCATCTTTGGTTTGGTACACATCATTGACTTGGTGGATAACCAGTTGTGAGTCTCCATGGATGTGCATCTCTGTAACTCTCCACTGTATTGCCATTTTCATACCATTGAGAAGTGCCTCATATTCAACAATATTGTTTGTGCAAGGAAATTTTAATCTGAATGCTTTGGGTATCGAGTATCCTTGAGGAGTGATGAACAATATGCCTACTCTAGATCCATTCTGTGTGTAGGATCCATCAAAGAATAACCACCATGCTCTAGAAGAGAGGTGCATGATAGAGGAATCAAGAAATTCTATTTGCATGGGCGTATCATCAAACAGTGGTGCTTCAGCTAATTGATCAGCAATGACCTGTCCTTTGATAGCTTTTCTTTCAACATATTCAATGTCAAATTCGCTCAAGAGCATGACCCATTTAGCTAGTCTACCTGTGAGGGCAGCTTTGCTTAGGAGATATTTCAGTGGATCAATTTTAGCTACCAAATGAGTAGTATGAGCTAACATGTAGTGCCTCAGTTTTTGCGATGCAAAGATCATAGCTAGACATGCCTTCTCTATCATTGAGTAGTTCTTCTCATAGGCCACTAAAGTTCTGCTGATATAGTAGATGGCTCTTTCTTTCTTGTTCTCATCATGCTGTGCTAGCAATGCCCCCAGTGATGAATCTGTTGCAGAGACATATAATATTAATGGCTTCCCATGAATAGGAGGCATCAATATAGGTGGATTTTAAAGATACTTCTTGATATGTTTAAAGTTGTTCTCGCATTCTTCAATCCATGCAAAGGTCACACCTTTATGTAATTTTTTTGTAAAAGGCTGTGATATGTCCGCTAGCTGTGATATGAATCTTCTGATAGATTGAACTCTACCTTGCAATGTCCTCATTTGATTGATATTTGTGGGAGGTTGCATCTCTATTATAGCCTTGACCTTAGCTGGATCAACTTCAATGCCTTTCTTGGAGATGATGTATCCTAGGAGCTTTCCAGAAGTGACTCCAAAAGCACACTTTTTAGGATTTAGTCGAAGACTAAATTTTTCCATTCTGTCAAGGATCATGCTTAAGTCTGTTAGATGTTCAGTTCTAATCATGGATTTTGCCAAGGTATCATCCACGTAATCCTCCATTGTTCTATGCATCATATCATGAAAAATAGATGTCATTGCTCTTTGATATGTAGCTCAGCATTTTTGAGTCCGAATGACATAACATTCCAACAGAAAGTTCCCCACGCACATGTGAAAGCTATTTTCTCTTGATCTTCTAGAGCAATTTTGATTTGGTTGTATCCAGAAAAACCATCCATAAGGGAATACATTTCATAGCCCACAGTCATGTCCACTATCATATCAATGTTAGGCAGTGGAAAATCATCCTTAGGGCATGCTCTGTTCACATCTCTAAAGTCCGTGCACACTCTGATTGAACCATCTGGTTTTGAAATAGGTACAATGTTAGAGATCCACTCAGCATAGTCTATGACATGGATGAATCCAGCTTTGAGGAGTTTTTCTAGCTCTGCTTTGACTAAGAGTGCCACATGAGGATGCATCTTTCTCAATTTCTATTTGACTGGTTTTACCCCAAGAGCAATGGATAGATGGTGCATAATGAGATTGGGATCCAATCCTGGCATATCTGAATATTTCCATGCAAAGTTGATCTTTTTGTCTGATAAGAAGGTAGTGAAGTTCTGTTTCTCTTCGTCTGATAGAGATTGTGCTACATGTACCAATTGTGGTTCCTCTATTGTACCCAAATTGATGGATTGAGTTGGCTCAATCAGAACTGGAGATCTATCCTGTAAATGAATCGGAAGGACATCAAATATCTCATCCTTAGGCGCCTCAGAGAGGTTTTCACCTTCAGATACATCTTTTCTTTTTACTTTTGTCGGTTCTGAGACTGCCACAAAGTGGTTTTCACCCTCAGAACTCTTTTTCTTTTTCTTTTTACTCTTGTTTTTCTAACTAAGATATTTGATGTTCGACTCGGTCATGCTGACACTCGGTTCATTGATGGAAGCACTCAGGCTCAACTGCATTGAGGTAGCAGGCAAGGGCATAGTCATTCAAGAAGGTATACATACCATGGTTTGGGTTTGTGGAAGTTTGGTCGATAAGATTAGGGCGTTGGATAGTCAAAGCGGGAAAGGCTTGGGATATGGTGTTCACGGATGTGGATATGTCATCATTGGTCCTAACCTGACGCTTAAGTTCAAAGGTGATATTACAGCTCAAAATGTTCAATTCATGAATAGGCTCAACATCATCATGGGAGTCCTCTTCAGCCATAGGTGGATCAGACATGTTAAGTTCATTGTTTTTCTCTAGACCTACGTTAGGTTGAGATACATATTGGTGAATAACATCAATATATTTCTCTGTTATAAGATCATCTTCTTCTGGAATGGCACCCCATTCATAGTCATTTGACTCAGCTTCTGATTCAGGATCTCTAGGAAATCTCAAAAAATGTGTGAAATCAGGATGAATACCCCAAGAAGGATTACCCTCAGTCTCTGACTTGAATTCATATTCATGGGAATCAGTGTCAGAATAACTACCCCCTTCTTCTTGATCAGTTTGATTGCCTTCGAGATTAGCTGGTTCTTGTGGTGCAATCATCTCTTGCGCTACAGTAGGTTCTTGTGTTTCTACTACATTAATTCTTTTGATAGGATCATCTTTATCATCAAGAAGATCTTTGATCTCTTTAGGCAATTTTTCATAGGGGATGTGTTCTGAACTATCTGAATCATCATCTGAGGGTTCTGTCTCTTCTTTCTTGAGAAGGGGTTCTCCTGGTGTAATTTGTTCTATGACATGAGAACAACCACCTTTGAGATGATAGGGTTTCTTCTTAAACCCTATGCCACCAGTATCTTTTTTGTCTCTACCAATATGTGAAATGGGTGTCACAAGACCCTTTCCCCTGATTCCTAGAGGTCCTTGACCGGAATATCCCATCTTGGCTATCAATTTGTTTCCTGGACCATATGAATTAGAAGAGATTGTAGGTGCTATAGATTCACTAGGTTGAACAATTTTAGATTCAGAATCCTCTTTATATAGCCATGCCAGCACAGGTTAATCCTCTTCAAATTCTTGTTTGGATACTTGCTCTACCACAAAATTTCTTTTGTATGCTTCCATAGGTTCCTTAGGTTCTGATTTAGATTGCTTCAAGGATTGTCCATACGACTTGGGTGAGATTGGGAGAGATGTCAGAGACAAGACTGGCTCTATAGTGTATTCTCCCATCCCATTTTCTTTGATATTGATCTCTTTAGCAATGTTGTCCATCTTAGATGTGGAAGCCACATTTTGTTGCTTGATGGAAGATTCTCTGTTATTAGGTACAATCTTATCGGCACTTTCCTTCAATATATTGCAAGTTGTACTCAGATCTACTGGGATAGTAACCTCCACTCCCTCATAGGGAAATTTCAAGCATTGATGGTACATAGAAGGAATAGCTTGCATTTCATGTATCCAAGGTCTCCCTAGAAGGATATTGTAAGCCAATGGTAGATCAAGCACCTGACATGTGGTATCTTTGATGACCGGACCCACTCGGATGGGCAAGACAATGGTGCCTTTAGAAGCTCTTTCTTGTTCATCATAGGCTTTTATGGTGATCTTCTTTCAAGGATCAATAGCCATCTCTGAGAATCCCAATTGTGTGATTAAGTTGTAAGAACAAATGTTGAGGCCTGCGCCCCCATCTATCAACACACGTTTGACTCGACGGTTCTAGATCAAGACTTCTATGTGAAAGGGCTGATTATGTGGGTGACTTAGGGAGTTGTCATCCTCTTCTGAAAAGGAGATATATTGTGGAGATGTTAGATGACCAACCATAGTCTGGAACCTGTCTAGATCTAGATCATCAGGAACATTAGAGCCGAGCAAAGCTTTGTCTAGGATATATCTGTGAGCTGGAGATATTCGAAGTAACTCAAACATAGAGATTTTGGCATTGGTATGCTAGAGTTGTTGGATGATGCTGTAAGATGTAGGTCTAGTATCCTTTGGATTGGAAGATTTTGAGGCAACCTTCTGTTTAGAAGCAGATGTGAGATTGAAAGGTATCTTAGGGACATTAGATGAACTTGGTGTTTGTCCTTTCAGATGAGTCTAAGCTTGTGATCTGGTTACCGCATTAGCTGAGGAATGATTTCTATCTCTTCGTACAATCGTGATGACATTGCAGCTCTCAGAGAGACATGGTTCAACCATATTGATGACATCATTGTTTCCAGGGTAGGCATAGTTGACTTTTGCCCTCATGTTAGGCTGAGAAGTGGAAACTCCCTTGCCATGTTGTGGAAATAGTTCTGTAAATGCTGTGTGATCATTATTGGTGGTAGGATTATCGATCGTGATGTCCCCTTGATCTATCAAGTCTTGAATGGTATGCTTCAAGTGGAAGCATCCATTAGTTCTATGGCCTTTAGTCCGATGGAAAGCACATAATTCATTATCTTTCCACCAATATGGTTTTGGATCCGGATCAGGGTTTTGGATTGGTGGTAAAGAGATCACGTTATCAGCTATCAGGGTTCTCAGGGCAGATTCCAAAGATTCTCCCAGGGGAGTAAACTTTCATTTATTATCCCATCGTTTGAATGGCTTCTTTGGAGATGGGTCAACAAATTTTTGCTCTGAAGCTTCAATGGCTTTGGTGGCAAGGGTGAGATTGTAGGCCGGTGCCTTTGATGGGGTGCGGATAGTGTCAACAACACCATCAGAGATGATACCTTTGTTTCTATTCCAGCTCTTATTTTTATCTTTTGAGCTAGATCCAGATTCAGACTTGTCCTTTTGAAGTGTGATTTCTCCTTTCTTGACAAGTACTCTCTCAATCTTGATTGCATTATCCACCATTTTATCAAAAGCACATGATCTTGCATTTGTAATGGATAGTTGAGCTCTGGAACAAGGTTATTGATAAAGATTTCAAGTTTCTCCATTTCGGGAATTGGTCTAGCATATAGAGAAAACTTCTTTCGCCACCTCTTGAGAAAAGTTAGGAATGATTCCCCTGGATATTGCTTGAGGTTACAGATATCGATCATGGTAATCGGATGTTGAATATTGTAGGAATATTGTTGATAAAACAATTTAATCAATTCCTCAAAAGTTTTTATCGTAGAAGGTAATCTTGAAAACCACTGAATGGATGCTCCTCCCAAGGATCTAGGAAAAAGATGCATCAGATAAGTCAGTTCATGCATGAATTCTATGGATTGCATACAAAACTCTCTGACATGATCTTGAGGATTAGAGTGTCCATCATATTTGTCGTACTTTGGTATCTCCACTCTTTTTGGGAATGGTGGCATATACAAGTTTTTGTCGAACGGGAAAGGACATAGGGCCTCCATGGAGAACTCCTTGGGTTCTTTCTCCTCCTTAAGATTGTTAAATTTGACTTGTATAGCATGCATCTATTTTGTCATAGCTGTGAGTGGAGTTTCTTCCTCATGTGTGATGATATCATCAACGTTAAAGTTGGGAGGAAGCTTAGCCCCTTCCTAGGCTAATTGTAAAAAGTATGCCTCTCTATCCACTTTCAAGAAATGCCTCATCATTCTTTTGAATTCATCGTCATTCTGACATCGATGGATTTCAGAGGGTGTAGGTTCTTGGTCGGCATTATGTTGAGAAAGGTGTCCCTGGGATCCTCCTCCTAGAGAACCGTGGTTTGTCCCTGCTTGAGACATGGTAGGAGTTTTTGGGCTCCCTAGAACAGATTGAGGAGGAGTTTGCTGATTACCTCTGTGAGTTGATAGAGGAGGTATGTAACCAGTTTTCAATCAAAAGTTACCGAGACCGTCGTCTTCGTAGATACCTGACTTGATGAGTTGTTCAAGAGTTGGACCTGGGGTATTGGTCAAAAGTAAGTGTTGAGATGTTTCTTCTGATTTCTTGTGTGAAGAAGCTCTGGTCTCCACCATTAACTTTGAATGAAACAGAAGAAAAGGATGAAGACAACTAAAGAACAATTTGATTTGAGAAAATCAGATGATGCAACCTTGTCAAGATTATGATAGTTTTGAAGATCTGATGAGATGTGGGTGAAGGAAACTGTGCCCTGGATGTATGGGATAGATCGCCCAAAAGATAGCGGACATGAGTTCTCAACACTTAGTCTATTTTTGAAGATTGATTAAAGATTGATAGTTATGACAAGGTTTTGACACGAGATAAAAAGGACTCAAATTGATCAAACAGAAGACTAGATCGGATTCAAAAGATCAAACTCAGAAAATGGTAGAATGCTCAATAGCTACTGCTCTGTTCCTGACACAATGATATTTTTGACAGATGCTGGAACTAGGCTGGAAACATTGGATATCTTGCAAATTGACAATCTCTGACAACTCTCAAATTTTTCCAAACGACACTTTGCAGACTCGTACGACACTGGGTAGTCTATGAAATGACAGTTGCTAAACTCGTA
Source organism: Chamaecyparis obtusa (assembly GCA_027943335.1). Taxonomy (NCBI): domain Eukaryota; kingdom Viridiplantae; phylum Streptophyta; class Pinopsida; order Cupressales; family Cupressaceae; genus Chamaecyparis; species Chamaecyparis obtusa. The sequence continues at coordinate 1,573,171 of BSBK01000188.1, read as the reverse complement.
CGATAGTTGGGTAGCAATTAAACAACAGTTGACAAAACTTGTACGACAGTTGCTAACAGGATTTTGACTTCTTGAATTTGTTTGTTTGAAAACTCGTACGACACTGGGTTCTCAATCATACGACATATGGGCAATACTGAAATGATATTTGACAAAAAGTCGTATGACTTTTGACTTCTTGAAATGAATTTTGACTCCAGAAAGAACTTTACGTCAATTTTTTTTTGCAAAATTTAAGGTTTTCAGTTCTGGATTGTTTGCAAATTGTATTGTCCAGATTTTGAAGGTTATACTAGATTTGATCATTCTTAATAGCCAAGTAGATAAACAAGCACGTAGAACAGCAAGCAAGTGATTCCAAGCACATCTGAAAACAATGAACAAGGGCAAAAGCAACTTTGCGCATGAACAATCAAGTGACCAAATTGTGCTAATCCCTGAGAGTACTAATTGTGTATGTTCTGAAAAGTTTCGCAATAACACACATATACCTGAGAATGAAAAATTGGCCTCTCTAGGGTTTTTAGTAATGGTTTGACTCTGCAACTTTTATGATTCAAAGGGGTGAACTCCAATCCCGGCGCACCAGGGTTTTGACACAGTCCGAGAACTTAATCTTCAAGAGCTGCTAGGGAGATCCGACAACCCAACAATGAACCATACCCGTGGAGATTTCTTCCACAAGAACATTTATATAGCGGCTGTCACTACCATGGCGAAAATGGCTATTACCGCTTGAGGTTCCATCAATGCAGTTTGCCCTGTGAAGAGATTGTCCGCTACGGTTAACCCTCTCTAAAGATGACTCACAGATTTATACCACAAGGGGACTTGGCTCCAGATTCAAGGTTTTGACACCTCTTCACTTTTAACCCAAACAAAGCAAGCAGATTAATCCGACATGCTAAGACAAAGTTTTGTTTCACCAAGGTCTGTGATATCAACTCCACGTGATCTATCAACCTCTCCAGGGAGAGAATGTATCAATCACTAAGAGAAGATGCACTAACCAATTTTGATTCACTAAAGCTCGTGATATCAACCCCACGTGATCTATCAACCTCTCCAGAGAGAGAATGTGTCGATCAATAAGAGAAGATGCACTAACCAAGTTGAATGTGAAACGCACTAAGTATCCTCCCTACCTACAAGGATTCTGTCGTCAAGAAAGATTTTGCTAGGAATCCAATCTCTCAAGAATCACGAATAGTGTTCATAGGGCCTAATTACTATGTGAGCACATATATATGTTCCGAAAGTAAATCTACCAAAAGCATTCAAAAAGTAGAAAGAGGAACACTTAATGCTTAAAGCGAATATGAGATGAGTCCATAAAGTGGAACACTTAACACCTCACACAAGCTAAAAATGAGTCCCCAACTTAGAAAACAAGTGAGTTCCTAAAAACACAAAAGGGTTGCCAAGTGGAACATTTAACGCTTCTGTCCTGTTGACCCCTCCCCTTTATGGCGCTGAGATTGCAACCACGGGGCAGAAATGAGGGGCCGGTGGATTAGCGAGTCCAATAACCCAAGATAACAATCAAGATCAATCACAAGTATTCTAAGAGTACTTAATGAATCCTTAAGGGATCACAACCTAGTATCAAATTATGCAAGTGTTTAGAATAAAAGCATGAGAAAACGCACACAAGCTAGACACATGAGAGATTTATTTTAAGCCCAAATCAAGATGTTATTAGATGAAGGAGAATACTTGGTGATCCTCGCAATGCGCTTAGTAGATTTTACCTGATTTTTAGCAATTCTTGCACTTTTCCCAATCAAAACCAGCAGAGAGCAATAAAAAATAGAGAATTTCAATTGTCAAAATTAGCAGTTAGCCAAAATATAAAAATCAAATCTGATACTCTGCTGTGAAAAATGAAACGACAGTAAAAAATTGTACGAAAACTCGTACGATAGTGGGTATGCTCTCAGACGACAGTCCAGAAACTCGTACAACACTGGGTATGCTACCATACGACAGATTAGCTCTCAAATGACAGTGGGTATGTAATGAAATGAGTCGCGATCCGATAGACTGTCGTACGACAGTGGGTCCAGTATCATACGATAGTGGGTATGCTCTCATACGAAATTTGTCAGAAACTCGTACGACAGATGTACGGACAAAAATTAAAAATAATAGTTTTGCACAAATCCCGAGGAGAAAAAGATAGAAATTGATAGAATTGAATTGGAAACCCGTTTCAGGGCCCCACGGTGGGCGCCAAAAATGTGTGTGTAAAAATTGTACCTGATCTGTAGACATAACACTCAGTAAAACATTAGAGGTTAGTGATAATCAAAATCATGCAAAATTGAAAGCTAAACTAACCAAGCGATTTACTGCCTTCTAATAGGTGCGAGATTAATGTTCTCAGATTGTAATCGAGATCAATGACCTAGACGACACCTAAATGAAGGATTTGAATGCAATTGATCTAGATATGAATTGAATGCAATTAAGCTATTTTTTTAGATTTTATGATGCAATAAAGAATGAAAACTTGATATGAATCTATGCTAGTATGAAAATTGATATGCAATGCTAATCTAACAATGATATGCAATATGAATGCAAAAATAAGATTGATCTCAGAAAGGTGTCGATTCGCAAGAGCTTTGATTCTTCAATTCCAATTCTCCAGCGTGATTGTGCAAAAATATGAGATGATTTGTGAAGAGCTGAAGCCTTTAATTTATAGAAATCCAGGGCTTTGGAGGTGCATGGATAAAAGCCATAAATCACTCAAATTAACTCATCTTGATTTTTGAGTTATCTGATCATGAAAGATAGTTAATTCTCAAAATCATGCAAAAATATGCAAAAACATGCAAAAATAGCTTTTTAACTCAAATTAGAGTTTAGATCAGCTTTTTGAACTCCAAAAGGATGTTGAGTTCCAAAAAGTTAATAACTTGCATTGATTTTCTGATTTGGAGTTTAACTGTTTCTTTTGAATATGCATAATAATTAAGAATTAAATAAATAAATAAAGTGATTTATCCTCAACTCAACTGATTTTTGAAATAAAATAATTAATTTATGGGTTAATTAACTATTTATTCAAACTTTTATTAAAAACTATATTATTAAATAATGACAACATGCTTTAATTAATTAAATAAGAATTTAATCAATTAAAGATAGGAATTTTGATTTATTGTCAAAATTAAATAATACAATTAAATATAGATAGAATTAAATTTAATTAAACAATTAAGTGGAAAATATTAAATCTAATTAATTAAATATGAAAATATTCAATTAGTCAAACTTAGGATAAATGTGATTTATCGCCAAATAATCATTAAATTAAAGATAATTAAGATAATTAGGAATATTGTTAAGAATATTCCCCGATGCTAAATTTAAGATAATCAATTATGATTCGATGATGTTTAGATGTGCCTTAGATTAGGACTTTGATGTCGATTTTGTTCGAATTGAAGATGTAGGAGATTAATGAACTTATAGCCTATTTTTGGGGTATTACACTAGGAGCCTCTTATGACCATTTACAACATTTTAAGACCTCTAAGATGTATTCTTAGGGATCGTAAAGAGTTGTAAAGGGTCATAAGGGGTCTTGGGACTATGGACAAGGCTTTTGAGGATACCTATTTTTGAAAGCTTCAAACCAAACAAAGATTAAATTTTAGTCTAGCATGAAATCAATCCAAAACAAATAAAACTCTAAACTAAGCCACCTCAGATTGAGCTAAAACAGGTGCACCCAAGCACTTTTTGATTTGCTCTTGCTTAAGGGGATGTGGGTGTGCTCTCTAAGCACTTGGAGCGTGTTCCTTATGCATTTTAGGACGGATTGAGATCCATGAAACTTAAAAAATGGGACAAAATAGGTATAGAACACCTAATTTGCCCCTAAGGCCTCAAAGATCCAAATGATGCTGAAATGAAGATTAAGCTGCATGATGCTTATGCTAAGATTGTTATTAACCAAATAGAGATGTGATATGGATGATATGCTATGCAAAACAATGAAGCAAACTAAGTTAATCCATTATTGCTAAGCTATGGTGTGTTCTAAGATAGCTTGAAAATGATGAAAGACTAACAATTAGTATGAAAGCTAAATGATTTAGAGCTATTCTAGCATTATAACATTGCTTGAAATAAAAGGTGAATGGTTTTTTTGCTCTTGGAAATGAGGGTATTTATAGGATTTGGGGAGGAGGAATGAGTGGCCAGGATCAAAATCCTTAAGAGAGGCCAACATTCATTCAAAGGGGAGCACAAGGATTGTGCTAGTTCAGGGCCACCTCCTTGTGACAAGTGTCACAGGGGCATTGGGTTGAAAGATGGGAGAAATGTGCACAATTTGGGAAATGTGCCTAAGGTCAAAGGGTGTAAGAAAGGGGTGAGGGGCTTCTTAAATGCATGATAAATGCATGTAAGAGGGATAAGGAGGCCTTAAATGCACTTAATGCATGTAAGAGAAGTTTCTAGAAGTTTGTTGACTTTGGGTTAAGGTTAGGAGTTGGCTAACCTTGGTTAGGGAATGTGACAGGATTAGGGAGGGGAGATTAGGATTAGGATTAGGATTAGGACTTTCTAGAATAGTCTAGAATTTCCTTAGGATAAATATGGATTTTAGGAAATAGATAAAGATTTATTTATTTCCATGGTTTAGGTTTGAGAATATTTATTAAAATGAATTTAATAAATATGAGGATTAAATGTTTAATCTTAATTAAATATTTTGAGTTGGGATTAGGGTTAGGAAATGATGGGATTAGTCTTTAATTGAAATTAAAGAGGGATTAGAAGATTCTGGAAGAGGTTAGTGGTCTTAAGGAAATTGGCCAAGTTTTAGTTAAAAAATTAATTAATTATTTATTTTGAGATTTTTGGTCAATTTATTAATTAAATAATTAATAAATAAGGAAATAATGTTTAAATAAGATTTAAACATTTTTGGGAGGGATTCCTTAATTAAATATTTTTAATTAAGATAAAGGGATTTAATGACATAAAAATTAATTAATTAATTAAATAATTAATAAATTAATAAATGATGATGTCATCAAGAATTTTCAGAAAATAAAAGTGCTTTATTTTCTAAAGGATTTTTAGGTGTCTACAAGGACACAACAACTAAGAAACATAAATGTAGGCATCATGGTCACAATTTTTTGGAAACACAACATAATTGAGTTGTATACCTAGACATGTTGCATCGTCTGGGGTATACCATTCAATTATGTTGTGTCTCCAAAAAATTGTGGCCATGATGCCTACATTTATGTTTCTCAACTATTGTGATATCTACATTTTGTTACAAGTAGTTGCCGTTGCACCAAAAGATCGACCTATTAATGCTCGATACAACCACTAGACTTATAGAAGACACAAGAGGCAGTTAAGCCATGTCATGAACCTTGCAAAGGATGCTAGACCACTACCAACAATCCCCCTCCTAATGTCACTCACCGTGGTCTGCATGGATTCGAACCTGTGACCAAGCTCTGATACCACTTGTTACAAGTAGTAGTTGCCGTTGCACCAAAAGATCGACCTGTTAATGCCCGATACAACCAATAGACTTATAGAAGACATAGGAGGTGGTTAAGCCATGTCAAAAACCTTGTGAGGGACGCTGGCCCACTACCAAAACATTAATGTTTCTCATTTGTCATGTTTATGTGCATGTTCTTTATGTGTATCTACTAGAAATTCTAAAACAAAAATCAATATCTAAAATAGCCCTTTGTTAACCACATTTATGCATATGGTCCCAACAAAGTAGTGCACAAACTACACAAAGAAGGCATCACATAAATATGATTTCTGCTTTCACCATTGAAGCAATCTTGGTGGCACTAGTTGCCTCTCGAGCCTTGCACAAGTTGCACTCATTTCCTACATCACGTATAAATGTAGATGGGGTAGATGTAAATGTGGTTTGATCGACCCACCAAAAGTATTAACATCCACTATTTCCCTACAATACAAAATGTACATCAGTTCTTCATAAAATAATTAATTAGTTGTCACATTATTTTTAAATCATAAAATATAATTACGTATCCAAACCTTTTTCCTATTTGGGCAAACCCAAAATTGAAGCCCAGGATTACTTGTTGTGCGTGACATCTTCAACATGCATGGGCCAACACCACATTGACACATAGGCATATTGATCGAAGTCATCAACGCTATTTTGACAAATATTGCATTATCACAAATATTGCATTGTCATTATTTTGTTCATTCATACTAATTACAATTACAATAAAAAGAAACATACTAATGTAGACTTGCACATTTTTTGGCTAAGTTGAAGTCTTTGGTTTAAATCACTACACACTCAAAAAAAAATGACAAACCAAAGACAACCATGCAATAAAAAGAAATTACTAAGTAGTTTAGAATTAGCTCACTCCATTGTAGGGAACAAAGAGAATCCCCTGTGATTTAACATCATTGATGTGCAAAGAAATAGAAAATTAGTAGAAGCAACTCTCATATAAGTAGGACATATAAAACAAGGTGAATAAGAGTAGCACATATAAAAAAATTGTTAGAACATGCCAAACATCTGGCATAATTTTACATTTCATTCATGTCATTGATATTCTTCTTCATCCATCTCATCATCAAGATAGTCATCATCAATGACATCATCACCACCACTATCATCGCCATCACCGTCGTCATCACCATCAACATCAACATCATCATCATCATCATCATCATCCTCATTGGTAGCAACATCATTGTCATCAGTAGCAGCATCATCGTCATCTTCTTCTTCATATTCTTTATTTGACTAGCTCTCAATCGTGATTATCATCTACATCATCTTCCACTTCTTCATCTTCCTCAATATCTTCTTCCATCACATTATACTTTATCAGCATTCCTCTTGGATCATGTCTAATAACAAATGACCAACCCGATTTATGTGGAACCTCTGAGTAAAATACCTACTCACATTGGCTTGGAAGAACATAGGGCTCTTCTTCAACTAGCTCAAACAACCTTGTATTAATAATTGGAAATCCATTGTCATGTTCAATAACAATTCTATCAGGATCATTTTTATTGAGTCGTAGTCTGTACCATTTCATAATGAAGAGAACTAATTTGAATTAATTAAAGTCACAGTCAAGTATATCAACCAAAATACCATAGTATCGATTTTGTGACTCTTAAGGATGTAAGTCATTTCTAGATGAAATATTAGTCACCTGGAACACTGCACTTATCCGAGAATCACAAGTTCTCTTCGTGTCATCCAAATTTTTGATGTGAAATTTATAACCATTGCAAAACATAGCCTTGTGGTGTTTCACTTGGAATAATGTCAAACATGTATAAATTATTGCATCATGAGTTAAAAAACATATAGTTGATTAATTAACAAATTTATAAGTACCTAGTGATCTCTTAAACCATATGCTAAATCTATTTCCTTTTGTGTAACATTGAGATCTCCATTATGATGAGCTTGTATAACCAATGAAGACACAGATTCCCATGTTAATCTATTACCATCATGCTGACATTGTTCAATCCATGCTGTCATCCAATCTTGATTGTTTGCAATAAATAAATGTATTGCATCCCACTTTTTAGCAGCTGTGCAAAAGTAAATAGATGACTCACAACAGATTTATTTTGAAGATTAAGAGTTAATTAACTACCATAACATCTGATAATTTATTACCTTTCAATTTTTTGAATCTACTGTTGCCCACCAAGTGCTCCCCTTCAAATTTTTTAATTGAGTCAAGATCCCAAATGCAATCTATATGGGTCTTTGTTGCAAGATTAGGAAGATATTGAGTAATGTACACAATCATCTGATATACCATATATCCCTTAACCATATATACCATACAATGAAAATTGAATGCAATTACACAAATATACTGTAAATAAAAAAGACTATGACTTACCTTGATGAAGGTATGCCAATCATGTGTTTTCATCCCTGACCCAAAATCATTTTTCTTTGATATGAGATTGCTTATATCCGCAGCAAATCCTGTAGGAAATCAAATTTTTCGGATCACTTCTTTTATGGCATTACTTTGTTGCTTTGTTAATAACCAAGGAAGAGCACTTTCATTAATCCGGTCTCCATTGCTATTTGATTCAATAACATTTTTCATTGCATGATTGGAATCATGAATATCACTGCAAATTTTGCCAAGTTTTTCTTTGTCACACCTTTCATCCAATATTTTCCACAGTGTCTCTGTTACATTCTTTCCAATATGCATGATATCAAACAAATGCATAGTTGTAGATGCTCATAGTAGGGAAACCTACCAAATTCTTTGGGATCACATTTTAGTCCCTTTGGAAGCTTGTCGGTGATGCCTTCACGACCTTCAAGATCATCAACTACATAATTAGCCAATAAAACACAATCAAAATATATAATTTTCAAATATCGACTATTACATGGAATGATATTACCTCAAATTCTATTATATTCCAACTACCATAGGTGAGGTGTCATTCTTCAGGGCTTTGATGTAGTCTCTTCTTTCCCATTGAAAATATATCTTTCTGCACTTCGATACTTATGATTTCTGGGGAGGAACTGCCTATACTCATCAAACACCTATTTTCTTAAACTTTTAGAATGACAAGATTTCATCTTTGGACCACACATTGAACATGCAAATTTTACCTTTGTTTGAGGACCTATAAAATAATGATAAAATTGGATTAAATATGTATATTTTTAGAATTTAAATTATTGTGTACAACTAGAATTCACCTTAACATACCACATAAATGTGTCAACCCTAGAGCATCATGAATTGTCCATACAGGCATTGCATGAAATTGAAATTGTCTTAGTCCAATTGGTCGAGAGATGTCATACATAGTGAAACCATTCCATAACACCAACAACTCGTCGATAAGAGGTGCAATATATACATTCATATCTTTCACTTGGTACTTACCTAGTTGAATTAACAACATCAGATAATTATTGTGGCCATTTCACTCCAAGACTTATAATTATATGTAGATAACTATAAAATAATAAGATACTTGGAACAATCATTTCCAACATAATGTGCTCCCTCTTTATTGACATCCATGGAGGAAGGTTATTGTTTATAACAAAAATAGGCCACACTGAGCAAACGAATCTCATCTCTCCATATGGATTGACACCATCTGTTGCTAGAGAAAGCCTGAGATTTTGAGGTTCCTCTTTAAAGTGTGGCCACTTTTCCTCTATGTCCATAAATGATGAACCATCAGTAGGAATTCAAATAATGTCATCTTGACTCCTACCATGTGCATGGTAATCCATAAATTGTGCCAAGCTATTTCACCTGAATAATCAGTTTAGATGTGAAATAATGGGGATGTGACGAAGAACCTTGCGAGGCACCTTTTTTGTCACTTGATCATCTCAATATCTGCTCATATGGCATTTAGGGAATTTTGTTACATTTTTTTGTTCTTTATAATAAATAATATGATCTTCGGGACAAGCATCTATTGTTTGATACTTCATTCCAATATGTTTCATAGTGGCACATAATTCTCGGTACGAGTGAGGGAGAACATTTGATGGTGGTAATAGAAAGTCACCTATCAATCTGCAACAAATAATATAAGTTATTACTATAAACAATCTTAATGGTACATGTTTCACCTTTTATAGACTATAATGACATATATGACAAACTTTAACATATGTGACATTGCTATGTTGGATAAATCATCCATAACCTTCAAATTCACCAATAACAATACAGAAGAGAGAAGAGTAGATTGGGAGCCTTCGTAAAGGGCCATGTATGCCTTCTCAAGTAGAGGTATATCATGGACATCATCAATATCATCCTCATCATAATCATAATCATCATCATCATTAGCAGCAGCAGCAGAAGCACTAACAACACCAGTACCAAATGTGTCAACGATCAATGCATTCAGGCCATCATCTTCAAATGTGTTTTTTGGTGCATGATCATCATCTTCCATTGGATCATGATCTTCAACTTCAATACTCACACGTCCATGTTCCTCTATATTCACAATGGGGAGATTGACCTATATAAAAATGATGATAATCAAACCCCCCTTCAATGTCATAATCAAACCTCCTTCCATGGTTCATATGTATATTAATTGTGAAAACAATATAACAAACAACTTACCACTAGATTATAATCAGACCCTCCTTCAATGTGACCATTCTCCCTACAATGTCTCTTTGCTGTTTTGATTTTGATTCTTCTTGTCTTTAAGCCGTTACAAATCTTACATGGACAATAACATTTGTCATCGCCTTCTCTTTAAAAGTTAGACAACAATCTAGCGATTGTCTCCCTATTTTGATCGAATTCCCTTGTATTATTTGACATGATCCTTAATGTGTATATCTGCAAAACAAATTGGAGATGCCTCCTTTCATTAGCTTCATGTCACCTTCTCATAACTTCTCATTTTTTGATAGATTTCGCCAAAGGCTTTGTAGGAAACCAAGTAAGGGGTATTCTTGAGTTCAAACACATTGAGCTGCTACAACTGAATTATAAATCATGAATTCACTATAAAATTAATTCACTATAAATCAAGGGGCATTATAAATCATGAATTCATTATAAAATTAATGTATTGCTCTAGATTTCATATGGACATTTTGTCAAATGGTTGGCATGTATGTTTATTCAAATGGAGTTACATCATTTGGAATGAATATATGATATGTTGATATCAAATTCTATGTCCCTATTTGATCTAATAGCATCAATATAAAAAATAGAGCACCAACCAATCAAATAGGGACATGAGTTGCTCAAACAGTTAGCTCATAAAACAATATATTTCATCTTAATAAAATCTTATAAAACAACATATATTGTGTGAAGTGTTTGATCTCTCTTTATATGTTTTGTTGTTTCGATATTCACTATGTGGTACTCCCTGTTTATGATCATTTCATGAGGAAATGTTTTGATGGCTTACAGGCTACAAGCCAAGGCATCATGCATTATTTATGAGCTCACTATTTGAGCACTGACCAATCAAATAGGGACATGAGGTGCTCAACAGTGAGCACATAAACAATGCATGATGCCCTAGTTGTAGGTAGTTATCTCTTCTATAATGACGAAGGAGTGAAAGGTAATGATCAATGAGGTTTCTGATATTAGATCATACATTAATACACTTATTGTTTTGAATTTGAGCTCAGGCATCATGCAATGTTATTGCTGTCATTGCATGCTTGCTGCTTTTGTGCACCATATATTGTTTTATACACTGTTTATTTTATTGAGACCGTGAGCTTGGCATTTGAAATATATTTTCTATTATTGGATCAATGCTACCATGTTGTTGAGGCTATAGATGCATTGAATCACCACTTCCATTCTACTTTGATAGCAACAATATAACAAACAAAGCACCCTCCAATCAAATAGGGACATAAGTAAGACATTTAATGCATTATTACTTCATCATGATGATAAAAATTTTATTGGCTCAAAGCACATAGAAATTCAAAACAGTAGGATATCTTAATCTTTATGAGCTCAAATTCAAAATAGTAAGTGCATTATTTTATTACTGATGTCCCTATTTGATCTAATAGCATCAATATAACAAATAGAGAACCAACCAATCAAATAGGGACATGAGGTGCTCAAACAATGAGCTCATAAAACAATATATTTAGTATTAATAAAATCTTATGAAACAACATATATTGTGTGAAGTGTTTGATCTCTCTTTTTTTTTTTTTTTTGTTGATATCCACTATGTGGTAATCCCCGTTTATGATCATTTCATGAGGAAATGTCTTGATGGCTTGTGGGCTACAAGCTAGGGCATCATGCATTATTTATGAGCTCACTATTTGAGCACCGAACAATCAAATAGGGACATGAGGTGCTCAAACAGTGAGCTCATAAACAATGCATGATGCCCTAGTTATAGGTAGTTATCTCTTCTATAATGATGGAGGAGTGAAAGGTAATGATCAATGAGGTTGCTGCTATTAGATCATACATTAATACACTTACTATTTTAAATTTGAGCTCGGGCATCATGCAATATTATTGCTATCATTGCATGCTTGCTGCTGTTGTGCACCATATATTTTTTTATACACTGTTTATTTCATTCAGACCATGAGCTTGACATTTGTAATGTATTTTCTATTATTGGATCAATGCTACCATGTTGTTGAGGCTGTAGATGCATTGAATCACCACTGTCATTCTACTTTGATAGCAACAATATAACAAACAAAGCACCCTCCAATCAAATAGGGACATTAGTAAGACATTTAATGCATTATTATTTCATCATGATGATAAAAATTTCATTGGCTCAAAGCACATAAAAATTCAAAAAAGTAGGATATCTTAATCTTTATGAGCTCAAATTCAAAATAGTAAGTGCATTTTTTTTTATTACTGATGTCCCTATTTGATCGAATAGCATCAATATAACAAAAAGAGCACCGACCAATCAAATAGGGACATGAGGTGCTCAAAAAGTGAGCTCATAAAACAATATATTTATTCTTAGTAAAATCTTATAAAGTTCAACATATATTGTGTGAAGTGTTTGATCTCTCTTTATTTGTTTTGTTGTTCATATTCACTATGTGGTACTCCCTGTTTATGATCATTTCATGAGGAAATGTCTTGATGGCTAGTAGGCTGCAAGCTAGGGCATCATGCATTATTTATGAGCTCACTATTTGAGCACCAACCAATCAAATAGGGACATGAGGTGTTCAAATAGTGAGCTCATAAACAATGCATGATGCCCTAGTTGTAGGTAGTTATCTCTTCTATAATGATAGAGGAGTGAAAGGTAATGATCAATGAGGTTGCGGCTATTAGATAATACATTAATACACTTATTGTTTTGAATTTGAGCTCGGGCATCATGCAATGTTATTGCTATCATTGCATGCTTGCTGTTGTTGTGCACCATATATTGTTTTATACACTGTTTATTTCATCTTGATTGTGAGTTTGACATTTGTAATATATTTTCTATTATTGGATCAATGCTACCATGTTTTTGAGGCTATAGATGCATTGAATCACCACTTCCATTCTACTTTGATAGCAACAATATAACAAATAGAGCACCCTCCAATCAAATAGAGACATAAGTAAGACATTTAATTCATTATTACTTCATCATGATGATAAAAATTTCATTGGCTCAAAGCACATAGAAATTCAAAATAGTAGGATATCTTAATCTTTATGAGCTCAAATTCAAAACAATAAGTGCATTATTGTATTACTGATGTCCCTATTTGATCTAATAGCATCAATATAACAAATAGAGCACCAACCAATCAAATAGGGATATGCTATGCTCAAACAATGAGCTCATAAAACAATATATTTAGTCTTAATAAAATCTTATGAAACAACATATATTGTGTGAAGTGTTTGATCTCTCTTTATTTGTTTTGTTGTTGATATTCACTATGTGGTACTCCCCGTTTATAATAATTTCATGAGGAAATGTTTGTTAGAATAACCGAGAGGGGGGTGAATCAGTTATTCAGTGTCCCAAAACAAAATGTATAATTCAAAATAATTTCTCCACTTTCTACTCATTGGTAAGCAATAATAATTATCACTGTCTGTGCATTTACCGATTACCTATCTAATACTATAAAAGTTTACCAATCAAATCTACTATGTAACATGCAAAGTATGATAACAAACAAATATCACAATCAACACATAACACAAGAGATTTAACATGGAAACCCTATAAAGGGAAAAACCACTTGGTATCGGCAACCCAAAAATTGTTCACTCTTCTAAAGTGAGGTTGGTTAAGACCCAACCCTGTTAAAGGTTACAAACACATTGTCAGGTGTGACCTTGTTAGAAGATTTTAGACTAGAAGTTAACATCCAACCAGCATTCACTATGGGGTTGATAGGATAACAATGTTCATTCTATGAATGATACATCATAAGACTTTCAGAGTCCACTGGGTTAAGAGATTTAAACTATATACAATGGTTAAATATGTAACAGTAAAATGAGTTGCCTTAATACAACTTCAATTGCAGATTACAAATCAATATTCAGTCCATAAAATCTTTCTGATCAATAATTCACTTCAAATTCAATATTGTATCAGCTTACTGTCTATCAGTAATAGCTCTTTGTAGCTCGGTAACCATTCTATAGCTCAGTTCTTACTAACCAGTATGATTAGAATGCATGAAAGCTTGTTCACGCGAAATTCCTACAGCTTTATCTTCTTCTTCCAGCATCTTTTTAACTAAATTTGATTCTTTTATATAGACAAGTAAATTGTTTTCCTCTCCACCATCAGATTTTGCCGCTTAAAACTTTCTCGGTACTTGTGTTAATAACATGTTTCAATCTGCTCTGTTAGATCTTCCTTGAATTTTTTCAGTCATTGATCTTTGTAACAAACATTATTTGTTACCTCAATGTTATACTCTTTCCATCTCATCAATCTTATTGGCTAAACTGATCATTTACTTCATTCTATCCTCCTCGGTTAACAAAGAATGCATCGGTGAACACTACTCGGTTAATACTACAGTCGGTATACACTACACTCCATCGGTGTATACTAGAAGTGCTTCATTTACCGACAGCACTGCTTTGTGTCTTTCAGCTCTATACTTCATTATAGATGAATGCAACATAACAAAGTCAATGCCATCAAGTCATAGACCTACCAAAAAGTTACTCAATGTGTTCCTTATCCTCATCTGTCATGTACATCTTTTCTCATGTAGATTTCTCTTTTCTTCATCTCTTTTCACCTTTCTTCAGATGTCTCGATATAGTAACTTATAAGATAAGTGCTATCAAACTAGTTGACATCAATGACAACATAATACTGATTTAATCATATTCCATATCTAATTAGAAACTTCTCAGTGATCATGTAATCACATATCCTTCAATCAGATTCCAAATTAGTTGTAGTCCAACAATCTCTCCCTTTGGCATTGATGGAAACTCAAGTAATATGAAATGTACCATACACATACCAAACATACATTCTACAACTTTGTGAACAAATGCTATAAGTCGAATAGACTTAATATGTTTAATCACTACATTACTAAACCAGCATTAAGTAATACAACTTTACCTTTCTGTAGTTATGATCTTTTCAGTTCTCCTGTTCTTGCTTCTGTTCTTTGTAACTGATCTTCAATACTCTATCTCATTCAGATTGTCTCTCCCTTAGATAATGTCATCGGTGCTTGTTCCTTTTCATATTTTTTATCTCTCTCTTTTTCATTTCATATTGTTTATCTCTCCCTTTGATAGCAATGCCAAAGAAATAAACAAACAATTAGCTCTGTAGTAGCCTAATAACTCTCTATGGTGTTCAGTACTTCCTCTGTATCTCGGTATACTAATATCTCATCGGTTCAAGTTCTCAAACTTAATCACAACCTTGAACATGATTCAAAGTGTGAAGTATGCTACATCAACATGAATGATCTTTTGATAAAAGTAGGTTGATGCAACATCCAGATCACCTTAGTGACCGATAGATAGGGGACAGACCCCAAGTCTAGTCCTCAAGTATTCAAATGTGTCCTTAGGTAGGGGCTTTGTAAAAATATCTGCAAGTTGTTCTTTGGATGTAAAAAATTCTAACTTAACTTGCTTCTCTTGCACTTTTTCTCTTAAGTAATGATACTTAATAGATATGTGCTTTGTCTTAGAGTGCATCACAGGATTCTTTGAAATATTAATAGCACTAGTGTTGTCACAGTATATAATCACCGGGTTAGTGATTACCTCATTCATTCCTTCCAACACTTGTTTGATATATGCAATGTTTGAACAGTTAGTAGCAGTAGCAACATACTCTGCTTCAGCTATAGACTGAGAAATACAAGCCTGCTTTTTACTTGTCCAGGTTACTAGTCTTTCACCAAAGAAAAATGCTCCTCTGGTGGTGCTTTTTCTGTCATCCACATTTCCAGCCCAATCAACATCGGTGTAAACTTTCAGTTCAAACTTCCCTTCCTTAGGATACCATAATCCATAATTGTCTATTTTCTTCAAGTATCTTAAGATCCTTTTTGTAGCTATCATGTGTGATTCTCTAGGATTAGCAGAAAATCTTGCAACTATTCCCACAACATGTGCTATATCTGGCCTACTGTGAACTACGTACATTAACTTACCAATCATGGATTGGTAAAGTGTCTGGTTTACCTCAGTAGTTTCATCCTCCTTTGTCAATTTGCATCTAGTAGCCATCGGTGTTCCCACAGGTTTAGCATCTTCCATGCCAAATGTCTTCAGTACTTCCTTTATGTATTTAGATTGTGTGATGAATATCCCATCACTCTGCTGAATCACTTGTAGTCTAAGAAAGAACTTAATCTCTGCGAACATAGACATTTCAAATTCCTTTTGCATTTCATCAGTAAATGCCTTGCAGACAAGATTTGAGCCACCAAAGATGATATCATCAACAACTATTTTAGTAATGATAATGGTGTCATTAGTATCACCTTTCACATACAGATTGCTATTTTCACTTGTTCTAACAAATCCAATACTTAACAAATAAGTATGCAGTCTTTCATACCATGCTCTCAATGCTTTCTTTAGTCCATATAAAGCTTTATGTAATCTACATACCATGTCTTTATTGTCAGGATCAACAAATCCTTTAGGTTTTTCAATGTAGACTTCTTCTTCAAGTATACCATTTAAAAATGCTGACTTCACATCCATTTGATAGACTTTAAATTTCTTATGTGCATCATATGCAAGTAGCATTCTAACTCCTAATCTAGCAATAGGTGCAAATCTTTCACCATAGTCAATGCCTTCTTCCTGTGCATATCCTTTGCATACTAATCTAGCTTTATTTCTTGTGACTTCACCATTTTCATTTAATTTATTCTTGTATATCCACTTAGTATTGATAAAATTCTTATCTTTTGGTTGGGGTACTAAGGACCAGGTTTTGTTCTTTTCTATTTTCTCTATTTCCTCCTTTATTGCATTAACCCATTCTTCATTCTCTAATGCAACTTTCATAGTTTTAGGTTCAAATTCACAAATTAGACATGTACCTTGTCTTTTTTTTCTTCTAGTTTGCATTCCATCATGTCTGTCTCCAATGATTTGTGTTTCAGGATGGTGTCTTCTGACAAAACTAGCCAAGACTTGATTTCTCCTTTCTTGTTCATCCTACTCAGGGTCATTCTCTTGTTCGGTAGCTTCTCCATGTTCATCGGTTTGTGGTGCCTGTTGTACTGCATTATTTCCCTGCTGACCGGTTGACATTGCTTGTGGTGTTGGTAGATACTCTGGATATTCAATATAAGTGAATCTACCATAGTCTTCTGGTTCCTTTGTACTTTCCTCAATGTATTTATCATCAAACTCATCAACACGAACATTAGTACTTTCAATAATTTATTTTTAACCTTATTCAAACATTTGTATGCTTTACTTGTAGTGGAATATCCCAGGAATATCCTTCATCTCCTTTAGAATCAAAATTCCCATTTCTTTCATCTTTCAAGATAAAGCATTTACTTCCAAAAATTCTAAAATAACTTACAGTCAGTTTGTGTCCAAACCATAGTTCATAAGGTGTTCGGTTGGAGTCCTTCAATTGCACTCAGTTAAGAACATATTCAGCTGTATTGACAGCTTCCCTCCAATATGTCTGAGCAACATTTTTATGTATCATCAATGTTCTAGCATAGTCAATTATAGACCTATTCCTCCTTTTAGCAATGCCATTTTGCTGAGGTGTCCTTGGTGTTGATACCTTCCTTTTGGTTCCATGCTCATTACAAAAGTTAGTAAATTTATCAGAGATAAATTCACCTCCTCTATCAGATCTTAAACATTTTATTTTCTTTCCAATTTCTTTCTTTACCTTAGCTTTATACCACTTAAAAATTTTGAAGGCTTCAGATTTCTCTTTCAGGAACATAACAGTCATTAGTTTGGTGTAATCATCAACAAAAAGAATAAAATATATATCACCATAATAACTCTAAGTTCTCATAGGACCACATAGATTGGTATGAACCAACTCAAGTATCTTCTTTGTTGAATAGTCTTTGCTTTTGAAACTAAACTTAGTCATCTTACCTCTTTGACATTCATGGCACATGGCATGATCAGGTTTTGCTAAGTTAGGCAATCCTCTAACTCTTTTCTTTCTACTAATCTTGATCATGTTGTCAAAGTTCACATGGCATAACCTTCGGTGCCACAACCAAGCATCTTCATTCTTAATTAACAAATAAGAAGACTGATCCATATCAAGATAGAATAGATTACCTCTGGATTGTGTACCAGTTCTGACAAGTCTTCCTCCATCATCATAAATCTTCACCTTTTTACTCTCAAAAGCCAGTCAGTGGCTTGAGTTGTTCAACTGAGCCACACTTATCAGATTATAGTTTAGTCCATCTACCTAGTATGCATTTCACATTGTAATTTGTCATTGATCATCAGTGAGCCTTTACCTCTTACCATACAAGGTGTATCATTCCCCATTCTCATAGATCCTCCATTATATTCAACAAGATGATCAAGCTTCTCTACATTACCGGTCATATGATGTGTGCAGCCACTGTCTATGATCCATGTATCATTTTTGCTTACTTTAGAGATCAGTGGCGTTTCTTCATATTTCTCTTCCTCTTCTGAATCATCTTTCATAGCAACAAATACAACTTCTATATCATCATCAGAATCAGATTTAGTTTCAATATCTTTATCTATGTAACATACCTTTTTGCCTTTTCATCTCGGTTGTCTTTGTTGTTGTGTCGGTAACCTCTGTTGACTCTTCTTCCATAGCTTCCATTAGATCGATCTTTGGATCTATCATCATCTTTCTTCTAAGGACATCTGGCAGTGATGTGACCAACTTCTTTACAATTAAAGCATGCTAAAGGTAGCTTGCCTTTATACCTTCCTTTTCCTTTGGGCAATCTTCAAGCCATAAGTACTTCAAGCTCCTCAAGTTCATCATCAGTATTGTAATCACTATCATAGTTCTTACCATTCCTGCTAGACTTTCCAATCTTTAGAGAAGACATGAAAGTAGCTTCAACAAAAGGAACAACACTGTTATCAAAGTTGTTTAATTCAAAGGTTGTAAGTTTACCAATCAGAGTGTCAAGAGTAAGGTTGGATGTAGCTATTGTTTCATGAATTATAGAAATCCTGATTGCATAAACTGGTAGAAAAGTTCTGAGAATCTTGCTTATCACTATTTCATTATCAATCACTCCATTAGATGCTCTAATAACATGTACCACTTTGTTTAGTCTATTTGAATATTGGACAATGTTATCACCTTCTTTCATTCTCATATCATCAAATCTACCTCTCAGACTTTCAGCTCGGGCTCTTTTGACATTCAGATCTCCACTATAGATTTGTGCTAACTTATCCCACATTCCTTTGGCAGTTGTGCATATCTTGATATCTTCAAATTCAGCGTTGGTACAGGCAGCAACAAGTTCCATCATAGTAACATTGTGTTCATGCTTATCCTTCAGTTGATCAATAGTTAAGGGACCAGTGGGTGGTTGCATGTAGCCATTTTCCATCAGCTCTAGTGCTGAGTTCCCAATTTTAGATATGTGCAGCTTCATTTTGCTTTTCCATACTATGAAGTTCTCTTTGTTTAGTTTTGGTGCTTCCCTCTTATACATCTTGAGACCTTTATGCTTAAGTCCTTAAAACTCTGTTCCAAGCAACCAATGCTCTGATACCAATTGTTAGAATAACTGAGATGGGGGTGAATCAGTTATCCAGTGTCCCAAAACAAAATGTATAATTCAAAATAATTTCT
Organism: Chamaecyparis obtusa; assembly: GCA_027943335.1. Classification (NCBI taxonomy): domain Eukaryota; kingdom Viridiplantae; phylum Streptophyta; class Pinopsida; order Cupressales; family Cupressaceae; genus Chamaecyparis; species Chamaecyparis obtusa. Next base: position 1,553,317 of record BSBK01000188.1, on the reverse strand, counting down.
CTACTTTCTACTTGTCGGTAAGCAATAATAATTATCACTGTCTGTGCATTTACCAATTACCAGTCTAATACTATAATAGTTTGCTGATCAAATCTATTATGTAACATGCAAAGTATGATAACAAACAAATATCACAATCAACAAATAACACAAGATATTTAACGTGGAAACCTTGTAAAGGGAAAAACCACTTGGGACCGACAACCCAAAAATTGTTCACTCTTTTGAAGTGAGGTCAGTCAAGATCCAACCCTGTTAAAGGTTACAAACACACTATCAGGTGTGACCTTGTTAGAGGATTTTAGACTAGAATTTATCATCCAACCAGCATTCACTATGGGGTTGACAGAATAACAATGTTCATTCTATGAATGATACATCATAAGACTTTCAGAGTCCACTGGGTTAAGAGATTTAAACTATATACAATGGTTAAATATGTAACAGTAAAATGACCTGCCTTAATACAACTTCAATTGCAAATTATAGATCAATATTCAGTCCATAAAATCCTTCTACTCAATAATTCACTTCAGATTCAATACTGTATCAACTTACTATCCATCGGTAATAGCTCTTTGTAGCTTGGTAACTATTCTGTAGCTCAGTTCTTACTAACCAGTATGATCAAAATGCATGAAAGCTTGTTCACGCAAAATTCTTGTAGCTTTATCTTCTTCTTCTAGCATCTTTTTAACTAAATTCTGTTCTCTTATATAGATGAGTAAATCATTTTCCTCTCCACCATCAGATTTTGCTGCTTAACCTCATTCATAGATTTTTCTGCTTAAAACTTTCTCGGTACTTGTGTCAATAACACGTTTCAATTTGCTCTGTTAGATCTTCCTTAAATTTTGTTAGCCGTTGATCTTTGTAACAAACATTATCTGTTACCTTGATGTTATACTCTTGCCAGCTCATCAGTCTTATCGGCTAAACTGATCATTTAATTCATTCTATCCTCAGTTAATAAAGAATGCATCAGTGAACACTACTCAGTTAATACTATGGTTGATATACACTACACTCCGTCGATGTATACTAGAAGTGCTTCATTCACCGACATCACTAGTTTGTGTCTTTCAGTTCTATACTTCATTATAGATGAATGCAACATAACAAAGTCAATACCATCAAGTCATAGACCTACCAACAAGTTACTCAATATGTTCCTTATCCTCATCTGTCATGTACATCTTTCCTCATGTAGATTTCTTTGTTCTTCATCTCTTTTCACCTTTCTTCAGATGTCTCGGTATAGTAACTTACAAGATAAGTGCTGTCAAACTAGTTGACATCAATGACAACATAATACTAATTTAATCATATTCCATATCTAATCAGCAACTTCTCAGTGATCATGTAATCACAAATACTTCAATCAGATTCCAAATCAGTTGTAGTCCAACAATGTCTTGATGGCTTGCAGGTTGCAAGCTAGTGCATCATGCATTATTTATGAGCTCATTGTTTGAGTGCTGACCAATCAAATAAGAACATGAGGTGCTCAAACAGTAAGCACATAAACAATGCATGATGCCCTAGTTGTAGGTAGTTATCTCTTCTATAATGATGGAGGAGTGAAAGGTAATGATCAATGAGGTTGCTGCTAATAGATCATACATTAATACACTTACTATTTTGAATTTGAGCTTAGGCATCATGCAATGTTATTGCTGTCATTGCATGCTTGTTGTTGTTGTGCATCATATATTGTTTTATACATTGTTTATTTCATTGAGACCTTGAGCTTGACATTTGTAATGTATTTTCTGTTATTGGATCAATGCTACCATGTTGTTAAGGATATAGATGCATTGAATCACCAATGCCATTCTATTTTGATAGCAACAATATAACAAACAAAGCACCCTCTAATCAAATAGGGACATTAGTAAGACATTTAATGCATTATAACCTCATCATGATGATAAAAATTTCATTGGCTCAAAGCACATAGAAATTCAAAATAGTAGGGTATCTTAATCTTTATGAGCTCAAATTCAAAATAGTAAGTGCATTATTTTATTATTGATGTCCCTATTTGATCTAATAGCATCAATATAACAAACAGAGCACTGACCAATCAAATAGGGACATGAGGTGCTCAAAAAGTGAGCTCATAAAATAATATATTTAGTCTTAATAAAATCTTATAAAACAACATATATTGTGTAAAGTGTTTGATCTCTTTTTATTTATTTTGTTGTTGATATTCACTATGTGGTACTCCCCGTTTATAATCATTTCATGAGGAAATGTCTTGATGGCTTGTGGGCTGCAAGCTAGGGCATTATGCATTATTTTTGAGCTCACTGTTTGAGCACCGACCAATCCAATAGGGACATGAGGTGCTCAAACAATGAGCTCATAAACAATGCATGATGCCCTAGTTGTAGGTAGTTATCTCTTCTATAATGATGGAGGAGTGAAAGGTAATGATCAATGAGGTTGTTGCTATTAGATCATACATTAATACACTTACTATTTTGAATTTGAGCTTGGGCACCATGCAATGTTATTGCTGTCATTGCATGCTTGCTGTTGTTGTGCACCATATATTGTTTTATACACTATTTATTTCATTAAGACCATGAGCTATTGTAATTGACTATATTCTTTTGGGATCTGATCTATTGTAGTTATTTCTTTTTTCTTTGAGTCATTATTTACAATTAATTTTGATGCAATATTTGTGTGAAGAACAAGAACAAAATGGTGAACAAGTGTATTTGATAAAGATAAACATGATACATTTTGTTAGGTTGATTGGGTTGGCCTGGTACCATTTACATGGCCTGGCCATATATTAAATAGTGAGCTCATGAACAATGCTAGTATTAAATAGTGAGCTCATGAACAATGCCATTATTAAATAGTGAGCTCATGAATAATGTATGATGCCCTAGCTTGCAACCCGCGAGCCATCAAGACATTTCCTCATGAAATGATCATAAATGCGGAGTACCACATAATGAATATCAACAACAAAACAAATAAAGAGAGATCAAACACTTCACACAATGCCTTGAAGATAATAGAAGTGATGCCCTAGATCTCAAAGCTCATAGGTCATCAAGCATTCCAAATGAAAAGATGTAAACAATGCCAGTATTAAACAGTGAGCTCATGAACAATGTATGATGCCCTAACTTGTAGCCCGTGAGCAATCAAGACATTTCCTCATGAAATGATCATAAACATAGAGTACCACATAGTGAATATCAACAACAAAATAAATAAAGAGAGATCAAACACTTCACACAATGCCTTGAAGGTAATAGCAACAATGCCCTAGCTCTCAAAGCTCGCTGGTCATCGAGCATTCCAAATGCTAAGATGTAAACAATGCCACTATTAACATTCATATTGTGCCATTAAATCAACAAATGCCATCAAAATGAAATTGAGGTGCTCAAACAGTGAGCTCATAAACAATGCCCTCTTCGCACCACACAAAAGTGCAGTGCCGTCTTCGCGGTAGCTCTTCAAATTCACAAAAATTACAAATGACACTTTCTTTTTCAAAATTACAAAATTACAAAAAATTTATTGGCTCAAACCACATAGAAATTCAAAACAGTAGGATATCTTAATCTTTATGAGCTCAAATTTAAAATAGTAAGTGTATTATTTTATTACTGATGTCCCTATTTGATCTAATAGCATCAATATAACAAACAGAGCACCGACCAATCAAATAGGGACATGAGGTGCTCAAACAGTGATCTCATAAAACAATTTATTTAGTCTTAATAAAATCTTATAAAACAACATATATTGTGTGAAGTGTTTGATCTCTCTTTATTTGTTTTGTTGTTGATATTCACTATGTGGTACTCCCCGTTTATGATCATTTCATGAGGAAATGCCTTGATGGCTTGTGGGCTGCAAGCTAGGGCATCATGCATTATTTATGAGCTCATTGTTTGAGCACCGACCAATCAAATAGGGACATGAGGTGCTCAAACAGTGAGCTCATAAACAATGCATGATGCCCTAGTTGTAGGTAGTTATCTCTTCTATAATGATGGACGAGTGAAAGGTAATGATCAATGAGGTTGCTGCTATTACATCATACATTAATACACTTATTGTTTTGAATTTGAGCTCAGGAATCATGCAATGTTATTGCTATCATTGCATGCTTGCTACTATTGTGCACCATATATTGTTTTATACACATAGAATAATAGGTTTGGGGACTTAGACTTATGTTCAATTCTTAGTAATGGTTTGGGGAACTAATTACTAGATGAGTGACTACAGTACCCTAGTTTGCATTATTAGATGATCTTGTTTAATTTGTGTTCATTTCATGTAAAGATACATGCAAAGGAAAATAAATTTTTGCACCTAAAGATTACATGTATATATATGAAAAATAACTTCTATATACTATACAAGGAAAATAACTTTCAGAAGAAAATGCAAGAGTACAAGCATACATAAAAGGATGAACATAAATAATAAGGGTGCCAGACATTGCCTGAAGTGATGAATTTTTGACTCGGGTATGAATCTAGTGTGCCCCTGTGTGATCTAGAACCTGCAAAGAAAAGAGAGATGGGGGTTAGATAAAAAAAAATCTAAGCAATGAATAGCATCCTATTACTGATCCTCATCTAAAATTATGCATGTGCATAGTCAAGCCATACACTTCTGAAAGAAAAACCAAGCTCACGGTCTCAATGAAATAAATAGTGTATAAAGCAATATATGGTGCACAACAACAACAAGCATGCAATGAAAACAATAACATTTCATGATGCCCGAGCTCAAATTCAAAACAGTAAGTGTATTAATGTATGATCTAATAGCAGCAACCTCATTGATCATTACCTTTCACTCCTCCATCATTATAGAAGAGATAACTACCTACAATTATATTTCATAATTCCTCCTTTGAAGTATATATATATCAAGTATAATTATGAGTTTACATCATATATTTAGTCTTAATAAAATCTTATAAAACAACATAAAACTAACCCAAAATACTTTGTCTTAATAAAATCTTAATAAAACAATATGTTTAGTCTTAATAAAATAATACACTTACTATTTTGAATTTGAGCTCAGGCATCATGCATTGTTTATGATCTCACTATTTGATTACCGGCCAATCAAATAGGGACACGAGGTGCTCAAAAAATGAGCTCATAAACAATGCATGATTCCCTAGCTTACATCTCACAATCCATCAAGACATTTCCTCATGAAATGATCATAAATAGGGAGTACCACATAGTGAATATCAACAACAAAACAAATAAAGAGAGATCAAACACTTCACACAATGCGTTGAAGGTAATAGAAATGATGCCCTAGCTCTCAAAGCTCACAGGTCATCAAGAATTCCAAATGAGAAGATGTAAACAATGCCAGTAGTAAACAGTGAGCTCATGAACAATGTATGATGCCCTAGCTTGCAGGCCGCGAGCCATCAAGATATTTCTTCATGAAATCATCATAAACGGGGAGTACCACATAGTGAATATCAACACCAAAACAAATAAAGAGAGATCAAACACATCACACAATATATGTTGTTTTATAAGATTTTATTAAGACTAAATATATTGTTTTATGAGCTTATTGTTTGAGCAACTTGTGTCCCTATTTGATTGGTCAGTGCTCTATTTGTTATATTGATGCTATTAGATCGAATAGGGACATCAGTAATAAAATAATACACTTATTATTTTGAATTTGAGCTCATAAAATAATACACTTATTGGTTTGAATTTTCAAATGACCAATGAGTGATAATTTCAAAAGTGTATCATAATTAAAGGCATGTGAATTCATATTGTACTCAATCTGAATGCCACTGTGTAATGTTTTTACTTACGATATTTTGAGACCCCTCTCCATTTTAAACTAACCTATGAATTCAAAGCAGAAATTATGAAATATAGTTGTAGGTAGTTGTAGGAATTATTAAATATAGTCTCTATTTTAAACTTTTAAGAAATTTTTACATCTTTTCATCAAATGACCCAAAAACATCAAGAATCGTCATATATGGTCGCTAATAGCCAAATTTTAGAAGAATATGAATGAATGCAAACATACATAAGTGGATGAACATAAATAATGAAGGTACCAGACATTACCTGAAGTAATGAAGTGTTGACCTAGGATTCAATCTAGTATGCTCTTGTATGATCCAAAACCTACAAGGAAGGAAAAGATGGGGCTAGATCCAAAGGATCTAAGCACTGCCTGGCACCCTATTACTGATCCTCATCTACAATTATGCATGTGCATAGTCAAACCATACATAGACTCAAAAACATGGTATCATTGATGCAATAACAAAAAATACATTACAAATGCCAAGCTCACAGTCTCAATGAAATAAACAGTGTATAAAACAATATATGGTGCACAACAACAACAAGCATGCAATGACATTAATAACATTGCATGATGCCCAAGCTTAAATTCAAAATAGTAAGTGTATTATTGTATGATCTAATAATAGCAACCTCATTGATCATTACCTTTGACTCCTCCATCATTATAGAAGAGATAACTACCTACAACTATATTTCATAATTCCTCCTTTGAAGTCATAGGTTAGTTTAACTATTGGATAATAAGCTGATAGGAGTTTTGAATAGATTTGAATAAAAACTAAGAGTATTGAATTTTATTTGTTCCTATTGTGATTTCAGGGGAGAAGAAGGCTAAGACCTTTTCAGCGGATCAGGGTGGTGTATATAGCTTGTAAGTTTATAGGTTTGCAATTTTTTTGTTTGAGGCTTAATTATACAATATTTATACAATTACTTTTGATGCAATATTTGTGTGAAGAACAAGAACAAAATGGTGAATGAGTGTATTTGACAAAGATAAACATGACACATTTTGTTGGGCTGATTGGTTTGGCCTGGTACCATTTACATGGCCTAGCTAGATATTAAACAGTGAGCTCATGAACAATGCCAGTATTAAACAATGAGCTCATGAACAATGTATGATGCCCTAGCTTGCAGCCTGCGAGCCATCAAGACATTTCCTCATGAAATGATCATAAATAGGGAGTACCGCATAGTGAATATCAACATCAAAATAAATAAAGAGAGATCAAACACTTCACACAATGCCTTGAAGGTAATAGAAATGATGCCCTATCTCTCAAAGCTCGCTGTTCATCAAGCATTCCAAATGAAAAGATGTAAACAATGCCAGTATTAAATAGTGAGCTTATGAACAATGTATGATGCCCTAGCTTGTAGCCCATGAGCCATCAAGACATTTCCTCATGAAATGATCATAAACGAGGAGTACCACATAGTGAATATCAATAGAAAAATAAATAAAGAGAGATCAAACACTTCACACAATGCCTTGAAGGTAATAGCAACGATGCCCTAGCTTCATGGGTCATCAAGCATTCCAAATGAAAAGATGTAAATAATGCCATTATTCAATAGTGAGCTCATAAACAATGATGCCCTGGCTTGCAACCCGCGAGCCATCAAGACATTTCGTCATGTAAATGATCATAAACAGGGAGTACCACATAGTGAATATCAACAACAAAACAAATAAAGAGAGATCAAACACTTCACACAATGCCTTGAAGGTAATGTCAAAAATTCCCTAGCTCTCAAAGCTTGTGGGTCATCAAGAATTCCAAATGCAAAGATGTAAACAATGCCAATATTAACATTCATATTTTTCCATTAAATCAAAAATGCCATCAAAATGAAATTGAGTTAATGAGAACACAAAGCTTGAATACCTACCTCAAGTACTAGTGCCCTCTTCCCACACAGTGCTGGCCTCTTCATGAATGCCAAACTCAGATGCCCTCTTTGCGCCATGCAAAAGTGTAGTGCTGTCTTCACGACATCTCTTTGAATTCACAAATTACAAATTACACTTTATTTTTCTTTTTTTTTTGTTTATAAAAAAATGGGTGTCGCAATTACGATGTCATCATCTCTATTATGAAACTATCAGGGGCACTTGAAAAAAAAAAACACAAAAAACAAACACAAATTGTAGTGGTGTCACAAATTGGTGTTGAAATTCAACCCCAAATGTTGTAGTGAGGAATCATGACCCACAACAGTGTAGATCATATAGGTTTCTAGGTAGGGAATGACAATGCTTCCACTGGGAACTTGTAGCATAGCTCATGTTATGGTTACTATAGAAGAGATGATAGTGTTTCCATGGCATCATCTACCTTGTTCTCCATTCTAGGTATCTGTTCAAATGTTATATAAATGAAGAACTTCTTTAGATCATCTACCATGCGCTTGTATGGAACAAGATTTTTATCTTTTGTTTGATACACATTATTGACTTGGTGTATGACTAGTTGTGAGTCTCCATGAGTGTCTAGTTCCATTACTCTCCATTCAATTGTAATTTTCATTCCATTTAACAAAGCTTCATATTCCACTATGTTGTTGGTGCAAGGAAACTTGATCCTAAATGCTTTTGGAATGGAGTAACCCTGTAGTGTGATGAACAATATACCAGCTCCAAATCCATTTTGTGTATAAGATCCATCAAAGAATAAGTGCCATGTTTTGGAAGATAGGTGTATGATAGAGGAATCAATAAATTATAATGCAGGAGTATCTTGGGTCTTTGAGCAACCTTGCATCAACCAAAACATTTTCCTATTTTTTGTTCCTATAGGTTGTTTTCTTTGTAGCCATTGAAATTGTTGGTTTCTTGTTGTGTGAAGTTAATATGATGATGTGGACCTATTTGTGAACCTTATCCTATGTTCTCATATCTTAATTCATTTGGACTTAAGAGTTATCACCATTTTTCTTGAGTATCAATTTTCTAGCCAGTTTCGCATGTAACGTGTGAGTTCTTTGCCTTGCATGGATCCGTTTGAGGAAATGGGACCTTGAGAAGTTGGGGATTTTTTCTTGGATCATGTGTGGACCTAAATGTTACTTCGCATCATGTTTTGTTCATTCTTTCAATATTTTTGGTTTTCTCTTCCTAAGTGGACCTATAATGTAATTTAATGCCCGACTGGCCAACTTGTGGCTTAGCTAGCTATATAAGAAGCTTAGGTTGGTTTAGAGAGTAGTAAGTAGATAGTAGTAGAAGAAGAATAGTAGAAGTAAAGAAGAAGATAATATGTGAGCTAAGGCTCTGAATTCATAATTCTCTTTGTATAAGGCTGAAACTCGAAAGGCCTCACAGTTGGACATGTTGAATGGTTTACAATAATTGTACCAGTGTGGTTGCCAGTTGCCTTGCCTTATTTACATTGCATTTTCACTATTTCATGTGAATTATGTATTTCTTTTGTGTGTAACTCTGAGAAGGGCATGTTTGTTGGTTCAAGTTGAGTCATAGCTGCTTGATTTTGGTTGAGTCTACCCTGCCCTTGGATCGGGTGGTATCAAAATGTGTTCTTTCTGGTGGATTGGATCATGGAGAACCTTATTGGATTGGTTGTAGGATGGTGGATCTGAGATCTGATCTATAACTTGTAGAAGGTTATGATATTGTTGGAACCTGATTGTAAAGATGGTTCATGGTAGAGGAAATGATAATGCTATCATGGATATGTTATGGCAGATTGCAACTAGGCTTGAAGCTATAGAGACAGCCCAGAGAAGAGGTGCACATCTTGAAGATGTTAGTGATGAAGAAGAGGCAACACCTAATCCTGAACCTAAAGTTGAACAAGATGAGGAAAGACTTTTGAGAGTTTCTCTAAGGCTAACTCCAAACTTGCGGTTGAAGTTTCTTTCTATGATGGAAGACTTGAGACCAATGCACTTTTGGATTGTATCTCTGAGATGGATAAGTACTTTGAGTATGAAGGTACTCCTGATAATAATAAGGTTAAGATAGAAGTCACAAAGTTGAAAGGTCATGCATCTCTTTGGTGGGATCATTTGCAAACTGAGAGACAAAAGAGAGGAAAAGAAAAGATCAAGACATGGGTGAAGATTCTTGGAAAGATGAAGAGGAAATTTATTCCAACTGATTACCAAGTTAGTTTGATGAGAAAATTGCAAAATTTGAGACAAAGGGACATGAGCGTGAAGGAATATACTGAGGAATTTTACAAATTGGATATCAGATCTAGACATGTGGATGATGAAGTTGAGAAGGTGGATAGATACTTGAATGGCCTGGGGACATCGATTCAAGATGAGATCAGTTATGTTAAAATAGATAGTGTGGAAGAAGCATACAAATTTTCTTTGAAGGTAGAAGAGAGATTGACAAAAAGACATGATCAAAGGCAGAGAGGAAGAAGTGGCAGATTTAAGAGAAGTAGAGGTAGAACTTATGGAGAAAGTAGTAGATTTGACAATGCAATGCAAGATAAAGGATGGAAAGATGAACCTGTTGGTAGAAGAGGTAATTACTCTAGAGAGCTATACTAGTTACTCTAGGAATAACAATAATGGGAAAAGAGATGAGAAATCTTGGTTTAAAGGTACTTGTTACAAATGTGGTTAAGAAGGACATAGAGCTTTCGAATGTAGTAACTTTGGAAAGAATATTGGAGGAAAATAATGAAATAATTTGGCTTGTGAAGAAGTTGAGGAATTGTCTAATGAACCTTAACATGGTGAAAACTTGATGCTAAGAAGGATCTTGTGTAATGAAGATGCTGATGAAGAACCTATTTTGAGGAAAAGTTTGTTCAAAACCAGATGTAAGATCATAGAAAAATGTTGCAAAGTAATCATTGATAGTGGAAGTTCTGATAATTTAGCATCCGAAGAGTTGGTTAACAAATTGCAGTTGCAGAGATTGAGACACCCTAAGCCTTACCATATTGCTTGGATCCAGAAGGAGCATAACATACTTGCAAGTGAACAATGCCTTGTTAAATTCAAAATTGGGAATTATCATGATGAAGTCTTGTGTGATATTATGCCTATGGATTGTTGTCATATTCTTTTGGGAAGACCTTGGAAATATGATAGGAAAGCTTTTCATGATGGTAGATTGAATCAATATACTATTTGGATGGATGGGAAGAAACAAGTATTATTGCCTTTAGTAGAAAAGTTTGATGAAGATCACTATACGACAGTCAGAGTAGGCTTGGTTGATGGTAAAACATTTGCAAGAGAAATGAAAGAAAAAAATATTTTCTTTGCTTTGATTCCAAGGGAAACTGAGAAACAAGATGAGTTAGAACATGCACCTAAAGTTAAACCTTTGTTGACTGAATTTCATGACATCATTTTTGATAATGTACCTGATGGTTTTCCTCCTATGAGAAGTATAAGTCATTGTATGGATTTGATACCTGGAGCTAGTTTGCCTAATAAAGCACCACATAGGTTGACACCTGATGAAAAGACTGAGTTGAACAGACAAGTGCAAGAATTACTTGACAGGGGTTTGATTAGGGAAATTTTGAGTCCTTGTGCAGTACCTTCTATGTTAGCACCAAAAAAGAATGGAGAATGTGCATTGATTCTAGAGCTATGAACAAGATAATAGTAACGTACAAATTTCCTTTGCCTAGGATGGATGACATAATGAATAGTTTGAGTGGAGTGAAGTATTTCACAAAGATTGATTTGAAGAGTGGTTATCAATAGATGAGGATTAGAGAAGGGGATGAATGGAAAACTAATTTTTAAGACTAATGAAGGTTTGTATGAATGGTTAGTTATGCCTTTTGGTTTGACTAATGCACCTAGTACTTTCATGAGGCTGATGAATGAAGTTTTGAAAAGATTCTTGGGTAGGTTTGTAATTGTATATCTTAATGACATTTTGATATTTAGTAAGACTAAGGAAGGACATCTTGAATATATCAGACAAGTATTGCAGAGATTGAAGGAAGAAAAGTTACTAATTAATTTGAAGAAATGTTCATTTATGAAAGAATAGATTGGGTACCTTGGTTTTGTAATTTTAGCTAATGGATTGAAGATGGATCCTTAGAAAGTAAGAGTTATACTTGATTGGCCTACACCAGAGAATATTGGAGAGGTAAGATCATTTCATGGACTAGCAAGTTTTTATAGGAAGTTAATCAGAAATTTCAGTTCTATTTGTAATGCTATGATTGAAACTACGAGAGGAGATAAAAGGGATTTCAAATGGACACATGGAGCACAAAAGAGTTTTAAAACATTGAAACATAGAATTGCATAATTGCCTACACTTGCTTTGCCTGATTTTAGTAAAGTTTTTCAAGTTGAATGTGATGCTAGTGTAAGTTTAGTTGGAGCTATTTTGAGTCAAGAAGGAAGACCTGTAGCTTTCTTTAGTGAGAAATTGAATGATGCTAAGAGAAAATATTTAGTTTAAGACCATGAATTCTATGTTATTGTTCAAGATTTGAAGAAATGGAGACATTATTTGATGCCTAAAGATTTTGTGTTGTATACTGACCATAAAGATTTGTAGTATTTGGGAAGTTAGAATAAATTGAATCAGAGACATATAAAGTGGGTTGAGTTCTTGTAGAATTTTTCCTTTTCATTGAAACATAAAAGTGGACAGTTGAATAAAGTTGCTAATGCCTTGAGCTAGAGAAGAAATTTGCTAACAGAAGTGAGAGTTGAGGTACTTGGTTTTGATGATTTGAAGTGTTTGTATGAATCTGACATTGATTTTGCAGAACCTTGGAAAGCTTGTAAAGAACAAACAATGAGTGATAAGTGGACTGATTAATTCATTCAAAAATACATGTTGTTTAAAGGAGTTCAGTTGTGCATACCTAGAGGATCTATGAGATAGAACATAATAAAGGAGAAACATAGTGGTGGACTTGTTGGACATTTTGGGATTGATAAGACTGTGAAACTAATTTTGGAAACATACTTTTGGCCACAGATTTTTAGGGATGTACAGAGAATGGTTAGAGGTTGCATAATTTTCCAAACAAAAAAAGGAACTAGTCATAATTTGGGATTGTATACACCTTTTCATGTACTAGATAGAGCTTGGAACAATGTGAGTATGTACTTTGTTCTTGGATTGCCTAGAACTCAGAGAGGCAATGATTCTATTTTGGTAGTGGTTGACATATTTTATAAGATGGCTCATTTCATACCATGTAAGAAGACATCTGATGCATTACATGTAGCTGAATTATTTTTCAAGGAAGTGGTAAGATTGCATGGTTTGCCTAAATCTATTGTTTCAGACAGAGATACTAAGTTTACAAGTTATTTTTGGAGAACACTTTGGAAGAAGATGAATACAAAGTTGAAGTTTAGTTCTACATTTCACCCTCAAACAGATGGATAGACTGAAGTTATGAATAGAAGTTTGGGAAACTTGTTGAGATGTTTAGTTGTAGAAAAGCATGCTAATTGGGATTTAGTTTTGGCACAAGTAGAGTTTGTGTATAATAATTCTATGAATAGAAGTACTAAGAGGACACCATTTGAGATTTTTACTAGATTTCATCCTAAGGGAACCAAAAAGTTGAGAGATTTTCCTACTGAGACAAGAAGAAGTGCTGAAGTTAAGGATTTTACAGTATTCATGAGAAATTTGCATGATGAAGTCAAAAGGAATTTGGAGGACAGTAATATGAAATATAAAGAAAGAGTAGATTAGAGGAGGAGACATAAATATTTTAAAGTTGGAGATGGGGTTATGATTCATTTAAAGAAGAATAGATTTCTAGTTGGTACTTACAACAAGCTGAAAATGAAGAAGTTTGGACCTTGTAAGATTTTGAAGAAGTTTGACAGTGGAAATGCTTATGAAGTGGAATTTCTAGAAGACATGGATATATCACCTATGCTCAATATTGCTGATATCTTTGAGTAATTTGAATCAACTAATGAGATAGAAGATGATCTAGATTATCCTAAGAAGAGTAAAGAAAGCATCAAGAAGATCTTGAATAGTAGAGTAAGCAAGAGTACCAGAGGAAACAACTACATGGAATACCTAGTTTAGTGAAAGACAAGCCAATTGAAGATAGTTCATGGATTACAAAAGCTGAGTTCGATCTTTATGATTCAGGTCAGAATATGAGTAGTTCCTGATGTGGAAATCAACTCTTTATTTACCCTAGGTGTCTGATGAAGGAGCATCTTGGGTCTTTGAGCAATCTTGCATCAACCAAATTTTTTGACCCTATAGGTTGTTTTCTTTGGAGCCCTTGCAATTGTTGGTTTCTTGTTGTGCAAAGTTAATGTGATGATGTGGACCTATTTTTGAACCTTATCCTATGTTCGCATATCTTAATTCATCTGGACTTAAGAGTTATCACCATTTTCCTCAGGTATCAATTTTTCAGCCAGTTTCACATGAAACGTGGGAGTTCTTTGCCTTGCGGGGATCCGTTTGAGGAAATAGGACCTTGTGAAGTTGGGGATTTGTTCTTGGATCACATGTAGACCTAAATATTACTTCGTATCATGTTTTGTTCATTATTTTAGTAGTTTTGGTTTTCTCTTCCTAAGTGGACCTATAATGTAATTACATGCCTGACTGACCAACTTGTGGCTTAGCTGGCTATATAAGAAGCTTAGGTTGGTTTAGAGAGTAGTAAGTAGATAGTAGTAGAAAAAGAATAGTATAAGTAAAGAAGAAGATAATATATGAGCTGAGGCTCTGAATTCATAATTCTATTTGTATGAGACCAAAACCTGGAAGGCCTCACAACCAGGCATATTGAATGATGTGCAATAATTGTACCAGTATGGTTGCCAGTTGCCTTTCCTTATTTCCATTGTGTTTTCATTGTTTCATGTGAATTATGTATTTCTTATGTGTGTAACTCTGAGAAGGGCATGTTTGTTGGTTCAAGTTGAGTCAAATCTCCTTGATTCTAGTTGAGTCTACCCTTCCCTTGCATCAAATTCCATCTGAATTGGTTGGTCATCAAACATTGGAGCTTCAACTAGTTGATCTACGATGACTTGTCCTTTAATGGATTTTCAATCAATATATTCAATGTCAAATTCACTTAGTAGCATTATCCATTTTTCTAATCTACTTGTGAGAGAAAATTTACTTAACAAATATTTCAATGGTTCAATTTTTGCTACTAGTTGTGTGGTATGAGCTAACATGTAGTGCCTCAATTTCTACGATGCAAAGATCACAACTAGACACACCTTTTCTATCATAGAATAGTTCTTTTCATAAGAAGCCAATGTTCGACTGATATAGTAGATAGCTCTTTCCTATTTATTCTCATCATGTTGCATCAAAAATACCTCCAGTGATGTATCTGTAGTAGATACATACAATATTAATGGCTTTCCTTGAATAGGAGGCATGAGAATTGGTGATTTTCCAAGTATTGTTTGATATGATTAAAGTTCTTCTCACATTCCTCACTCCATTTGGAGGTCACACCCTTATGCAATGTCTTAGTGAAAGGTTGTAATATATCAGTTAACTAAGAGATGAAGTGTCTGATGGATTTCACCCTTCCTTGTAAGGTCCACATTTGATTGATGTTCTTAGGAGGTTGCATCTCCATGATTTATTTGACCTTTGCTAGATCTAACTCAATACGTTTTTTTGAAACAATGTACCCTAGAAGGTTTCTTGAAGTGACACCAAAGGCACATTTCTTAGGATAAAGTCAGAGATTAAAATTTTCCATTCTATCTAGTATTGTACCCAAGTCAGCTAGATGTTCAGATCTTTTCATTGATTTAGCCAAGGTGTCATCAACATAGTCATCCATATTTTTATGCATCATATCATGAAAGATAGATGTCATGGCCCTTTGATATGTAGCACCAAAGTTCTTAAGACCAAATGTCATTACATTCCAGCAGAACATACCCCATGCACAGGTGAAAGCTATCTTCTCTTGATCTTCTGGAGCTATCTTGATTTGGTTGTATCTGAAGAAACCACCCATTAAAGAGCACATTTCAAATCCTATAGTCATGTCTACTATCATATCAATGTTTGGTAGTGGAAAATCATCCTTAGGGAACACTTTGTTTACATCTCTGAATTCTGTGCATACTCTAATAGATTTATCTAGTTTTGATACTAGAACTATGTTTGAGATCCATTTTGCATAATCCATAAGTTTGATAAATCCAGCTTTAAGCAATTTCTCTAGCTCAACTTTGACAAGGAGTACAACATGAGGATGCATTTTTCATAAATTTTTCTTGATTGGTTTAACTCCTGGAGAGATAGAGAGATGATGCATGATGAGATTAGGATCTAAGCTTGACATATCTAAATATTTCCATGCAAAGTTGATCTTTTTCTCTATTAAGAATTTTGTGAATGCCTATTTTTCTTCTTCTGATAGAGATTGTGCTACATGAATTAACTAAGGTTCTTCTGCTATGTCCAAATTGATAGGTTGAGTTGGTTCTATCAAAATTGGTGATCTATCCAATAAATGACTTAGAAGGACATCAAATATCTCATCCTTAGGCACCTAAAAGAGGTTTTCACCTTCAGATACATCTTTTATCTTTACTATTTTTGGTTATGAGACCGCCACATAGTGATTTTCACCCTCAGAACTCTTTTTGTTTTTTCTTTTATTCTTTTGACTGAGATATTTGATATCCAACTCTATCATGCTGACACTCAGTTCACTGATGGAAGTTTTCATAGGTTCAACCATGTGTAGATAACATGCCAAGGCATAGTCTATTTGGAAGGTATGGATATCTTGGTTTGGATCATTGGATGTTTGGTCAATAAGCTCAGGATGTTGGATAGTAAGGGAAGGGAAGGATTGTCTGACAATGTTTACACATACAATATTTTCATCATTGATTCTGACCCAACTCCCAAATTTTAAAGTGATATTACGACTCAAGATATTTAGTTCATTAAGTGTCTCAACGTCATTGTTGGATCCTACATTAGTAATAGGTGAATCAAACTCACAAGGTCTGTCATTTCATTCTAGGCTCACATCAGTTGTAGGTGTGTATTGGTGAATGACATCAATATATTTTTCTATTATGAGCTCTTCATCATCTAGTTCTGGAATGACTCCCCATTTATAGTCATTAGATTCTTCATTAGGACCTTTGGGAAAGTGAAGAACATGTGTAAAATTAGGACGAATCCCCCAAGCAGGGTTCAAATTTTGAAAGGAATTCATACTCATGAGAATCTATCTCAGAACCACTAGAGTGTCCCAAATGTTCAACTATTATGAGAGGTATACCTTCTTCTTGTTGTTTATTTTTAGGATCAGTCGATTCTTGTGTTGTGACTATCTTTTGTGCAGTAGATGCTTGTGTGTCTACTACGTTGATTCTTTCTTTAGGTTTCTTTTCATCCTCAAGAAGGTCTAAGATGTGTCGAGGTATACGTTCATAAGGAAAAACATCAGTGGTATCTAAATCATCACTGTTTGAGTGTTGTGTTTTTTCCTTTTGCTGAGTAGTTGTTCTTGGTTCTATCTGTTCTATGATATGTGGAGTTTCTACTGAGATGGAAAGGTTTCTTTTGATATCCTATGCATGTAGTATCTTTGGTTGTCCTCCCACAATGTTCAATAGGTTTTATGATGCATTTGCCTCTTGTTCCTAGAGGTCCTTTTCTAATATATCCCATTTTAGACATTAGCTTGTGTCCTGGTCCATAAGGAATCTTAGGTGATTTAGAGTCACACTTTTGAACTGTTTGTGAGTGAGGCTCATCTTTGTATAACCAAGCTAATATAGCTTCTTCTTCATCTTATTCTTTCTTGGACACCCGTTCTGTGATGAAGCTCCCATCAAAGATAACCTGGGGTTCTTTAGTTGTAGGTTTCACTTTCTCCAAAGGTTGTCCATAAGACTTAGGCAAAAGTGGGAGAGATGTGAGAGATAAGACCAATTCTGATGTAAGAGCATCTTGGGTCCTTGACAAAACTATGTCACCAAAAACAATTTGGAGTTTGTCTGTGTTGCTCGGTTCCTACTTTGACTGAGTTGGTCAGTAGTTGGTAGGTTTCCTTTGGTTACCAAGTGTGATTGGTTATTTCCTAGGTGGTCGGTTGTTTCATCGGCACTCAACATTTCTTGTCTGCTACTCGGTTACTATGCTCATCGGTGGGTTTAGTTTTAGTTTCTATTGTGGTTGACTTGTGAATTTATGTTGGATCACATATTGAATGTTGATATCAGTCATTAGGAGACATGTGGTCCCATATCTGACCATTTCTTCCATTGATTGTGGATCTAAAGGCTAACTTAGTTTGGTAGCTTCTTGTATAAATGTAGTTGTTGGTTTAGAGTTTAGGAGGTAGTTTGGAAGGGAGTTTTTGAATAGGAGTTGGTAGAAGATAGAATTGGAGATTTTGATAGATCCTTGCATGTTTGAGGACTTCTAAATTTCATTGTAATATCTGGCCCTAACTGAGAAGGTCTTACAACCTGACATGTATCATTCTATTTGATGAAAATATATGAAAGCTTCTGTATTCTCTCTCTCACTATTGTTGTTTGTTTTCTTCCACATGTGTTGAGTAGGCTTGGATCATTAGGGCATGCCATTGTTTGGCCCCTCTTGCTCCCTGCCTTGTGTCAGGTGGTATCAGATCAAGGTGAGATCTTGATCTAGGTTTGCAGATCTAGGTTTATAGGTTCCTCTTGAAGCCCTAGTTGATTGTTGTGGGGTAGCATATTGCGATCTGACCTGCAATTGTAGAGGGTTGTCAAGATCATTTGTGGGAGGCAAGATGTAGATCTAGGATTTCCATAAATGCTAAGGCAAATTTATGCTAGGTTAGAAGCTGTTGAAACAACCCAAAGAAGAGGTAGACATCTTGAAGATGTTAGTGATGATGAAGTTGAGGAAGAACAGGTGAATGTAGAACCTGCACCTATTATGGATCAAGGTGAAGAAATATTTTTGAAGGCTTTGAAAAGTCTGAAGTCAACACCACATTTCAATCCTCCTGAGTATGGTGGAAAGCTAGATTCTGATGAATTGGTGGACCGGATCACCGAGATGGTAAAGTATTTTGAATATGAAAACATACCTGAAGACAAGAAAGTGAAAATTGCAAGCACAAAGTTGAAAAGTCATGCATCCTTATGGTGGGAACATCTGCAGCTAGATAGGAAGAGGAAAGGAAAAGACAAAATCAAGGTATGGAATAAAATGGTGAACAAATTGAAAGGAAAATTCTTACCTTGTGATTATCAGATTAACCTAGTTCGGCAAATGAAAAGTTTGAGATAGAAAGATAGCTCGGTAAAGGAGTATACTAAGGAATTCTATAGATTAGATATCAGACTTGGACATGATTAAGATGATGTGGAAAGAATTGGTAGATACTTGAATGGTTTGAGAGTTTCCATCCAAGAGGAAATTAGTATGGTCAAGTTGGAGCACATTGAAGAGGCTTATCAATTTGCTTTGAAAGCTAAGGAGAAATTGAACAAAAGACATGAGCAAAGACAAAGAGGTCGAGGTGGTAGATTCCCTAGAGGAAGAGGTAGATCTAATGGTGAAAATGGTAGATCTGAACTAGAAAAGACAAATCTAGAAAAAGGCAAGACCGAGTGGAAAGGTGAAAGTTCATCTAGAGGTAGAGGCAGTAACTACCGAGGTGGTTATAGCAGAGGAAGTTTCCAAGGAAATTGTTACAATTTTGGAGAAGAAGGTCACATATATTTTGAATGTACACATGCTAGTAAGAAGGTTGGTAGTAGTAGAAATTCTTTGGTGCAAGAAGAGTCACTGAATGAACCTGATAAAGAAAATAACTTGATGGTAAGGAGAGCACCATCAAATGAAAGTGAGAAGGAAGATCCAGTAAGGAAAAGTTTGTTCAAGACCAGATGTAGATTTTCTCACAAAGTTTGGAAGGTAATCATTGACAGTGGTAGCTTGGAGAATCTGGCATCTGAAGAGATGGTTGCAAAATTGTAGTTGGAAAGATTGGTACATCCGAAGCCCTATCAGATTTCATGGATAAAAAATGAGCATAGAA
Organism: Chamaecyparis obtusa; assembly: GCA_027943335.1. Lineage (NCBI taxonomy): Eukaryota > Viridiplantae > Streptophyta > Pinopsida > Cupressales > Cupressaceae > Chamaecyparis > Chamaecyparis obtusa. Next base: position 1,533,447 of record BSBK01000188.1, on the reverse strand, counting down.
TCCTGGTAAGTGAAAATTTTTATGTGAATTTGAAGATTAGAAAGTACTATGATAAGGTGTTATGTGATATCGTGCCTATGGATTGTTGTCATATTTTGTTGGGTAGACCTTGGCAATATGATAGACATACTATATATGATGGGAGATTGCATAAGTATACTTTTGTGGTTGATGGAAACAAACAAATATTGTTACCATTGATGGAAGAACCTATTAATAATGTTTGAACATCTGTGAAAGTTTGTTAACTCTTTGAAGAGGAATGATGTATGTTTTGCTGTGATTGCTAACAAACCAAGTAAGAAAATAGAGGATAATGTCCTTGAGGAGATTGATAAGTTACTCACCAAGTATAGTGATATCATTTTTGATAATGTAATTGATGGTTTACCACCGAAAAGAACCATTAATCATTCTATGGATCTAATCCATGGATCTAGTTTACCGAATAAAGCACCTCATCGGTTGACACCTACTAAGAATCAGGAATTGAACTGACAGATTCAAGAATTGCTAGAGAAAGGTTTGATCAGAGAAAGTTTGAGTCCTTATGCAGTACATACTATATTGGCACCAAAGAAGAATGGAGAATGGAGAATGTGTACCGATTCTAGAGAAATCAACAAGATAACAGTGAAGTATAGGTTTCCTATACCGAGAATGGATGATATAATGGACAGTTTGACTGGAGCAAAGTATTTCACCAAAATTGATTTGAAAAGTGGGTATCATCAGATCAGAATCAGAGAAGGTGATGAATGGAAGACTGCTTTCAAGACAAAAGAAGGTTTGTATCAGTGGTTGGTTATGCATTTTGGTTTAACTAATGCACCAAGTACTTTTATGAGGTTGATGAATGAAGTTTTGAAGAAATTATTAAGTAAGTTTGTGATTGTATATCTTGATGATATTCTGATATTCAGTAAGACCAAAGAAGAATATTTTTTGCATGTTAGAAAAGTTTTGCAGAGATTGAAAGAGGAAAAGTTGCTAATAAATCTTAAAAAGTGTTCATTCATGAAAGAGGAGATTGTGTATTTGGGATTTGTTATTTCAGCTGATGGTTTGAAGATGGATCTTGAAAAGGTTGAAGCTATTTTGAATTGGCCTACACCTATGAATGCTAGTGAGGTAAGATCATTTCATGGTTTGGCAAGTTTTTACTGAAAGTTCATAAGGAATTTCAGTTCAATTTGTAATGCTGTGAATGAAACTATGAGAGGAGACAAAAGAGAATTCAAGTGGACAAATGGAGCTGACAAAAGTTTTGGCATTACCTAATTTTAGTAAGGTATTTGAAGTAGAATGTGATGCAAGTGGAAGTGCAATTAGAGCTATGTTGATTCAAGAAGGTAAACTTGTTGCTTTCTTTAGTGAAAAGTTGAATGATGCTAGAAGGAAATATTCTGTGTATGATCAAGAATTCTATGCTATTGTTCAAGCACTAAAGAAATGGAGACATTATTTAATACTGAGTGAATTTGTGTTGTATATTGATCATAAGGCTTTACAGTATTTGGGTAGTCAGAATAAGTTGAATTAGAGACATATGAAATGAGTTGAGTATTTGCAGAGTTATACATTTGTGATAAAGCATAAGAGTGGAGTCACTAACTGAGTTGCTGATGCATTGAGTAGAAGAAGATCTTTGATGACCAAGATGAAAATTAAAGTTCTTGGTTTTGATGAGATGAGAGATTCTTATGAGTTTGACCCTGATTTTTTTGAGCCATGGAGAAAGTGCAGGGCACCTATTCAAGATCAACAAGATACTAAATGGGATGAATATTTTATTCAGGAAGGTATGTTGTTTATAGGTATTCAGTTGTGTATACTGAGAGGAATAATGAGAACTAATCTGATAAAAGAGAAACATAGTAGTGGTTTGGTTGGACATTTTGGTATTGATAAAACATGGAATTTTCTTAAGAAGAAGTACTATTGGTTGCAGTTGTAAAAAGATGTTTAGAAATTTGTGAAAGTTGTGGAATTTGTCAAGTTGCAAAAGGAGTAAGTCAGAATACTGGATTGTATGTACCGATTGCTGTTCCTAAGAAACCTTGGATTGACATCAGTATGGATTTTGTTCTTGGCTTACCGAAGATAATAAGAGGTAATGATTCTATATTTTTTGTTGTAGATAGATTTTCTAAGATGGAACATTTTATACCTTGTAGAAAAATGTCAGATGTAGTACATGTAGCAGATTGTTTCTTTAAGAAAATTGTCAGATTGCATGGATTACTGAGGAGTATTATCTCTGATCGAGATAGTAAATTTTTTGGATATTTTTGGAAAACCCTTTGGAAGAAATTTGGCACTGAGTTGAAATATAGTTCTACATTTCACCCACAAATCGATGGATAGACCGAAGTTGTGAACAAAAGTTTGGGAAATCTTTTGAGATGTTTAGTTGGAGATACTGAGTAATTGGGATTCTATGTTGGCACAAGTAGAGTTTGCATACAATAATTTAGTGAATAGAAGGACTGGAAAGACACCATTTGAGATTGTGAATGACACACAATCGAGAGGTATATCTAATTTGAGAGACATTGCTGATGAGAATAAGAAAAGTACTGAAGGAGTAAAATTTGTTGAGTACATGAAGACATTGCATGAAGATGTGAAGTTGAAGCCGAAAGACAGTAATCAGAAATAGAAAGACAGAGCTGATAGATCAAGGAGACATAAAACTTTTGATGTTGGTGAAGAAGTGATGGTTCATTTGAAGAAAGGCTAATTTCTTGTTGGAACATATGGGAAGCTGAAGATGAAGAAGTTTGGACCTTGCAAGATTTTGAAGAAATTTGACAGTGGAAATGCATATGAAATTGAGTTATCTGATGACATGGACATATCACCTATTTTCAACATTTCTGATTTGTATGAGTATGATGAACTTGATGAAGAAGTGACAGTACCAACAGAATATCCTAAGAAGCAAGATGAAGAAATTGAATAGATTTTGAAGGAAAGAGTTGGCAAGAGTACAAGAGGAAAACAATATATGGAATATCTGGTAAAGTGGAAGAATAGACTGATGCAAGATAGTTCATGGATTTCATAGTCTGAGTTGGATGTAGCTCAGACTAGACCAACCAAATGATTCAGAGAATCATTTCAAAATAACCCTAGGTGTCTGATGCAGGAGCATCTTGGGTCCTTGGCAATCCCGTGTCACCAAAAAAAATTTGGAGTTTGTCCATGTTGCTTGGTTCCTGCTTTGACCGAATTGGTTGGTAGTTGGTCAGTTTCCTTTGGTTATCAAGTGTTTCTTGTTTGCTACTCGGTTACTTGTGCTCACCGATGGGTTTAGTTTTAGTTTTTGCTGTGGCTGACTTGTGCATTTATGTTGGATCATAGATTTAATGTTGATATCAATCATTAGGAGACATGTGGTTTGAGATTTGACCATTTCTTCCATTGATTGTGGATCTGAAGGCTGACTCAGTTTGGTAGTTTCTTGTATAAATGTAGTTGTTGGTTTAGAGTTTAGGAAGCAGTTTGGAAGGGAGTTTTTGCATAGGATTTGGTAGAAGATAGAATTGGAGATTTTGATAGATCCTTGCATGTTTGAGGACTTCTAAATTTCATTGTAATATTTGGCCCTAACTAGGCAGGCCTTACAGCCCGGCATGTATCATTCTATTTGATGAAAATATATGAAAGCTTCTACATTCTCTCTCTCTCATTGTTGTTGTTTGTTTGCTTTTGCATGTGTTGAGCAGGCTTGGATCATTAGGGTGTGCCATTGTTTGGCCTCTCTTTCTCCCTGCCTTGCATCAAATTCCATAGTGTATTCTCCCATACCTGTATCTTTGATCTTGATTCCTTTTGCTATGTCTTCCATCTTAGATGTAGATGCTACGTCAACTTGTTTGGTAGAAGACTCTTTGTTGTGGGGGACAAGTTTATCTACACTTTCCTTCAAAGCATTGTAAGATGCTGACATGTCAGTAGGTATAGTGACCTCTACTCCATCATAGGGGAACTTGACACATTGGTGGTACGTTGATGGAATAGCTTGCATTTCATGAATCTAGGGGCTTCCTAAAAGGATTTTATAGGTCAATGGGAGATCCAATACTTGACAGGTGATATCTCTGATCACAGGTCCCATTCTGATAGGTAGCACAATGACTCCTTTTGAGGATCTTTCTTTCTCATCATATGCTTTTATGGTTATTTTATTTTTAGGATCAATATCATCTTTTGATAATCCCAATTGTGCAACCAATTTATAAGAACAAATATTTAGACCAATGCCTCCATCTATCAAAACATGCTTAACATGATAGTTTTTAATTAGGACTTCAATATGCAAGGGCTGGTTATGCAGATGACTCAGTGAGTTGTCATCTTCCTCTAAAAATGAAATGTATTGAGGAGAGGTCAAGTGACTCACCATGGTTTGGAACCTATCAAGGTCTAGATTTTTGGGAACATTAGAATCAATGAGAGCTTTGTCTAGAATCACACGATGAGCAGGAGAAATCCGAAGCAACTCGAATATAGAGATTTTGGCATTAGTGTACTGTAGCTGTTGGATAATGATGTAAGATGTCATTTTGGACTCTTTAGAATTGGAAGACTTAGGTGCAGTCCTTTTTTTAGATGAAAATGCAAGATTGAATGACACCTTTGGGGCATTTCATGAACCTGAGTTTTGTCCTTGGAGAGTTACATGAGCTTAAGATCGAGTGACTATATTAGTTGATCTATTCTCTTTGTCCTTTTTGACAATGGTGATGACATTGTAGTGTTGAGATATGCATGGTTCTACCATGTTGATGAAATCATTACTGCCAGAGTAAGTGTAATTGACCTTAGCACCCATGTTTGGTTTGGAAGATGATGATTCTCCTTGATTATGCTTTGGAAAGGGTTTCATGAATGCTGTATGATCATTATTGGATTTATGGTTGTCAATCACAATTTCTCTAGCATCAATTTTATCTTGGATGAGATGTTTCAGATGCATGCAGTTGTTGGTTTTATGACCCTTATTTCGATGGAAATCACAAAAATCAATTTCCTTCCACCATCTAGGTTTGACTTCGGGGTCATATGGTTTGATCTCAGGTAATGTGATGATATTGTTTGCCAATAAGGTTCTCATGGTAGATTCCAAGGACTCTCCCAAGGGAGTGAACTCACGTTTTGGTTTTGTAACCCATGGTTTATAGTCATTTGACTTTTTAGCAGGTTTAGTTGCCTTGATCTCTGAAGCCTTTATGACTTGAGTTCCAATCATGAGATTAAATGCTGGTGCTTTGGGTGGAGCACTGATGTGATCAACAACAACATATATGATAAAATTTTTGTTCTTATTCAAGAATTTGAGTTTGTCTTTAGTGTTGGAGCTAGAACCTGAATCATACTTGTTTTCTTTATGAAGCGATATGTCTCCCTTATGAACAAGTACGCCCTCTACTCTTATGGTGCTATCTACCATTTTGTTAAATGAGGCATGATTTTGCATCTAGAGATGATAGTTAATTTTTGGGACCAGATTATTGATGAAGATTTCTAGTTTCTCCTTTTCTAGAATCTGTTAAGCATAAAGTGAGAACTTCTTTCTCCAACATTTGAGGAAAGTTAGGAAGGGTTCTCCTGACTTCTATTTCAAATTGTAGATATCGATCATGGTGACTGGATGTTGGATGTTGTAGGAGTATTATTTATAGAACAATTTGATTAACTCCTGGAAAGTTTTGATGGTTGGAGGTATTTAAGAGAACCAATTGATGGCTGCCCCTCCCAAAGATCACGGGAAAAGATGCATTAAGTACGTTGGTTCATTCATGAAGTCCATGGATAGAGTGCAACACTCTCTCACATGATCTTGAGGATCTAAATTTCTATCATATTTGTCATATTTGGGTAGTTCCCCTCCTTTTGGGAATGGTGGCATATACAAGCTTAGATGAAATGAAAATGGACATAGGGCATCCATAGAGAATTCTTTGGGTTCTTTCTCTTTTTCCAGCTTGTTAAGTTTGACTTTCATAGCATGTATATGTTTCATCATAGCTGTAATAGGGGTCTCTTCCTCATGTGTGATGATATCTTCAACATTGAAGTTGTGAGGAAGTTTGGCTCCTTGTCATGCCAATTCTAGGAAGTATGTCTCTTTGTCTTCTCATAAGAAGTGTTTCATCATTTTTTTAAAGAGATCATCATCATGAAATCATTCAACTTCTAATGGTGTAAGTTCTTGATCCCCTCCATGATCAGAGTGGTGGTCTTGTGAACCCTGGTTAGCTCCACCTTGAGACATAGCGGTGTGTTGATTATCTTCTGGGATTGATTGAGAAGGATTGGAGTAACCCTCTTTCAAGTGCAAATTGCCGAGGGTGTCTTCTTCATAAAGATTGGTATTATACGATTGATGAAATGTCTGAACAATAAGAGAAGATGAGGATGATGTCTTTGGTTCTTCTCTTTGTTTTCTGTGTGAGGAAGCTCTTGTTTCCACCATTAACCTTAGGTGATTCTTTAGAGAAAGATAAGACAACTGACAGATAATCTAATTTAGGAAATATCAAGTGACACAACCTTGTCAAGATTAGATTGGATTGTTGATGAAAATATTGATTGGATGTAAATGAAGGATATTGTGCTTGGGATGTATTGGTAAATGCCCAAAATATGGTGGACATGAATTCACAACACTTAGCCATTTGAGATGATGAATTGAGGTTGTTTTGACAAGGTTTTTGACACAAGATGAGGCATGATTCAGACTGATCAATCGGATGACCAATCGAGCTAAATAGATCACTTCAGGAAAATAAGATGGATATGCTTTTTCTTTGCTCTGTTCCTGACATAGTGGATATTCTGATAGAATTTTGATAATAGCTGAAGGTTGACTATATTTCTGACAAAATTTGGATTTTATAGAAATTTTATGGAAACTTTCATATGACAGTATCTAGGCTCGTACTACACGGAATGGGGTATGGCACGACACTTGAAGAATCTTGTATGTCGATAGAAACTAGGGGTTATTTTCACTTGGGATTCTTGGCAACTCTTGTATGACACTGTATGGTTTCCTGTATGAAACTTGGGGGTTTTGATACGACACTTGAAGGAACAATATAATTGTTGTACAAAAATTACAGGGTCTGGATGATAGTTGACACCAGAAAAGGATTTTCGCTTCAATTTTTCAAGTTTTTCAAGTTTTTGGTGTTTTCAGTCTCAGTTGGTTTCTCAAAGTTCCTATCCAATTTTTTAGATTTGTGTTTGGGATTATTTGTGGGTGTTTAACATAGCAATGGGCTCATAATCACAACAAACACTTGGGAATTAAATCAATGAATCAAACACACCTAGCCTTAACTTAATTAGGAGAAGAGATGTATTACTTGCTCGTTGACTTAGGAACACACTCAGAGACTACTCAGAATATGGTGGTCCTGTTGGAAATTTGGCTGAGTTGATTGCATAGATGTTGTCATTATGGAAACATATGATCCTCATGAAGATCACACAAGTCAGAGAGCAAGTATGACATAGCGCATTGCAAATTTGTCTAAGTGTGAGACAGTGTTTTACCAGTGAACCTGGATACAATTTTTGTTTGCGACGTTGATTGGAGTAAGTTCAGTGCTTGCACACTTGAACATAGACTCTATGATGTCTATTGATCACCCATCTTAGAGCACAAGTTAGTACGACATGTACAGAAGAAGTTATGATAGTTTTACCAAAGACAGTGTGAAGCCAATAGGACAGAATATGAAGACATAACTAGTAACGAGTTAAGGGATTATTTTGTTTATCAAAATAATGAATTAACAATATAAAGGGATGACATCCTAGATGTTAACTCTTTGATAAAGCTATTGGTATAAATGTAAATGTAATTGTAATTGTAAAGTAAAAAAAAGAAGAAGTAATTGTAACAAGCAACAAGTAATTGTAGAAGTATGATGCAAAGTATATGAAGCATATGTAATAGCGATAGTGAAAGAGAAGCAAAGTGATATTGATGCAAGCAGTATAAGGTTATGTACCTTAACCTATTTTTTAATCAGTGTATATTGTACATTACTTGTTTGGGGAGTGGGCTCATCTGGTAATCACATTTTGTATTACAACTCCTAATAGGGTTGAGGCTTCTAACAAGGCCTATAGTCCCTTAATTAGGACTGATACACTATATGCTTGTAATAGATTCCTAATAGGGTCAAAATCCTTAACAGGATACTTTTGATTATTGGATCTTTGTGGGTACAATTGCCATTGGGGTTTTCCCTTGGCCAAGGTTTCCTCGAGAACAAATAATGTGTTATGAGTTCTTTATTGTTATGCATATTGTTTAGCTTCTTATGTTATGCATGTATAAAGATAATCTATTATATCCATAATTGGGAAAAAGATAAAGTTTGTAGAATACTGATTCACCCCCCCCTCTCAGTATTCCCTATTTCTAACAATTGGTATAAGAGCCTAGTTGCTCGGCAAAGAATCATTCAAGGAAAGCCTAGTAGCTTGAGTAAGATCTCTATGGATATGGATCAACTACAGAAGAATCTTGAAGAAGCTCTTGAATAGATTGACTTGCTTGCTATTGAAAAAGATACTTTGAAAAGAAACTATGATGATGCAAAGAACCTCATTGAGAAACTGAAAAAAATTTGGAAGATTTGAGATCTGAAAAAGAATCCAAAGTTTTTATTGAAGATTGTGATGACAATATGGAAAAAGAAAATGAGATCCTTAAGCATGAATTGAAGATAGCAAATTTGAAGCTTAGTTTGAAAGATGGAAATGGAAAGAATGAAGCAAATCTGAAATCTAAGAATGAAAGTCTAAAGACTGAAAATGAAGGACTAAAATCTAAACTTTCTGAAGTAACATCTGAACTTGAGAAAGTCAATTTGCAGTATGATGAACTTGAGAAATAAAATAAGATTGTGAAAGGTGAACTGACTCAATCCAAACAACAACTTGAAAGGCTATATTTAACTAGTGAGAAGATTGATGAACAAATATCCTATCAGAAACCATTCTATGATAATTCTGGTCTTGGATTCAACACTTTCAAAGAAAATGATGAAGGCAAGGAACCGGATTTGAAGATATCTGAAAGCATGGACGAGAAGAAGCCTGATGAGATCAAAAAATCTAAAGATACACCTAAAGAAAAAGAATCACTGAAGCAAGAGGAATCACCCAAAGGTATGCAAAGAGAATTCAAAGGTAGATGTTTTGCTTGTAATACTATTGGTCATATGAAGAGAGATTGCACAGGTAAACAATTTAAACCTCTTAATGGTTATTGTTACAATTGTCATGGTTTTGGACATAGAGCTATTGATTGTAGGAAACCTAAATTTATTGAGAGTAATGATGGTAGTAGAATGTTTAGGAATACTAACAATGCAGATAAGAAACCTACTGAAGATATGAACAGAAGAAGTGGAGTAGTATGTTATAGATGCAACAAGGTTGGACACATTGCTAGAAACTGCAGATCACAAATCAATCAACCTGGACCAAGATATGGAAACAATGGAATTTTTTGTTAGATATGTAACAAGATTGGACATACAACAAGGTTTTGTAGAATAAACAATAGAGTTTTTCATCCTAATCCTAACCCCAAGAATCATGCAAGAAGAAATGAAGGTGCTAGTAACAGTTAGAAAGGATGCTGTAGTAATTCAAATGAAGTGAAGTTTATCAAAAGCACAGATCAATGAGACATATTCAACATTAAAGGTAATCAGAAAGGTGAAGTATTGAAAGGTAAGAATGAATCTTTACCTGACCTATCTCAAAGTACTTAATTCATGTAAATTACAGTAAAATAGGAACTTAGATTTAGTATAGAAGTAGATATATGATGAATTGAATCTTGCACAGTTAATGCAAGGTAGTTTATGATATTATAATGCTATGGTTAAGAGTGCAAAGAAAAATATTATGTTTTGCGAAATCACAAGAAGTTTTAAGTTTTGCAGGATAACAGAGATAGCTTTTTGGAAAGAAGCGGAAAAAGAATTGAATGCGATGTCAAATCTAAGTGAGATTGAATTAATAAAAGGTTATGATTGGTATTATTTGATCATCAAAGTGAATTCAAGTGTCAAGGAGATCAAAGAGCAGTGATAGAAAACATTTTGCAAGGATTTGGAAATGAATTGTGTGTCGAATCTATGCAAGCCCTAAAATCATGAAATTGAGGTATTTTACTTGACAAATCTTTGAATCAGTAAAGGAATTTGAAGAAATCATGGATGTTTCCTTAATACACAATGTTAGAGATAAGAATAGACCTAAATTGAAAAGGGAACCAGTAGAACCATTGGAAGAAGACCCTAGGTTTGCATTATCATCCATACCAGACAGAGTTTTACATTGAGAGAATGTCAGGAGTTATCTTGGATGCAAACTAGAGACAGTAAATGATAGTGATTTTACAGATGAATATCAGAAGATGTACAATTAGGATATGACATTGAAACAAGGTTTTGAATACTTGGAACATAATGAAATTGTCAAATATGGGTTATAGTATGAATTTGATAATGAAGAATGCACTAATATCATTTTGAGTAGAATTCATAATGGAAAGTTTTGGCTAGAGGATAGAGTGATAGATATTATAGCTAATTTGATTCATGAAGTCATTGGATTATCTAAGTCTGGAGCTATTCCTTTTAATCAGAAAAATAGTCATTGAAAACACTAATTCATCCTATAATGGTAGAGGAATTGTGATTAGCAAGATCAAACAAGTTGATGTCAGATACATTTGCAAGATCCTAACTACTAAGTTTTGTGCTAATTCAAGAGAACATGACATGGCAGCTGGAATGGTACATGCAACTTATCTTATGTGTGTTGACAGGGTACCAGTTGATATGTGTGAAATTCTTAGAATTCAATTGTTTGAGAACTTGGAGAAGATCAAGAAAACTAAGTATACACAGTTTAGGTTCTCATCCCTAATCACATACATGTTCTTTCATCTTTTGAGGAGATTTCCTTACACCATAGGAAATGATTGGAATGATGGACAAACCACAATGGAAAGGATTAATGTAGTATACAGAAAGCATGTTATTGACAGTGTTAATGAGAGTGCAGTACTTGTTATTAAGACATTTCAGAATATTTTGTCTAGTAGATCAAGGATCCCTAAGTCTCTTGTTGAGAAATATAAAGATGATATATGTTTTATGGTGGATATTGACCTTACCTATATTGAAGTAGTAGAGCCTAGAACAGAGTTCATAGAACCTCTTGGCTATGAAATATCTGAGGTAGAAACTGAAGAGTATGTTAGCAGACCACTGAAGTGTAAGTTGGACACTTAGTGTAACAGGTTTGGAACCTTTGAGGAGAACTTCAACTCCGCAAAGATTCTAATTGAAGAGAAACAGTCTAAAAAGAGAGTTGAGAGCACTATTAAGAAAATCTTGAAGGATACAGGAATGACAGAGAGAGTTTTTGGTAGCAAAGCAGACAGCAACAACAATCAGAGAGAGTGGACAAAAGGAAGCTTTGTCTATCCCTCCTTTATCATCAATTGCAGTGCCACAGGAAGAACCACAAGTAAAGGTGAAAGTGGAAGTACCTAAGAAGGACATAGAAACAAAGATGTCTACTAGATCCACTTCCTCCACACCTAGAAAAAGAGTTAAGGAGAGTGCCACTGGACTAGGAAAGAGGCATAAAACTCTAGTGCAACCTATTCCAAGAAAGATTGCAGAGGTTAAAGATGATGTCACTACAAAGAAGAAAGCTTGGAAACCTAAAGTTGAAAATCTTAATGAGCAAATTATTGAAAAAGGTAACTTTGCAAGAATGAACAAATATTATGATCTTTATGATTATACTGATAGACTTAATCTAGAGAATGCAGTTGTGAAGCATATGATCTTGATTGGCAAGAAGTTTGATACTATTCAAGGACAAATACCTGATGATCTTTATAACAAATTTCTGAACAAAAAGAAGAGAGCATCAGATGAAGAGACAACTATTAGAGAAAAGCTTGTGAGGAAGCTTTGTGAGATAAGAGATGAAGCTCATTTCAACTAGATTATGAAGGCCCTAAGCACCCATCTGAGAACCAAAAGGAGAACAATTCATATTATGGGAGGTAGGTATGAAGAAGTAAATTTTGAGACTGAATAGGCAATTATCAAGGTTATGGTAGAGTATGTTAGAGAATCATCAGTTATAGTAGAGAAAGTAGGTGAGAAAGTACAAGAGGACATTCCCTCTTCTCCAGCTATTAATATTGAAGATGAAACAATGAATGTAGAAGGTACACAAATCACCTTGGATATTGATGAAAATGTATTCAAGAATTTGGAGAAAATTGTTGAGAATTCGGCCTTTGAGGAATAGGAAGCTACAAAAGAAGAAGAGATGACAGAGACCACAGTTGTGGAACCACCAGTTATAGAAGAACAAGTTCCCCTTCCCACCAAAGAAGATATCAATCTTACTCCTGAGACTAGAAAGAAGACTCAAATTGGCTCTATGATTGAGCATTTGGGAAAAGAAGTAGATGATGATGATTATTTGGAACTGATTACATTTGATAATGAATTCACACACCTAGCTGATATTGCAAAAGTGAAAGCACAAGCAGACTATGAGGCTAGAATGCTTTTGAACATCAGTCAGTACATTAGAAATGATATCAATACTCTTGATATCTGTATCAAAGATTTGAGGAAACATTTGGAAACAGGAAAATCTTTGTACATACAGTGTACAAAATTAGAGACTTTGACAGCTGAGGAAGATCAGAAGATAAAGTTGAAGGAAGTAGAGATTCTAAATGAAACAAACCTTCTATCTAACCCCAATGTGAAGGTCTGTAATGTTGAGAAGAAAGTTAGAAAACTGTATGATGAAATTAGAATTGTACAAGATGAGAAACACAAGAAACTAAGAAGATATACTCTTTTGAGAGAGCATGTTTCTATGAAGTTGAGCATAATTGAAGGACATTTGGAAGATTGTCTTTCAGCAAAGACATCTTTTCAGAAATTTAACTTTGAAAACCTCCAAGCATGTGAAACTTCTTATGGACTGAGTGCACTACTCAATGTGGCAGATTCCATTAAGAAATCATGGGAGAAGAAGATAGAAGCCATGAAGATAGATTTTACAGATTGTGTTGCAAGCCTATCAGCTTTGCAATAAATAAATTGAGGTATAAGTTTTTGAGATACAATTTTGTGACCCTCCCTACCTTATTTTGTCATTGTTGTCAAAGGGGGAGATCTATATAGAAGAAAATTGATAGTATATGATAAGGGTTGTTACTCTTAGGGGGAGTACTATATTAGAGGCAATAATTTTTTAGGAGTTATAAGGATAGTATGTACTTTATACTATGGCCACAGTTTTGAACAATTTTGAGTTGTACATTTAGCCAATTTTCTCATATGTTGCCACCAATGACAAAGGGGGAGATTGTTGGCAATTTGGCTGAGTTGATTGCATAGATGTTGTCATTATGGAAACATATGATCCTCATGAAGATTGCACAAGTCAGAGAGCAAGTATGACAGAGCGCATTGCAAATTTGTCTAAGTGTGAGATAATGTTTTACCGGTGAACCTGGATACAATTTTTTTTTGCGACATTGACTAGAGTAAGTTCAGTGCTTGCGTGCTTGAACATAGACTCTATGATGTCTATTGATCACCCATCTTAGAGAGAAAGTTAGTATGACATGTACGAAAGAAGTTATGACAGTTTTACCGAAGACAGTGTGAAGTCGACAAGACAAAATATGAAGACAGAACTAGTAACGAGTTAAGGGATTATTTTGTTTATCAAAATAATGACTTAACAATATAAAGGGATGACATCCTAGATGTTAAATCTTTGATAAAGCTATTGGTATAAATGTAAATGTAAATGTAAATGTAATTGTAAAGTAAAAAAAGAAGAAGTAATTGTAACAAGTAGCAAGTAATTGTAGAAGTATGATGCGAAGTATATGAAGCATATGTAATAGCGATAGTGAAAGAGTAGTGAAGTGATATTGATGCAAGCAGTATAAGGTTATGTACCTTAACCTATTTTGTAATCAGTGTATATTATACATTACTTGTTTGGGGAGTGGGCTCATCTGGTAATCACATTTTGTATTACAACTCCTAATAGGGTTGAGGCTTCTAATAAGGCCTATAGTCCCTTAATTAGGACCGATACACTATATGCTTGTAATAGACTCTTAACAGGGTCAACATCCTTAATAAGATACTTTTGATTAGCGGATCTTTGTGGGTACCATACTTACCGGGGTTTCCTTGAGAACAAATAATGTGTTATGAGTTCTTTATTGTTATGCATGTTGTTTAGCTTCTTATGTTATGCATGTATAAAGATAATCTGTTATATCCATAATTGGGCAAAAGATAAAGTTTGTAGAATATTGATTCACCCCCCCATCTTAGTATTCCCTATTTCTAACAGGTCCAACAACATGTAATGGATGTTGAAGACAATATTAGCTGAGTTCAAGTGTCAAGGAGGGCTCGATATGACAAGTATCTTGGGGTGATTACTATTCACCTTACACAAGCACTACAAATGCTTCGAAGGTAGATCGGTAATAAACTAGCTTAGACTGTTAATCAAGGCATCCGTTCACAACTGTCTCCCATAGTCCTGCAAGCATGATTGAGGATGTTAACGCTATGAGTACTCTGATCTATGTAGTCTCACAAGTAAGATTTAAGCGGCTCCGCTCTACACAAAATCAAAGCATGTTCATGGAATGAATCCAAGGAACACACACAACTATGTATTTTGAGGCTTTAACCTCAAGGAAGTGTCAAATTTTATAGTGGGGTGGAAGAGTCGGCTTAAGACTTATCCCCACTTGGGTCATTCCCGGGAGCTTTTTACCTTGCCGACAGGCCCTTTAAAGGATTAAATAAAATGTGAGGTTGGGGACCACAAGATCTTGGTTTTTGATTCTCTGAGAAGAGAAGAGCATAATCCCCTAACCTTGTCCTTTTCCCTATCCAAAACATGCCAAGTAGAATTAATCCAAAGATAGTATGTGAACTGGCACTGGGGAAGATACCTTTTGGGTTTCTGATTCTCCTAAGAAGGAGAAGAGCACAATCCCCTCAATTTTTTGCCTCAATGGAAATAGATGCACGTACCTAATTAACTAGGTGCCTATGAAAAATAGATATTAAGCAAATAGAATATTTGCTCGATGAAGATTGGGCAACCTGCAAAACTACTTGTTAGAATTTTTTTTTGATTGAGCGTTTTTGACATGTGATTCCTATAAGGGTTTCCTGCAAACAAGGGCTTAGAAGACAAGATAAGAAGAGGCCAAAAGAATGGGTTTTAATGCTCTAGTCTTCATCTCTTGTCCTACAAAAAGGTGTTAGGCTATCTCAAATTGTCACACACCAAAAAATAACAATTGTTAGGATTAGCTGTCAGTCAAATCTCAAATCTAAAATCTAAAAAATTGATCAGAAATCCCATACGACAATTGAAATATTGGCATGAAATATCATATGAAAATATGCTTCTACCCATATGACACTTTAGATATGATACAACAGTGTGTACATACCCTTACGATAATTAAAGTTCGATACAACAATATATAATAACTAGTACAACACTTCAAGAATGTCGTCTGTCATACGACAAATAGAGACTTCTGATATGACACTCTGCAAATGTCGTACGAAATTGTACGAAAAATTAATCAAAACTTGAATCTTTGTAAGAAAATTGTTAGAAAGTGAAGTAAATGAAAAATGGAAACCCGATGTCAGGCCCCACGGTGGGCACCAAAAATGTGTGTGTGAAAATTGTACCTGTTTAGAAGACACAACACATCAATAAAACATTATTGATTAATGACAGAAAAATATGCAATAAATAAACATATCATTAACCAGGCGATTTACTACCTTCTAGTAGACGTGAGTATGGTATTCTCAGAATTTAACCAAGATCAATGACAATGCAACACCTAAATGAAGGATTTGAATGCAAAAAACTATGAAAATGGATGCAAGATTAATCTATATTTTTGTGATTTTCTATGCAATAACAATATAAGCTAAATGGAATTCATCTAAAAACTTGATGAAATAACAATGAATCTAAGCTATGAATGCCAAAAAAACAAGAAAATAATGTTAGCAATGAATCTCAAAAAAGTTGCACAATCTCAAGAATTTGACAGTATAGTGCTGCTATTCTCCGAAGTGCACATTATCATTTGCGAAGGATTGAGGCCTGTTTATATAAAAATCCAAGGTTTGAGAACTCATGGAAAAACCAAAAATCGCTCCTTGATCAACTTGAATTGATTGTCGAGTTATCAAGAAATTAGAAACAATTATCTAATAAAATCATACAAATCAGCTTTTTAACTCATAATTGGAAGTTGAGATTACTCCAATCTACTTTTCAACTCACAATCACATGTTGAGTTTGGAAAGTTAACAAATTGAATTCAATAGTTGTTTTTGAGTTTAACTGTTTTTTTGATTTTTGCATAGATAATTGTGAATTTATTTAATTTTCTATGTGTTTTATTCTCAACTTAACTAATTTAATCAATTAAATAACTGATTCATGGGTTAATCAATTATTAAATCAAACTTTATCTAAAATTATATTATTACATTTGACAATTTGATTTCAATCAATTAAATAAATATTCGATCTATTATTTTTGAAATTATAATTTATTGTCAAATAAATAATATTAATTAAGAATAAATTTAATTAAATCTAATTAAATTAATTAAATGGCAGAATAAAGTTTAATTAATTAAATATTCAACATATTCAATTAATCACACTTAGGATAAATAAAATAATATCATTTATAACCAAATAGTATTCAATCAGAGATAATTATGATATATTAGGAATATTCTTCGATGCAGAATTGAAATAGGATCGATTAGGGTTTCAATGATTTGATGTGCAAATGTGCCTTAGGTTAGGACTTTTAGGTCGATTTTGATTGATTTGTTGATGTATGAGGTCAATGGTACCAAAGCCCATTTTTGGGGTATTACAACAATCAGTATCCATGGGAGTACTTATTGGTTTAGAATTCCGTATGCCATGATTTTCAACATATATTTGATATACTTGGTTTGGGAGATAAAAATAACATTATCTAGTCAAGCAACTTGTAGTCCAAGGATGAAGGATACATCACCAATCAATGACATCTCAAATTCCTTTTGCATTGTTACTGCAAAATTTTGACATGCATCATTACCCCCACCAAAAATAATGTCACTAAGATACAAAAAAAAATCAATAGCTTGTCTTCTTGAATCTTGAAATATAGGTTGTTGTTTATAATATAATTCTTAAAGCCTTGGTGAAGTAAATACCTGTCTAGCCTTGTATACCAAGACCTAGGAGCTTGCTTGAGACCATATAAGTCCTTGAATCTACACACCATGTTGAGCTCTTCTGTTAACTAAAAATCATCAAGTTTCTCTATATACACTTCTTCTAAGACCCCACTGAGGAATATTAACTTGACATCCATTTGATATACCTTAAAATTATTCTGTGTTGCAAAGGAAATAAACATCCTAATTACTTCCATTCTTTCCACTGTAGAAAAATTCTCCTCAAAATTAATACCTCCCACTTGAGAATATCCTTTGCAAGCCAACCTAGCCTTATTCCTACTCACTTATCCATCTTCATTCAACTTATTCTAGATTACCCACTTAGTTCCAATATCATTTTTTTTGTTGACTTAGGTGTAAGGAAAATGTGTATCAACCTTGTATTTACATATGATTACTATTTAAAGAAAGATTTCATTCAAGCACAAATTTTCTCTAAACTTTCCCCAAAAGCTTCAGATGGTCTAGACAAGCATGTCAATAAAATTGTGTTGCAAGATCATGTCTAGTTTTGAAGATGTTAAAGTTTCTATTTTTGAAGTTGAAGAAGAAATTTTATGAAATTAATTTTGAAGGCTTTAGAGGATCCTAAATATCTTGAAAATGTTCATAAATAGCATAGAAAGTTACAAGATGATAAAGCACATTGGGAGCTTTCTTTGCTTGAAACAATTCATCAATCAAACGCTTGGTTCGAAAGTTATTACCTTTAAAAGTTGGATGTCATGAAATATGAAATGTAAAAACACGTTGGACACATAAATGGGAGTTACACAAGTTGGTGTGTGTTTCAACACATCATAGGGCATCTTTGATTGGAGATAAGATGTACACACACCATTTTTAAGTGACTTTTAGCGCAAGGTATTGTAATATTGTTCAATAGTTTTGTGTATCGTATCTCCTATATATTAGTTGTGTAATATGGAAGACACGTGTAAGATCTTATAGCTATTCAGCTGCCTCCAAATATTTGGTTAGTGATACTTCCATGAAAAGCTTTCTTTGCAAGTATATTGTAATTTGTTGTCGATTTTGAATAATATATTGGACAATTTTGGAGTGTGGGGGTTTTTCTCCCAAAAGGATTTTCCCCACGTAAATTTTTGTGTTGTGGTATGCATGTTATCTATGTCATTTCTTTTATATATTCGTAATTGTTATAAATGCATGAGAAAGCATTATTTTTAGAGAAAGTAAACCTCCTTTTGTTACATTGGAGACTAAATAAACTAAATAGAAAGATGTGATTCAACTACCTTCTACACTTCAACAAGTTGAATTGAGACCCTTACACAGGCAAGAAGTCAAGGAGAGGTCATATAGCTCTGAATCTTCAAAAGATGAGGAAGAACCTCCACCTCAGCTTGTTCAAAGGTCCAAAAGACTTAGAAAACCACCTTAAAAATATTCTCTTGATGATTGGAGATGCATTTTTGCTTTGAATACTAGCATGTATGAACCTAGATCTATAGAAGAAGTATTAGGTATGAATTATGTAGATTCCTAGAAAACTACTATTGATGAATCAATTAGCCAAACAACTACTTATGTGCCCATATCTTAGTTCCAACTCTCTCAATTTGATAAAAAACCAAACAAGAATATTAGAGCACACTCATCTCTTAGACCCAATTCTCTCTCAATTCCACCCATCTACATGCTTTTCTTCCTTTCTAAACATTTTTAACAACTATTTTAGTACACTCATCTCCTAAATCCTACTCTCAATTCAATTAGAAGCCAAACAAGCCTATCAAAATCTGTTTTCTTCTTTTGTAAACATTCTTAACCACCAATAACAATTACTTAAACATGCCCATCTCTTAGATCCAACTCTCTCTCAATCCCATAAGAAGCCAAACAAATCTGTCAAAATTTATTTTTCTTCCTTTATGGACATTTTTAACCGATAAAAACTATTAAAATGTGCCCATCTCTTAGAGCCAAATCTCTCTTAATTCCATAAAAAAACTAAGATGAAGTTTTCTTTTCTTCCTTCCTAACATTCTTAATGACCAATTCTAACTATGATATTGCTATCACGATTCAACTGTGTAATTCTTGAGTCAAACTCATTGACCCATATTTCACAAATAATATTCACAAGAGCCCATCTCTCATCAGAATAAATAATACACTTAACACTCGTTACATCTAAATGATACAATTCTAAATTACAAAATTTATAGATTCAAAAAAAACCATACCCAAAAGTTTCACAGCCCTCCCTTGCCAAAAGCCAGCAAACCCTCAAGACTACCTGATGACAAAAAATGTTCTGACCCAACCATCTTTTGCATCCCAACTTCAGACTTACCAAACGAGTCCAGAGCTTTTTTTTGTTCATTTGTGGACAATTTTTTTCAAAGTGACCGCATCATCTGAATATCCAAAGGACGTCACTGGCTTCATCAGCCATACCAACCGTCCCTAGATGTCCCCAAACGTCTTAACCAATGTCTCTTGAATATCTCTAGAGACCCCAAAAAAAATCAGAGATGACCCAAAAGAGATGTCCCTACATCACCCATATTATGATGAGCGAAAGGACAACTGACATCTCTGTATTTTCATGGTCTCTGTTCATAAAGCTTTTCTTGAATTGAAAACAATTGGACCCACAAGAAAAATATCATTTCAATCTATGACATTTCAGTTTGTGAAATGATTTCGTCTTTCAAACTTATGTTTCATGTCACAGGAACAAAATAACCACGCATGATTCATGGGAGGTTAGTAAGTAAAAAGGTTTCTTCATTCATCAGTGGACTGTGTACGGCTCTTGTCATCATCATTTGGATGAAATGATTTTTTCCCTCAGATTTTGTGGATTGAAATGGTTTGGAAAAGGAGACAATTGAATGGTTTCTGGTAGTTGGGCAGTTAATTTCCAATTGAATTTAACCAGAATGATTTGAAGTAGTACAAAATTTCATCATCTCAGTAGTTGGGTTGCTGGTTTTCAAATGAACATTCCTTGATGTCACACTCACATTTTGAAATATTGACAATGTAATCATTCTCGCTAGGTGCCTGGTTAATTTCCATGTCTATTTAATGATAGTAATTTTCAACTGTCACATCCTAATGGCGATGCACTACAATCCAAACATTGGGTTATCTTTTTTCACCTGCGTTGCCATACATCACTCAATGGTTTTTTGGGATACTGAAGCTGACAACTTTTTTCATATAAAACAAATTGATGTAGATTCAATGTTGAAGTCCACTACTCGATATAAACTTTTAAGGACAAGTTTGATGTTTTTTTAAGTTTTTATGGTGGATTATTATAAAGTATGATTTGAATGGTTGATTTTTTTTTATAAAAATATTATGTAATATAAAAAAAATATTGTTTTTTTCTTATTTGAAAACAAAACATATATTCATAAATAGTATGAGATGTAATATTCATTGCAGTTGTTTTCAATTATGAAAGCGATTTTTTTATTTATGAATATTAAGAACTTGCTAATATATGAGGCAAACTAGATGACTAGGACTCACTACCTTCCAATTCTATTATTGCTCTCATCAATTGTTGATGTTTTATTATTGTGTTGTTAGTTGTTTTGAGTTGTAGCTTCAATTGAATTTTCGAAGTGTGACTATTTCCATTGACCATTTTTTTATGAATATGTGTAACATCATCTTGAACTCTTCATTAAAAAAAGCACTTTTGCATGCTATTGTATTTATATATGAGAAAATGCACATTTTGTATAAATAATCAAGACTAATATATGAGACAAATTAGATAGCTAAAATTCACCTTCTCTCAACTCTACTAATATTCTTATCAATTGGCGACCTTTTATAATTGTGTTGTTATTTGTTTTGAGTTGTAGCTCCAATTGATTTTCAAGGTGTGACTATTTCTATTGACCATTTTTACGAATATGTGTAGCATTATCTTGCACTTGTTTTAAAAAAGGCCTTTTGCAAGCTATTGTATTTGTATAAGAGTAAATGCACATTTAATATAAATAATCAAGACTAATTTAAAATTAAATTGATTATATAAAGTAATTAATCTAGATAAAAAAAGGTTGGCACAAGAAATAATAACTACTAATTTAAATGCAATTATTAATTGGGTTTTGGAGATGAGAAAAAGATGTTGAAGATGTTAGGAATAAATTTACCATAATTATTAGTGTATTTTAAAGATTTGATCATTTAGATATAGTAGAATTTTCAAATGAGTTGTAGTTGTTGGCAAAATGGTTAGTGCTCCCCTTGGGATTCGTGACATAGCTTAACCGTTCCTATGTATTCTATAAGTCTAGTGGTTTTACTGGGCATTAACAGGTTGATCTTTTGGTGCAACGACAACCACTACTTGTAACAAGTGGTATCCGAGTTTGGTCACAGGTCAGTGCTCCCCTCGGGATTTGTGACACGGCTTAACCACCTCCCGTGTCTTCTAAGTATAGTGGTTGTATCGGGCATTAAGAGGTTGATCTTTTGGTACAACGACAACCACTACTTGTAACAGTAGTATGCTCTAACTCAAATCCATGCCTCTAGACTTAAACCTGGTGCCTATAAAACCAAAGTGTAAACTTAACTTATACCTAGGAGAATTGATGAAAGAGGAATATTTTCCTACTACAAACTCACAAAACTCACAAAATGATATATATTGCTACACTGTTAGTGTAATTAATTTATTAAAATTACACTTTACTTAAGTTTACTTAAGATAATGCATTTACATATTAGTTGTCATGTAGACACCTATGAGTTTGCATTTCATTTTAACACATGGTGTAGAAGAAATCCACTTGAGGTGGAGTTAGTTGTTATCTCATTCCATTTTATGTATGAGATCCACCTTTAGTGCTCTTATCACATTACCATCTTCTTATTGTTGTGCATGTTTGGACATACTTCATTTTACAATGGAGGATGATCCACCTTTAGTGCTTTTAAATCTTGGCATATTATTTCATTACCTTAGGCAAATTTATTCATTGTATCAAATCTTGAGGCAAATTATTACATGGTATCAAAGCCATATAAGGTTTCATTGTATAGCCATAGGAGAACTTTTTGTTTCATATTTTTGAGGGCCACGATTCATATTTAGGGTACCGACAACTTGCAAGAGCATCTAGAGAAAGATTTGATCTCACCATTGTGTTCGGGTGGTCATTTTAGTAAATTTTGACTATAAACATTCCTATATTGGGTAAAAGTCAAATCTGAGGTAAATTTTTGTTACAAATCAGGCTTGTAAGGTTTGATCTACAATTTGGTATAGATTTTCAAAATTATTTTTTTCAAATCTAGTTATTTTTTATTCTTCGAACTCCTGGTAATTTTTTTTGGGATAGAGCCCCTGGTTTGTCAATATTTATCATCTTTGCGCAGACTACATGAAATAAAGGGCCATAAACTCTAAGATTCGTACAAGTGTTGAGCATGACAACCACCCTACCACAAAGTAACAATCCATTCAAACCACTTTAGATTGATCAACCAAACCAAGCATCGATGAGCACAACACAAGTGTTTGACCAACTAGTTGTTAGTTTACCTCCACAGGAAGGTCATTTTAAAAAGAAGAGGCTTTAATTCTTTTACCAACATGGGATAATTATTTTAAGAGTCAAGGTCCAATGAGATGATATCTCAACAAGTTGTAGCTCATTCGAGCCGTGCAATCCCAAGATCAACCACCTCTTCCTACATATGGTCAACTATTGTTACAAGTGTGATTACCACTGCACCAAAAGGTCGACTTGTTAATGACCGATACAACCAATAGACTTATAGAATCCACATGAGGTGATTAGTCCCTTCTCATGAATCCCAAGGGGAGTGCTGACCATTTTCCAACAATCTCCCCCTCAGCATTACCCAAGGGGATTCTGACACAGGTCCAAGGCCGGGGGATCCAATTAAGGACAGTCCAACCTGGCAGCTTTAGAATTACATAGCGAAAAACTCAACACAATAATTGTTTAACTCAAATTTTCATTAGCATACTCAACTGTAAGGCCTTTCGGGTTAGGGCTAGTTATAATCAGAAGTAACTATGCAAGATCAACAAGATCCAATATAATAGTAGCTAGTTCATTCCTGAAAACTATCAGCAAGTGATGGAAACTATAAGGCAGATCTAAACTTGAGCTCACAAGCCTCCAAGCAATCTCCTTATCTCCAAGCCTCAACCACTAGCTTTGCTATTACAAACTATCAGAAATAATCTGATCTGCAAGATCACACAAGATCTTTTCCACAACTTCGCTTATGTCTATCACCCTAGACTTTTGTCAAAACTTCCTCCCCCTAAACAACTACCCAAACATCTTATAAATACTAATCATTAACCATAAGTCGGCTGGATGAAAATAATTAACTCCTACAAATAAATATTAAATGCAATACAAGTCGGCTCATAAATAACCTTACAAACATTTAATTCAACATGTCTGCCTCTAGATCCACATAGGAGAATCCAACAAAAGCTACCAACAATAAATGCACCAAGTCAACCAAGCATATCTTCAAGAACTCCAGTCGGTAAGAGAAACTACTGAGCGTCAAAGAAACTACCGAGCGTTAGTGAAACAATTGACCAAGCTAAGAAACACCAAGCAACGTAGTCATTATCAAGCACCAGTTTCACCAAGCACCAGAGGTTCCACCGAGTTCCTTCAGCGACCAAGCTTCCTTCAATAACCAAGACCATCGATTAAGGTTGCAACCGAGTAACACCAGCCAAATAAAAAACCACCCATGCAGATTCATCAAGGACCAAGAATGCCCCTGCATTAGACACTCCAGGTTCGAAAAGATGTTCTCATATGCTAGAAGAACATCTTCCAAGATTCAGCACATAAACCCCGAACTGGCTCTTCACATACAAGTCCTCCAACTTTTCACTTTGCATACTCTTCCAATTTAGCTTCCTCTATCTCTTCAAGTCTTTTCTTGACAACACACAGGTTTGTTCTTCACACTGATCATCTATACCTTCAGGATCCACCAATTCAACTTGGGTACCAATACTCAGGCTTCTCCTACCAAGCGTTGTATCCAGCAAAGGCATCAAGGAAAATTTCTTGTCATCCTTCTTAACAGTAAACACATTTCTAACACAATCATACATAGCTTTGCAATCATATTGCCAAGATCTACTGAGCAATATATCACAACTATTCATCTTCATAATATCACATAACACAAGATCCTTATACTTGCCAATCTGAACATCAACAAAGCACTGTTCTCCAACTTCCAAAGCATGATCATCTTGCAACCAGCCAATCCTATAAGGACAAGGATGCTTCATTCTATTCAAAACAAGTTTCTGAACCATGTCCTCAGCAATAAGGTTATCAGTACTACCACTATCAACAATAATATTATAGAGTTTACCTCCAGACTTGCATTGAGTCCTTAATAAGTTAGTCCTCTGAAAAGGTTCCATCTTTGTACCGAGCAATGTTCGCTGAGCTAACAAGTTTTTAGATTCAGGTTCATTCTCCACATTCTCATTTACCATAGTAGTTCGTTACTCACCAGAATTCTTCTGTTTACACTCAAAAGAATGGTGTCCTTCATCACCATAGTTATAGAAAGTACCCTTAAAGATAACTCTACCTGTCTTCTTCGGTTCTACAGGTTTCTATTCATCTTCTGCATTAGTTGGTTTATCCTTCACCGAGTGATCAATATTTTCCTTCCCTCAGAAGTTATTATGTTGTTTCCTCTTCAACTTATCTTTTGCCTTTAGAGCATATTGATAAGCATCTTCAACATAATCAATCTTCAACATACCAAGCTCATCCTGAATATTGAATCTCAAACCATTTACATATCGAGGTACCTTTTCCTTACCAAGTTCTCTATGTCTAGATCGAATAGTAAGTTTGTAGAACTCCTCGGTATAATCTTCAACAGATAAATCCTTCTACTTCATATTTTTCAACTTCCTAAACAAGTCAAGCTCATAGTCAATTGGTGTGAACTTAGCTTTCAATTTAGTCACCATCAACCTCCACCGATTGATCTTCATTTCACCTTCATCTTCTCTATCTCTTTGTAATTATTTCCACCAAAGAGCAGCATGTCCTTCAAACTTAGTCTATGCCAATCTTACCCGAAGTGGATCTTCAATTTCTTAGAGCTCAAAGAAATCTTCAAGTTCACCAATCCAATCAATCAAGTTCTCAGGTTTTAAGGTACCAGAGAAAGTAGAAACTTCCATTTGGTAGCTGTTACTTAATCGAGCTCTAGATCTATGCAACTGAAAAGTTCTATCTTCTCCAGATCTGTCTCTCTAGTCATCACCACTAGATCTAGCAAATTCAAAGTCTTCGGTAGCTTCTTCATTACCATCTTTAGTACCAAAATTCTGAGGTACACTAGTCATAGCTCTCATGATCTTAGCGACCATGTCATTCTTCATCAGTTCCATCTCAGATTTGAAATATGATTTTACCTTCTTTGTAATCCTAGATTCCATAATATCATACAGATCAAAAATTACTCTAGGGTCCAATCTTCTCAGAGGAATCCTTAAAGATAAGAGAAACCCTCTGCAACAAACCCTACACTGATCACCTTGTGACAATCTCCAAGTTGTATGCAAATCAGATCGTAACCTGCAACCTTGAACAAACAACTAGGGCAAGATTCCACAAGTTCAGTGCCACAGATCTTCAACTCAGATCATAAGATCTCTTTGCCAATAAGGTTAATTTGTAGGATCAACTTGTTGGGACTCAAATTTCAGTTTTGAGGTACCATGTAAAACGCTTGCTAAAGTGCTACTTTTGGTCCAAAATGCACATGTGAAAAGGGTGTTTCCGGGTCCTATAATGAGTGGAGAATAATTTGACATCTTGTTTATGTCCCATTGATTCAAATTGAGCTTTCAATTTGGGTATTCAAATGGGTTTGCATCAGTTCATTTTTAGGTGGTCTCAAAAATTAGAAAATGCTTAAGTGTAAAATTAACTGGGAAGGGCTACTTTGCGGTTGAATATCTTGAATTTTGACAAGTGTCATGAAAATCTGGGAGTGGGGTCTTCTTCAATGTACTTCAATTGACCTATATTTCTGATTTCAGGTCACAACGACAAGTTTTGATAGGTCTCATGTTTCCCCTTCCGGACGTGTTTTCTCATAACTGCATAATGCACTTGTTCAACATTTCTCGGAAGCCCTATTTGTCAAGTTGTATCTGATACCCAGTGATTGGTCAAGAAGAATTAATGATAGATCTGTATTGTAGGCATGTTCCTCTTCTGGCCTGTCCATTTTTAGCCCCTGGTGAATTTGTTTCAGTACTTTTCAAAGCCAAATCCATTTCTAGTTTTCACTATTTTGCTGAAAAGCAGAAGTTTAGAAGTTTTAAGGGCTATATTTGACAGTGTGTAGAAGACACCTATGTGATTCGATGAGCAAGCTAATGATTGGGTCATGTTGCAATCATGTTTTAATCCCACTGTGCCAAATCCGAAACCATGACCAATCCGTTTGACCAAGTTTCCAGGCTCATTCCATTTGCAATTTTCGCAAAATGTGTTCAGTTTTGCCAAGTGTGTCTTCCTAGAATTCCAAATGCTTGACTTTGTCAATGAATAACTTTTGACCAGTTGATCCTTTTGAAGAAATTCTTTTTACGTCCAGTTGAAAAGTTGGAGTACTAGCATTAAAAAAGCATGATTTAAAGAAAGACCCAGCGTAGATGGTGTGGGGAGCTTAGCATAAAAAATGTGGAAGCCCTGCTTAGTGTTAGGTGGAGATAGTCAAAGAATAAGTAAAGGCTCACGCATATGTATGTGAGTGTCATGCCGCAAACAAAGGGAGGCTGTGATTATAATGGACATCCATGAATAGATTTGGGACTGCCAGTGTGTAAGTGCCCACAAGGCCCGCCCAAGCCTAAGCATATAAAAGGAAACATCAGGGAGCACTTACGCATGGTAGTGAGGTTTTGCTGTTTGCAAAAGGAGAACATGCTAGTTTTTTATACAGAATGCTCATGCACTTGGAGACAAGGTAGCCCATGCATAAGGGCTCACACCTTGCAATGGCGGCCCTCTCTGCTGTTACTCTTGACAGGGATGCGACAGCATATGGTGAAGGCCCACACACTAGTTGAACGGGGCTGCCAACGTGCTAAGAAGAGTGCCAATGATGCCTGCATAAATGAAGTGGAGGCCTACACAACTAACAAAGGGAGTTTCTCAAGAAAGGGAATGATAGTTTGAATAATGGGAGGCTCACACACATTATATACGGGAGTAGCCACTGTGAAAGGCTGTGAGTTGCCTGTGTGGAGGGCCTACGCACCATGCAGGGAGATCATGATTATTTTGAGACCAGCATTAAGAGTGGGCATTCACACATACATACAAGCCAGGGAGCTGCCTGTTAAAGGAAGGGACCCACGCACTAGACCAGGGTCTACACACCAGCAGGTGGTTTGAGCCAATGTAAAAAAAGGGAGTATGACATGAAGCGAGTCTTGGAGGGAGTTGTATGCTGGTTAGATTGGAAGCTTACGCCAATGTCGGAGGAGCCTGTGATTCCAATGGAAATACCCATAAACTAATGGAAACCATCCTAAAAAGAAATGAAGTTGCCAGCGCCAAATCCCAAGAAGAAGTTTGCAAATTAAGGGAAGTAGAAATCTTCCCATTTGAAAATGATGAAGATCTTCTACATATATATTCTGGAGATGTAGATAGATTGACAATTGGTGGAGAAAATAGAATCTGCAACTTCATCCACTGGGATTTCACTGGAAGAGATTGCTACATTGAAAAAGGCTGATGAGGAACTGGCATGATTTTTATAGGCTGAAGAGGATGCTCTATGCTTCTAGCAACCGTATGCTAGTCAAGGTAAAGAGGAGGCATCTTGCGCAAGCCCAGTATGAAGCACCAATGACTGGTAGCGTAGATAATGGGAAGACCTACGCAATGGGAAATGGGGGCTTGTGCTCAGGCGAGAAAAGAAAACAAGTATGCTAGTATTTGTCCCACATTTAGTGGGTAAATAGTTTTCATTACATTTTTATATCCTAACACCTATAGTGCATCATAAATAAGAAGCCAGTGGCTACTTTGTGGGCTCACTTGTTTGGAGTTTCCTGTGCGTGGTGGGGCTCGTGGTTTTGAACTAAAATGTAGGGAAAACTTTAAAACTAATAAATTAATTGTCCCACATGTATGCAGAGATAGGAATTCAAAGTGTTTATAAGAAAAACCACACACAATGTTAAATAGAACAATTGGAGGAGGCTCTGCTTGTCTGCGTGACTGCCCAAGTCACCTTGATTTCTGTGCCCACACCTAGGAGAAGGAAATTTTGCAGACATGACACATGGTGACCGTTCGCTAGTTCACAGATTAAATTGGCAGTTAGACAAGTGATTCTATGATTTGGAGATACAAGCAGTCGCCAGTTCGTGAGATACCTGATGGTTAAGGCCAAAGATTCCGCGATTCAGAGAATAGTGCATTCGCAAGTTCGCCAGATCCTGGCGGTTAGGTCTTGAACATCCCGTGACTTGGAGGTAACGGTTTTTGCTAGTTCACCGAATAGTTGGCAATCAAGTGAAAAATATTCTGCAAATTGGAGAATATGAACAGTCACCTAGTTGCCAAATAGGTGCAGATGAGGTGGCAAGCCGACCAATCCAGGTTTGCCATGTGTCAGGTGGGTCTCACTGCAGGAGGCCAAAAATGATTATTTTATTCAAATTTCCTTCCCGTGCTAAGTGAAAAATCAAATTTAAAGATATATTGAAAATTCAAATATTAAAGTTACAGACTTGGGAGACCATTTTAATGGCTGGGGGATTTATTTTTCGCCCAACTATGGACTATTATATACTGCTAGAAAGGTCTCGATGCAAGGATTTGGATTTTGGAATCAGATTTTGCACAGGTGGCCATCTGCTCACATTATTGGTAGTTCAAGTTTTAGGGGGGCTAGGAAGATATTTTTGAGATATTTGATTTGTTATGTCTAGTGACTCGTGTTTTCAAGGGGATAGAGCAGATCAGGTTTGCTGTTCCAGACTTCACGACTCATTCAGTGAGTAGTTTAGAGTTTGACAAGTGTCAAGTTGTGATGCTTTCTGGTGTTTCCCCCTTCTCCTTCTTATTCTATGTTTTCTTTTAGGGGATGGGGTTCTGAATTTTGGTTCTCTAGGGGAGAAATCAAAGCAAGTTCCATTAATGCAAGCTTGGTTCTGAATTTACTATTTTAGCCTAAGGGTAGTGTCAATTCAAGTGTACTCAAATAGGTTTTCTCAATAAAATATGACTGGAATCTCATTGCAAGTATTCTTATGTCTTTGTGTGTTTTGGAAGTTCTTATGAATTAGATTTGTAAGGCAATGTCCAATTTGTTGTTTACAAGGTAGACTGTGAGTTTGTCCATAAGTTTCCTTCAAGGAAGGAGTAAATCAAGCTAGATAATCTCTGATAATTTAAATAATGTATAGATTTGATGATCATGTTTTTGCAGTGAAAATGGTAGTCTGTAAGGCAGGGTATTTATTTCAAGTGTTTTGAATTGATGAAGTTTTGTGGATGTTTTCTCAATTTGACTCCGCACCCTAGGATAAGGCACTGGTTTTGCACCAGACTTGCATCCAAAATCATTAAAATCAATCACATTTCCTTTTATGTTTTGGTGTGTTGAATGATAAATCAAGTATGATGGGTAGGAAGCCATCCCTTGATTCACTCAAAGTAGTGAATCCCTTCACAGGACATTAGTGTTCTGTCTAATCCATGTTTATACCTGCCTATGATTTGTAAAGAAATTATCATTTGAGGTAGATGTTGTAAGGTACACCCGCCTGGGTCTGTGGAGCCCAAAGTGAAGAAGGAATTCATCCTTGTTAATTAGTATTTCTCTTGCTAGGAAAAGAGCATCAAAAGGGAGAGATCAGGTTTATGATCTAATTATTTACTAATGCAAGAAAAATAGCTAACACAACACTTGCAAGATCAACCTTCGCTCCACAAACAAGAACAAACTCTTCTCTGATACCACCTGATGCAGGGTCAAGGCCGGAGGATCCAATTAAGGATAGTCCAACCTGGTAGCTTCAGAATTATACAGTGGAAAACTCAACAAAACAATTGTTTAACTCAAATTTTCATTAACATGCCCAACTGTAAGGCCTTCCGGGTTAGGGCCACTTACAATCAGAAGTAATTCTACAAGATCAACAAGATCCAATTTAACACTAGCTAGTTCAGTCCTGAAAACTATTAGAAACTATTCAAAACCCTAAGGTAGATCTAAACTTGAGCTCGAAAGCCTCCAAGAAATCTCCTTGTCTCCAAGCCTCAACCACTAGCTTTTCTATTACAAACTATCAGAAATAATCTAATCTGCAAGATCACGCAAGATCTTTTCCACAACTTCACTTATGTCTATCACCCTAGACTTTTGTTAGAACTTTCTCCCCCTAAAAAACTACCCAAACATCCTTTAAATACTAATCATCGGCCACAAGTCAGCTAGATAAAAACAACTAACTCCTACAAACAAATATTAAATGCAATACAAGTCAGCTCATAAATCACCTTACAAACATTTAATTCAACATGTCAGCCTCCAAATCCACATAGGAGAATCCAACAAAAGCTACCAACAATAAATGCACCAAGTTGGCCAAGAAAATCCTCAAGAACTCGAGTTGGTAAGACCATCTACTGAGCATCAGAGAAACTATCGAGCATCAATGAAACAACCGACCAAGCTAGGCAACACCAAGAAACACAGTCATTACCGAGCACTAGTTTCACCAAGCACCAAAGGTTCCACTGAGTTACTTCAATGATTGAGCTTCCTTCAATAATTGAGACCATCGGTTAAGGATACAACTGAGTAACACTGACCAAATAACAAACCACCCATGCAGATTCATCGAGGACCAAGAATTCCCCTACATTAGATTCAAACCTGTGACCAAGCTCTGATACCACTTGTTACAAGTGTGATTGTTGTTGCACCAAAAGATCAACCTATCAATGCCTGATTCAACCACTAGACTTATAAAATCCATAGGAGGTGGTTAGTCCCTTTCCACAAATCCTAAGGGGAGCAATGACCAGTTTTCCAACAACCACCTCATTACCTTGGTAAAACCTCACTATGTGATGCCAACTCACCTGAGCTCCTGAGTTGAGTTGTGGGCGTGTCTTCCTAGCTCACTGATTTGACATTTGAGCTTGCCAATAGGACATTCAAGCTTGACAAAACTTCCACTTACCACGCGACATAGAGAGAGTAGTGACCTTGCCCAGTTAGCGCTAGCAACACTACAAAAGAACATGTCATCGGATCTATATGCATCAGTCATCCTAGTAAATTTATTTTTCTTCCGCAATGATTTTAGGGTGTTGAATTTGTCACCCATCTAGTTGTCATAGGGCAATTTTTTATTTTTTCATTTGATAGCCATTTAGCTGTCAATTTTATGCTTATGTTTAAATCACTCATTTGATTTGTTAGACGACTGTTTGACTGTCATTTATGGGTATTTTAGAATTGTTGCGACAATTGTTTGACCATCAAATTTAGGCTCTTGGTTTTTTTGATGTCATTAGGTGTTGGAAATTTGGAACCATCACCATGTGTAGTTTTGATTTGGTAATCCGAATTTGAGAGCCATAACTTGGTCATTCAGGCTCCTTTCTCAGTGCAATTTTTAAAATTTTTTTATTGGGTAGAATCTCCTAAATTTTTTAGTGGTGCTATTATTTTCCGATTTTGATGAAATTTTTTTGTAGAAATTGTAAATTTTGGTGACTGTATCTATCAAATCCTTGATTTTGCAACTTCAGAGGCTTTGTTTGAGCTCATACAAACACATTTTTGGGTGCCACTTTTTTTTGAAATTACATAATTTTTTTAGATTTTCTAGATTTATTATCATATTATAGGCTTATTTGGGTGAAAATATCACTTTCAATATTTGTTCTATTTTGGCACTTGTAATTGATTAGATCCTTGAGTGAGCTTATGTTTTATTTTGTTGAGTCTTTTTTATATTCATATTTGTTGTTGTAATCATCAAAATCAAAAGTCCACTTTGGTCCATTTGGCAACAGGCAATTGTAAAAGCACTACATATCAAGTGCCAAAATATCTTTGTTTGTGTGTGGGGGGGAGGTGGGGGGGGGGGGGGGGGTGGAGTTATTTGATTGATTATAGTTTGTAAGGGTGTATTGATTTGTTTATCTCATTTTATTTTATGGAATTTCATCATGACTAAAAATATGGAATATGGCATTCACTATATTTTCACTAGGGATAATTATGCATCGTGGAAAAGGACATTATCACATATTATAGATGGATAAAACCTTGCCTAATCTTTATGGACTTATTCCTAAGCCAAAGTCCAAGTTGAAAAATTCATCTTGGAAGGAAAGGAATTTGGATATCATGGCATTGATTGCTTACAACATGGGTACTTTCTATTGTGAAGTCAAGTCCATTATTGAGGATATTAATTGTCCATGCACATTTTGGACCATAATTTGGGAATAATTTGGAGATCCTCATGTTCCTCCATTCTTAGAAGATCTAACTACATATTGTCTTATTCCACTTGATGATGCATATAACATTCCCTATGATGAGCATACCTTATGGAAGATTGAAAGTATTGAATAACTTGAGAGTCTTGATGATCAAAAGACTCCACCTATGTTTCCTACTTCTCTAGTTGAGTTCAATCCTACTATGTCTCTTGATGGTGCTTGTATTCCCACAACCATGGTTTCTTGTGATCCTGTATAGCAGGGTATTTCTTGTCTTCTAGACATAGTTCCTTGGGATGATGTATTGATAGACATTGTAGGTTGTTTTTGGAGTCCTACATTAGAGATTTGGGAGGCATCATTGATGACATTCATATTCTCTTTATTGAGGATGATCTTTCTAGAATTGTTGCAAGGTAAAACTCTGACACTATGAATATTAATTCTCCACTTGATCCTTCTTTCGAGTTTGAAATGATTGTGGATCATTTGATACAACATTTGGAGGTCTCTTTATCTCTAGAGAAGACATTTGATTCTTTGGAGAGTGGTTTTCACGAGACACAAACGTCACTTGATATGTCACATTGTATGGTTCATATTGATCATACTCATGTGTTTTAGATTCCTATTCAGTTTCCTGAGACATTATACATCTTGAGGATTCTTCCTATAGATTTGGGAGCCTTCATTGATACACCTATGACATTATTGTTAGAGTTCTCAAGCATTGAGGGGGGGGGGGGGGGAGGGGGTGAATCAGTGCAAACAAATTCACAACTAATTCAGCCATCGATCTAATTAACCTTACTAATACCTTCCAAATAGTAAAACATATAACTAAAGTAAACAAATAAAATATAAAAATATCAGACATCCACAAAATCATTACACATGACACAATGTTTTTTGTGTGGAAACCCTTGGTTAGAGGGAAAACACATGGTGGGGATGACTCTCACAAGCCCACTACTACAGTTAATGAGTTTTCCCTATTAGGAGCTTGCAGTTATGCTTTTTTGAGTGTTCACCCTATTAGGAGTGATTAGTACCTTGTTAGAAGTATGATAGGATTTTCTAAGATCTACCTTGTAAGAGGATTTCAAAAATTTGTTAAGAGATTACCTGATTAGGGGATTTACAATAGGAACCTATTAAAGTTCACCCAATTAAGAGATCTTCTTGTTGTAACTTCTAGAGAACAAAAAGTTGATTGATTTGTATGTAGCACTAGCTACTTGACAGATACGATATGTTTCTTTCTCTCTGAAACTACTCACTGATCTGATTCTATCAGATCTTTGATCGCAACCCTCATTTATTTCTGATAAAAGTGGTTCTTAACACTTAGAGCCAACTTGAATCTCACTTAAGGCCTCTTTAATGGACCTATTAGGTATTCCTCAAACTCTAATACTAAGGGTTATTCACTAATATCTTTACCCCTCTAACCAAGATCCACCCTATCAACAAAAATCTTCAATACTCATTGAATTCCACAAGGTGTTTTCTACCAACCTAAGCCAACATTCTCACAATGAGTTGCAGGGTTGAATTTATACCATATTAGGTCATTTTCATACTATCTTGAATATTTGAAACCATTCTTCAATCATCTCTTCATCAAGTTCCTAAAATTGAGGAAATAGGCCTAGTTGCCCCTTATAGCCCCGTTTGGACACAAAAACTGGCTTATCTTACAAATCTTGTTCAGGACCCCAAAATCTCTTCTAGGATCCAGATACCCTTATCAAAAAAATTAAATATTTTCAAGGTGAGGATACTCCAAGTCATCTGTAAACACCTTTCTACTATTAGGGATTCAGTCCTTAAAAATAAGGCTAATTAATCCTTTCTCTGAAGTTTTCTTCACTATCTGTTGAAATGGAATCACTAGTTACCACCATTACATGGAGGGTCATGCAACCTCTTTTTTAAAAACCTCCCACCATTGGATTTATCTTAAAAATCCAACCCTACATATTTTAACACTCTATTACTCTCTTTCCCTAGTCGGGCTATGACCAAACTCGCCTAGGGAAAGAGCTCAAAATTCAACCGTAGCTCCTCTACTCCTAAAAAAAAATATGAAAAATATGTAAAATGACCCCCCTTTCATTCCATCTAGTACCATTTTACATGCCATGGATTCAAGAACTTCAAGGAGCCATTTTCTATGTATAGTCCAGAATTGGACCAGACAACTCTAACTTCAAAGAAAATTAAATTTGCAATATAGAATGAAGTCTAGCTCTTAAAATCACACCATACAGAATTAAGAAACACTCCTAAGAAGATAATTACAAAGGAAAGAGAGACTTTTAATTAATTTACTAGTCTATGCAATTCAAAATACTCTAAAAAATTGTCATAGTCTATCTTTGCAACCTTACAACGAGTAAAATTTTTATCAAAATGGCATCCAACCTTGAAATGTCACCATGGAAGTCCTTAAATGGTCTTACCCTCCTCAAATAAACCACTTAAACTGACCTATTTCATCCTCTTGGACAAAAACAACTTTTTGATAAAATTGTTGAGCAACATTTTAAAAGTTTAAAAGTTGCAATTGTTGCTTTGAGCAACTTTTTACATCTCTTGACAATTTTGATTTTTCTTGCTTTGGCCTCCATGGATATATCACCTAAACCCTAATATCTCTTCCTAGGACTCAAAAAACCTCTAAAATGACCTTCTAAGCTTCTTGAGTGTTCATTAGAAAAGTGCTTCCTCTTTGGAGAATGACCTCAAACCAGTACCTTCCCTGACTGACATAGAAATAAAGTACTGAGAAAACTATCACTTCATACCCTAAAGCTCGGGTGATGCATGTTGATGGTAGCCTGAGGTAGGTGAATATCCCTACTATTTTGGCATGGTAAACTAGGCTCTTAAGTGAGTCACACATGTATAAACCAATTGGGAGGACTCCATAGATCAACTACAAACTTGATAAAATAGAAACCTTCTGATCGAATCCTGAAGGTATCACAATCTTTGTGCAAGGACCGATCCCCATGGTTTCCTAGATCACCTTAAGATACTCACCAGATGTATCCCCTTTTAGGGGGTATCAAGTTGTGGGAAAAGATTCTGATACTCACCTTCCCTTAGGTAGATCTACTTGAAGTGATTGTGTAGTCAAAATCTCAGTAAAACCACTTGTTAGAATATACACCTTTCAAATATTTTTTCAAATTCAATGGTCAAAATCATTACTTGTATCCCACAAGGATGCCTTGTTCCTTTTCAAGATTGTTTTCAAAGTGACTGTTGTCCAGTTAGTCCTTTACCATTAAGACATCAAAAACTTGAGTCAAAATATTCAAAACATAAAACCTTGTAGAAAAGATCCTTCAAGCTTAGACACCCAAAGCTTGTTTCAATCCAATTTCTAGAAAATCTCCCCAAGCTATGTCCAATTCGATCAAACACAAGAAGGCTAAATTTTCTCGATCCCGAGTTTATCTAGAGAAGAAACTTGCAAAAATAAATTTGAAAGATCACTAGCCTTCCCTCCAAGTAGCCCAAGAAGAAGATAAAAATCAAGAGAAACTAGAAATCATTAAGTATTGTTAAGTTTTAGATCAGATTATATGACTTTTAATTTACTTTAAAAATTCAATATATATATATATATATATATATATAATTCATGTTATCGTTGATGAGTAACTTAGATTACTTATCTTTACAGTACATATCACTGTCGCTGTTATGTGTCACTGAATCTACATCTCGCACATATTCTATTCGTTGTGCATCTCTCATATTCTATTCGCTGTGCTATCTGCTCTCACTCACTTTATTTCCTGTTCATTTCTCATATTGAAAACCAAACATATACATATACGGAAGACATGGAAGTATAGAGACATGTCTCCGTACGGTCATGTCTCTTCATCTATAACAAATGTAACCATCGTTTAATCAATGGAATAGCATGGAGACCGAACATATCATCAACACTACCCTTTGCATTAGCAAATACTGAGTCACACAGGACTGTCTCCAATAACCAATACTTAAGGTATCTCATTAGGTTTACATAAACCAGTTGATAGCATTTAGTTTAGGGATTGTGTTGACTGATATAAATCAGTCAATACAAATTGGTTAATGTAAAACCGATACATGATGTTTGATCAGTCTCACTAATATTGAGATTAAACCGATATCAGTCGGTAAGATATATATGAGATTAACATTATTTATTTATCAACTAAAATATATATACATTGTATATGCATATTGATATATATAATAATATCATTATTATTATATATATCAATATGTATATATAATGTAGAATAATATTATCTCATCTCAATTTAATGATGTTTATTTATATTCTCATAATATTATGATCATTTTATCTGATCAAAACTATAAACATCAACAAGTATAACCATCTCTATGTCAACCTAGAGAGAGAAGACTAGTTGGGCCCATCACATATTCATTCTTCCTACATAATCCCACAATCCTATTTCAATATTCATTGCATCCTAGGTCATTCCTAGTCGTATCTTTGCATCACCATCCATACTTAGTTACATCCTAAAGTCATTCTTAAATGTATTCTTGCATTCTCTTTTCATATTCCTAGTTGCATCATAGATCATTCTGCTACATTTGCATATAGATCATCTTTATATAACAAGCATCATTCAATCATTCCTCATCATCCTTCCATCAACAATCCACAATCAGAATCCCAAAATCCTTGATCCATCATACTTGCTTTCATCTTTGACCCAAATCCTTGATCCATCATCCAAGTTAGAACCCATCATCCAAAATCTAAATCCTAAATCCAGTAATCCAAATCCTATCACTTCATGTCCTATCCTTTGAGTTGCTTCAAAATCTTATCCTAAATTAGAAATCTACCCTTTGACAGAGAATTATCTAGGGAATACTACTTGTCGTTGTAAAGCCTCATCATCTTGAGAAAGATATTGGCATACATTGATAAGAATCATGTTAGCCAAAGATCATTAGTCTATCCTAGGTTGACAATCCTCATTGATCCTACATCAGGAAGCAACAACTCATTTGACCGACACTTAGTAAACTTCCATCATCCTCCACCAATCTTCCATCATCCTTAATCCAAATCAGAGCATCCCACTAATCCTCCACCATCCTTGATCCAAATCAGAGCATCCCACCAATCCTCCATCATCTTTGATCCAAATCAGAGCATCCCACCAATCCTCCATCATCCTTGATCCAAAATCAGAGCATTCCACCAATCCTTCACCATCATCACCATCCTTTAGTTTTTCCAAATCCTTGTATTGCATCATAGAAATCCACCATCCGTAGAAAGCTTCTTTAGATTTGCATCCATCATCTTTAGGGTCTTTTAGAAACCATCTTGCATCCACCCATCATTTACATTATCATCTTTCATGTTGCAATCCATGCCTCTCGAGACAAGATCCAGGAAGAGGAGGAACATGGATCCCAATTAGGCCACTAGCTCATCTAATCCTAACAATCCTACAAGCACAATGATAACTTACAATCCAAAAAACCCACAAATTGATAACATGTGGGAAGACCCCAATGGACCCCCTATTTAATTTTCTATGGAGACATTCATAGGCCATCTAGGGCATACAAAAATTGTCAGTGCACTTATTGATCAGAATCGACAAAACATACTAGAAATTTTTTCCCAAGAAGGTACTCCCATTCCACTATATCTCCAACCTCACGTTCCCATAAATACCATCTGAATCCCAATAGAATCCAACACCCTCATCATCCAGAAAATCCCTGATCCTAATTTACACATATCATAGGTAGCTTTGCCCAGCCCTCCTCTTTTAAAAAGCAGCTCTACAAGTCCTACAACACAAGCAATGCAATACACTCCATTTTCCATCATAGGAACACCATCATCTTTTGTTGCATCCCAAGCCATTACTCAAGCCCAAATCTTCACACAAAACTAATTGCCATTTTCTGTACAAGCCTCTACACAAGCAGTTCCTCCACTTTCCATGAGCCAAGCAAAATCACCCTTTTTGGGGGTAACACAGTCATTCCCCTTCTTCACTCCACAAGCTTCAACATCCATGCCATTATTTCTAGGGAAATGCCATCATTTCCTTCCTTCTCCTAGAAATCTTCCACATTAGCATCACCTTTCATGTGTGGAACACAAGCATCTTCTTGCACTCCCCAACAAGCATTTACCCAAGCACAAGCCCAACAAACTATGTTCACAATAGGCATGCCTCCTATGGATCCCAGAATCCCCCATTCACATCCCAAGTTCCCACTAATGCATCTACATTCCCAACATCCTCCGCATCACAACTCCCACCACACGCTGGTTCTTGTTGGGGCCTCACACAAGAAGAAATGCAAGATTTAGGAATACCAACCCACTCTCCCACATCCATGTTTACAAACCAAAAAGCTACCTTCTTGCAAGTAGCACAAAAATAACCATCTCAACCTCTGCTAGCTTCATCCTTCCCCCCATTCACAAACTATCTATTTGCACCACCCAATGCTTTTCAGCAAGTTCCACCACCTCAACAACATAGTTCATCTCACCTTGCAAGCTATCTTTCTCAACCACCTCCTTCTTCCAACTTGCCAACATTCATTCCACCCTTCAGTAATGCAGGCATGCACCCAACTTACATCAACCAAGCACAAAGCCAAGTGCACCAAGCACCATTTCATCAACAAGCTGCACCATTCCATCAGCCTCCTCCATCGCAACAATACTTCTCTACACAACAACAAACCCCTATCATTCCCTAGCAGCAACAAGCTTCATCTTATCTGGTGCAACACCAACATCCCATCATACCCCAACAACAACAATCCATTCCCTATCCTCCACAACAATACATTCTCGCACATTAACAACAATATCCACCTCATCAACCATCACCCTAACATCCATTCCAATCCACCTATCTTGCTAGGAAATCTCCATATCCCACTTCGCAATATCCACCCCAAAATCATTCCTATTCACCAGCACCATTAGATCCATTTCCTATGGGAGTACCCACTCCAATGGCAATCAACACTGAGTGGGAAGAGATGAAAAATACTCATAAGGAGCTAAAGGCTGGAACATACAACTGTAGACACCTAAAAATCCTTTAGAAAATAAAGTATTTTTATTTTATGAAAAATCCATGATGACATCATCATTTGTTAATTAATTAATTAATTATTTTATTTTATGCCATTAAATTCCTTTATTTTAATTAAGCATATTTAATTAAAGAACCTTTCCCCAAAGCATTTAAATCAAATTTGAATGATTTTCCTATCTTTATTGAATCAATATTCAATAGATGATGTCACAATCCCTAAATAAATTTCATATTTATTTAAAGCCTCAAAAACCTAGAATCTTCTAGCCTTTCCTAAACCCTTCCAATCTTCCCTAAATCTTTCCTAAACCTACTTAGGAGAAATTACCTACTTTTCCTAAGCTAATCCAAGTCTCCATTGACTTATGGTCAAACCCCTCCCCTAATGAGCCTTACACACTCATTCAAAGCCTTCCACACTCTTTAAGGCCTCTTATAGCCTCATAAAGAGACCCATGTCTCTTCTTCCACACATGTTCCCCTTGCACACTTCCCTAGTGTTTCTCACACATGTGTGAGCAACCCCTAACCCAAGCTAAACCTTACCATACCCCAAACTATACCCCTTGCTCTACCCCAAACCTTACCCCAAACCTTAACTCATCCTCCTAACCCAAGCTCTTCCCAAATCCTATAAATACCCTCACTTCTTAGAGAAAATAATCCAACTTCATCTTCCATTTCATAGTAAAGTTATTATGCTAGAATAGTTCTAAATATTTAAAGCTTTCAAACTAATTTGTTAATTTTCTTTATGTTTTTCATGCTTTCATAGCTCATCATAACTTAGAATAATGGATAAATCTTAGTTTCTTTCATTGTTCTTCATAGCTTTTTGCATCATATCACATTTACTTTGGATTAAAATCAACTTAGCATACTCATTTCTAGTTTAATCTTCATTTTAGCATCATTTGAATCTTTGAGGCCTTAGGGGAAAATCAGGTGTTCTATACCTATTTTGTGCCATTTATGGGGTTTTTTTGGATATCAAACCATTCCTATAATGCATTAGGAACAAGCTCCAAGTGCTTAGAGAGCACACCCACATACTCATAATCAGAACAAATCAAATAGTGCTTGGGTGCACTTGTTTAAGTTTAATCTGAGGGGGCTTAGTTTAGATGTCCTTGTTTTGAATTGATATGATGCTAGATTAAAAACTAATGTTTTCTTGTTTTATCCTTTCAAAATAGATACAAATAATCTAGTCTACATTCTAGCATGCTCGGTGGGACCCCTGTCCTGATCAAATACTCCCAAATCGACATTCCTTGGCCATTTTTTTATAAAAAATTTCAAAAATCAGGGTTGTACTATTTCATTCTCAGTCTCACTTGTGCATTTGTTGTCCAAAAATGCACATTTGTGTGAAATTTGTAAAGCTACGCATTTGTCCACCAGAACTGCGCATTTGTTCCTAAAGTTGCGCATTTGTTTAGTACAGCTGTACATTTGTCTTTTTGTAAAAAATGACATTTAAGGAACTTACTTAGTAGAATAGGTCTTAATTGTGCAAACATTTTCTATGTCTGCGTATTTGTCATATGGAACTGTGCATCTGTTCTCTGTAACTGCGCATTCATACTAGGGAGGGGCAATTTCTTATTTTCTATTAAGTTTAGACCTTTGGTTTTTGTGGATTCTAAACACCATCTTTTGCAGGTACCCTTGGAAGTCATTAGAATCACTAGAAAACTAAGACCTTAAGGCTCATGAACTCTTGTGAAAGTTTAAGAACCACAAACACTTCATTTTCAAGCTTAAAATGAACTTTTTGAGTGCCCTTAAGGGACAAATCTGTAAGTCTTTTCTAAATGGTTCTTAATAAATCCTAACCAAATCAAATTGTTCCTATTTGGTCTTAAAGCAATCGAACTCACTTCTAATGGATTTCCTTGGTTAAAAATAACAACTTTCGAACAAATCTAAGGTTTCAAAGAGTCATACATGCAAAGTAGGAACATTTCATGTTTTGGGAGCATAAAGAGAACATCAAGTTTGCATTGCAAAAACTAAGTGGTTCCTAAATCAACTCAAAAATCATTCTAAGTGGTCCCAAATCAAAAATCAAATGCATCAAAGAGGGTTAAAAAGAACTTCATTTACAATGTCTTAAAGTTTTGTTAAGAGTCTCAAAGCAAACTAGGAACAAAAATCAAAATCTTTGCTAATCTTTTCAAATTGGTTCCTAAACATTTCTAAAGGTTTCAAAACTTTCCTAAATCAGTCCTAAAGCTTTGTTATTGATATAAACAAGTCTCTTATTTCAAAATCTTGAATACCTTTTCAAGTTCATGTATCAAAGCTAAAATCTAGGAACTTTCCCTTTAGAGTCTAAAAATTGAGCAAAAGATAAACAAATCTTGAATGAAGCTAATGGAATGAACCAACATCCCAAAAGAGTCATTGTCATTTTGAAAATCAAACACAATCTTGAATGATTTAAAAGAGAAAGAAAAGCATCCCTATTCCTCTCTCTTTCAATTTCAGTTTATACACAAACTCAATCTTGAATGACTTAAAGATCAAAACAAAGCTCTTCAAAGTTCTAAAGCAACACACAAACTCAATCTCGAATGCTCAAGAAAAGAACTTGCAATCGCTCAAGCATTTACTTTTTTGAAAAAATAACAACTCAAAGCTTTAAACACTTGTGTCTTTAAAAGTTTTCAAACACACTTAAAATCAATTTGGGAAAAAGAATCTTCATGATGTGCATCTAGGAGTTTCCCATTTCAGCAAAAACCTTATTAAAATAAGTAACGTAAAACACTTGAACTCATACAAGTTCACTTGTTTTACTTTTAGAGAGGCCTATCCAGGGAGAAAAGTGTTTCCTCTCTAGAGAATGACCTCAAATTAGTATCTTCCCTGACCGATATAGAAATAAAGTACTGAGAAAACTCTCTTATATCCCCTCAAGCTTAGGTGAGGTGTGTTGATGGCAGTCCAAGGTAGGTGAATAATCCCTACTATTTTGGCATGGTCAACTAGGCTCTTAAGTGAGTCATACACATACAAACTAATTGGGAGGACTCCACAGAACAATTACAAACCTATTAAAATAGAGGCTACCTTATCTGTATCTAAAGGTATCAAAATCCTTGTGAAAGGACTGATCCAAGGGGTTTACTAGATCACCTTAAGACTACTCACCATATGTATCCTCTTTTAGGGGGTATCAAGCCATGGGCAAGGATTTTGATACTCACCTTCCTTAGGTAGATTTTCTTGAAGTGATTGAATAGTCAAAGACTCAGTGAAAATACTTGTTGGGACATACACATTTTCAAAGCTTTTTTAGAGTCGAGAGTCAGCTATCTTGCTTGTATCCCACAAGGTTTCTTTGTCCCTTGTGGAGATTTCTTGTCTAAAAATATTTGTTTAAACCTATCCTTTGCCATTGGAAAACATCAAACTGATCTACAACTTGATTCAAGATACTCTGAAAAACTTGTAGAAGAATCCCTTGAAATCAGATAACCAAAGCCTTTTGTCTCAATCTAATTATCAGAATCTCCCCAAAGTTATGTCCGATTTGATCAAACACCTGAAAGCTAAACTTCCCAAATCCCAAGCTTGTCGAGAGAAGAAAGTTGCAGAGAGAAATCTTAAGAGCCATCAATCTTTTGTGCAAGCAACCCAAGATGA
Organism: Chamaecyparis obtusa; assembly: GCA_027943335.1. Lineage (NCBI taxonomy): Eukaryota > Viridiplantae > Streptophyta > Pinopsida > Cupressales > Cupressaceae > Chamaecyparis > Chamaecyparis obtusa. The sequence continues at coordinate 1,489,689 of BSBK01000188.1, read as the reverse complement.
AGAAAAGTACCAAGAAAAGCTTGATAACGTGGGCTATAATGCAAGAGTCAAGAAGTTTTCTTACCAATTCTGAGTAAACCATCGCTATGTCAATCTTTAAAGAGAGGACTATCTATATCCATCGCTTGTCCATTCTACCTTCAGATCCTAGATCTATCTCAACAATCCTCCATCCTAGCTCATCCTAGTTTCATCCTTGCATCACCACCAAACTTAGTTGCATCCTATAATCCTTCTTAGTTTCATTTGTCATCATCTTCCTAGTTGCATTTAGATCATTCTCTTAGAGATAACATCATTCCATCATCCTTCACCATCATCCCATCAACAATCTACAATCAGAATCCCAAAATCCTTGACCTAAATTCAGCATCCATCATCCAAATCAAAACCCACCATCTTTACACCAAATCCAATAATCCAAATCCACAAGCACTTAGTGTTCAAAACCTTTGATTTTTTTTCAATCCTCATCCTAAATCAGAAATCATTCCCTTTTGACAGAGCATTGTCTAAAGGAAATCCAACTTGTCCTTGCACAACGTCATCATCTCGAGCATTAATAAGAATCCAGTTGACCAAAGATCATTAGTCTATCCTAGGTTGACCAAATCCTATCACTGATCCTCCATTGGGAAAACAACAGCTCATTATTAACACTTAGTAATCTTTCACCAGCATCCCACCAATCATCCATCGAATCTTGATCCAAATCAGAGTATCCCGCAAAGCCCCCATCATTGCCAAATATCTCACCAATCTTCTACCAAATCTTCCACCATCCTTGATCCAAATCCAAGCATCTCACCAATCCTTGCATTGCATTTTAGAAATCCACCACCCTTAGAATCTCCTTAGGTTTTCCTCCATCATTCTTTAGAGTCTTTTAGAAACATTTTGCATCCATCTAGCATCTCCATCTCCACTCCATGCCTGTCGTGACAGGATCTAAGAAATGAAGGAACATGGATCCTTATTAAGACCCTAGCTCATCTAATCTCAAAATTTCTACCAGTGGGATGGTAGCTTATGATCCCCAGATTCAACAAACTAGTAATGTATGGGATGATCCCAATATCCCCTTGGCTCCTTTTGTGATAGAAGCATTTATGAATCATCGAGGAAATGCACAAATGGTTAGTGTACCCACTACTTAGAATCAAAGAAACTTGTGGGCTAACTTCACACAAGAGGGTACTCCCATTCCACCATATATCCAACCTCGCATACCCATCCACAACATCCATATCCCAGCAGAAGTATACATCCCCATCATCCAACAGATCCTTGATCCACTTCTCCACATATCACAAATAGCTTTGCCCATCCCTCATCTTTTGCAAAGAAGTTTCACAGGCCCTACAATACAAGTGACAAAATCCACTCCATTTCCTCTCATAGGTGCACTATCATCTTCCATGGCAGCTCAATCCATCATCCCTACCCAAGGCTTTTCGCATAACCAAGCACCACCTCCCACAAAAACCTTTACACAAATAGTTCCGCCACCTTCCATGGGCCAAGCAACACCTTTCATTATAGGAGATCGGCAATCATCCTTCCCCTTCATTTCACAAGCCTGTGCATCCACACCTTTCATTCCAAGAGGGATGCAATCATCCTTCCCCTTCATTTCACAAGCCTCTGCATCTACACCTTTCATTCTGGGGGGGGCACAATCATCCCTCCCCTTCACTTCAAAACCCTCTGCATCTACACCATTCTTTTTGGGGGGATGCAATCATCTTCCCCTTTCACTCCACAAGTTTTTGCATCCATACCATCATTTTTAGGGTCAACACAATCATTCTCCTCTTTCTCCCAGCAAACTTCCAAATCAACATCACCCTTTTCATGGGGAATGCAAGCATCTTCATTCACCCCCTAGAAAACATCTACCCAGGCACAAGCCCAAAAAAATGCCTTCACCAAAGGTATGCCTTCCATGGGTTTTTCAAATCCACCATTCATGTCCCAAACTCCCATCACATCTACCTTTCCAACATCCTCTACATCACAATTACCACTGCATACTAGTTCTCATTGGGGCTTCACTCAAGAAGAGATGCAAGCCTTAGGCATACCAACTCACTCTTCTACATCCATGCATGTGAACCAACAAGCTTCCTTCTCACAAGCAGCACAACAACAACAATCACAACCTCCGCCAGCTTCATCCTTAGTAAGCTATCCATTCACAACACCTAGTGCTTTTCAAAAAATTCCTCCACCTTAGCAGCAAAGTTCATCTCATTTCACAAGTTATCTTGCCCAACCACCCTTTTCTTCTAGCTTCCCTACATTAGTTCCATCCTTAAGCAATGCATGAATGCACCCAACCTATATTAGCCAAGTGCAAAGCCAAGTTCAGCAAGGACCATCTTACCAACAAGCTGCTCTGTTCCACTAGCCTCCTCTGCAACAACAATACTTCTAGTCACAACAACAAACCCCTATCATTCCCCAGCAACAATAAGATTCCTCCTACCAATCACATCAACAAATCCCCATCATCCCATAGAACCAACAAGTAGTTTCATATCCTCCACCACAATATACCCTTGCACCGCATCAACAATATCCTCCCCAGTAATCATCAGTCCAAAATCCATTCCAATCTACCTATCTCTTTGGGAAATCTCCACATCCCACTCCATAATATCCACCCCAAAATCATCCTTATTCACTAGCACCACTAGATCTTCTTCAAATGGGATTTCCTACTCCAACGCCAATCAATACTGAGTGGGAAGCAATAAAGAATGCTCTTAAGGAGCTCCAAACTAGTACAGAGAATAAAACCTTCAAGTTTGAAGAGGTGTGTCCCTACCCATTTGACTAATCAATCGCAATTGTTCCTTTCCCTAAGAACTTTGAGACACCCAAGTTTGATAAATATCAAGGAAAAGGAGATCTTGTAAACCACATCAAAGAATTATATATGGCATGCTAATAAGTGGCTTACAGTACAATTAGCTTTTGTGCCTATTCCTTAAGAGCTTGGGAGGAACTTCTGTTGAGTGGTTTTACAAGATACCATGTGGGACCATCACAACTTTTGCCGAGCTCTCTGAGAAGTTTCTTGCCCAGTATGGCCACAATGTTGAGAATGATTTAACCCTATTAGACCTTTTCAACTCAAAATAGAAAGAAGGAGAAAGCCTAGCAAACTACTTGCAGCGATGGTAGAACCTCACCACCAAGTTATCATACCAACCACCTAAGAAGCATCTAACCAAGATCTTCATCAATAGCCTGCATCCCAAACTAGCCCACTTCACGAGAATGAACTGTGTCCAAACGTATCAGGATATCAAAAGAAAAGGGATAGATATCAAAAGAGGCCTCCTAAAAGAAGGCACAATCCGACATTTCAAGAATGATTCCCAAAGAAAATCTAACAATGACAAACCTCATTACTAGAATCATAACAAAGATGTTATAGATGGAGCCATTGACACCAAGCATGTCCAAATCATTGTGGCTGGTCCTGCACCTATTCCTACATATCAAAAACAACCTCAAACTCATCAACAACCTATGCAGCAATATTAGCCTCAAAACAATCAGCAAAACTATCAGCAGCAAGAACATCAAACCCATCAAAGAGATCTAACCAATTAGGTTAATGCCATCAATACTACTCCCAATCAGAACAGACCCAGAGCCTAGAATTATCAAAAGAGGATCTTCACACCACTTGGTGAACCTCTAGATGTTATCTTTCACCAAATGGCCTAGGAAAACTTGATTACGTACCCACCAATCTAGCAGTTTGATGATGCCACACCTAAGCCCAATTGGTACAAAGATCACAAGTACTGTGATTATCATCATGTTAAAGGACACACTACCCTAAGGTGTATGAAACTCAAGAATTACATCCAAGATCTCATTGACCAAAAGGAGATCCAAAGTGACACACCTACTCAAGCCTCGCCTAATGCCAATTTTCAAATCTATCAGAATGTGTTTCCACAACAAAAAGATGGAAGAACAAAGCTAATACCAATCCTCTTCCCCAACAACCAAGGCAAAGGCAAATAAGGAGATCACACTAGCCACAAAAACTACACCACTGCTTATATCAATTACAACAAGTTTTTTAGATGTATAACCCAAGTCAAGCCCACAGTTAATGCCATCCATGTCAAAGGAGCAGAGCAGATATTCAATGTGTCGTTACCACCTATAGAGGCCAGATAATTGTCACTGGTGCCCATCCAAGACCAACATATAATGCATATAATGCACAATACAACCTTATAGAACATCTTGGGAACACACCAGCCCAAATATCCATCCTCAACCTTCTGCGCACTTTGCCCCTCCATCAAGAAATCTTTGACTGAGCCCTCCATGAAGCACAAGTCCCCATAGATATAAATACCATCCAGTTTGAAAACCTTGTGGGACATCTATCTGCACCATGTGCTCTTTCCTTCAAACCATTTGACATGCCAGCCATTGCACCTGACCACAATCTCCCTCTCCGCATTGCTATTATGGTCAGATATTTTGCCATCAAATGGGTCATGATAGATAATGGCTTAGCCCTAAACTTGTGTACTTTAAAATTCATTCAACAGATTTGGTTCACAGAAGCTAACATATCACATGAAGTGATCACTATCAAGGCATATGACAACTTGGAATGTACCTCTAAAGGTACCATTATGCTACCTATCTAGCTAGGCCCAACAACACAAGACACCATTTGCCACATTGTTGATCTTGACCTACTATTCAACATCCTCCTCGGCCGACCATGGATCCATTCCATTAAGGCTATACCATCTACTTACCATCAGTGCATCAAATTTTTGCATTATGGCACTAAGGTTACCATCCATGTCAACCCCCAACCCTTCGCATACTACTGTGTGATGGAAGCATCATTCCCTCATTCCACTCATTGTCTTGGAACTAATATTGGAACTTCTGTTGCTAGCTCATCTCGATCCCATAGCGATCCAAAGACTATTCTCGCTTCCACTCTCTCTTCCATCAAGATCAATAACCAAGGCTGTGGTGAATACACCTTGAATGATGCATTTGAAGTAGGGGCCCTCCCACTTGATCCACATACGCAAGGGCACCAAAGTCACCAAAGCAAGCCTGCTAAAGATAATCATGAAATCAAGCGAATGGGAATGATGAATTTTGAATCCCATGGCAACATAAATAGTCAAGAGATGGATCCTGACATCACTAGGTAGTTATATAGAGATCCCCCACCACCTAACACTCAACTTCTTGGCTACTTCAAAGATAATTATCCCCAACCCCATAAGTATACCACTGAACAATAGAAATATCAAGGCAGTGGTCTAGGACCACAAGAAGGCAGAAGCATAGATCCGATCACAACATCCAAGAATATGCAACATCAAGGTCTTGGATTTATTACCCCTTGCCTATGTGTACAAGACCCAATACCACAACTGGGGGTACCAACATGACTAGTGTTCCCTTCTTGAATAGCCAGGATGACCTTGTAGAAATCAAAGACATCCTTGAAGAGGAAGAAAATAAATCTTATGATGATATCTTCGACGATGATACCCTCCTAGGTACTTTTGTCCTCCAAAAACTCACCATTAACCTCATAGAACTTCCCCTCATCCAGCCCTAACTCATAGAATAGGACCAACCAAGTGTCACACATATCGATGAGTTCCAAAGCACAAAAGTGCTCCTAGAGTTCATGGGGGCATTAGGCCCACAATCAGTCCAAGATTTAGACTCAACTCATGTGTGTAAGCTCAACCCATAAGGATATTTTGGGGAGGAGGAAAGCTTTAGTTGCAAAAGTGAAATAGAAAGAGAAAAACATGAGTCCTTATGTGAAAACCCTTTTGGGTCACATTATGATTCCAAAACAGTAAAAATAAAGGGCGTATCTTCTAGTGAAAACTTGGAAATTCAAGCCTTAGAAGATGAAGACTTGCTTCTTCCTCCTATACAAGATTATAGACCTAAACAATCACCTATCATCATAGAAGAAACCAAGCCAGTCAACTTGGGTACAAAAGAGTGTCCAAGAATCACCTACATTATAGGCAATCTGATAGAGGGTGAAGAAACAACTTTCATTGCGCTCCTTAGAGAATTAGTTATAAATTTTGCATGGTCATATGCACACATGCCTGGGCTTGATCCTAATATTGTCATCCATCATCTCGCTGTGGACCCCAATGCCAAGCTAGTGAAGCAGAAGCTAAGGAAAATATATCCAAAAGTGGCCTTATTAGTCAAAGAAGAGCTTGAACAACTCCTCCAAGCAAAAATCATTAGGGCCATTGATTACTTAGATTGGATCTCCAACATGGTACCAGTCACAAAGCATTTAGGTGACATCAGAATCTGCACAGATTTCAAGGACCTAAACAAGGCATGTCCTAAGGATGATTTCCCACTACCCAACATAGACATGATCACAGATCTTACAACAGGCCATGAGATGTTGTCACTCATGGATGGCTTTTTAGGCTATAATCAGATCCAGATAGTAGAAGTAGATGAACATAAAATAACATTCACAACATTCACAACCCCATGGGGTACCTTCTACTATAATGTGATGCCATTTGGGCTAAAGAATGTAGGAGCCACATACCAGAGAGTGATGACAAAAATCTTCCATGACATGATCCAAAAGATCCTAGAGGACTATGTGGATGATATTCTTGAAAAATAAAAAACACGCTACGAACACCTTGACATTCTTGAGAGTGTGTTCGATCACTTACATCATTATGGCTTAAAGCTCAATCCAAAGAAATGTGTCTTTGGTGTAACATCTAGAAAGCTTCTAGGCTTCATAGTATCATGACGAGGCATATAGATTGACCCCAAGAAGGTCAAAGCTATTATAGAAATGCCTCCACCAAGAACACTCAAACAACTTAGAAGTCTACAAGGAAAGCTTTAATCAGCGCATTGTTTCATCTCCCAGCTGGCAAAAAAGTTCCAACCTTTCATGCATCTCTTGTGCAAAGACACAAGTTTCAAATGGGACCCCATATGTCAAAGAAGCTTTGAAAAGCTCAAAGAATATCTAGCCAACTCTCCAATCCTAGTACCACCAGTTCTAAGACACCCTCTCATACTCTGCATCTTAGTGACCACTACAACACTGGGGGCACTCTTAGCTCAGCATGATGATGACAACAAAGAGAGAGCCATCTACTATATCAGCTAAACTCTTGTCATCTATGAGCTCAACTATTCACCCATGGAGAAATCATGCCTTGCAGTGGTCTTTGCCACTCAAAAGCTTAGACACTATGTTAGTCCATTTTCCTGTCAATGCAAAATCTTTTGAAAATGACCCATTTCCTTACAAGTTTTTCTTTAAGTGCTCTTAGCCCTATGTTCTTCATTGTGTCACCTTGCTCCAGTCCAAAACACACGTGCTAAATCGCAAAATCCAGAAAGTTATTCAAGTTTTAAGGTCTGCAGGAAACAATTTCAAAATTTGCCTCAGTGTCAAAAACCCACAATGTTTTTGAAAATCCATGATGTTTTCAATCTGTGTGAAAACCTTCATTGTTTTTGACCTTGTACCTTCCAGCGTTTATGTGCTTACCTTTTGGTCTACATGGAAACCTTGTGTGTTTTTGATCTTTTTCATCAGAAACCTTGTATGTTTTCGACCTCATAGTTTCCTATTTGCCAGCGTTTCCTATGTGTGCAAGCTCGATTGGTTGGTGGGGCCCAGTCCTTGTAGGGTTTTGTGTAATTGATTCTCTAGATCCTCTAGCAGTTACATCTTTTATTTGGAGACCTGGCAACTGTTAGTTGTGTAATCTCTTCACTTTTGGTGGTTATCGGCTAGCATCTCATGACCTGGCGGGTGGTTAGTCGCTTAATCTCTGAATGCTTGGTAGTCATATGGCTTTGTCACATGATCACAAGGGCCAGTTCTATGGCATGTGATCATGCAACTAGTTGACACATGTCTACAGTGGTGAGGTGGTAGTTCGTTGGTGGGACCCAGTTCTTCATGTTTCCAGCAGGGTTAAAGTTTGGACAAAATTAGTGGGCTGTCACTTGTTCACATAGAAAAGTTGCACGATGTTTAGCCTTTGCACTTTTGCGATGACCGTTGGATTTTCCTGTATGGGCGTGAAGTGGATCTAGATCTACAGGCTCCTCCTGATTGGTTGTTGCATGGCCGCATGTCAGACTTTTTTGACATGCGATCATGTGACCGATTGCCACCTATCCGCTTGGGTCCCAGTTCTCAGTGATGTTCAAGTCTCCTGGCAGTTAAGTTTTCATTCTGCAATTTGGTGACTCACAGTTATCTCCTAGTCTTTTGATCTTGGTGGTTAGGCCCTTAACATCTGGCGACTTGGCTGGCGGTCTTCTTTGCATTAGTCACGCGTTCGCGTAATGGTGGGCTCAGGTGTTCAAAGCTTTTAGAAGGTGGTTATGTGGTGGCTTGTGACTGGTTTTTGCATGATCGCATGTCAGAAATCTTTGACATGCGATCGTGCAACCAGTTGACACGTGTGTTGTGGTCCTGCTGTCAGACTGGGAGGATGTGGTGGCAGATCAGGTGGACGACGTATCATCTCATGAAGTGTGTCAGGTCTATGAGATTATGCGACGGCCGTGGATCTTCCTGCATGGGCCCGGTTGAATTTCTTGGTGTCTTTGGCAAGTTGTGATAAAATATTTAGCGGCCCAACAAATTTCCTTCTTATCGCTGGTTCGTGTGATACTTTAGCGGCATCGCTATTATTTTCGTGAACTGGTGAAATGTCTTCAATCGCCAATTCACCAGATAACTTAAGTGGTCATTTTCAGCACGTGTTGTCGCCAGTTCACGGGGTTAAGCTGAGGTTCAGTTTTTCATTCCATGACTAAGAAATACCTTGTCGCTAGTTCACAAAGTTAACCGGAGGTGCAGTTGAGTTAAAGCCATGGCCAACACTCTTGGTGATGTGGGCACTTTTCATTGGTCGGCGGGTGACAGGGTGGCATTCTCGTGGCTTGTCGCATAGCCCAGTTTTTTGTCTATGCGATCATGCAACCATTGCTAGCATCGCGGTTGTGGAGTTGGGCGGGTCCACGGTGCTTGTACTACTGACATGCTAGCTCTTGATTGGCTGTTGATTTTTAGAGGGGCCTGCGACTGTTGTAAGCTTGAACATAGACCACCCGATTTGTCGGGAAAAGGAAGAGATCTATGGCCATGTTTTAAACTTTTGGGGGTAGCCATTGCTTTTCAAATTCAAATTTGTAGAGGATTTTTGTGACATGAAGTACATAAATTTATGGTTTTCTGGCTGTTTCTTGATCTGGTTGGTGGCATCGATTGTTACAGTGTGGTCTAGTGAGTTGGGTGGTTACCTATGGGACTGGTACCATGTGGTTTTGTGCTTGAGAAGCTATTTGTAGGTGGCCTATTTGACTAGTTTTCATAGCTATCCTTAGTGTCTTGTACTGGCCACAAATTTTCATGATTGTAAGATCTACTTGAGATCTCTTTCTCTAGGTGACCTCTTGTTCTTCCCCTACAATTAAGTTTTGACTGTTTCAGTGGGTTTGGTGGTTGAAACCATAACCCTAGTCACCCTAAGCTTCATGCAATCTCTTTGAGATTCCCAAGGTGGCTAGTGGTATAAATTTTTGAAATTTTGACTTTGTAAGGGTTCTGAATTTGGTCAGTTCTAGGAAAATAGAAAAATCTGTCGCATTGTAGGGAGCTGAATAGAACTTCTTTGCATCTTGTGCAGGTTATTGAAGTGGTAGTCTCATTTTTGGTATAGACATATACATGCCTCATCATACTTAATATAACTATTCTCATGCTTTCAAGTCTCTCCTTGGTGTGAGTCTTATGAGTTTTGGATTTTCTAGTTCATTGCATTGGGTTGCCTTTGTATATGTTCTAGTCTCTAGTTCTTGATCTAGGATCAAGTGAAAGATACTTTGGATAGGGCATAGATTCATTTGACTTGTCTACAAAAGGATCTTATAAGTAGTGGATGGGCTGGAATAGTTGTATTTATGGCTTTGAGTCTTTGACAGTAGTTGGTTCATGTTCTATATTTGTTTTTGAGTGCTGCCCAATGGATAATGGCACTGATCAAGGAATAGTACATTCAGTTGAGTTCAGTGTTTGATGGTTTGGGCTATTTTTTGCATCTTTGGATATCAATACCATTTCAAGTCTTTACCCTTCACAAGGCCATTTTACCCTTCATAGCAATTGAGATTCAATGAATATCTGGTTAACATTTAGTAGTCTCTTGCTATCATCTGCTTTTTTTAATCTAGTCCAAAGTCCTAGAATGCCATAAGTTACTGGATTAGGTACACCCACCATGGTTTTGCAGAGCCAGAAGTGAAGAGGACAGTCTTGTCCCTATAGTTGGTCCAGTTTCCTTGCAGAGCTTTCACACTTAGATTTAACATGATGCTTGTGAGTTCGTCAGGAAATGTCTACCATGTCAACAACATGCAAATCTAATTCATGCACTAGCACAAGACTTGCAGCCCATTGTGCCACCTTTTTCATTTTCATGTTGGGGCTTTGACCTTGTCGGCTTAATCACTCCCCTCTCCTTAGATGGACACAAGTACATAATAACTACCACATAATACTTCACAAAATGGGTTGAAGCGATTCCAATCACCCTTACTACTAGCATCCAAATATCCTAGTTCATCCTTTACCATATTATTTGCCACTTTGGCATACCATCTACCATCTTCACAGACCATGGCACACCTTTTGAAAACTAGCATGTGGATGATTTGTGTGCCAGAATCCACATCCATCACCATTTCTCCAGTCCATATTTCCCCCAAGGAAATGGCCAAGTTGAGGCAACCAAAAAAACTATTCTGAAAATCCTCAAGAAGGTTGTCAATGATTCTGGTCATGACTGGCACCTCCAAATCAATCTTGCCCTCTGGGCCTACCACACTTCTTATGGCACTCCCACAAGAACCACCCCATATTCCCTTGTATATGGTGTCAAAGCCATTTAATTGAGGTCAAGCTCCTATTATTGTGAGTCTCCATGAAGAACTATACCACTGATGAGGACTATCACTTGGCACATCTCACACAACTAGACCTGTTAGATGAAAAGAGACAACAAGCATATGATTACCTGGTTGCATACTAGAATCAACTCAAAAGGAGTTATAACAAGAAGGTCCATCCTAGATAGTTCTAGGTTGGTGAAATGGTCCTAAAGGAAAATCAAAAGGTCCAAGCAAATCGAGAAAAGAAAGGCAAGTTTGAGCCTACTTGGCTGGGCCCCTATGTTGTCACAGCATGCTTCGACTCTGGAGCCTATCAACTATCTACACTAGAAGATGAGCCTTTGAGTGATCCAATCAACATCATAAATTTGAAGAGGTTCTATACATGAACCAGATCCTATATATTCAGAAAATCCATAAAAATTGGAAAAAGTAGAAAATGCAAAAAAATAAAAAAAGCAAAAAAAGAAAAGAAAAATAATCGTCCAACTATGAAAACTTGGCAATTCAAGTGCCTTGGACAAGTATGTTGGTGAAAACTTGGAAAAAATCATCATACATAGTGGACTGAGTCATTATCTATCAAACTCTCATCCCCCCATCCCAACATATCAGTCCTTTTTCTACCATCCCCATCCCCATCCACCATTCCCCAGCATTCCTCTTTTTAATCCTCAAGAAAATCCATAATCTAACCTATCCATATCTTGTATCATATCTTGTACCATATCTTGTATATCACAATATTCCTTCTTGTATATATCCTATATAGCGAGATCCTCCTATCCCTAATCCTAAGCTTCTGTACATATCAGTTGTAAATATCTCCTCATCTATTGTACATAATTGTCGCACCTTGTTGTACATATCCTTGTCAATCCTGCAACAACATTTGATCAAAAATCTTGTCCCATTCAGCCTTGTACTTCAGAAACATCAATTGTCAACTATTCTTGATCACAACGATTATCCTTGAACTTCATCATTTTTCAGCGAACAACAACACTCATTCTCTCATCAATCAGTGGGTCCTTGAGGATGTATCCTTCCTCATGTTAGACCTAATCTTCCACCAATCACACCAGGTCCATGTCGATGTATCCTTCCAAATGTTTAGACCAATCTTCCCACCATCAATCAAATTAGTCACATCAATCTCTCTCCTTGGAAAAGGATGTCTTTTTGGAGTTATCATTTTGGTCTTGGATTTTTCCTTTAGATCTTGTTAATCTTTTACGGCTTCTCATTATTCTCTACTCAAAGTCACCATGATCCTTTATGTTAGAAATAGGGAATACTGAGAGGGGGGTGAATCAGTATTCTATAGACTTTTACTTTTTCCCAATTATGGATATAACAGATTAACTTGATACATGCATAACATAATAAACTAAAGAATATGCATAATAGTAAAGCAAATGAACTCATAACACATTATTTTTTCTCAAGGAAATCTTGGCCAAGGGAAAACCTCGATGGGGGTGGTACCCACAAAGATCCACTAATCAAAAGTATCCTATTAAGGATGTTGACCCTATTAGGAGCCTATTACAAGCATATAGTGTCTCAGTCCCGATTAAGGGACTTTAGGCCTTGTTAGAAGCCTCAACCCTGCTAAGAGTTGGTAGTACAAAATATGATTACTAGATGAGCCCACTGCCCAAACAAGTAATGTACAATGATTAATGAATATGAAATATGGTAAGGTACATAACCTTATACTTCTTGCCTGCTTTCACAACTTCACATCAATATCTCTTCACTTATATGTTCACTATATCATCTCTCATTACAATTACATCTCTTCGCATTTACATATGCCTTATATTTATACAATTTATTAGGACTAATAGATCTTACAGTCGGCTTGACAAAAGCATTATATGAAATACATATTTACCCAAGGGCTAAAATCTAGGATGTCATCCCTTTATATTGTTAAGACATTATTTTGCTAAACAAAATAATCCCTTAACTCTTTACCAATTTTGTCTTCATATTCTATCCTGTCGGCTTAACACTGTCTCTAGTAAAATAGTCATAACTTCTTCCATACATGCTGTACTAACTTGCACTCTCAGGTGAGTATTCTATAGTCATCATAGTATCTATGTTCAAGTGTGCAAGCATTGAACTTACTCCAATCATCATCGCTAATCAAAACTATCTCCGGGTACACTAGAACAAACACTGTCTCATACTTAGACAATTTTTCTTTGCGCTCTATCATACTTTCTCTTTGTCATATGTGATCTTCATGTAGATCATATATTTCCATAATGACAACATCTAAGTATCAACACTTTATATCATGGTGCGTTGCAAATGCGGACAATCTGGGACAAGTTCTTTTGATCTTTTTCTTCTGCCTGTGAGTCAGTCAGATGTGACCCTTGCACGTTTCACTTGTGATCTTCTTGGTTACATGGTGCACTTAGGAAATGTCATTTTATTGTGGTTTCTCTAGCATCATATCTACCATGCCTCCTTTTGGATTCATGCGTGATTCTAGGGAAACCCTGCATGTCTTTTTAGCGTTAGTCCTATGCAATGCTGGTGACGAAGCCTTGTGATCCTAGTATCCTTGGCAGGTCTCTAACGTTGCTATATCAAACTAGGTTGTGCTCTCCACATTTTCACTTGGAGCTCCCAAAATCCCCTGCATCCTGCATCATATAGATTAATCTTGCATCTCTCATGTAGCTGCATCCTACATTTTGCATTCCATCTCACCTTGCATTCATATATCTCTTCTCTTGGAAGCTTGGTTCTTTATCTCTCCTTCTTCCTTAGTCCTTCCCTCTCTGTTTCCTTTAGAGAAAATTCCACAATGTTTACTCCTTGCATTATTTTCTCGAGGGGGCACAAAGCCTTATTCCTCTAAGTTCTAGCCATGGGCATCTTATTTTCTTATCTTTGATGCCACACCACTTGCAACATCGTATCAAAGAGGGGTAAAATGTAGACACAAAAAAATCCTTTAGAAAATAAAGTATTTTTATTTTCTAAAAAATCCCTGATGACATCATCATTTGTTAATTAATTAATATATTTTTATGCCATTAAATTCCTTTATTTTAATTAAGCATCTTTAATTAAAAAATCTTTCCCTAAAGCATTTAAATCAAATTTGAATGATTTTCCTATCTTTATTGAATCAATATTCAATAGATGATGTCACAATCCCTAAATAAATTTCACATTTATTTAAAGCCTCAAAAACCTAGAATCTTCTAGCCTTTCCTAAACCCTTCCAATCTTCCCTAAATCTTTCCTAAACCTATTTAGGAGAAATTACCTACTTTTCCTAAGCTAATCCAAGTCTCCATTGACTTTTGGTCAAACCCTTCCCCTAATGAGCCTTACACACTCATTAAAAGCCTTCCACACTTTTTAAGGCCTCTTACAACCTCATAAAGAGACCCATGTCTCCTCTTCCATACATGTGTGAGAAACCCCTAACCCAAGCTAAACCTTACCATACCCCAAACTATACCTCTTACTCTACCCCAAACCTTACCCCTAACCCTAACTCATCCTCCTAACCCAAGCCCTTCCCAAATCCTATAAATACCCTCACTTCTTAGAGAAAATAATTCAAATTCATCTTCCATTTCATAGTAGAGTTATTATGCTACAATTGTTCTAAATCTATAAAGCTTTCATACTAATTTGTTAAATTTCTTTATGTTCTTCATGCTTTCATAGCTCATCATAGCTTAGAATAATGGATAAATCTTAGTTTCTTTCATTTTTCTTCATAGCTTTTTGCATCATATCACATTTACTCTAGATTAAAATCAACTTAGCATACTCATTTCTAGTTTAATCTTCATTTTAGCATCATTTGAATCCTTGAGGCCTTAGGGGAAAATCAGGTGTTCTATACCTATTTTGTGCCATTTATGGGTTTTTTTTGGATATCAAACCATTCTTAGAATGCATTAGGAACAAGCTCCAAGTGCTTAGAGAGCACACCCACATACTCATAATCAGAACAAATCAAATAGTGCTTGGGTGCACCTATTTAACTTCAATCTGAGGTAGCTTAGTTTACATGTCCTTGTTTTGAATTGATATGATGCTAGATTAAAACCTAACATTTTCTTGTTTCAGCCTTTCAAAATAGATACAGATAACCTAGTCTACAAAAAAAAAAACCTTCAAGTTTGAAGAGGTGTGTCCCTATCCATTTGATTGATTGATCATAGCCGTCCCTTTCCCTAAGCACTTTGAGACACCCAAATTTGATAAATATCGAGAGAAAGGAGACCCCGTAAATCAAATTAAAAGATTCTATATGGCCTATCAAGAAGTGGCCTACAGTAAAAACTACCTTATGCACTTATTCCCCAATAGCTTGGGAGGAACTACTATTGAGTGGTTTTACAAAATACCCTATGGAACAATTGCAACCTTTGCCGAGCTCTCTGAGAAGTTTGTGGCCCAATATGCCCACAATGTCGAGAATGAGTTGACCCTGCTAGACCTTTGCAACTCAAAATAGAAGGAAGGAGAAAGCTTGGAAGATTGCTTGCAATGATGGAAAAACCTCACAACCAGGTTATGATATCAACCACTTGAGAAGCATCTCACAAAGATCTTTATCAATAACATGCATCCCAAACTATCTCACTTTATGAGGATGAACTACATCCAAACATATTGAGATATCAAAGGTAAGGGGATAGATATTGAGATAGTTCTCCTAGATGAAGGCATAATCTAACATCACAAGGATGATTCCCACAATAAGCCTAGCAATAAAAAATACCATAAGTGGAATAAAAAAAAACATGTTATCAATGATGGAGCCACAGACACAAAGAATGTTCAAATTGTTGTGGCCGCTCCTACACCAACTCCTGCATATCAATAGCAACAACCCCAAATAAATCAACAACCTATGCAATAGTATCAACATCAAAACACCCAGCAACACCATCAACAACCATCACCTCAAAGAAATCAAGCCAATGCCATATCTACTACCCAAAATCATAATAGGCCTCGAGCCCAAATTCATCAGAAGAGAATATTCAAACCTCTTGGTGAGCCTCTGGACATAATCTTTTATCGAATGGCTAAGGCCAATCTAATCACTTATCCCCCAACGTAGATATTTGATGATGCAACTCCCAAGCCCAACTAGTATAAAGATCACGAATATTATGATTATCATCATGTCAAAGGACACACAACCCTAAGGTGTATGAAACTCAAACATTACATCCAAGATCTCATTGACAGAAAGGAGATCCAAGTTGACACACCTATGCAAGTCTCGCCTAATGCCAATTTGTAGATCTATCAAAATGTGTTCCCTCAACACAATGCTGGAAAAAACCAAGCCAATTCTAATCCTCCAAATCAAAATCAAGGAAAAGGAAAACAAGGAGATCACACTAATCGCAAAGACTATACAGTGACCCATATCAATTATAACAAGTTTTTTGGATGCATAACCCAAGTTGAGGCCACAGTTAATGTCATCCATGTCAGAGGAGTTGATAGTTAGGGCGTAGTCACCACATGCAAAGGTCAGATAACTATCACTGGTGCTACTCCAAGAATAGCACACAATGCATAATACAACCTCATAGAACATCTTGGGAATACACCTACCCAAATCTCCATCCTTGACCTTCTCTGTACTTCACCCATCCATCAAGAAATTCTCAATCGAGACCTCCATGAAGCACAAGTCCCCACAAATATAAATGCCGTCCAGTTCAAGAACCTTGTGGGACACCTATCGGCACTATGTGCTCTTTCCTTCAAACCATCTGATATACCATATGTTGAGCTTGACCACAATCTCCCTCTCTACATCACTGTTATGGTAAGAGATTTTGCTATTAAGAGGGTCATGATAGATAATAGCTCTGCCCTAAACCTGTACACTTTGAAATTCATACAATAGATAGGGTTCACGGAAGCTGACATTTCACATGAAGTAATCACCACCAAGACATATGATAACTTGGAGTGTACCTCTAAAGGTAGCATTCTTTTTCCTATCTAGCTAGGCCCAGCAACTCAAGACACTATTTTCCATGTTGTTGATCTTGACTTACCATTTAACATCCTCCTCGATTGACCATGGATTCATTCCATCAAGGATGTACCATCTAATTACCATCAGTGCATCAAATTTATGCATCAAGGCACTAAGGTTACCATCCATGCTGACCCCAAACCCTTTTCATACTCCTATGTCATGGAAGCATCATTCCCTCATTCCACTCATTGTCCTAGAACCGACATTGGCACTTCTATTGCCAACTCTTCATGATCCCATAGAAATCTAGAGACCATCCTTGCCTCCACTCTCTCCTCCATCAAGATCAACAATTAGGGTTGTGGTGAATATAGCTTACATGATGCATTTGCAGTTGGGGCCCTCCGACTTGATCCACATACACAAGGGCACCCGAACAACCCAAGCAAGCCTGCTGAAGCCAAACATGAAATCAAGGAGATGGGGCCAATGAATTTTGTTTCCCATGGAAACATAAATAGTCAAGATATGGAAATTGACATCAATTGGTGGTTGTAAAAAGATCCCCCACCACCTTACACTCAACTTCTTGGCTACTTCAAAGACAAATACCCACAATCACACAAGTATGCCACTGGGCAATGAAAATATCAAGGCAGTGGTCTAGGACCACAAGAAGGTGGAAGAAAATATCCAATCACAGCATCCAAGAATCCAAAGCATCAAGGTCTTGGATTTAATACCCATCACCTACGTATAGAAGAGCCCAATACCACAACTAGGGGCACCAACATGACCAACGTTCCCCTATTGAATAGTTAGGATGACCTGATAGAGATTGAAGAAATCCTTGAAGAGGAAGAAAATAAATATTATGATGATATCTTTGATGATGACACCCTCTTGAGAAATTCTATCCTCCATCAACTCACCATTAATGTTATAGAACTTCTCCTCATCCACCCTGAACTCATAGACTAGGACCAACCAAGTATTACACATATTGATGCATTCCAAAGCACATAAGCACTCCTAGAATTCATGGGGGCATCAGGCCAACAAGAAGAAGATGATTTAGAATCAAATCATATCTATAAGCTCAACCCTAAAGGATATTTTGGGGAAGAGGAAAGATTTAGTTGCAAAAGTGAAAAAGAAAAAGAAAAGAATGAGTCCTTATGTGAAAACCCCACTGGGGCACATTTTGATTCCAAAAAAGATAAAATAAAGGGCATATCTTTTGGTGAAAACCTCTCTAAGGCACTAGAAGATGAAGACTTGCCTCTTCCTCCCATCCAAGATTATAGACCTGAGAAGTCTCCTACCATCATTGAGGAAATCAAACTAGTCAACTCAGGCACGGAAGAATGTCTGAAAATCACCGACATTGCAACATCTTTAATAGAAGGTGAAGAAATGGGTTTCATTGCATTACTCCAAGAAGCCACTGGGAACTTTGCATGGTCATATCACAACATGACAGGGATTGATCCTAATCTTGTCATCCATCATGTAGCCACGGACCCTAATGCCAAGCTAGTAAAGAAGAAGTTACACAAGATGCATCCCAAAGTGGCCCTATTGGTAAAATCAGAATTGGAAAAGCTCCTAGATGAAAAGATCATCAGAGACATTGATTAATCTGATTGGATTTTTCAACATAGTGCATGTCATGAAGCCTTCAGGAAATATTAGAATTTGCACAGATTTTAGGGACCTGAACAAAGCATGCCCAAAAGATGATTTCCTGCTACCCAACATAGACATGATAGTATACCTTAGAGTGGGCCATGAGATGTTATCACTCATGGATGGCTTCTCAAGATATAACCAAATCTAAATAACAAAAGAAGATCAACATAAAACATCATTCACTACTCCATGGGGAACTTTCTACTACAACATGATGCCATTTGGGCTAAAGAACGTAGGAGCTACTTATCAACAAGAAATGACAACAATCTTCCATGACATGATCAACAAAATCCTAGAAGACTATGTGGATGATATTCTTGCAAAATCAAAAACATGCTAAGAACACCTTGACACTCTTGAGAGTGTGTTTGATCATCTACATCATTATGATTTGAAGCTAAATCCAAAGAAATGTGTCTTTGGTGTAACATCTGGAAAGCTTCTAGGATTCATTGTATCATGACGTGACATAGAGATTGACCCTAAAAAGGTCAAAGCCATTATAGAAATGCCTCCTCCTAGAACACTCAGGAAACTTAGGAGTCTACAAGGAAAGCTCCAATCAATGCGTTGCTTCATCTCTCAATTGGTAGACAAGTGCCAAACTTTCACACACCTCCTGCGCAAAGACACAAGCTTCAAATGAGATCCCATATGTCAGAGAAGCTTTGAAAAGTTGAATAAATATCTAGCAAACTCCCCAATCCTTGTACCACCAGTTTTAGGATGCCCTCTCATACTCTACATGTCAGTGACCACTATAGCACTGGGGGCACTCTTGGCACAACATGATGATAATAGAGATAGAGCCATCTACTATATCAACCAAAATCTTGTTAGCTATGATCTTAACTATTCACCCATGGAGAAATCATGCCTCATAGTGGTCTTCGCCACTCAAAAGCTTAGAAATTATATGCTCAACCACATAATCAAGCTCATATCAAAGGTGGACCCACTCAAGTATCTGTTATCTAGAACAACTCTCACAGCTGTATGGAAAAATGGGTTATGCTACTAAGTGAGTTTGACATCCAGAAAATAGATCAAAAAGCAATCAAAGGGAAAGTTATTGACAATCAGCTAGCAGAAGCACTACTAGTGGACTAATATCCACTAATCATAGAATTCCCTGATGAGCACTTATATATGATTGAAGAAAAACCAGTATGGAAACTCTACTCTGATGGCTCCTACACATCACATGGATCAGGGGTAGGAAACCTATTCATCACACCTCAAGGTGACTATATTCCAAAGTCATTCAAATTAGGATTCTCGTGTACTAACAACATTGTAAAATATGAGGCTCTTTTTTGAGGTCTCAAAATAGAAATTCAGTGGAACATAACAGAATTACAAGTGTTTGGAGACTCACAATTGATAATCAAGTAGGTCCTAGATGAATTTCAGACAAAGGACGACAAGCTGCTACCCTACAAAAAACTTGTGGATAGACTGAAAGAGAACTTTCTAAGCCTACAGTTCACACAGATACCAAGGCTTCAAAACAAAGTGGCTAATGTAATGGCAATCATTGGATCCTTTCTAGAGATCCCTCGTGATTCAACTCAGTATGAATTATTAGACAAGTAGCTACACATGCCTTCTTATGAGAATAACAATGCAGAAATGGTGTGTGTCTTGGTTGGTCCTCAGTCCCCATGGTACCATGACATCCATGCATATCTAAAAAATGGTGTCATATCTCTCCATCTCACCAATAACTAGCGCCAAAACTTAATTCACAAAGCTTCCCACTACACTCTTGTAGCCAACACCCTTTATCATCAAGGCTATCACAATATCCTCTCTAGGTGTTTAGATTCAAATGAGGCCGTCTTGGATTTACAAGAGGTCCAAACTAGAATTTGTGGTGCCCACACAAGTGGCATGGTTTTAGCGTAGTAGTTGCTTTGAGTTGGGTATTATTGGACAACCATGGAACATGATGCTTATGAATTCATCCAAAAATGGTTGCCATGTGAGCAACATGCAAATCTAATTCATGCACCAGCACAAGACTTCCAACCCATTGCACCACCTTAACCATTTTCATGTTGGGGCTTTGATCTCATCGGATTAATCACTCCTCTCTCCTCAAATGGACATAAGTACATAATCATAGCTATAGAGTACTTCACAAAATGGGTCGAAGTGATTCCGCTCACCCTAACTACTGGCATCCAAATATCCAAGTTCATCTTGTACCATATCATTCACCTCTTCGACATACCATCTACCATCTTCATCGATCATGACACACCTTTTGAAAACCAACATATGGATGATCTGTGTGCTAGACTCCACATCCATCATTGTTTCTCCAGTCCATAATTCCCTCAAGGAAATGGCCAAGATGAGGCAACCAATAAAACCATCCTCAAAATCCTCAAGAAGGTTGTCAATGATTCTGGTTGTGACTGACACCTCCAAATAAATCCCACCCTCTAGGCTTATTGCACTTCCTTTCGCACTCCCATAGGCACCACCCCATATTCCCTTGTATATGGTGTGAAAGTCATTCTATTGATCAAGGTCAAGCTCCCATCATAGCGAGTATCCATGAGAAACTTTATTACAAATGAAGACTTTCGAGTGGCACACCTCACACAGCTTGATCTATTAGATGAAAAGAGGCAGCAAGCATATGATCACTTGGTTGCATACCATAATGGACTCAAAAGGAGTTATAACAATAAAGTCCATCCAAGACAATTCCAAGTGGGTGACATGGTCCTCAAGGAAAATTAGAAAGTTCAAGCACATCAAGAGAAGAAAGGCAAGTTTGAGCCTACCTGGTTGGGTCCTTATGTTGTCACAACATGCTTTGGCTCTGGAGCCTATTAGCTATCAACACCAGAAGGTGAGCCCTTGAATGATCCAATCAAAATCACATATTTGAAGAGGTTCTATGCCTGAACCAAATCCTAAAAAATCTAGAAAATCCATAAAAATTGGAAAAAGAAGAAAAATACAAAAAAAATCAAAAAAGAAAAGAAAAAATCATTCATCCAACGG
This sequence comes from Chamaecyparis obtusa, assembly GCA_027943335.1. Classification (NCBI taxonomy): domain Eukaryota; kingdom Viridiplantae; phylum Streptophyta; class Pinopsida; order Cupressales; family Cupressaceae; genus Chamaecyparis; species Chamaecyparis obtusa. The sequence continues at coordinate 1,467,962 of BSBK01000188.1, read as the reverse complement.
TGAAAACTTGGAAATTCAAGCACCTTGGACAAGTATGTTGGTGAAAACTAGGCAAATAGATGCCATACATAGTGGACTAAGTCATTATCTATCAAAATCCCATCCTCCCCTCCTCCCAACACCCAATCTTCTTTAAACCATCCCCATCCCCACCACCATCCCATTCCATCCCAAGGTGTTCTATCCTCAAACCTATCCAATGCAACAATCAAGTCCCCAATCCTATACATATCTTGTACATATCCTGTACATATCATGTATATAATCATGTATATATCTTATATAGTGAGATCTTCATGTCCCAAAACCCTAAGCTTCTGTACATAGCCATTGTAAATCTTTCCCCGTCCATTGTACATATCTCATCACATCTTGTTGTACATATCTTTGTCAGTCTTATAGTATCATTTGATCAAAAATCTTGTCCCACCCAGCTTTGTATTTCAACAACATCAATTGTTGACTATCCTTAATCATAACAGTTATCCTTGACTCATCATTTGCTAGCGAATAATAACACTCATTCTCCTCATCAATCAGTGGGTCCTTGAGGATGTATCCTTCCTCTTGTTAGACCTAATCTTCCACCAATCAACCCAGGTCTGTGTCGATGTATCCTTCATTACATTCATACCAAATCTTCCCCCCATCAATCAACTCAATCTCTCTCCTTGGCAAAGGACGTCTTTTGGAGTTATCATTTTGGTCTTGGATTTTTTCCTTTGGATCTTGTTAATCTTTTACGGCTTCTCATTGTTTCTCTACTCAAAGTCACCATGATCCTTTATATCATGGTGCATTGCGAATGAGGGAAATCTGGGGCAAGGTCTTTTGATCTTTTGCTTCTACATGTGATTCAGTTGGATGTGACCCTTGCACGGTTCACATGTGATATTTTGGATTACATGGTGCACTTGGGAAATATCATTTGTTTGTGGTTTCTCTAGCATCATTTCTACCATGCTTCCTTTTGGGTTCATGTGTGATGCCATGGAAACCTTTGCGTGTCTTTTTTGCGTCATTCCTTTGCAATGCTGGTGACAAGGCCTTGTGATCCCTGTATCCTTGGAAGGTCTCTAATGTTTCTATATCAAACTAGGTTGTGCTCTCCACATTTACACTTGGAGCTCCCAAAATCCCCCATTCAACATCATATAGATTAATCTTGCATCTTGCATATAGCTTCATCCTGCATCTCACATCATATTGCATTCATGCATCTTTGCTCTTGGAAGTTTGGTTAGTTATCCCCCCTTCTTCCTTTCCCTTCCCTTTTGTGTTTCCTTTCGAAAACATTCCACAACATTTACTCTTTGCGTTATTTTCTCAAGGGGGCACAACCCCTTATCCTCTAATTTCTAGCCTAGGGAATCTTATTTTCTTGTCTTTGATGCCACGCCACTTGCGACATCACATCAAAGAGGGGCAAAATGTAGACACCTAAAAATCCTTTAGAAAATAAAAGTTTTTTTATTTTTTGAAAACCCCTAATGACATCATTAATTAATTTTTATGTCATTAATTCCTCCTATTTTAATTAAAGAATCCCTCCCCAAATCATTTAAATCAAGTTTGAGTGATTTTTCCCTATTTATTAATTATTAATTGATAAATTGAACAAAAATCCTTTAAATAAATAAAATATTTATTTAAATCCTAAAACCTTGGAAATCTTCTAGAAATCCCTAACCTCTTCTAGAAATTCCTAATCTCACTCTAAACTTGATTAAAAAGTGATTCCTACATTTCTTAGCCTAAACCCTTCAAGCTTTGACTTTGGGTCAAAACCGCTCATAAATACTTCTTACATCCTCATTAATGACTCTTACAAGCTATTAATGAAGCCCATGTCTCATCTTCCACTCGTGTTCCCTTTGCACACTTCCCTAGTGTTTCTCACACATGTGTGAGAAACCTTGACCAAGGTTAAACCTTACCATACCCCAAATCTTACCTCGAACTCTACCCCAAACCTTACCTCTGACTCTAACTCTCCTTCCTAACCCAAGCCCTTACTCAAATCCTATAAATACCCTCCTCTTCCAAGAGAGAAATACCAAGTCACATATTTTACATTGAGTAGTCTTATAATGTTAGATTATTGCTAGATCATAAGTTTTTAATCATATTTGTTATATTTCATTCTTTTTACACATCCTAGAATAAGCTTAATGGATTGAACTTAGATTTTATTCAAGTTTTTCTAATCGTTTATGCATCATATCAAATCCTTTCCAAAATGAATTATGGACAAAGCTCTAAGTGCTTAGAGAGCACACCCACATCCCTTTTATTGGAGAAAATGAAATAATGCTTGAATGCATCTGTTTTGGCTCAATTTGAGGTCGCTTGGTTTTTATGTTTATGCTTTTGAACTGATATAAATGTTTAGATTAGTCTAACGTTTTCTTGTTTATGCCTTTCAAAACAAATATAGATAAGCTGTAGTCTACAATTATTATTCATAGTGTTTCTCTTCATATGTAATCACTCATTGTTATTGTGAAGCACATACTTTGGAATATATTTTTGCAAATAAAACCTTAGATGATAATGTATTGTTTTAATTTGTTAATAAAGGGGACCTTCCATTGGTTCAGATCTAATATTTTGGTTACTATATTGATATTATAATATTATGTTTTAAAATTCATTTGACATAAGTATATTGGTTATATTATTTTCTCTTTGAATATTTTTGGATTAACATCTTTTGTATTTTATCATGGTTGATTTGATTATCTTTTATCAATATTGCTAAATTTGTGTGAAGATGTTGATTGTAGATATATGGCATCATGGTACTCATTCATTAAGGGTTACCCATGTACTTGTGGGTGTACTTATGGGTATATTTATCGAGAGTTAAACTCTCATGATGACATATTCCTTATCATTGGTACTATCAATGTTCTTGGGTGCTATTTCCAATAATTATTTATACTACCTTGAATGCTTTGTTGGAACTTGATTATTTAGTTCTTATTTTATGGACCATGATATTATATGATGCTCTTTAATTTTTTTTCCTAAACTTTCATTCACTAGGAAATCTTAATTTATTTTGGTGTTTATTTGGCCCGGAGCCCTAGCTTCATTAGGTAGACATTGATATATCATAATTATGCATTTTCCCAAGCATGTTAACTTGCTTTTCTAGGTACAATTTTTATTGCAACTTGGATTTTCTCTTTTTCAAGGAAACTTGATCAAGGTAAGCTTAATTATGGCTAATGATTATCAATTTCTATATATTCAATTGATAGTTGGCTCCCTAATTTCCATTATGAACATATTTCTCTATGTTTTGTTCGAGATTCTAGTAAGAACATCTTGTCTTGTTCACTTATTACTTTCTATGAATTTTTGAGTGTTTATTCCTTAGTGTTTTCGAGAGCTAAGAGTCACTACTATTTTTTATTTTTCTAAATTAGGAATGGATTTTAATTGGCCTTGCATTCACATTGAAACTTCTATAAGGATAGTTATTGATAAAAAATAGTTGAGAAAAAAATTGTTCTCCCTTATCTTATGAGTTTGCATCTTGTTTTATCATTATTGCAATGAATGTTTTATTGGATGATGAAATGGTTAAGTCTCTTGAATAAATAATTTCTCATCTTTCTCTTTGTGTTATGAAGGTTCTTGATAAGGCTCTGGTAATTATGCATTTGACAATGGAGTCTTTCCCATTGCTAGTTTCTTTATTTACTCTGATTTGTATACTAATGGATTCTATTGTGAGTTGTTTTTTATCATTAGGGATGGAATTGTTTGTAATTCCTATGAGAATACTTTGAAGGATTTTGAAATATTTTGGAAGATTTTTGTGTCCCATAGTCTCTTTGTTGTGGACTACTTTCTTGGTCTCTATGCCTTATTCAGTCACCATGGTCATGATTTTGAGGAACCCTTGACATGGACCCTATTTAGTGTATTCTACCATTTGCTAAAGAAGAAGATGCTAATGTGTTTAAGAAAGCATATATTATTAATGGCATGGTGGAAAATTATGTTAACTCTTCTTACCTCATGGAACCTATGGAGGTTTGTCCAAGTAATTGGATGGATATTATGAAGGATTATGTCCCTTATTTGGGCTTTTTAGTGACCAATTTTGTAATAACATCTTATGAATTGATATTATCCAGGGCCAATAGCTATGGTCATTTTTCCATGAGGTCTTAGGTGGGTAGTATAAGTTTTTTTGTAGACTTCATTTGTTCTTTCAAGATTTTGGAATTTTCTTAGAGAAAGGCTTAATATTTTATATTATCCTTTTATTAATATATATAGTTCAATGACTTCAGTCATTTTTATGAATTTTTTAAAAAAAAAATGTTATCTATTAGATTTTACAAATTAACATTTATTTTGGTAAAAATTACATCTAGTATATTGGATAAATGCATAGTTATTTAGGCAATAGTTTTAGGGTAAGATTCTACATTCTTTTTGAAAAATATATAATTATATGAAGTGAGATGGTGATATAAAATAAAAATATTGTAAATAAATGTACCAGCTAAAACTTATTTACAAATTTGACAAAAAACATCTTTCAATATAATTTAAAACCTAAAAAATGGTTAAGATGTTTATGCTTCTCTCTAAACAATCATAATTCTCTCATCCAATTCAAGTTTTATAGAAGATATTATAGAATATATTATTGTTCCAACTTTTTTATAATCAAGTCAAACTAATTATGCACATTTTTTAAAAAAAGGCTTCCTCTAACCCCATCTTTAAATGTTTTATTTTATTTTTTAAAACTCTTCCTCATTTTATTAATCCTTGTTTTCCCTGCCCCTCTTTTTTTAATTTTTTCTAATGTTTGGTTTGAATAAAAAATTAAAATTCAACTTTAATAGGTAGACAAAGTTTAATGAAATACTAGTAAATAGGCGTACATATGTGAATGTAGAAATCACATCCTTTAATGATGACATGCACAATTATACTCATTCAGATGAGTGTGGATGCCATTGCATGATATGTAGACTCTAATAATAGTGATAGAGATGTGAACTTATAATCATACATGTGGTATTTCAAAATATGATGAATAATATGACTAAAATGTCACCTATTGCAGGTACGAGTATTTTACATTTGCATATTAAATTTTATTCCATATAAGATCCACCTTCTTGTTTCTTATCAATAAATATCTTCAATAGAATAGTCAACATCTTAAATGTATACCATATGACATAAATATACATATTGAATTTTATAAGCTATTTTAATCAGTGCATATTTACACCTAAAAATAAAATGACTCATATCTTTAAATTTCTCTAATACCTACTTCTTTTTCCCTTTGAAAAGTATGATTCTCTTTGTTTTCAATTGCCTTTACAATTCATCTCTTTTATTTTTTGAGGGAACTTGAAGAAAAAATATGTGGTAATACAAGAATTGCCATTCTATTTCATTTTACTTTGATTGAGGAAGGGTCCCTCAATTAAAAGTGAAAGTTCACATCATCTTATCTTTTATCTTGAGAGTATATCCTCTTAACTCGACTGATGACAATAGAAAAAGAACAAAAGAAAGTTGGAGAAAATAGAAATAGACAAAAGAACTATTAAATGAAAAGTTGATTCTTATTTCTTTATCACAATATATAAAAACAACTTATTATTATCCATCATATAAGCTAAAATCATTTTATTCATACATTATTTCCTTTCCAATTTAACTCAAACCACATTGTTCATATTACTATTGTGCATCCCATTTAAGCTCAAGTGACATTATCTTTCTTCATGTGACAATGGTTCATCCAATTTAAGCTCAATCAATGTTTTTGAGTTTGTCTTTGGCATACATTTCAAATGAACCCAATTCAATGCCTAGTTGATAGCTTTAATACTCCCATAACTACCCATATATGTAGTTATCCTGAATACACTATTGCAGCTGTGCTAATCTATTTATTCCTTAATACAATATAAAAATCTTAAGATTCTAATACTATGGTCGAATCATTTGATGTTTATTAAGATGGAATTGGGTTTTGCTCTCAAATAATGTTACGAATTTCATTCTGTTATTGACTTTTGAGAAGCAACAAATTCTACATTTTGGTTAAAGTGCAACGTTCCAAATTTATGTTTTTCTTTTTACACCTGATACTTAATATCATTTCATATGTTTTTTCTTACTTGACATACGTATAAAATGAGAAATCTTACTTTAGAGGGATTGATTGTTGGCATGCACACGTAGATAAGAAGAATAAAATGATAAATACCTTTCAAATCAATACATACCTTTATAAATAGAGTGGAGAAGAATAAAAGGATAATGTTTATCCTGCCGACAAAGGAGTTTAAATGCCACAAAAGCCAAGAAGGAAACAATACAAGGGGTTAAAAACTTATCTTCAAGCACCGAAATGACCCACCAAAGATGCCAATCCATTCATTCACATCTCTTTTAGACAGAAAGTTGCCACCTTTTAAAATATCTATTACAAAACATTTAGGTTAAATAAACATTTGAATGTGATAATTATAATTAAAAGTTAAGCAAAATAATGCAGATTGGCTAAAGTATGGAGATTTTTATACGTGTGTTATACTAAATAATTTATTTGCACATATGATTTAATTCAAGAGATTGTGTCAAATCTATAATAATGGAGTTTTGACGTTCAAAAATTGATTTGTGCTTTATCAAGAGTCAAAACAATCTAAAAATTGAAGTCTTGGACCTCTGTGTGGTACTAATCCTATATTGGGGACTCTAAATTAATTCTTTGCGTGCTTCAAAAAATCATTTGCCTATGCATATTAGTAGAATTAGAAGTACTTGTAGGACCTAATATCAAGTATGACAATATACAACTTCCCTTGACTAGAATTATTCATATTGAAGGTTTCATAAATTTAATTCAAACTCGAGATGAATGTAAATTATTGCGCGTAAACATGACATTACAACACTAGATGATTGCATTAGGGACTAAAATTTATTTTGACTTAAAAAATAAAGAATTTTTTTTTAAAGTGCATTTATCACCTCTACAACTACATAATAAGCTTACTTAGTGGTGATCTAGGAAAATATGTATTAGAATATTATTATTTAAAATTGGCACAGATGTTTTAAATGCATCTACTTAAAATATACTGAGGAATATCACAATTTAAGAACACATATTAGATTTATTATATAGGTTAAATATGTTGCAAGTAGTTGTTGTCGTTGCACCAAAAGATCGACCTGTTAATGCCCGATACAACCACTAGACTTATAGAACACAGGAGGCTGTTAAACCATGTCACGAATCCCGAAGGGAGATGTTGGCGGTTAGTCCAACAATCCCCCCCTCAACGTCACCCGAGGGGATTCCAACCTGTGACCAAGCTCTGATACCACTTGTTACAAGTAGTAGTTGTCGTTGCACCAAAAGATCAACCTGTTAATGCCCGATACAACCACTAGACTTATAGAACACAGGAGGCTGTTAAACCATGTCACGAATCCCAAAGGGAGACGTTGGCGGTTAGTCCAACAAAATAAGCATCTTGAGAGTGATATTCTTCAACAACATATTGGTAGATTTATTGAAACTATATATATCAACAACATACACATTTATTTAAATGTGTAATATGCATCACATTAAAGGGATATAGGTATTTGAAAGAATAAATTTGTATTGAAATATACGACAATATATTCAACACTATTGTAGTTAAAAGGAATTGAGACTCTATTCCTTATCTTTTAGTTTTGAAAATTATTTAACTATTTTCATAGTTTCATGAAAAGTTTAAGCCTGTAAAGAGTTTATATTAAAGATAGTCACAAATTTTAACCCTTCTTTTTATTCACAAATAATAAATTTAGTTTATATTCTCCTTTAGTATTCCACTAATCTAGAAATCATATTTGAAAATGAATCCTCATTACATTCTAGATTAAATTTCAAAAGCCACCGTCCAATATACAATGGTTAAGTGGAACACTAGATTAAGTTTTCATATTATACTTTGTACACATTATAGCATTCCATTTACTAGTTCTCTATAAATATCATTATGGTTAACATTACTCTTTCACCTTAGGTAATTGATACTCCACATTGAGTTCATATTTTAAACCTCCTAAAGGTTTTGTAATTCCTTTTATATATGGTCGTAATAATATGTAAATTTTGGATTTATAATTGGTGCACTTTCTTTCTTTTATGGTTATACAAGTTATGATTTGTTGTCAATAGATTTTTTTTTAAAAATAACTTTATTCAATTATGGTTAGATTTAACATAATGTTAGTTCTTGTCATCAATAGCTCTTAATCATCAATGTTCTACTATGCATATATAAGATTTATGAGAACTTAGTGTATCTTTTCTTAGTCCTCACTTCTTCTTCATCTCTAAATATCCTTATCCAAAGTGACAACTATTTATAATTCTTCTCATGGCATTGTATTCAATACAAATGTGCTTAAAGGAATACAATAACAATGAAAGAACTCAAAACACAATGTCAAAACCACATATATGATTAGATAAAAAGAGAACTAGAATACCAATGAACCTAAGAGAATGCAAACCTCTTAACCCAAATAAGCTCCCTTTGATGTATAGATTTGTCCAAGCTAATGGATGTGTGCTCAATGGTAGTGCTCAAGCTTCAATGGTATATGAGTATGGATTCTAGAATGATTTTGGCTTTAAGATGTTACGATTCTCGCTTCTAGATCTCAAAGGGGAATGATAACTTTTCTCTAGATGGTGGATGATTTGTGAAGGGTACGTAGAGGGTTTACTTTATAAACAAATGGGAGGTGAAACAAAGTGTCAAGATTAAAATCTCAGGAGTGGCTAGGATGCATTTAAGGGGAAGCACATAGATTGTTCTTTCTTAAACTCATAGCCTTGTGACAAGTGTCACAAGGTGAGAGCTTATTGGTGCAGGGGCACCTAGAAGGACATTTGAACACCTAAGGGAACAATATTTAAAGAGAGATTCCAAAGCATCCATCAAGGTGGATTGGGACATTTTAAGGCCAATCATGGCCATTTATAATGACCAATTTAATGGAAAGATTAAAAGTCCTAAGGGTCTAGATAAGGACCCTAGTACCAAATTGTTTGTAAGGGGGGCCAATAGTGCCTTAAGGGTTTAGTAGGGTCAATATGAACTTAGGTGATAATAATTGGTCCTATGAAATCAATATAGGAGAGTTTGAAGGGTTTTTAGCCTCTAGTATACATTAAAATAAGGTTTGGAAATTCAAATGTTTGAATTCCAATGATTATGTTTAATTTGGAGGGAAACCTTAAAACATGGATTAGTTGACATTGTTAGGCAATCCAACTGACATGGATCAGTTAGGGAGTTGGTATAGAGGCTATTTGAACCCCAAGGATGAGGAGAAGGGGCATGGTATAGATTTAGTGTGATTGGAGGGCTATGTTTTATGCATGAAGTTGATAGAGGACATCAAAGAGATGGTGAATCAACCTTTATTTGGTTGCAGAAGTGTTGAAAGGAAAGACATTGATAAAGGCCTAGTTTTGAAGGGTTTTGAGGAATGATTTGGGGCTTTCATGTATAGGAGGCTTGTAGAACTAAATTGATTTCATATTCCTATAATTGGGACCATACTAACACTTTGTGAAAAGTGGGAAGGTTAGGTGTTGACTCTAGAATAGGGTTCCTTTGTAAAAGTGACGCAAGGGTAGGGAAGGTATAGGTAGAATCAGGGTTAATTGAGACTGCATAAACCCTCAAACAAGCCTTGCAAAGAGTTACATAATGGAAGCAATACATAATCACATGAGAGTAGTAAACACACCATGGATATGAGGCAATCAACTGGATGCAACACTAGAAAAAATGTATTAATCCTTCAACATGCTCGGCTGTGAGGCCTTCCAGGTTTCAGCCTTATATAATACAAATTATGCAATCAGAATCACAATTCGCATATTAATTCATGTGCTTAGGCTACTGCTATCTAGAAACATTAATTATTATCTAGCACCTCCTTTCTTGCCTACATACAATAGCACAAGCTCCAAATATATAGCCAGCAAAGCCACAAGTCAGTCAGTCAGGGATTAAATTACAATATAGGTCCACACTAGGAGGAGAAACCAAAACTAAAGCTAGAAACAATGAAACACGATGTGAAGTTTCATTTAGGTCCACACAAGATCTAGGAATAGATCCCCAAGTGCATAAGATCCAATTTCCCCACATGGAACTGCGCAAGCCAAAATACTACATGTTTCATGAGCGAAACTGGAAGAAAATTGATACCCGAGGAAAATTGTGATAACTTCCAGATCCAAGTGAACTGTTACATGTGCCCTTAGGAGAGTGTTCCAAATTAGGTCCACATTATTGAATTAACTTTGCAAGGCATAAAGCCATTAGAAACATCAGCGCTAAAACAAACATCAGACTGGTACATGAAACATGAAATATTTTTTGTGATGCAAGATTGCTCAAGACCCAAGATGCTCCTACATCAAACACCTAGGGTTACAAAAGAACTGATGTCTACATCAAGAACTTCTCATATTCTAACTTGAATCATAAAGATCCAACTCATCTTGTGTAATCTATGAACTATCTTCAACTGACTTGTCTTTCCACTGAACTAGGTATTCCATGTAGTCTTTTCCTCTTGTACTCTTTCTTACTCTGCTATTCAAGATCTTCTCAATGTTGTCTTTGTTCTTCTTAGGATAATCCAGATCATCTTCAATCTCATCCTCTTATTCAAAGTACTCAAAGATATCTGTAATGTTGAATATAGGTGATATATCCATGTCCTCTGGTAATTCTACTTCATAAGCATTTCCACTGTCAAACTTCTTCAGAATCTTACAAGGTCCAAACTTCTTCATTTTCAGCTTGTTGTAGGTACCAACTAGAAATATATTCTTCTTCAAATGAATCATAACCTCATCTCCAACTTCAAAAGATTTATGTCTTCTTCTCTGATCTACTTTCTATTTATATTTCAGATTACTATCCTCCAAATTCCTTTTAACCTCATCATGAAAAGTTCTCATGCATACTGCAAAATCCTTAGCTTCAGCACTTCTTTTTGTCTCAGTAGGTAAATCTCTCAACTCTTTGGTTCCCTTAGGATGAAATCCAGTAACAATCTCAAATGGTGTCCTCTTAGTAGTTCTATTCATAGAATTATTATATGCAAATTCCTCTTGTGCCAAAACTAAATCCAAATTAGTTGTTGCCACCGAAGCCTTAGCCCAGGACCCTTTCAACCAAGATCTAAAATTCAATCTTGCTAAGTTATGTCATTAGAAGCAGGTGGCTGACAACCATGCTGCTAGAGGAGCCTAGATCAAAGTTTGTTTACACTAGTTAAAGGTTGGAGACCAAGTTTTGAAAGAATTTTTTACTGCCCTCCATCCTCGGCATACCAGTACGGGCATAACTAGAATCTAAGAAGGGCACACCCTTCTCATGGAGCTTCTTGATGTTTTGCAAGCCTTTGTTCATCACTATGAACAAGTTTTTGCTACTCAAGGCCACTCTCCTACCAGTGAGAAAGATCTTGTGGAATGCATTGCAATGGTGCCTCAGTGTGTCTCCCCTACCTAGCATGTCTTTTGTAATCAACTACTTTCCTTACAGGATCTTCATGAAGCTGTGTTTATGATGGCTGATGATAAAGCCCCTGGTTGTGATGGCTTCCCTTGTGAGTTCTACAAAGACCTCTGGGATGCCATTAGTCTTGATCTCCACCAGGTCTATCTGGAAGTGTTTCATACCCAATCTCTTAGGGATGTCATTAACCAGGGGAATATCAAGTTCATTTCAAAGTCTAGGGATCCCGAGGACATTTGTAACTAGTGGCCCATCACTTTGTTCAATGTCTCCTACAAGATCATTGTCAAAGTGCTGGCTCTCAAAATCTAGCACATGCTTCCACAGATTATCTGGCCTAAGAAAAAAGGGTTTATTAAGTCAAGATTTATTCTTGACAACATCATTTCTATTTGGGGAAGGTATGGAATGGGCTCGTAAGTCTCACCAAAAAGCCCTTTTTCTCAAAATTTATTTTGCTAAAGCTTATGATCATATTGAATGGAATTTTATCCTTGTGATGCTTCACGCTATGGGTTTTGGCCCTAAATTTCTTCAATCTATGTAGATGGTCTTCAATAATGCCTCTGCCTGCATTACCATTAATGGCCACCAATCCTCCACCTTTGGGCTCTTTCATTCCATTTGGCAGGGCTGTCCTTTGGCTCCAGCTTTATATGTGTTGGCTGTTGAGGGTTTTGGATACCTTCTTTCTCACTCCATTTCCATGGGAACTATTTGGGGAATCTACTTTCTAGATTCATCCCAACAGCTAGTCAATGTCCATTTTGCTGATGATTCCTTCCTCACTCTGGTGGAGGATGAAGAGAATATCAAGGTAGCCTTGCAGTGTTTAGACATCTTTTATCTGGCTTCAGGTTTAGCCATTCAGTGGCACAAAACCCTATGTTATAGATAGTTAGCCCTTCCCGAGCCTACCTGGCTTTCTCAATTTGGCTGGACCAGGATCCAACTTGAGGAAATTTTCCACTTTTTGGGTATTCCCTTTAATTTTCAAGGCAATCCTACTGATCTATGGAATGCAGTTCTTGCTAAGATTGAAAAAAAGCTTACCTATTGGATCACGAAGCCGCTCTCTCTCACAGGAAAATTCCAGATCTACTCCAAAGTCCTGGTGGCCATGCATATTTATTACTCCTCTTGTTGGGCTCCCTCTAAAGCCTCCTACAAGAAGCTCGAGAAACTTTTACAAGATTTTCTCTGGGCCTTTGGTATAGATCACCAGGGCTTCCACAGAGTTGCCTGGGATTATTTTTGCCTCCCAAAAATCTTTGGTGGGCTTGGAATAATTGATACCCAGAAGCAAGGGCACACCCTTTGTGCCAAATGGGTTGTGCGGTGTCTCATAGGCAATGAAGCTTGGAAAATTCTGCTTCAGCACTGCATTTCCTCAGGCTTTCCTCTTCACAAGCCTACCTAGAAGGGGATTGGCTTTCAGACCCTTCTGGTTATGAAGGAGCCCATCCAAATACATGGTACTTTTATCGCCAAAAGTATTTGGAGATCCTAGGAGTCTGTTAAGCCTTGGCTTCAGTGGGCTCAAAATGGATTTCGAGATGGTCTTTCTTTCAACCAGCAGAACATTTGGTGGTCTCCTCTCTTTTCTCAACAGGGGACTCCTCTTGCTAGAGTTCAAGGGGTTCATGCTCTTCGATTTCACAAGCATGGCATTCAAACCTTGAAAGACCTTTTTTCCAAAGTCACTATGAGTCTCTGATCCTAGGATGATCTCCGGGTTCAATTTCTGCTCATCCACCCAGATCGAAAGACTTTTGACTTACTGGTTTCAGCCATCTTGCCTCACCTCCTACATAAATTGGGTATTCAATTAGTCAAACCATGGTGGAAAGACTAGAAATGGTATCCTGCAACACCATTCACCAGTTACAAGCCTAGGCTTGGGTACTCTTGGCTTATGCCTCATTTTCCCATGATTGATTCTCTCAACCAATGTTGGCATCTCTCTTCTTCTCAAAAGACTTGGGTTTGGAGATTTCAAACTATTTTGGATTCTGTCACTAAGCCTAAAATTACTCATTTTGCCTGGTGTTTTTTATACTAGGGCTTACCTTTGGGAGCTAGGCTCTGGCATATGGGGGTTCTTGACCCTAACTACCCTTTTTTTGGTCACTCTGAGATGCTCATGCACATTTTTTGGTTATGTCAACGTGCCCAGAATTACTAGGGTTGGATCCACAACTTTTTTGCTCCTTTTAGGCCTAAACCTTTTTCTTGGCACATGGCTCTTCTTGGTGACTCTCCTAGAATGCCTTCCCAGTACACCCAGATATGGCATACTTTCAGGATGGAAATTCTATTTACTTTGTGGAAAGATCAAAACATTGTGCTTTTTTCTCATAGTTTTTTGGATATTCATGTCTCTCTTTATGCTAAGGCATGTATTTGTAATAATGTCATGATGCAAATTTAGGTGCAAGCAGAAAAACTGGTCCTTGAGGTTTCCCATTTGCAGGAGTTGCTCCACCACTCAGGAAATGCCCCTTGTACTGTGGCTCAAGTGCCTCCATATTCTCTCTCAGCTGACTGTATGCCACCTAGGGGCTGATGTCATAGCCAGAGTTCCTTTGCCAGATACTCTAGGACTCCATGTCAATGGTGTCACCACTCCACCTCTCCTCCTCCTCAAAGGGATACAGGTTCTAGTTGGCCTCTTGTGCTTGCTTCCACTACTACTACTTTTTCTCGGCCTTCATCCTCTATTCCTACTAATCAAGACAAGTTCCCTCACCTAGTGGTGGCTATCTCACCCATGCGGGAGGAAGGAGAATTCCAAAAAGATGATCTAGAAGATGGCTAGGCCGTTCCTGATTAGATTCTTGGGCCCAATGTTTGGGGCAATCCTGATGATAAAGATCCTCCTCCCTCTTCTGCTATTGCTCTTGCAGCTTGAGGGTTTCTCATTTTATTTAGTTTTTTGATGAATAGTTGTATGTTTCTGACTTAAGTATCATATGACTTGTGGGGTGACTCTTTCCCCCGTCTCTTTTTTGTGAATATTGTACTTTAATATTTTTAATAGAAAAGGCCTCCACTCATCAAAAAAAAATCCCAATTAGCAGGCTTATCTCCAACTAAACATCTCAACAAGTTTCCCAAATTTTAGTTCACAACTTCAGTTTGTCCATCTATCTATGGGTGAAATGTAGAACTAAAATTCAATTCAATATTCATCTTCCTCCAAAGTGTTTTCCAAAAGTGACCAGTAAACTTAGTATCTCTATCTGAAAAAATAGATTTAGGCAAACCATGCAATCGTACCACTTCCTTGAAGAATAATTCAGCTACATGCAATGCATCAAATGACTTCTTACAAGGTATGAAATGTGCCATCTTTAAAAATCTCTCAACCACTACCAAAATAGAATCATTACCTCTCTAAGTTCTAGGAAATCCAAGAACAAAGTCCATACTCACATCTTCCCAAGGTCTATCAGGTACAAGCAAAGGTGTATACAATCCCAAATTTTGACTAGTTCCTTTTGCTACTTGACAAATTCTACAACTTCTCACCATTCTTTGTACGTCTTTGTAAATTTGCAACCAAAAGTATCATTCTAAAATCAATTTCACAGTCTTATCAATCTGAAAATGTACAGCAAGTCCACCACTATGTTTCTCCTTTATTATGTTTTCTCTCATAGATCCTCTAGGTATACATAATTGAACTCCTTTAAACAACATGTCTTCCTGAATGAAATAATCAATCCACTTGTCACTCACTATTTGTTCCTTACAAGCTTTCCAAGGTTCTGTAAAATCAAGGTTAGTTTCATACAAACACTTCAAATCATTAAAACCAAGTACCTCAACTCTTACTTCTAACAAAAAATTTCTTCTTCAGCTCAAGGCATCAACAACCTTATTTGACTGTCCACCTGTATGCTGCAATGAAAAGGAAAAATTCTACAAGAACTCAACCCACTTCATATGTCTCTGATTCACCTTATTTTGACTTCCCAAATACTGCAAATGTTAGCTTGTGGTGACTGATCAGGTAAGTACTATCCAGGAAAGTACTGTACACTTTTCCTCATTTTTTTGAGGCCGACATATTTTTCAGCTATTTTTGGGCTGACATGATTGTAACTCATTCTAACCCTAAAGCAACAAAATATTGTATAATATGGCTTAGGGTTAGGGTTTTCATTAGGTATGATTTTAGTACTTGCAACAGAATTGAGCTATAAGGGATTATAGATTGTAATCAGGTTGTAATCACTGGATAATAATAATATTGGACTCGTTGTTGGTGGACATAGCCCAGAGATTGGGTGAACCACATTAAATCTTTGCGTCTTGTGTTCTCTTCTATGTGGTTTATTCATTTTTTATATTAGTTATATTTGCATGTAATTGTTATTTCTGCCTTGTTAATCCTAACAACAAAGCTTTATGGTCAGTATACAAAAAAAAATCTTTAGGCATCAAATAATGTCTCCACTTCTTCAAATCTTGAACAATAGCATAGAATTCTTGGTCATAAATTGAATATTTTCTCTTAGCATCATTCAACTTTTCACTAAAGAAAGCTATAGGTCTCCCTTCTTGACTCAAAATAGCTCCAATTGCACTACCACTAGCATCACATTAAACTTGAAAAAATTTACCAAAATCAGGCAAAGCAAGTGTAGGTAACTCTGCAATCCTTTGTTTCAATATTTCAAAACTCTTTTGTGCTCCATGTGTCCATTTGAAATCCCTTTTATCCCCTCTCATAGTTTCAGTCATAGCATTACAAATGGAACTAAAATTTCTGATGAACTTCCTATAAAAACTTGCCAATCCATGAAATGATCTTACCTCTCCAACATTCTCTAGTGTAGGCCAGTCAAGTATAGCTCTCACTTTCTCAGGGTTCATCTTCAATCCATCAGCTAGAATTACAAAACCAAGATACACAATCTCTTCTTTCATAAATGAACATTTCTTCAAATTAATCAGCAACTTTTCTTCCTTCAACCTCTGTAATACTTGTTTGATATGTTCAAGATGTTCTTCCTTACTCTTACTAAATATCAAAATGTCATCAAGATATACAATCACAAACTTACCCAAGAATATTTTCAAAACTTCATTCATCAGCCTCATTAAAGTACTAGGTGCATTATTCAAACCAAAAGGCATAACCAACCATCCATACAAACTTCCATTAGTCTTAAAATCAGTTTTCCATTCATCCCCTTTTCTGATCCTAATTTGATGATATCCACTTTTCAAATCAATCTTCGTGAAATACTTTTCTCCACTCAAACTATCCATTATGTCATCAATCTTAGGCAAAGGAAATTTATACTTTAGTGTTATCTTGTTGATAGCTCTAGAATCAATGCACATTCTCCATTCTCCATTCTTTTTCGGTGCTAATACAATAGGTACTTCACAAGGACTCAAACTTTCCCTAACCAAACCTCTTTCAATCAATTCTTGCACTTGTCTATTCAACTTAGTCTTCTCATCCGGTGTCAACCTATGTGGTGCTTTATTAGGTAAACTAGCTCAAGGTATCAAATCCATACAATGACTTATGCTTCTCATAGGTGGTAAACCATCAAGTACATTATCAGAAATGATGTCATGAAATTTAGTCAACAAAGGCTTAACCTCGGGTGCATATTCTAACTCATCTTGTTTCTCAGTTTTCCTTGGAATTAAAGCAAATCAAACATTATGTTCTTTCAATTCTCTTGTAAAATTTTTACCATCAACCAAGCATACTCTGACTGTAGTATAGTGACCTTCATCAAAATTTTCTACTAAAGGAAACAATACTTGTTTCTTCCCATCTATCCAAATAGTATATTGATTCAATCTACCATCATGCAAAGCTTTCCTATCATACTGCCAAGGTCTACCCAAAAGAATATGACAACAATCCATAGGCATAATATCACACAAGACTTCATCATGATAATTCCCAATTTTGAATTTAACATGGCATTGTTCACTTATAAGTAGTTTATGGTCCTTTTGGATCCAAGCAATATGGTAAGGTTTAGGATGTTTCAATCTCTGCAACTGCAATTTGTTAACCAGCTCTTCGGATGCCAAATTATTAGAACTTCCACTATCAATGATTACTTTGCAACACTTATCAACGATCTTACATCTGGTTCTGAACAAAATTTTCCTCAGAATAGGTTCCTCATCAGCTTCTTGATTACACAAGATCCTTCTTAGCATCAAGTTCTCACCATGTTTAGGTTCATTAGACACTTCCTCAACTTCTTCACAAGCCAAATTGTTTCTGCCATTACCTCCAATCTTCTTTCCAAAGTTAGTACATTCAAAAGCTCTATGTCCTTCTTCACCACATTTGTAACAAGTAGCTTTAAACCAAGATTTCTCTTCTCTTTTTCCATTATTGTTATTCCTAGAGTAACCAGTCTAACTACCTCTAGAGTAGTTACCTCTCTTAGCAAGCTCATCTTTCCAACCTTTATCTAGTACTGCATTGTCAGATATACTACTTTCTCCATAAGATCTACCTCTACTTCTCTGAAATCTTCCACCTCTTCCTCTTTGTCTTTGTTCATGTCTCTTTGTAAATCTTTCATCAACCTTCAAAGAAAATTGGTATGCTTCTTCCACACTATCAATCTTCACATAACTGATCTCATCTTGAATAGATGTCCTTAGGCCATTCAGATATCTAGCCACCTTTTCAACTTCATCATCCACATGTCCAGATCTGATATCCAATTTATAAAATTCCTCAGTATATTCTTTCACACTCATGTCCTTTTGTCTCAAATTTTGCATCTTTCTCATCAAACTAACTTGGTAATCAGCTGGAAGAAATTTCTTCTTCATCTTTCCAGGCATCTTCATCCATGTCTTGATCTTTTCTTTTCCTCTCTTTTATCTCTCAGTTTGCAAATGATCCCACCAAAGAGATGCAAGACCTTTCAAATTTGTGACTACAATCTTCACTTTCTTATTATCAGGAGTACCTTCATACTAAAATACTTATCCATCTCAGAGATCCAATCCAAAAGTGCATCGATCTCAAGTCTTCCATCATAACAAGCAACTTTAAATGCATGTCTAGAGTTAGCCTTAAACAAAACTCTCAAGAGTCTTTCCTCATCCTATTCAACTTCAGGTTCAGGGTTAGGTGCTACTTCTTCCTCATCACTAACATCTTCAAGATGTGTGCCTCTTCTTTGGGCAGTCTCTATAGATTCATGCCTAGTTGCAATCTGCCTCAACATATTCATGATAGCATTATCATTTCCTCTACCTTGAACCATCTTGACAATCAGGTTCTAGAAAGACAGTAACCTTCTACAAGTTATAGGTTAGATTTGAGATTTACCACCCTAAAACCAATCTAATAAGGTTCTCCAAGATCCAATCCATAAGAAATAACTTGCATACCACTTGATGCAAGGGCATGGAAGGTATAGGTAGAATTGGGGTTAATTGAGGCTGCTTAAACCCTCAAACAAGCCCTATGAAGAGTTACATAATGGAAGCAATACATAATCACATGAATTTAGTGGAGACACCATGGATATGAGGAAATTAATTAGATGCAACACTAGAACAATTGTATTAATTCTTCAACATGCCCGACTGTGAGGCCTTCTGGGTTTCGACCTTATACAATAAGAATTATGCAATCAGAATCATAGTTCACATATTAATTCATGTGCTCAAGCTACTGCTATCTAGAAACATTCATTATTATCTAGCACGTCCTATCTTGTCTGCATACAACAATGCAAGCTCCAAATATATAGCCAACAAAGCCACAAGTCATCCAGTCAGGCATTAAATTACATTATAGGTTCACACTAGGAGTGTTAGAAAGTAAATTCCACCAAGATAATTGAGAGAGGTGGGGGGGGGGGTGAATCAGTTATTAGATAATTATAACTTTTATCAACTTCAACATCATTTAACCATGTAAGAAATATAATTACCAACCATGGAAAGATATTCATACACAATAACATAATGACACAAGATATGTTGACTAGGGAACCTCTTGATCAAAGAGTAAACCCCGGTGGGAATGATGCCCAAAAAAGATGAACTTATATGAATATTCCTTGTGAAAGGATGGACTCTATTAGGAGTCTTATGAAATACATTCAATACATATGAATCTCGGTTAGGAGATTTTGAATCCCTGTTAAAAGATTCTAACCTTGTTAAGAGTTATGGAAGATAGAAGGACCCACTGCCCAAACAACTTCAATGGCAAGATCACTGAACACACTATCCAACTGATCTCATGATTATTCGATAGAATAATATAAAATATGTTACCTCCTCTCTCACTATGCCAAACTGCACTCACTTCTACACTAGATCTCAATTTTAGATCTCTGTACCTCGCATGTCTTCTTTCACAATTTTGCATTCACAATTCGCTATCTTTTTTCTTCACTTCATGCATACATCATCACATCCAACCATATTAAAATAAGGGAAAACATTCCTTCCTTTATACCACACTCAAGTAGTTACAAATGAGTTGGCACACAATTACAAAATAAAAGTTTCCACATGCTACATCAAAATTACACAAAACTGTCAGCTTCCAATTACAATATTTCCTCACTCGTGTGACCTCAAAGTTTGCACTGTCATTCACATCACTATGAATGTTTCTTCAAATTCTCTTTAACTGTGAAAAACTAGATTCCATCCCGATTAGGAGATATCATCCGATTTCCACAAACCGCTACTCAGGAACACTACCTAAATACCACTTCCACCAAAATGCTCATAACTTCCATGAATAAATGAATTACTGTCTGCGCTCTTAACCATCAACATATAACATATCAAAGAGTATATCCTCAACATCACATAGCTCCAACTACAATATCCCACATGCGCTAATCCAAACACTATCTGCTTCTCTGCAAGTCTCCAGAAGATCACTGTGTTGACATCAATGACAATGATAGTCATGAATGCAACAACAACTGCTATAGAATGACTGCCAAACATTCAAAATTCATTCCTAACAAGGAGGAGAAACCAAAACTAAAGCTAGAAAGAATGAAACACAATGTGAAGTTGCATTTAGGTCCACACAAGATCTAGGAATAGATCTCCAAGAATGCAAGATCCAATTTCCTCACACGGAACCACGCAAGATGAAATACCACACATTTCATGAGCGAAACTGTTAGAAAATTGATGCTCGAGGAAAATTGCGATAACTTCCAGATCCAAGTGAATTATTACATGCACCCTTAGGAGAGTGTTCCAAATTAGGTCCACATCATTGAATTAACTTCGCAAGGCATAAAGCCAATAGAAACATTGGTACTAAAAAAAACATCAGAGTGGTACAGGAAATAGGAAATATTTTTGGTGATGCAAGATTTCTCAAGACCCAAGATGCTCCTGCATCAAAAAGTGACCAACTATGCTTAGGAAGGAAAAATGGAACAATAATTTTTGAGGGTGATGTTTTGAAACACCCCTACCTTATTTTTGGTTATGATGTAGAGAAGCCAAATGGGTATCTAAAAACCTAAATTTTTGTCCAAGTTGTTTGTGAAGTCTGGGAGTTATTTGGTCTATTACCCATTTTCAGGGCTACTGGGATTCCTTGGCCTACTAAGGCTAAAAAGTGGATTTAAGTGTTGGATTCAATGTAGGAGTCTGAAACCTATTAGATTACCTCAAGATAGATATTTACAAACATTCTAAGTCATTGGGAGAATTGGTTCAAGTTTTGGTTAGTGTTTGGTCATTAGAATCTATTTAGGTGTCATTGCAATCATTGTGGGTAATTAGGAACCTTGTATTTCCCTTATAAATCCATTTTCCCACCACTCTCCTCTGTATCAAGTTGTATCAAAGTACAATAGTATCCTTTGGGAAAGGGATAAAGTACATGTTTGAAGAATAATTGGATCCATTTAGATGAGAGGCTCAAGAAATGCCTCCAAGAATGACCAACGTTGAACTTGCCAAGATTGTGGCACAATATGCTGAGGATAACAAGAAGATGAAAGAAGAGATGGAAAAAATGAGAAGGGAAATGAACAAGAAGACTGTGAAGAAGAGGTTGAAGAAGAAGAAGGAGAAGAAGAAGAAGAGAGAAACACCAAGGGAAGAGATTGATCCTGAGGATGCAATGATGGAAAAGCTTGTTAAGGACATTAAAGGTAATGACTACAAGGGTAAGTCTGACATCCCTATATATGATGGTAGAATGAATGATGAAGAGTTAATTTATTGGTTCAATTTCATGGAAACTTTTTTTGATTGTGAAGATGTTGAAGATGGACAAAAGGTGAAGATTGCAAAGTCCAGATTGAAGGGGCATGCATTAATTTGGTGGGATTTTTTGTAGGATGATAGATATAAGAAGGGAATGAATACAATCACTTCATGGCCAAGGATGTTGGAAAAAATGAAGGAGAATTTCCTTCCTAAAGACTACAAGGTACAATTGTACAAAAAGATGCAAAGTTTGAGACAAAAGAACATGGATGTCCAAAGGTACACTGAAGAGTTTCATAAGTTAGATATTAGAATTTCACATGATGAGGATGAAGAGGAAAAGGTAGAAACATACTTAGGAGGGATAAGGTTCAATGTTTAAGATGAACTTATCCTTACTACCCCTAACACCATGGAGGAATGTTACAAATTAGCCATCAAGGTTGAGGACAAGGTAAAGAGGATGTTGTTAGAATAACTGAGAGGGTGGGTGAATCAGTTAAAACAATTATCCTACAGTCCCAAACTCCCAGATAAACCTTTCACAACTTTCTCAATAATATAATCAACTTGGTAAGATAAAATATATCTTTTTTCTCAGTTATCAAATACTAGTAATTATCCAAACTGTGATTACTGATTAAATCAAATATGCAGTATGAAAAATATGATAACAAAAAAATCATAAAAAGTAACACATAACACAATGATTTAACATGGAAACCCTTCTAAGGTAAAAACCACCTGGGAATGGTAACCCAAAATATTTTTACTCTTCTGAAGTGATGACGCAAGGCAAGGGTCAAAAGGGGCCAAAGGATGGAACACCCTAATGATCCAAGCCTTCTCAACACATGCAGAAGCAAACAACAACATGAGTGAGAGAGAGAATGCAAAAACTTTCATATATTTTCATCAAATAGAATCATACATGCCAGACTGTAAGGCCTTCCTAGTTATGGCCTAATATTCAAATGAATCTCAGAAGTCCTGAAAAATGTGAGGATTTGTTAGAAATATCAAATCTAATGTATACTCTCTTCTATCCCCAAAAACTAGCCTCAACTACAACCCAAATGACTACATTTATACAAGAGGCTACCGAACTGAGTTGGCCTTCAGATCCACAATCAACAAAAGAAATAGTTAGATATGGGACCACACACTTCCCTATGATTTATTCCAACATTAAATCCATGACCCAACATAAATGCACAAGTCGGCCTCAACAGAAACTAAAACTAAACCCATTGGTGAGAAAGGAAAACTAAGAAATAGATAAGCAACGTCGAGGGCCAGTGAAACAAATGACCACCTAGAAGATGACTAACCACACTCGGTAACAAAAGGAAACTAACCATCTACCGATCAACTTAGTGAAATTAGGAACGGAGCAACACAGACAAACTACAAAATGCTTTTGGTGACACAGGATTGCCAAGGACCCGAGATGCTCCTGCATCAGACACCTGGGGTTATTTTGAAATGATTATCTGAATCATTTGGTAGGTATGATGCAAGCTACATCCAAATCAGACTGTGAAATCCAAGAACTATCTTCCATCAGTCTATTCTTCCACTTAACTAGATATTCCATATACTATTTTCCTCTTGTGCTCTTGCTAACTCTTTGATTCAGAATCTGTTCAATCTCTTCATTTTACTTCTTAGGATATTCTATCGATACTATCATTTCTTCATTAGTTTCATGATACTCATACAAATTAACAATTTTGAAAATAGGTGATATGTCTGTGTCATCAAGTAACTCAATCTCATATGCATTTCCACTATCAAATTTCCTCAATATCTTGCAAGGTCCAAACTTTTTCATCTTCAGTTTTCCATATGTTCCAATAGGAAACTGCCCTTTCTTCAAATGAACCATCACTTCATCACCAACATCAAAATTTTTATGTCTCCTTGATCTATCAGATCTGTCTTTGTATTTTTGATTACTCTCTTCTAATTTCAGCTTCACATCTTCATGCAATGTCTTCATGTACTCATAAAATTTTACTCCTTCAACACTTCTCTTATTTTCATCATCAATGTATCTTAAAATAGATATACCTCTTAGTTGTATGCCATTCAGAATCTAAAATGATATTTTTCCAGTACTCCTATTCATTGAATTATTGTATGCAAACTCTACTTGTACCAATATAGAATCCCAATTACTCGGTGTGTCTCTAACTAAGCATCTCAAAAGATTTCCCAAACTTCTATTCACAACTTCAGTCTGTCCATCAGTTTGTGGGTGAAATGTAGAACTATATTTCATTTTAGTGCCAAATTTCTTCCAAAGGGTTTTTCAAAAGTATCCAACAAATTTACTATCTCGGTCAGAGATAATACTCCTCGGTAATCCATGCAATCTGACAATTTCCTTAAAGAAAAGATCTACTACATGTACTACATCTGATGTGTTTCTACAAGGTATTTTTGGAAACTGTAATTGAAGCAATTGTTGTGTTGTCATTGATGTCAAACTTTAACTAGTAAGACTATTGCTACTTAGGAAAGTACTATATCTATTGCATTATTGTGAAGAAGGGAAAGAAAGGATGGTAACAATAGCACCTAAGGAAAGGTTGAGTTATCTTGATACTAAAAAGTGTACTTGACTATGTTGTACAATGATGAGATAATGTATTGTTTATCTTAGTAAGATTAAAGACTAAACTGGTAGGCTTGACTGAGCAAAAATGGAGAAACCATGATCAAGCCGAGTAATGTTAGTGTCAACCAAGTTAGTATATGCCAAGGAAAATTCTAGTGTCGACCAAACATTAGTTAATTACCAAGAAAGATAGTATAAGCCGAGGAAACATTTTTAGTAATGACCGAGCTTTCTACATGAAGACTGAGTAATTGATCACAGTATTGACCAAACATTACTATTTTTATATTTGAAGAGAATTCAGATTTGGAGCTGACATTGTTGAATTCTTGGATTATGTAAAATGTGTTGACTTTATTTATTGATTGTTTGAAAGCATTGAATGCACTGAATTTTTTTTTATTGCAAATCTTTAAGAGATTTGAGATGTTTCTAGAAAAGGAGCCGAAGAACATAAAGCAGCTAGATTCAATGAATCTGACCTAACAATAAGATTAGTAGATGTTATTGACTGTATAAGTAGAAAAGGTTGAAGGAGGAGTGTGGTGATTTCTTGAAGAAAAGTTCTCAACAGATCAGAGATGGAAATGGAAAAGTTTCAAAGTCAGTAAACCAGCATTTGTGTACGGAATTGGATCTGATATTTGTAAAGTGAGTTGTATATTTTTCAAATCAATACTGCTACTACTTTCTAACCATTATAACAATCAAAATCCTTTTAACAGAGGTTGACCTAACAGTCATATGTTTAAATCCTTTGAACAAGGTTGCATTCTAATGGAATGTATGTAAGTCCTATAACAAGCCTCACTTCTAACATAGTGATTGAAATCCTTTAACCGGGTCACACCTAATAGTGTGTATTGTAACCTTTGACAGGGTTGGCTTTTAACCGAGCTCACTTTAGAAGAGTGAAAATAATAGTAGCATGTTACAAAGTGGTTTTTCCCAGATTAGGTTTCCACTATAAATCCTAGTGTCAATGCTTGTGTGAATGTTTTGGTTTAAACATTTCTGTGTTTTACAGGTTAGATACAGCTGGGTAGTGGACTGCAATGTTATATGTTTCTATTATAGAATCAGTGATGACCGAGTTGGTTTTGGTTGTTAGATCTGATTTAAAGAAAAGTTTTTAAAATTTGTTTTATACATCTGGACTTGAGAAAAACTAATTCACCCCCCCTCTCTGTTGTTCTAAATCATATTAACAATTGGTATCAAAGATGTGTTTCTTGTTATTGGTATTTATAGAAATCAAGTTTAAAGGGACTTGAAGAAAATGATCAGGATGTATAAGAAGGAGGTATCGAAGCTAAATAAGGAAAACTTCCGTGCATGGCAAAGCTTGATGAAGTTACATTTTGCTAGTATTGGTGATTCTACAAAGTACTGTTAGGAATGAATGCTAAATGTTTGGCAGCCATTCTGTAGCAGTTTTTGTTGCATTCATGACTATGATTGTCATTGATGTCAACATAGTGATTTACCGAAGACTTGTAGAGAAGCAGACAGAGTTTGGATTAGTGCACATGGGTTATTGCAGTTGGAGCTATGTGATGTTGAGGATATACTCTTTGATATGTTATATGTGTATGGTTAATAGTGTAGATATTAATTAATTTATTCATGGAAGTTATGAGCATTTTGGTGGAAGCAGTATTCAGGCAGTGTTCCCGAGTAGCGGTTTGTGGAAGTTGGATGATATCTCTTAATCAAGATGGAATCTAGTTTTGTGCAGTTAAAGGGAAGTTGAAGACTCATTGATAGTGATGTGGATGATAGTGCATACTTTGAGGTTGCATGAGTGAAGATTTATTGTATTTGGAAGCCTACAATTTTGTGTAATCTTGATGTAGCATGTGGAAACTTTTATGTTGTAATTGTATGCTGACTCATTTGTAATTATTTGAGTGTGGTATAAAGGAAGGAATGTATTTTATTGTTATGATGTTGTTGTGATATGGTTGAGAGTGGTTGTATGTGATTCTGTATGCATGAACTGAAGAAAAGAGCTAAGTATGAAAGCGAATTTGTGTAGGAAGACATGTGAAGTACAAAGATCTGAAATTGAGATATGATGTAACAGTGAGTGCAGTTTGGCACAGTTAGAGAAGAGGTAACATATTATTCTATAGAGTAATGCAAAGATTATCTGGACAGTGTGCTCAGTGATCTTACCCTGAAGCTGTTTGGGCAGTGGGTCCTTCTATCTTCCATAACTCTTAACAGGGTTAGAATCTTTTAACAGGGATTCAAAATCTTCTAACACGGATTCATATGTACTAAATTTATTTCATAAGAATCCTAATAGAGTCCATCCTTTCAAAAGGAATATTCATATTAGTGCATCTTTTGTGGGCATCATTCCCACTGAGGTTTACTCTTTGATCAAGATTGGTTCCCTAGTCAACATATCTTGTGTCATTGTGTTATTGTGCATGAATATCTTTCTATGGTTGGTAATCATATTGCTTATATTATTTAATGTTGTTGATCAAAGCAGAAGGTCCTTGAAAAAGAAGTTTAACAGCTTAAGGAGATCCATGGTGAATTTCAGGAAAGAAAGCCCTAAATTTGATGGAGTAAATTTTGACTCCTAGAAAGAAAAGATGAAGACACACCTACTGTGTTTAGGACCAGGTTATTGGTTAATTAAAAAGAATGATAAGACTATCATTGATTAGGACAATCTTGAAACATGTACTATTGATGAGAGAGATATATTCATGTGTAACATACTTGCAAGAGAAACACTTTTGACAGCCCTTCCAGAGAATGAGTACAGGCAAGTAAAATATTTGAAAAAATCTCATGAAAGTTGAAATGCTTTACACTACTTTTGAAGGTGATGAACATGCAAAAAGAGTTAGATTACATAATTGGATATTTTCATTTGAAGATATAAGAATGTTGGAAGATGAATCTATTAGAAGCTATATTGGTAGAATGTTAGAAATTATTATAGGTATAAAATCTTGTGGAGGAACAAAGATAGAGAATGAAGTGATATAGAAAATTCTGAGGACATTGACTCCTGTATTTAAGAAGACAACACAAATGATTGAACAAGTTATACCTTGTACTAAAAATGTTACAAGAGAGACTCTTCTTGGAAGATTGGAAGCAGCATAAATGAACCTGATATTATCAAGAGACTTACCTAGAATGGAGACAACATTCAGTGCTCTTAGTGTTCGCCCTACTTTGTCAAGAAGCATCACTGTGAGTAGAGATTATGTTGGTAGTAGTAGATCTAGAAATGAAGAAGACAAGAAGATTGAAGAAGGTATTGCCTTGCTTGTGAAAAGAGAAACATACGGTAAAAAAATATTTAAATGTTGGACTTGTCAAGAATATGGTCATTTTGCATCTAAGTTTCCTAAGAGAGTTAAAAAGTATAGAAAAAATTTCAAACGTAGAAGATCTAAGGAATGTTATTATGCTAATGATGAAGATCTTGAAGCTAGTATAGAAAGAACTTTAAGTGAAAGTGATACTGAGAATAATGATGACATAAGATTTGTAGCAATTAAAGAAGAAAATCTTGAAACTGATGTTAAGGAAGAAAAGGCCTTAGTTTCTCAAGTTGAAAATAAATTTGATTGGATTATAGATAGTGGTTGTTCACATCATATGACTGGAGACATGAAAAAGTTTATAAAGTTTAATGAATATGATGGAGGAGTTGTTAGAGTTGGAAACAATGCACCTTGTTTGATTAAAGGTATAGGATCTATTACTCTTGATGGAAAGACTAATAATGATGATGTTTATTTTGTGGATGGATTGAAACATAATCTTTTGAGTGTTGGATAGTTATTTGATAAGGGATATCAAATTTATTTTACTGAGAAAACTTGTGTGATAAAGGATAAAGATGGAAATCTGATTGGAATTGGATCTAGAACCAGAGGTAATGTATTTTAGTTGAATCCTACTGAGATGACATGTTTGATTACTAAGATTGATCATAGTTGGTTATGGCATAGAAGGTTTTGTCATATAAATTTTGATAACATTGTGAAACTAATTACTACACTTGTAGTAAGATATTTACCTAAAATTATGAAGCCTACTAACATGATTTGCAAAGAATGTGTAATGGCTAAACAGAAAAGAAGTTCTTTTCCCAGTAAGAAGTTTACATCTATAGAGAAGCTGGAGATTGTTCATACAGATTTGAGCGGTTCTACTAGGACTAGAGGATTCTATGGAGAAAGGTATTTTATGATTCTTGTTGATGATTTTACAAGAATGATGTGGATTGTATTTATTAAAGAAAAATTTGAAGCATTTGATAAGTTTAAGATTGTTAAGAATAAAGTTGAGAATGAATCTAGAATGAAGATTAAATGTTTGAGATCTGATAGAGGTGGAGAATTTACTTCTAGAGAGTTTAACACCTTTTTGTGAAGAAAACGGAATTAAGAGACAGTAGTCAGCCCCTAGAACACCTAAACAAAATGACATTGTAGAAAGAAGAAACAGATTAGTGACTGAAGCAGCAAGAGCTATGTTATTTGAGAATGATTTGGCGAAGATATTCTAGAGAGAAGCAGTGAATACAATAGTGCATACAATGAACATAGTACAAATCAGAGCAGACACAGACAAGACACCTTATGAATTATGGTTTGGACATGCACCCTCAGTTAAGTATTTTAGAATTTTTGGAAGCAAATGTTATATAAAGAGAGATGATGATATTGGAAAGTTTGATCCTAGAAGTGATGAAGGTATATTTCTTGGATATTCTTTGAAAAGAAAAGCCTATAGATGTTAAAATAAAAGAACTAAGACTATTGTTGAAACCGCAAATGTTAAAGTTGATGAAAAGTTCAAAATTCAGGAAAGAATGCTTGATTATGAATTATATGAAGAAGTTCATGCTAAACCTAACACTAGATCTACTGAATTATTTTATGAAACTGATAGTGATTTGTTGAATGAAAGCCATAGTGAAGTCATTGAAGAACCTACACCTGAAGTGAGATCTGAGACAATGACACCTAGCAAGAGTTTGTTAAGAAATCATCCTATTGAACAAATTATTGGAAGCATCAAAAGAGGAGTTCTAACTTGAAATAAGGCACAAGAACAGTTATGTTTGATTTCTCAAATTGAACCTAAGACTACTAGTGAAGCTTGTGAAGATGAAAGCTGGACTAATGCTTTGAAAGAAGAACTAGATCAGATTGAAAAGAACAAGACATGGGAATTGGTCCCTAGACCTAAAGACAAGAATGTTATTGGAACTAAATGGGTATTCAGAAACAAGATGAATGAACAGGGAGAAGTAGTAAGAAACAAAGAAAGATTGGTATGTAAGGGTTACTCCAAGCAAGAAGGAATTGACTATGAAGAAACCTTTGCACCTGTTGTAAGAATTGAAGCAGTAAAAATGTTTTTGGCTTATGTAGCTTACAAGAAATTCAAAGTATATCAGATGGATGTGAAGTCAGCATTTCTGAATGGAGAATTGGAAGAAGAAGTCTACATTGAGCAGCCTGAAGGTTTTCCTTTAACTCAAGAAGGAGACATGGTATGTAAACTAAAGAAAGCTTTATATGGACTTAAACAAGCACCTAGAACTTGGTATGCAAGATTGGATAAGTATTTGTTAAAATTGGGATTTACAAAAGGAATAGTTGATAGAAATTTGTACACAAAAGAAATTGAAAATGGTTTGTTGATTATAGTTATTTTTGTTGATGACATTATCTTTGAAGGAGAAGATGAAGCTAGTGACAAATTTGCTGATGAAATGAAGACTGAATTTGAAATGAGTATGATTGGTGAAATGAAATACTTTTTGGGATTACAAATAACACAAAACAATGATGGTATCTTTGTAAGTCAGACAAAGTACCTGAATAACTAGTTGAAAAGATTTGGAATGGAGAATTGTAAACCAGTTGGAACACCCATGGTGACTGGACATAAGCTATCTAGCACAAATGAGACTCCTATATTGGAACAGAAGAAATACAAATCTATGATTGGAGGATTGCAGTATTTGACTCATACAAGACCTGATATAGCACATTCAGCTGGAATTGTAGCAAGATTTCAAGCTAAACCTAGAGAATCACATTATGCGGAAATAAAGAGGATACTGAGATATTTAAGAGGCACAATGGACTATGGATTATGGTATGAAAAATTTGATGATTTTACCCTATGTGCATACACAGATGCTGATTGGGGAGGTAGTGTTGATGATAAGAAAAGCACCAGTGGTCAAGCATTTTTCCTTGGAGGAAGATTGGTTTCTTGGCTAAGCAAGAAGCAAAATTGTATCTCATAAAGCACAACAAAAGTAGAATATGTAGCAGCAGAAAAAAATTGTAACCAGATAATTTGGATGAAGCAAATGCCAAAGGATATTGGAATAAAATTTGTTGAACCTGTTGTCATACATTGTGACAACACCAGCACAGTTAGTATGTCTAAGAATCATGTATTACATTCTAAGACAAAGCATATAGAGATTAAGTATCATGTTGTAAGAGAGAAAGTTTCTGAGAAAGAAGTCAGACTTGAGTACATAAGTACAAAGGAGCAGATAGAAGATATATTTACAAAGCCTTTGCCTATGGATACATTTGAGTATCTAAGAGGTATGCTTGGGGTTATGCCCCAGCCTACTTTTGAAAAGTGATGTAGTTGGTTGCATCTGTCCAGTGGTATATGAGCCCTATCTTTCTTCTGGATTGGATGTTGGTACTTCCTCTATGGGGGAGTATGTGTATCTGAGCTGAGTCATAAGGACTCTAGTGAATGTATTTTCTGAATAGTGTGTTTTGACATTGGAGTTGTTGTTGACATAGTGATGAAATTTCTATCATTGATGTCAATGGGGGAGAAGTATTCATGAAAAAAAATCTCAAACATCTGTTGGAGAGAACAAAATAGGATAACGAAGCAAGATTTAATGATGAAGAGGATTTGGAGTAGCAATGTTGTAGTATTGGATTTTTGGAACATTGGATGTTTTTCATCTATGTTTCCATCAATGCCAATGGGGGAGATTGCTAGGAATTAATGCTAAATGTTTGGCATCCATTCTGTAGTAGTTGTTGTTGCATTCATGACTATGATTGTCATTGATGTCAACACAGTGATTTACCAAAGACTTGCAGAGAAGTAGACAGAGTTTGGATTTGCGCACGTGGGTTATTGCAGTTGGAGCTATGCAATTTTGAGGATATAATTTTTGATATGTTATATGTCTATGGTTAAGAGCTTAGACAACAATTCATTTATTCATGGAAGTTATGAGCATTTTGGTGGAAGCAGTATTCAGGCAGTGTTCCTGAGTAGCGGTTTGTGGAAATCGGATGATATCTCTTAATCAGGATGGAATCTAGTTTTGTGCAGTTAAAGGGAAGTTGAAGATTCATTGATAGTGATGTGGATGATAGCACAAACTTTGAGGTCAGATGAGTGAAGATTTATTGTATTTGAAAGCTGACAATTTTGTGTAATTTTGATGTAGCGTGTGGAAACTTTTATGTTGTAATTGTATGGTGACTCATTTTTAATTATTTGATTGTGGTATAAAGGAAGGAATGTATTTCCTTATTGTGATATTGTTTTTATATGGTTGAGAGTGGTTTTATGTGATGTTGTATGCATGAAGTGAAGAAAAGAGCTAAGTATGAAAGTGAATTTGTGTAGGAAGACATGCGAAGTACATAGATCTAAAATTGAGATTTGATGTAACAGTGAGTGCGGTTTGGTATAGTCAGAGAAGAGGTAACATATTATTCTATTGAGTAATGCAAAGATTATTTGGATAGTGTGTTCAATGATCTTACCCTGAAGCTGTTTGGGCAGTGGGTCCTTCTGTCTTCCATAACTCTTAACAGGGTTAGAATATTTTAACAGGGATTCATATGTACTAAATGTATTTCATAAGACTCCTAACAGAGTCCATCCTTTCACAAGGAATATTCATATTAGTGCATCTTTTGTGGGCATTATTCCCACCGGGGTTTAATCTTTGATCAAGAGGTTCCCTAGTCAACATATCTTGTGTCATTGTGTTATTGTGTATGAATATCTTTCTATGGTTGGTAATTATTTTTCTTATATGGTTTAATATTGTTGAAGATGATAAAATTTATAGTTATTTGATAACTGATTCAACCCCCCCCCCCCCTTGTCTCAGTTATCTTGGTGGACTTTACTTTCTAACAAGTACTACATTGAGAATGACTATGTCTCACCTGTCACACCTTTAACTACCGAAGAAATGAGAGCTAAGCAAAAACATAATCAGGCAATGCTAGAAATTGCATCTGCCCTAAGCTATCCAAAATTTGAGGACATTAAAGATTGCACAAGTGCTAAGGAGATGTGGGACACTCTTGCAAAGATCTATGATGGTGACATAAATGTACTAAAAGCTAAGGCCGAGAGTCTCAGAGGTAAGTTTGATGAAATGAGAATGCAAGAAGGTGAGAACATTTCACAATATTGTGATAGAATAAAAGAAGTTGTGAATGCTATTAGAGGAGAAAGTGGGACTATTGATGATGAAACTATAATTGGAAAAGTACTAAGAACTCTACATCCTATATATGCTATTAAGATCTTAGCTATTCAGGAATCTAGATGTAACTCTGCAAATGTGCTTACTTTGGAAAGTATGGTTGGCAAGCTGACTACTTTTGAACTCTCTAACTATGATAACTTCACTGTTGGTAGTATTGGTAATGTTGAATCTACTTTTAAGTCACAATTAGTTCTGAACAAGCCAAAGAAATAAAAAGAAAGATGCATTAGTGAAAGTGAAAATGAAAGTGACAGTGACACTTTTGATGAATAACTTGAAGATCTAGAAGCTCTTATGGCTAGAAGACTAAGAAGGAGAAAAGGAAATTATAAAGGTAAACTCCCTATTATATGTTTTGCATGTAATAAAGTTGTTCATATAGCTACTAGATGTCCTAACAGGAATGATAAAGATGAAGAAAGAAAAAGAAAACACAAAGACATAAGAGATGATAGAAGCTACTGAAGGCACAAAGACTACAAAGGAAAAGGTAAGAAATCTTGTTACATTGATGAAGAAGAAACTGACATTGATAGTGATGATTTTGAAATTGAGGTAGTCTATGTTGCAATGAAAGATGAATCTGATGAGGATGAGAAAATTGATTGATCTCCTATGTGAACAAGAATGAAAAATGGATTATTGACAGTGGTTGTTCACATCACATGACTTATGACAAGAGTAAGTTTGAGACCTTACATCATTATAGAGGTAAAAGTGTAAAATTTGGTAATGATGCACCATGTCCTATTAGAGGAAAAGTTTGATTAAACTAACTAATAAGATCTCTTGTGAAAATGCATATTGGGTTGAAGGTCTAAATTATAATATGCTAAGTGTTGCACAGCTCAACAACACTGGTTACCGAGTGGAATTTCATCACAAGAAAGCTAAAATATTTGATGCTATTGGTGAACTGATCGAAAGTGGAGAACAGACTAGAGGTAATTTGTTCTATCTTAACCTATCTGAAGAATCATGTATGGTTGCACAACTTGATGACATTTGGTTATGGCATAAGAGGCTATGTCATGTTAACTTTGATAATCTAGTAGAAATAAGTAAGAAGAAGAAAGTAAGAGGTCTACCTGTATCATCTTAAAATGGAAGCACTTCCATGATAAGAGAATTTAGCCCTCTGAGTAAGTGGTTTGGGGTCATGTTAAGCACCTTGATTGGGTCTTTGCATGTATTTGGCTTTCTCCTCACTTTCCACTTCTTCTCCACACTTGATTTCTTCATTCTAGGTGAAATTAGGGTTAAGGTCTTAAGGCCTTTCTTGATTTTCCCTCTTCCATGGCTCTATTTTCTAGGTAGGATTTAGAAATGAGACCTCCTAATGCTTCATCACAACATTTTGAGGATTTTCTATCTATTCCTGACACTGGGTCCTCTTCTAATATCAAATCTTGCATCTCTGGCATCTCCTGGAACCTCTGCTGCAAATCCTGACAAAGTTAGGGTCTGAGGTCAAAGTCAACCTCGACCCTGACTAGGTTAGGGTTGACCTCAACCTGGACCTCTTCCCCCTAGGATTTCAAAATGTCATTTTCTGATAATTTAGCTTTCGGGAAAGTTATTTTCCCACCTCCGGGTCGGCTGTTTTGGGTTCCAAAATAGTAAATCCTTTAATGGTATTTAATCAAGGTATATTTTCTAAAGGTGAGGACCTAATTGGGATTTAATTCTTCAAGGTGGCCCATCTAGAGGAGTGTGCCCTAGATCACTATAAAAGGAGGCCTTCCTCTCTCATTTTCACATCACTCAATCATCAAGTTTTCTCAATCAAGCTCTCAAGTTCTCAAGTGCAAGAAAGTCTTCAAGCATTCAATTGTTCAAGTATTCATCCATCAAGGAGTTCCATTGTTAGCTATTGAAGGATTCAATGTCTTTGGAGCCCCCTTGAAGATTCATCCTTCTCCATTCATTCAAACCTTCTCATATGAAAAGATCAAATCAAGATTGGTGTTAAAGATCAAAATACCATTGATTGGAGACATCCTACATTCATTGAAGCATTCTTACTTGTAGATTTGTGGATTCGAATCCTCTACAAGGACTTCAACATAAGCGAGGTGATTTGTTTCAATTACTTTGTTTATGCACCATATATTTCAATTCAATTTCAAGGTTAATTCCTAAATTGGGGTTTGACCAAGGCAAACCCCCCATACAACAAAAAACTCCCATTTTCTTGCAGGTACAGGTGTGAAATCTCAGATCTGAGAGCAAATTTGGATACCCTTTTCGGAAATATTTTAGGATCTGTGAACAAAATCGGAATCAAACTTCAAATAAATAATGTGGTCTTTGACCTTTTAAAAGGTCAAAGTCGACCTATGTGAATTTGGAGAAAATATTTTTGGGTTTTGTCCGCCTTGACATTTCCAGTCCAGAACAGGTGATGAAATCTTCAAAAAGTTCATACAGAAGCCAAAATTCAGCATTTTCTAGATTTTCCATAATTCAAGGTTAGTATTTGCACTTCAATTATTTTAGATTTCAAGCTTGATCCAACTATAGGGAAGTATAGGATTTATTCTTTCTTTCATATTCTGCATAGATTGATTCGATTGTGTATTAACCTCTTGGTTGATCAAATTGGATCTCTCCTTTGGGAATTTGGATTTAGGAGTGAATCTTACATTTTCCCCACACACATACACAAATAGAGGTGATTCCAAATCACATCTATTCATTTTGGTGAACCTGACTAGCTTACTCTCTTTCTTTTTGGTGTTAGATTTTCTTTTATCTTGTTAGTATTAGATTTGTCCTTTGTGATTGATCTTGTATGCTAATTAGATTTCATATTCATGCATTATGTGTTCTTAGTTTAGTTCATTTGCATTATATTTGTTTGTGAGCTTTACTACCACTAGTCCTACTTATAACATTCCGGTTAGAAGAAGTCGTAGACTCATGGGTGCCTTTGAGCTTGAATCTTCTCCTTTCCTTAGGATCCCTGATGATAACTTGATTCTTCATGATTCTAATCCTACTATGGAGAAAAACTCTTCTCACTCATCTCATGATGAGGATGATTCTTTAAGGGTTCCTCTTGAACAAGTCCAAAAACTTTCCACTGAACTTGATAAAATAGGTAATTGGTTTCTTCAAGAAAACCATGGTCAAGATTCTATTCAAGCTATAGAGGCTCTTAAGAAAGTTCTCCATGATAGTGATCAAGGTGTTAACCTCTTGCGTGGTATTACTCATCTTGTGCATTCCAATGTTAAACCTTTAACTCAAGAGGCTCAAGATTTAGGTTTCACTGCTCCTATCACTAGTGTTGAACCTCCTTCTAATCCTTTATCGAGTATTCCTATCTATACTCCTCCTTTGGTGACTGTGATAGTTCCCTCTGTTCCTATGAGTGTTCCTCTTGTGTCCCTTCCTACATCACAACCTTCATATCATAGTGTTCCTTTCACTTATTCCACTCCGCTTCCAACTGTAGTTCCTAGTGTTCCTCCAGTTGTGTCTTCTATTCCTACAGCTTCTTATACTTTACCTAGTGTGTCTAATGTTGTTACTCCTCCTATTTCCTCTAATGATTCCACCATCATCAGTTTGGCTCAAACTGTATCATCCTTACAACAACAACTTGCTTCCTTAACTCAAAACAAGTTTAGTATTCCTACATGTGACATGGGTAGTCCTTTATCGAGGGATATTATCCAAACTCCTGTTCCTCAGCAAGTCGATATGCCTCATCTTGAGAATTATAATGGAAAGGGAGATCCTGTTCATCATCTTAAAACATTCCAAATCCTTTGTAGTGATTATGCTCATGACCATAGGATTTTAGCCAAGCTTTTTGCTAGAACATTTTGTGACAAGGCCTTACAATGGTTTTGTTCCTTACCTCCTTATTCAATTGATTCCTTTTCACAACTTGCTAATGCCTTTATTCAACAATTTCAAAACAATATTGGCCCGCAAGTGTCTTTGATTGATTTTATGCATTGTAAACAAAGTGCTAAAGAAAAGTTAACTAAATTTATTGGTAGATTTAAGCATTTGCATGCTCAAATTTCTTATCCTGTTCCTGATATTGATATTCAACGTACGTTTATTTCAAATTTGCAAAAGGATATTAGTGATAAGATTCTGCTTACTGAATTTACCTCTTTTCAATAACTTTGTGCAGCGCTTCATCATTATCAATTACAAGTGAGTCAATTTGAGAGCAACACTCCAATGGCTCCTGTTCCCATTGATAAGAGTGATGCTGCTCCTAATCCAAATAAGTTTCAAAAATTCAACAATTATGTCAAGATAAACAAACAAGCGAATGCAGTTGCTGATCAGGTTGTTGTTGCATCTCATAATGCCACTTCTGCATCCACTACTTTTTGATTAAATCGTACATTTACTCCTCTTTCTGAAACTTTACATGCTATTATGAATAGGTTGTTAGCTGCTAATATGATGACTTTACCTCCTATTCGACCTCTTTTACCTACTACGATTGCATCTAAATCTTTTGATCAAAATGGTTTTTGTCAATATCATCGTCAGAATGGTCATGATACTAAGAGATGTTATTCTTTAAAACATAAGGTCCAAGATCTCATTGATGCTAAAGCTTTATCTATTGATAATCTAGATAGTAGTGGGAATCAATCTATCTCTCCTCCTAATCAGAACCTTCAAATCTATACGAATCCTTTACCTACACATGATACTAATACTATTGCTCAACTAGCTGCTATGGAAATTGTATATGATTCAAAGATGGATGTTCTTAATCATGTCATTAATCAAGTGGAGCACGTTGCTAAGTCTATATCTCCACCTCAACCTTCACTTCAAGTTCTATCTCAACCTCAAGATAAACCCAGACCTAAAGTAAAACCTCAACCTAAACTGTGAAAACCAATTAAGGATAAAAGACCTCAGGAACTTTTGATTACCTTTGATGATTTTGAGATTGTTAAGGCTCCTGATGGTCCCCTTTACATTGCTGCTAGGGTTTCTTAGATACCTACTCATAGTTGTCTTGTTGATCCTACCTCCTTAGTCAATGTTATCATTGAAGAAAGTCTTTTTATGAAAATCTTACAACGTGACTTCTATGATACATCAGATGTGTGGATTCAAACTTGCAATGGTTTTCTCTATCCCTCATTTGGTTCTATTACTTTACTGGATGAACTTTTTGGAAAACTTGTGAACACTACCTTTGTTGTGGTTCCTACTTCTGATCAATTTCAAGTTAAGCTAGGTTTGCCTTGGTTGACTGCCATGCATGTTGTGCTTCACCTATCCATAAGTGTCTTAAGTTCATTCATGATGGTGAAGTGAAGATGATCAATCATAGTCTATATCAACCTTCTAGGCCTAGAGATTGTGCTGCTTTGGATTTCTTTTGGCCTTCCTTACCTCATTCATGTCCTCCTCACCTTGATAATCTTTTTCAATTGTATCAAGCTTATAAGCATCATAAAATTCTTCAATTGAGCATACCTCCTATGGATCTTAATTGTGGTCTTTTACCTACACCTTCGATACCTCGTTCAACTATGGCTTCTTGTTCTATTAATCAAGTTCCTCCTACTAAATCTATCAAAGATCCTGTGATTTCTCCTCCTATGGTTGATAATCCTATTGATATCCCTACAGAACCTGTGAAGGATCCTGCGATTGTTCCTCCTAGTTCGCAACCTATTTCAAATAAATCAAAACGTAACTGATCTACTAATGAATGTCGTAAAAAGCATCATGCTCATGCTAAAGCTAAAAGATCTCTACTTTCTATAGATACACCTATGCATAATGTTGTTGCTAATAATGATGTTCACATGCATGATTATGATGATTCTATTCGTATCTTAGATCCTATTTTGATTAATTTGGATGATGAAGATACTCTTGATGATACTGATAATGTTATTGATGAATATGAGACTATTGACATTAACATTTATTTGCCGAATATGCTTTCATCTCAATTAACTCTTACACCTAGTATCAAACATAGTGATTCTCAAGAGGATCCTTGTTTGGAACTGGCTATCAGTCCTACTGTGTTGGATATAGTCCCTCTTGTGAGTTACCCACCTACCCTAAATGATATACAATGAGATGGGGAAAGTAGATGGCACGCTTGAGCGGCTTGTCCTTTGTGGTAGCTTTGTTGTGTGTTTGCCTGCTGTACTGTGCTTCTCCCATAATGTGATTGCTAAATATTGTTAGATTCTTTTATATGATCCTTGTTACTCAGTTGGTACAAGGTGATGAAGGAATCAAAGTTGTTGTTCAAATTCTTCTATATGTATCTCTACTCTTCTATGCGTTGTTCAATGTTATGTTGTAATTGTGCTATTGTTCATAAATGTTTCCTTGTGTAATCTGCTTGGATTTGAGATATGGTAGCACTAAATCTTTTTGGTCTCCATGTCATGGTCCGAAAAGATTCTTCTTTGTATATCTTATGTGATCTTTCCTCCTTTGTGATTTTAGTTCTACTTCCTTTGGGGAATGATGTCAATTCATTTACAAATAATATCATATATATATTATCTTATGATCATACTAACCCCATGGTAGGTAGATCCCTTCCGTGTTCTCTGTATTTTTCTATGATCTTTCCCTTGATTTGTCTTCGTCTGGGGGCATCTCGACATGGAAACATAATCAGTGGAGTTGTTTATGTTTTTGTTAAAGCCATTGCTCCTGTTAAAGTGTCCGCAATGACTTTAACATGGGGGCATATGCTCTGCTCACTTATTACACACACACACTTATGAAAAATTCAAAACATGCTAAATCTTTTAAAGGTAATGCACATAAGTTGCTAAATCCTAAGGAAGACACACACTTTAAATTTACTTTCAATCTTTCTTTTTGGATTAAGAACTAATCCTTAAAGTATGAATTTATATTAGGATCTCTTGATCCCTCCAGTTTCAAATACACATATATTATGATCCCTTAAGGTCGGAAGTGTCCTTAAGACTAGATCTCTTTTGTTTTTTATTTATTCTTATGGAATAGAATATTCCTAATGATAAATCCTTGATGGGTTGACTAGTGAGTAGCCACATTCACTAGGCAGTTCAATTCCATCTTTCCAGTTGCACCTTTTTCCTGTGTGGTTCACAATGGGACATAAGTTCTCATTGGGCGAGGTAATCACATTTTTTCTTTTTCTCTTTAGAGATGTCTCTCTTATCTATGATCTAAGAGTTGATGAAGACTTGAGTCCCTGGGGGCTTGGGATTTCTCTTTGTCCCTTAGATTACGATAAGATTATCTTGTTATTTTTATCTCCTTTACCAAGAGTTTGCATCGAGTCCATACTCTTGCTAAAGTGGGGGCTTAATGTATCATCTTAAAATGGAAGCACTTCCATGATAAGAGTGTTTATCCCTCTGAGTAAGTGGTTTGGGTTCATGTTAAGCACCTTGATTGGGTCTTTGCATGTATTTGGCTTTCTCCCCGCTTTCCACTTCTTCTCTGCACTTGATTTCTTCATTCTAGGTGAAATTAGGCTTAAGGTCTTAAGGACTTTCCTAATTTTCCCTCTTCCATGGCTCTATTTTCTAGGTAGGATTCAGAAATGAGACCTCCTAGTCCTTCATCACATCATTCCAAGGATTTTCTATCTATTCCTGACACTGTGTCCTCTTCTGATATCAAATCCTGCATCTCTGGCATCTCTTGGAACCTCTGATGAAAATCCTGACAAAGTTAGGGTCTGAGGTCAAAGTTGACCTCGACCCTAACTAGGTCAGGGTCAACCTTGACCTTGACCTCTTCCTGCCAGGATTGAAAAATCTCATTTGCTGGTAATTTAGCTTTTGGGAAAGTGATTTTCTAACCTCTGGGTCGGCTGTTTCGGGTTCCGAAATGGTAAATCCTTTAATGGTATTTAATCAAGGTATATTTTCTAAAGGTGAGGACCTAATTGGGATTTAATTCTTCAAGGTGGCCCATCTAGAGGAGTGTGCCCTAGATCACTATAAAAGGAGGCCTTCCTCTCTCATTTTCACATCACTCAATCATCAAGTTTTCTCAATCAAGCTCTCAAGTTCTCAAGTGAAAGAAAGTCTTCAAGCATTCAAGTGTTCAAGTATTCATCCATCAAGGAGTTCCATTGTTAGCTATTGAAGGATTCAATGTCTTTGGAGCCCCCTTGAAGATTCATCCTTCTCCATTCATTCAAACCTTCTCATATGCAAAGATCAAATCAAGATTAGTGTTGAAGATCAAAATACCATTGATTGGAGACATCCTACATTCATTGAAGCATTCTTACTTGTGGATTTGTGGATTCGAATCCTCTACAAAGGCTTCAACATAAGCAAGGTGATTTGTTTCAATTACTTTGTTTATGCACCATATTTCAATTCAATTTCAAGGTTAATTCCTAAATTGGGGTTTGACCAAGGCAAACCCCCCATACAACCAAAAACCCCCATTTTCTTGTAGGTACAGGTGTGAAATATTGGATCTGAGAGTGAAGTTGGATACCCTTTTCGGCAATCTTTTAGGATCTGTGAACAGAATCAAAATTGGACATCAAATAAATAATGTGGTCTTTGA
This sequence comes from Chamaecyparis obtusa, assembly GCA_027943335.1. Classification (NCBI taxonomy): domain Eukaryota; kingdom Viridiplantae; phylum Streptophyta; class Pinopsida; order Cupressales; family Cupressaceae; genus Chamaecyparis; species Chamaecyparis obtusa. Next base: position 1,426,396 of record BSBK01000188.1, on the reverse strand, counting down.
CCTTTTAAAAGGTCAAAGTCAACCTGTGTGAATTTGGAGAAAAGATTTTTGGGTTTTGTCCACCTCGACATTTCTAGTCCAGAACAGGTGATGTAATCTTCAAAAAGTTCATACAGAAGCCAGAATTCAACATTTTCCAGATCTGCCCTAATTCAAGGTTAGTATTTGCACTTCAATTATTTTAGATTTCAAGCTTGATCCAACTATTAGGAAGTATAGGATTTATTCTTTCTTTCATATTCTGCATAGATTGATTCGATTGTGTATTAACCTCTTGGTTGATCAAATTAGGTCTCTCCTTTGGGAATTTGGATTTAGGAGTGAATCTTACATTTTCCCCACACACATACACAAATAGAGGTGATTCCAAATCACATCTATTCACTACCTAGATTGAAGAAACATTAGAATGTGATGTGCAAGGAATGCCAGTTAGGAAAAATGACAAAGTCAAGTTTTAAGAGAAAATCCTTTACTTTTGAAAACATTTTAGATCTGGTTCATACTGACCTTTGTGGACCTATGGGTGTACAAAGTTACTGTGGTGCTATATATTTTATCTTGTTTGTTGATGATCATACCAGGATGATGCATGTAATATTTCTAAAAGAAAAATCTAACGCTTTTCAATTATTTAAGTGGTATTTGGCTAAGGTTGAGAAGGAGATAGGTAGGAACCTAAAATGTCTTAGATCTGACCGAGGTGGAGAATTTACATCAAATGAATTCAATCTATTTTGCAATGAAAGAGGGATCAAAAGACAGATGTCTGCACCTAGAACACCTCCACAGAATGGTATAGCAGAAAGAAGAAACATATTAATCTTGGATTGTGCAAGGACATTATTGATTAAAAAGAATGTGGCACAGAAATACTGGAAAGAAGCTATAAGTATAGCTGTCTACAGTCTTAACTGGGTACAGATCAAGAAAGGTACAAATTTGATACCCTATGAATTATGGCATGGGCATGCACCGAGTGTTAAATACTTTAGAATCTTTGGAAGCAAGTGCCACATATTAAAATACAATAGGAATGGAAAGTTTGATGCTAAAAGTGATGAAGGCATATTCCTAGGATATTCCACAAAAAGTAAAGCTTATAAGTGTTTGAACTCTAACACTAACAAAATTTTTGAAAGTGTGAATGTCAAAGTTGATGAGTATGCAGAAAGAAATGAAGTTTACAACAAAAGAGAACCAAAAGATTATAGATCTTTTGTGTATATTGAAGAAGAAGAAGAGGCAAGTAACAGACTTGCACCTGATGCCGAGTCTCAGGTAAGCAATTTCAAGCAACAAGAAGATGCTGCCGAGCATCGGGAAAATAGTGCCGAAAGAGAACAAGAACATGTCGAATGACAAGATAATGCTACCGAGTATCAAGAAGAGGTTGTCGAGCATTCAGAAGCTGAATCTAACAATCTTGTTGAGGAACCTGATGAAATAGAGGAGAGAAGAGCTGAACTTGTTTTGGAAAAATATGTAAGAAGACATCACAAGCCTGAACAGACAATTGGAGACAAACATACTGGAATTCTGACCAGAAGTAAGACAAAGGATCCAACATGTTTACTATGTGAATTTGAACTTAAGTCAACTAGAGAGGCATTAGAAAATGAAGACTGGATACAAGAAATGAATGAAGAAATAGACCAGATAGAGAAGAATTATACTTGGAATCTGGTGCCAAGACCTGAAAACAAAAATGTTATAGGAACAAAGTGAGTGTTCCAAAATAAGTTGAATGAAAAAGGTGAAATAACTAGGAACAAAGCTAGGCAGGTATGCAAAGGCTACGTATAAGAAGAAGGAATAGATTGTGGGGAGACATTTTCCCCTGTAGCTAGATTGGAAGGAGTAAGAACTCTACTTGCATATGCTGCTTATAAATATTTCAAGGTATATCAAATGGATGTCAAGTTTGCATTCTTAAATGGTATACTAGAAGAAGAAGTTTACATAGAACAACCAAAAGGTTTTATTGATCCAAACAGAAGACACATGGTATGAAAATTGAACAAAGCACTGTATGGATTAAAACAAGCTCCCAGAGCATGGTATGAGAGATTGCTTAACTACTTGATACAGATTAGATTTTCAAGAACAAATGACACAAGCAATCTGTACATGAAAGATGAAGAAGGTAAAGGTATCCTGTTGGCAAAATTTTTTGTGGATGATATTATTTTTGGTGGACAAGATGCTTTGTGTAAAAGATTTTCAAATGAAATGAAAACTGAATTTGAAAGGAGCATGTTTGGTGAGATCAAATTCTTTGTTGGTTTACAATTATATTAGATGAAGAAAGGAATTTTCATTACACAATCTAAGTATGTTAACTAAATACTGAAAACTCTTGGGATGGAAGATTCTAGACCAGTGAGTACTCCTATGGTTACTGGACAAAAGTTATCTAAGATTGATGATGCTGCAGAAGTGAACCAGACTTTGTATAGATCCATGATTGGAAAATTACAGTATGTTGTACATAGTAGACTAGATATTGCACTAGCTATTGGGATTATGGCAAGATTCTCTACCAATCCTAAGGAAACACACATGATGGCTGTGAGAAGAATTATGAGATACTTGAAAGGGACTGCTGACTATGGGCTATATTACAAGAAGGATGAAAGATTTGAACTAAGAGTATATATAGATGTTGATTGGGTAGGAAATGTAGATGACATAAAGAGTACTAGTGGTGGAGATTTCTTTCTTGGATAGAGATTAGTCTCTTGGATGAGCAAGAAACAAAATTGCATTTCCCAATCTACTGCTGAAGTTGAGTATGTTGCTGCTGCAGTAAACTGTTCAAATTTGGTATGAATAGAACAATTATTGGTAGGCATGAAAGAAGAAATCACTGAACCTATTGTTATTTTATGTGGCAACACAAGTGCTATCAAAAGTTCTAAGAATCAAGTGATGCATACTAAGACAAGGCACATAGCAATCAAGTATCACTACTTGAGAGAATTGGTACAAGATAAAGAAGTCCAAATGAAATATGTGAATACAAAGAAATAATTAGCAAACATATTGACTAAAGCTTTACCTAAAGAAGCACATGAGTATTTGAGAAGTCAATTAGAGGTCCTTCCCCTAACTGAGGTTGCCTAGTTAAGCTAGGAGCACTACATCAAATATGCTACAACAGAATATTTGACAGATTGATGCAAAAGATTGTCACACTTTAGGACTGGCCTAGAGTTGTGAAGAAGAGAAAAGACAAGAAATTAGTCATAAGCAAGATGACAGAGGGAGAAACATTGAGCTGCATAGATAATATCTACATATGATGGATGTATGTTTTAGTTGCTACTTTGGCATTTTTGTCAAAGAGGGAGATGAACTGAGATGATATAATAACACATGACACTGAAAAGAAAAGTAAGGAGATGATGAACTGAAATGAAGGATCATGATAGAGGGAGATCTGGATATTTATGATGGTCATAGAAGTGAGGCTAATAGATTCTAAATTAGAATGAAGCTAAGGATATTACACTTTTTTTTTATGGACATATAAGTTTTTGGATTGGTTGGTAATCCACGTGCTATTTAGGTGATATCATATGGTGTTGCCATCAATGCCAAAGAGGGAGATTATTGGAAACTACAATTGAAGCAATTGTTGTGTTGTCATTGATGTCAAACCTTAACTAGTAAGACTATTGCTACTTAGGAATGTACTATATCTATTACATTGTTGTGAAGAAGGGAAAGAAAGGATGGTAACAATAGCACCTAAGGAAAGGTTGAGTTATCTTGATACTACAAAGTGTACTTGACTATGTTGTATAGTGATGAGACAATGTATTGTTTATCTTAGTAAGATTGAAGACTAAACTAGTAGGCTTGATCGAGAAAAAATGGAGAAATCATGTTCAAGCTGAGTAATGTTAGTGTCGACCGAGTCAGTATATTCCAAGCAAAATTATAGTGTCGACCAAACATGAGTTAATTGCCGAGAAAGACATTATAATTTGAGGAAACATTTTTAGTAATGACCGAGATTTCTACATGAAGACCAAGAAGTTGATCACAGTATTGACCGAGCATCAGTATTTTTATATTTGAAGAGAATTCAGATTTGGAACTGACATTGTTGAATTCTTGGATTATGTAAAATGTGTTGACTTTATTTATTGATTGTTTGAAAGCATTGAATGCACTGAAAAACATTTTATTGTAAATCTTTAAGAGATTTGAGATGTTTCTAGAAAAGGAGCCGAAGAACATAAAGCGGGTAGATTCAATGAATCTGACCTAACCCTAAGATCTACGAAGGAGATTGAGTGGAAAAAGATGAGTTAACCTAATTGAGGATGTATTAAGGGAACCTAAGCATTAGGTATGTGTGTGCATGGGTGAAAAGAGGATGCTGGAAGATTAGTAGATGTTATTGACTGTATAAGCAGAAAAGGCTGAAGGAGTGTGGTGATTACTTAAGAAAAGTTCCGAGCAGATCAGAGATGGAAATGGAAAAATTTCAAAGTCAGTAAACCAACATTTGTGTATGAAATTGGATTTGATATTTGCAAAGTGAGTTGTATGTTTTTTAGATCAATACTGCTACTACTTTATAACCATTGTAACAGTCAAAATCCTTTTAACAGAGGTTGACCTAACAGTCATATGTTTAAATCCTTTGAACAAGGTTGCATTCTAATGGAATGTATGTAAGTCCTATAACAAGGCTCACTTCTAACAGAGTGACTGAAATCCTTTAACCGGGTCACACCTAACAGTGTGTATTGTAACCTTTGACAGGGTTGGCTTTTAACCGAGCTCACTTTAGAAGAGTGAAAATAATAGTAGCATGTTACAAAGTGGTTTTTCCCAGATTGGGTTTCCATTATAAATCCTAGTGTCAATGCTTGTGTGAATGTTTTGGTTTAAACATTTCTATGTTTTACAAGTTAGATACAGGTGGGTAGTGGACTGCAATGTTATATGTTTCTATTATAGAATCAGTGATGACCGAGTTGGTTTTGGTTGTTAGATTTGATTTAAAGAAAATTTTTTGAAGTTTATTTTATACATCTAGACCTAAGAATAACTAATTCACCCCCCTTCTCTGTTGTTCTAAATCATATTAATAGGTATAAAATGTGCCATCTTAGAAAATCTATCCACAACAACAAATATAGAATCATTACCTCTTACTGTCTTTGGTAAGCCAAGAACAAATTCCATACTAATGTCAATCCAAGTTTTCTCAGGAATAGCAATCAGTACATACAATCCATTATTTTGACTTGCTCCTTTTGCAACTTGACAAATTCCACAACTTTTCACAAATTTTTGAACATCTTTATACAACTACGGCCAAAATTACTTCTCCTTAAGAAAATTCCATGTTTTGTCAATACCAAAATGTCCAGCCAAACCACTACTATATTTCTCTTTAATCAAATTAGTTCTCATTACTCCTCTCGGTATACACAATTGAATACCTTTGAACAACATACCTTCCTAAATAAAATATTCATCCCATTTAGTATCTTGTTGATCTTGAATAGGTGCTCTGCACTTTCTCCATGGCTCAGAAAAATCAGGGTCATTTTAATACAAACCTTTCATCTCATCAAAACCAAGAACTTCAATTTTCATTTCGGTCATCAAAGATCTCCTTCTACTCAATGCATCAACAACTCGGTTAGTGACTCCACTCTTATGCTTTATCACAAATGTATAACTCTAAAAATACTCTACCCATTTCATATGTCTCTGATTCAACTTATTTTGACTACCCAAATACTGTAAAGCCTTATGATCAGTATACAACACAAATTCACTTGGTATCAAATAATGTCTCCATTTCTTTAGTGCTTGAACAATAGCATATAATTATTGATCATACATAGAATATTTTCTTCTAGCATCATTCAACTTTTCACTAAAGAAAGCAATAGATTTACCTTCTTGACTGAACACAGCTCCAATTGCACTTCCACTTGCATCACATTCCACTTGAAATACCTTACTAAAATCAGGTTATGCCAAAATAGGTAGTTCAACAACCTTCTACTTTAGATTCTCAAAACTTTTATCAGCTCCATTTGTCCACTTGAATTCACTTTTGTCTCCTCTCATAGTTTCAGTCATAGCATTACAAATTGAACTAAAATTCCTTCTGAACTTTCAGTAGAAACTTTCCAAACCATGAAATGATCTTACCTCACTAGCATTCATAGGTGTAGGCCAATTCAAAATAGCTTCAACCTTTTTAGGATCCATCTTCAAACAATCAGTTGAAATCACAAATCCCAAATACACAATCTCTTCTTTCATGAATGAACACATTTTCAAATTTATCAGCAACGTTTACTCTTTCAATCTCTGCAAAACTTGTCTAACATGCAACAAATGTTCTTCTTTGGTCTTACTAAATATCAAAATATCATCAAGATATACAATCACAAATTTACCCAAGAATTTCTTCAAAACTTCTTTCATCAGTCTCATAAAAGTACTCAGTGCATTAGTTAAACCAAAAGGCATAACCAACCACTCATACAAACCTTCTTTTATCTTGAAAGAAGTATTCCATTCATCACCTTCTCTAATTCTGATATGATGATATCCACTTTTCATATCAATTTTGGTGAAATACTTTGCTCCAGTCAAACTATCCATTATATCATGCATTCTCGGTATAGGAAACCTATACTTCACTGTTATATTATTTATTGCTCTAGAATCAGTACACATTCTCCATTATCCATTCTTCTTAGGTGCCAATATAGCAGGTACTACACAAGGACTCAAAATTTCTCTGATCCAACCTTTCTCCAACAATTCTTGAATCTGTTGGTTCAATTCCTGATTCTCGGTAGGTGTTAACCGATGAGGTGCCTTATTCGGTAAACTAGCTCCAGGGATTAGATCCATACAATGATCAATGCTTTTCGGTGGAAAACCATTAGGTACATTATCAAAAATGATTTCACTATACTCGGTGAGTAATTTATCAATCTCCTCAGGAATATTATATTCTATTTTCTTACTTGGCTTGTTAGGAATCACAACAAAATATACATCATTCCTTTTCAAATCTTTAACAAACTTCCTTCCTTCCATCAAGAAAAATTTCATATATGTGCAAACACTACTAATAGGTTCTTCCATCAATGGTAACAAGATTTGTTTCTTTCCATTAGCCACAATAGTATACTTATGAAATCTCCCATCATATATAGCATGCCTATCATATTTCCAAGGTCTACCCAACAAAAAATGACAAAAATTCATAGGCATGATATCACACAACACCTTATCATAGTATTTTCCAATCTTCAAATTCACATAACATTGTTCACTTACCAGGGGTGTATGCTCATCCTTGATTCATGAAATCTAATAGGGCTCTGGATTTTCCAACCTTTTTAACTATAATTTTGTGATCATCTCCTCAGATGCTAGATTCTTCGAGCTACCACTGTCAATGATTACCTTCCAAAATTTATCAAAAACTCTACATCTGGTCTTGAACAAACTTTTCCTTACCGGATCTTCCTTTTTGCTTTCATTCCACAGTGCTCTTCTTACCATCAAGTTATTTTCTTTCTTAGGTTCATTCGGCGATTCTTCTTGTACTAAAGTATTTCTACTACTACCAACCTTCTTACTTACTTGTGTACATTCAAATGACCTATGTCCTTCTTCTCCACAATTGTAGCAAGTTCCTCAAAAAATTCCTCTGCTATAACCACCTCGGTAGTTACTGCCTCTACCTCTAGATGAACTTTCACCTTTCCACTCGGTCTTGCCTTTGTCCAGATTTGTCTTTTCAGGCTTAGATCTACCATTTTCACCATTAGATCTACCTCTTCCTCTAGGGAATCTACCACCTCTTCCTCTCTATCTTTTCTCATGTCTCTTGTTTAATTTCTCCTCTACTTTCAAAGAAAATTGATAAGCCTCTTCAATGTTCTCCAACTTAAACCATACTATTTTCCTCTTGGATGGAAACTCTCAAACCATTCAGGTATCTACCAATCCTTTCCATGTCATCTTCATCATGTCCAAATCTGATATCTAATCTATAGAATTCCTTAGTATATTCCTTTACTGAGCTATCTTTCTACCTTAGACTTTGCATTCGTCGAACTAGGTTAATATGATAATGACAGGGTAAGAACTTTTGTTTCAACTTATTGACCATCTTGTTCCATACCTTAATTTTCTCTTTGCCCTTCCTTTTCCTATCCATCTACAGATGTTCCCACCATAAGGATGCATGAATCTTCAACTTTGTGCTTGCAATCTTTACTTTCTTATCCTCAGGAATGTTTTCATATTCAAAATACTTTTCCATCTTGGTGATCCAGTCCACCAATTCATCAGAATCTAGCTTTCCACCATACTTAGGAGGATTGAAATATGGTGTTGACTTTAAACTTGTCAAAGCCTTCAAGAATCTTTCTTCACCTTGATCCATAATAGGTGTAGGCTCTGTATTCGCCTATTCTTCTTCAACTTCATCATCACTAACATCTTCAAGATGTCTGCCTCTTCTTTGGGCTGTTTCAACAGCTTCTAACCTAGCAGAAATTTTCCTTAGCATATCTGCCAATCTTGGATCTTCATCTCAGCTCCCATGAACCATCTTGACAACCCTCTACAATTGTAGGTCAGATAACAATCTTCTACCCCACAAAAATCAACTAGGGCTTCAAGAGGAACCTACAAACCTAGATCCGCAGACCTAGATCAAGATGTCACCTTTCTCTGATACCACCTGATGCAAGGTAGGGGTCAAAAGGGGCCAAAGGATGGCACACCCTAATGATCCAAGCCTTATCAACACATACAGAAGCAAATAAAAACAAGAGTGAGAGAGAGAGAGAATGCAGAAACTTTCATATATTTCATCAAATAGAATCATACATATCGGGCTGTAAGGCCTTCTCAATTACGGCTTGATATTAAAATGAATCTTAGAAGTCCTCAAACATGTGAGGATCTATAAGAAATCTCAAATCTAATGTCTACTATCTTCTATCCCCAAAAACTACCCTCAACTATAACCCAAACGACTACATTTATACAAGAGGCTACCAAACTGAGTCGGCCTTTAGATCCATAATCAACAGAAGAAATGGTCAGATCTGGGATCACATGCTTCCCAATGATTGATTCCAACATTAAATCCATGACCCAACATAAATGCACAAGGTGATCTCAACAGAAACTAAAACTAAACCCATCGATGAGCAAGGAAAACCGAGCAACAGATACGCAATGTCGAGCACCAATGAAACAACTAACCGCCCAGGAGATAATTGGCCACACTCGATAACCAAAGGAAACTGACCATCTACTGACCAACTCGGTCAAAGTAGGAACCAAGAAACACAAACAAACTACAAAATGTTTTTGGTGACACAAGATTGCCAAGGACACGAGATGCTCCTGCATCAAGTGAGCTCGGTTAGGATCCAACCCTGTTAAATGTTACAATACACACTGTCAGGTGTGATCTAGTTAGAGGATTTATCACTAATAGTTAACTATTGACCAACATTCACTATGGGGTCAACAAGATAACAATTTACATTCCTTTAATTTCATAGGGTAATACAAAAGACTGTTAGGTCCACTTGGTTAAGAGATTTTTATGAATCAATGGTTAAACTAATACAGTTCCAATCTGATTCAAATACAACTCAATTGAAAATATTCATATCTATTTTATGCTCATAAAACTCATCTACTCATTAATCAATTCACTTCCTCAATATTTCCCCACTTACTTAGCTCAGTGTATAGTTCTCTAACGCTCGATTATGTCTGCAGTCTTGCTCAGTTATGTTTGTAACCAATTGATCAGGAATGCATGAATAAAATCTTCACACAAAATCTTCTACAGTTTCAATATCTCTGGCATACTCAACAATGATTTTCCATGTCTCTTAAATAGATAAGTAAACCATTTTCATATCAGCCATGAATTTTGCCTCTTAATCTCCTTCGTCCATTTTTGTCGCTTAAACCTTCATAGGCAGATGTGTCCAAAACACATTTCAATATCATCCTTTAGATCTTCTTTGAATTTCATCAGCTGTGGATCTTTCAACAAACTTTATTTGTAACCTCAAAATCACAACAATTTCCAGCTCATCAATTTCAGTCGGTTGTTCTTAGCATTTAATATTTTCATCCATGCTCGGTTAATACTGAATGCATCAGTGAATACTAGATTGATAATTACTGTCACTCGGTGTATATAAGACCAACTTGGTGTATACAGAAGTCTTCATTTACCAACCACATTAACTTGTTCTATTCAGCTCTTTTCTTCATAATACATTATTGCAACATGATCAAGTCATCAATATAAAGCCATATACTGATCAATAAGTTACCCAATGTATTCCTTATCCTTATCTATTATATCCATAGATTTTCCTTATTTAGATATCTCATTTCTTCACCATTTCTTCCTTCTACAGATATTTAGATGTTTGTAACCATCATGATAAGTATAGTCAAGACTAGTTGACATCAATGACAACATATTGACTAATTTAATCATCTTACATCTCACTTTAGCAGCTCGGTGACCTCTAATCACTTTTCCTTCAATTTATCACTATATTCAATCAGTTGTAGGTCATCAATCACTCCCTTTGGTATCGATCGAAACACAAAATATGAAATATGCCATACCATACCAAACATTAGTTCTACAACTATATGAATAAATGTTGTAGCTCAGTAAGCTCTCCCTATCTTGATATTTAATATGTTTAATCACTACAAACAAAATTCCATGCAGACTCTCCCTGCAGATTTGATCTTTTCAGCTCTCCAATTTTTATGTTCTAATCAATAGATATTATCTCTTTCCCTTTCTTATATTTCTTGATATTTATTAACATCTCTCTCCCTTGTTGCATAGAACTCTCTTCTTCCAGATATTTCATTGACATCTCTCTCCCTTTGACAACAATTCCAAAGAAAAATATAAACATCTCTTCAACAACCAAGTTAATTCTCTATTGTTTAGTGCAGATCAAGTATCTTGAAATACTGATAAACAAATCTTTGTTCCAGCTTCTCCAATCTTTCAAAACCTTTAAAATCCTAAAGTGTGATTTGGGTGCATCAACATGAATGATCTTCTGATAAAGTATAGGTTGATGCAACCTCCTTATCAGCTTAGTGATTGATAGACAGGGGACAGACCCCTAGTCTATTCCTTAAATATTCAAATGTGTCCTTCGGTAAGGGCTTGGTAAAAATATTAGCTAGTTGTTATTTAGATTTCATAAATTCCAGTTTCACTTGCTTCTCTTGTACTTGTTCCCTCAAATAGTGATACTTAATAGATATGTGCTTTGTCTTTTAATGTATCACCAAATTCTTTGAAATGTTTATACTGGTGTTGTCACAATATATAATCACTGGTTCAGTGATCACCTCATTCATTCCTTCCAACACTTGTTTTATCCAAGCAATATTTGAATAGTTAGTAGCAATAGCAACATACTCTGCTTCAGTAGTAGACTAAGAAATGCATGATTGTTTCTTACTTACCCATGTCACAAGCCTTTCTCCAAATAAAAATTCGCCACTAGTTGTGCTCTTCCAGTCATATATGTTTCCAACCCAATTTGCATCAGTGTAAACTCAAAGTTCAAAACTACCTTCTTTATGTACAATAAACCATAATCTTCATTCTTCTTCAAGTATCTCAAAATCCTCTTAACAAAAATCATGTGTGATTCCTTAGGATTAGCAGAAAATCTTGCCACAATCCCAACTGCATGTGCTATATCAGGCCTACTATGCACCACATACATCAGTTTTCCAATCATTGATCTATATAGTGTCTAATTTACCTCAATTGATTCATCATCCTTTGTCAATTTACATCCTATCACCATCGGTGTTCCTAACAGTTTTGAATCTTCCATGCCAAAAGTCCTTAGTACTTCATTAATGTATTTTGATTGATTAATGAAAATCTCATCATTCTATTGTATAATCTCCAAACCTAGAAAGAATTTAATCTCTCCAAACATTGACATCTTAAATTCTTTTCTCATTTCATCTAAAAAATATTTGCAAATATCATCATTACCTCCAAATATGATATCATCAAAATAAACTTCAAAAATCAAAATGTTATCATCAGATTCTCCTTTCATATTCAAATTACAATTTTCACTTGTCCTTACAAAATCAATACTAATAAGATAAGCGTGAAGTCTTTCATACCATGCTCTCGGTGCTTGCTTCAATCCATACAAATATTTGTGCAATCTACATACCATGTTATTCTTAGTTGGATCAACAAACCCATCAGGTTGTTCTATGTAGACCTCCTCCTCAAGAATTCCATTAAAAAATGTTGATTTAACATCCATCTAATATACTTTGAATCCCTTATGTACAACATATAATGCAAGTAATATGCGGACTCCTTCAAGTCTTGTTACTGGTGCAAAATTTTCACCATAGTCTATACCTTCTTCTTGTGCATATCCCTTGCATACAAGTCTTGCCTTATTCCTTGTTACTTCTCCCTTTTCATTTAACTTGTTTCTGAAAATCCACTTAGTACCAGTTACATTCTTATCACTCGGTCTAGGTACCAATGTCCATGTCTTATTTTTTTCAATTTGTTCAATTTCTTCATTCATAGCTTTAATGCATTCTTTATTTTCAAGTGTAAATTTAACATTTTTAGGCTCAAGTTCACAAACTAAGCATGTGTTTTGCCTTAACTTACTTGTTGGCAGTTGATGCAAAGTGGGCAACAGGAAGCTTGGAATGGCGAATGGTGGTGAAGGGATTGTACCCTTATGTACTGAACTTGTAGAGTGCAGTGCCCTACACCTATCAAAAGTGTAGAAAGGACAAGGTTTAAGGTTATCACAACATTGAAATCACAAGAGTAACCTAATCACTAGGTTCTACCAAGTCCAAGACACCAACAACCAAGATTGGTTATGTAGCACTAATGACTCAATTTAGGAATAAACCCCATGAAATTACTAAGAGGACTAGGGGTGACCTATGCTCATGGATCTGGCCTATTTAGGTCAAATTAAAATAGTTCCAATGGTTCTTTCACTTAAAAGAAACCCATATAATCTAGTTGCTTCACAAATTCAAGACTAGGCTTGTAGCCCTTCCTAGAAGAGATTTTGACCATATATCAAATTGCTTCCACATAAAGTATTGAATAAATTGGATATTTTGATACCCTTTTGGACTTTAGGGATCATACCCAAGCACCAAGGTGTGAAGTTAAATGGAGAATAAGGAAATACCTAATCAAGGCAGGGCTAATAGGCCTAATTAGGTCTGCAATTGCACTACAAGTACTCTTTCCTCCAAACCAATGCCAAATAAAATTATGGGAACCTATGAGGGAATATAAAAGGACTCTAAATCATAATTTTTGGGTCTTGGTGAATCCCCAACAAAGAATTATGTTGACTGTACTCAGTTGCTTGTAGGTGCACACATAGGGATGTACACCTAGGGCATCATGGAAAATTAACTTCCCTGCAAGTCTCCACCTCTAACCTGAAAAATATGAAAATAAATAGACAAAACTTGAATTCCACCAAGGGGCATCAGATTCCCATGGTGGAATCGGTCAAAACACTCAAGCCCTATTGAAAACCCTAGTTTTAGGCCTTCAATCCAGGTAGTCAAACAAAAACCTTGATAACTCCCAAACTAGGATTGATCAAAACATGAAATCAATTGAATATGAAAGTAGATTTGAAGAGAAAATTTTTGGCTTTAGAGATTCATGCCCTCCTATTTGTACCAGTCCGTACACTCCCATTTTTCTCAAGATTTGCAGAGAAATGGTTTTTTTTTTATTGATTCAAATTGCCAAATTAGATATCCTTACCTTCCACCCACCTAATAGGGCATATGAAGGCCTCTCCCATTAGTTACAATCAAATTTCAAACTATATGACCGTTAGGGGGTTTGTTTACAACTTTTGGCAAAAGTTGTCAAAGTTGCTAAGCAACTTTTACAACTTTTTAGCACTTTTTGCATTCTAGGTGACCAAGATTAGTCCATACCTAAATCTAATGATCCAAATAATTAAATCATGAAAATATAAAAATCCTAAGATTCTAGGCCCTTTGACCATCTTTGACCATAGTTGACCAACGGCTTATACTTGTGCCAATCTTGGGACTAGGTCTTACAATTTGGTCTAGATGCCTAGATGATAGATCTATCCTAATCTAGATGTTCCTAGGACTTTGATGAATCATCATTTATTGTAGGTGCTCCTACACCATACTCCCCTTGAGTTTAAAACTCAAGTTCCTACTTGAGGTTAACTGTTCCATTGAAGTTCCGTGTTGCTTGATCTGGTCTTTGGTCATCCAAGTTACATCTATGTTGGGTAGTCCTTTCCATTTGACTAGGTACTCCATGTACTTCCTGGTTCAAGTCTTCTTCAACAACTTGGTGTCCAATATTTCCTTTAACTCCACTAGTTTTCTTTGAGGGAGGGTAGTGACATAGTCTTCATCATTGATATATGCCTTCTCACCTTGTTCATTTTTTGAATCTATTATGCCTTTGTAGGGGGTGAGGTATGCAACATTGAAAATTGGATAAATTTGCAAGGTAGGGGGAAGAGAGATCTCATATGCATTGTCATGCATTTTGTTGAGTATATTGCATGGTCCTACTTTCTTCATATGAAGTTTGGAATATCTACCCTTAGGTAGTCTCTCTTTCCTCAAAAATGCCCATACCTTATCTCCAACTTTGAAGTGGATTTCCCTTCTTCTTTTATCAACATGTTCCTTGTATTTCAAAGCGGATCTTTGTAGTACTTCCTTTACCTCATGCTGCACCATTGTGATGATTTCTTCTAGTTCTTGGCCTTGCGCATTGATTTTGAAATCAAATGGTAGTTCTACCAGGTCCAATGGTCCTTTGGGATGAAGGCCATACACTACTTGGAAGGGGGTCTTTCTTGTTGACCTGTTTATAGAGTCATCGAATGCAAACTCTACTTGGGGCAAGAGTGTATCCCAACTCTGAGCATATTGTTTAGTTAGGCATCTTTGGAGATTGCCTAAGGATCTGTTTACTACCTCAGTCTACCCATCAGTTTGTGGGTGATAGGAAGAGTTGTAGGTTAGATTAGTTCCTAGTTTCTTGAAGAGTGTCCTCCAAAAGTGGCCTTGAAACTTCACATCCCTATTAGATATGATTGTTTGAGGAAAACCATGGATCCTAACTACCTCTTTTAAGAAAATATGTGCAATATGAGAAGCATCATTTGTGCTTTTACATGGTACAAAATGGACCATTTTACTAAACCTATCCACTATCACAAAAACATTGTCAAAGCCTTGTTTTGTTCTAGGCAACCCCATTACAAAATCCATTGAGATTGAATCCCATGGTCTAGAAGGAATTGGTAAGGGTTGATATAACCCTTGATTTTTTGACACACCTTTAGCTTGTTGGCAGATGGTGCAAGTCTCTATGAACTTTTTAACATCATTGCTCATCTTTGGCCAAAAATAACTGCTCCTTACCATGTATGTTGTCTTGTTGATGCAAAAGTGTCCTCCTAGGCCACCATAGTGCTTCTCCCTTATTATATTTGTCCTCATTTAGCATTTGGGGATACATAGTTGAGCTCCTTTGAATAGGAGTCCATTATGAATTAGATATTCAGAAAAATTAGTATGGTATCTTCCAACCATGCTTGTGCAAACTTGAAAAATTTCTGCAAAGTCAAGATCATCAGGGTATAGGTGTTTGAGGGAATCAATTCCCACACTTTGAAGTTGTATTTCTTCAACTAGACCAACCCTCCTACTAAGGGCATCTACAACTTTATTTTCTACACCCTTCTTGTGCTTGATGTTGAAGGTGTATGCCTACAACTGTTCCACCCATTTAAGATGTCTAACAGAGAGCTTTTCCTATGAATTGAGAAAACTTAATGCATGATTGTCAGTGTATACCAAAAATTCTTTTGGGATTAGATAGTGCCTCCATTTCTTGAAGGCTTGGATCATGGCATAGAGTTTTAAGTTATAGGTTGAGTATTTTCTTTTGGTCTCATTTAGTTTCTCAGAGAAAAAGGCAACTGCCTTACCTTCCTAACTTAGGACTGCACCTATGGCTAAGTTACTTACATTTGTCTCCACAGTGAATACTTTGTTGAAATCAGGTAGAACCAAGATAGGCTATTGGGAAACTTAGTTTTTCAAGTATTGAAAAGAATCATTTGCTTCCTTTGTCCAAGAAAACTTATTCTTCCTTCCTCCTTTAATGGTGTCAAGCATTGGTGCACACACATGACTGAAGTTTTTGATAAACTTCCTATAGAAGGTGGCAAGTCCATGGAAGCTTCTTACATCACCTTGGTTCTTTGGTGGAGGCCAATTGATGATTTCTTCTACCTTCTCAGGGTCCATCTTGAGGGTACCTTGTGAGATCACAAATCCTAGGAACACAAGTTCCTTCTTCATAAACATGCACTTTTCCAAGTTGATCACCAACTTTGTTGATGAAGTCTTCTTAGTACCTATTCCACATGATCAAGATGCTCCTCCTTTCTATGACAGAATATTAGTATGTCATCAAGGTAAATAACAATAAACTTTCCAATAAAATCAATGAATATCTCATTCATAAGCCTCATAAAAGTACTAGGGGTATTGCTTAACCCAAAAGGCATTACTAACCATTCAGAAAAACCTTCAGCAATTTTGAATGTTGTTTTCCATTCATCTCCTGGTTTGATCCTGATCTGATGGTATCTAGACTTTAAGTCTATCTTGGTGAAGTAGCAAGAACCTCCAAGTTGATCCAATAGATCCTTAATTCTGGGCATGGGGAATCTATCTCTTATAGTGATCTTGTTTAGGGCTCTACTGTCAGTACACAACCTCCATTTTCCATCCTTTTTAGGGGCTAAGACTGAAGGCACAAAACATGGACTGAGACTTTTATGAATGATTCCTCTTTCCAATACTTCACTGACCTATTTTGCAATCTCTACATACTACAGTTGTGTCATCTTGTATGGGGCCTTGTTAGGCAGGGATGACCCAGGTATTAAGTCAATTTGGTGACTGATATCTCTTATGGGAGGGAGGCTTGTGGGCAGGTCACTAGCAGTGACATCTTTATATTTTTCAAGTAGTTCCTTAGCTTCCTTTGGTATAGGATCATTTTAATCATACCTTATGTTGTCCTTGGGTTTAGAGACTAGAACAAAAGCTTCAATATCAGGTTCCTTTAGTGTTTTTAAGATCTCTTTCTCACCCATGATGATGACAATAGGTTCTTTTTCAGACTTGTTATCAAGTAGGGGCTTCATAGTAAAAGTTTTTCCATCCTTGGTGATGAAGTAGGTGTTCTTCCTACAATGGTGTATGGCATCTACATCAAATTGCCAAGGCCTACCTAGAAGGATGTGTGAATCATCCATTTCAACAACATCACAAAGAAATTTATCTCTAATGTCTGCAATTGAAAACTCTATCCATGCTTGTTCTATTACTATATTTTGTTGGCCCTTTGTTAACCAAGAAACATGATAGGGAAAAGGATGTGGCTTCTTAGGAAGGTTTATCTTTTGAACCATTTCACTAGATACTAGATTTTCAGTTGAACCAAAATCTAGGAGTAAGTTACATACCTTCCCATGGCATTTGATCTTTGTTCTGAAAAGGTTTTTCCTTTTGGAGGTTCTTGGTTTTGTGGCACTTGAAGGAAGACTTGTCTCATCATCAAACAAACTTCATCCTTTGGCTCTAAGTCCCTTATATCTGTATTATCTTCTTTCTTCTCTTCTTGAATGAGTTGTGCTCTCCTCTCACCTTGATTGTTGTTATTCCTCTTCTCAAGGCACCTTCATGCATGATGTCATAACTGATTGTAGTAGTAGCATTTGAGAGGTCCATTTCCTCTCCCTGTATTTGTTCTCCCTCTATTGAAGGGTCTCCTTCCTCTATAGTTCCCTCTCAAGTTTGAATCATTGTTTTCCTTGTCTCCTTGGTCAGGGGTTCTACTATTGCTTCCACCATTTTGTCCTTTGTTCCAAGAGGATCATCTTCCTCTAAAGTTCTTCCCATTGTCATTTCTCTTTCCCTTTCCAAACTCCTGCTTTCTCTTCCATTTCTCCTCTACCTTTAGTGCCATTTGATAGCACTTGTTGACTGTGGTAGGGCATTGTAGGCTAAGTTCCTCTTAAGTGGACACTTTCAGACCATTCATTTATCATGCTAATTTTTCTTCTTCATCATCTGCCACATTTGTCTTCATACATAATCTTAGGAACTCCTTGGTGTATGAGCCTACATCCATGTCTTTTTGCTTTAGACTTTGCTTCATCCTATAGAGTTGTACCCCATAATCTTTAGGTACATATGTCTCTTTGATCAGGGCTATCATCTTGTTCCATGAATTTATCATGCCCTTCCCATTCTTCACCCTCTCTATTTGGATGAAGTTCCACCAAGTTAGGGTTTCTCCCTTCAACTTGGATCTTGCCGTCTTTACCCTCTGCTTCTCAAAGATGTCCTCACATTCAAAGAATGTTGTCAAGGCCTCTATCCAATCCAAGGCCAAATCTGCATTCATCTTACCATTGAAAACTGGTAAGTCTATGTTTTCCTCCATGGTTCTCCTCCCCATGGATTTTAAGGCATCAATGAGAGGCCTTTGATCTGTAGGGATGTACTGGTCAGGAGTGTCTTCCTCCTCTTCACTCCCTTCTTCATTTTCAGACCCATCTTCTTTAACCTTGTCTAGCTTCTTCTCAAGTTCTTGGAGCCTCTTAGTTAAGGCTGTATTTTCTTCCCTTTTCTCTCTCACCATCTTTTCCAATTCACTATTTGTGACCCTTGCAGGGATCTCTTCATCTTCAGGAGTAGACATAGCTCTAATACCACTTGATGCAAAGTGGACAATAGGAAGCTTGGAACAGCAAACGATGGTGAAGGGATTGTACCCTTATGTACCTAACTTGTAGAGTGAAGTGTCATACACCTATCACAAGTGTAGAAAGGACAAGGTTTAAGGTTATCACAACCTTGAAATCACAAGAGGAACCTAATCACTAGGTTCTACCAAGTCCAAGACACCAATAACCAAGATTGGTTATGTAGCACTAATGACTCAATTTAGGAATAAACCCCATGAAATGACTAACATAACTAGGGGTGACCTATGCTCATGGATATAGCCTATTTAGGTCCAATTCAAATAGTTCCAATGGTTCTTTCACTTAAAAGAAACCCATATAACCTAGTTGCTTCACAAAATTCAAGACTAGGCTTGTAGCCCTTCCTAGAAGAGATTTTGACCATAGATCAAATTGCTTCCACATAAAGTATTGAAAAAATTGGAGATTCTGGTACCCTTTTGGACTTTAGGGATCATACCCAAGCACCAAGGTGTGAAGTTAAATGGAGAATAAGGAAATACCTAATCAAGGCAGGGCTAATAGGCCTAATTAGGTCTACAATTGCACTGCAAGTGCTCTTTCCTCCAAACCAATGCCCAATCCAATTATGGGAACCTCTAAGGGAATTAGAAAGGACTCTAAATCCTAATTTTTGGGTCTTGGTGAATCCCCAACAAAGAATTATGTTGACTGTACTCAGTCACTTGTAGGTGCACACATAGGGATGTACACCTAGGGCATCACGGAAAATTCACTTCCCTACAAGTCTCCACCTCTAACCTACATAATATGAATTTATATAGACAAAAATTGAATTCCACCAAGGGGCATCAGATTCCCATGTTGGAATCGGTCCAAACACTCAAGCCCTATTGAAAACCCTAGTTTTAGGCCTTCAATCCAGGTAGTCAAACAAAAACCTTGATAACTCCCAAACTAGGATTGATCAAAACATGAAATAAATTGCATATGAAAGTAGATTCAAAGAGAAAACTTTTTGCTTCAGAGATTCATGCCCTCCAGTCTATACCAGTCTGTACACTCCAGTTTTCCTGAGGATTTGTAGAGAAATGGTTATGTTTTTATTGATTCAAATTGCCAAATTACATATCCTTACCTTCCACCCGCCTAATAGAGATTATGAAGGCCTCCCCCATTGGTTACAACCAAATTTCAAACTATATGACCGTTGGGGGGTTTTTTTACAACTTTTGGCAAAAGTTGTCAATTGCTAAGCAACTTTTACAACTTTTTAGCACTTTTTGCATTCTAGGTGACCAAGATTGGTCCATACCTAAATCTAATGATCCAACATGGATCAAAACCATTAAAGCATGAAAATAGAAAATCCTAAGATTCTAGGCCCTTTGACCATCTTTGACCATAGTTGACCAAGAGCTTATACTTGTGCCAATCTTGGGACTAGGTCTTACAATTTGGTCTAGATGCCTAAATGATAGATCTATATTAATCTAGATGTTCCTAGGACTTTGATGAATCATCATTTATTGTGGGTGCTCCTGCACCAGTAGTGTTCTAGCATCTCTCGCAGGGTTCACGACATGGATTAACCACCTCATGTATCTTCTATAAGTCTAGTGGTTGTATTGGGCATTAACAGGTCGATCTTTTGGTGCAATGACAATCGTTACTTGTAACAAGTGGTATCAGAGCTTGGTCATAGGTTCAAATCCATGCAGGCCATGTTGAGTGACACTGGGATGGAAATTGTTGGCAGTGGTCCAACATCTCTCGCAAGGTTTGCGACATTGATTAACCGCCTCCTGTATCTTCTATAAGTCTAGTGGTTGTATCAGACATTAGCAAGTTGATCTTTTGGTGCAACGACAACCGCTACTTGTAACATTACTTTGGGTCATCATGCCAGATTTCTTATCTCCAATGATTTGGTTCTCTAGATAGTGTCTTCTAAAAAATCTTTCTAGTACTTGATCTCTTCTTTGCTCAACATTCGGTTCATGTTCATTTTCTTCCTCGATAGCCTCTTCCTTGTTCTTAGTTTGTATTTGCTGATTCTCGGTAGCATTTTCCTAATGATCGGTGGACTCAACCTATAGATTCAGTAGAAATTATGGATTTTTAACATATGTAAACCTACCATAGTATTATGGTTCCTTCCTGCTTTCTTCATCATTCTTTTTAGAAAACTCATCAACTTTTACATTAGCACTTTCAATCATTTTACTAGTATCCTTGTTCAAACATTTATAATCTTTACTCTTAGTAGACTATCCTAAAAATATTCATTCATTACCTTTAGAATAAAATTTTCCATTTCAATCATCTTTCATAATATAACATCTACTTCCAAAATTTTTGAAATAACTTACATTTGGTTTATAGCCAAACCATAATCCATAAGTTGTCTTGTTTGTGTCTTTCTTCAGTTGAACTCAGTTCAAGGTGTATAATACAGTGCTAACTACTTCTCTCTAGTACTTTTGTGCAACATATTTCTCAATCATCAATGTTCTAGCACAATCAACGATGGATATATTCCTCCTTTTAGCAATCCCATTCTGTTGAGGTGTCCTTGGTGTAGAAACTTGTCTTTTGATTCCATGCTCATTATAGAAGTTAGTGAATTCATCAAAAATAAACTCACATCCTCTATTAGATCTTAAGAATTTTAAGTCTTTACCAGTTTCCTTTTCAACTTTAGCCTTATACCACTTAAACATCTTAAAATTCTCATATTTTTCTTTTAATAGCATGACTATCATCATCCTAGAGTAGTCATCAACAAATAAAATAAAATAGTTGTCACCATAGTAACTCTAAGTTCTTATAGGACCACATAAGTCGGTATGAACCAACTCCAAAATACCTTTAGATGAATAGTCTTTTCTTTTAAAACTAGATTTAGTCATCTTTCCTTTTTGACATTGATTGCACATAGCATGATCAAGTTTGGTTAGACTTGGTAAACCTATAAATCATTTCTTCTTACTGATATTAATCATGTTATCAAAGTTCACATGACATAGTCTCTTATGAAACCATACATCTTCATTTTTAACTAGCAAACAAGAAGTTTCAGCTTTGTCAAGATAGAATAAATTACCTTTTGATTGTCCTCTAGTACCAACCAATTTTCCAGTTCCATCATAGATTTTCACCTTCTTACTTTCAAATGCAACTCGGTGACCTGAGTTATTTAGCTATGCTACACTTAAAAAATTGTAATTAAGTCCTTTTACCAGTATGCATTATCACATCTAATCCTATCATTCAATAATATAGACCCCTTTCCTTTTACTTGACAAGGTGTATCATTTCCCATTTTGACTGATCCTCCATGTAATGTTTAAGATATTGAAATTTATCTTCATCACCAGTCATGTGATGTGTACAGCAACTATCAATGATCCATGTATCATTTTTACTAACTTTAGATATGAGGGTTGTTTCTACATACATTTCCTCTTCTTCTAAATCATCTTTCATTGCAACAAATACCACTTCAATTTCATCATCATTGTTGGTGTCGGTGTCGGTGTCATTCTCATTTTATCCAACAAGGTAACATGCCTTCTTTCCTTTGTATTTGTAATCTCAGTTGTTTCTTCTTTCATAGTGTCAGTTTCCTTTGTTATCTCTTCTGTCAAACTTTCCATCATCAGATTGGTCATTGTCTTTATCTCCTTCTTTCTTGTTAGGACATCTAGCAGCAATATGGCCAATCTCTTTACAATTAAAACAAGCTAAAGGTAACTTTCCCTTATACCTTCCTTTACCTTTCTGAAGTCTCCAGGCCATAAGTGCTTCAAGCTCATCAAGATCATCTTTGTTGTCATTGTCACTTTCATTCTTCATGTTATGCTTACTGCTAGATTTACTAATCTTTAGAAGAGACATAAAAGTAGAATCAAAACTCGATACAACACTATTTTCATAATTATTCAACTCAAAAGTAGTCAAATGTATTAGGGAATGATTAAAACATTGTTTTGATTCATTTGTTAAGGATTCCATACTATAGATTTAATTTTATTTGCAAAGGGACAGTCACAATCTAGTTTTCGTTATTTTCCTTAAGGAAAAATGATATAACCATCCCCATATTATTGTAACTATGGATTTGGGATGGAATATTAACTTTTATATTATGTACTCATGTCTAAAATTGCATGGACATGTGGATAGATGCAAGTGATCAGTCTATTGGTCAATTTGTTGTGATTAGGGGCATGAAATAGCCTTGAAAAGTGTGGTTATGGAGTAGCAGTAGGATATCCATCTATTGGAGGACCCCATTTTCTTCTTGAAGTTTTTTGGGGACACCAAAGTGAAGGTGTAACAACTCTTAGAAGTTGGAGGAAGAATTGGGAAGTGTGACATTGCACTAGCCCTAGTTTGGAGGGGGTTTTGGGTCACATTTGGGGCTTTTATGCTTGCATAGGTCCAAGATCCAAATTGATTGGATATTTGGTGGATTTCAGTAATATCCTAATATTTTTTAAGGTTTCATGGTCACTATGTATATTTAACACATACTTCATTTGTTAATTGCATGGTTTTTACCCTAAAAAATAGGGCACAATCAAGTTTTGGGTTGTCTGGTCCAAAGTACCTCACTACAAGGTTTTAGTATTCTATAGTATGGTGAAAAGGGTGCTCAAAATTTCAATTTTTTGATTTATTCATGTGGTAAGTTTCAAAGTTATCCTCAAGTTTGTACCGCCAGTGACCTACTAGGAGGGGCAATTAGGTCTAGTAGCCAATTTGAACAATTTACTTGTGGGGGGTTGCTTAAAAGCCTAACATTGATTGAAGCTTTCTAAAAACACCTCATTCCATCCTTGTGCATTCACCTTGGAAAATTTGAAGGTTCTTGAGTCTTTTGGAGGGTACTAGCTATTTGAGGTGTCTTGGAGACTAGTGGGCTTGAAGTGCCTAAACCACTCAAATCAATCCTCTCTTGAGAATCTTTTCCACCACATTTTATACCCACTCTACATCATATTCCTATAGATGAATAAATATTGTTGAGAGATATGGCACAAATGGGTAAGATTTGTAGAATAGATGTTTCGTATTTTGTTGGTTCATGGCATTCTAAAGAATTGATAGATTGGATAAATGAGCTAGAAGATTACTTTGAGATTGAAAATGTTGAAGATCCACAGAGAGTTAGGTTATCACATACTAAGTTGAAGGTTCATGATTCCTTATGGTTGAAGGAATTACAAAAAGATAGAGAATAAAATGGATAACCTAAGATCACTAGGTGGAGAGTTATGGTTTCTAGACTTAAGGCCAAGTTCATACCAAAATATTATGAACTAGAATTGTTCAAGAAATTGCAGAATCTGAAGCAAAAAGATTTGGTTGTGAATGATTACACTCGAGAGTTCTACAAGATGTTTATTAGATCTAGGCACAAAGAGTCATCAAAGGAAAAGGTGGCTAGGTATGTCAATGGATTGAGACTTAATATTTAGGATGAGTTAAGTATGTTAAGGATTGGTATAATTGAAGATATCTATCAATATGCCCTATAGTAAAAGATAAGTTGAAAAGAAGAAAAATTACCCCTAGGGTTAGGCATAAACTGGTGGATGATAAGGATAAGGATAAATTGGTAATTGAAGAGGAACCTCATCAAAAGATTCATGTCAATGGTAGAGGCAATAAGGAGTTCAAAGGTACTTGTTTCAAGTGTGGAAATGTTGGACATAGAGCTTTCTAATTCCTGTTAGTTCTAGTTAGGGAAAAAAGAACTTAGTGGTGCATGAGGAACTAGTAGAAGGAAATTTTTTTGGTAATGAACCTGCACCTAAGATGGGAGAATCTTTGTTATTGAGGAGAGTTATGTTGAAAAACAAAGAACTAGAGCCTGAACAAAGGAGGCAATTGTTTAAGACAATCTACAAATCATGAGGTAAATGTTGTAAAGTGATTATGGATAGTGGTAGCATAGAAAACCTTGTATTAGAGGAGATGGTACATAAGTTGGGTTTAAGGAGACTCAAACACCCTTGTCCCTATGGGATAAGTTGGTTTCAAGATGATCACTTGGTGAAAGTCAAAGAAAAATATTGGGTCAAGTTCAATATTCGTCCATACAAGGATGAAGTGTTGTGTGATGTAGTGGATTTGAGTGCTTGTCACATCTTGTTAGGCATACCTTGGTAGTATGATGTTGGAGCTATTCATGATTGTTGAAGGAATGTGGTGTCTATCATGAGGGATGGAAAAAGATTTACTTTAATTCCTTTGTAGGAGGAAGTAAGAAAGGATAAGAACTTGAGTGTGATGAAGACTTACACCTTGGGAGATTAGACTATTTTAGATCAGAAGGTGTTGGATTTATAGAAGGTCGCTAAAAAGGTTGATGGGGTTGTATATTTGCTTGAGAACTTTATAAGATCTGAACCAGTGGTGGGAAGAGTTGGTTTGGCCCCAATTAGATAGGGAGCATACATTTGTAGCTGATTGTAGGAGTGACAAAGGAAGAAGCGATTATAGAATAAAGGATCATGACATAGGTTGTGAAAATAGAGAATCATCTGCACCAAAGGAAGGTGGGTACACTACTAGAATCCTTGATTTGGATAGTAGGTGTAGCCATTTGCATAAATTGAAGTTTATAAACAAATAAGATTTTGGGTCTAAAATGAGCATGGGATTCATGTCCTGAATCCCTCAAGATGTTCATCTCCTTTTATGGAACATCTTTTATTCACCCGGGGTGTCTGATGCAGGAGAATCCTTGGGTAGTTGGAAATCTTGCATCACCCAAAAATATTTCCCTTTCATTTTGTTTGTTTATTGTTCTATTTGGGCAGTTTCTGTATTTTTAGTTGTGGTTGATCCATTTGGCATGTCATCTTATGTAGTCGTTACAGTGTTTCTTAGACATCATGATGATATCATGTCTATGACCACATCAGGATCTATTGTTTCCGGATAAAGATATCCTATGTTTGGTCTGGTCCTATATTTATTTCTTGTTCTTGACAACCAGGGTGGCGAGATCTGGCTTGTGGTGAAGATTCGTGATTTGCAATTGCTCATGGCACATTGTTCGATATTATTAAATTCATAGATGACCTCCTTGAACAAACGCATGTCATGTTACATCCATTTTGGGGGTATTCTTATGGATTTAGTTCCTATCCCATTTGATGTAATATATTTCCTTTATCTTGGAATTTATTGGTTGGATAAACTGACTTGTGGCTGCCGATCTTTTATATAAGTAGGGCAATAGTTCTTGTTCAAGGAAAGAGAGAGAAATAGGGGAACCGAGGTATTAAAAGAAGAGAACCAAGAAGAGATGGTAGAGAAGGCAAGTCAAAAAGAATAAATAACAAGAAGACTAGTTTTGGTGTTATGAGCTTGTAGATGCATAGCTTACCCGGTGACGCGGTTGTCTCTATAGAATGTATGTAATTTGAGGAATGATCAGTTGCGTATAAGGGCTTGACATTGAGAGCAATGAAATTGACTACTTATTGTTGTATATTGACAATGGTGAATTTGTAAAGTTTCATGTTGTAAGCTAGCAAAATGTAATTCTTTGTTCCAGTTGATAATAACATTTTATTTCTTTCTTTCTGCTATTTTTTTTTCTTTAGTGTTGTCATTTTACACTATGTAATATCTTTCTGCAAGGTTGGACATCTCCATTGGGGATTTCTCCTCCCTTAACTGTGTCAAAATGTCGTACATAGTTCAAGTAATCTAATAAGTATTCTAGATAAGAGATAGTGGATTTTATTTGAAAAGATATACTAACAAATTCTTAAAAGATTTATTCCCTACTTTTAGCCAATAGAGATTACCATTGGGTTGAAATCTTAATAGTTGTGAACTTTTACATGTTTAACCCTATCTTTGAGAAAGGTTATAAAACACTTGAGTTGACTATTAAGTAAATTTAGTTCACTCTAAAAATTTACCCCAAAAATCTCACATGTAAAGGAAAACTATATAGCTTAATCAACTTGGACATTTGTTTATCATAATGCTACTAGAATGAAACGTGCAATAATCTCATTGTCCCTAACAATCTAGACTTTATTTGAGATAAACAAGTGGTAAAAATCTAAAATCCAAGCATATGTTTTAATGGTTTTTTAATTGTAGAGAATATATTTCAATATAAAAAAATTGAGTGCATGAAATTGAGGCTATTTCCCTAAAAAACTATATACAAATGATGTCTTTTTTCTAGTGGTGATCTATTTTAAGAATTGAGTTAACTATTAATAAGTTTATCTCATTCTAGGAACCGACCCTAGATATCTCACAAGTGAAGAAATCCTAGATAGCTCAAACAACTTAGAATTTAAAAAAAAAT
Source organism: Chamaecyparis obtusa (assembly GCA_027943335.1). Classification (NCBI taxonomy): domain Eukaryota; kingdom Viridiplantae; phylum Streptophyta; class Pinopsida; order Cupressales; family Cupressaceae; genus Chamaecyparis; species Chamaecyparis obtusa. The sequence continues at coordinate 1,399,123 of BSBK01000188.1, read as the reverse complement.
GATGCCACTGGAAGTAGACATGCACCAATTACATTCCCTGAAACAATGTGGTTGTCTATATGAGACAAACAAGAGGTAGAAATATAACTCTTCAACATGTTTTTTTAATGTTCTTTGTATTTAGAAAATATATATCAAAAATTTTTTATTGCATGAGACTTTGGAAGACAACAACTTAGACGATGACACAAGACTGAACAAAATAATTTTGAAATAAAATTAGTCATAATTATAGAAAGTAAAACTTAAAAGTATTTATTTACTTATATAAATTAAATTTTATAAAACAATTTAAAACTTACACTCGTATATATCTATATAGGGGAGAGAGCTCTTAGTGGAGGGCACTCTAACTTCATACTACCTAATATCTTATATGGATATTGTCAAGTATGTACAACAATTTACTTGTTAAATCTCTTAAGTTTATAAAATTTGATTTTGATTAATCATATATTTTTTTTCTATCGTCCAAAATGGTCCCCAAAAGTAAGATCCATAGTTGGACACTAACTCATGTTTATTTGTGTGCTAATGTGGCATCTTATAATTGGTTGTTTTTTCATATTTAAAGATTTTTTGGGGGGGTTGAGTATTGACATGACTTTACATGTTTTAATAAAAGGCTCATTAATTTATTTTCATGCAGAAATTTTCATCCACAAAGTCATGGCTAAACCTTTTTGTCCAAGAGTCAAGGATTGAGGGGTACCCATTCTACCAAATTTGCCTAGGGCACAATCCCCACCTCATCCTTTATGATTTAGAGTCTTCTACTCAGCAAAACTTGATCCTTGGTAGGCTCATTAAGACTTTCAACCTCAACAGAATATCAATAATCCATTGACTAAAGAATTCATTTTGATTAACTACTATCTCCAATATAGAAACCTGTTCTACCATAAGACCCTCTACTCAATATCAATGTCTATATATATATATATAACCACTGAAAATGAAAAATGCCAAGAGAAACCAAAGCCAACCAATTAAACAAGAGCAGAAAAAATCATATATAACTGACATCACTGTTGTCAAGTAAGTTTGTCTTTTCCAATAAGCCTATCAAACAGTTTTCTCTGCAAAAAGATATCAGAAAGCCAGAAACCCTAGATCAATCTCAGAATATATATTATATTTTTCTTCATCTCAGACAGTACAATAAATTTCATCTCAACCCATTTGACGTGCATGTTTTTTAATAGAATTTTTTTCTATTTGTTTGGATTTATAGGTGGCATTATCTGCTGTATCCACTGCCTCTGTACAGAAGAAATTCTGACTAATTTCAGCTGTTTTCTCTTTCATGAGTACAAACCACAACAGCTTTTTTACAACGATTTTCTGCTCTGACCTGCATTCAGTGATGTACAATGTACGGGATTTTATTTTCCCTCCTGTATGACCATAACACGGACAACCCATTTATGTTTGTTTTGGCATCTTCTCTTTTTTAAACATCTTCTTTTGGATCCATCTTGTGTCTACGGTAGGAACTAACATTTCTTTTTTGCCTGAGTTTTTCAGTGATAACAAGTTGAATGGTTTCTTTATGGGTGAGACTTCATGATTTAAATACTCTTCTGCAACAGAGTTTAAAGAATACCCAATTGTCGGCTTGGGACAAACTGGTGATAAAGAGTTGAGGTTTGCATGGTAAATGACAAATTTATACATGGTTTTCTGGTGATTTGATTTTGGGAATTGTTGGCATAAACCATTTTTTATATGAAAGATTTTATATTCTTTACGAGTTCGGTTTGTTATCTGATAGGAGCACGAGTCTATGTTGATATCTCTTCAATTGAGACACAAAGAGTATGATTCTATGTTCATACATCTTCAACTTAGGTTCTAGGATAGAGTCTCGGCATCATCCCTTATATGATATCTTTGTGGAGTTGAATCTTGGTAGATGGCATTATAAATGATTATAGCATTGCTCTTATGAATTATGTTGAGCTTATGAAGCTACAATCTATTTAAAACTTGAAGTTTTACATTCTAACATGTGTATATGTCAATATCTCTTCAGCTGAGACACGAAGAGTATATTCTATGTTGATATGAGACACGAGTAGTATATTCTATGTTGATACCTCTTCAACTTAGGCCCTAGGATAGACTCTCTGCCTCATCTTTTATATCATATATTTGGGAGTTTGAATCTTGGAAGATGGTATAATCAAAGAATATTAACTCACTGAGTAACAACCCTTTTGTATCTTGAAGTTTTTCATTCTAGCACTTTAGTGTAAATTATTAACATAATTAATATTAAACTTATATTTAAGATTAAGGGTTCAAAGCTCATTTACAATTGAAGATTTATTAGTATATTCAACTTGTTTTACAAAATAATTATCAAAGTTTTTGCGTGTTTAGTATTTGTTATCATTTTTAAGTGATGGTCTACTTGGAGCAATCTAGGTTTGACATCTAGAGTAAATTTATATTAAATAAGATTATTGTTGTTTGAGAATGTGTGAAATGGGCTGAAAAAATTAGTTTATGAGTGGTTTTCCTCAAAAAAATGATATTAAGAAAATTATATGAAAAGATTGAATTTCCCTTCATTCTTGTTGTGCTTAGACAAATGAATGTTCTCTTCTTAGAGACACTAAAGACCTAGGGTAAATTGGTGTCCAAGATTGTGAGATGTGTCATTTGCACAAACTTGGTTGTGAGATATATTGATGGTAACAAAGCTTGGAATGTTGTACTGAGGAATAACACTCAATCTAGGTCTTCTTATGGGAGATTGGCATGGAAAGATCTACGCTTTCATTATCTTGTTATCTATCATATTATTCTCAAGGTTGTAATAATTGGTATGGTCAAAAGGATTAGGAAGGATTTGGAAGCCATTAAAAATTGGCTCTTCTAGAATAGTAGTGAATTTCATAATGGCCTCTTTATTAAATCAGTAGTTGATATATAGTGGTCTCTCACCATCAACTTATAAGATAGACTATTAGTGTGGATTCTATTGTTATACTCTCAATTTTTTCAAGAGAGGTATCTAATATATCTAGAATATTCAAAATCTACTTCTACATGTCCCTTATAGCCGCAAACAAAGGCTAAGTATAACTAAGAGAAATAAATAAAGAGTCTTAACATGTGATTGTTGAAGCTATTATTTCTTAATACTTACATAAAATTAGTTTATGATTAACTAATACTTGATGGAAGGAATTGAGAGGTCTTTAATTAACCCAACAAGTGAGTTTTTAGAAGGGCTCAAATCCTTTTATAACAATAATACCAATAGGTGGAAGAAATGAGACCCACAAGATATGGACCTTTAATTAAAAAATAAATTAATTAATTTAAAAAAAAGAACTTGGACAACCGTCAACTAGAGAAACAACATAAAATCCATAAAAACATAGAAAAAGAGTGAGAAGTCAAAATAGAATCTAAGGCTACATAGAATCAAGTAGCTTTTAAAGGCTTGAAACTACATTCTACTCTTTGCTTGAGAAGTTTTTTTATTAAAGTAAAGCAGGTTTTGATGGGTCCCTGAAACCCATTGCAATCAGATTTTGAGGGGGATCTAGAACCCCACTAGGATGAGACGTTGTAACATAGCAAGAAATTGGCGTACAATAGTCTAAATCCAACCCAGATCCAACAAACATATGATAGCCAAGAAAGCCAATATAACTAACGAACCGATTGCCCAAAAGGCCAAGCCTTACAACATAAAGTATATCTTAGAAGCAAAGAGATCCAAAGGGATACAAAGGCTCCCCATGCCACAATAATTGGGTTTTGACATGGCTCCCAAAACCATACCTGAGCTTTTAATGGAACCATCAAAAGAAACACTCAAAGATGAGTAATACAAGAAAACATTCATTACATCATCTCTTGAATAGCTTCCATCAGAGTCGACACCAACATCCACCTCCACCCCAATAGAGGATAGCTCCACCTCAATAGGAGTATTCAACAAGAAATCAAGAAGAAAGGACATCACCTTCAAAGGAAAAAGGAACCTGGAGTGAGGGGGAAAAAGAGAAGGTATGAAATCATCAACATCCCCTTTCTTAAGAAAATCAACACCCACAATCTTCTCCACCATAACAAACAAGACACCAACATCCCAAAAGGAGAAGCCACTCCAAGAAAAAACACTATCACCCTAAGAAGACACCTCTAGAAAACAAGGGGCCAAGAGTTGAAGAAGGAAATCAAAAGGATGGAGATCATCAAGGCCTCCTCTCTTAAGAAACTTAGCACCTACTGTGATCAGAGAAAACCTAATCTGTCTTGAAAGGCTTAGACATTCAAACATTAGTTAAACATCTTATTCCTAACATATTAGAGAAAACTATTTGCAAAGTCATTCAGATAGAGCTTAAACGGGAGCACCCTGTCACCGTTTGATTTTCTCTCTCTTTAGGGATGTGGGTGTGCTCTCTATTCGCATGGAGAATGTCCCTAATGATGATTAGGGGGTATTTGGATCATTAGAGGACCATGGACACTCTATAATGGCACAAAATCAGGTATAGAAGACCTGATTTACCCCTAGAGCCCAAGGAGCCTAAATGGAGCTAAGATGCAGATTAAGCTACATGATGCTTATGCTAAGATTGTTTTTAACCAAATAGAGATGTGATGATGATGATATGCTATGCAAAAAAATGAAAACAACTAGGTTAATCCATTATTTCTAAGCTATGATGTGCTAGAAAGCTTAAAGAAAACAATGAAATCTAACAACTAGGATTGATTATGCTAAAGCTAGAACTAAATTAGCATGATAAAAATGCATGAAGATGAAAGACTAAGCTAATAATTTGCTCTTGGAAGGAGGAGTATTTATAGGATTTGGGAAGGGCTTGGGTTAGGAGGTTGAGTCAAGGTTAGAGGTAAGGTCAAGGATAAAGATAAGGATTGAAGATTTTCTAGAAGAGTCTAGGGTTTTCTAGGATATTTAAGAGTTTAGGAAGTAAATAAATGTTTATTTATTTCAAAGGCTTTTGGGTTGAGGATTTCATTCATGAGGCTGTAAGAGCTTTAAATGAGTGTGTAAGAGGCTTAAATGAGTCTATAAGGCTCATTAGGGGGAGGGTTTGACTAGAAAGTCAAGGAGAGTTGGATTAGGCTAAGAATTGTAGGAAACATCTCCTAAATAGGTTTAGGGAAGTTTAGAAGGGTTTAGGAAAGGTTAGAACATTCTAGGGTTTTAAGGCTTTAAATAAATATAAAATTTATTTAGGGAATGTGACATCATTTATTGAATATTGATTCAATAAAGAGAGGAAAATTACTTAAAATTGATTTAAGTGGTTTGGGGAAAGATTCTTTAATTAAAGATGTTTAATTAAAATAAAGGAAATTAATGACATAAAAATATATTAATTAATTAAATAATTAATTAATTAACAAATGGTGATGTCATCAAGGGTTTTTACAAAAAAAAAAAATACTTTTATTTTCTAAAGATTTTTAGGTGTCTACATTTTGCCCCTCTTTGATGCGATGCTGCAAGTGGCATGGCGTCAAAGAAAAGAAAATAAGATGCCACGGGCTAGAATTTTAGAGGAATAAGGGGTTGTGCCCCCTCGAGAAAATAATGCAAAGAGAAAACTTTGGGGAATTTTCTCGAAAGGAAACAAAAGGAGAAGGAGAAGGAAGAAGGGGAGATAAATAACCAAGCGTCCAAGAGCAAACATGCATGAATGCAATATGATGGTGAGATGCAAGATGCAGCTATATGAAAGATGCAAGATTAATCTATATGATGTTGAATGGGGGATTTAGGGAGCTCCAAACGTTGGATTTTTTAGAGAGCACAACCTAGTTTGATATAGCAATGCTAGAGACCTGCCAAGGTTACAAAAGGAACACAAGGCCTTGTCACCAGCGTTGCATAGGACTGATGCTAAAAAGACACATAGGGTTTCCCTTGCATCACGCATGAAACCCAGAGGAGGCATGGTGGAAGCAATGCTAGAGAAACCACAAACATGTGACTGAATCACAGGCAAAAGAAAAAGATCAAAAGGCCTTGCCCTAGATTGTCCTCATTTGCAGCACACCATGATATAAAGGATCATGGCAACTTTGAGTAGAGAACAATGAGAAGCTATAAAAGATAAACAAGACCCAAAGGACAAAATCCATGGTCACAATGATAACTCCAAAAGATAACCTTTGCCAAGGAGAGAGATTTGATTTGATTGATGGCGGGAAGATTGGTCTAAACGTGTGGAAGGATACATCAACATGGACCTAGTGTGTTGTGTTAGACCAATTTCCTGTCAATGTAAAAATCCTATGAAATTGGTCTTATCCTTGCAGTTTTCCTAAAAATTGCCTTGCCCGGCTTGCAAACTTGTTTTTTATGTGTATGCATGATATAGAAATTTTCACAACTTGCGCCCTTAGCCTCATGTTGTTCAATGTGTCACTAGGCTCTAGTTCTAATTGCAAGGTCTAATCTGTTGATACCAGAGAGATATTCAAGTTTCAAGGTCTGCCAAAAATTGCTCTTTCATGTTGCAGGGTTTCAAAAATTGCTTAAGTATAAAAACCCTTGATGTTTTCGCATTCCTTTGTTACCTTTTTGTCAATGTGAAAACCCTGGATGTTTTTCATCTCTTCGCACCTTCGCATCTCTACCTTGATGTAGGTATTTCCTTTGTGCACTATTGTGACCGAGTGAGGCCCAGATCTTCATTGTGTTCAGTCGTTTGATCTCCAGTTTCCCAGGTGGTTAAGTTTTTCATTCAGCAATTGGGCGACTATGTGTTTGCGGGGTCTCTTGATTCTAGCGGTTAAGTGCTTTTCATTCAATGACCTGATGTTTTCTTCAATTGCGTGTTCATGCTACCCTGGCGGTTAGTTCTTTAGCCTTTGGTGATCTAGTGAGCGATTAGTGTTTTGTCTGACAGTCTTAGTTTGGAAGTGGTTAAAGCTCGATTAGGATCGATGGGGGTCATGATGCCGCAATGAAAAGATGCAAGGAAATTAATCTTCATGGCATCGCGATGGCCATTTGATCTTTCAAGAGGCAGAAGCTGGTGGGTTCGCATGTCAGATGTTGCAGTCATGCTCATTCCTAATTAGTCGAGGGATTATGACATGTCTTTTCTCAGTGGGGCCAAGGATTTGGTAGGAATTAAAGTGATGATAGTTGTTAGAGGATTGTGTGGTTGTCGTAATGCCACTAAGGAAAAGTGAATGAAGGTTATTCATGGCGGCATTGTGATAGCCGTCTGATGGAAAGATAAGTTTGATGTGGGTCTTGTTGCCATGTCATGCTGAGGTGCTCAATTTTTATTGGTTGTCGAGGTGGTGATGTGGCCGTAGAATTTTCAAATGGGTTGGTCAACTATTGATGAATTATAAGGACCGCCCGATATGCTGGGAAAACATGATATCGATGACCATGTTCTAAAGTTGATTGGTTAGCCGTTGGGGCCGATATTTTGAATATTTATGTAGGGTTTTCTTATCAGTTTTGTTGCAGTTGGTCATATACGGTGGTGCGAGTAGCTCAGAATTGATTTTCTAGGATGGTTGCAGTTAGAGAAATGATGCGAAGATCTGGGTGGCTGTCCTGATTTGATTTTGCTTCCTAGGTGCCATGCTGGTTTAATTGCAGTCGATTATTGCTTCTCGCAGGCCGCTAGGGTTTGGAGTATGTCAATGATCCTCAGGCTATGTACATGTGAATTTTTTCAAGTTGGTCTTGGCATTTAAGTTTTTTTTTCCTACAACAAGAAAGTAGTAAACTATGGTCGTAATTAGCCTGTGATGATGAAACTGAAATGATTGTACATCAGATTTGATATGATTTTCCTGGGTTTCTACACTTTCTCTGCATGCTTTTATTTCTTGTTTAGGCTGGTTGTTGTAGACCTAGTTTTGTTCTAAATGATTCATAGCTTGTTGCAATCCTTGTTCCTATAAAAGGATTTTTAAGATCATTTAGAAGGGTTCCAAATTTTGGTAACCCACGAAGTTCCAATTTCCCTGGTTCCATGAATGGTTCCTTCCTATAAATATTCTCCTTCTTCTCTACATATAGGGTGATCCCTCTTTCCTTTTTGGCTTTGAGAATATAATACAAGTTGTAATAGTTTGTCTTATGTATAAGATTTCAGCATGTTTGTACTTCTATCATATTGTCTCCATTTGAGTTTTGAGCTTATTGATTAGAGCATCAAGGGTGTTTTAGTCTTTCTATTTGCATTTCTTATGAGTCTGCAATAGAGTTGTTTTCGCAGAAGCAACTGAGTTTAGGACTAGTTTTTAGATGTGTATGAGCTGGGGTATCAAAGATGGCTCATGCTTGTCTTTCAGTGGATGCTGATTAATGTATTGCTTATTTCTTAGGTCTCTTCTAAGGGGAGGGTTAAAATCCTTTGACTAGGTGATAGCATATTTGGGTACACAGGTGGATTATTCAAGTATGGTCTGATCAATGGTGTATGTTTGGTGTAAGGAACCAACATATTAGGATGTGTTGTCTTCTTATTTCATAGCTCTGTTGCAGTGAGGTATTTGATTCTACTGCCCATTGGATAAGGCACTGGTCTCTGAGAGACTTAGGGTATTTCAGGGGTCCATTCAACCCAACATCAATCATTGAAATGAAACACCTTTCCCTTTCATGTTGGTAGTAGGTAGTAGAGGCCCATTCTAGTTTTTAGATTCATTCTATGCAAGTAGGAATATTGCATAAGGTTATGGTTTCATTGGGGGTACAGGATACCTATAGGGATCTGAATGCTATTCCACTATATATCTGCAGGCCTTTTGTTTATCAAGAAGAGTCATGAGTGTGCAGATAAGGCAATACCCACCTGATTGATGTGGAGCTCAAAGAAGGAGGATTTATTTCAATCCTCATCAATTGGCCCTTTTTCCTATCAGACTTTGGAGCAGTTAGTAACAAGTTTTTCAATCATAGTGTAAACCTGACAATAGGGAAAAAGTGGAACCAACAAAATGGTGACTCTGTTGGGGAAGAAGTAAAAGACAACAAGCTTCTTTGCTTTGCTGGATCATCCCAGAGTCTAGTTAAAAGATCATAGAGTCAAAAATAGGTAAAAGCATTTGCTAAAATATTCTGACTAAGTGTTGAGTGGCGACTCTGAGTTCTTTGTTTGATCAATGCAGTCCCTAATAAATAGTGTAATACCTAGTGAAGTTTTTGGTTGGCTGGAAGGAGATACAAAAAAACATGGTGTATTTTCCTCTTCAAGGAGGTGGCAACTCTACAAAGCAAAGAACCTGATGGAGCTACAAGGTGAGCTCTAGATCTACCCTACTTTCAGTCAACAAGTTGAGTTTCTACTGCAAAACTTCTAGGTATTCTATTTTCAATGTTGAGAAATATTTCCTTATTAAGTGATTTGAACACTAAGGAAAGGAATAAGGTGTGAAAAAGAGGTTCACATGCTTCAAAGCATTAGGATTGTAGTTTTGCAAAATTTTCAGTGAAGTATGTGGTGGTTGTGACTGGAAGGACATGGGTAGTGAACTTACAGTTTCATTTTTCAGCTCGTGGTTATTCACATATGTTGGCAGCATTAATGTCATGACATTTTCAGGTGTTTGGTCACATATGTGGATGAGGATTAGACCTTTGATTTAAGAGGGTCTCTGATTTTCTTTTGGTGGCCGAGGGCCACCAAGTAAAGCTTCAATCTTGTAAATATCTATAAATATTTTCCTATTTTGTTGTGTGTTTTCCTCTCCTACTTTCCTGTTTCATTTGCCAGTTTTCGTGAGGGTTCCCTGCTTTTGTCCTGTGGGTGGTCTGCTTCCTCCAGAAATTCTAAATCCTTTCCATGCCTGCAAGAGGCATGCATCCCCAGACAGAGCCACTGTTAGACCAATTTCCTGTCAATGTAAATATCTTATGAAATTGGTCTTATCTCCTTGCAGTTTTCCTAAAAATTGCCTTGGCCGGCTTGCAAACTTGTTTTTTATGTGTGTGCATGATATACAAATTTTCACGGATTGCGCTCTTAGCCTCATGTTGTTCAATATGTCATCAGGCTCTAGTTCTAATCACAAGGTCTAATGTGTTGAAACCAGAGAGATATTCAAGTTTCAAGGTCTATTGGAAATTGTTCTTTCATGTCGCAGGGTGTCAAAAATTGCTTAAGTATAAAAACCCTCAATGTTTTCACATTCCTTTGTTACCTTTTTGTCAATGTGAAAACCCTGGATGTTTTTCATCTCTTCGCACCTTCACATCTCTGCCCTCATGTCAGTATTTCCTCTGTGCGCTGCTGCGACCAAGTGGGGCCTAGTTCTTCATTGTGTTCAGTTGTTTGATCTCCAGTTTCCCAGGCAGTTAAGTTTTTCATTCGGTGATTAGGCGACAATGTGTTCATGGGGTCTCTTGATTCTAGTGGTTAAGTTCTTTTCATTTGACGACTTGATGTTTTCTTCAGTCGCATGTTCGCGCTACCCTAGAGGTTAGTTCTTTAGCCTTCAGTGATCTGGCAAGCAGTTAGTGTTTTGTCTGGGGGTCTCAGTTTGGAAGTGGTTAAAGTTCGGTCGGGATCGATGAGGGTCATGATGCCACAATGAAAAGATGCAAGGAAATTAATCTTCATGACATCATGAAAGCCGTCTGATCTTTCAACAGGTAGAGGCCGATGGGTCCAGGTGGGTCTGCATGTCAAATGTTGCAGTCGTGCTCGTTCCTGATTGGCCAAGGGATTGTGACATGGCTTTTCTCAGTGGGGCCAAGGTTTTGGCAGGAATTAAAGTGATGATAGTTGTCAGAGGATCGTGTGGTTGTCGTAATTCCGCTAAGGAAAAGTGAACGAAGGTTATTCATGGCGGCATTGAGGTAGCCGTCTGATGGAAAAATAAGTTTTTTGTGGGTCTTGTTGTCGTGTCATGCTAAGGTGCTCAATTTTTATTGGTTGTCGAGGTGGTGATGTGGTCGTGGACTTTTCAAATGGGTTGGTCAATTGTTGATGAATTATAAGGACCGCCCAATATGCCGGGAAAACATGATATCGATGAATGTGTTTTAAAGTTGATCGGTTAGCCGTTGGGGCTGATATTTTGAATATTTATGTAGGGTTTTCTTGCCGATTTTATTGCAGTTGGCCGTATGTGGTGGTGCGGGTAGCTCGGAATTGATTTTATAGGATGGTTGCAGTTAGAGAAATGATGCAAAGATCTGGGCGACCGTCCTGATCTAATTTTTCTTCTTGGGGTTCCATGTCGATTTAATTACAGTCGATTGTTTCTTCTCGTAGGCCGCTAGGGTTTGGAGTATGTCAATGATCTTCAGGCTATGTACACGTGAAGTTTTTCAAGTTGGTCTTGGCATTTAAGTTTGTTTTTCCTGCAACAAGAAAGTAGTAAACTATGGTCGTAGTTAGCTTGTGATGATGAAACTGAAATGATTGTACATCAGATTTGATATAATTTTCCCAGGTTTCTACGCTTTCTCTGCATGCTTTTATTTCTTGTTCAGGCTAGTTGTTGTAGACCTAGTTTTGTTCTAAATGATCTTTAGCTTGTTCCAATCCTTGTTCCTATAAAATAATTTTCAAGATCATTTAGAAGGGTTCCAAATTTTTGTAACCCACGGGGTTCCAATTTCCCTGGTTCCATGAATGGTTCCTTCCTATAAATATTCTCCTTCTTCTCTGCATATAGGGTGATCCCTCTTTCCTTTTTGGCTTTGAGAATATAATACAAGTTGTAATCATTTGTCTTATGTATAAGATTTCAACATGTTTGTACTTCTATCATATTGTCTCCATTTGAGTTTTGAGCTTATTGATTAGAGCATCAAGGGTGTTTTAGTCTTTCTATTTGCATTTCCTATGAGTTTGCAATAGAGCTATTTTTGTAGAAGCAACCGAGTTTAGGACTGGTTTTTAGATGTGTATGAGCTGGGGTATCAAAGATGTCTCATGCTTGTCTTTTAGTGGATGTTGATTAATGTATTGCTTATTTCTTAGGTCTCTTCTAAGGGGAGGGTTAAAATCCTTTGACTAGGTGATAGCATATCTGAGTACACAGGTGGATTGTTCAAGTATGGTTTGATCAATGGTGTATGTTTGGTGTAAGGAACCAACATATTAGGATGTGTTGTCTTCTTATTTCATAGCTCTGTTGCAGTGAGGTATTTGACTCTGCTGCCCATTGGATAAGGCACTGGTCTCTAAAAGACTTAGGGTATTTCAGGGGTCCATTCAACCCAACATCAATCATTGAAATGAAACACCTTTCCCTTTCATGTTGGTAGTAGGTAGTAGAGGCCCATTCTAGTTTTCAGATTCATTCTATGCAAGTAGGACTATTGCATAAGGTTATGGTTTCATTGGGGTACATGATACCTATAGGGATCTGAATGCTATTCCACAGTTATATATCTGCAGGCCTTTTGTTTATCAAGAAGAGTCATGAGTGTGCAGATAAGGCAATACCTGCCTGAGTGATGTGGAGCTCAAAGAAGGAGGATTTATTTCAATCTTCATAAATTGGCCCTTTTTCTTGTTAGACTTTGGAGCGGTTACTAACAAGTTTGTCAATCATAGTGTAAACCTAACAGTGTGGAAAAAGTGGAACCAACATGCTGGGTGGAAGATTAGATCTGATAGAAAGGATACATCTGTGTGGACCCGTGATTAGGCTTAGGCCAGACAATACAGAAGCATACATCTATGGACCCAATGTTGATGGGGAGAATGCTTTGTTTTTTATTGGAAAATGATGGGGTTCAAAGTTAGTCATGATGATCAAGGATAGTCGACAATTGATATTACTGAAGTGCAAGGTTGGGTAGGACAAGATTTCTGATCAAAATGCTACTGTAGGACTAAAAGGATATGTATAATAGGAGACGATGATATGTACAATAGATGGGAAGATATTTACAGTGGCTATGTACAGAAGCTCGGGATTAGGATGTACAAAGAACCTGGGGATGAAGCTAAAGCTTCAAAGATATGCAAGATGATGCCCCAGTTGGGCTGGAAAGCCAAGATGGACTGATGGTGGATGATGTGCCCTGAAAGGACATAGATTTGGGAAGGACACATCCTAATGATGATGATTGTATTGAGATCAAGGCTTGCTACAAGACTAAGGATGTGATTGGATTGGTTGGCTTGATCTTGGATGTTTGATAATTGGAAGATATGGATAGTTTTGGAAGATGGCTTGCAATGTTTGGAGATGGATGAATGGCATTGGATTACATGGGGGTAGCCAATAACTAGACACCAATGATAAGGGAAGACACCAAGAAAGGGAAAGATGGAGGAAATGCTTAGGGATCAATGCTAGAGGAAAATGTTGAGGGATCTGGTTAGAGAAATGTTGGGAGATTTGGATTTGGATGGAGGAACTTCTTAGGAGACTTGGATGCCAGGTTTTCTTGAGGATTGGATAGAGGAATGCTTGGGGAGATTGGCTGGAAGATTTGCTTGAGGATTGGAAGATGGAATGCTGGAGGAACCGCTGAGTGATCTGGATAGGGGAATGCTTGGGGATTTGGATGGTGGATTTGCTTGAGGATTTGGGAGATGGAAGATTTTGGATGAAATATAGTCTCCAAGGAATATGTCACCAAGGAAAAAGATGCCCCCTGCTTAGGATAGTTCATGTATTTCAGAGACATTAGGATGGGGTATGATTGGATAGAAGATATGCCAACAAGAGGATGAGGAAGTAGATGGAGGATAGGATGAATGGATTGGATAGAGGATATGTAGTTGAAAGGTGTGATGGATGCCAAGAAGGTGCCACAAAAGCATGTATACTTGGTCATCTTTGTTTTGTCATCAAGATCCAAAGGAGGATGAAGGAAGTGAGAGACAAATGGGATGGAGGAGATGATGGATAAGATGGTGATAGAAGGGAATGGCCCCCAACTGCAGAAAGGAATTGGGGGGACTTACACATGATGCCTATTTGCCAGGTTTTCATCATGGTACTTGTCCAAGGCACTTGAATTGCCAAGTTTTCACCATTGGATGAATGTTTTTCTCTTTTTCTTTTCTTTTTTGATATTTTTCTCTGATTTTTCCAATTTTTATGGATTTTTCTAATTTTTTGTTGACTAGATGTTGACCTTCTGATATTCCAATGTGTTGCTGACTTTCTTTGCTAACCTTCTGATTTTCTTGTATGTTGGTACAACTTCTCTAGGATGGATGGATTTATGCAAAGGCACAGATTGGATGGGGTAGATGAGACATATGGTGGTAGAAAATATTTGGATGGAATGATAGGAATTGATTTTGATAGGGGGATGCTGTTAGGACCAACATTGGCACATGTTGTGAGGAAGATGGATGAAGTGGATGGGTTGCGGAAGACAGATGTGGAAATGATGGAGGATTTGTGCTAGGAGATCTTGTATTTTTGGGTCCCAAAATGGATTTAGGAGATGGAGGAGAAGACTGAGTAGCTGGTGGATTTGTAATTTTGGATGCCATTGTGGATATTTCTTTTAGATGCATTACATCTTTTTTCTTTGGGATCCACATCATCTTTGCTTTAGCTTTGGTGGGCCTTTGTGGCCATTGGTATGCATCAGATTTTGGTTTTTCTTTGCTGAGCCTTAGCAGCCATGTAGTGGATTTTTCTTGTGCTTTGTTGGGCCTTTGTGGCCATTGGGATGCATTAGATTGCTTGATTGAATTTTTCTTTTCTTGAGCATGTCATTTAGACTGGACATGGCAATCTTTGGATTTTTGTGGATATTTCCCTTCATACATCTTGGATATGGCATCCAAATTGCAAGGAGCATTGGAACAAATATGAGGAGATATGTAGGATGGAGGAATTATGGATGGAGAGATAAATGGAGATTGGTAGATAGGAGATATCGGCATGTGCCTTTGTTGATCCTGACGAGGGATGTTTGGATTTTGGATGGACAATTGAGTAGGATAAGATGGGGGATGATATTTTGGGATGGAAGGGCCCAAAATGGATTTGGTATGTAGAGGATATGTGTTGGAAGATTTTGGGACATAGGGACCCAAAATGGATTTGGAGAATGAAGGAGGAATGTGATAGGTTGTCCCCAGTTGTAATGATGGAGGAGGAGGAATAGTGTTGTATGCTTTGGAAGATGTGATGGTGGGTTTGGAAGGATACTTGAATTTAGCTTTAGTTGTACCAACATTTCTAGAGGAAGTTCCTTCTTTAGATGTGTGACCAACTCCACATGATTTTGGATGTTTCTTGTCTTGAATGGGCTCTAGATTTCCTTGTTTATGAGTGCCTAGGCCTTTTCCTTGATAATTCCATTTCTTGAGCATTTTATCCAAACAAGGATATTTCTAACTTGGGGAATATGATAAACATCCAGCTTCTAGTTCCCTGATGGAACATATGGATCTTATTGCTTCTGCTTCAAGTGGGCTACCTCTAACAAATGTAAGTGGACCAAGAGGATAGAGTGATGGAAATGGGATAGTTTGAATTGGATAATCCTCAAGTAGAGAGGATGGAATGATGGGGTTTTGACTGGGATTGGGAGAGGGTAATGGATCTTTAGCTGGAGGAATTGGGATGATAGGATTTTGGGTTGGGGGTGATGGAAGCAATAGAACATGCAATAGAGGAAGTGAAGGGATTGCATCTTGATTTTCTTCGATGGATACTTCAACATCCTTTTGGACAAGATCTTGACATGATAGGGTTTGTATGGATAGAGTGTTAGGGGATGTATGGATGGACTCTTTAGATGGAGTGGATGGAAGGATAGGAGATTCTACAACTATGATATCTGGAAGAAGAGTGAACTCTTGAGGCTCATTGGATGTGTTTTGGATGATACTAGTGTTATGAAATCTAGATCGTCCTATAGAGAATATATATGAGGCTGTACTGAAATAGATTACCATTGTGATTGATCTTTTCACCAGCCATGTATATATATTTATATCTTTTGAATAGTCATGTCTTGAAGAGTCATGACCATATAATAATATAATATGACAATTATGGTAATAACCATAATTGTCTACTATAACCATAATTAACACTAATATATACCATATTATATAATATATAAATATAAATCACAATTCTTCATTAACAATAATATATATATATATATATATATATATATATATATATATATATATATATATATATATATATATATATATATATATATATATATGAATGAAGCTATATCTTAACACTCCCTCTTAGCGAGTGAGTATTAAATACCAAAAGTCTATCATGACATTCACCACTTCGGGACACACAAGTTAATGTAGTCTCGTCATGAAAATAGACTTGAATATCATGATCTCCGCACAGTCGGGACACACAATTAAGTAGTCTATCATGATATAGTTTCATTATTACACATCCAGTAATAACAAGAGTCAAGATCTTTGCACAGTCGAGACACACAATTAAGTAGTCTATCTTGACACTTTGGTTAACCATTTACAAGATCGTCACCTTGAAATGTTAACCCACACACAAATGATCATTTTCACACAATATTGCAATATAATTTTTTATATTTATTCATGAATAAAAAACTATGGCTCATCCAGAGAGTGGAAACCGAGACTTCCACCTTAGAATTGTCTACCAGTCATGACAATTTAAAACCAACAACTCAATGTTGTCTAGCCATGATAAGGTTATTACACAACAAGTAATAACATAGTATTCAAGATACCTTCTTTTCACCTAATAAGGTTTTATTCCTCAACATACCAAGGTTATCTGAAGGTACACAATCTTCTTTCTAGCAAGACGCTTGGTAAGAGTATCGATTGTTTGTTCTTTAGTGAGGATGTACCTCCACTGAATTACAATTGTTTGCACAATCTCATAGTCTTGGTGAATTCTGAGCTTACAAAGTATACACCATCTTGACATGGTACACTACCTCTGAATTTGTATGACCAAGATCCTGGGGTGCCAACTTATTTTGATCTTCTAGCTTCTTCCTCTAACATATAGCCTTCTCACATGATAATGATCATAATTCTCTACTACAAGAAAAATTTCTTGATTACTAGAGAACCAACAAAACATGGTCTACTCCCTCTGAATCAAGATCCTTGAATGTTCAATGATGCAGATCCTTTAAATTCTCCATCTATCATGAAGGCATACCCTGTTTATATACTCAACTTAGTGTCACTGCAGGATGTCATTTCATACTTTCCTTCCTGAGAGAACCAATACGAATAATCTAAATAGTCATAAGGTTACATTGGCTAGCATAAGATGCATTTGATCTTTTCCAAGGCCACAATATTAACACTCCCTCTTGGACTCGAGAGAAGATAATAAAGACCTCTAGTATTCTATCCACGTGCATCTCATCGGTGATTCTATCCACAAGTTCCCACTATTATAATCTTAGATTTGTTTTACCTTCAATTGTGAACTCCCTCTTAATCAATATGATTGAGATTGTCATAAGTTAACTAGACCATATGCTCCCTCTGAAACTCAAGTTCATCAACTTCTTGACCTCTTGAAAATGTCAGACTTTCTCTGAATCTGAATTTCATATGCTTTTGTGAAAGTATGTCAGAGATAGATTACAAATAGTTTATAAAGCTAAACTATCTCGTACGAAAATACAAATGATAGAAGCATACAAGATTTATTATTTAATGAATTACAAACTGAAAATTCATATGCATTTAATAAAGCATGGAATACTTATCTTAAATTTCAAATATTTTCAAGTATTTCCTTTCGTAAGGTGAGCCCATTAATATGATACTTGTATCCATCATCCTTCTTTATAACTTAGATAGTTGGGATAATTACCTTAATTTATCCTTCTTACTTCATCGAATGATGCTATGCATGATATAAATGATGTGTGTAACCAATTTATAATGCTTTCAAAAATGTTTTTCTATGCCAATTCAAATATGCAGATATGTTGGTGAAATGTTCTGTTGTTTTCAATAATTATCAGAGTAAGTTTGATCTCCCTCTTTTGTTCTGACCAATCTAGATTTGTATCACCCTCCAATCTGTTCTCCACTCCATTGCATAATACATATATCATCCATACCTCCTAGGTATCAAAACATCAGTAAATTTCAACAATATGTGCATCCCATAGAGCACAATCACAAGATCCCTATATCAACCTATTAATGAAATATGTACATATCCACAAACTCCCGTAGTGAACAAAGGTTCTCTGCGACCTTTATCCAGCAGCGATCAACCAATAAGCAAATAAGACCTTATGTCTTCCCTTGTATTTTATACTTTATTTTGATGCGATCTTGTAGCTATATAACGTGATCCTTCTTCAATGTAAGTTTGTGACAAATAATATGCTATGATTTATATACTATGACCTTATGTGATCTGCAATTATATATCTATTCACAACTTGGTGTAGTTGTCAAAATGTAATTGATTTTGTTGTTATCCAAATAAATGGAGGTCACTGCTATATTTGATGTATGATTTATGCAAGAATGATTTTTGATCTATATCAGTTTTACACTTTTGATATGTAATTTAAATTCCAATATAAAGTATGTAATATGAGTTTCTTATAGTGATTGTCTGATCTGAACTTTATTCCTGTCAATGTATGTACGGTACCTTATAGAAATCTTGAATTATATGTCACTAGTTTGTGCTAAAAAGATTATTGCTTCAAGAGCATGATCTAACTAAGGATAAAATCATGCACTATTTATTTCCAGTCAATGTCTTTCTAAACATGCTCCTCCATTACAGCCACCTTCAAATATGGTAATTGTCTCTGTAATTACTAGAGCAATATTTAGGAGGACGCATTAGTCTTTTTACCTACACAAGACTCCATGTTGGCAACTTGATGCTTGGTATGAAATTTGACTTATGTAGAGAATATATCTCTATAGCAACACAAGAGATATATGATTCTTTATTGGCTACGATGATATAGTTATAGACTTTTCT
The DNA here is from genome assembly GCA_027943335.1 of Chamaecyparis obtusa. NCBI lineage: Eukaryota > Viridiplantae > Streptophyta > Pinopsida > Cupressales > Cupressaceae > Chamaecyparis > Chamaecyparis obtusa. The sequence continues at coordinate 1,380,202 of BSBK01000188.1, read as the reverse complement.
GATCTGTCCACTTACTACTTCTTGTATTGTTTGTTCTACGATGAAAGAGTGAGAATTCACACTTCTATTCCAGCGTGTATATTGAAAAGATCATGATCTTTCCCCGAGCTATATTTTTGGTATGTATTTCCCTTTGGTCAATTTGCTTTAGTGAAAGACTTTTTGAATCTCTGTTGAATATCCCTGTTTGGATGCTTGATCAAACTCATCTTCTATTCATGTGGCTGAGACAAAGTTGCTGACTGTGTTAGCGTCTATGATTTCTGATTGGAGGACTCTTTGATCTCTTTGAGTGTGCTCTAGTTTTCTTGTGTTGTCAAATATATCCGGCATGAATTCATCAAACTTGGGTAGTAATGAAAATATATTGAACCTTTCTAAGGTTGGCTCTATGCTTCTGCAACCCACTCTCATGACACCTTCAGGGAAGAACTTTAAACAAGCCTGGAGGAAGTGATCCAAACCCTGGTTCTTGTATGTCACCACCAGTGCAGGTCCTGAGGGAAATGTATCTGTAGATAACGCTATCTGTAATTGTATGTATGTTCTCTAAAATTTCTTTATCCTCTGTGTAGTTTACCAGGTGCTAACGTTTTCTTGCTCCAATGCTGAGTTGTTTGGGTCGATGAGTATTATTTGGGTGAGCATTGCCGTATCAAATATATTTCCTCATTTCCTAATTGTTCATTGTTGTTGTTTACTTGCATCTTTCATTTAGCCATTGCCCAGCCAAACCATGAGACACATATTACAAGATTCCAATGAAGGTTTATAAACCCTCCCATAGCAAATATATATTGGCAATCCTTCATAATCCAAATTTCGATACGCTCCTGTTCTTGAAGAATGATTTCATGCAAACAAACAATTTGCCTTCTGAATATATTTTATTCTCTTATAGGCACTAATACATTTGGGGTCATTTTGCGACGGCTATGTGTCGCAATTGCGACAGCTATGTGTCGCAATAGCAACACCCATAGACGTCGCTGTTTTTTAGTCACAAATTGCGACGTCTATGGGTAGCCGTCGCAATTGCGACACATATCCCGTCGCAATGTGACTAAGATTTGTTAGCGGCATGGCCGTCGCCCCCCCGTCGCATGGCTTCGGAGGGCCGTCGTAATCACGACGGACCTCCCAAGCAATTGCGGCGGGCGCCTGCATCGCATTGCGACGGGTTGTCGTCGCAATTGCGACGCCCGTGGGTGGATTAAAAAAAAAAAATTAATTTAATACATTGCTAATGAACCACATTAATGCTTTTTTCTTTCAACAAATGAGGACAGCCACTATAAAGACAACATGATAATGTACACTCACTGTAAGGACAGTCACAAATGAGGACATCTCACAGTGACTGTCCCTAGTGTAATTGCCACTTGAATGTATTGCTATTCAGCCACATTAATGCTTTTCTTCTTCAACAAATGAGGATAGTCACTGTAAAGACAACATGATAATGTACACTCACTGTGTACTTAATGCTTTTCTTCTTCAACAAATGAGGATAGTCACTGTAAAGACAACATGATAATGTACACTCATTGTGTGTGTACACAGTGAGTGTACATTATCATGTTGTCTTTACAGTGACTATCCTCATTTGTTGAAGAAGAAAAGCATTAATGTGGCTGAATAGCAATACATTCAAGTGGCAATTACACTAGGGACAGTCACTGTGAGATGTCCTCATTTGTGACTGTCCTTATAGTGAGTTTACATTATCATGTTGTCTTTACAGTGAGTGTACATTATCATGTTGTCTTTACAGTGTCAATATATGCATTATTACTTAAACTGAAGAGTACTCTAAATAATATGTCATTGTGGAGTTCTGATTGCTTCCAATTTGATATACGCTTGTTCTACTTATGTATCCAGCATCATGTAAGAAAAGTTGATGCTTTTAAATAGATTCATTTAGCCATGAAATGTCTGTGCATGTTACATACAAGATTCCAAGGCCCAAAACTGATTACTCATTATAATTCATGTACAGAATGATAATCAACCACAACGAGGCATGCGTAGGCGCTGCTTAGATTTTGAGGCATCAGAAGCTCGTAGAAGAAACTTGACCAATGGCTCATGTAATGCAACAAACTTATTGCCTAAAACAGGAGCATTGGTAACCACAGATGATGGTTTTGAAAAGAACACTTCACCATCAATGTCACGTGAGGGAACTGCAATTTCTGATGGCAAGTAACTTGTAGTATATAAGAGAGATGCAGGTACAGATGCTGGGAATACATTGCTAATGAACCACATTAATGCTTTTTTCCTTCAACAAATGAGGACAGTCACTTTAAAGACAACATGATAATGTACACTCACTGTAAGGATAGTCACAAATGAGGACATCTCACAGTGACTGTCCCTTGTGTAATTGCCACTTGAATGTATTGCTATTCAGCCACATTAATGCTTTTCTTCTTCAACAAATGAGGATAGTCACTCTAAAGACAACATGATAATGTACACGGGCTGTAAGTGTACATTATCATGTTGTCTTTACAGTGACTGTCCTCCTTCAAGTGGCAATTACACAAGGGACAGTTACTGTAAAGGCAACATGATAATGTAGAGAAACGTTGTCATTTGTATTTTCAACAGTGCCGAGAGAGATTCCCTCCGCGAAATCACAGCTACAATTTCTGAGTACGTTGGGTTTATTTTTCTTTTGTCATTATTATGTAATCTGGTATTCAGTTGTTACAGAGCTAAAATACCCAGAAATGAGGACATATCTATGTTGAATTTATTGTTAGCGGCTTTGGTTATTTAGAAGTTTAATTTTATTTGTTCATCTTTCAAGCACAAACGTTTTGTGGACCGTAACATCTTCATTGTTTCGGGTATGCAATGAAACAGCCGTAACTTGCAACTACCTTCACAGTACTTGTGTACATTATCATGTTGTCTTTACAGTGACTGTCCTCATTCAAGTGGCAATTACACAAGGGACAGTCATTGTGAGATGTCCTCATTTGTGACAAGGACAGTCACACATGAGGACATCTCACAGTGACTGTCCCTTGTGTAATTGCCACTTGAATGTATTGCTATTCAACCACATTTATGGGCCCGTTTGGACCACAGCACATAGTAGCATCTACAGAGAAGAATATCCCAGGTGTAACAAGTTGTAAGAATATACCAACAGTTCTAAGAAGTTCCCTAGCACATAGTAGCATCTACAGAGAAGAATATACAACATGAGGGCAGCCACTGTAAAGACAACATGATAATGTACACTCATTGTATGTGTACATTATCATGTTGTCTTTACAGTGACTGTCCTCATTCAAGTGGCAATTACAGAAGGGACAGTCATTGTGAGATGTCCTCATTTGTGACAAGGATAGTCACACATGAGGACATCTCACAGTGATCGATTGTCCCTTGTGTAATTGCCACTTGAATGTATTGCTATTGAACCACATTAATGCTTTTCTTCTTCAACAAATGAGGACAATCACTCTAAAGACAACATGATAATGTACACTCATTGTAAGGACAGTCACAAATGAGGACATCTCACAGTGACTGTCCCTTGTGTAATTTCCACTTGAATTACACAAGGGACAGTCATTGTGAGATGTCCTCATTTGTGACAAGGATAGTCACACATGAGGACATCTCACAGTGATCGATTGTCCCTTGTGTAATTGCCACTTGAATGTATTGCTATTGAACCACATTAATGCTTTTCTTCTTCAACAAATGAGGACAGTCACTCTAAAGACAACATGATAATGTACACTCACTGTAAGGACAGTCACAAATGAGGACATCTCATAGTGACTGTCCCTTGTGTGATTGCCACTTGAATGTATTTCTATTCAGCCACATTAATGCTTTTCTTCTTCAACAAATGAGGATAGTCACTCTAAAGACAACATGATAATGTACACGGGCTGTAAGTGTACATTATCATGTTGTCTTTATAGTGACTGTCCTCCTTCAAGTGGCAATTACACAAGGGACAGTCACTGTAAAGGCAACATGATAATGTAGAGAAACGTTGTCATTTGTATTTTCAACAGTGCCGAGAGAGATTCCCTCTGCGAAATCACAGCTACAATTTCTGAGTACGTTGGGTTTATTTTTCTTTTGTCATTATTATGTAATCTGGTATTCAGCTGTTACAGAGCTAAAATACCCAGAAATGAGGACATATCTGTGTTGAATTTATTGTTAGCGGCTTTGGTTATTTAGAAATTTAATTTTATTTGTTCATCTTTCAAGCACAAATGTTTTGTGGACCGTAACATCTTCATTGTTTCGGGTATGCAATGAAACAGCCGTAACTTGCAACTACCTTCACGGTACTTGTGTACATTATCATGTTGTCTTTACAGTGACTGTCCTCATTCAAGTGGCAATTACACAAGGGATAGTCACTGTGAGATGTCCTCATTTGTGACAAGGACAGTCACACATGAGGACATCTCACAGTGACTGTCCCTTGTGTAATTGCCACTTGAATGTATTTCTATTCAACCACATTTATGGGCCCGTTTGGACCCCAGCACATAGTAGCATCTACAGAGAAGAATATCCCAGGTGTAACAAGTTGTAAGAATATACCAACAGTTCTAAGAAGTTCCCTAGCACATAGTAGCATCTACAGAGAAGAATATACAACATGAGGGCAGCCACTGTAAAGACAACATGATAATGTACACTCATTGTATGTGTACATTATCATGTTGTCTTTACAGTGACTGTCCTCATTCAAGTGGCAATTACAGAAGGGACAGTCATTGTGAGATGTCCTCATTTGTGACAAGGATAGTCACACATGAGGACATCTCACAGTGATCGATTGTCCCTTGTGTAATTGCCACTTGAATGTATTTCTATTGAACCACATTAATGCTTTTCTTCTTCAACAAATGAGGACAGTCACTCTAAAGACAACATGATAATGTACACTCATTGTAAGGACAGTCACAAATGAGGACATGTCACAGTGACTGTCCCTTGTGTAATTGCCACTTGAATTACACAAGTGACAGTCATTGTGAGATGTCCTCATTTGTGACAAGGATAGTCACACATGAGGACATCTCACAGTGATCGATTGTCCCTTGTGTAATTGCCACTTGAATGTATTGCTATTGAACCACATTAATGCTTTTCTTCTTCAACAAATGAGGACAGTCACTCTAAAGACAACATGATAATGTACACTCATTGTAAGGACAGTCACAAATGAGGACATCTCACAGTGACTGTCCCTTGTGTAATTGCCACTTGAATTACACAAGGGACAGTCATTGTGAGATGTCCTCATTTGTGACAAGGATAGTCACACATGAGGACATCTCACAGTGATCGATTGTCCCTTGTGTAATTGCCACTTGAATGTATTGCTATTGAACCACATTAATGCTTTTCTTCTTCAACAAATGAGGATAGTCACTCTAAAGACAACATGATAATGTACACTCACTGTAAGGACAGTCACAAATGAGGACATCTCATAGTGACTGTCCCTTGTGTGATTGCCACTTGAATGTATTTCTATTCAGCCAAATTAATGCTTTTCTTCTTCAACAAATGAGGATAGTCACTCTAAAGACAACATGATAATGTACACGGGCTGTAAGTGTACATTATCATGTTGTCTTTACAGTGACTGTCCTCCTTCAAGTGGCAATTACACAAGGGACAGTCACTGTAAAGACAACATGATAATGTAGAGAAACGTTGTCATTTGTATTTTCAACAGTGCCGAGAGAGATTCCCTCCGCGAAATCACAGCTACAATTTCTGAGTACGTTGGGTTTATTTTTCTTTTGTCATTATTATGTAATCTGGTATTCAGCTGTTACAGAGCTAAAATACCCAGAAATGAGGACATATCTGTGTTGAATTTATTGTTAGCGGCTTTGGTTATTTAGAAGTTTAATTTTATTTGTTCATCTTTCAAGCACAAACATTTTGTGGACCGTAACATCTTCATTGTTTCGGGTATGCAATGAAACAGCCGTAACTTGCAACTACCTTCACGGTACTTGTGTACATTATCATGTTGTCTTTACAGTGACTGTCCTCATTCAAGTGGCAATTACACAAGGGACAGTCACTGTGAGATGTCCTCATTTGTGACAAGGACAGTCACACATGAGGACATCTCATAGTGACTGTCCCTTGTGTAATTGCCACTTGAATGTATTGCTATTCAACCACATTTATGCGCCCGTTTGGACCCCAGTACACAGTAGCATCTACAGAGAAGAATATCCCAGGTGTAACAAGTTGTAAGAATATACCAACAGTTCTAAGAAGTTCCCTAGCACATAGTAGCATCTACAGAGAAGAATAGACAACATGAGGGCAGCCACTGTAAAGACAACATGATAATGTACACTCATTGTATGTGTACATTATCATGTTGTCTTTACAGTGACTGTCCTCATTCAAGTGGAAATTACACAAGGGACAGTCACTGTGAGATGTCCTCATTTGTGACAAGGACAGTCACACATGAGGACATCTCACAGTGACTGTCCCTTGTGTAATTGCCACTTGAATGTATTGCTATTCAACCACATTTATGGGCCCATTTGGACCGCGGCACATAGTAGCATCTACAGAGAAGAATATCCCAGGTGTAACAAGTTGTAAGAATATACCAACAGTTCTAAGAAGTTCCCTAGCACATAGTAGCATCTACAGAGAAGAATATGGGTCAACGAGGTTGACTTCAAAGCCATGCAATCTAATGGTAATAGTAATATCATAATTTGACATACTATCAGAAATACTTCCTAAATAGACTATTCAATCTTATAAGAGATGGATTCATGAGAACTATTATTTATGAAATATGAGTCAATGACTTTAATTAAAAAAATTACACAATCTAATTCTTGTAAAAATATCAAAATTTGACACATTGAAAATACCTTCCAAAAGTATCGTTAATTGATTAATATGAATCACTACTCATGAAATATAATTTTATAAACCTAATCTAAAAACTACACAATAAAAATCTTAATAGCAATATTGTAAGAAACTATTCCCAAAAGCAAGCCTAATAAAATTTGATGAAAATAATTTTTGTTTCACTCAACTTTGACATTCACAACTTCCTCTTTTATTATAATAAGAAAAAAAATGTCTTTTTAGATATACCTCATGAACCATACTCGAATAATCTATCATTTTTCTTCTCAAAAACATATTTGCAGAGCCTGCTTCTTTTACTTGTTTGTACTTTTATCTCTCTGATGGAAAGGGTTCCTTCAGGACACATTTTTCCAAGTTCACTACTTGAGATATTTGAGGAGGGTTCCCCTGCTTGAGTATCCATCCAACCCATATTCGAGTAGTTCTACAATTGCACAGTCTAAATTAATAATACTGACAATTGAATGACGAATGATGATACATAGAATTGATATAAACTAATCCTAAAAACACTAAAACATTATTAATATATTTATATTTCATAAATAAAATTGATATAAAAGATTTGGAAAGATACATTAAAAAATAGAAAAACAGTAATTTATAATAGAAGGAAACTTAAATTGCTATTTAAAAAAAAAACAAGAGTCTTAAATCTTATCATTTTGTTTCATTATCATCCATAAGTACACACCTCTAGCATAATAATTATATTTTACCACCCATAAAATGAAAAAAAGATTTTCACAAGAGAAATTGAAGCTAGATTATAAAAATGAACCATCTTATTGGAAACTGGAACTGTTATCATACCCAAAAGGACTACAAAATTTCACCTTATCATACCCAGATTGTTGCTTTGCCTGGCGGAGGGAAATTTGATCAGTAAAATTGACACAGAGTATGTTGTCTCCATTGTCATGCTGGATAACAAAACACCAACTTTAATGGGCATGTACTGTCCCTTGTGTAATTGCCACTTGAATGCATTGCTATTTGATGCAGGGGCATCCCTAATGCAAGCCAAAGACACCATGATTGAAGGAAGTTGCCATGAAGCCAAGGAGTCAAATCCTATCAATTGGAACATAAGATTTTCACCTTGGAGCTTTGAAGGATTGACTGGTGAAAGGTCCTTTTGATTGACAAATCAGAGTCTTTTTGAATGACAAATCAGAGTCTTTTTGAATGACAATAAATTAGAATAGGAGTTTTAGATGTTTTCTTGGTTTGTAATAAATATTAAGGATTGATTTTATCTCCTTATAAACATCCACTTGTTGGACACAAGACCCCTTGGTGACTTATAAACCTTGGGCATCTTTTGAGTCCTTGGATGAAATGAGCATAGTAAGTGTTTATTAGGTGTCTTTTAGATGTTGTTAAGAAGTTTGAAGGTCCAAAATAACTTTAATAAGGTTCCTAAAGTTTCACAACACATTTTTAACCTTCTCGGCAAAGTTGTTTGCAAAGTTGTAATGCAACTTTAAAAGTTGCTTAGCAAAGTTGACATTTGTTGGATAAACTGTTCTAACCACCTAGATGGTTGAACCAATGTTTGGAGAGCCTATTTTAGGCTTCAAATGGTCGAAGACAGACAGAGAACCAGTATTGTAATCATTTTGCTTTCATAAAAAATAAAAATAACCCTGTTTTAGTGCATTTCTGGTGAAAAACGAACTCTGTACGGCTGTACGGATGGTGGTTGGATGATAAAATTTGCCTGGAAGTTGTAATAGTGACATCTGATGCTTTGGAAGTTGGTTTGATTGATTCTCTTTGTTTTATATCTAAGTTATTTCAAATTTTCTGTGCATTGTTTACAAACCCTCATTTTCAGGGTTTGACTGATGTAAAGACCTTAACTCACGTTTCAACCATTGGAATTCCTTCTTCCTTGGTGGAATGAGAGTTAAGGATGTATATTTGTATATTCTAAAAGCCCTGACTACTCTGCATCACTATTGAACCACATTAATGCTTTTTTCCTTCAAGTGGCAATTACACAAGGGACAGTCACTGTGAGATGTCCTCATTTGTGACAAGGACAGTCACACATGAGGACATCTCACAGTGACTGTCCCTTATGTAATTGCCACTTGAATGTATTGCTATTCAACCACATTTATGGGCCTATTTGGACCACGGCACACAATAGCATCTACAGAGAAGAATATCCCAGGTGTAACAAGTTGTAAGAATATACCAACAGTTCTAAGAAGTTCCCTAGCACATAGTAGCATCTACAGAGAAGAATATACAACATGAGGGCAGCCACTGTAAAGACAACATGATAATGTACACTCATTGTATGTGTACATTATCATGTTGTCTTTACAAGGATAGTCATTTGTGACAAGGATAGTCACACATGAGGACATCTCACAGTGATCGATTGTCCCTTGTGTAATTGCCACTTGAATGTATTGCTATTGAACCACATTAATGCTTTTCTTCTTCAACAAATGAGGACAGTCACTCTAAAGACAACATGATAATGTACACTCACTGTAAGGACAGTCACAAATGAGGACATCTCACAGTGACTGTCCCTTGTGTGATTGCCACTTGAATGTATTGCTATTCAGCCACATTAATGCTTTTCTTCTTCAACAAATGAGGATAGTCACTCTAAAGACACAATGATAATGTACACGGGCTGTAAGTGTACATTATCATGTTGTCTTTACAGTGACTGTCCTCCTTCAAGTGGCAATTACACAAGGGATTTGTGTTTTCATTTGTGTTTTCAACAGCGCCGTAACCCTCCGCGAAATCACATCGGGATATAAGGGCAAAACAAACAAGAATGTTGTCATTTGTATTTTCAACAGCACCGAGAGAGATAAACAAACTTAAAACTCAGACTTAAGAAAGATGAAGGCAATGCTTCAAAAGGCCGATGCCCTAAATATGGGAAAACACAATACCACCATTAAACGATGCCCTAGTCACCGTATCAATGCTGCCAGCTCCGTACCAGTATGCTGACTGCTCACTTTCATCCTGTGATAAAGGTAACTTCATTAATCATACTTGAAATGGCAGCATACGAACTAAAGCTGATGAACATTTATAAACTAAAAGTTTAAAACTACAGATTACAAATGTAGTAGTTTCATACGAAAAGAACTTGATGTCTGAAATTTACCATTAGAAGTATCCAAAGGAATACCACAGTACTGTTGAACTTGGAGAATCGGAGATGATCTACACAGCAAGGTTCAACAACTGTAAGGATTGTTACACCATCTTTAGCATTTGAATACATTTTCTCCTTGGCTTCTGGTGGATCCTCAAAGACCCCCAATGACGTTTTCCCTACAATTATCAATTGTTTGTCAGTATGAGATATTAATAAATAAACATTAATCACAATATTAGGCAAACAATGTTCTTGATGTCTGAATCTAAATCACAGAAAGCTCTAATAAAGCAGTTCTCAGTTTCACATTAAACTAAGTTTCAATTTCAAATGGTTATAATAATTTTTGCAAGTTATAAGTAGCTGGTTACAGTATATGACATAAAAAGAAAAAAAATCATTTCTATTCTTTTCTTCTTTTTCTCTTTCAACGAAGCTTTTGCACCACACAAATGCATACCAAGAATTTCTCAGGAGGTTTCAAGACCATTGCATACCAAACTTCTTCTCTGTAGATGCTACTGTGTGTCGTGGTCCAAACGGGTCCAAATAGACCTAGTGACTCTAGTAGGTCTCCAAAACCTGTTCTGCAGCAATAACTCTTCAATTTGACAAAGGACCTTATGAACTTATATGTTTTTTGAGTACCCTTTTTGATGTTCTAACATTCCTCCAACTCCCAGACCTTGACTCCACTCCAGCATATCAATGTCCTTATTGAGTCCGCAGACCTAATGCATGCCTTTGGGTGTGGGTTCCAAAACAAGGCATTGAAAATGGGTGCATGAAACCAAGATCAGAGTTTGAAGATGTCCACCATGCTCTAAAGATCTAGATTCAACAAGGTTTGAGGTCCTTTACTTGCCGCTACCCTCTGATCTTGCATAATCCATCAACTCCTAGTCAAGAACATTGAGATTCTTGACCTAGGGCTTGCTCTTGAAATTCTCTGGCTTAGTATCCTGTTCCAAAGCTTTTAAAATATGAAAATAAACCCCCTTAACTTGCATTTTACAAAGAACAGAGGATATCCTATGGTTTATTTGCAAGTTAAGGCCATTTGAATGCAATAACCCAAAAAATGAGGGTTTGACAGAACAACAGATAAGAAAAAGGAATAACTTTGATATAAGGTGTCTTGAATCTACCAAATAAACTCTCAAAGCATAAGATATAAATACTCTAACTTCCACACTGGTCTGCCCTCCCTTTCACATCCATACACTGTACAGTGCTTGAAGGAAATGCACAAAAAAGGCTCTGAAATAGTGGCTCTATCTGACAGAGAGTCCATGCTAGGCTTCATGACTAACCTAGAGCACATTCCTTGTTATGGAGGAAGTTTGAATGGTGAAGAACTTATGGAATGGATAGAGGACCTAGATAACCATTTTGACTACAAGTATCTTATTAATAACCATTTTGACTACAAGTATCTTATGGATAGAGGACCTTGATAACCATTTTGACTCATTTAGTATCTTATTGAGCTTCACTTTATTTCGAGAATATAGTTTAATATTCTCTACTAAACAGGGCCAACCACGTGAAGGTGGAAGCTCATTTGGCCCCACCCCCCTCCCCCTAACATCACTCTACATTCCCCGTTAACATCTAACATTCATTCATTCTTTCAATTATTAATAAAATGTAACATTCAATCAATATCACATGATAACATTCATTAACACATTATATTCGTTAACACACAACATTCATCAATATGAAAATAAACACATAATTCATGAACATTCATTAGCACATAATTAAATTCATTGAGACATAAAATTCAGTCATTATCAATTAAGGTATTTAGATGACAATCATTTCTTTTTTCTCTTTCTAATTTTTTTTTCTATGTAAGCTCTAAGAGGAGCATCAGTGTTATCATCAATACCCCCCTCATCAGTTGTTTTGTTCTTTGTTCTTGATGATCTCAAATTCCTATGCTGCTGCAAAGGGGGGTCCTCTACAATAACAAATAAAAGAGTTAAATTTAAAATATTTAATTATAATTGTTACAAGTATTTAATTATTTTAAAGAACATAACTGTGGCGCTCTTTAATTACCTGATCTGGCCACATCATTTTGTCTAGACTCAACCTCAACATGCTCATGAGCACCGACCCCTCGATCCTCTACAGTTGCTATACAAAATGTTACATTAATCCAAACACCAATTGTAATTACATATAAAATTTTTAATAGCAAATGTATACCTCCACCACTAGGATGCACATCATGCGAACCTTCATTATGCATAGATTGTGTAGAAGGATTGTCAGGCTGCATTCCAATATCCTACACATTGTTATCATTGCTTTCTTAAAACAGATATACTCACTTTATATTAGAACTTAACATCAAATAGACTAATTGGTAAAGTATTCAATTTGAAATAAATTTCATTTAGCTTATTTACCTGTGGCTCAGATGCATCATTATTTGAACCTTGCACACTGATTTCAGCTCGTAGCCGTTCAGCCACGGCTCTATAGCCTTGTTGGAAGCCAATTCTCTTGTCCTCTTCTGTGAGGCATCTATTGAACTCTGACCCCTACATTTTTTCTTGGTATGGTGAATTTTACTTGCATTGTTTGATCAAAACAAATTTCCTTGCAATATATAAAAAAAATTGATACAAGTTTTCATTTACTAATACTTACAACTCGTGCTTGAAGTTTGGAAAAACCACCAGAGCCGAGCTTGTGTGTCCCGTGCTTTTCTAATCTTGCCTTTGTTGCCTTTGATGTGTCAGGCAATCTATGAAAAGTTTGAAATATGTTAGAGACCAGTATAGGAAAAATTTAGAGGTTAATTAGTACATAATTACATTCTCAAAAGTATCACATACCTTGCTCTACTCTCTACTGGCGTAATTCCTTTTTTCATGTCGGCTTTATACTTTCCATCCAAAATCAAACCCTGCCACTCAGCCTCAAGAACACAGGGTGGACGCTCGTGCCTTGGGTTAACCTCTAAATATTTCCTGTACTGGTCCCTAATATACTTCAAACATAAACCAGCTCTTTCAAGGAGCTTGTTTCTCTCGAATGCACGAGGTCCAAAAAGCTGGGTCATACTATGTACAAGATCATCCTTCAACTTTTTATCTTGGTTATTCCACCTTTTAAGTAAAAAAAAACATGTTAGACTCATAAATGAAGAGAAGCTACCTTTAATATAGTTCAAGAAATTGATGAAAAGGAAAACTATTCTAGCAATGATATGAAATCAAAATAGTGGTTTGGGGTTTTAGTTAGGATATGATGTTCCACCATGTACGTATGGTGGGCCCGAATATCCGCAAACACTCGTCACCAAGTTTTCACCAAAAAATATCATTCCCTACAAAATAATCATGGGATCATTAGTCGATGAAGAGTGATCAAAAACTAAATTACTATTATATCACTATAGAATAATAATAACTTTAAAGTACCTGGAAGTTTGGATACTTTTAAGGGAACGCCTTCATCATCGCTGATGATCAATACGCAATCCTTCACCGTTCCCGTACTAGGAACATGGGAACATCCAGGAAATGATGTTGCATCGGGACTTGTTGCATCTCCTATTGCAAAAAATGAAAACCATTATCAAATGCCTCCAAGAAATAATACTTCAAGGGAAATAAATTGGTGCAGAGCACCCATGGCACAAACACAATCAAGGGATCTACATCGTAAACACATAACACTTAAACACATAACAAAAGAGAGAAAAAGAGGGATTTGTGTACCAGTAGATGGTGCAACAGTTGGTGCATTTAGGCTGTGTGTTGTTGACATGGCAGTCGGCAAGACATTTGTGGCTGTCCTGGATGGAGGCGGCGTTGTCATATCATCATGGAAAGGAGCTGAAGAATAAAATTGTTAGAGCATGCATAAATATAGAACGCGTGGACTAGCATGGACAAGATTGTTAGAGCATTAAAAAAAAAGATTGTTCGAGCATGTATTGTCAATGATTATGATCATTCCTATATATATTCAGTGGAAAACACAAGTGGGGAATGGAACATGTGATCTACCTGAACCACTTGCAATACCGGCCTCATCATGGGAATGGGGTTCAAAATTACGCAAATAACTCTGTAAAGACAATGCATCCATATTTTAATTAATGTCATAAAAGAGCATAACATAAAAACTATTATTGAACTCTTGTAATAATTAAAAATTTCATTAATACTTACTTTAAAGTTTTCAGAAGTGCGCAACAACTCAGCTGCCCTGTCTTTTATTTCCTGAGTCTGAGGATGTATGGATACCAAACGTAGAAGTTCTTTCCCAATTTTCTTTAGCAGCTTTTTAATGGAACCGATCGGGTCATCGGTATCTGCTAAATCAATAAAAAAAGGGTCCACAAGGGGGGACTCCTGAGGGACTGCAGGTTGCTTTCCCTCTCTCCGACCACCGGCCCTCTGTGACAACAATAGTATTAGTATTATCAAAATTACTCCAAAATAATGAAGAAAATAACATTAAAAAAAATAACATTTTGCTTCTATCTAGTTTGCACAATTACAATGAGTTTTACCTGCTCATGTGTAGATGAGCTAGGAATATCATCACCATCACCTTCGTGCGGTTGCTCCATATTGTGCCCCTGTGTCAAAGATCAAGTATAAAAATGTTAGCCAAAAATTTAATAACTAAATGGTATGTTGGAGTCATTGATTAGAAGTTGGTTTAATAGTATGTACCACCCCCATGATAGTAGCCTCGTTTGTATCTATGCGGTTCAAATTGTAATCAATAAGCAGCTCTTCCCCTGCACGTATTGATTTTATCGCACAGATGAATACACGATTTCCCTCGCGCGCCTCAAATATGCAATTGGGTTGCTTTATAGTTGACCCAGGTCGTGTACTATTTATAAAACCCGCAATATTCCCTGTTGCTTTTGGCCTTCCATCAATGTATATAGCCACACTTTTACTTTGATTATTGTCTTGCTGTTGTATATAATTTGTCGAGAGTGCATACCTACGCATACTTTTTTTATATTGAACAATATGCATCCAACTTTTGTAATCGTAACATGGTCCAACATACTCCATCAATTCAGAAACTTTGTTGTAAGACACCTTTATGCCATCCATAGAAAATAGGCCCAAACCATGTAATGATGATGGTGCTATGCGATATATCCTCTCATTAACACAAAAATCAGTGTTTATTGGAGGAAGTTCCTTGGGTACCCAATGTTTCTGTAGATGTTGGTACCTCAAGGGCACCTCGATGTCGCCTTTCGTCTCATCATCATAAGAACATGACCCCCCTTGAGCAAGGAAAAATTTCATGTGTTTATTGAATTTCCTTCTAGTCCTTTGACCTCTAGTTAATCTCCCTATTCTAGATAAACTGCATGTCTCACTTTCCTCTTCTATTCCTATATTTCCCTCACTCGAGGAAGACACTTCTGACAAATACCTATTTTTTGGTACCTGCAAATGGGAGAGATCTTAGAAGACATCAATCTTACTATTGATAAGTGTATTAAATAGACTTTCTATAAGGTGTATTGACTTATACCTGTCGATCCATGAGACTGTGCGGGATGCTCTTGAAAGGGGTTCAATTTCCTGCAAATGTAATTCAATTATCGTGAGCATAATCATATCATAATCATAATCACATCCATCATAAGCATCACATAAAAATTAAAAACATTAAAACGTACACATTATAACACTTATAGCTTTTAAATAGATAATGAATAAACTATGTAACCATTTAAGACAAATATATTTCTATCAAGAAATGAATATTAAATACATTAAGGATTGATGGCATACCTTTAAATTTCATCATCATCATCCTCATCATCATCATCATCATCATCATCATCATCCTCATCATCGTCGTCATCATCATCGTCCTCGTCGTCGTCGTTGTCGTCGTTGTCGTCATCATCAACATCATCATCATCAACATCAACATCATCTTCATCATCATCATCAGTAGCAGCATCATCTTCTTCTTCTTCTTCATGAAAATTTGTCTCAGGAACATCATCCAATAATTGTCGATCGTGATCATCATCTACATCATCTTCTACTTCTTCGCTATCTTCTTCTTCCATCGCATTATACTTTATCGGCCTTCCTCTCGGTTCATGTCTAACAACAAATGACCAACCCGGTTTATGTGAAACCTCTGAGTAAAATACCTGCTCACATTGGCTTGGAAGAACATAGGGCTCATCCCCAACTGGCTCAAACGACCTTGTATTAACCATTGTAAATCTATTATCATGTTCAATAAAAGTTCTATTAGGATCATTTGGATTAAGTCGTAGCCTGTACCATTTGACAACGAAGAGTACTAATTTGAAGGAACTAAAGTCGCACTCAAGTATATCATCCAAAATGCCATAGTATTGATTTTTAGACTCTTGAGGATCTAAGTCATTTCTAGATGAAATATTAGTCACTTGAAAGACTGCAGTTATTCCAGAATCACAAGTTTTCTTCGTGTCATCCAACACTTTGACGCGAAATTTTTGACCATTACAGAACATACCCTTGTGGTGTTTAACCTGCAATAATATGTGAAACATGTCAAAATTATTATATCGTGAGTTGATAAACATACGGGTGATTAATAATTTTGTACGTACCTGGAAATCTCTTAAACCATATGCTAAATCTATTTCCCTTTGCGTAACATTAGAATCTCCATTACGATGAGCTTCTTTAACCAATGAAGATACACCTTCCCATGTTAATGTGTGACCAGAATGTTGACATCGTTCAATCCATACCGTCATCCAATCAAGATTGTTTGCAATATACAAATGTAGTGCATCCCACTCTCGAGCAACTGTACAAAAAAAAAATAGACGACTTACAACCGATTTATTTTGAAGATTAAGAAATAATTTATTACAATAACATCTTATAATTTATTACCTGTCACTTTCCTCAATCTACCTTTCCCCATCAAGTACTCCCCTTTGAATTTTTTAAAAGGGTCGAGATCCCAAATGCGATCTACATAGATATTTGAAGCAAACTTAGGAAGATATTCAGTAATGTACACCATAGTCTGGTATACCATGTATCCCTCTACCATAGAACCCTCAGGATGTGCTCTTTGTCGAACCAAAGCCTTCAAAGATTTCAAGTGCCTCTCAACCATCCACATTGACCTAGTGTGTGCAGGTCCACACAATTCAATCTCCTCAACTTGGTGTATGAGGTAGTGTTCTTGTGCATTGAAAAAAGTTGGAGGTAGACACTTTTGCATTTCACACAATAAATGAGGAATTCTTCTCTTCCAATAGTTTATATCTTCTTTATGGATTTCTTTAGATGACAACCACCTACATTAAGAGATTCAAGTCACAAAAAATATATAAATACGAGACTTTACAAAATAATATACAATAGATTACATAGCAAGAAAAACAAATCGTGAATATAATAAATATATACAACAAATTGAACAGATATTACTGCTTACCTCATGTATTTTCCAAGATCATATATCACTTGTTTGATGTTATTGTTGAAGTGCTCTGGGAGAGATAGAGGTAGCACGTACTGCAGTAATTATAAACCAATCATTTCATTATTTTCTAACATAACATAATGAATAGTACACGTAGTTTATGAATATATTGTAAATACAGAAGAACATAACTTACCTTGATGAAAGTATGCCAATCATGCGTTTTGAGCCCTAGCCCAAATTCACTTTTCTTTGATATGAGATTGCTTATGTTCCCAGCAAATCCTGTGGGAAATTGAATTTTTCGTATGACTTCTTTTATGGCATCACTTTGCTGCTCCGTTAATAACCAAGGAAGGGCACTTATATTAATCTGATCTCTATTGCTATTTGAGTGAATGAAATTCTTCAGTGCATGATTGGATTCATGAATGTCATTGCAAATTTTGACAATTTTTTCTTTGTCACGCCTTCCATCCAGTATTTTCCACAATGTCTCTGTTATATTCTTTCCAACATGCATAAGATCAAACAAATGCACAATTTGTAGGTCCTCGTAGTAGGGCAACCTACTAAATTGTTTGGGATAGCTTTTTAGTCCCTTTGGAAGGTTGTCAGTAGTGCCTTGACGACCTTCATGATCATCAATTACATAATTAGTAAACAAAAATCACAATAGAAATATATAAATTACAAACATAAACCATTAAGTGGAACGACATTACCTCGATGATTAATTCTATTATATTCCAACTTCCATAGGCGAGGTGTCATTCTTCGTGGCTTTGATGTAGTCTCTTCTTTCCCATTGAAAAGATGTTTTTCCATACTTCGATACTTATGATTCCTGTGGAGGAAGTGTCTGTACTCATCAAACACATGCTTTCCTAAACTTTTTGAATGACGAGATTTCATCTTTGGACCACAAACTGGACATGCAAATTTTCCCTTTGTTTGAAGACCTACAAGATAATGATATAATTGGATTATTAAATATGTTGATTTTTATAATTAGAATTATCATGCGCAACTTGAATTCACTATAACATACCACAAAAATGTGTTAGCCCTGGGGCATCATGTATTGTCCATACAAGTATTGCATGGAATTGAAATTGTCTTTGTCCTATTGGTCTAGACACGTCATACATAGTGACACCGTTCCATAACTCCACCAACTCGTCAATAAGAGGCTCAATATATACATTCATATCTTTAACTTGATATTTACCTACTTGAATGAACAGTAACATTACATAATTATTGTGACCATTTTACTGTAAGATTTGTAAGTACATGTAAATTAATAACTATCAAATGATAAAATACCTGGAACAATCATTGCCAACATAATGTGCTCCCTCTTTATTGACATCCACGGAGGAATGTTATTGTTGATAACAAAAACAGGCCACACCGAGCAAACAGATCTCATCTCTCCAAATGGATTGACACCATCCGCTGCCAATGAAAGCCTGAGATTACGAGGTTCTTCTTTGAAGTGTTGCCACTTTTCCTCTATGTGCATAAATGCCGAACCATCCGCAGGGATTCGAATAATGTCATCTCGACTTCTATTGCGTGCATGGTAATCCATAAATTGTGCCAAGCTAGTACACCTGAATAATTGTCGCATCCGTGGAATAATGGGGATGTAACGAAGAACCTTGTGAGGCACCTTTTTTGTTATTCGATCTGTTCGATATCTACTTGTATGACATACAGGGCATTGTGTTGCAAATTCATGTTCTTTATAATATATAATATGATCATTGGGACAAGCATGTATTGCTTGATACTCCATTCCAATATCTTTCATAATAGCAGATAATTCTCGATATGAGCCAGGTAGAATATTTGATGGTGGTAACAAAAACTCGCCTATCAATCTACAGCAAAAAATATAAGTTGTTAATATAAATAATATTAGTGGTACATTATTCACCCTTTGTTAACTATAAAGACATATATGACATACCTTAACATACGTGACATTGTTATGTTGGATAAACCATTCATAACCTTCAAGTTCAACAACAACAATACAGCAGAGAGAAGAGTTGTTTGGGAGTCTTTGTATAGGGGCTCGTATGCCTTCTCAAGTAGAGGTACATCAAGGCTATCATCATCATCATGATCAGATCCGCTTGGACTAAATGTGTCATGGATCAATGTATTTATACCATCATCTTCAATTGTGTTTTCTGGCGCATGATCGTCATCTTCCATGGGATCATTATCTTCACCTTGGATATTCGCACCCCCATGTTCCTCCATATCATGTACTTCCCTGGGGAGATCAACCTATATAAAATTGATTAACATAAATAAACCATGATCTTCAACTCATCATCAAGTGATTTCATATGTATATAAATTGTTAAAATGATATAATGAACAACTTACCAGTGGATGATAGTCATGCCCCCCTTCAATGTGACCATTCTCCCTACAATGTCTCTTAACTGTTTTGATTAGCAATCTTCTACGGTTTAAGCCCTTTCAAATTTTGCAGGGACAATAACATTTTCCATCACCTTTTCTTTTCAAGTTAGACCACAATCTAGCGATTGTCTCCCTATTTTGTTCTTCACTTATATTATCTGACATGATCGTTCTTCGCAGGAAGCAAAAATTGGGCTATGAAAACTTCGGTCTACAACTTTCAGTGACTAAGAAAAATTGTCAAAAGTACACAAATCTTCTTAGACCTATCCTTTAATATTTTAAAAGTCTAGTTAAAATATACATTAGATTAAAAAATATACAATTTTCATGCCTGAGCGCACGGCTACGACTAGTGCAATGGTCTTCTTGCTTAGCTCTAGAAGCTCTCTAGCAATCAAAACATATAAGCTACAAGGCCTAACAGCAATTTCAAAACATATAAGCTACAAGGCAAGACATATTACATGACATGGCAAAAGGATTAAAATATACATTAGATTAAAAAATATACAATTTTCAAACCTGAGCGCGCGGCTATAACTCGTGCAATGGTCTTCTTGCTTAGCTTTAGAAGCTCTCCAGCAATCAAAACATATAAGCTACAAGGCCTAATAGCAATTTCAAAACAAGGGTCATCAAAAGAACCAAAAACAATGTGTGCAAACAATACCTTGTGAAGTGGTATAGACAATTAGAAGATGCTACTATGTGCTAGGGAACTTCTTAGAACTGTTGGTATATTCTTACAACTTGTTACACCTGGGATATTCTTCTCTGTAGATGCTACTGTGTGCCGTGGTCCAAACGGGCCCATAAATGTGGTTGAATAGCAATACATTCAAGTGGCTTACACAAGGGACAATCACTATGAGATATCCTCATGTGTGACTGTCCTTGTCACAAATGAGGACATCTCACAGTGACTGTCCCTTGTGTAATTGCCACTTGAATGAGGACAGTCACTGTAAAGACAACATGATAATGTACACATACAATGAGTGTACATTATCATGTTGTCTTTACAGTGGCTGCCCTCATGTTGTATATTCTTCTCTGTAGATGCTACTACGGGCTAGGGAACTTCTTAGAACTGTTGGTATATTCTTACAACTTGTTACACCTGGGATATTCTTCTCTGTAGATGCTATTGTGTGCTGGGGTCCAAACGGGCCCATAAATGTGGTTGAATAGCAATACATTCAAGTGGCAATTACACAAGGGACAGTCACTGTGAGATGTCCTCATGTGTGACTGTCCTTGTCACAAATGAGGACATCTCACAGTGACTGTCCCTTGTGTAATTAAGTATTGTGGGGAAGCATTCTAAATAACCAAAGCCGCTAACAATAAATTCAACACAGATATGTCCTCATTTCTGGGTATTTTAGCTCTCTAACAGCTGAATACCAGATTAAATAATAATGACAAAAGAAAAATAAACCCAACGTACTCAAAAATTGTAGCTGTGATTTTGCGGAGGGAATCTCTCTCGGCGCTGTTGAAAACACAAATGACAACCCGCTTGATTTCGCGGAGGGAATCTCTCTCGGTGCTGTTCAAAACACAAATGACAACCCGCTTTGTTCAAAACACAAATGATAACCCGCTTGATTTCGCGGAGGGAATCTCTCTCGGCGCTGTTGAAAACACAAATGACTACGTTCCTTTTTTTTTTCGCACTTATATCCCGACCAACATAAGGTCCATTTGTAATACAACATGATAATGTACACTTACAGTGAGTGTACATTATCATGTTGTCCTTAGAGTGACTATCCTCATTTGTTGAAGAAGAAAAGCATTAATGTGGCTGAATAGCAATACATTCAAGTGGCAATTACACAAGGGACAGTCACTATGAGATGTCCTCATTTGTGACTGTCCTTACAGTGAGTGTACATTATCATGGTGTCTTTAGAGTGACTGTCCTCATTTGTTGAAGAAGAAAAGCATTAATGTGGTTGAATAGCAATACATTCAAGTGGCAATTACACAAGGGACAATCACTGTGAGATGTCCTCATGTGTGACTGTCCTTGTCACAAATGAGGACATCTCACAATGACTGTCCCTTGTGTAATTCAAGTGGCAATTACACAAGGGACAGTCACTGTGAGATGTCCTCATTTGTGACTGTCCTTACAATGAGTGTACATTATCATGTTGTCTTTAGAGTGACTGTCCTGATTTGTTGAAGAAGAAAAGCATTAATGTGGTTCAATAGCAATACATTCAAGTGGCAATTACACAAGGGACAATGTCATGAGCCGTGACATATTGAACTTAGTATAATAATAAAATGATTAGATGATATATAATAATCTATTATTAATGGTATATAACAATAATATATAATTATTATCAAAAGATAATAATAATATATAGTTAGCATAATAAGTAATATGTTAATTAAATAATATTAAAATATTAATAAATAATATAATTATGATTATAATTATAATATAAATTAATAATAAATAATTATTAATAAATTATATATATTATATTATAATAATATATTAAGTAATAATATTAAATCAATTATTGATATAATAATTTTAATATATAAATAATATTAATAAACCTCTCAATATAAAACAATATGTTATCACTATAATAATATTTATTATAATATTATTAATATTACTAACATCATTAATTATAATATTTAATAATAACAATAACATTAATAATAATAATAATAATAATAACGTTTAAAGCAATATCGAATATCTGTAATCGATATACATCTACATTAAACATCTGCATTATCTATCACGATGAGGAATGAAGAAGTGATACAACAATCACTAGTCATTACACATCGATACCATGAGAGGATGATTAATGAACCAATTACTATGAAGTCAAGATCAACATGATATGAATAAGGGATAGGTCACTATGTGTTTCAGAAGATGTATTGATAAGCAAGAAGGATAACCATTCATATATTATAAATAATCATTAATTGCACAAGTTTAGACAATGACATATCCGATAAAGCAATATCAAACATGAAGACCCGCTAGCAAATATGCACCATCACTTCCTATGTTATCATGACAATAACATAAACTAGATTGAATTCTACTATCTATATCAATAGACACCACATAGGAGGATATCAACTAAAGGATTGAAAGATTATCGATTGTCTGAGATAAACCACATCTTGTAGAAACACAAAAGCATCAGTGATTATATCACAAGCTATTGATGAATGAGGCATCAGTCATGGATAATAAGTACAATGTATCCTTAAGTATTAACAGGAATGGAAGTCAATTTGAAGATCAAACTCCATTACCAGCAATCAACCAATAAATGGACAATTATCAGAAAATGATATCGACTTATATTAGAGTAGAAAGATTGGATATCATCATAACAATATGGGATAAGGCAAGAGTTAATATCGATTGACTAAATACTAATGATAGTTAGACCAAACTAATACAAACACAATGGATGTTAACTACTGGTTGCACTACCAATTAGGGAAGATTACCTTCATAAAAAGATTTGATATTGAGTCAATCTGGGAGTTATCTATGATCAGAAAATAATGAAATAATATTATGTGAACTGTCGGATTATGGAAAGGTGTGATTAACAAAGGGACATGGAGGAAGAAACAAGACACGTCTCATTCATAGCATCTCTTCATTTGTTAAAGACAATATAAGAATGCATTCTTGTCAGTCACTCAAGGCATCATTAGAACTTTATTTACTTATCCATATTTGGATATACTCAATAGAGCATCCGCCTTTGGCAGTTTGGTTTCAAGTTTATCATTGCAGATCAGAGACAACACCATGATTGCACAGATAGAAAGGATAGTCAGAAACAGCATCAATATTTGAAGTTGCAAGCATATAATTCAGAATCTGAAATAGCAACATATCACTCATAGCGATATTACACATTTGCATAATTACATCATCATATCAGACACAGCAAATACATTGCTGTAAGCAATACTTATTGATTGTATATCGATATTGTTTATATCAGACATACCATCATTATACTATCACTATAAGTGATAGGAAACATCATATTCATAGCATATTTCATATCATTATATCCGACAGTGCTATTAAACATATTGGTATCAATATCATCTTGCACACATATTGTGATTGAATCTGAAATAGCGGTTGATATCTTAAGTAACCTCCATTACTTAGTTTAATTGTAAGTATCTGATAGAGTAAGTCTGAGAAGTGGAGTAATTGTTCCTGTTTTCCAAGTTAGCCAAAAAGGGGACATTACAGACAATCACTGTGAGATGTCCTCATGTGTGACTGTCCTTGTCACAAATGAGGACATCTCACAATGACTGTCCCTTGTGTAATTCAAGCGGCAATTACACAAGGGACAGTCACTGTGACATGTCCTCATTTGTGACTGTCCTTACAGTGAGTGTACATTATCATGTTGTCTTTAGAGTGACTGTCCTCATTTGTTGAAGAAGAAAAGCATTAATGTGGTTCAATAGCAATACATTCAAGTGACAATTACACAAGGGACAATCACTGTGAGATGTCCTCATGTGTGACTATCCTTGTCACAAATGAGGACATCTCACAATGACTGTCCCTTATGTAATTCAAGCGGAAATTACACAAGGGACAGTCACTGTGAGATGTCCTCATTTGTGACTGTCCTTACAGTGAGTGTACATTATCATGTTGTCTTTAGAGTGACTGTCCTCATTTGTTGAAGAAGAAAAGCATTAATGTGGTTCAATAGCAATACATTCAAGTGGAAATTACACAAGGGACAATCGATCACTATGAGATGTCCTCATGTGTGACCTTTGTGAAGGCAAGTGCCAATTTGTACCCAAGTTACCAATATTGTGGCAAAAGTGGGAATGAAGCATTTAGGGGTCAAATTGGGAAAAGAAGTGTAGAAGTGGCCTATGTGAGGTCTAAATAGCCTAACTAAGTCATGGTTAGGGTCTTATGGTGTTTGAACAATAAGTTTTGAACCAAAATCCCAAAGGTTGTAACAAGTTGTCAATGTTGTCATTCACAACATTGACAACATTTGTGCAAGGGAGCATTTTCGAGTAAGATGGTTATGTAACTATATGAAACCATTGAATTAGGCATCAGATCAACTATAAGAGGCCTCCATCGATCTGTGCAAAAGGTTGGGGGGAAAAACATTTGGAATTAAGAAGATTTGTAGAGTAACACGGTTTTAGTGAATTCTTGAGTTTTTTTGTTTCTTTGTTTTCAGTTGATTAATGGATTAGATAGCTCACAGTGTCTATTGGAAAAGTTAGTACAAGTTGTTTTTTTATTCTGTGTTGTGTTTTTTTTTGAGTTTTGAAGCATTCCAACTAGTTTGTTAATTCTTTTGTTAAGTACCCTATCATTGGTTTGAACCAGGCAGGTTGAACAAATGGAGTCTTAGCTCATCATTCCATTGTCAATTTTGTACGGGCTCTTGGAATGGGTGAGGAGACTCCATGTACTATATGTTTGGAAGGAGGGGCCCTGGGAAGCTCATTTTCTATGTTTGCAATGATGTCCTAGGTGAGTCAGTTGAGCACAGTTAGGGATGACAAATCATTACAAGAAGATTACAACAAGTTGAATGCATTGGTTGCTTCAACTAAAATCTCATGGAGAGGTAGACACACATCTAAAGAAGCCCCAAGTCAAATTAGAAGATTGGGTGAGTTTCTTTGGCTGCTAAGAAAACAAACTCTTAGTCAGACTGTCCAAGTTGTGTCAAAATACTTGTTTTCAGGCATGGCTGTAGCAGTTGGTGTACAAAAAATCTAGGAGGAGAAGACCTTAGATATCTTGGAGTTCTCAATAAAGGGCATCTGAATCCTAAGCCCTTTAGGTGGCTTAATATAAACAAAAAGGCTTGACAAAGGCCTAATTGCTAGCAGCCTATTTTTGGGTGCAATTGGCATGGTTTGATGAACCGGATTGAAGTACTGATGAAAAGTATAGGTGAAGGAGTAATATTGAAACCAATAGAGGTCCTAGTGGCCAGCCTCTCCATGGAGTAAAGTTCTAGTTGCATGTGTTTCAATTGTGAAGACAAGACTAGGAGTGTCCTAGTAGCTAGATTGGTATTGAGCAGAGTTCGTTGTATTTCTTGTTGGTGTGCACTAGTTGAAGGAGTGGGATCTTGGGTAGAGATACCTAAAGAGTGTAGGGATAGTTAAGTACCCTATCAAGTCAAAACATTGGCCTAAAGAGACCCTAGTGAAGGATAGGGAGTGAGCAAGACAAAGTGTTACATCAATTAACAAGATCATTTTTTGGTAATTGTGTACATTATCATGTTGTCTTTACAGTGACTGTCCTCATTTGTTGAAGAAGAAAAGCATTAATGTGGTTCAATAGCAATACATTCAAGTGGAAATTACACAAGGGAATATCACTATGAGATGTCCTAAGTGTGACTGTCCTTGTCACAAATGAGGACATCTCACAGTGACTGTCCCTTGTGTAATTGCCACTTGAATGAGGACAGTCACTGTAAAGACAACATGATAATGTACACAAGTACCGTGAAGGTAGTCGCAAGTTAGGGCTGTTTCATTGCATACCCAAAACAATGAAGACATTACAGTCCACAAAACGTTTGTGCTTGAAAGATGAACAAATAAAATTAAACTTCTAAATAACCAAAGCCGCTAACAATAAATTCAACACAGATATGTCCTCATTTCTGGGTATTTTAGCTCTGTAACAGCTGAATACCAGATTACATAATAATGACAAAAGAAAAATAAACCCAACGTACTCAGAAATTGTAGCTGTGATTTCGCGGAGGGAATCTCTCTCGGCACTGTTGAAAACACAAATGACAACGTTCTTGTTTTTTTTGCCCTTATATCCTGATGTGATTTCGCGGAGGGTTACGGTGCTGTTGAAAACACAAATGACAACGTTCCTTTTTTTTTTTGCCCTTATATCCCAACAACATCGCAATTGCAAGTTAGGGCTGTTTCACTGCATACCCGAAACAATGAAGACGTTACGGTCCACAAAATGTTTGTGCTTGAAAGATGAACAAATAAAATTAAACTTCTAAATAACCAAAGTCACTAACAATAAATTCAACATAGATATGTCCTCATTTCTGGGTATTTTAGCTCTCTAACAGCTGAATACTAGATTACATAATAATGACAAAAGAAAAATAAACCCAACGTACTCAGAAATTGTAGCTGTGATTTCGCGGAGGGTTACGGCGCTATTGAAAACACAAATGACAACATTCTTGTTTTTTTTGCCCTTATATCCCGATGTGATTTCGCGGAGGGTTACGGCATTGTTGAAAACACAAATGACAACGTTCTTATTTTGTTTGCCCTTATATCTTGATGTGATTTCGCGGAGGGTTACGGCGCTGTTGAAAACACACATGACAACGTTCCTTTTTAATTTTGCACTTATATCCCGACAACGTCGCAATTGCGACAGTGACAAATGTATTGTCGTCGCAAATTGCGACGGTGTCGGGCTATATTTGAAAAAAAAGAGCAAAACCGCATGACATTTGCCTACCGTCGCAAATGGCCGTCGCAAATTCACCCCAAATGTATTAGTGAGGTTAGGCTCTGATACCATGTTATGAAATCTGGATCATCCTATAGAGAATATATATGAGGCTGTACTGAAATAGATTACCACTGTGATTGATCTTTTCACCAGCCATGGATATATATTTATATCTTTTGAATAGTCATGTCTTGAAGAGTCATGACCATATAATAATATAATATGACAATTATGGTAATAACCATAATTGTCTACTATAACCATAATTAACACTAATATATACCATATTATATAATATATAAATATAAATCACAATTCTTCATTAACAATAATATATATATATATATATATAATACGAATGAAGCTATATCTTAACAACTAGGAGGCGGAGAAGTGGATGGAGATTTGGTGAAGTCAATGCATAGGAATGACTTATTGATGTTGGGAGATGGAAGAGGATCAATGAGTGGAATATATGGAAGAAGGACAATGGATGGGGGAGGTTGATGGGGCTCATTAGTGATGGCTTCACATGAAGGATTGAGATGGCATGTCTCATCAGCTGTAGGAATGGGATTTTTTGTTGGCTTCCTTGCGAAACTCCTTGGAGACTTCTGGATTGGAGGAGGTGATGGACTAGAATGTGTAGAAGATGGGGATAGGATAGTTCATACATGAAGGTGGAGCAGAAGATTGTGAACTTGCTTGGGGGGATGATGGTGTAGATGAGGAATTGGAAGATGGCATGACTAGATAGTTCAAATAGGTAGGTTTAGAGGAAAGTTGTGAAATGAACTGGCTATTTGGTGAGGTAGGAATGATGGATTGAGGTACGGGATATGAAGTAGATTGAGGGATGCATTCTTTTTGTGAAAGGGGATTTGCAACAATGTAGGTGAGAATGGAAGATGCTAGATTTGAATAGGATATAGAGGATGGTGAATCTAGATAGAATGGATGATTAGAATAATGGATTTGAAGACTAGGATTTTGGATTTGAAAATGATTTGGAGGATAAGGAGATGGATGATATGGATAGGGGATGTAACTTGGAGTGCTGCTATGGAAAGATGGTGATTGGGATATAACCATATAAGGGGGTGGAGGTATGAAGGATGCATAGGTTTAAGATAGGAAGAAGGTGTGGATGAATAGGATAATGGATTTCCCTTATCAAAGGTAGGATAAGGAGTGTTAGTGGATGTAATCACCTAAAAATGGACAAAGATCAAATCAAAGGAAATTCAGTCAAATAAAAGCAAATCAAGGACAAAATTGAATCAATTGAATCACAATGCATAATTAGCTAATCAAAATTAAAATCAAGTCTTAATTCAAGATAAATCAAAATTGAGAGCATTTTAATCAAGTGCAATCAAATCAAAATACAATTAAATCAATTAATTGTATAGTCTTGGATTAAATTAACTTCAACCCATTCAAGGGGTACATGGCTAAACAAAATCAATTAAATCAATTAATAAATCTTAATTACTCTCAACAAACCAAAAAGAGAGGAAATCCATGGAACCAATGAGATTTAAGGAAAGGCATTCACATGGATCAAGCCAAATTCAATCTCAATCACTCAAAGTGAAAGAGAATCTTGACCATTGATCTTGTCTACTTGTCCCAAGCTTTGAGGACACAAACTACGCATTATCTTCAAAGGGTGGAACCAAGGACTCAACCAAGGTTTAATCATGATAAAACACAACTACACCCCCTACCATTGGAAAATCTATAAAAGGAAGACTAAATTCCTTCATAATTCATAACCACACATTTGAGAATTGCATTGAACCTCTTGAAATTTGAGTTTAGAAAGGCATTTGAGAGCTTAATTAGCATTTACTTTGATATAATTGTTAGCTTTAACTTGTTTATCTTATCATTCTCGTTCTAGGACTGTCATTAATGGAAGCTTGCTGAGAGCTTTGCATTATCATTCTTAGTTAGAGAGCCATAGGATGCTCAATTGATCATTACTTTGCTAAATAGTTTCTCTATTGTGGTTTAATTTAGTTACTATTTCATTTATTATTAATGATCAACCTTAATTCTATGAAGATACTTTCCCTAGTATACAAAATGGCACCCACCGTGGGGCTCTAAGCCTCATTTCATCATTTTTCATTGTTTTCATCCTATTTTGTATGCTTGTATTTTCACTTTTCTATGAATTTTCTGCAGAAAATAGGTGAAGTCATGCGTACAAACAATTTAGTCACACCTACAGTCATTCTGATGACGCTTGAGATCACTTTTCTGACACCTACTAGCTAATAACTCATGCCTAGTCGATCATTTCTCTTTGTTCTTAACTTCTTTCTAGTCACCTGGAAGATAGATGCTCATGCCTATGAGATAAATTGTTCAGCCTTCGCGCTTAAAGTCACACCTGTGACTTAAGAAGTGTTGCCTATCCACTATTTGTCACTACCTGTGATAGACCTTTTCTAAGCACTTTACAGCCAAAGTCACATGTAGTATCTGCTATTCTACACTTAGTATTGTTAAATTGTCACTTCAAATAAATCATTTTATGCAATTTTCAATACTATTTATGCTTAGCAATATATTGTTCACACTTAATTAACTTTTAGTGTCACCTGTATCATTGGAAAGTGACGCTTGCTATCATTAAAGTTACGCTTGCTAACAATTTGATCTCGCATATTAGCTGGATAATGTCGCTTTCTCTCTATTGTCTTAATTTGCTGTCAAATTGATCAATTCAAGTATCTAACTCTCTATTTGTATGTTTTGACTGTAAATGAGTAGGCACAGAAAGGTCCAAAAGCCAAAGAGCAGGTTTAATCAAGAAGAAAAGGCATTAGCTAAGAGGATCGAGAAGGAAAATGTTGCACACATCAAGGCTATTCTTGAGACATCACAAGAGGAAGAAAACTAGGTATATCAAAACTATCTTGCAATTATTGAAGCTTACAAAACAAAAATTGTTTCTCTTAATTGGATTTTTACTCCTTAATTCAAGTTTTTCCTTAAAAATTTGTAAATAAGGTGCTTAAGGTTCAATACATAATTCATTGCTTCATCAATTTCAATTTGGTTTCCCCTCATTGTGATTGTTGGTGTTGACTAACTTGCTAGTGGAAAAACACATTTGGAAGAAGCTATTGCCAAGGTAAGGATAAAAACAATGAAATCACTCAAAAATGCCACTAACTTCGGTTAGCTACATGGAAAAGGTAAGCCTCAACTAGTCAATATTTTCCCTTAAATTGTGGTATTGATGCATTTCAAGAATCTAGTAATTAAGAAGGATTAAGGAATCAAACACTTAAAATCAAAGCCCCTTATTTGTGGAAGAGAGTAGAAATATTCAAATCCCTATAGTTAGTGGGTGAAATCAATTGAACATTTCTAATTGTGTTTGGGAACTAAAGGAAAAGTTAGGGATATGCTCTTCACCTTTTGGTGAACCAAATTCCCAAAAGCTTCACCTTAACTCCATTTCCTTGCTTTGAATGAACATGCTAGAGAATTAGTGGGCTCACCTCCCGAGTTTGCTTAACAAGGTCGGTGAGAGGGATAGCCCAAAGTGGGATATACTCACTTTTTCTACAGGAATCCAACCCACTATAAAATGAAACACATGCATCCTTAATGGGGTGTGTGACAAATAGATTTTGAATTTTTCAAACTTCCTCTAGTAGTCCTCATAGATTGCACCAAATCATACTTTTGTGCATGTGGGAAGCCCCTTAACATACTTGGGGGATGAAATTTTAAAGTCTATTTGAATGGAATCAATATTAAATCTTTGATAAAATAGCAAGACCACCTTTTAGAGCCATGTTTACGAACCAAATCTTGTGCTAGGTAGGCGCTTGAAGTGTCTTTTTGTGCAAAACCCATGACAACGTTCTTCAAATGAAACATTTTGTGTTAAGTGGGTAAAAAGAGACAAGTGAATATGTGATTTTTGTGTTTTAAATACATAAACAAGTGAGAGATATATCCATTGAAAATTCATCTTATATTTTTAAATCTCTTCAATATAAAATTAACAATTCTTGAATCAAGGACCATTCCCAATCAAACCCTTGTTGGATGTCGATTTCCATGTGGTCCCACACATATAGGGTATCATTACAAGGAGATAGAACTCATGTTGCAAACCAAGGGCAAGAAGTTGAATACCAAAGTCTTTTCAAAGGTCCTAATCAGGAAGAAATTTTTCCAAACCTATTTGAACAAGGACTTGGAGGGATGGAGAGAAATTCAACATATCATAATCACAATACCAACAATGCTAATTATAATTCTAAAGAAACACTTGTGGAAAGGGTTGAGAGAGCTGCCCAAGACCTAGACTTCCTAGAGGTTATGGAGAAATTGATAGATAAGGATAGGGAGAACTTTTTCCTAAACCTAGCCCAAAAGGGAGTAAAGCTACCTTATGATTTTGATATTGACCAACTCAAGAAAGATCAATAGCAAGATGACCCCATGAATGTTATGAATAGGCAGATAAAGGCCTTCCAAGAACAAATTGATAACATGAAGAAGGCAACTGAACCTAAATCCTTTTCCATAGAAGCTTTGTGTCCTTTCCCTTTCAACAAAAGCTTAGCTATGGTATCTTTTCCCTTCAATACTATTTGTCCTAAATACAATAAGTACATGGGTAAAATAGACCCACATGATCATTTAAGAGAGTTTTGTGCCCTAAGCATAGAGTTCATGCACAATGATACATATCTAATGAGAATATTTCCTAGAAGCTTAGGAGGTCCCGCAATGGAGTGGTTTTCAAAACTAACCCCAGGAATAAAGACCGTTGAGGAGCTAGCCTCCAAGTTTGTAACCCATTACTCTTATAACATTGAGCATGAAATCACAATGCTTAAGTTGTGTGATACCAAACAGAAAGATGGGGAGTCCTTTTTAGGATTCCTACAAAGGTGGAGGACCATTTTCGCAAGGTATCCATGAAGTATCCCCAAGAAAGAGAAGATGGAAATATTCACCAACAATTTGACCACAGAAATGAATTATAGATTACAACTTCAATGTCCCCCAACATTTGAAAAACTTATAAAAAATGGGATCAAGATTTAAGATGTTTTGGTCAAGAGAGGTGAAATCAAATTATTTAAAGATAACAAATCCAACAACAACAACAACAACAACAATAACAAAAATAACAATAATTATGTGCCTAAGTATTTCAATAATCAAGGTCCAACAATAATAATGATAAATCTAAATCATGGATAAAGAATAACAACAAAAACCTTGTGAATGATGGAGTTGTGGAGGCCCACAACTTGAAGTCAACCCCTTTTATCCTACCATATGGAGTGAATTCTTCAAATAATGTTAATCAATCAAACAAAGCTCCATATAATTCCAATAATAATTCCAACACTTCCAACAATAATGCTAAAGGGGAAAAATCAAAATCCTCCTACTCCAATTATAATAAAAATAAATTCACCTACTTAGGTGAACCTTTGGAGAATGTATTAAGGACCTTGCTTACCAATAATGTCATCACATTACCCGATATGAAAGATTATGAACCAGTAGTCAAACCTTATTGGTGAAATGATGCCCATCATTGAGAATATCATTGAAATAGAGGTCACCCAACAAATGAATGCATGAGGTTAAAACACTTGGTGCAATATTTAATTGACAAGGGAACCATTCAAATCATAGGGCCTCAAAATAATGGAGATCATACGGCCTTGAAAAACCCCTTTTTGAATCATGAAAAGGGTGAGTCATCTAATGCTAATCAAAATTAAAAAAAGGGAAATGAGAAAGTGAACTTTGCTCATACCTATGATAACACAATAAATACTATAAGAGAAGAGGATCAAATCATAAATGTTATCATAGTAAAGGATAAGTCAAGGGAAGTATCATCAAATGTTGTCACTAGGGGGCAAGCATAAAAAATTATCCTACCTACCAATGCTCCAAAGATTGTGTTATCAAACCAAGCTTCAACCTCATCATCGAAACAATATAACTTGGTTGATCAATTACAAAGAACTCCCGCTCAAATCTCTATTCTTGAGCTTCTCAAATTATCACCAATTCACAAGGATATCTTGGAGAAAGCCTTGTTGGAAACAAATGTGCCTCTAAATTTGGAGGTAGAAAAATTCCAAAATATGGTAGGGCACTTAATCACATCCCATTGCCTATCATTTTCCAAACAAGATGACATGTCCCTTAATCATCCTCAAAATCTTCCCTTACACATAGAGGTGTTGATCCATAAGCATAGGGTGAAAAGAGTCCTTATAGATGGAGGAAACGGCCTAAACATTTGTACCCTTAACTTGGTAAAAGCCCTAGGATTTTTGGAGGAGGCTATTGACCCTAAGAAAAAGATAACCATAAAAGCCTACGATGATGAAGAAAGAGCCTCAAAAGGAGTCATAGTGCTACCCATTAGAGTTGGTCCCATGAAAAAAGAGACCATATGTCAAGTGTTGGACTTAAATTTGACTTACAATATTTTGTTAGGAAGGCCATGGATCCACGAAATGCAAGCCATTCCTTCAACTTACCATCAAAGGCAAAAATTCCCATATCTAGGGCAAGAGATAATGGTAAGTGGGGATCTAAACCCATTCCAATATTGTAATAATGTCAAGCCTATCAATGACTCCTTGGTTCCACACAATGCTGAAGGGTCTATACCTAATCAAATGGAGCAAGGTCAAAGTTCTAAGGACATCCCTTTGTTGAAGGGAAAAGAAAAGATGGAAGAAGAAGTTGTTATTGAAGACACACCAAAACTCATTAACCTAACTACATCGACTAAAGGAAAATAGAAGGTTAATGAGGATAACATTATTGAAGAACCAAAAGAAGACCCTACCAAAGCGATCCAAGTGTACACTAAAGAGGCCCATTATCAAAAGATGGACCAAATGATGAATAATTTTGATAAGCAATGTAAGATCAAGAAAAAGGGAGTAGGCGAATATTCCTTATCTATGATGGACCTACCTTTATCACCCAAGTCCTTTGGAAAACCTTCAAATCTCCCCCATAGATATAATGATAACTTTGTGAGGGAAAGTACATCATCTGCCATGGATGAAGAAGACAATGAAATCTTAAACTAGTTATACAAAGATGAAGAATCAAGTGCCCATATCAAACATATCCAAAATATAACCATTCCCACACATCAATATGGGAAAGGGTTTTCAATCATGAAAAATATGGGGTACAAAGGTCAAGGACCTTTGGGCATGAAGAATGAAGGGCTCATTGAACCCATAGAATCAACATGGTGAGATTCCAAAGAGAAAGCAGGATTAGGGTATCTTGAAGAAGGATACACTCAAAAACATTATCCCAAACTTCATGCTCAAATATTACAATTAGAATCTCATAGTGAGGAGGATTCTAATGAATGGGAATGGGAGACTCTATTAGATGAGTCATGTCAAGACAAAGGTATTGATGTTATCCATACTTATGCTTCTACCAAAGGTAAAGGACCAATAGTAGAATCAAATTCAAATCAAGCATCTAGCTCTAGTCAAGTGATCCTAAATGATGTGCCAAGCATAGAAATAGAGATTAATCAATGGATAGGTGAACCATATGTTCCTTCATGGAGACCTACTATGGAAGAATCAAATGTTAGGTTTAATCCACATGATTTTTATCCAATAGAAACCCTAGAGGAGTCTAGTGAGGAGGACTTTGATCCTTCTTCTTTAGAACATTTAGAGGAAGCCCATGTTTGATATTTTCAAGATACAATGTATGAACCTTCAAATAATGAGATATATACCCTAAATCCAATTGAAAAAAACCCAAGTGTTGACCTATTAACTCTCATCCATCCAGACTTAATTGAATGGAATGCCATTGAACCAACTACCTTGCCAATTTTCTTAAATGACAACATGGTGTCCCAATACCTCAATGTAGTTGAACCTTCTTCTATCAGAGAATATCAAGAAGAAATGATCAAATGGAGCATCCAAACTTTTAATCCGAGAAAAAATGAAAAAAATAAAAAAAATAGAAAAGGAAAAAAAATGAGTGTTGAAAACCACGTTGTGGCAACATTAGATCAAGAAAAAGATAAAGAAATAAAGGATGTTTCCAAAGGTGAAAACCCAAATGAGGCACCTAAGGAAGGGAGTTTGGATGCTCTACCAGAACATTATGAAGAAAGATCTCCGATCTTAATTGAGCCAATAGAAAAGATAAATATTGGGTTAGAAACAGAACCAAAGATCATCCACCTAGCAGCATCACTATCTAGTGAAGAAAGAACATAATTCATCAAGTTCTTTAAGGAAAGGCAAGTTAAATTCATGTGGTCTTATGATGATATGCCAGGTTTAGACCCAAATCTGATAATGCATCATCTAAATATCAAGGAAGGAGCCAAACCTGTTAAGCAAAAGCTAAGGAAGATGCATCCTCATATAGCATTACTTGTCAAAGTGGAGTTAGAAAAAATATTGAAAGTGGGATTTATAAGGGCCATTGATTATGCATAATGGATCTCAAATATAGTGCTCATATCAAAAGTAGACAAATCCATCAAAATCTGCGCGGACTTTAGAGACTTAAACTTGGCATGTCCTAAGGATGATTTTCCACTTCCAAGTATTGATGCCATTGTGGACTTAACAATGGGACACTCTATGTTCTCATTCATGGATGGATTTAGCAGATATAACCAGATAAAGATAGCACTAGAAGACCAAGATAAAACTACCTTTACATGTGCATGGGGTACCTTTTGCTGGAATGTCATGCCTTTTGGGTTAAAGAATGCAGGAGCGATCTATCAAAGAGAAATGACTACAATATTTTATGATATGATGCATAAGTTCATGGAGGATTATGTGGATGACATATTAGCTAAATCCCACTCAAGAAAAGAGCACCTTCAAATTTTGGTGAAAATTTTTGAAAGGCTAGAAGAATTCAAAGTAGGACTTAACCCAAAGAAATGTGCATTTGGAGTCCAATCCGGCAAGCTGCTAGGCTATATTGTATCTACAAAAGGGATAGAGGTGGATCCCACTAAAGTGAAGGATATTATGGAAATGGAAGCACCTAAAAACATTATTCACATGAGATCTTTACAAGGAAGGATCCAATCCATTAGTAGATTTATCTCCCAATTAGCTAAAAAATGTCATAATTTCACCCAACTTTTGCATAAAGATACAATTTTTAAATGGGATGAAAAATGTGAAGAAGTCTTTAATCTATTGAAGAAATATCTCATGAATCCACCAATTGTGATGCCACCTATCAGAGGCAAGCCCTTGATCATATACATTTCAGCAACGGAGAATTCATTTGGGCCACTTTTAGCACAAGAGGATGAAATAGGAAAAAAAAGGCAATTTACTACATAAGTAGATCCTTAGTCAAATACGATCTGAATTATACATTTATGGAAAGAGCATGCTTGGTTGTGGTTTTTTCTTCCCAAAAAATATGCCATTA
The DNA here is from genome assembly GCA_027943335.1 of Chamaecyparis obtusa. Taxonomy (NCBI): domain Eukaryota; kingdom Viridiplantae; phylum Streptophyta; class Pinopsida; order Cupressales; family Cupressaceae; genus Chamaecyparis; species Chamaecyparis obtusa. The sequence continues at coordinate 1,343,189 of BSBK01000188.1, read as the reverse complement.
TATGCTAGCCCACAAGATAAGGCTCATTGCCAAAATTGACCCATTGAAGTATCTACTTAGTAAAACAACGTTGAATGGAAGGCTAGCAAAGTGGGTGATGGTACTAAGAGAATTAGACATAGAATATGTTGATAGAAAATCAATCAAAGGGAAAGTTATTTCTAACCAATTAGTAGAAGCACCACTTCAAGATGATCATCCTATACAATTGGAATTCCTGGATTTAGAGATTGGGAATGTAGAGGCAAAAACATGGCAACTTTATTTTGATGGTTCCTACACTCATCATGGATCAGGAGTAGGCATACTTCTAATCACTCCTCAAGGCTTTACTATCCCTAAGTCTTAAAAATTTCTATTCCCATGTACCAATAATATAGCGGAATATGAATCCTTGGTTATTGGAATCAAGCTGCCATTAGAGTGGAAAGTGACAGAACTAAAGGTTTATGGAGATTCACAATTAGTCATAAATCAAGTCAATGAAGAATATCAAACAAAAGATGAAAAATTGATACCCTAAAAAAACATGGTGGAAAGTCTTAAAAATTATTTCATACTTATAACATTTGAACAAGTGCCGAGGGAAAAGAACAAAGCAGCGGATTCAATGGCAACTTTAGCTTCACTTCTGCAAATGCCTGATCAGAGTGCCAAATATGAGTTCTTGGTAGAAGAAGTGGATCAACCCGCATTTGAACCTACCCACCCTTACACCATTTTCTTGCTAACTACAAATGAATCACCTTGGTATGGACCTATTTACACTTGAAAGACCAAACCCTTCCCATAGACCAAACCAGGAATCAAAAGAAAAGCTTCATTCACCAAGCTACCTGATATACAATAATTTCCAAAACATTGTATTGAAAAAGTCTAGATAGAATGCTCCTTAGATGTTTAGAAGAAGAGGAATCAAACTTAGCCTTGTGAGAAATCCATGAAACAATTTTTGGATCACACTCAAATGGATTAACCTTAGCTAAGAAACTTCTTAAGATAGGGTATTTTTGGCCTACAATGGAGAAAGATGCTTGTAACTTTGCAAAAAATTGTAGAAAGTGTCAATTCCATAGAAACTTGATACATGTTCCCGCACAAGAGCTTCATCCGATGACAACACCTTAGCCATTCTATCAATGGGGTCTAGACCTAATAGGCACGGTTTATCCACCATCTTCGAATGGGCATAAATTCATCATCACGACAATTGAGTACTTTACTAAGTGGGTGGAAGTTGTACCCCTATCAGCTGCAACAGGAAAGTAGATTTCTTTGTTTATCCTCAATCATATTATTTGTAGATATGGCATACCTCATGCCATCATAACAGATAATGCAAAGCATTTCAAGAACAAAGACCTAAAGGAATGATGCACCAAGTTTCACATGATTCATCATTCTTCTTCAATCTATTACCCTCAAGGTAGTGGACAAGCCGAAGCAAAAAATAAAAAAATCTTGAAGATTTTGAAGAGAACATTGGACAACTCAGTGAGAGATTGGCACATTAAAATAAACCTGACTTTGTGGGCTTATAGAAAAAGCATAAGAATGCCAACAAGGGCTACACCTTTTTTATTAGTCTTTGGCACATAAGAGGTTTTTCCTTTAGAGGTAGAACATCCATCTTTGAGGATATCTATGCATGGTTTGATAAATGAGGAAGACTATAGGGTTGCGAGGTTGCAAGAACTAGAACTCTTGGATTAAAAACAAAAGCAAGCATTTGATCATTTGAAGGTGTACCAGAATAGAATGTCAAGGACATACAATAAGCACATAAAGCTAAGAACATTCCAAATAGGTGACCTAGTTTTGCGAGAAAATCCCAAGAACCAAGCATAACGAGAAAAGAAAGGAAAATGGGAAGCAAACTGGTTAGGACCATTTCTCATTGTTGAAAATTTTGGGACTGGCACCTACAAACTAGCAGATTGTGACGGTGAAGAATTGCAAGAGCCTATTAATAGCATACATCTAAAGAGGTTCTATACATGAGGTAGATGAAAGAGTATAAAGAGTATCAGATGGAGGAGCATCATATTTATTGTACAAAGTCAGAGATCTTGAAAATACCAAAAACATTTGAAAAGAAGAAAAAGCATAAAACATTTGAAAAGCAGAAAAGATCAAAAAAAGTGAAAAATTGAGCATGAAGAAAGTAAAAACATTCATATATGATCCTGAAAAAAAGAATAAAAAATGAAAAAAAGAAAAATACAAAAAAAATAAAAAAAGAAGAAAAGTGCCTTGGTGAAAACCTATCAAATAGGCACCTTGGTAGAAAAAAAAGAGAAAAGCTTTAAAAATAGAAAAAAGAGCTAGATCCATTCAATTGGTGAAAACCTGGTAAACAGGCACCATTGAAAGTCCAAGTTAGCTGCATACCTAGAAGGTCACCTTGTAAATATTGCATTCGCCAGGATGTGTATATATTGCATAATAAAACCCCACAGTTGCATTTGTGAGTACCTCAAGATTTTGGTCACCTAATCAACAAATTGTCCTAAGTCCCACAATTGAAATTATCTCAAATTGGGGTCAATCTACTCAAGATGAGAAAGGATTCATCAAAGCAAGCTTTATTCAATCAGAGAATCAATTCATCAAACTCAAAAGAGGAACACTTAACCAAATCTACATTCTAATCCAATCTGAGCCTAAAACACAAAATTTGATCCAAGAACTGAAATAACCTTATCTTTATCAGGATTAAAAACATTAAATGGATAGAACTACACTTGACATATGGATTTGAAAAACATTGAAATTTTTTTCTAAGTGTTAACTCAATTGATGAAATCATCTCTTTCTAGCGAATCGATGAAAGTTTTAGACTAGACAAGCTATGATGAAAGGATGATATTTTTCTTCATTTCTGAATGATATTCTTAAAATCAGAGTTTTAAATCATGTATTATTTGTCTAAAGACATGATCATCAAAGAATCATCGAGGACTTGTACATAGGATAAAACTGAGATTTCTACTTGTTTACACAAATGGATAGCTTGGCTATTTTGATCTTCAATATCATAATACCAACATCCACTTGCAACATAGAATCTGACAAAATCAGTATTCACACTCTCATGATTGGCTTAAATTAGTGATATTCCTACCGAAGAGAGATGGGAAAGCAAAGAAAGAGGTGCAAAAAGTATTCATATCATCATAGTTGAACTAGTGATGGTTGTACTAAAATGTGTTAGGAATAGTCCCAAGAGATAAATGAGAGGGGGGGGGGGGGGTGAATCAGTTATCTACAAGATTCAATTCTTTATCCAATTAAGTATACATAAACATAAAGCATAAACACAATTAAAGAACATATAAACACAACACCAATATTTGGTTATGGGGAAACCTAAATAGGTAAAAACCCCGGTGGGACTTGATACCCACCAATATTCTATACTAGTATATAATGATCATTGCTAGAAGATCCTTTACCCTGTTAGGAGTTGCTTTACAATATATTAAGTATAGTAGACCTGGTTAAGGGTCGGACCCTGTTAGGAGTCTTTTACAATTGTCCCTGTTAGGGGAGAGGACGCACTATTCGAGAGCTCACTGCTCAAATGGGTGAAGGCTATAACCTTCTAAATAACAGATATACACTATATCTGGATCTTGGTGAACTGCGCTTTGACCTGCTATCTAGATCAGTTCCAATGAATAGCACAAGTCGGCAATCACACTTCAGCAATCACAAATGACTGCCTATAAATATCTTTCCTCCAAATGATATAATCAAGTCAGCCTATTAGAACCACCTTGAAATCATTTTAGAGAAACCATTATAAACTCCAAAAAACATTTTGTCAGTTCTACTATGCACGCAACTCATTATGGGACTTGTCTAATAAAATAAATGTAGACGCACACTACTCACTGTTGGCTCTACCAAAATAACTGGAACTTTCTCTGTAAGCTGAATTAACTCATGCAATCTTAACTGAACATCAAGAAAAATTCTCCCAGCTTAAATCCAAGGGTGCATACCCTCAAGATAGGCACAACTCAAGAACCAATAAAATCTCTATCGGCTCTTCTAAACAAACATAGGAAACTGCTACTAGTGAATAATGACTGCATAACTTCACTTGCATTCATCATCAAACTATGCATCCATAACTAAAACATTACTAACATGTCTTCAACATATGTCCAAGGGCACATGGCCATAGGATAACTATACAGACAACCATACACAGAACACTGTCTGTTACTCTATCAGGAACATTGCTAACACCAACTACAATATGACTGTCTAACAGTTAACCTCTGTGCCCATGATATCATGCTGATATCATGTCCATGCTACATATACTCAAAGCTTACTACATAAGACTTCCATGCATGCTACTTTCCATATGTTGCCATCAATGACAAACATACAGTCAATACTGGCCTGCTGGAAAATCTCCAACAATCTCCCCCTTTGGCATTGATGGCAACATGTGGAATGAAAAACCACCACCAACCCAAATGAACATTTCTTTTATAACATTCTCCATTTCCTCAATTGTACTGCTATCATAATTGAATGCTGCTCCCCCTTAGTATATTACTCCTCTTTTTACTTCTATTTTTCATGACTCTATATATACTCCCCCTTTGACATCAATGGCAAAGGGTGCCATTCATTTTAAGCACCGGTACTACTCCTAAGGTAGAGTAGTCAACCTTCCACCAGTCCCAAAGGACTGATGCCTTTCCTTCTTTCTTCTAAGTAGAAACAAGGAAGGGAATGACTCCCAACTTCTCCCTGAGATACTCAAAAGTATCCTTAGGCAAGGGCTTTGTGAATATATTTGCCAACTGTTCTTTAGTACTCACATAGTCCAAATTGAATTCTTTCTCTGCCACTTTCTCTCTTAGGAAGTGATACTTGATCTCAATGTGTTTTTTCTTTGCATGCATCATAGGGTTCTTTGACATATTGATAATGCTAGTGTTATCACAATGAATAACAATAGGATAATCAATCTGAATTCCAAAATCTTTTATCATTTGTTTGATCCAAACAATTGTAGAAAAATTCAAGGCTGCTACAACATACTTTGCTTCTACTATTGACTGAGAAATATAATTTTGTTTCTTTCTTGTCCAGGTGACAAGTCTATCACCAAAAAACACTGCTCCACCTAAAGTACTTTTTCTGTCATCAACACATCCTGCCCAATCTGCATCAGCGTACACATGAAGCTCAACATTTTTTGAATTAGGATACCATAGACCATAATCTATAGTGCCTTGCAAGTATTTGAATATTCTCTTTACTGCCATGAGGTGACTTTGTTTAGGCTCTGCTGCAAATCTTCCAACTATGCCAACTGCATCAGAAATATCAGGTCTAGTCTAAGTAAGATATATGAGTTTACCAATCATAGACTTATACAAATTTATATCTACTACTAGTGAGTCATCTTCTTTTGTAAGCTTGCATCTAGTGATCATAGGAGTTCCTACTAGCTTGCAATCATCCATCTTGAATTTCTTCAGTATCTCCTTCACATACTTTGATTGATTAATGAAGATCCCTTTTCTTGTCTGCTACACATTTAGTCCTAAAAAGTATTTGATAGGACCAATCATACTCATCTCAAACTCATTATGAATTTCTTTGGCAAATTCAACACTGAGTTTTTCATTACCTCCAAAGATAATATCATCAACAAAAATAGCTACAAGAAGTAAACCTCCAGATGTCTCTCTAATGAATAGATTACAATTTTCTGCTCCTTTCTTGAATCCAATCTTTGTTAACTATCCATTTAGTCTCTCATACCATGTTGTAGGGGCTTGCTTAAGTCCATAGAGGGCTTTCTTCAATCTGTATACCATATCAGGTCTATCTGATAAGGTGAATCCTTCAGGCTGCTCAATGTATACTTCTTTTAAGTCTCCATTCAAGAATGCTGATTTGACATCCATCTGGTAAACTTTGAAGTTTTTAACTATAGCATAAGCTAAAAACAACTTAATAGCTTCTAATCTACTCACAAGTGAAAATGTGTCTGAATAATCAATGCCTTCTCTTTGTGCATATCCTTTACATACTAATCTTGCTTTGTTTCTTACTACTGTAACATCTTCATTCATCTTGTTTATGAATATCCACTTTGTTCCAATCACATTTTTATCACTAGGTCTAGGGACTAGTTCCCAAGTATCATTCTTAACAATCTAATCAAGTTCTTCTTTCATAGCATCATGCCAATCTGAATTATTACATGCATCTTCAACACTTAAAGGTTCAATTTGAGATAGTAAGCATACCGCTTCATTTCTAGCCGAGTTCTTTTCTTGTGATCTTGTTAAGACTTTGTCGCTCTGATCTCCAATGATGTATGCCTTGGAATGATTTCTTGAAGTGAACTTTGGAATTTTAGGTGATGTTGACTCATCAGCCTTAGGAGTATTTTCTTCACTTATCTTAGGGTCATTGAATAACACATCTATATTGTCAAACATTTCTTCAATAACTGTCTCACTAGTAGAGGGTCTAGGTTCTTCTTCAATCATGGGAGAGTAATCATGATATCTTTCTTGAATCATAAACTTTTCATCAATCTTTGCATGAGCACTTTCAATGATCTTTTTCAATCTTAAATTGAAACATCTATAAGCTTTACTTTTAGTAGAGTAACCAAGAAAAATACCTTCATCGCTTCTTGCATCAAACTTGCCTACTACTTCATCCCTCTTGACGTAGCACTTGCTTCCAAAGATTCTGAAGTATTTTACTATGGGAACATTACCAAACCATAGCTCATAAGGTGTTTTGTCAGCACCAGGCCTTAACTGAATTCTATTGATGGTATAGACTACTGTATTAACCGCATCTCTCCAATAGGTGTGTGCAACTTTTCCTTCTATCATAATGGTGCAAGGTGTATCAAGAATGATCCTATTCCTTCTCTCTATAGTTCCATTCTACTAAGGTGTTCTAGGTGCACTTAACTGCCTCTTTATGCCATGTTCTTCATAGTACTCATAAAATCTGTCAGAGGTGAATTCTCCTCCTCTATCTGATCTCAAACATTTTATCTTTAATCCAAATTCATTTTCAACCTTTGCTTTGAATATTTTGAACTTCTCAGAAGCTTCTGACTTATCTTTTAAGAATGCAACCCACATCATTCTAGTATAATCATTAAAAAACAAAATGAAATACCTTTCACCATAGTATGATCTTGTTTGAGTTGGACCACATAGGTCTATATGAATTAGATCCAACTTGTTCTCTGCTGAATTTTTCTTTCTCCTGAATGAATTTCTCACATGCTTCCCCATCACACATTTCATGCATATAGTATCAACTGGCTTTGCTATGCTAGGTAGATCTCTTACTGCCTTAACATTGCTTATCTTTACTATGTTATCAAAATTGATATGACATAGTCTTTTATGCCATAACCAGTTGTCATCAACTTTAGCAACAAAATAACTTGCTTCTAAATTGAGCTAAAAAACATTACCTCTTGTCTTTGTGCTTGATGCAATCATAACACCATCTTTGTTGTTAATGATGCATTTGTTGTTAGAAAGTAAAGATCCCCAAGATAACTGAGAGGGGTGGGGGGGGGGGGGGGGGGTGAATCAGTTATTTGATAATTTATCTATTCAATAGCTTTAAACAATATAATAAATGTACTGATCAACCATAGAAAGATAATCATGCACAATTGCACAATAACACAAGATATGTTAACTAGGGAACCTCTTGAAAAGAGTAAACCCCGGTGGGAATGATGCCCACAAAATGATGCATTAATATGAAAGTTCCTTATTAGAGGATGGATCCTATTAGGAGTCTTATGAAATACATTCAATACATATAAATCCCTGTTAGGAGATTTTGAATCCCTGTTAAAAGATTCTAACCTAGTTAAGAGTTTATGGAAGACAGAAGGACCCACTGCCCAAACAACTTCAAGGCAAGATCTCTGAACCCACTGTCCAAAAGATCTTAGAATTATTCAATAGAATAATATGAAATATATTACCTCCTTCACACTGTGCCAAAACTGCACTCTCTGCTACACAAGATCACAATTCCAGATCTCTGTACTCACAAGTCTTCCTTCATCACTGAATTAGCTCTTTTCTTCACTTCATGCATATATTCGCATCTCAATCTTCATAGTACACATTATAATAGGGAAAAAATTCCTTCTTATATACCAAACTCAAATAATTACAAATGAGTCGGTCCTCAATTACAAAATAATAAATTCTACACGCTACACACAGAATTCACATAAAACTGTCGGCTTCTAGTTACTGTAACTTTCTCCAAACATATCCTCGAAGTTTGCACTATGAACCAAATCATCATTAATGAGTCTCCAACATCCCTTTAACTGCAAAAAATCAAATTCTATCCCAGCTAAGAGATATCCTCCGATTTACGAACATCGCTACACAAAAACATTGTCTAAACACTGCTTTCACCAAAATGCTCATAACTCTTACAAATGAATAAATTTATTTTTGCACTGTTAACCATAGGTTAATAACACATGAAAGAACATACCATCAACTATGCAAAATCCAATTTTCAATACAACATGTGCACAAAACAAAATTGTACCTACTTTCCTGCTAATATCCAGAATATCACTGTGTTGACATCAATGACAATCCAAGTCATGAATGCAACAACAACTGCTACAGAATGACTGCCAAAACACTTTTCATTCATTCCTAACAATATCCCCCATTGGCATTGATGGAAACATAGATGAAAAACATCCAATGTTCCAAAAATCCAATACTGCAACATCACTACAAAATATCAAATCAAATCTTGCTTCATTTTCCTATTCAGCTCTCTCATACAATCCATAATGTTTTTCATGTATATCTCTACCCCATTGACATCAATGACCAAAATTCTATCACTAAGTCAACAACAAATTAATGTCAAAAGACACTTTGCAGAAGAATACAATAACAAGAGTCCTCATGACTCAGCTCATAAACTCCCCCACAGAGGAAGTTCCAACATCCAATCTAGAAGAAAGATAGGGATCATATACCACTGGATAGATGCAATCATCTGCATCAATTTTCAAAAATTGTTTGGGGGCATAACCCCAAGCATACCTCTTAGATACACAAATGTATCCTTAGGTAAAGGCTTTGTAAATATATCTGCTATCTGCTCCTTTTTACTTATGTACTCCAATCTTACTTCTTTTTCTGCAACTTTCTCTCTTACAACATGATACTTGATCTCAATATGTTTAGTCTTAGAATGCAAAATAGGATTTTTTGACATACTCACTATACTGGTGTTATCACAATGTATAACAACAGGCTCATCAAACTTTATTCCAATATCTTTCAACATCCGCTTCATCCAAATAATCTGATTACAATTATTTGCTGCTGCAACATATTCTACTTCTGCTGTGCTTTGTGAAGTACAATTCTGCTTCTTACTTAGCCAAGAGACCAATTTACCTCCAAGAAAAAAGGCTCCACCACTAGTGCTTTTCTTGTCATCAATGCTTCCTCCCCAATCTACATCAGTATAGGCACATAAGGTAAAATCATCAGAATTCTCATACCATAATCCATAATCCATTGTTCCTTTCAGATATCTCAGTATCCTCTTTACTACTGCATAATGTGATTTTCTAGGTTCTGCTTGAAATCTTTGCTACAATCCCCACTAAATGTGCTATATCAGGTCTTGTATGTGTCAAGTACTGCAATCCTCCAATCATAGATCTGTACTTTTTTTCCTCAACTGCTGGTGTCTCATCTTTGCTAGATAACTTATGTCCGGTTACCATAGTTGTTCCAACAGGTTTAGAATCTTCCATTCCAAATCTTTTCAATAATTCATTTAAATACTTAGTCTGACTTACAAATATACCTTCCTTGCTTTGTGTTATCTGTAATCCCAAAAATTATTTCATTTCTCCAATCATGCTCATCTCAAATTCAGTCTTCATTTCATCTGCAAATTTGTCACTAGCTTCATCTTCTCCTCCAAAGATAATATCATCAACAAATATAAATATAACCAACTGTTAGATTAGGTGAAATACTAATCTCCCAAGAACACCTGCATGCATAACCCTGTCACATGGAAGAAGCAAAGCACAGAAGCAAGAAAAATCATGGAGGCCAAAAAGCCAGAGACATCTTATGGACATGCAAAGAGCAATCTCTATTATGATCCAATAAGTGAATTAAAGAAATACAAAGAGGGAATCCTTATAAAAGGATACCAAAACCCTAAAGGTGAAAACCCTAAAGAATAATGAGATGCCTAAGTCTAACTTAAGTGTAGAGAATAATAGACTAATAATTAAATAAATTAATTATTAGCTATAATATGACTACTCTAACACCCCCCCTTAAGTGTAACTTAGGGAGAAGCTAAACAACTAAGGACTAAAAAATGCATGAAAGAGCTATGGGTCCCGGCAACAAGGCCTGATCAGGTACCCAAGTACAAGAAATAAACTAGATGAAGGAAACAAAGCCTCCAATCTAGGGAATGTCCCAAAGAAAGGAACAAGAAAGAGCATGAAGCATCTCCGAAGCATGAAGCTGCAAACACTGTCAGAAGAATACTGCTGGAACCCCCACTGAAATAGTGCATGACCAGGTAGAGAAGACAAAGTCTGAAGAGCTGATCAATCGAAGAGGTGGCCTCCAAAAGCAGGAATGAATGAGTGTCTATATAGTAGATGATCCATCTCACCGAAATGCATAGGTGCCTAGCCACTGCATCCGCCTAGTACATAGGAACAAAAAATGAATACGTAGATCACTCAACCGAACCAAGGAAGCAATAGAGCCAACAGGTGAACCCCCCCATAATGCTGAACGGGGTGACAGGAACACTGAAATGCAATGCCAGAAACATCTGCAAGAAGAAGAAACAGGAACACCTATGTGCAAAAGAAGGTACAAGCACAGGATAAAGGGCGGTGTCATAGACACAGTCTACATGGGCTAATGTCATGGAAGGTACGCTCACTTGACAAGAGTGGATGCGCCTATAGTGGTAAATGCATCAGAATCCCCCCATGGCACTTTATAACTGAGTGTGAATACAAACAAACACAAGGAGTACAAGATCCCAGATATGCAAAAGTAGGCACTTTATCTCAGTGCGTTTACAGAAAAAAGAATGCAACAGAAGAGAAGCATACAATGCTCAAAAGACAGAAAGAAGAGTGAGCTATGAACTCAGAAGAAGAGATCCCCGGACCTGTAGAACCAAGCACTCCACCAGAGGGCATAAACTGCATAACTCAGAGGAGTGAAAACCTGGAGTAGAATCTAGAAAAATAACCTCTGCCACTGAATAGCACACTGAACCAGCTTTCTGAAAATACCAAGTTTGCTGAAAACTGAGCCCGGATGTGAGAGATATAGTGTCCGGAATGCAAAAAGTACCCGTGACTTTGACTGGAAGAAAACCCCTGCAAATGGCAAAATAAAACAACCAAAATAAAAAGAAAAGAAAGGTCTCAGAACCAGCTTTCCGTCGATATCTCATTTGGCAAAAAATACCATCGTATGCTCAAGTTACGGCAAAAACAGTGACAGGTACTCTGGCAGGCACCTGAAAAAGAAAACCTTTGAATTCAACAGCCTGGTGCGAAAAATGGAAGAAGAATCTGGAAAAAAGCTTTCCATATAAAACAACCATCTCGGAATCATCTTTCCGATGATGTCTCGTTCTCCCACTAACTCCTCTTTATGAGCAAGTTATGCCAAAAAAAGCATCAGGTGCTCCAGGAAGGCAAAAAAGTAGTCCTGCCTTCGAAGGCATGGTACGAAAAACGAGGCAAAAAACTTGAAAAGAAACCTCCATAATTGCGTTCATCTCAGAAAGAGATTTCCGATGATATAAAAAACTCCCAAATACGCCTCCAGATGAAGAAGATATGGCAAAAAAAGCCCAATTACCCTTAAAACAGAGCCCTAAAAAAATATGCAAATTTTTTTTAAAAAAAAATTAAAAAGCATGTCCGCTGACGTCATGCTGATGTCAGCAGAGGGCCTGGGGGCTGAATCAGGAAACCCCGGGTCATGTGGGGGACCAGGGGCTGGTGCTGGTGCCGGCGGTGGGCGGGCCGGCGGAGCGGAGGGCGCGGGCGCGGGCGGCGGGGCCGGGAGCGGTGGAGGCCGCAGACTGGCGGAGCGGAGGGAGCCCGGTGGCTGGCAGCTGCAAGCGGCTCGGCGGAGGCCGCGGGGTGGCGCCCGGGTGGCCGTTGGGTGGCGCCCGGGAGGCCGCCCCTTAAAAAAATTTTAATTAATTTTTTGAAAATCACCGTCTCAGAGTGCGTGCCAGGGCCGTACGGCCCTGGTATGCAAAATTTTTTTGCCTCAAATGCCACTGTGTCCAAAATGGACAAGTTTTATATGGATTTAGGGGTTCTTGGGCCTTCCAGACACAATGGTGGTGTCCGTTTTTTCCCAAGGTGAGCCAAATTTTGGCTCCCCCCCAGATCCACAAAAAAAACTCCTGAAACCCTTGAAAACCTCCTGCTTCTGAAACACTTCAACAAAACACGAATAGCGAGTAGCAAGATGGCTCTGATACCATGTTAGATTAGGTGAAATACTAATCTCCCAAGAACACCTGCATGCATAACCCTGTCACATGGAAGAAGCAAAGCACAGAAGCAAGAAAAATCATGGAGGCCAAAAAGCCAGAGACATCTTATGGACATGCAAAGAGCAATCTCTATTATGATCCAATAAGTGAATTAAAGAAATACAAAGAGGGAATCCTTATAAAAGGATACCAAAACCCTAAAGGTGAAAACCCTAAAGAATAATGAGATGCCTAAGTCTAACTTAAGTGTAAAGAATAATAGACTAATAATTAAATAAATTAATTATTAGCTATAATATGACTACTCTAACACCAACAAACCATTCTCAATTTCTTTTGTGTATAAGTTACTATCTACTATTCCTTTTATAAATCCCAATTTTAATAAATACTTATCCAATCTTGCATACCAGGTTCTAGGTGCTTGTTTTAATCCATATAAAGTGTTCTTTAACTTACATACCATATCTCCTTCTTATGTCAAAGGAAAACCTTTAGGTTGTTCAATGTAGACTTCTTCTTCCAATTCACCATTCAAAAATGCTAACTTCACATCCATCTGATACACTTTGAATTTCTTGTAAGTTGCATATGCTAGAAACATTCTCACTACTTCAAGTCTAGCCACAGGTGCAAAAGTTTCTTCATAGTCAATTCCTTCTTGTTGTGAATATCCTTTACATACCAATCTTGCTTTGTTTCTTATCACTTCTCCTTGTTCATTCATCTTGTTTCTGAATACCCACTTTGTTCCAATCACATTCTTGTCTTCAGGTCTAGGGACCAATTCCCATATCTTGTTTTTTTTAATCTACTCTAGTTCTTCTTTCATAGCATTAATCCAATGTTCATCTTCACAAGCTTCATTAGTAGTCTTAGGTTCAATTTGAGAAATCAAACATAAATGTACCTTATTTTGAGTCAAAACTCCTCTATCTAAAATTCCAATAATTTGCTCAACAGGGTGATGTTTTGAAGTATACCTATTAGGTGTCATAGTTACTGATCTTGTTTTGACTGTAGATTCTTCTTTGCTTTCTTCTCTATTTTCTTCTCTATTTTCTTCTCTATCTTCTTCAGTATGACTTTCATTCAGCAAATCACTGTTAGTTTCAAAAAATAATTTTACATTTTCAATGTCAGGCTGAGGTTGTGCTTCTCCATTAGATTCATAATCAAGTATTCTTTCCTGAATTTTAAACTTCTCATCAACTTTTACATTTGCACTTTCAACAATAGTCTTAGTTCTTTTGTTATAACATCTATATGCTTTTCTTTTTAAAGAATATCCAAGAAATATTCCTTCATCACTTCTAGGATCAAACTTTCCTATATCATCATCTCTTTTTATATAACATTTACTTCCAAAAATTCTAAAATACTTAACTGAGGGTGTATGTCCAAACCATAATTCATAAGGTGTCTTGTTTGTATCCGCTCTGATTTGTACTCTGTTCATAGTGTATATTGCTATGTTGACTGCTTCTCTCCAAAAAATTTTAGCCAAATCATTTTCAAACAACATAGCTCTTGCTGCTTCAGTTATTGACCTATTCCTTCTTTCTGCAATACCATTTTGTTTTGGTGTTCTAGGGGCTGAAATTTGTCTCTTAATACCATTCATTTCACAAAAAGTGTTAAACTCTCTAGATGTAAATTCACCACCTCTATCAGATCTTAGACACTTAATCTTCATTCTAGATTCATTCTCAATTTTTCTTTTCATGATCTTAAACTTATCAAATGCTTTAGATTTTTCTTTCAAAAATGCAATCTACATCATTCTTGTAAAATCATCAACAAGAATCATAAAATACCTTTCACCATAGAATCCTCTAGTCCTAGTAGGACCACTCAAGTCTGTATGAACAATCTGCAACTTCTCTGCCGATGTGAACTTCTTGTTGGGAAATGAACTCCTTTTCTACTTTTCCGTCATACATTCTTTGCAAATCATGTTAGTAGGTTTCATAATTCTAGGTAAATCTCTTACCGCATGTGTAGTGCTCACCTTGACAATATTATCAAAGTTTATATGACAAAACCTTTTATGCCATAACCAACTATCATCAATCCTAGTTATCAAACATGTCATCTCAATAGGATTCAACTGAAATACATTACCTCTGGTTCTGGATCCTTTTCCAATCAGATTTCCATCTTTATCTTTTATCACACAAGTTTTCTCAGAAAACCAAACTTGATAACCCTTATCAGCCAATTGTCCAACACTTAGTAGATTATGTCTTAGTCCATCAACAAAGTAAACATCATCAGTGTTAGTCTTTCCATCAAGAGTAATAGATCCTATACCCTTAATCAAACAAGGTGCATTGTTACCAACCCTAACAATTCCTCCATCATAATTATCTAACTTAACAAACTTTCTTTTATCTCCAGTCATATGATGTGAACAACCACTGTCTATAATCCAATCAGATTTCTTTTCAACTTGTGAAACTAATACTTTTTCTTCCCTTTTATCAGATTCAAAACTTTCTTCTTTAATTGCTACAAATCCTATTTCCTCAAAGTTATCATTATCACTGTCACTTAAATGTTTTTCAATTCCTACTTCAAAATCTTCATCATTTGCATAATAACATTCTTTAGATCTCCTAGGTTTAAAGTTGCTTCTATACTTCTTAACTCTTTTAGGACATTTAGATGCAAAATGATCATATTCTTGACAAGTCCAACATTTAAAGATTTTCTTACCATTTGGGTCTCTTTTTACAAGTAATGCAATACCTTCTTCAATCTTCTTATCTTCCTCAGATCTGCTACTGCTGGCATAATCTCCATTCACACTAGTACTTCTTGTAGGTCTAATGCTAAGAGCATTGAATGTTGTTTCCATTCTAGGTAGCTCTCCTAATAATCTCAAGTTCATCTTTGCTGTTTCTAATCTTCCAAGAAGAGTCTTTCTTGAAAATTTTGATGTACAAGGTATCACTTGTTCAATCATTTGCGTTGTTTGCTTGAATACTGGTGTCAAAGTTCTTAGAATTTTCCATATCACTTCATTCTCTATCTTATCACCTCCACAAGACTTTATTCCTGTCACAATCTCAGACATCCTACCAATATAGCTTCTAATAGATTCATCTTCCATCATTCTGATATCTTCAATTGCACAAATCCAATTATGTAATCTAGCCTTCTTTGCATGTTCATCACCTTCAAAAGTAGAATGTAAAGCTTTCCAAATTGCATGAGATGTTTTCAAACATCTTACCTGACTATATTCATTCTCCGGTAGTGTTGATAAAAGTGCTTCTCTTGCAAGTATGTTACACATGAATAGATCTAGTTCATCTTTAGTTCCTACCTCTAGATTGTCTTCTTCAATGATAGTCTTCTCATTCTTTGTAATCAACCAATAACTTGGTCCTAAACACAATAGATGTGTCTTCATCTTTTCTTTCCAGCTATCAAAATTTACTCCATCAAACTTAGGGCTTTCTTTTCTCAAATTCGCCATGGATCTCCTTAAGTTGTTAAACTTTTCTTTCAAGGACCTGCCGCTCTGATACCAATTGTTAGAAAGTAAAGATCCCCAAGATAACTGAGAGGGGGGGGGGGGTGAATCAGTTATCTGATAATTTATCCATTCAATAGCTTTAAACAATATAATAAATGTACTGATCAACCATAGAAAGATAATCATACACAATTGCACAATAACATAAGATATGTTAACTAGGGAACCTGTTGAAAAGAGTAAACCCCGGTGGGAATGATGCCCACAAAATGATGCACTAATATGAAAGTTCCTTGTTAGAGGATGGACCCTGTTAGGAGTCTTATGAAATACATTCAGTACATATAAATCGCTTCTAGGAGATTTTGAATCCTTGTTAAAAGATTCTAACCTGGTTAAGAGTTTATGGAAGACAGAAGGACCCACTGCCCAAATAGCTTCAAGGCAAGATCTCTAAACCCACTATCCAAAAGATCTTAGAACTATTCAACAGAATAATATGAAATATATTACCTCCTTCACATTGTGCCAAAACTGCACTCTCTGCTACACAAGATCACAATTCCAGATCTCTGTACTCACAAGTCTTCCTTCATCACTGAATTAGCTCTTTTCTTCACTTCATGCATATATTCGCATCTCACTCTTCATAGTACACATTATAATAGGGAAAAAATTCCTTCTTATATACCAAACTCAAATAATTATAAATGAGTCGGTCCTCAATTACAAAATAATAAATTCTACACGCTACACACAGAATTCACATAAAATTGTCGGCTTCCATTTATTGTAACTTTCTCCAAACATATCCTCGAAGTTTGCACTGTGAATGACATCATCATTAATGAGTCTCCAACATCCCTTTAACTGCACAAAATCAGATTCCATCCCAGCTAAGAGATATCCTCCGATTTTTTAACATTGCTACACAGAAACACTGTCTAAACACTGCTTTCACCAAAATGCTCATAACTCTTACAAATGAATGAATTTCTTTTTGCACTGTTAACCATATGTTAATAACACACCAAAGAACATACCATCAACTGCACAAAACAAAATTGTACCTACTTTCCTGCTAATATCCATAATATCACTGTGTTGACATCAATGACAATCCAAGTCATGAATGCAACAACAACTGCTACAAAATGATTGCCAAAACACTTTTCATTCATTCCTAACATTTGTCATCTTTGAACTCCAACTGATAGCCTTTACCAAGTAACTATCCAACATTGAGAAGGTTGTGTTTCAAACCCTCAACATAAAGAACATCATCAGTACTGTTCTTTCCATCCAAAGTGATGGCTCCTCTACCAACTATAGGTTTAAGAGTGTTTCCTCCAAATCTGACCATACCTCCATTGTATTTTTCCAAATGAACAAACCTGCCTTTATCACCTGTCATGTAATGTGAGTAACCATTGTCTATAATCTAGTCTATCCTTAT
The DNA here is from genome assembly GCA_027943335.1 of Chamaecyparis obtusa. NCBI lineage: Eukaryota > Viridiplantae > Streptophyta > Pinopsida > Cupressales > Cupressaceae > Chamaecyparis > Chamaecyparis obtusa. Next base: position 1,325,646 of record BSBK01000188.1, on the reverse strand, counting down.
GTTAGCTTGTGAAATTAATGCTAGCTCTTGACTTACTTTCTCATCTTTAGGAATTGACTTACTATTCATCTTGTCTACAATAGAAATGAATTCAATTTCTTCTTCACTTGATTCTTCATCTGAAACTCCATCTCCAGCATAGTAGCATTCCTTAGAATACATAGGCTTGTAATCCTTTTTGAACTTTTTAGCTATAGTGGGACACTTAGATGCAAAGTGACCAATCTTATTACATGAAAAGCACTTAAATGGTAATTGACCTTCATATTTTCCTTTTCCTTTATTTTCTCTTTTGGCAACCATAGCAATAAAATCATCTAGTGTTTTATCTTCATCATCATCATCAAAATTACCAGAAGTGTATGCAGATTACTTACCATGAACTGTTGCTTTGAAAGTTGTCTCACTCTTTGGTTCTGTTTTCAATCTTGAAATCTTAAAAGCTGAGGTCTTGTTGATCAAGGTCTCTCTCTTGAAATTTGATGTAAGCTACATGATCTCATTAAGGATGTTGATCTTTCTTTCATATTTTGGAGTAAGAGTAGTCATTACTTTATCCATGATGTCCTCTTCTAATATCTCTCCATTTTTCCTGATTCCAGCAACTGCTTCATTAATCCTCTGATTCTAGGCTCTGATGTTTTCTTCAGGTAGCATCTCTAATGCATTGTATATTTTCTTCCATGTCTTTTTGTGTGCATCCTTTGCTTGTTTGTCTCCTTCAAATGTGTCTTCTAGGTGCTTCCATATTTTGTGGGCTGTGTCTACCTTTTTTACTTCTAAAAATTCACCATCAGATAGGGCACTGATAAGGGCTTCTTTAGCAATGGAATTATAATGAAACAATTCTAGCATCATCTTTTCCAAGGTCTTCTAAGGTAGGAATCTTGGCTACTTTGATGGTTACATTAACAACTTCAAAATTAATGTAGTACAAATGGATTACCATCTTGTTCTTCCAATCAAGATAATTCTCTCCATCAAACTTAGGACTTTCTTTCCTGAAGTATGCCATCTGATCAACCTCAAGCTGTTAAAATTTCTCTCCGAGGCACTTGGATCTGATACCAATTGTTAGTAATAGTCCCAAGAGATAATTGAGAGGGGGGGACGAATCGGTTATCTACAAGATTCAATTCTTTATCCAATTAAGTATACTTAAACATAAAGCATAAACATAATGAAATAACATATGAACACAACACTAATATTTGGTTATGGGGAAACCCAAATAGGTAAAAACCCCAATGGGACTTGATACCCACTAATATTTTGTACTAGTGTATAATGATCCTTGCTAGAAGATCCTTTACCCTGTTAGGAGTAGCTTTACAATATATTAAGTATAGTAGACCTGGTTAAGGGTCAGACCCTGTTAGGATTCTTTTACAATTGTCCTTGTAAGGGGAGAGGATGCATTGTCTGAGAGCTCACTGCTCAAATGGGTGAAGGCTAGAACCTTCTAAATAACAGATATAGACTATATCTAGATCTTGGTGAATTACGCTTTGACCTACTATTTGGATCAGTTCCAATAAATAGAAAAAGTACTTTACCTGGTCACATAGACCTTCTTCTAATGGCTCAACACTTCACACACTCTACTCTGCTCTACTTAATCAACCATGAACCACACTTCAGCAATCACAAATGACTACCTATAAATATCTTTCCTCCAAATGATATAATCAATTTAGCCTATTAGAACCACCTTGAAATCATTTTAGAGAAACCATTATAAACTCCAACAAACATTTTGTTGGCTCTACTATGCATGAAACTCATTCTAGGACCTGTCTAATAAAATAAATGTAGATGCATGCTACTCACTGTCGGCTCTACCAAAACAATTGGAACTTTCTTTGTAAGCTGAATTAAATCATGTGCTCTTAACTAAAAATCAATAACATTTCTCCAAGCTTAACTCCAAGGGTGCATACCCTCAAGATAGGCACAACTCAAGAACCAATAAAATCTCTGTCGACTCTTCTGAACAAACATAGGAAACTACTACTGGTGATTAGTGACTGCATAACTTCACTTGCGTTCATCATCAGACTATGCATCCATAACTAAAACATTAATAACATGTCTTCAACATATATCCAAGGGTGCATGCCCATAGGAAAACTATATGGACAACCATACACAGAACACTATCTATTACTTTGTTAGGAACATTGCTGACACCAACTGCAATATGACTGTGTAATAGTTAACCTTTGCGCCCATTATATCATGCTATTATCATGTCCATGCTACATATACTAAAATCTTATTGCATAAGACTTCCATGCATGCTACTTTCCATATGTTTTCATCAATGACAAACATATAGTCAGTACTGGCCTGCTGGAAAATCTCCAACAAAATGGGATTCCAAAAATGCTCAATGATGATTATAAGCTCCAAATTTTGAATAATGACAGTTAGCTACATTCATCTTAGATTAAGTACATTGTATATATTTTTTTCCTTTTGTATCTTATATTGCAAGATGGGAAAAGAAATTGGGGGTTCAATTCAAATGTCTTATCCTTGATTTCAATAAAAACCAAGTGAGATTATCTTTTGCATTCATGCATAGCATTAATCATTATTCATTATCCATATAGCAAAAAAGAGGAAAGAGAAAAAGAATCATTACTCATGCATCATTTGCATACATGTAATTAAAGATAGAACTGCATACAACTAAAAACCCAAAAACATAGGGGCATTCATATCTCCATAAAATAGTTTGCATTCATATATTGAAAAATAGAGAAAAGCATGTCATAAATCCATACATCAATGCATTCATCTATCTATATCATAAAATAAGATACATTGCATCCATAGCATAATAACAAGTAAATGCATCATAAACAACATATAGTTGCATATAAAGATAATCTCATAAACACATCAAGAGAATCAAGGAAGTATATCATCATATAAGTGTTTATCAAATGATCCAGTACATCAGTATATCAAGATACAAATATCATGAAAGTGATACATCAAATGTTTCGATCAATAAAACATCATGTAACATGATACAAAGACATTGATAATGAGTAACTCTGTCAAAACATCAAGATCCCATAGCAGCACTTAATCCATCCCTAGCACCTGATCTATCTAGTCCCCTGACATCCTATCTATCTTGTGAGGGAGGAGCTTGAGAAGTGCTTGCTATGCTAGGTCTTTGAATCACATGAGTCATAAACTACTTCATCAAAAGAGCTACCTGATCCAGTCTACCAACAATAGTAGATATATCTACCCCCATCAACTAAACATCTCATGATAGGCTATCAATGCTAGGATCAACCTGTGAAATTTGTTCCATATCCTATGACTGTTGCACCTGTGGAGGTACCTGTTGAACCTGTGGAGGCACCTGTTGTGCTGGAACCTCATCTTTTTGTGCTAAAGAAATCCTCTATAACTGAACTAAGGGATCTCGTCCACTAGGAATCTATTAAGAAACATCTATATGTACCTATCTTTGATGTCTTTGCTGTCGATAAGCTCTATGTTGTCTATCCACTGCTGCTATAGGGCATACCTCAGCTACATTATTCTATCCTCTAGCTCTAGCCCTATCCCAGACATGTCCACCTCTCACTTGTGGTCCATCTCTTTCTCTACTAATAACTTGAGGCTCTCTCTATCCTCATCATCTCCGATGTCTCCTACTATCACCACCACCACCACCATCATCTCTCTCATCCTGGTCTAGGATACGCTCTACTAGATAAGTAAATTGAGGAAACCTATTATGAGCCCACCAGTTTCAATACTCATGAGACATACCAGCATCTGTAACATCTGCAAGCATCTCCCATCTGCAATATGCCAAACCAATAATCTGATCACATGCAAATTGATAATCAATCAAAGGACCCCACATTGATCACTCTGCCTATACATGAGCATATAATGTAGCACCCTCTGGCATATCCTAAACTCTACCATACTAGTGAGACACTCGACCAAAGTAGAAACACTCAATAATAGTAGTAGCCCTACCAATCATCCATCGAGGAGAAAACATATAGGGGAGCTCATCATCATCCTCCCTCCATCACTCACATCCTATGTATGGCCGCCACTGAACCTGATCAAGATCATCAATCTATTGGTGCCAATAATCAAGCTTGTCCAAATGATGTTGGACAACCATGCCGCTATACATAAAAGCATATGGAAATCCTCGACCACGAATCCTGTCAGAAATAGGCCTAGGAATGGGAAGATGCTCCCATACCCACAACTGTAGAATCACTGCACCTGCAGACAATGAAGCACTCTCTCTGTAGACAACTCTAGACATGGAAAATTGGCAAAGGCTTAAATCAATCAAAAAGGTGCATCAAATCATCAAAATAGCACTAAAAATCAATAAATGGAACAAAGGCAATTCAAATCAAAGGAAAATTCAATTAAATGATTAAATGATTAAATAAAGCTTGAAAAGGGGAAAAACACTAAGAAATTGATTAAATTCAATTAATGACATAGTTGTTGAAATGAAAAATCAAAATGAACATCTTACCCTTCATGGCTAAATTTAATTACTTTAATTAATTAATAAATCATAATTTCCCTCAACAAAGGAAAAAGGAGACAAAATGGACACAAATCACTCACTTTTGTTGAAATGGTCCAGCCTTTTGAAACCATTTAAATGTTTGTCCCCCAATTTAGGGACAAAGCAAAGCCAATTGACCTTACCCAAGCATAACCATGGTTATCTCACTCTACCCCCTACCCTTGGGAAAATCTTATAAATAGAAGGCATTTTGAGGCATTATTCATCCACTCCATATCTTTGAATTACAGCAAAGCTCTTGCAATTTGCATCCACATCACTCACTTAGCATTTTCATTGATAATTAGCTTAAATTGTCGATCATTTTAAAGATTTTCTTATCAAATAGAGCTAGAATTTGATAATTAGATCTAGTTTGCATATCATTCTTAGTTCATTTCTCATAATTAGAGTGTCACTAGTGAGGATTTGCAGCTGAGAGCCTCACTTACTACTTCAATTTAGAGAACCATGAGATATTTACATTAATTTGTGCATTATTTAGATTAGTTTGCTTTGAATAGTGTGAATTCTCTTTAAATCTTGTTATTTCATGAAGGTGTAAATCACTCACACACAAATGGCGCCCACCGTGGGGCTCTAGGCCTCAAATTTATCATAATTTCCATGTTATTTGCAAAATTTAAGCTAGAATTGCATGATTTTGCTCACTGTTTGCAGGTTACAGGAAAGAAATCACGCCTGCCGGTAAAGAAATCACGCCTAAAGCAAAGAGATGTCACTTCTGGAAATTAAAATGTCACCTGGAGTCTGAACGATTATGCTTATCAGCCAGCAGAATCACGCTTCTGGAGAAAGAAATCACACCTGCGGAAATTAAATTCTCGCGTCACGGACAAGCAGCTGATGCCTTTGGTCATTAAGATGTCGCTTGGAAAGAATTAAAAGCCACGGCCGAGGAATAAGTTTACGGCTGGTGTAAAGGGAGTTTGTTGCCTTTCGCATTTAATTTCTCGCTTTGAGTAATTTAAATGTCGCTTTCAATTAATTAAATGTCGCTTCTCTGAGTTAGTTTGTTGCTTGAAATAAATAGTTCACGTGTTCGTTTAATTTGATCTTGCACATAATTACTTTAATCTCGCTTGAGCCCCTTTTGGTGATGCTCGCGGTTAAAGTAATTACGTCTTTATTAAATTAGATCTCGCCTTTAGCATGGATAATGTCGCCTGGTTTAGCATTGATATTGTATCAGAGTAATTACTGTTGTCGCATGTATTAAAGATTTCACGCGTTTGCAAAATTTAATATCGCGCTTGTCTATTTTAATCTCGCTTGAGCCCCTTTTGGTGACGCTCGCGGTTAAATTAGTCACGCCTTTGTTAAATTTAATCTCGCCTGTAGTCTGGATGATGTCGCTTGACTGTATTTTCTCTATTTTGTCAAAATAAGAACTGTATGCTAACTTCACTGTCATTTTTTTTTGTCTCAAGAGCATGGTCTGTCATAAGAAAGTGCAAAAACCAGAGAGAAGGCACAACTTAGAGGAAAAATTGATCTGTAAAAGGATAAGGAAAGAAAACCGGGTACATTCTACCTTTGTTCTCAACAATGATTTAGAGAAAGAAGTAGAATTATATGCTAAATACATTGCTGTTGTAGATGCTTACAAACGAAAATATGTCTCATTAAATTGGGAATTTAGTCCTTAAGTTTGTAAGAATTTTGCAAATATTTTGGTAAAAAGAATCAAAAGCATAATCAATTATATCATTTTAAGCTTTGATTTTGGTTTCCCCTCACTTTGTTTGTATTGTGCTGACTAACTTGTTGGTGGAGGGAACGTTTTGCTAAGGTAAGAGAAGGATTTGGAGAGAAAATGAAAAATCTACTACTTAAAAATGCGCCTAGCCTTTGCTAGCATCGTTTGAGGTATTTTTCTCATCAAGCTTGCACTTCCCTTAAATTGTGGCATTTTCAAAGTTCAAAACATAGTTTAATCATAAAAGGAAAAAATAAACACTTCAATTATAAGAACCCCTTTGTCACGGGGTTGAAAAAGAACCAAATTGATTGTGAGTGTTTGGGATAAGGGAAAAGCAATAGGGATATGCTCTTCACTCTTTGAGTGAATCAAATTCTCAAACTTTCTCTACCAAATCCACTTTTCATGCTTTCAAATGAACATGTTTAAAACTTAGTGGGCTCGCCTCCCGAGATTGCCTTAGAAGGGCCAGTGAGAGGGATAGCCCAAAGTAGGATACACTTGCTTTTGCTGCGAGAATCTGACCCACTATAAAATGAAACGCGGGTATCCTTAATGGGGTACACGACAAAAGGATTTTAGCTCTTTCGAACTTCCTCTAGTAGTCCTAACGGATTGCGCAAAATCATGCTTTTGTGTGTGTGGGAAGCCCCTTAACATAGTTGGGGGATGAAAAGCTAAGATCTCTTTTGAATGGAAAACTTACTACATAACGGTAAAATAGCAAAACTACCTATTAGAGCCATGTTTACGAACCAATTATGTGCTAGGTAGATTGTGTGGAAGCTATTCTTGTGTTAGACCTGTGAAAACGTTAAAAAATATACACATTAGAGCATTCTAGGGATATGGTACCCAATTGATGTGTGTGTTGAGATTGTTTTTATTTTCAAACAAGATATTCCAAAGTTATTGATCAAAACACCATTAAAATTTTAAACCATTTAAAATTGATCAAAAACTTTTACCTTATTCCAAAAATAGCTTATCAAGAGAAGAAAGTCAACATAGCCTTAAAGTTTGTTCATGCCTATTATTACAAGGTCACTCTCTATAAGGAAAGCATTACAAATAGACGGGACCTACAACGGAGAAGAGCTCCCATTTCCAAAGAACACTTTCATTACTTCACGAGTGATTGAAAAACCCGCTAAGGCAAAGGACATTAACAAGATGTTTAGCGATACCCTAGAAAATATTGATCCCAACAACCAAGGGAACAACCTGAATGGGGGTATAGATCCTAACAATAATCAAGGGAACAACATGAATGGGGGTATGGATCTTAACAACAATCAAGGAAATTCTAATAATGGAGGAAGAGATCCTAATTCTCAAGAGGCAAATTCACAAGGCAACAACTTATTTCCTCCTCATAATACAAACTTACCCCCAACTGCAGAAGAAGCCACGATTGAAAGAGCATTAGAGGCAAGACAATGTCCTTATTTCATAGAACTAATGAAAAAGACCATGCTTATGGATAAAGAAAAACACTTCATGGACTTAATACAAATGGGGGTAAAGCTACCTAAAGATTTTGACATAGAGCAATTAAAGCCCAAGGAAATAGAAGACCCTATGGAAGCAATGAGGGAACAATTCAAGGCATTACAAATGGAAATTGACAGTTTGAAACAAAATGGGGCTCCTAAGCCTTTCTCTATTGAAACATTATGTCCTTTTCCATTCGATAAGAGTTTGGTCATGGTGCCTTTTCCTATTAATGTAACATTTCCTAAATATGAGAGGTATGAAGGAACATCTGACCCACATGATCATCTTTGGGGGTTTTGTGCATTAAGTCTTGAATTCATGCATGAATCAACCTATTTAATGAGACTATTCCCAAGAAGTTTGGGAGGAACGGCCATGGATTGGTTTTCAAAACTACCATCCGGCATAAAATCCTTTGAAGAGTTAGCATCTAAATTCGTGACTCATTACTCTTATAACATCAAACATGAGGTCACCATGATAACGTTATGTAACATGAAGCAACAAGATGGAGAAGCCTTTCTCACATTCTTGCAAAGATGGAGGACTGCATTTGCTAGATATCCAAGAAGTGTACCGCAGAAAGAAAAAATGGATATCTTTATTAACGGTTTAAGAAGCGAGCTGAATTATAGACTAAGGATGCAATGTCCCAAAACTTTTCAAGATTTGATTGATAACGGAATTACAATGGAAGAAGTGTTGATTAAGAGTGGAGAGTTGAAATTGTACAAGGAAAATAAGAATAACTCTAACTCCAACAACAACAATACCAACAATAACAACAATCCAAATAAAAGTTGGTACAACAACAATAGCCGTTATGCTGCAAAGAATAACAACAAAGGTATTGTTAATGATGGTGTAGTGGAATCCAGCAACTGGAAGGTGATTCCATTTGCCCTTACAAAGACACCAAATCAAGTGAATAATGCTAATCAAGCATATAATGCACCTTCCAACAACAACAACAATGCCAACAAGAATAATCAAGGAAACAAGGATCAAAACAGCAAGTATGATAAGTATTTGAAGCCCACTCCTGCAAGACACTTTACACCCTTGGGAGAATCACTTGAAACTGCATTAAAGGCTCTCATAGCTAACAATGTTATTACATTACCCGCTATTAAGCCTTATGAACCAGACCACAAGCCGGGTTGGTGGGATGCTAAGCATCATTGTGAATATCATAGGATTCGGGGGCACACTACAAATGAATGTCTACAATTAAAGAATGTGGTGCAAGACTTGATAGATAATAACATAATCACTATTGATGGACCCCAAAATAATGAAGATCATACGGCCTTCAAACAACCTTTTTACAAACATGATAAAGGTGAGTCATCAAATGGAAAGAAACAAAGTGCCAATAATCTCAACTTTGCACCATCATATGATCATATTGTTAATGCTATCATCATTAATGAACAACCTCAAAAGGAAGCAACAAATGTCGTTACAAGAGGGCAGAATTCTAGAATGACTTTACAAGGGATAGTCCCTCAAAACACCAATATCCCATCATCCAACATTGTGGTCAAACAACCTCCTACAGCAGCAAGGCCTTATAGTTTGGTGGACCAATTGCAACGTACTCCACCACAAATCTCAATCTTAGAGTTATTGAAGTTGTCACCAAATCATAAAGAGATTTTGGAAAAAGCTTTGGAAGAGACACATGTTTCTACTACCTTAGGGGAAGAAAAATTTCAAAATATGGTAGGACATCTTGTGGCTCCTCATTGTCTTTCATTTTCAGATCAAGATGACATGTCTATAACTCATCCTCAAAATTTTCCATTACATATAGAGGTTTTGATCGAAAGGCATAGAGTCAAAAGAGCCCTTATTGATGGAGGGGCTGGCCTTAACATATGCACATTGAGTCTTGTAAAATCCTTAGGTCTATCCGAGTCTTGCATTGACCCTACAAAGAAAATCACCATAAAAGCTTATGATGAAGCTGAAAGAGCTTCTAAAGGCATGATTGTGTTGCCCATCCAAGTGGGACCAGTCAAGAAGGAAACCAAATGTCAAGTGTTGGACATGAAATTAACCTATAACATCTTATTGGGAAGACCATGGATTCATGAGATGCAAGCTGTCCCATCCACATACCACCAATGCATCAAGTTCCCATACATGGGTGAAGAAATCACAGTTGGAGGAGACTCAAATCCATTTCAATATTGTAATGCACTCAAACCCTTGCATGAATTATACATTCCACATAATCATGAAGGAGTTGTTCCAAGAATCACCAATGAAGATGCACAAAATCCTCTTCAAGCTAGCTCAACTACATCAACTAAGGGCAAGGAAAAAGTGAGCTACGAGGGTCCAAATGTGATGGAAAGTCCATATGTGGCACCTAAATTGGAAACAGTGATCTACAAACCTACTAAAGAGGAAAAAGAGCAAGCTAAAGCAGATCATTACCAATACATGAGTGAGATGATGAACAAATTTGATAAACAATTCAAGATTAGTTCAAAAGGGGTAGGAGAATATTCAGTTTCTCTATTTGACATGCCCATGTCTCCCAAATCACATGGAAAACCCTCAAAAGAACATCTTCCACATAAGTATAATTCTTATTTTGTGAGGGAAGATAGCAAAGCAACATGGGATAAGGAAGAGGATGATGTCCTTCAATGGCTTTATCATGATGAGGATGGTACCCTAGACACTCCCATGGAAAGAATTCAGCATGTCAATATACAAATAGAACAATATGGGAAAGGATTTGATATTATGCAAAAGATGGGATACAAAGGAAGAGGACCCCTAGGCCAAAGAAATAGAGGATTATTAGAACCTATTGAATATTTGGAGGGCAAGTCATGAAAAATCCGGAGTAGGTTTTCAATATAAGGGAGAAAGTTCAAGTCCAATGCATGATTTTCATCCTCAAATAAATGCATTAGAATCCGAAGGAGATAGTGATGACTCTAGGGATTATGAATGGGATACTTTATCAGATGAGTCATGTCAAGATAAAGAAGTCATTGCTATACATACTTATGCAAAAATCCCAAAACAAGATGCTCCAATTAATGAAGAATCTCCTATTCAAAGGCCTAATATAGAACAAGCATCTAGTAGTGGAGCATGGATAGAAACATTTTGGACACCTTCAGAGGAGGGAAATTCAAACGTTAGTTTTAACCCGCTTGTGGCTTTTCCCACATTGTTTCCCGTAGAGGTCGACGAGGATTCAAGCGAAGGGGACTTTGACCCTACTTCCATGGATCATCTTGAGGAAGCGCACATCATAGATCTAAATGATACAATGTATGAACCCTCAAACGAAGTCATGTCCATAAATCCTATTGATGATACCTTACCCAATAATTCCTTAATTTTGATACATCCAGACCTCATTGATTGGGATCAAACTGAACCACATGACTTACTTTACTTCCCAAATGACCAAGCAACAAACCAATACCTCAATGCAGTTGAACCCTCTTTCACCAACGAACTCAATATGGACATGATGACAATAGCAAGGGTCCAATCTCTTAGTCAAAAAAAAGAAAAAATGAAAAAAAAAAAATAAAAAAAAAAAATGAGAAGTTCTATTGGTGAAAACCCAACTGTGGCACCATTAGAACCAAAAACAATGAAAATAAAAGATGTTTCTTTTGGTGAAAACCCAACTGTGGCACCATTAGAAGAGAGATTGGACACTTTGCCTGAACATGAAGAAGAACGGTCATCTATTCTTATAGAACCAACAGAAAAAGTTAACATTGGTACAGAACTAGAGCCAAAGGTTGTACACTTGGCTGCATTACTTACGTCTCTTGAAAGAGAGGACTTTATCAAATTCTTCCAAGAGAAACAAGTAAATTTTGCATGGTCATATGCTGATATGCCTAGATTGGATCCTGATTTCATAATGCATCATCTAAATGTTAGACCCGGAGTTAAACCTGTGAAGCAAAAACTAAGGAAAATGCACCCACATGTGGCTCTTCTAGTCAAGGCAGAATTGGAAAAATTGTTAAAGGTGGGATTCATAAGAACAATAGCATATGCTGATTGGATCTCTAACATTGTGCCGGTTACTAAGCATGATAAATCTATCCGTGTGTGTACGGATTTCAGAGATTTAAACCTTGCATGTCCCAAAGATGACTTCCCATTGCCAAGCATTGATACCATAGTGGATTTGACAGTAGGTCACGCAATGTACTCATTAATGGATGGATTTAGTGGCTACAACCAAATCAAGATTGCTCCCAAAGACCAAGAAAAGACAACATTTACTTGCCCTTGGGGTACTTTTTGTTGGAATGTCATGCCCTTTGGTTTAAAAAATGCTGGAGCTACATATCAAAGGGCCATGACAACTATTTTCCATGACATGATGCACACTTTCTTAGAAGATTATGTGGACGACATTCTAGAAAAATCCCACAATAGAGAAGAGCATTTACAAATCCTAAGAAAAATATTCATTCGGTTAGAATAATTCAAAGTTAGAATAAACCCAAAGAAGTATGTCTTTGGTGTCCAATCCGGCAAGTTATTGGGTTATATAGTGTCAGCAAAAGGCATTGAAGTTGATCCTAAAAAAGTACAAGCCATTCTAGAAATGGAGATTCCAAGAAATATTAGCCAAATGAGGTCACTACAAGGAAAGATTCAATCAATAAGGAGATTTATCTCTCAATTAGCAGAAAAGTGTCACTCCTTCACCAGATTGTTACACAAGGACACTACATTTATGCGGGATGAAGAATGTGATAAGGCCTTTGCTACTTTGAAGACTTATTTGATAAACCCACCTATTCTTATGTCACCTATCAAGGGTAAAGAACTGTTGTTATACATATCAGCCACAGAAAGGTCTCTAGGCATATTGTTGGCACAAGAAGATGAGCAAGGAAAAGAAAGGGTAATCTACTATCTTAGTAGAACCTTAATAAAATATGAACTCAATTATTCATTCATGGAAAGAGCATGTCTAGCAGTGGTTTTTGCATCTCAAAAACTAAGACATTATATGTTGATGCATAAGATCAAATTAATTGCCAAGATTGATCCTCTCAAATACTTGCTACGTAAAACTGCCTTAACAGGAAGAATAGCAAAATGGGTCATGATCCTAAGTGAATTTGACATTGAATATGTTGATAGAAGAGCAATTAAAGGACAAGTGATAGCAGATAACCCAATGGAGTCTACACAAACCATGCAAATTGAATTTCCAAATGCAGAAATTGTCAACATAGAAGCAAAGACATGGAAATTATATTTTGATGGATCTTACACACAAGGAGGTTCTGGAGCAGGTATATTATTGGTTACTCCTCAAGGGTACACCATTCCAAAGTCCTATAAACTCTTATTTCCATGCACCAATAACATAGCGGAATATGAGGCATTAGTCATTGGCATCAAAATGGCTTTAGAATGGAATATTGCAGAATTACAAGTGTATGGAGATTCCCAACTCATAATCAATCAGGTTAATAATGAATACAATACCAAAGATATAACATTGATGAAATATAAAACCTTGATTGATGGATGGAAGAAGTACTTTGCTTTGATCACATTTGAATAGATTCCAAGAGAAAAGAATAGAGCAGCAGATGCCATGGCTACCTTGGCTTCATTGTTACAAAAACTAGATCAAAATGAGAAGTATGAGTTCTTGGTGGAAGAGTTGGTAAAACTGGCATTCAACCTTCCTGACACCCAAATTGTTGCTCTTTTACATGGACATGACTCTCCTTGGTATGGACCCATCTATACTTACCTTAAAGACCAAGTACTCCCCATAGACCAAACTCGTGCCCAAAAATGTAACTTCATACGCCAAGCCACCCGTTACCTAATCCTTTCAGACACATTGTATCGTAAGGGTCTTGATGGGACGTTACTTAGATGTCTAGAGGAAGAAGAGTCTAAGTTAGCTTTACGCGAGGTCCACGAAGGCATTTGCGGGTCACACTCAAGCGGTCTTAATCTAGCTAAGAAAATCCTTCATTTAGGGTACTTTTGGACAACATTAGAAAAGGATGCTTGTCAATTTGTGAAGACATGCAGCAAATGTCAATATCATGGTAATATGATACATGCACCGGCTCAAGAATTACACCCATTCATTACACCATGGCCTTTTTATCAATGGGGTTTTGACTTGATTGGAATCATATATCCTCCATCTTCAAACAGACACAAGTATATAGTCACAGCAACAAAATACTTCACCAAATGGGTGGAAGCAGTTCCATTAACAACAACAACCGGCAAACAAATTTCAATGTTCATTTTGAACCACATAATTTGCCGCTATGGTATTCCACATGCCATTATCACGGATAATGGGAAACAATTCAAAAATTAGGATATTGATGAAGTTTGCATGACATTTCACATTACACATCATTCATCATCCATTTATTATCCACAAGGCAATGGACAAGCTGAAGCAACAAACAAAAATATCCTCAAAATATTAAAAAGATCGGTTAACAAATCAGGAAGAGATTGGCACGTGCAAATAAATCCCGCACTATGGGCTTACAGAACTAGTATCAGAACACCTACAGGAGCCACCCCATTCTCTTTAGTCTATGGAACCGAAGTAGTTCTACCATTAGAAGTTGAAATTCCATCTCTACGGGTTTCATTAAGAGGATTGATCACTGATGAGGATTATAGGATTGCCAGACTACAACAAATAGAATTGTTAGAGGAACACCAGACTCAAGCTTATGAGCATTTAAAAGTTTATCAAAATAGGATTGCACACAATTACAACAAACACATCAAACCAAGAACTTTTCAAGTAGGAGACTTGGTACTAAGAGAAAATCCCAAAAATCAAGCTGAAAGGGAAAAGAAAGGAAAGTGGGAAGCTAATTGGATAGGCCCATTTGTGATAGTGTCATCCTTTGGAACTGGAACATATAAGTTATCAGATTGTAATGGTGAAGAATTACAAGAACCCATAAATAGCATTCATTTGAAGAGATTCTACACCTAAAGCAGATGAAAGAGTATAAAGAGTATCAGATGAGAGAGCATCATAATTATTGTACATAGTTGAAAAGGGATCTTGAAAATACCAAAAACATTTGAAAATGGAAAATTCAAAAACATTGGAAAAGAAGAAAGATCAAAAACAATGGAAAATTGAGCCTGACGAAAGCAAAAACATTTGAAAAACTATCTCTTGGTGAAAACCTAGCAAATAGGCGCCAAGGTGATAAAGAAAAATACAAAAAAAGAAAAAAAAGAAAAATACAAAAAAAAAGGAAAAAAAAGAAAAATACAAAAAAAATGAAAAAGAGAAAAAGTGCCTTGGTGAAAACCTAGCAAATAGGCGCCTCGGTAGCAAAAAAAGAGAATACCCAAAGGTGAAAACTTGGCAACAAGCACTTTTGGTTCCCTTAAGTCATTTCCTTCCTAGCCACATGTGTACATAATGCATCTCATCATCCCATTTGTCTAAACCTTCATTGCATCCGTCATTTGTACATAGTCATAATAACAGTTTGTAGCATCATCCTTTGCATTGCCCAAAGTTGTCAAAATTGATACATCAAATACTTGGGGGCAGCATAAACGGATTGGAAAGTGGGTACCTCAAAAAGGATTCAAATGAGCAACATTCAGTCACAAGCAGAAAGGGATCAACATTTTCAGAAGAGAGATCAAATTTTTGTAAACCTTTGATTGATATCATTGTTTACTAACCAAGAGGTTGAGTACCACAACAAAATCCTTGAGCCTAAATTGACTTATTATTCAGGATTAAAAAAATCAAACATTATTCCATGATCAAACACTTGGAAATATTTTTTGTTGAAGATCAGAAAACAATGCAAAACACTTAGATAGATTCTTTTGAAAAGTTGGTTAAAAATCTGTTTACTTGCATTCATTCAATTTGTATCAAGTCTTTTTAGCTAATCAATGATGTTTCGACTAGATTGGCAATGATGGAGACGTGATATTTTTCTTGACTATGAAGTGACTGTTTGGAGGAAGATTCATTGCCTTATGAGAATTCATCTAAAGACATGGTCATCAAAGAACCATCGAGGATTATCTTATAAAACAATGAGTTAACCTTTGTTTGTTTACGCAACCGGATACCTTGGATATTTAGATTCTTCATATCTAAATGACAAAATCCACTTGCAACATAGAATCCGACAAAATCGGTATTCGTACTCTCATGATTGTTTGTAATCAGTGATAGTCGTATCGATGAGACCGATGGGAAAGCAAAACGGAGGTTACCATATGAGCAGTAAATAAAAAGCGATATTCATATCATCATGTCAGTGGGCAGTGGTGATTGTATCGACTTTTCGGTCCCAAGTGCTCAATGATGAAAATATTATCCTCAAGGCATTTATTTTCTAAAAGCTAGTGACACTTAGCTGCATTCATATAAAGGTTAAGTGCATTCTCATGTTAGATTAATTGCATGTGCATTTTTTTCCCAAGGGTTTCATTTCGCATCAAAAAGGGGGTACATAACATCATCAACAGGGTTAAATCAGCAAGGACAACATCACTTCAATATCATCTTTCCTACAATAAAAAACATGAGATTATACTTTTTGCATTCATTCCATATCATTAATCATTACATAGATATATTATCAAGGAAAAGAAGGAAATAATCATTTACATGTGCATACATACAGATTGCATACATGAGAAATAACATATCAAAACTGCATCCATACATAAAGAAAGAAATGCATCCATCTATCTATATCATACATAAGATACGTTGCATCCATAGACACCATCCATCCAAAAACAAATGCATTAGATAAACACATATAGCAGCATCTAAAGGAAATCTCATATATCATCAAGTAAAAGCAGGAAAGATCATAAATGTCCTCATGTCACATGTCTACTCATAACTCAATACATCAAGTATAACAATGATATCATAACATCAACTCTATAATCACCCATCAACAGGGGCATCAATGTCAAATAAGTATCAAAGTACAACTGGAAAGGTAACACCAAGGTCACAAGACTATGGTACAATATCAAGTATCTCAGCATCAGTACATAAATGATCAATAAGAGCACTCATAGCTCAACTCTCATCACCACTAGGAGGAGGTCCTGGAGGAGGCTGTGGAGGAGGCTGTGATGGAGGCTGCTGAGGCAGCTGAGGAGGCGTCTGACCAATCATAGCAACAAGGAGAGGAACCAATGGAGCCAAACCTGATACTAACTGCTGAATCATAGATGACATCTATGACACCTCTATCCGTAATGCTCCCACATCTGCTCATAGCTGGGTAGTACTAGAACTCTCCCCAACCTCATAGGTACTCTGAGGATCACCTGTATCTATAGGAGCTTTTCCCCGATCACGGGAAAAAGCTGTTGGCATTTGTTGTGCACCTGTATCCTGACCATCCACGGTAGCCTACTGTAATCCTGCTCCCGTATCCTGTCCTGTACCTGGATCCTGTCTAGTAGCCCTCACATGATCCTGATGATCTATCCTCTGTCTCTATGCTACTGCAGGACGAGGAGGAGGAGGTGGTGCCTGTACCTGTGCATCTCTCGCTCGTCCTCTAAGCCTAATCACTACCCTACCTTAGGGTCTACCTCTGCATCTCCTCCCACCACTGACATCATCACCATCATCATCTCGCCCAGGCACTGGCTCTGCAGGGTCTATAAATCGAGGCATCGGATGCTCCATCAACCAAGCTAGATACTCCTGCATGACTTCGGCATCTCTGATGTGTAACCTCATGTCCCAATCCATATACCCCAGTAGTGATATCTACTCTATAGCGTCATCATATGAAGGCATGTGACCCCAAGTAGCCCACTCTGCACTAGAACGAGCATATACTGCAGATCCCTAAGGCATAGGCTGAATCCGCCCAAACTGCCGTAGCACTCTCCTTGCCAAGAATCTCTCAAGAACAGAGTCGATCCTGCCGATCATCCATCGAGGAGCAAACATATATGGTAACTCCAAGCTATCCTCTCTCCAATCCTCGACCTCAACATATGGTCTCCAATAGACCTCATCCATGTCATCAATTTGACGTCGCCAATACTCCAAGTGACCCAAGTGATGTTGTGTCACCATACCAGTATACTGCCATGCAAAAGGATATCCTAGAGGATGATCCTGATCTGATATAGGACGACTGACTGGTAAGTGCTCCCATATCCACAACTGCAAAATATGAATCCCAGCAGATAATGAGGCTGATCTCCTGTAAACCACCTCATGAAGATCGTGATAAAGCTGTGCCAGCACACAAGATCCCCAGTCAAAGCGTTGAGGATGATGTAGCAAATCCTCGATAATCTTGCCCCATCCCACTGAAAATCTGTGACCTCGCCGATCAGGTAATAATACACCACCAATGATAGCACCTAATAATGCTGGTAAAACAGGAAATGAGGCAAACTGAGGCCATAGGATGCAATCATCACCTATAGATGGATCTCTGAATACTCGTTGACAATATGTCCCATCATAGATTGCATCATAATATGCTATCTCTCCATGAGTCAGGATCCGTAGCAATCTGTAAACATCCTCAGGTGTAATAGTCATCTCGCCCTGTGGTAGCCAAAACGTGTTTGTCTCAGAGTGCCAACGCTCTGCGACAGCGGTAATCAAACCTCAGTTCATCTGGAACCGAGGAAGCTCTAATACGCATAGTAAACTGCAGTGCCTAATCACTCGCCTCTCGGTATCAGTCAACTACGCCCTAAGCTCCATCACCCAGTGTGGTACAGTCTGAAGGTACAGAACAGGGACATCCTCCTGTTTAATCAAAACAATGGAATCACATGAGTAACTTACTATCAGGAAATCAAACAATCAATCATAGTCATCAATTTAAATATACCTATCAGACCTACCAATCCTAACTCTAAGCATTGAGGAAGGATGATCCTAGTTTTATGTCTCTAAGCATTTGAGCATAAAATGAATGGATGTTTAGAGCCATGACCTATCATTCGTGATGAAGATTGATTAACCTTATTCTTCGATATTATAGTTACCTATGGCCTAATTCATTGTTGAAATCAAACAAAGGGAATACCCTAACTGAACATTCGATTGAATTCATTGACGTGATCGATATCAATCAAGTTAATGCAATCGAGCAATCAGACATCCTAGAAAAGTCTCAAATAAATAAAAAAATTTCTGCTTACGCGACTTTTCTTTCTGGCGTCATTTCTTTTACCAGAGGTGACATCTCTTTATTCATACACGTGATTTTATTCATCCGCGTGACTTAATTTCACGGAGGCGGTATATGATTTTCCACGGGCGACATTTTATTATCACGCAATACACAATTAAAAGGATTAAAACCCTAAGCGATATTAAATTATCCTTAGGTGATAAAAGATTTTCTAAATGCGTGAGAAAACCTAAGGAAGGCGACATCACATTTACCAAAGGCGACATTTTAAATTTTTAGGTGATATTAAAAGACACGGAGGCGACATTTCTTTTCACAAACGCAGAATTAAAATTTTTAAATGCATTAAATGAGGTCATAAATGCAACTTTAAAAACATGATGAAAATTTGAATGACATACCGGAGGACCATCGGTCGCTCTCTGACTGAACCGGCGCGCTCTCTCAAACCGATGCTCGCGATGTGGGACCACCATCGTCTCAAAAAGGCTAAAATCAGAGCTCAAATCTCAAGAAGGAACAGTGCAAATGAATAGTAAAATGAGGGGTTTTACCCAATTTAAGGTGAAATTGGTCCTAATAAACACTTAAAAAAATGCACTTTGGACCTATTATAGGACATTTTCATTAATCGGGGCATGAATCAAACTTGATTGTTTCTTTCAAATGGTATCAGAAATGAAAACATATTGGACCAATCAATCAAAATCTTTCAAATCAAGGAATCAATATGTTTTATTTCTGAGGGGGCATCAGAGTATCAAATGGGCATCACATCAAAAACATTTATCAGTGGGGCATATCATATCAGTATCATATCAGTATCAGTATCAGTGGGGCATATCATATCATATCGTATCATATCAAGATATCAGTATCATATCATATCATATCAAGTATCATATCAGGAGGAAAATCAATTGCATATCGGTTTCATATCAAATTTGTCATCATATCAAACCTATCAACATATCAACAATCAATCAACCCAGGACCTTTATCAGTGAACCCAGGACCTATCATCAAACCAGGACCCATATCATATCAGAGGCATCAGAATCATATCAGCACCATCATCAGAGGCACATCATCATCATCAGGAAGTACATCAATCAGAACGATTAGAGGCATATCAGAACCAGGACCTGAATCAGATCATCATACTAAGGAAATCTTTGAATCGGTGTTCTTCGTACATCGACTCAAAGAGGGGCATTTGTAGACATGGAAAATTGGCAAAGGCTTAAATCAATCAAAAAGGTGCATCAAATCATCAAAATAGCACTAAAAATCAATAAATGGAACAAAGGCAATTCAAATCAAAGGAAAATTCAATTAAATGATTAAATGATTAAATAAAGCTTGAAAAGGGGAAAAACACTAAGAAATTGATTAAATTCAATTAATGACATAGTTGTTGAAATGAAAAATCAAAATGAACATCTTACCCTTCATGGCTAAATTTAATTACTTTAATTAATTAATAAATCATAATTTCCCTCAACAAAGGAAAAAGGAGACAAAACGGACACAAATCACTCACTTTTGTTGAAATGGTCCAGCCTTTTGAAACCATTTAAATGTTTGTCCCCCAATTCAGGGACAAAGCAAAGCCAATTGACCTTACCCAAGCATAACCATGGTTATCTCACTCTACCCCCTACCCTTGGGAAAATCTTATAAATAGAAGGCATTTTGAGGCATTATTCATCCACTCCATATCTTTGAATTGCAGCAAAACTCTTGCAATTTGCATCCACATCACTCACTTAGCATTTTCATTGATAATTAGCTTAAATTGTTGATCATTTTAGAGATTTTCTTATCAAATAGAGCTAGAATTTGATAATTAGATCTAGTTTGCATATCATTCTTAGTTCATTTCTCATAATTAGAGTGTCACTAGTGAGGATTTGCAGCTGAGAGCCTCACTTACTACTTCAATTTAGAGAACCATGAGATATTTAGATTAATTTGTGCATTATTTAGATTAGTTTGCTTTGAATAGTGTGAATTCTCTTTAAATCTTATTATTTCATGAAGGTGTAAATCACTCACACACAACAACCTCATGAAAATCATGATATAGCCGAGCAAGAACATAGGAGCCCTAATCAAATCATTGAGGCTAAGCAAGTAAATCCTCAAGGATCCTACCCCATCCAACTGAGAAACCATGACCTCACCAGTCGGGAAGCAAGAATCCACCGATAAGAGCACCAAGAACCATTGGTAATGTCAGGAAAGAAGAAAACTATGGCCAAGTAATAGTATCATCATCTATAGTGTTGTCTCCAAACACTCATCGATAGATTGTGCTATCATAAATGGAATCATAATAGACTAACTCTCCTCGGCACGGAATGTGTAATAGTCTATACACATCCTTTGAAGTGATAGTCATCTCTCCAAAGGGAAGGTGAAAAGTATTTTGGTTGAAGTGCCATCTCTCCTCCATAATAGTCAGAAGACCATGGTTTAGCTGGAACCGCAACATGTCAAGAAGAAAACTGAGGCCAAACAACTCAACAACATTATACTCTGCCAGAGTCAGATCCTAACCAAGATCAATAACCCATGATGCAATAGACTGTATGTAAAGAATAGGGAACTGTGCCTATTTTGCAAAACAAAGGAATCATATCAGCATACCATATCAAGGGATCATCTAAAGTCAATCAATTTTATCAAAAGTATCAAGAAATCACACCTAGTTCCATTTATTCATGTCTCTATATCCTAAGAATGAAGTATCAATATTAATCATATCAGTTTTTACACTGATTGATTTATCTTATCAGATTGACAAATCACATTCGTTGGTACCATTATCCTGATATCCTAATCAATTTTTTTGTTTAAACGCAATAGACCTAATCTTATCATTGGAATTGATCATCTAGAGTTATCAAATTTTTCATCAGGAAAGATCAAGTACAAATGAAATTTTTTTCAAAAAACTGTCAAGTGTGATTGTATTCATACCAAGCGACATTTCATCTCACGTGATATAGAAAAGATGTCAGGTGACACTTTATCTATCATATGTGATAATTCAGGTAATAGGCGACAATTTATAACACTAGGTGACATTGAGTAAAGCCTAGGTAACAATGAAATTCTAGGGTTTAACACATGGAAAAACATATGTAAATTGGCATATAAATAGTAAGGCCATGCGACATCAAATTTTTCTTAGGCAAGAATGAAAGATTGTTAGGCAACAGTTTACTATGTGGAGACATGAGTAAAAAGCATGGATGCAACACTTTATAGGCTAACGTGACATTTAAACTATCCTACGTGTGACTTTGTAGAATCAAAACAATGACGACATGAAAAAGATGCAATAAATGAGCAATAAATGCAACAAGGAAGTTAAAAATGACTCACTGGAGGTCCGTAGTCAGGTGGTCTCTGATATCATCGACATCTCTCAAATTGATGCTCTCTAATAGGAACAACCATCTCAAAAATCAAAGCAGAACCAAAGCAAAATCTCAGAAGTCAAAAGTGAAAATGAATAGTAAATCAAGGTTTTTCAACCTATTTAAGCTAATTTGACCTAATTTAGAGGTGAAATTTTAACTTTGACCTATAATAACCTAGCAATTCAATCAGGGCAAATTGTGAATCATGGTGTATCATCAGTT
This sequence comes from Chamaecyparis obtusa, assembly GCA_027943335.1. Lineage (NCBI taxonomy): Eukaryota > Viridiplantae > Streptophyta > Pinopsida > Cupressales > Cupressaceae > Chamaecyparis > Chamaecyparis obtusa. Next base: position 1,302,993 of record BSBK01000188.1, on the reverse strand, counting down.
TTTTTTAGAAATGAATTTACATATTGGATCAATCAATCAATCAATCAAATTTTTTAAATCAAGCATCAATATGTTTTATTTCTAAGGGGGCATACCATTGGATAATCAGATCATCAGCAATAAAATCATCAAAAAGAAAGAAACCGATCATCAAATCAAAAGCGAAAGCTTTTATCAGGAAATTTTTCATAATCAAATGAATGGGGCATCACATCAAAATCAATCATCAAATCAGTTATCATATCAAGATTTATCATCGAAATCAATCATCAAAACAGGTATCATATCAGGATCAATCATTGAATCAAACATCATATCGAGAACCGGCATCAGAAGGAACATCATATCAGAATGATCATTAGAACCATATCAATTTAGAGTTTCATATCGATCATATCTACATCAATCTCATATCAAAAATCAAGGATCGACCATTGAAAGACATCAAATGAACATCGAAGATCGACCATCAATGAATCAGGACCTATCATCAAACTAGATCAGAGTATTCTTTGAATCGACATGCTTTGCACATCAAATCAAAGAGGGGCATTTGTAATCACCTAAAAATGGACAAAGATCAAATCAAAGCAAATCAAGGACAAAATTAATGAATTGAATCACAATTCATAATTAGCTAATCAAAATTAAAATCAAGTCTTAATTTGAGATAAATCAAAATTGAGAGCATTTTAATCAAGTGCAATCAAATCAAAATACAATTAAATCATTTAATTCTATAGTCTTGGATTAAATTAAATTCAACCCATTCAAGGGGTACATGGCTAAACAAAATCAATTAAACCAATTAATAAATCTTAATTACTCTCAACAAACCAAAAAGAGAGGAAATCTGGGCAACCAATGAGATTTAAGGAAAGGCATTCACATGGATCAAGCCAAATTCAATCTCAATCACTCAAAGTGAAAGAGAATCTTGACCATTGATCTTGTCTACTTGTCCCGAGCTTTGAGGACACAAACTTTGCATTGTCTTCAAAGGGTGGAACCAAGGACTCAACCAAGGTTTAATCATGATCAAACACAACTACACCCCCTACCATTGGAAAATCTATAAAAGGAAGACTAAATTCCTTCATAATTCATAACCACACATCTGAGAATTGCATTGAACCTCTTGCAATTTGAGTTTAGAAAGGCATTTGAGAGCTTAATTAGCATTTACTTTGATATAATTGTTAGCTTTAACTTGTTTATGTTATCATTCTCATTCTAGGATTGTCATTAATGGAAGCTTGCTGAGAGCTTTGCATTAACATTCTTAGTTAGAGAGCCATAGGATGCTCAATTGATCATTAATTTTCTATATAGTTGCTCTATTGTGGTTTAATTTAGTTACTATTTCATTTATTATTGATGATCAACCTTAATTCTATGAAGATACTTTCCCTAGTATACAGTGGATATGCATGAAGGCATGGTAGGATAGCTTGGAGGAATGATTGGATGCTGGGGGTTGTTTGGAACAAACTTGCTAAGATTTTCAAAATATGCATTGTGATATACAAGGCTTTCATCATCATGATGGCTAAGGTTTTAAAAGTATGCATCATGATCAACAAGACTTTCATCATCATCAGGATAGGATGGATTGAGAGGAGAGACATAATAACCACACTCATCATAATAGTTTTGAGACATGCTGACTTGCGGATGAGTTGGATGAAGGATGAAGATGGATTTGAAGACTAAGGCTTAGAATTAGGTTTGGACTTGGCTCAAGATGTGAGGAAAGACTGACTCTAGAGGAAGACATAAAGGGGATGGGGGATGATCAAGATGACTTTGCTAGCCTAGGATGGGAGGATAAGATTGTATGCAAGGTGATTAAAAAAAACCATGGTTTGGGAGACAAGATCCTGAAAGTTTGGTTGAACTTTGGATTTAAAGGATTTGACTGACATGGTAACAAGGATTTATTATAGAACTCTTCACTTTGTGTTTGTTCAATAGATGTTTTTCACTGAGTCTGAAACCTTGGAAAACACATCAAGTAGAAACTACCTAGAAGTCAGGCTAGTATCAAAATCCTTGCCTACAGCTTGATACCCCCTAAAAGGGGATACATATGGTGAGTATCTTAAGGTGATCTGGTAAACCCCTTGGATCATTCCTTGCACAAGGATTTTGATACCTTTGGATGTAGATAGGGTAGCCTCTATTTTAACAGGTTTGTATTTGTTCCATGGAGTCCTCCCAATCAGTTTGTACGCATGTGACTCACTTAAGAGGCTAGTTGACCATGCTGAAATAGTAGGGATTATTCACCTACCCTGGGTTACCATCAACATGCCTCACCTGTGCTTGAGGTGATATAAGCGAGATTTTTCTTAGTGCTTTATTTCTATACTGATCAAAGAAGATACCAGTTTGAGGTCATTCTCTAGAGAGGAAGCACTTTTCTCCCCGGACAGGCCTCAGTAAAAGTAAAACAAATGAACTTGTCTAAGTTCAAATGTTTTACATTACTTATTCTAACAAGGATTTTGCAAGAAAATAGAAAACTCCTAGATGCACACCATGAAGAGTTCTTTTCCCAAAATTTGATTAAGTGTGATTGAATTGAAAACTTTTGAAGACACAAGTGTTTAGGTTTTGAGTTGTTCTTTCTTCAAAAAGTAAACATTTTGAGCGATTGCAAGTTCATTTTTTTGAGCATTTGAGATTGAGTTTGCGTATTGCTTTAGAACATTGAAAAGTGCTTTGGTTTGACTTTAAATCATTCAAGATTGAGTTTGCATGTGAAAATAAATTGAAAGAGGAAGGAATAGAGATGATTTTATTTCTCTTTTAAATCATTCAGGATTGTGTTTGATTTTCAAAATGACAATGACTCAATAGTACTTGGGTTCATTCCTTTAGCTTCATTCAAGATTTGTTTGCCTTTTGCTCAATTTTTAGACTTTAAAGGGAAAGTTCCTAGATTTAGCTTTGATACATGAACTTGGAAATGGATTCAAGATTTTGCAATAAGAGACTTGATCACATCAATAACAAAGCTTTAGGACTGAAAGTTTTGAAACCTTTAGGAATGTTTAGGAACCAAATTGAAAACATTAGCAAAGATTTTGTTTGATTTTGTTCCTAGTTTTCTTTGAGACCTTTAACAAAACTTTGAGATATTGTAAATGAAGTTATTTTTAGCTCTCTTTGATTAATTTTAGTTTAATTTAGGCCCACTTGAATTATTTTTAGGATTGATTTGAAACTTTTTAGGTTTGAAGTACAAAATTGAAGTTCTTTTTAAGCACTCAAAATGTGAAGTGTTCCTAACTTGCATATATGACTCTTAAAACCCTAGATTTGCATGAAAAAGGCCCTTTTTAGCCAAATGAAAGTCCTTAGATGTCATTTTGAGTGTTTTAGGACCAGTTAGGAATTATTTGAGTTAACTAGAAGTTGATTTTAAGCTTGAAAAATGAAGTGTTTGAGTTCCTAAACCTTCACAAGAGTTAATGAGCCTTAAATACTTAGTTATTTGATGAAAAATTAGCCTCCATGAAGTACCTGCAAGTGTTGGATGTTAGAAATTACAAGCTTGAAGCCTTAGGGTCACTAGGATCCCCAAACAAGCCAGAAAGACCAAGAAAATTCAAGTAAAAGGCCTCAAATGAACTCCCTACATCCCATAAAAGTTTTGGTCCCAAAAATTACTTCAAATTAAAGTCTTTTATGACAATTTTCAAGCTCATATGACAATTGCATCCTTCCCATATGAGTTTTGGGCCAAAAAGTGCCACAAACGGCCAAAAATCACTCAAAACAAGCCCAAACGAGTTTAAACATCATTTCGTACAATTTTTTTCGGGTTCCCATATGAAAATTGGTCAAAAATTTCAAAAATCATACGACATTGCACAAAAATCAATCTGAGAGGCGTGAAAAATGAGTTTTTTGGCCAACAAAACCTAAAAAAATGCAATTTTGAGGCTTGTGGAGTCCCATTGGGTGTGTCAAAATGTGATCATAGATAACTTAATCTATCTTGAAAGGCTTAGACATTAAAAAATTAGTTAAACATCTTATTCCTAACATATTAGAGAAAACTATTTGCAAAGTCATTCAAATAGAGCTTAAACGGGAGCACCCTATCACCGTTTGATTTTCTCTCACTTTAGGGATGTGGGTGTGCTCTCTATTCACATGGAGCATGTCCCTAATGATGATTAGGGGGGATTTGGATCATTAAAGGACCATGGACACTCTATAATGGCACAAAATCAAGTATAGAAGACCTGATTTGCCCCTAGATCCCAAGGAGCCTAAATGGAGCTAAGATGCAGATTAGGCTACATGATGCTTATGCTAAGATTGTTTTAACAAAATAGAAATTTGATGATGATTATATGATATGAAAAAAAATGAAAACAACTAGGTTAATCCATTATTTCTAAGCTATGATGTGCTAGAAAGCTTAAAGAAAATAATGAAATCTAACAACTAGGATTGATTATGCTAAAGCTAGAACCAAATTAGCATGATAAGAATGAATGAAGATGAAAGACTAAGCTAATAATTTTCTCTTGGAAGGAGGAGTATTTATAGGATTTGGGAAGGGCTTAGGTTAGGAGGTTGAGTCAAGGTTAGAGGTAAGGTCAAGGATAAGGATAAGGATTGAAGACTTTCTAGAAGAGTCTAGGGCTTTCTAGGATATTTAGGAGTTTAGGAAATAAATAAATGTTTATTTATTCCAAAGGCTTTTGGGTTGAGGATTTCATTCATGAGGTTGTAAGAGCCTTGAATGAGTGTGTAAGAGGCTTAAATGAGTCTGTAAGGCTCATTAGGGGAGGGTTTGACTAGAAAGTCAAGGAGAGTTGGATTAGGCTAAGAAATGTAGGAAACATCTCCTAAATAGGTTTAGGGAAGTTTAGAAGGGTTTAGGAAAGGTTAGAAGATTCTAGGGTTTTAAGGCTTTAAATAAATATAAAATTTATTTAGGGAATGTGACATCATTTATTGAATATTGATTCAATAAAGAGAGGAAAATTACTTAAAATTGATTTAAGTGGTTTGGGGAAAGATTCTTTAATTAAAGATGTTTAATTAAAATAAAGGAAATTAATAGCATAAAAATATATTAATTAATTAAATAATTAATTAATTAACAAATGGTGATGTCATCAGGGGTTTTTAGAAAAATAAAAATACTTTTATTTTATAAGGATTTTTAGGTGTCTACACCTACCAATTTCCACACTTCAATCTCCATGAAACCACCTTCCCACAAAGAGAAGCATCTCAAAGAGAAAAACCTAGCACAATGAGAAAGCATTTCCATATAAGAAGAGACCCTAAAGTGAAAGAGGATAAGTGAGGGGTTGATATCAAAAAAGATCCCTTTCTCAAGAAAACTAGCACTAGAAATCAACCTGTCCACAACAAGTAGGAAACCAACTCCCCCTAAGGAGAAACCTCCTAAAAACCACAAGCAAGTAGCAAGGGGACACACCTCCTACAAGAAGAGATGCCAAAGGAGATGAAAAAAATTAGCAAGCCTAAAATTGTCAAGGGACCCTAGCATTAAAAAAATTAGAGCAAGATGACATCCCATCTCAAGAACGAGGAACCCAAAGAGCCATAGAAAGAGACTACCCCAACTAATACACCAACCACCATCACCATGAAAGAGAAAAACCATAAAAAGAGAAACCCTAGAAAGAAGAAGGAATTTGGTGAGGTTGATATCATCAAAGCCCCCTCCCTTAAGAAAATCAGCTCCAACCAACTTCCCAATAAAACCAGCCAAGATTCCAAACAACCACAAAGAGATGCCTCACAAAGAATAAACCCTAGCATAGCAAGGGTTGGCTGTAAACATCAAACTAGAAGGAGCTAGCATCAGAATGAAGGGAAGCCTACTAGAAAGGAATAGGACAGGGCTAAAAAAATCAAATATCCCTCTCTCAAAAGGATTAGACTATCAAATCCACTACTTGGCCAGTCAAACCAAATATGTAGAAACCACAAATGCTCCAACATCCCAAAACAAAAAGACAAAGCTGGAGAAAGAGGTCTTCAAGGCATGGAAAACCCAAACCAAAGTGATAAAGATGACAAAATAAAGATCATAAAAGTACCCTCTCAAAAAAAACCCAATGATATCAAAATCTTGCAACTCTAGACCCAAGAAAACAACACTAAGAAAACCCCTTAGCAAACTTGCCTCAACACCCCTACCAACATAGGTCACCAAAAAAATCATAAATTTTCTCTCCCTTTAAAGAAATATGCACAGAGAATCTGTGAGGGAGGTTCATGCCTCAATGTCTTTAAAAATAAATTTGCAACTATCACTACTCTATGGTCTAGTATCCCTCTCAGAAATTAACCTTATGAGAGTAGAAACATAGATGAAGCTTTCTACAAAATTTAGGCTCCACCAACAAGAAGAAGCACCACTACTCTCTTTATAAAGAATAGACCACCAGTCTTGTATGAGCGCATTTAAAAATTGTCTAAGTACAACAGTGTTTACCAGTCTAATCAGAGATATATTTGATTAGTGATGTTCACAGAAGAAGGTTCAGTGCATGCTCACTTGAACATGGATCATTCTATGTAGATCAAAGACACATATGAGAGTGCAAGTCTGTATGGAATGTATAGAAGAAGATATTAATGTTTTACAGAGGCAGTGTTGAGCCAACCTGAACAAAGCAGAAGACAGAATATGATTATATTGTGTTAAGGGATTATTTTTTTTATCAAAATAATGACTTAACAATTTAGGGATGACATCCTAGATGTTAACCCTGTAAGGAAACTCAGGTGTGGAAACAGCTTCCTACGCTAATCTCAATAGGAGAGTATTGTGCAAATTCTTATAAATCCTTACAATTTCAGATTCGTTAACTACTTTAACAAAGATATTGCAACCACATACCATGCATATAGAAAAATAGAGAATGACACAATGATATACCTTGGGGAAACCTTTCGGTAAAGACCCCAGCACTCCAAAACCTGCACAATGTATTGATCAAAACTATTACGGCTTACAATACACTTGCAATGCAAGTTCTTTCAGAAGATTTCAAAACCCTTGAAGAGAAATCATGGTAGCATAAAATGTTTCAACAATACACTCGCATCACATCTCTTTGCAACCCTAAAAAAGATTATATCATGTGCTTCACTTTTTAGGGCTACTCCCAAAGATAAACATATTAGGATTTTACCATTCTCCGAGAAAATAGGAACCCCAAAATTTTTTTTGGGGTGATGCCCCGAACCCCATGATTGGGGAAGAGTGTACAGTACTCAAATTTATCAATTGCCACATGTCTTCACCTGTCATTGAATCTTCCTGACATAGCTCTTATGTGTCATAGGAATCCGTCATAACCGTTTTAGCCATGATCTCCTTACACACCATTCAAGATGTCGACACATCAACATTATTTGCAAGAAATACATTTTACAAAACAAATAATAATAATAGGAAATATCCAAGGTTGAGACACCTTATTCCTAACAAACCCTAAGGTATCATTTAATGATTTTATATTTTGAGAAGACTATAAAGTATTGTAAGCCAACAGGAAGTTATTTTGTAATAGCTTGTATATATGTAAGTACAATGTAATGTGAAGTATGCAAGAAAGATATAGCGATTGTAATAATTTGATATATGATGTGAAATCATATGTTGTAAGAAGAAATGAAGAAATTATTATATATCAAAGCAAAGAGCCTACAAAGCTAGATCAAAATAGAAAAGCTATTCAGTAGCAGTAAAAAGGTTTTTGTATCTTACCTTTGTATCTGAAGATATTATTGTATATTGCATGTTTGGGAAATGAGCTCATCTTGCAATTATTTTATTTTGTAATAGAAACTCCTAATAGGGTTGAGGCTTCTAAAAAGACATAGCATCCTTTAACTAGGATAGAGACACTATATGTATGTAACAAACTCCTAATAGGGTCAACATCCTTAATCGAATACTTTTGATTAGTGGATCAGTTGTGGGTATCATCCCCATGAGGGTTTTCCCTTGGCCAGGGTTTCCTCAAGAAAAAACATGGTGTTATGAGTTCATTTATTTTATTTTTATTCTTGTTATTCAGTTTACTTATTTTAGTTTCTTATGCAAGCTTCAAGTTAATTTTTTATATCCATAATTAGGCAAGAGTAAAAGTTTCTGAAATAGTGATTCACCCCCTCTTAGTATTTCCTATTTCTAGCAATTGGTATCAGAGCTTAGTTACTCATAAAAAATTTATTTGGAGAAATCCTAACAGCTTGAGTAAGATCTCTATGGATATGGATCAATTGTAGAAGAATCTTGATGAAGCTCTTAAACAGATTGATATTCTTACTGAAGAAAGAGATACTCTAAAGGGAAAATATGATGATGCAAAAAACTACATTGAGAAACTAGAAGAAAAGATAGAAGATCTGAAATCAAAGAAAGAACCTACAATTCAATTCAAGTCAAGGACTATGATGAAGTTTCAAAACTAAAGAAAGAGAATGAGATCCTTAAACATGAGCTAAAGATTATAGATCTGAAGTTAAGCTTGAAAGATGACAATAGCAAAGATGAATCAAATCTAAAATCTGAGAATGTAGATCTAAGATCTAAACTTACCAAAGTGACATCTAAACTTGAGAAAACAAAATTGCAGTATGATGAACTTGAGAAGTACAATATAATTGTGAAAGGAGAACTAACTAGGTCTAAACAACATCTTGAGACATTGTATTCCAGTAGTGAAAATCTTGATGAACAAATGTCTTATTAGAAATCATCTTATGATAAAACTAGTCTTGGATATGTTGAAGATAAGTTCCCAAAGAAGATTGAGGAGTGCAAAGAACTAGATTTGGAACACCCTGAGAATAAAGATGAAAAGAATCCTGATGAAGCTAACAAATCTGGAGATATACCTAATCCACCTAAGCAAGATGAACCACCTAAAGAGATGTGAAGAGAATTCAAAGGTAGATGGTTTTCATGCAATTCTTTAGGACACATGAAAAGAGATTGTACAGGTAAGAAATTCAAACCTATCTCTAGTTATTGTTATAATTTTTATGGTTTTTGACATAGATTTATTGATTGTAAGAAACTTAGATCTAATGATAATAATAATAGTAGAATGTTTAGAGATAATAACCTTGGAGATAAGAGACCTATTGGAGACATGAACATAAGGAATGGAGTTGTATGTTATAGATGCAACAAAATTGGACATATTGCTAGAAATTGCAGATCACAAATAAGTCAGTCATGACCGAGATATGGAAACAATGGAGTAGTTTGTCATCTATGTAATAACTTTGGTCACATAGTGAGATTTTGCGGGATGAGCAACATAAGAAACCCTAATCCTAGAAACTACAACATAAGAAATGTGAACACCAACAACAGTCATAAAGAATGTTGCAGTAACTTGGAAGAAGTTGAATTTGTTAAAGCCACAAATCAAGCAAGAAAATTTAGTATTCTAGGAAACCAAACAGGTGAAGTACCTAAGAGTAAGTGTGATTCATTTCATAATTCATCTCAAAGAAATTAAGCATTTATTTCATGAACTATGTATTAGAGTAAGGCATCAGAATAGTGTAGAATTTAGAGTAAATTGAATTAAGTCTTATGAAGTTAATATGAGCTAGTATATGATATAATTAAGCTATGGTTAAGAGCGCATGGATTTATGAACATATATGCGAGTACACAAAAAGAATGAAGTTTTGTAGGTAACCAGGAATAAATTTTTGGCATGAAGCACTTAAGAAATTTAATGCGATGTCAGTATCTTGAAAGATTTGAAGGATAAAAGAAGATGATTGGCATTATTTGATCATTCAAGTGTTTACAAGAGATACAGAGAGCTGGCCAGTGAAGATTGAGAGTAGTTTGTAGGATTTGGAGATAGATTCCTCGCCAGATCTATGCAAAGCCCTAAATCATGATTTTGAGGTATTTACTAAGTATTCACTATCAAAGCAGTCATATTTTATAGAATCATGGATGCATCATTAGTTAACAACATCAGAGACTCATCTAGACCTAAGCTAAAGAAGGAACCTATAGAACCCTTAGAGGAAGACCCTAGTTTAGCTTTGTCAACCATTCCAGACAAAGTTTTTCATTTGGAAGATGTGAATGGATATCTGAAATGTAAGTTTGAGACTGTAGGAAATGGTAGTCTAACCATGGAGTACAATAAGATTTACAAACAAGACATGTCCTACAAAGAAGGGTTTGAGAATTTAAGTCAAATAGATATTATTAAGTACACACCTCACTATGAGTTTCAGAATGATGAATGGACCAAGATAATCTTCAGTAGAATTCACAATGGAAATTTTTGGTTAAATGATGGAGTCATAGACATCACTGTAGATCTTATTCATGAGGTAAAAAAACTATCTAAGTCAGGATTAATTCCTTTGAATGGAAAGAATGTTAAGAAAATAGTATTAGACAATACCAAGTCTTCATATAGTGGAAGAGGAATTGTTATAAGTAAAATTGATCAAGATGATGTAAGATATGTATGCAAAATATTAACTTTAAAATTATGTGTGATTTCAAGGGAAGATGACATGGTAGCTGACATGGTACATGCATCTTATCTTATGTGCGTAGACAAAGTGGAAGTAGATATGTGTGAGATTTTGATGATATAGTTGACTAAAAATCTTGAGAAGATTAGAAAGACTATGTATTCAAAGTTTAGATTCTCATCCCTGATCACCTACATGTTTTTCCATTTGTTAAGAAGATTCTCATAGACCATAGGAGTTGATTGGAATGATAACATAAAATCAATGGAAATGATAAACAAAGTATATTTGAGACATCCTATTGATAAAGTGAATGAGAGTGCTACTCTAGTAATAAAGACTTTTCAGAATGAAATGAGAAAAAGATCAATAATTCCACCATCTATTGTGGAGAAGTAAAAAGATGAGATATGCTTCTTAGTGGACATAGAATTTACCTACATTGAAGTAGTTGAGCCTAGAATAGAATTTATAGATCCTCTTGAGTATGAGGTATCAGAAGTAGAAGTTAAAGGTTATTTAAAAAAGTTAAAAGTAATTTGGATGAAAAGAGTGCTATATTTGGAACACATGAAGAGAACTTTGATTTAGCACAAAAGTCATAGGTGCAGAAAATGGAAAAGAAGAGAGTTGATAATACAATTAAGAAAATATTGAAGGACACGGGCATGACCAAGCATGAACTTGTCATTGCAAAGTAGACAAGAATGGAAATTAAGGATATTGGATAGAAAGAAGTGTTCTCAGTCTCACCCTTGATAACCCATGCAGCCCCTACTGAAGAAAGTTGGGATATTGATGTAGAGATTGAAGAATTGGAAGTACCAAAAGTAAGGAAATCCACAAGATCCACCTCCACCACACCGACTAAGAGAGTTAAAGAGATGGCAAGTGGACCATGCAAGAGACATAAAACTATCTTTACACCAATGCAAAGGATAAGGACACTAGTAGAGAAGCCACATGTAGATGAAGAGGAAGGTAGCAACAAAAAGAAACAATGGAAGCTGAAGATAGACAAAGTGAACCATTTGATCATAAATGAAGCGGATTTCACCAAGCTAAAAAAATATTATGAGATGTATAACAATTTTGAGAAGTTAAAATCTTAAAAATATAGTTGTCAGACATATGATCAAGTGGTAGAAGTAGAACATCAGAATGAATCATCACCACCCTCTATCAACATTATAGATGAATCTATGAACATTGAAGACATGAATATCACCATAGACACAAAATAACACCCATTCAATGACCAAGGAGCCGTTATTGGCAATTTGACAGAAGATGATGAGCAAAAAGATGAAGCAAAAATTAAGGAAGAAATGGTAGAGACAACAAAAGAAGAGGAGAAGGAAGAAAATCATATTAAAATAGCAGAAGAGGAGCATGTGATGTAAGAAGAGTAGACACAAATTATTTCTCAGACTAAGGACACAACAAAAATACCATGCCTAGACCACCTATTGAATTAGTTTTTGCAAGCTGAGGGAAAGAAGTGGATGATGATGATCAAATAGAGTTGATCTTATCTCTAAACAAGATAATTGGAAAGAACAAGAAGGTGAAAATCTTGGAAGGAGCATTACTTGAGGTAGCTAGTAAACTTCAAGGAGTGATATCAACTCAAGTCAATGAGGTTGATCCCCAAGCCAAATCAAAAGAGGTAATAAAAGCTTTTGACATGGAATTCACTAATTTGTGAGATATTGCATCAGTCAAATCTCAAGCATCCCATGATGCACAATTATTTCAAGTTGTTTGCCAAAATATCAGAAATTATTTGGATAACTTAGATATATGCATAAAAGAATTAAGAAAATGTTTAGGAGGAAAAGAATTATACATTCAGTGTACCCAATCCCATAGCCACACATCAAAATTTTTAGAGAAGATGAAGATCAAGGAAGGAGAATTACAAGTGACAATAAATCATTTACAGAATCTTAATACAAAGATCACAGATATTGAGAAGAAAAAAGAAAAATCCATGATGACATGCGATTTCTTAAGGATGAAAAAGAGAAGAAATTGCAGAGATTCGCTCTACTCAAAGAGAATTTATCATTGAAAATTAGTATCATGGAAAGTAAGTTGGAAGAATGTCTTTTATCTAAGACATCTTATGGAAAATTTGCATATGCTAATCTGAAGGCAGTTAAATAAGAATCCTTTGGCCTATGTGCATTACTCAATGTTTGTGACTCAATGATGAAGATATGGGACAAGGAATTAGAAAATTTGAAAGCCAATTTTGCAGATTGTGTTGTAAGCCTTCCAGCCTTGTAGTATTGAGATCACGAGGTAAATGAATTTTGACATACTTATAGAATTGACACCTTTTTCATTATTGTCAAAGGGGGAGTAATATAGTATGAAAATTATATGTATATAGAAGATACAGATATGTGGACTAGTATGTATACTCTTAGGGGGAGTATCATTTTTTGGAGAAATAAGTAGACATGTATAGACATGTAGGATCCACAATTTTTGTAATGGCCATATGTTACATTTTTCATTTTTGTAATTAAAGTTTTTGGGACTTAGCCAATTTTCCCATGTATTGCCACCAATGACAAAGGAGGAGATTGTTGGCAATTTGGCTAAGTAGGATATCATAATGTTGTCATTATGGAAATATATACTCAGCATGAAGATAGAATTATTGGAGGAAGTCTTTTTTTATAAGCGCATTTGAAAATTGTCTAAGTACAATAGTGTTTACTAGTCTAATCAAAGACAATTTCAATTAGTGATGTTCATAGAAGAAGGTTCAGTGCATGCGCACTTGAACATGGATCATTCTATGTATATCAAAGACACATATGAGAGCACAAGTTTGTACGGCATGTATGGAAGAAGATATTAATATTTTACAGAGACAGTGTTGAGCCAATCTAAACAAAGAAAACGATAGAATTTGATTATATTGAGTTAAGGGATTATTTTGTTTATAAAAATAATGACTTAACTATTTAGGGATGACATCCTAGATGTTAACACTAAGGTAGCATATAATGATTTTATATTTTGAGAAGAGTATAAAGTATTGTAAGCTGACGGGAAGTTATTTTCTAATAGGTTGTATATATGTATGTACAATGTAATGTGAAGTATGCAAGAAAGATATAGTGATTGTAATAAGTAGATATATGATGCGAGATTGTATGTTGTAAGAAGAAAGGAAGCAAGTAATGTATATCAAAGAAAAGAGCCTACAAATCTAGATCGAAATAGAAAAGTTATTCGACAATAGTAAAAAGGTTTTTGTATCTTACCTTTGTATCTGAAGATATTATTGTATATTGCATGTTTAGGCAGTGAGCTCATCTTGCAATCATTCTGTTTTGAAATAGAAAATCCTAACAGGGTTAAGGCTTCTAACAAGGCCTAGAGTCCTTTAACCAGGACAAAGACACTATATGTATGTAATAGACTCTTAACATGGTCAACATCCTTAATCAGATACTTTTGATTAGTGGATCAATTGTGGGTATCATCCCCACCTGGGTTTTCCCTTGGCTAGGGTTTCCTCAAGAACAAACATGGTGTTATGAGTTCATTTATTTTATTGTTATGTTTTTTATTTAGTTTACTTAGTTTAGTTTCTTATGCAAACTTCAAGTTAATTTCTTATATCCATAATTGGGCAAAAGTAAAATTTTGTGAAATACTAATTCACCCCCCTCTCAGTATTTCCTATTTCTAACAGATTGTATAAAGTTTTTTTACTTTGAGGCTTCTTTGGTTGAGAATTTACTTAGTTCTCAAATAATCTTTCTATAATGTCATTAAGTTGACTTAATTTTCAAATGAGCTTTCTAGAATGTCCTTTTCAACTGTAATAATATTAGACTTCAGGTTAGATGGTCATCCATCTAGCCTCACTTTTCTTGTGAAGATAGTCATCCATCCCAAACTCATGAATTACACACATAGAGAAGAGGCTCACACACACACCAATCAAATGTAGTGAACAGGGTGAACACGACAAGTATCCCAATGTAGAGACTTAAATTCAAAAACTATAATGCAGGTACATCAAGGTCACTACTTAGACCTAGATAAGGTATGGTAGTGAGACTCAAGAATGTTATGTCATCACATAGCAGATGGAGGCCCATGTGGTCTTGAGAAATAATTTTCTTGTCAAGGAGGATCTACTATGTCATCTCAACATTTACAAATGGCCATGACTATGCCATCTCACCATCTATAGATTTTCATGTTTATGTCAGCTCAAAATCCATAGATGGCCATGGTTGTGTTAGCTTAGCATCACTCAAACAACCATAGAACCAATGTTAATTTATTTTTTATTATGTTTTACCCTATTTATTTAATCATGTTATCAATTCTTATTAAGAACTCTACCAAGGATTACCCTAGGACCCCTTTGTGTCCTATCCTACCTTGGAGAGCCACTCCCCCTAGTTCTCTTTAAATTCTAGAGAGAGGGGGCTAGATGAACTATACTATATAGAACTCTAAGGAAGATGGAAATACTCGAACATACTTGAATCACCAACTTTTCCTTTCTGGATCTTGGCCTGGGTGAATGAACCGCTAGGAGCACTTACATTGACTGAGCCACCTAGATAGGGTGACTGAACCATTGGGAGTGGACCCTACTGGCTATAGACTATTGACCGGCCCATATACCATATATAGATAGGGTGATTAGGGGACCATAGAAATAATCCCTCTCCCTCCCCTCTAGATAGATTCTATGGAGATGTTCTCTTTGTAAACCATATGGTTTCACTCCCAAAGCCATATATTAGGATGATTGGACCCTATTGATATATGGAGATGGGGAGTCATTCTCTTCTCTAGATGGGATGGGTAGATTCATGGACATGAATGTAGAACCGACTCAATCACTTTCCCCTCATGAAACCTAACCAAACCCCTCTCAGCTCAGTTGTATTACATATCTAGATAGGGAAGATCTATCTATCTATCTATATAGAATAAATGGGGGCCCCTATCTGGAAACCTACCAATGGGAATCTGTCCCCTATTCTAGAGTGGAAATGGGAAGTGAAGTTGTTTATATATCTTCACTCTTCGCTCTCTATATTCGCTCTCTTTGGTAAGCCCTCTATATCATATCTATGAGGGGAGTGGTTGTTCGGGTGATTCTAGAATTCAATTCTAGATAGGGGGCCCCCTCCTCCACCTCATATATTTGAGGGAGATCTCCCTCCCCTACCCTATATTCGACTAGTCTACATCGTCTAATCAAATAATGCAATGTCAAGGAAATAAAACACAAAACCATAAAATATTCCAAGCCATATAAAAAAGGAGATAAATTATGCTGAATTGGGCTCACCAAGAGCATGGGTCACTTGGACCTCAACATAGGAGCATAGCTCAACTACATGCGTAGATGTGGTTTGATACAATGACTTTTGATGATCATAAATTTTGACTTGGTTGTTCATTTGGGATGAAATTTTACATGGAAATGCATCTCCAAGAGCTCAAAAGATGCTAATGGAATCGATTCAATTGGAACAAATCTCAACATGTTTCTATGGTCAAATTC
Source organism: Chamaecyparis obtusa (assembly GCA_027943335.1). NCBI lineage: Eukaryota > Viridiplantae > Streptophyta > Pinopsida > Cupressales > Cupressaceae > Chamaecyparis > Chamaecyparis obtusa. Next base: position 1,286,894 of record BSBK01000188.1, on the reverse strand, counting down.
CACCATATAAGGCCTTAGAATCATCTTTTACTATTTTCTTAGGATTTTCTATTTTTATTTTTTCAGTAGTTTTCCTTTTATGAATGTAGTTACTTAGCAAGTTGTCGAGTGATGTCACTCAAATTAACTCTAAATAATTGGAGATTTTTGTAGTTTTTGGAGTGGTTTTAGAAATTTCTAAAAATGACAAAAAATTGATTTTGTGAAAATATGCAAAAAAAGGTAACTTTCATACTGTAGTTAAATTGATGTTTTCTCTCATTGTAGTAGAAGAGTAGCTAGAAAATAATGAAGAAGAGTTCAAATTCTAAAAATTAATATGTTTTTTCTTCCTCTTATTATTTATGTTACTAGAAGAAGTTGGTTGTATCATAGTTTTAGCACCATCCTATTGGAAACTACAATTGAAACAATTGTTATATTGTCATTGATGTCAAGTCTTAATTGGTAAGACAATTGCTATCTAGTAGAGTACCATATCTTTTGACTGATGAAGAGGATTTGAAAAGAGGAGATAACAAGAGGACCTAGGGAAAGGTTGAGTTATGAGATACTATAATGGGTACTTGATTAGTTGGCATATTATCAAGGTAATGTGTTGTTTATCTTTAACACTAAGTGAAGTAGTCAGTTGATTTGAATCATAGGCTTAACCGAGCATAAGATAAGAAATTCAGTTTAAGTCAAGTGATGCTACTATTGATCGAGTACCAATATAAGCTGAGTAAATTCTAGTATCAACCAGGCATCAATAATTGATTAGTATCAAAGAATTAATCAAGCAAAGACATTGTTTTCCAAGTAAGAACAGTTTTAGCAATGACCAAGTTATTCAGTGATGACCGAGTAGATGAACACAATATTGATCAAGTGTTAGTAATTTATAGTTTGTGAAGGAATTGAGAATCACAGCCGACATAGTTAAATTCTTGGGATGTGTAAAATGTGTTGAGATTAAAGATGAGTGACCTCAAGCATTTAATGCATGGTAAAGAATTTTCTTATGGATTCAAGGAGAAGTTTTGAGAAGTATCTAGAAGGATAAGGAGGAGAACAAAATGATGGAAGGATTCAATGAATTTGACCTTAACCCAAGATCTATGAAAGAGATTAAGTGGAAAAAGATTAATCTACCTAATCAAGGAGGTATAAGGATAACCTAATTATGAGTTATGAACATACAAGGAAGGAGGTTGATGTTATTGACTGGTGAACCTAAGCAGAAGGCTAAGAAGAGTGTTTGTCCCAGTTTCTATTTTGGTCCTTGGTCTTTCTTAAGTAGATGTGTGTCTCCAAGCTTTGTCTCTTCATCAAAATATGCCCTTCACAAACTTCCCTATTGTCCTCGTAATTGGTTCATATGTTGTTTGTGTCTTCTCGGTCACTTAAGTTTGTAAATCTTGAACTGTCTTGAACACCCCTAAACACCAGTGAACAACATAGAACTGTGTTCACATAGGTTCAAAGGTGTTCACATATTTCTAACATTTTGATTGAGTTTGCAGATTTGCAGGTGATCGGTTGCACTTTTTAAAAATGCCTAAAAAGGGGGTAAAGTAAAGACAATATGAATCGTAAGAAGTTTCAGATTAATGATTTTGGGTATGGAATTTTGTCTGAAGTTTGCCGACAGTGAATGGTATGGAATAGGGAAGAACAATTGAGAACCCTAGAGAACTTGGTTCCTGTATGTTTGAGGGAGTTTAGTGACGTTAGCAAGAGCATGAGTTTCTAAAGGCAGCGGTGTTTTGGGACCCACAATAAAAGGAATTAAATGCTATTACATAACAGACTCAATAAAGTACCTCCTTGGTTTGCATGACCATAATTAGAAGTGATGGCCTCAGGACTTGTTTAAATAATGATTATGGCCACTTGATTTAAATGTCAAATCCAATCTGTAGCATTAATTGTAAGGATTTGTAATAAATTCAAGTACTCTAAAGGTATAATAAAGCTTAATTCTGCGTTCATTTTTATTACAAATGTTTAAGAGTTCTTCAAGAGCTGGTGCATGGAGGTAGTCCTGGCAACACTTTTTGATCAGTGGTGTCTAAAATTTTGAGGTGAGTTGGCTATTGTCCTTGTATTTTTTAAAAAGTTTTATGATCAGCGGGAAAGGGTTGGAGGTTATTTGCAGTAAAAATGAAGTCAGTTTTTCATTTATTTGGGAATTCTTCCAGTCTAGTGTGTGATGGTCCTATAATTAGAGACACTGATTTAGAAGGGTACGACATTGAAAACCTGCCTTCTTGGCTATTGAATTCCCTAGATGACACACCAGCCCTAGAGATTCTGCATAGTGATTTATGTTCTGCAGCCACATTTCCTCCCACCATTACCTGTCCAGAGCTCATTTTCGAGTGTATTCAATGTTATGACACGAGGACTGAATCTATAAAGAAGAAAGATGGCTCTGTTCTGATACCCATTAAGAGGGAGTTAGTTGCTCAAGCCCTACAAATACTAGAAAAGGATTTCTCTACCTTCTCGCCAGCCTAATCTATTGTAAAATTTAATGAAAATAGAGATGCAAATTGCACCTCTATGGCTAAAAATTGGTTACTGAATCCTCAGAGGGGTGGTTCCCACCTCCCAAAGAAATTTAATTGGACCCATGTTCGTCCATACATCAATGACCTCATAGTCATGTTGCACCGGGTCAGTGGTTCTCAGGTTGCCTTTTTATTTGCCGACTTGATGTACTTTTATGTCTAGATTATCTTGGAAGGGACCCAAACTTTGGACTGGGCTGAGTTGATCGTGAGCTCCCTACGGGAACTACTTAACACATCTAGGTTAACAGGGAGTGGCTTCTTTATGTCCTCATATCTCATTTATTGCCTTGCATGTAGCAGAACCTAGCTTGGTCTCCCTCATGAATCTTTGGTTGCTGATATGTGTGTGTATGAATTCTATCCTCTCTTGCGGAAAAATAAAGCTATTGAAGACTACAGAAAAGTCCATGATACCTTTCTGGGCAAAATGTATTATGAACTAGTTAGTACACTTGGTAAAAGAATCAGTCCTAAAGCTCAGACTTTGATAACCAAGTATGGGAGCTACTATATTCAATTCCCAAAATTTACCTATATCAGGGTTGGGGGATTCGAAGATCAACCATTAAGGCTTCCTAGGTACACCTTTGAATGCTTTGTATTGGCTGAAATCTGCCGACAGTTGTCAATAGTTTTGAAAAGATTTTTACTAGAGGATGAATGGATTAAATTTTTCCCTATCACTTTAGGAAGGTTATCATGCAATACCATGGTAGATGCTATTAGCATTGGGTCTGGTATCCATCATTTCAACTTCAAATTTTATGAAGAATGGGTGGGGTTTGACAATAAAAATTATGCTAGTGGAGTCCTGGGCCTTAGGGCACATATGTTTCCCATCCCTCATGTAGAAGATTTCTGGGAGGATTGTAATGATGAGTCACAGGTAGAAGAAAGAGAACATAGTCAATTGTGTGTTTCGCAGATTCAGTCCATGAGGCTACAGATAAGTGTAGAGGGGGTCACTGATGATGGGTCAAATATGTTTAATCCTAATTACAAAAAATCTATTGAGAAAAATGAAGTGATTGTAGACTGGTCTAAAAATGAGGAGGATGACATTGAGGAGAGAACTTCACATGTGATTCACTTAACCAATGAGTGGCTATAGAGAAGAAGGAAGAGCAAAGAAGTTAGAGTAGAAAAAGAAGAAATTGCATGTTCTCCTTTAGACCCTTCTATTTCTATTTCTAATTCACCTGCACATATTGGAACTACAGGGGCTACTACGAAATCTCCAGTCAAGAACTCAAAGAAGAAGATGGTAACTGATACTCTCCCAACTGCTTTACCACAAAGGGTGACAAGATCTAGAACCAAGTCAAGAACAAAGAAAGATATGGCTCAGGCAGAATCTCGGACAATTAACCTGGAGGATGACAAAATGGAAGACATCAGTTTCCATATATCTGAGAATGGACAAATAGGGAAGGACCTCTTCGACCTAGATGATGTTACATTGGAAGTGATATCCACACCTATTAAGACACCAGAACCATCCTTGAGCACTGGAGTTTCACTTCCCTGGCCATTATTTTCTGTAAGTAAAAAGTACAATTTAGTTCCTGCTTCAATTCCTATTAAGGATATTGTAAGTAAATATGTTCAAAAGAGTCCGAAGATGAAAAAATTAAAGAGCATGGCTCGCATGTTTACTGATGTGAAAACTAGAAAATGGACCGCTAAAGTTGCTACCTACAAACCTAAGGAGGGTAAGGAAGATGAACAGGAGGCTAAGGATGAAGACTTTGAGATTACCAAGGTAGAGTTGGGAAACATTGCAGGGCTGGCAAAAATAACCTATTCAAAGAGACTGCATAGCAAATGCTAAACTCTTCTTGGTAGGATGGAAAAGAAAAGAAGGAATTGAAGCAAACTATAGTGACTTTATCTCAGTTCATTAACACCTTCTATAGCTTTGATGCCACTCCTCTAGTTCAATCTCCCCAAGTCTTTGACCCAGAATCGGCCGAAAGCAAGAACTTCCTCAACCAAGTTCAAAGGGGACGTGCCCTCATAGTTTCTATGGAGGAGTGGATCTATGAAATCATTGAGAGTGGTTCTAAGTATTTAAAAGATGTGCATGAGGTTCTGCATGATACAAAAGTTTTGATAGGGGAACTACAAGCTCAAAGGCAGGCATGGGAGAGGGATGAAGAAAAATGGTTCGACACTATGTTGAAGTTCCTTGAAATTGAAAAGCATGGCTATGTAAAGTTCTACACAGACCAGGGTGTCAAAGGATAAGATGAGTCCACCTTCTTTGTTCTCAGGAAAAACATAAGTTGGCATTTAAGCACTTTCAGAAGTAGTATTTTTGAGAACAAGGACAGCGAACATGAGATCAAACAACTACAAAAAGCCATGATCACCGAGCTTAAAGTGATAAACTTTGCTCATACATATAAAACTGCTATGGGAGAATAGGAATAAAAGATTGTGTTGGAAATATTCAAGAATTAACCAAGTTACTGAGAGGGGAGGGGTGAATCAGTAACCTCAAAATTTTCTTTCAATATCAGATATATTAACATATAGTTCACTTTATCCTTTTGCATATAGAAAGCATGAAACTTAAAAGCATTCACAACAATGACACATAGATTTGGTTACCCAGAAACCTTCCAAAAGAAAGTAAAACTGGGGTGGGGATGAAACCCACAAAGCTTTAATACTACAGTATAAAGTTGGCCGGTTAAGGCTTACATTGATCACTTCTGATGATCTACCCTGCTAGGAGCAATAAGGACTACTAGGTCCACCTTGTTAGAGGTTTTACAAACATACAATGAAGTATACACTCGGTTAAGAGATTTTACAAAGACTGTTAAGTCTACCTGGTTAGAGGATTTCAAGTTGATTCACCTGTTAGGATGAAACAGTAGATCTCTTACTTGCAACTGTACTTGTTGATTGAGATTCTCTGATGTATTGATCACCTTCTGTGATGGATAGATCTTTGCTACTTCTTATACTGCTGTAGCCCTTTGTAATTCGCTTATCTCTGCCTTTCTCTCTTTTTCACATTCATACTACTTGGTATTTGTACAACATTGTTTATATACAAGTCTAAACAATTAATTACAATTACAAAGTCGGCTTGACAAATAAACATAAGTGCTACTAAGTCGGCCCAAGTATGGTTACACAGTTCCTGCAAACTAACTCGGTGACTTTCTGATACTCGGCGTCCACTGCATTACTCAACATCATCATGCACTCGGTAGAAGTGAAGGCATGGTTCATACTAACCACTTAGTAAGTTTCAAACTCGGTAAATACTTGTGACTCGGTAGACATAATGTCACTCGGTTTACACTGTCCTGCTCGGTTTGCACTGTCCTGCTCGGTTTGCACTGTTCTGCTCGGTTTGCACTGTTCTGCTCGGTTTGCACTATCCTGCTCGACTTGCACTCAGGATGCAAATAAGTGTTGTCACTAGTGGCAATCCTACTTAATGCCAACAATCTACCCCTTTGGCATTAGTGACAAAAACACTTATTGCCCAAAACTTATATACATGAACCATGCTGAGATTTATTTTGATTTTTCAAAATTTGTCTTTGTCATAGGGCTTTATAAATTATCTCCCCCTTTTAATGTACTAAATTTTTCTTCTATACATATCTCCCCCTTTTTGGTGATAATGCCAAAGGTGTATATACAAGTGTTTTACAGGGAGAATCCAAAATTTGATAGAAAAATAGAATGTACCTTAGGAGGAATCTGAGATTGAGCTCCATTCGAGTCTAGGGCTACTGCAATTGCGGGCACGAGTTTGAAATCTGGTGCTCTCCATTCCCCTTGGATTATCATTTCTGATCCTTTCTTTGCTAAAGCACTGTATGATGCCATGGTAGCTCATAGAGAATTCTTTTTGCAAAAGTGTTTGAATCGCTGGATTGCTCTGGAAATTTTCTGCTCTCAAAATGCTAAAGTTCGCGGTGAAGAATGAGTTTGATTTCTTGCCTTTTGTTTACAACTCTGTCATTAATGCTTCATAGAAATTAGGGTATGAATTCTGACAGACTTTCACCCACTATGAATTAATTGCTCGGTAAAGACTTCGCAACTCGGTGAACTTGAGAATTCATGTTGCTCCGACCTCGCTCGGTAATCATATTATACATCTCCCAACCTCGCTCGGTGAAAACTGATACCGACCTTCCTGTGATCTTATTGCATCTTGTATGCCGATTTAGATCTTTCTTTTAATTCAGTTCTGGAACTGCTTGAAATTTGTCTATGAGAATATAGTTCTAGTGCTTTCTTGGGAATTTAGTTTGAGTCGGTAGAGCCACCCATTCCATTACTTGGACTCATTTTCTTGGTAGATTTAAGAATCCACTGTTGTCTCATCTGTTTCCTGACCTTAGTTGCTTCATTTTTCTTTCCATCTTCAACTTCACTAGCATTCATGCAATTTTTGGCTATATGATCGAGTTTAGTGCATTTGAAACATCTTATGGTATTATCTCTTTTCCTTAGATGATGTTTTATGCAGTTCATGCCAATGTGTCCATATTCTCCATAGTAATGACATCTACACCAAGTGTTGTAATCCCATCCAAACATTGCTTTCATAATTTGTTCTGCTGGATTGAATGTTTTGGATCTGCACTTGGATGCCTTGTGACCTTGTTTGTTGCATTTGTGACAATTACCTTTGAATCTTGGTTTTTCCCTGCATTCATTTTCTTTGTGACCATGTTGATTGTAGTTGTAGCATTTTCCATTGAATTCTGCTTTTTCATTGTTCCAACATTTATTTGAAGTATGTCCTATTTTTCCACAATGATTACAAGTAGGTTTCTGATTTCTTTGAGTACCTTGCTTAGAAGATTCACCTTCTCCTTTGTATCCAAGTCCTGCTTTTCCTTTTTGCCTATAAAGATTTCGATCATACAGCTGATTTAAGTCTTCTTGGCTCTTCAACATTCTTTCATTGATTTGTTTTTCGGTGTTTAGGTCATCCACCAATCTTAGATTGATTTTCTTTTCAGATCTTAGTTCTTCTCTTGTGCTTTCTATTTCTGATCTTAGAGTTAGAATTTCCTCATTTGTATGGGAGATCTAATCAATTAGGTTTTCTAGCTGAAGGGTTTTATTTTGGACTTCATTGTTCCTTCCATCTAATTCATCTTTCAACTTGTTTCTTTGTTCTAAGATCTCACAAAATCTTGTTGAGTGTAGTTCTTGTTCTCTTTTTAATTTTCTCACTTCTTCCTGCAGAGACCCATTCTTTTCTAGGAGTTCTTTGACAACATTGTTTGCTTCATCTGAGCTATCTGAGGGAAAAATATCTTCAATCTTTTCTTCAATGTAATTATGATCATTCATCTAATTTGCAAGTTCCTTCCTTCTTCTTAGGGATTGGGAAAGATGTTCTTTTGCTTCTTTAAGTTTAGCTATGACCATTTCCAGATCTAGCTTTTCATTTTCAATCACCTTGTTCAGTTTGAATACCTCCATTGTCCTGGATCTTTGCTCAAGCTAGTTAAGCTTTATCTTGAGAACCAATACAGCTCTGATACCAATAGTTGGAAATATTCAAGAATTAACCAAGTTACTGAGAGGGGAGGGGTGAATCAGTAACCTCAAAATTTTCTTTCAATATCAGATGTATTAACATATAGTTCACTTTATCCTTTTGCATATAGAAAGCATGAAACTTAAAAGCATTCACAACAATGACACATAGATTTGGTTACCCAGAAACCTTCCAAAAGAAAGTAAAACTGGGGTGGGGATGAAACCCACAAAGCTTTAATACTGCAGTATAAAGTTGGCCGGTTAAGGCTTACATTGATCACTTCTGATGATCTGCCCTGCTAGGAGCAATAAGGACTGCTAGGTCCACCTTGTTAGAGGTTTTACAAACATACAATGAAGTATGCACTCGGTTAAGAGATTTTACAAAGACTATTAAGTCTACCTGGTTAGAGGATTTCAAGTTGATTCACCTGTTAGGATGAAACAGTAGATCTCTTACTTGCAACTGTACTTGCTGATTGAGATTCTCTAATGTATTGATCACCTTCTATGATGGATAGATCTTTGTTGCTTCTTATACTGCTATAGCCCTTCGTAATTCGCTTATCTCTGCCTTTCTCTCTTTTTCACATTCATACTACTTGGTATTTGTACAACATTGTTTATATACAAGTCTAAATAATTAATTACAATTACAAAGTTGGCTTGAAAAATAAACATAAGTGCTACTAAGTCGGCCCAAGTATGGTTACACGATTCCTGCAAACTAACTTGGTGACTTTCTGATACTCGGCATCTACTACATTACTCAGCATCCTCATGCACTTGGTAGAAGTGAAGGCACGGTTCATACTAACCACTCGGTAAGTTTCAAACTCGGTAAATACTTGTGACTCGATAGACATAATGTCACTTGGTTTACACTGTCCTGCTCGGTTTGCACTGTCCTGCTCGGTTTGCACTATTCTACTCGGTTTGCATTGTTCTGCTCGGTTTGCACTGTCCTGCTCAAATTGCACTCAGGATGCAAATAAGTGTTGTCACTAGTGGCAATCCTGCTTAATGCCAACAGATAGCCCTCGCTATGTTTGAAAACACCATGAGGAAACTGAAGGATAAACTAAACCCTAAATCCTCTGACTTAACCCAGGTTGCCTGAATAGAATCAATGCTCTATCTTGGTGTGGACTAGTTCCCTTTAACCATCGAGAAAGTTAGGAAATCAAGGTGGGTCAAAGAAGCTGCAATGATTAGGGTTGTGAACTTGAGGGTACCACACATGTAGCACGCTAAGGAACTACTATAGGCACATAAGCAACTGGAGATGACAAAGCAGACCGCAGCAGAAGGAGAGAATATTGCTAGAGAAGAAGAGCGCGCCTTTGATAAAGAGGAAGAGATTGATATTTAATCTTATCATTTTCATGCTTTAAAACTCATAGGGCTAGGTGTCTTTTAAACTCTTTAAGTTACTTTAACTGTTTAACTGAGAGGTCAGGTTTTTCGGGAGACCTCCCGGATCTGGAAAAACTTTAAGTAGCTTAGTTTTCGTAGAAGAAGGGGTTAGAAAATTTTGGAAAAGTAGACTTATTATTTTTTCTTTGAAGAAGTTTCTTTAAATTAGAACTTTCAAATATTCTGAGTGGGTTGTATAAGGATTTTATTTTATGTTACATGTTTTGGTCTGTGTTACAAAAATAGGGATCTGATTATATATATATACTTGCTTTGAACCTTTGTAGTTTGAATTGGATGAACATATGTCCTGTGTTTGATTGATGTGTTCATTTCTGGTATATAAAATCTTAGCCAACATCTTGGGATTTTTTATAATGTATCTTTTAATCATTACAATTTAGTTCCATAGAATTATATGTTTTGGAAATAGGAAACTATGATTTTCTGTGTGATTAAGCCTTTCTCATAAAGTAGTCATTTAGATGCTAAACATCTGAAGAATGTTATAGCAGCCTTGTAGGCTTTCAGGTCAAAAGCTAAAACCAAGATAATTATTCAAGAAAAATTTGAATTGCAAATCAGATTAGGGAGCTGTACCTAGGAAAGAATTCAGAGGGAAGTGAAGAACATTCAACACTTACCCAACTGTTAGTAAAGATTGGTCTTAAAAAGGGTGATAGAGAAGATTTATTAAGAGATAAAATTAAGACTAAATCTATTTACTAATAAAGAGCTGAACAGATTGAAGTGATTGCTTGAAGGGATTTCCAAGAAGATCAAAGATGGAGATGGTAATGAAGGTCAGTCAGTAAATCAACATATTAGTGTATTGGATATGTATTTGCAAAGTGAGTTGTATATTTTAGATTAGATCCTACTGTTACTTTCTAACCATTATATAAGTTAAAATACTTTAATCAAGGTTGACCTAACAATCATTTTGTAAACCCTTTAATCAAGCTAACATTCTAATGGAATATTCTTAAGCCCTCTAACCAAGCCACTCTTAACATGGTGAATAAATCCTTTAATAGGGTCACACCTAATAGTGTGTATTATAACCTTTAACAGGGTTGGCTTCTCACAGAGATCACTTCAAAAGAGTGAAAATTTGGTAGCATGTTACTGATGTTTTTTTCCATATTGGGTTTCCACGTTAAATCTTGGTGTCATACTTGTGTGAATGTTATTTGATGTGTTATGCTGTTGAAAGTTGTATATCCTGTAAGTTGATTACTTTTGGATAGTGGATTGCAAGTTTTATGTTACTGATATATTCTATAGAGACCAGGTGAATTGCTAAATAGATCTAATTGAAGTGTTTAAAATTTGAATTGGTACATCTGGACTTGAGGATAATTGATTCACTCCCCTTCTCAATTATTCTAAAATCATTCTAACAATTAGTATCAGATCTTGTGGTTCTTTTAAGGAGAAATTTTTAAGGTACTTGAATCTAATGATCAAGATGTACAAAAAGGAGGTACCAAAACTAAACAAGGATAACTTCCCTGCATGGAAGAGTTTGATAAAATTTCACCTAGCTAGAACTAGTGATTCAGCAAACCACTATGTGGAACATGATTATGTACAAGTTCCTGCACCTATGACAATTGAGGAGATGAATGTTAGGGATTTTTCTTGTGGATCAAACTTGGCAAGGAAATTGGCTTGATTCTCAGTAAATAGGTTTCCAAGTTTGTGAGAAAAGCCTAATTAATGAGGATTGGATAAGATCCTCCTTCTGCTTTTAGCTCCATAGGACTTAGGTGGGTATTGCCTACAAATAGGTTACTATCTTTCAAGTAAACTATGGAATGGTGGATTAGGTCTTCATTGTCATGCTATTGAGTCTATTAGAGGTACTTTTATTGAAGATAATTTTGAAAATAGTTGAGAACAACCTGTTGCAGAATGTGACTAATGAAACTCCTAGTATTGATAACATGGCCAATGGCATAAGGGTGATGAGTCCTTCTTTTTATGAGTAAAACTCAAGGAAGGTTAACCTTTGATTCACTCTTCAAGGAATCAGCAACTATGGACTACAAAACATCAGGGACAATCCTATTTTTTAGGTACATGAACATGAAATGAAATGGTATTGGTGATGATGAATTTTGTGTTTGATGACTGAAAGGTGTTTGAATGATAGAAATCAGATCAGTGCCTAGTCCTTTGGGCAAAGAGTCTAACATAAATCAATATAGGAATTTCTAGGAAATATAGTGATATGCCTTACAAACCACATACAATTTGGATAGAATGCCTTACAAACTATCTTCTCAATCTAGGTTTGCTACCATCAAGATCTTCCACATACATATTTATTCTCTGAAATTACACATAAGGATTTAATTCTTTCCTTGAAAGAAACTCATGCAACAATTAGATAGCTGCCTTACAACTAGTATGTTCCAAATGCCTTACAAGTAGAGACATACAAGAATAAACACAAATCAAAGAGACAATAATAGAACCAAGGTAGAAATTGTATTGTATTTCATGGAAGTGTATCAATACATACAAGTAAACTCTTTACTCAAAATCATAGAATCAACAATCTGCTCCGCAAAGTTTGTATTATCAGCATCCAACCATCAAGAATATGGAACCAGAGAATAGAATCCCTTGGATTTACGAAGATTGGAACCAGGAGCCAAAAGGATTGGAAAACCAGAAAGCTAGGAGACCCAAAAAGTTTCAGAACCATTACAAAATCAGGACTTTTACTACTTATACCACTAGCTATCTTGGAATCCCCAAATAGGTTAGGATGCAACAAGCTTTGGATAGCTAGGGTTAGGGCTTCACCCACTAAATCAACCAACACCAATCAACAATTAATTCCAGGGGAGAAAACCAAGCAACCTAGACAGACAGACCCAAAACTCATCTTCATCAATGAAAATCCTCTGATTTGTACTGAAGATCACGCAAACACCATGCCTTTTCAGTCTATTTTTACACCTACAACATGCCTTGAGCTTAACCTATGTCCATTTTATGATGGTACAGGTGTCTGCAATCAATCATCAAAACCCTCTAGACCCTGTAGCAGTTGGTACAACAACTTCATCAAATCCTACCGCAAAACCATAAATTCTGGTCCTTTCTACCACTGAGAAAGCCTCAAAATTTTGAATTTGAATAACAACACTCACATTCATGCCACCTACAGCTATTCGGTGGTCGATATTTAAATCTGAGCTATCTTTATATCGTGACCGTTAGATCTCTTTATTTCTTGGGCTTTATGTCTTTAACTCAATCGAATACCCCGGGTTCCCTCCTGTGACCATGTGACAAAGAAAATCTTTATTCGCATGATGAAATACTTAACCCGAGCTCAACCCTATGACCTAGTGAACAAAGGGAAACATTTAACTTTGGTCTCTTATTTGGTGAACTGGCAACAAAAGGTTTTCACCAATTTGCAAAACATTTTAAGTCATCGCTAAAATACTTAGTGATCACGGGACCTTCCTTCGTTGAATCACAAATCATTTTGGAGAACCGCCATATTATTCCATGAATGAGCGAAAATGAATGAAATTCATCAAGCTGCTAACCCTTTTTTCTCCAAACCGCTAGACATCCTAGACCCCACCTATGCCCACTTTATGCCACCTGTCACCATGTTATTTGCTGCTCATGCTCGATCATCTCTAACATAGGACCCACATGCCTAAGCCTTTGAAAATGGATGGCAGGCGTAAGATCTCATGGCTCTGACACAACCCATGAGAACTTATGCCAACTGTAGATTCTATCCCCGTCACTGACCTTTCTGACAATGGCCCCACCCAGTGGTATTCCTAGTCATCCTCCAGCTCAGTCAATCAGAAACTAACACCTCAGTGATGAATCATCATGTGGTCCCACTATTTCTGGCAAACCCTTAACCTTCTATCCATTTGGCGAACACACGACCAAAGAAACTCTCACCCATTCACAAGAACTATAAGAGCATCACTAAATCATTTGGTGATTCCATGAACACTATTCGCCAAATCACTAAGTCACCAGACCTTCAGCTAAATCATCACACGAACAACAAAAAAAGAAGACATTTATCAGAACTGCCAAAAAGACTGAGAAATTTTAATGGGCCCGCACAAGAAAATTGATGGTCCTCTCAACTTCGCATAGGCATTCAAGATTCCATCAGATTACATGCCCACCGTCAGATGGAGAATCTTACCCTACCCTGACAACCCTCTGACATGATATGAAATCAACAACCGGTGTAAGATCTGAAGCCTCTAAAAAATTTGATAAGAACATACATTGTTCGTCGATTCTCTACCAAGGTCAGGACCCTCTAACAAGCTGAAAACTAGGTCCCACTAACAACCTCCTCCTCATTAATAGATGGACCAACCACAGCTTTCCATTTGTGCATATGTGTCACTTTGGAACCATAGTTGTCTACCATCACATCAGATGGTCATCATTCAAGTGTTATGCTAAACCCGCGCATCTTCCATCAGCGGTATAGTGATGATCCTTGATTCTGCTCACTCGTTAACCAAGTCAATAGGGAAGGAAGATAGGGCCCGCCAGGACAGATGGCACACGGTCACAAATTCGTATGTCAGAGACCTCTAACACCAAACAATATTGAAAATTAACAACAACCACATATTTGAAAAGGGTGAAACATTGGAAATATTACTGCGGGGGACTTAAGAAAAAAAACTTCGAAAGACTTAGGAACTTATTTCGATGGGCGCATGAAAACTTAGGAAAAGAAAGGCCACTAGGGAATAAAAATTTAATGCACATGCCTTTATGAAAATTTAAGTGGCCCGAAAAGTAACATGAAATTAGAACAGGGCCAAGGGCACACTTAGGGTTTTTATATGCAACGGCTAGTTTTTTAATTTCAAACAAGGGTTTTAGCCAGAAAATAGGGAAAAACAAGCTGTAGAGACCGAAAGAAAAATGGGAGGGCCATGAAATTTTGCAGGTGCCAACAGTGGCTCTATCTAAGGATGTTGAAACACAAGTTTTAACAAGAACCATAGGACTCTGGGACGCAGACCAAAAAATAGCACTAACCTAAAATAGGGAAAGAAACACACAACTTGAAAGGAAACCAACCTATACATAAATTTACAAAATATTTACACATGCATGATAATCAAAAACTTAACTAAAGAAGGGCTTCAAGAACTACCCATGCACTGGCAATTCAAAAACTTCACCATCCATGTTCTTGAGCAAGTAGGAATCCTTCCCAAAACTATCATGAATCACAAAAGGACCAAGCCACAGTGATTCAAATTTCTTATGCTTCCCTTTATCTTTTGCCCTCACATTCCATTAAAGTACCAAATCATCAACCTTGAATTTTTTGGTAGTTTCTCTTTTGTCAAATAAGTACTTCATCTTTTGTTGCATCTTGATATTACTCTTTTGACTCTCTTTTCTCTGTTCATCTAACTCAGTCAACTGCATAATTCTATTCTCCATTGGCTCTGTGACATCCAACTCCTCATCCTCAATAAACTGATAAATTGGAATTAGATTGTTTATAGGTAGCCTTGACTACAAACCATACACAAGCTCAAAGGGAGACTTCCCAGTGGCTCTTTTCACTGTAATCCTGTTTGCCCATAAAGCCAATCTCAACTTGGAATGCCAAGCTCTCTTATTCTTTTCAAGTGTCTTCTTCAAGATTGGTAGGATGCTTTTATTTCTAGACTTAGCTTTTCCATTTGCTTGAGGATGATAAGGAGATGAATATGAAGTCATGATTCCATTATCTTTGCAAAACTCCTTAAACTCATCTGATCTGAAACACATTGCATTATCTGTAATCAACTTCAGAGGAACAACAAATCTAGTCAAAATATTGTCCAGTAAGAAATCAATCACCACTTTACTTGTTGCCCCTTTTGTAGGAATCGCCTCTATCCATTTTGTGAAATAATCAGTTGCAACAAGTATATAACTATGTCCTCCACTAGATTTCTCAGCAAATTCACCTATGAAATCCAAGCCCCACATGGCAAATGGTGCTTCAGAAACTATTGGGTTTAATGACAGTGCTCCTAAGTATTTTAATTTTGAAGCAAACCTTTGACAAGCTTCACATTTCCTGACATACTGAAATGAATCCTTAAACAATGTAGGCCAAAAATAACCAGCCCTTAAAACCTTGTGAGTAGTAGTCCTTGCTGAAAAGTGACCTCCACAAACACCAGCATGCATTTCATTTAAAACCCTCTCTGCCTGATATCTGACAAGACAAAAAAACAAGACTCCATCTCTATTTTTCCAATACAAGTCCCCTTGTATCAATGTATATTTCTGAGCTTGCAATTTCAAGGACCTCTTTTGATTATCTGTCATATAGTCTAGGCATCTAGAATTCTTTATGAAATAGACAATATCAGCATATTCTGGTTGCAATTTAATACTTGTGATTGTCATATCTGGAGTTCCTTCATTATTTACTTGGACTAAGTCCATATTCTCTTCATTCATCAATTTTGCTAGGCCTTGTCCTCTTACCAACTTAGTGATATGGATTTCTAAATTGAATTCTTGAATTCTAGTAATCCACTTGCATCTCTTACCAGTGACTTCAGATTGAGTAAGAACATCCTTTACTGCTGAATGTGGGACATATGCAACAACCTTTGCACACACTAGATAAGGCGTGAAAGATTTGAATGCTTTTACCAATTCACACACCTGCTTCTCCATCATCTCATAATTCAAGTCAGCAGCCTGCAAGGATTTGCTAAAAAATGCAATTGGATGTTCAAAACCCTCATTGTCCTTTTGCAATAGAACAATAGCAATGGTGTGAAATGATGCAAAAGAAAACAATGAAAAAGGCTTGGTATAGTTAGGAGATCTAAGCATAGGTTCTTGTTGGACCACATCCTTAATTTTCTCAAATGCAGCCTGAGCCTCCACAGTCCATTGAAACTTCACATCCTTTTTTAACAACTTTACTATAGGCTTGACAATTTCAGCAAAATTTGCAATGAATCTCCTAACAAAATTGATCTTCCCTAGAAAGGACTGCACCCCCTTGAGATTTTTTGGTGCAGACACTTTCCTGATTGCTTCAACCCTCTTTGGATCAATTCTTATTCCATCTTTTGATACAATGTGTCCTAGAAGCTTTCCCTCTTTGACTGCAAAATTACATTTTTTAGGATTGAAGGACACACCATACTCCAGAGCTTTGACAAAAATCTTCTCTAGGTGCGAACAATGATCATGAGCCTTCTTGGAATAAGTAGTTAAGTCATCCTGATACACAACCATAAACAATTCTATGTACTCTTTGAAAGCAACATCCATGGCTCTTTGGAAAGTTTCTCCAGCATTTCTGAGACCAAATGGCATTCTGACATACACATAGGTTCCCCAAGGTGTTGTTAATGCAATTTTGAATTGTTCAGATTCTTTCACCAACACTTGGTTATATCTAGAGAAGCCATCCATCATAGACAATAACTCACCACCAGTGACCTTATGCAACATTGCCTCCATGTTAGGCAGTGAATAGTTGTCTTTCAATGATGCAACATTCAAATTCCTGAAGTCTACACACAACCTAATGTCACCATTCTTCTTTCTAACTGGGAGCAAATTAGACACCCAAGTTGAATGCCTTATAGGTTGAATTATTCCTGCATCACTCAACTTGACTAGCTCCTGCTCCATTTTAGGAGCCAACAATGGGTTAATGGGCCTTTGCTTTTGTCTGAATGGTTTGACATCTTGCTTTAATGGGATTTGATGTTGGAAAAGGTCCTCTCTATAGGCTTTTAGGTCGTCATAAGACCGTGAAAACACATGCTTATACCTCCTTAACAACCTTATCAAATTATCTTTCAATTGAGGGGTTAATCCTTTTCCAATATAGACCATTTGAGGAGCATTATGTGATCCCAAATTCACTTCCTCCAAATCTTCTACATTAGCAATACTTATTTTTGACATATGATCATTTTGGCTGCTATACAATGCTTTTAACTTAGTTAAGCCTTTAGGAATACTATTTGAATTCAAATGGATCACCTCACTTCACATGATCATGTCCTTACCTTCAATTTCCTCAACCAAAGTGTTGCATTCTATCGGTTAATCCTCATATATGTCAAGACATTGAATAAAAATCAAGATGTCATGATCATCCTCAAAAACCTTCCAATTGTAAATGTTGTTTGCAACAACTGGTCTACTTTTTACTTCAAGAATTGACACTCCAAACAAAGTTGAATCATCCCTTTTTAGAGCGACATTGGCCAAAAAATCAGCCATTATGTTATTTGATCTTTCTACCCAACATATATTGAAAGCATCAAACATTTCAATCTGATCCCATATTACATGTTTATACAATTTCAATCTATCATTCTTGACAACATACTTGGATCAGACTTGTGCCACCACAAGCTCAAAATCACCAAAAACCTTTAAACATTTTATCCCATGTTTGATAGCAATATTCAGTCCCAAAGACAATGCTTCATATTCAGCAGTATTGTTTGTGCATTGAAAAGTCAATGAAAATGAATACTTAAAATTGGTACCTGATGGAGATATGAATAATACCCCAGCTCTTGAGCCTTCTTTTGAGCATGCTCCATCAAAATACATCTACCAAAATCCATCTTGCTATTCCTTTAATTCTGCAACTAGTGGATCTACCTCCTCCACTGGTGGGACAATTTCTTCTAACTTGAAATTCTCCATGTCAACATCCACACAAAAATTTAAATGATCATCATTTATTTCAATCATATGTGGAGTTCTACCTTCTCTAGATACTTTCACATTGTCATCATCAGTATTGAAAGTTGCAAAGGACAGATCACATTGGATACTACCTCCCATCTAAGCACTCCACTTCCTTGACAACAACATCCCATAATGAGGGGGAATATCTACCACTAGAACACTCATTGTGAGCAACTTGTCAAGGAAAGCTGTCAACCTATAAGGAAGTGCTTTTATGGTACCAATAATAGGGACCTCTCTTGAATCCATAGCTTGACATCTTCCATGAGGTGTATCTACTTTCAGACCCAAGGATCTCATTATTTCTAAAGGCATAACAGTATTAGAAGCTCCTGAATCAATCATACAATTTCTTAACAACTTTCCATTTACTATTAAGGACAAAAAGAATGGATCAATTGTTCCTGACATAGCATTTGCAGCATTAGCATCCAAATAAATCTAAGGGATCTCAGAGATGATCTCCCCACATTGGTTCTCAATTCAATCACTTGCTACAGTATCCATTCCATCAACCTTGGTGGAACTTCAAGTATCAGAAGAGAAGGCTCCTTTTACCCAACTCAAAGCTTTAACTTTATGCTCCTCTATCCTCATCATTTCTAATAAGGGGACCTTGATAGTGATTTGTGACAACAATTTTCTCATGTCAATGGGAACATAGTTGGGGTTAACCACATCCTACCCAATGGCAGTGACCTCTTTATCTTCTTCATGTGTAACCACATTGGGACTATCTTTGCTTTGACCTTTTTCTCTCTCTTGCAAAGGAGAAACAGTATCCACAAGAGGTTTATCTTTTACCTTGTAAGCCACAATTGGCTTTGTGAAGTTGATATTTTTCTTCAACTTGGTCTTGTCAGCAATCTCAGTAACCTTTTTCTTATTTTGGGCTTGTTTTTCTTCCCTTTCTATTTTCTTGATGAAAATTCTAGCAGGCCTACCACTTTGAGCACCTACCATCCTATTTCTCAAATTATAGTTTCTTTTAACATGAGACACCATGTCTTCTATGATTTGTGCAATCTCTTCATCAGAAGGTCTTCTCAACATTACTGACTCATCACTTCTTAAAGTATTGCACTGAACTACATCAAGGTGATTATCTTCTTCATCAGAAAACACTTGCTGAGGGTAAACCCCATTCCTGACTTGGGAACTGCCAGCATCTTGGTTTTCATCTTCATTTGCAAAATCTAACTCATCATATATGTATGAAGAAGTCATACCACACCCTTGATCATCATAAGTATCATCATTGTTGTTGCCTTGATCTTCATCTACAGAAACACTTTGAACAATAGCACAGTAATAGGGATCATGAGGTGATTGGAAACAATACACCATGGAACATTATCATTCATATTTATTGTATTTCTGTGCAAAGGGTCAGGGGTCTTATCATTTGGTTTATCCTTTCTTTTAAGAAGCATTGGCTTCCCATCCGTCCACTGGGTATTATAGGGATAGTTCTACATTCTTGGTAACTTATTAAAGTTATTGCAAGATGGCCTGTCATTCCCTTGCACTCTACTATTTCTTGCTTCACTAGGCTTTAAATCCTTTATTGCTTTCAAGATTTGTTTCAAACTATCATCATCTTTTGGCTTTGCATCAGGTTTCCCTGGCTCTCTTCTATTTGAGACTGATGGCTGACAATCTTCTCTCCTTCCCAATTTCCCTGATATCCTTCTATTGCTCTCTATATTAATAGCCAATTTATAAGCCTCTGCAAGATTCCTAGGATTCTTATCTCTCAAAAGATATCCCATCTTTGAATCAAAAGCATTTAGGTATGTGACAAGACACACCCTGTCATCCAATCTGATAACTTGCAACAATTTATGCATGGCCTTCTGAAATCTAACATTGAATTCAACAACACCCTCATTTGAATTTTTCTTGATGTTGTTAAACTCATTAAGCATGAAGTCTTCATTGGTTTTATCACCATACTATTCCTTGAAAGACTGCCTAAACTGATTCCATGAACATATGTTGGCATGAGGTAAATTTCGAAACCAATCTCTAGCATCTTCAGTGAGAGACTGAACAAAAAGCTTCATGATCACATCATCAGGCTCAATATTGTAGTCATCTATCACATCAATGAAACTTTTCAAATGCTCTTCACAAGTAACTGCATTGCTTCCAATGAATTTTGGGAGCTTCTTCCTAATTTCATTAGGGATGGGATTTGGATAACCAGGAATCCCAATAAAAACCAATTGCTTATGCCTCTCATGAATGGGACCTACTTGAGATGGGCCACCACCTAAAGATGTAGATGTTTGACTATTAGAAACATTAGGAGTCTTAGGCATACCTGAAGTTGTAGCAGTATTCAACACATTTGCTCCTTGTGCTTGAGAAGTGGAAAGGGTATTAGCATTTCTAGAAGATTGCCTAACGAAGTCAATCTTTCTCTTCATTTCAATAGCAGTGGCTTCAAGCTCTGCCTTTTTTAACTCCTTTGCCAACAATTCTTTTTTTCTTTCTGCTTCTTCCAAGTTGGCCTCTAATCTTGCTGCTTGGTCCATAGACTTCTTTGCATGAAGTGGTTCATTTATTAAAACTCCTATAGCCTTTTGTTTACCTTTGTCCCTGGGATCTCTTATCTCATAGGTCTTATGGACAACAGGTTGATCTTCTACTTGTTCTATCACATGATCCTGATTCATGGCCTCAAGATCCAACAATTGCCTCTTCAATTGCTCAGCTCTAATCATAGCATGTCTGATCTTTTCCTCTTTTTCCTTGTCTCTTTTTTTTCTTAAATGGATCTATTCCTGGACTCTCCTCTCCAACTCATAGACCTCTTCAAAAATTTCTTCTGATTCAGGGAGAGTAGTCTCTGATTTAGTATCCCCTACTTGAACCTTGTCCTCATATTGGTTCAAGCCCAAGTCAACAGCCTCCTCATATTCAGAGGTATTTCCTTCTTGATTCATTTGAATAGACTGGATTTGTTCCTCTTGCCTAGTATCTTCTCTATGTTTTTGAGCATGAAACATATTTCTATTTCTTTTTCATCTCTTTGTCTGATTAGGCCTATAAGTACTTGGAATACCTTTTCCCAATCTATCCTCAGGAAGCTTATTTCTCTAAGACCTTGTTCCTTTGTAACTCATCTTATGAATGATTTCTGACCAATACTATAACAGAGATAGTTAGAGTCACCACCCAAAATTTGGGAATTCTGCTTTAAAATAAAGACACCAATGGTAACCAGCTAGTTTGTATAGGGTAGGAGCCCTGGCTCAACTAAACCCTACAACTTAGAAAAATATTTCTTACAACTCCCCAGTAGAGTCGCCAGTCTATTAGGGATTTTTCTTGAGGATCAAACTTGGCAAGGACATTGGCTTGATTCTCAGTAAATAGGTTTCCAAGTTTGCGAGTAAAGCCTAATTGATGAGGATTGGATAAGATCCTCCTTCTACTTTGAGCTCCATAGGACTCAGGTGGGTATTTCCTACAAATAGGTTACTATCTTTCAAGTAAACTATGGAATGGTGGATTAGGTCTTCATTGTCATGCTATTAAGTCTATTAGAGGTACTTTTATGGAAGATAATTTTGAAAACAGTTGAGAATGACCTGTTGGAGAATGTGACTAATGAAACTCCTAGTATTGATAACATGAACAATGGTATAAGGGTGATGATTCCTTATTCTTTTTATGAGTCAAACTCAAGGAAGGTTAACCTATGATTCACTCCTCAAGGAATCAGCAACTATGGACTACAAAACATTAGGGACAGTCCTATTTTTTAGGTACATGAACATGAAATGAAATGGTATTGGTGATGATGAATTTTGTGTTTGATGACTGAAAGGTGTTTGAATGACAGAAATCAGATCAGTGCCTAATCCTTTGGGTGAAGAGTCTAACATAAATCAATATAGGAATTTCTAGGAAATATAGTGATATGCCTTACAAACCACATACAATTTGGATAGAATGCCTTACAAACTATCTTCTCAATCTAGGTTTGCTACCATCAAGATCTTCCACATATGTATTTATTCTCTAAAATTGCACATAAGGATTTAATTCTTTCCTTGAAAGAAACTCATGCAACAATTAGATAGCTGTCTTACAACTAGTATGTTCCAAATGCCTTACAAGTAGAGATATACAAGAATAAAGACAAAGCAAAGAGACAATAACAAAACCAAGGTAGAAATTGTATTGTATTTCATGGAAGTGTATCAATACATACAAGTAAACTCTTTACTCAAAATCATAGAATCAATAATCTACTCCGCAAAGTTTGTACTATTAGCATCCAACCATCAAGAATATGGAACCAGAGAATAGAATCCCTTGGATTGCCAAAGACTGGAACCAAGAACCAAAAGTATTGGAAAACCAAAAAGCTAGGAGACCCAAAAAGTTTCGGAACCATTACAAAATCAGGACTTTTACTACTTATACCACTAGCTATCTTGGAATCCCCAAACAGGTTAGGATGCAATAAGCTTCAGATAGCTAGGGTTAGGGCTTCACCCACTAAATCAACCAACACCAATCAACAATTAATTCCAAGGGAGAAAACCAAGCAACCTGGATAGACAGACACAAAACTAATCTTTATCAATGAAAATCCTCTGATTTGTACCAAAGATCATGCAAACACCATGCCTTTGTAGTTTGTTTGTACACCTGCAACATGCCTTGAGATTTACCTATGTCCATTTTATGATGGTACAGGTGTCTAAAATCAATCATCAAAACCCTCTGGACCACCCTGCAGTAGTTGGCACAACAACTTCATCAAATCCTACTGCAAAACCATAAATTTTGGTCCTTTTTGTCGCTGAGAAACCCTCAAAATTTTGAATTTGAATAACAATGGTCACATTCATGGTGCCTACAACTAATCAACGATCGATATTTAAATCTGATCTATCTTTATATCATGACCGTTAGATCTCTTTATTTATCGGGATTTATGTCTTTAACTCAATCGGATACGCAAGGTTCCCTCCTGCGACCATGTGACAAAGAAAATATTTATTCACACAATGAAATACTTAACTTGGGCTCAACCATGCGACCTAGCAAACAAAGGGAAACATTTAACTTTGGTCTCTTATTTGGCGAACTGGCGACAAAAGGTTTTTTCCAGTTCGCATAACATTTTAAGTCATCGCTAAAATACTTAGCGATCACGTGACCTTCCTTCGCTGAATCGCTAATCATTTTCAAGAACTGCCATATTCTTCCGTGAACAAGTGAAAAGGAATGAAATTCATCAAGCTGCTAACCCTTTTTTATCCAGACCACTAGACCTCCTAGACCCCACCTAGGCCCGCTTTATGCCACCTGTCACCATGTTATTTGCTGCTCATGCTCGGTCATCTCTGACACAGGACCCACATGCCTAAGCCTTTGAAAATAGATGGTGGGTGTAAGATCTCATGGCTCTGACACAACCCATGAGAACTTATGCCAACCATAGATTATGTCCCCATCACTAACCTTTCTGACAACTGCCCCACCCAGTGGTATTCCTAGTCATCCTCCAGCTCAGTCAATCAAAAACTGACACCTCAGTAATGAATCATCATGCGGTCCCACTATTTTTAGCAAACCCTTAACCTTCTATCCATTTGGTGAACACGTGACCAAAGAAACCCACGCCCGTTCGCAAGAACTCTGAGAGCACCGCTAAATCATTTGGCGATTCCACAAACATTGTTTGCCAAATGGCTAAGTCACCAAACCTTTAGCTAAATCATCATGCGAACTAGTGAACAAAGAAGACATTTATCGAAACTGCCAAAAAGACTAAGAAATTTTAATGGGCCCGCACAAAAAAATTGACGGTCGTCTCAACTTCGCATAGGCATTCAAGATTCCATCAGATTACACGCCCACCATCGGATGGAGAATCTTACCCTACCCTAACAACCCTCTGACATGATATGAAATCAATGGCTAGTGCAAGATCTAAAGCCTCTGGAAAATTCAATAAGAACATACGTCATTCATCGATTCTCTGATAAGGTCAGGACCCTCTGACGAGCCGAAAACTAGGTCCCACTAACAACCTCCTCCTCATTAATACATGGACCAATCACAACTTGCCATTTGTGCATACATGTCACTTTGGACCCACAGTTGTCTACCATCACATCGGATGGTCATCGTTAAGATGTTATGTTAAAACCTGTGCATCTTCCATCAGCGATATAGCAATGATCATTGATTCTGCTCATTCGTTAACCAAGTCAACAGGGAAGGAAGATAGGGCACGCCAGGAAAGATGGCACATAGTCGTGAATTTGCATGTCAGAGACCTCTGACACCAAATAGTCTTGCAAATAAATGACAACCACATATTTCAAAAGGGTGAAACATTGGAAATATTACTGTGGCAGACTTAGGAAAAATTAACGCCGAAAGACTTAGGAACTTATTTCCCTGGGTGCATGAAAACTTAGGAAAATAAAGGCCCCTAGGGAATAAAAATTTAACGCACATGCCTTTATGAAAGTTTAAGAGGCCCAAAAAGTAACATGAAATTAGAACAGGGCCGAGGGCACACTTACGGTTTTTATATGCAACGGCTAGTTTTTGAATTTCAAACAAGGGTTTTAGCTAGAAAACAAGGAAAAACAAGCTGCAGAGACCAGAAGAAAAATGGGAGGGCCATGAAATTTTGTAGGTGCCAACAGTGGCTCTATCTAAGGATGTTGAAACACAAGTTTTAACAAGAACCATAGGACTCTGGGATGCAGACCAAAAAATAGCACTAACCTAAAACAGGGAAAGTAACACACAACCTGAAAGGAAACCAACCTGTACAAAAATTTACAAAATATTTACACATGCATGATAATCAAAAACTTAACTGAAGAAGGGCTTCAAGAGCTTCCCATGCACTAGAAATTTAAAAACTTCACCATCCATGTTCTTGAGCAAGTAGGAATCCTTCCCAAAACTATCATGAATCACAAAAGGACCAAGCCATAGTGATTCAAATTTCTTATGCTTCCCTTTATCTTCTGCCCTCACATTCCATTGAAGTACCAAATCATCAACCTTGAATTTTTTGGTAGTTTCTCTTTTGTCAAATAAGTACTTCATCTTCTATTGCAACTTGATATTACTCTTTTGACTCTCTTTTCTCTATTCATCTAACTCAGTCAGCTACATCATTCTATTCTACATTGGCTCTGTGACATCCAACTCCTCATCCTGAATAAACTGATAAACTAGAATTAGATTGTTTATAGGTAGCCTTGATAAAAAACCATACACAAGCTCAAACGGAGACTTCCTAGTGGCTCTTTTCATTGTAATCTTGTCTGCCCATAATGCTAATCTCAACTTGGAATGCCAAGCTCTCTTATTCTTTTCAAGTGTCTTCTTCAAGATTGGCAGGATGCTTTTATTGCTAGACTTAGCTTTTCCATTTTCTTGAGGATGATAAGGAGATGAATATGAAGTCATGATTCCATTATCTTTGCAAAACTCCTTAAACTCATCTGATCTGAAACACATTGCATTATCTATAATCAACTTTAGAGGAACACCAAATCTAGTCAAAATATTGTCCAGTAAGAAATCAATCACCACTTTACTTGTTGCCCCTTTTGTAGGAATAGCCTCTATCCATTATGTGAAATAATTAGTTGCAAAAAGTATATAACTATGTCCTCCACTAGATTTCTTAGCAAATTCACCTATGAAATCCAAGCCCCACATGGCAAATGGTGCTTCAGCAACTATTGGGTTTAATGACAGTGCTCCTGAGTATTTTAATTTTGAAGCAAACCTCTGACAAGCTTCACATTTCCTGACATATTGAAATGAATCCTTAAACAATGTTGGCCAAAAATAAAGAGCCCTTAAAACCTTGTGAGCAATAGTCCTTGCTAAAAAATGACCTCCACAAACACCAGCATGCATTTCATTTAAAACCCTCTCTGCCTGATATCTATCAAGACAAAACAACAAGACTCCATCTCTATTTTTCCAATACAAGTCCCCTTGTATCAATGTATATTTTTGAGCTTGCAATTTCAAGGACCTCTTTTGATTATCTGTCATATAGTCGGGGCATCTAGCATTCTTTATGAAATAGACAATATCAACATATTCTAGTTGCAATTCAATACATGTGATTGTCATATTTGGAGTTCCTTCATTATTTACTTGGACTAAGTCCATATTCTCTTCAGTCATCAATTTTTCCAAGCCTTGTCCTCTTACCAACTTAGTGATATGGATTTCTAAATTGAATTCTTGAATTCTAGTAATCCACTTGCATCTCTTACCAGTGACTTCAAATTGAGTAAGAACATCCTTTACTGCTGAATGTGGGACATATGAAACAACCTTTGCACACACTAGATATGGCCTAAAAGATTTGACTACTTTTACCAATGCATACGCCTGCTTCTCCATCATCTCATAATTCAACTCAGCAACCTACAAGGATTTGCTAAAAAATGCAATTGGATGTTCAAAACCCTCATTGTCCTTTTGCAATAGAACAACAACAATGGTGTGAAATGATGCAAAAGAAAACAATGAAAAAGGCTTGTTATAGTCAGGAGATCTAAGCATAGGTTCTTGTTGGACCACATCCTTAATTTTCTCAAATGCAGCCTGAGCCTCCACAGTCCATTGAAACTTCACATCCTTTTTTAACAACTTTACTATAGGCTTGACAATTTCAGCAAAATTTGCAATGAATCTCCTAACAAAATTGATCTTCCCTAGAAAGGACTGCACCCCCTTGTAATTTTTTGGTGCAGACACTTTCTTGATTGCTTCAACCCTCTCTGGATCAATTCTTATTCCATCTTTTGATACAATGTGTCCTAGAAGCTTTCCCTCTTTGACTACAAAATTACATTTTTTAGGATTTAGGGACACTCGATACTCCAGAGCTTTGACAAAAATCTTCTCTAGGTGCAAACAATGATCATGAGCCTTCTTGGAATAAGTAGTTAAGTCATCCTGATACACAACCATAAACAAGTCTATGTACTCTTTGAATGCAACATCCATGGATCTTTGGGAAGTTGCTCCAACATTTCTGAGACCAAATGGCATTCTAACATACACATAGGTTCCCCAACGTGTTGTGAATGCAGTTTTGAATTGTTCAAATTCTTTCACCAGCACTTGGTTATATCTAGAGAAGCCATCTGTCATAGACAATAACTCACATCCAGTGACCTTATGCAACATTGCCTCCATGTCAGGCAGTGAATAGTTGGCTTTCAATGATGCAACATTCAAATTCTTGAAGTCTACACACAACCTAATGTCACCATTCTTCTTTCTTACTGGGAGCAAATTAGACACCCAAGTTGAATGCCTTATAGGTTGAATTATTCCTGCATCACTCAACTTGACTAGCTCCTACTGCATCTTAGGAGCCAAAAATGGGTTAATGGGCCTTTGCTTTTGTCTGAATGGTTTGACATCTTGCTTTAATGGGATTTCATATTGGAAGAGGTCCTCTTTATAGGATTTTAGGTCATCATAAGACCATGCAAACACATGCTTGTACCTCCTCAAAAACCTTATCAAATTATCTTTCAATTGAGGGGTTAATCCTTTTCCAATATAGACCATTTGAGGAGCATTATGTGATCCCAAATTCACTTCCTCCAGATCTTCTACATTAGCATTACTTATTTTTGACATATGATCATTTTGGCTACTATACAATACTTTTAACTCAGTTAAGCCTTTAGGAATACTATTTGAATTCAACTGGATCACCTCACTTCCCATTATCATGTCCTTACCTTCAATTTCCTCAGCCAAAGTGTTGCAGTCTATGGGTTGATCCTCATATATGTCAAGACATTGAATAAAAGTCAAGATGTCATGATCATCCTCAAAAACCTGCCAATTGTAAATGTTGTCTACAACAACTGGTCTACTTTTTACTTCAAGAATTGACACTCCAAACAAAGTTGAATCATCCCTTTTTAGAGCGACATTGGCCAAAAAATCAGCCATTATGTTATTTGATCTTTCTACCCAACATATATTGAAAGCATCAAACATTTCAATCTGATCCCATATTACATGTTTATACAATTTCAATCTATCATTCTTTACAGCATACTTGGATCAAACTTGTGCCACCACAAGCTCAAAATCACCAAAAACCTTTAAACATTGTATCCCATGTTTGATAGCAATATTCAATCCCAAAGACAATGCTTCATATTCAGCAGTATTGTTTGTGCTTTGAAAAGTCAATGAAAATGAATACTTAAAAGTGGTACGTGATGGAGATATGAATAAGACCCCAGCTCCTGAGCCTTCTTTTGGAAATTGAAAATGGAATAAGTTTGTAATTAAGGGAACAAACCACACCCAAATATATTCTAAGAAATTATCCTAAGGATTAGATCATTGGTGACAAAAGAAAAGGAACTAGAACAAGCCTATGATGCATATTCTTGACAAAAGAAAAGGAACTAGTAAAGTAATGTTGTGTTATGGGTTATTTGTGATGATTATTTTTCTATCATACTTTACATACTTTACTATACTATGAACCCTTTAAATATCTTCTCATCAAAACAACATTGAATGGGAGACTAGCCAAATGGGTCATGGTGCTAAGTGAATTCGACATAGAATATATGTTGGAGATTTGCCAGCAAGCCAATGCTGACTGTATGTTTGTCATTGATGACAACATATAGTAAGTAGCATGTGTGGAAGACTTATATAGTAAGCTTTGAGTATATGTATCATAGACATGTTATCAGCATGATATCATGCATGAGAGGTTAATTATTGGTATAGATAGTTATGTAGCAGCTTGTGTCAGCATTGTTCCTAACAGAGTTACATGCAGTGTTCTGTGAGTGATTGTTCATATAGTTATCATGGAGCCTTTTACTTTTGGATATGTAATGGAGACATGTTAGTGATGTTACATTCATGGACGTAGAGTCTGGTGTGTAATAGAAGTGAAGTTATACAGTCGCTATTCACCAGTTGCAGTTTCATGTGTTTATATAGAAGAGCCAATAGTGATCATATTGGTACAGGAGTTGCACCTATCATTTTGGTATGCATGCTTGGATTAATGATTGGAGAAAAGTTAAGAATTTTTTGTTAAGAGTGCATGATGTAATTCAGCTCGATGAGAAAGTATCACTTAATTTGGTAGAGCTGACAGTGTGTAACATGCATCTACACTTATTGATTTAGATAGGTCAAAGTTTGTGTTGCGTGCTTAGTAGAGCTGACGGAGATGTTATTGAAGAGTGTTATTGTTTCTCTAATATGATTTCAAGGTGGTTCTAATAGGCTGACTAAATTATATCATTTAGAGGTAAGATACTAATAGTGTTAGGAATAAGGTGTCTCAACCTTCGATAATTCCTATTCTTATTATTTGTTTTATAAATGTATTTTCTACAAATAATGTAATTAAGTGTGAGTGTACATGTCTAGTTGGCATGTTGATGTGTCACTCCACTTGATATGTTAGCATCTTGTGTGTAAGGAGATCATGACTGAAATGGTCATGACGGATTCCTATGATGTGTAAGAACTATTTAAGGAATGTGCTATGACAGGTGTAAGAGCATCTTATGACTTGGGCCTATTTGGGCGCCCAAGAAGAAGTGGTTGGTGTGTGTAAGAGAATATGCCAAAAATAGGTTGGTATGATAGATTCTCTTACACTTCTCTTGTGACCATTATTTTTGGTGGATTCTATGACAAGTTGTCATAGTCTATTCTAGGGATGGACACCTATTCTTGGGATTGCATGTAACAACTGTGTACATGTGGCTTTGTGCATGGGTCTTGGTGGTTGTGCCTATTTTTGGGTCCAGAGGAGTCCATATATATGATGCTACTCCTATGGGAGAGATATAACAAAATTTAAGTCTTGTTGGCTTTGTCTCTCATTTCCTGAAAGAACTTGCATTGCAAGTGTATTGTAATCTTTGTGTTGAAGATAATACATTTTGCAGGTTTTGGAGTGCTAAGGTTTTTTACCGAAAGGTTTTCCCCAGGGTATATCATTGTGTCATTCTCTATTTTTCTGTATACATTGTATGTGGTTTCAATATCTTTGTTAAAGTAGTTAACAAATCTGAAATTGTAAGGATTTATAAGAATTTGCACAATACTCTCCTATAGAGATTAGCGTAGGAAGCTGTTTCCGCACCTGAGTTTCCTTACAAGTGGTATCAAAGCTTGATCAACTTTTGATCCTAGTTGTTGGGTAGGGTTTTTTGAGCTGATCTCAAGTTTGAGTGGGAGTTTTTTTGCAAAGCATTATGAATCTTATTTGTAGATTGAGATGGCAAGTTCATCATATGGAAGAATGAAGGTGGAGAAATTTAATGGAACTAATTTTGAGTTGTGGAAACTCAAGATGGAAGACATGTTGGAAGATTGTGACCTATGGGAAGTGACTTAGAGTGCTACAAGACCAGCAACTATAGCTCAAGTAGATTGGGATATCAAAGACCGTAAAGCTAAGGGTCTCATAAGACTCTGTTTAACCAATGCAGTCCTTCTGAATGTTCTAGATGAGAAAACCGCAAATAGTTTGTGGGAAAGACTTGTGGCCATGTATCAGGCCAAATCTCTGGTGAACAAGTTGTTCCTGAGGAAGAAGTTATACTCTTTGTGAATGGAGGAAGGTGGATCCTTAACGGATCATTTAAATGCATTTAATCTACTGGCTGCACAATTGACATCAGCTCGTGTCAAGTTAGAGGAGGAGGATCGTTGCTACACACTTTTGTGTTCTTTACTAGATTCATGAGACCATCTTGTGATGGCTCTCAGAAGCACTTTAGTCACTTTCAAAATGGATGATGTGGTTTCTTCATTGCTATCAGAGGAGATGCGGAGAAAGACTTCCATTTTGGAAAAAGAAGCCCTTGTTGTTCGTGGGAGATCCACTGAAAGAGGGAAGAAAAATGACAATAAGTCTGACAATAAGGGTAGATCCAAATCCTGTGGGAAGTCAAAGACTTCCAATAAGTCCAAGGCAAAATGTTGGAATTGTGATAAATTTGGGCACTTCCGTAAAGACTGCAAAGAGCTGAAGAAGAAGAAGAAAGGTTCAGATTTAGCTTCAGAAAGATCTCAAGAAGATGGTGATGCATTCATCGCAGCTTTGGTAGCCCATGCATCTGATGATGTGTGGTTGGTTGACTCGGGTGAATCTTTTCACATGACCTCTCATCGAAATTGGCTCTCAAAATATGAAGAGTTCGATGGTGGAAAGGTGTACTTGGGTGATTATTCTCACCTAAAGATAGTTGGACACGGAAGGGTCACTATCAAATTTCTTGATGGACGAGTAAAGGGAATCAATGGAGTTATGCACATTTCATGTTTGGCATGAAACCTATTATTTGTAAGTATGCTGAATGATGTAGGTGTGCAAGTTGTTTTTTTGAAAGAAGGATGCAAGATGATAAGAGGATCGATAGTGCTTGCAAGGGGTACTAGGAGAGGTACCTTATTTTAGCTAGATGCATGTATTCCTCTATGTAATAGTTCTTCATCCTCACCATCTCAACAAGTAGTGAAGAAGTCTATGGCTATTGGTTCTGATGGTAGTGCAAACACTTTGGAAGCTAAGCTTCCTGCAGAAAAGACAATGTTGTGGCATATGATATTTGGCCACATTGGTGAAAAGGGTCTCAGAACCCTGAAAAATAAAAATCTCGTTGAGGGTTTAAATGATTGCAATCTCGAGTTTGACTTCTGCGAACATTGTGTCTATGGTAAACAAAATTGTGTTCAGTTTTACTCTAGTTCTCACAAATCTTCTGATGTTTTGGATCTTATTCATTTTGATGTATTTGGTCCTGTAAAAGTTCCTTCAATCTCCAAGTCTATATTTTTTGTATCTTTCATAGATGATTACAGTAGAAGGATGTGGATTTATTTCCTTAAAAGTAAGACACAAGTCTTTAGTCAGTTCAAGGAATTTAAAGCTCTTGTAGAGAATCAGACTAGTAAGAAGATTAAGTGTGTGAGAATTGACAATGGTGGTGAGTTTTTCTCAGCAGAGTTTGAACAGTTCTGTAAAGAATGAGGTATCAAGAGGCATAAGACAACTCCTTATACCCCACAGTAAAATGGAGTTGTAGAGAGAATGAATAGGACACTGATGGAGAAGGCTAGGAGTATGCTTAGTGGAGCTGGTTTAGAACAAGGGTTTTGGGCTGAAGCTGTGGCCACTGCTTGCTATCTGGTTAACAGATCTCCTACATCAGCCCTTGTTGGTATGACACCCATGAAGGTGTGGTCTGGTAAGAAGCCTTCAATTAGACATCTTCATGTTTTTAGTTGTGAAGCTTATGCACATGTTCCAAAGGAGAAAAGATCTAAGTTGGAAAACAAAGTTGTTAAATGTATTTTCATTAGATACAGTGCTGGCGTGAAAGGATACAAGCTTTGGGATCCTGTGACTAGTAAGGTGTTGTATAGTAGAAATGTTATTTTCAGAGAGCTAACATCTTCTCCTATTGTGCTACAACCAGATGAAAAAGAAAAATAAAAAGATGTTGTTCAGTTGCCTCCTACCCCTGAGAAGACTGAATAGAGAGACCATGTTGGGTCTAATGATGAGGAGAGCTCTAGCAGCTCTGATAGTTTGGAAGAAGAGGAAGAACAACCTCAACCGCAGCCCTTGAGGAGATCCACGAGAGAAAGAAAGCAACCAGAAAGGTTTGGTTATTCTATGTTAGATTCCAGTTGTGCCTTTGCTTTGATTACTAACACTGATGAGCCTAGATCTGTGAAAGAGGCTTTGGGCATGGAAGATGTAGGTTCCTGGATTGAGGCTATGGATGATGAGATGGCTTCATTGGAGAAAAACAAAACTTGGGACCTTGTACCTTTTCCTAAAGGGAGAAAATTTGTTGGCTATAAATGGGTGTTCAAGAAGAAATTCTATGCAGATGGCAGTGTTGAAAGGTATAAAGCTAGATTGGTTGCAAAGGGGTATTCACAGGTAGAGGGAATAGATTATGGTGAAATATTCTCTCTTGTTGCAAAGTTGACATCCATTAGATTTCTTTTATCTCTTGGGACATCATATGATTTAGAGATAGAACAAATGGATGTGAAGACAACTTTCCTTCATGGTGATTTGGAGGAAGAGATTTATATGTCATAGCCTGAGCACTACATTGTTAAAGGTAAAGAATCCTTAGTTTGTAGATTAAAGAAATCTCTATATGGTTTGAAGCAATCTCCTAGGATGTGGTACCTTAAGTTTGATGCCTTTGTGTTTTCAATTGGATTTGTAAGATCAAAATCAGATCATTGTGTTTATTTTAGAGTTGAAAATGATCACCTTCTTATTGTTGCATTATATGTTGATGATATGTTGCTGTTTGGGAAGGGTAAGGGTATGATTTCTGATTTTAAATCTCAGTTGTTAGCACAGTTTGAGATGAAAGATCTTGGGGCAGCTAGGTACATCTTGGGTATGGAAATCAGTAGAGACAGGTCTAACAGAAAACTTTGGTTGAGTCAGAGTAAGTATGTGAAGTCTGTGTTGGACAGGTTCAGCATGGTAGATTGTAGACCACTATGTGTTCCTATTTCTATGGGAACAAAGTTATCTGTAGATGATTGTCCAAAATCTCCTAGTGAGGTGGAGGACATGAGTAGAGTACCTTATGCTAGTGTAGCTGGCAGTCTTATGTATGCTATGGTCTGTACTAGACCAGACATTGCCCAAGCAGTGGGAGTCCTGAATCGATTTATGGCTAATCTTGGATGGGTACATTGGGATGCAGTTAAGTGAGTATTCAGATATTTGAGGGGTACATCAGATTACTCCATATGTTATCATGGTAACTCTTCTAGATCTCCACATTTAGTTTGTATTCATGGGTTTGTGGATTCAGATTGGGCAGGTGATATTGACAGCAGGAGATCCACCAGTGCTTATGTGTTCACTATGTTTGGTGGTGCCATCAGTTGGATGAGTAAGCGACAACCTGTGGTTGCTTTGTCCACTACAGAAGCTGAGTACATGGCTGCTACTCATGCTTGTAAAGAAGCCATTTGGCTTAGAAGATTGTGTTATGATGTTGGTGTTGATGCAGAACAGATTACTATTTGGTGTGACATTCAGAGTGCTATTTGCCTTGCAAAGAATCCAACTTTCCATGCCAGAACGAAGCACATTAATGTGCAGTTTCACTTTGTGAGAGATATGGTGGAAGATGGAAAGGTAAATTTGGAGAAGGTAGATACTGTGAAGAATGTTGCAGATGCATTAACGAAACCAGTGGGCACTGAGAAGTTCAGATGGTGTTCGGAGTCTATGGGCCTTTTGGCCTATAGCGGTTAAAGTTCCTGTTATGTTCCTGTTGCTCTTACAAGGTGTTTGACAAGTGGGAGAATGTTAGGAATAAGGTGTCTCAACCTTGGATAATTCCTATTCTTATTATTTGTTTTATAAATGTATTTTTTGCAAATAATGTAATTAAGTGTGAGTGTACATGTCTAGTTGGCATGTTGATGTGTCACTCCACTTGATATGTCAGCATCTTGTGCGTAAGGAGATCATGACTGAAATGGTCATGATGGATTCCTATGATGTGTAAGAACTATTTAAGGAATGTGCTATGACAGGTGTAAGAGCATCTTATGACTTGGGCCTATTTGGGCGCCCAAGAAGAAGTGGTTGGTGTGTGTAAGAGAATATGCCAAAAATAGGTTGGTATGACAGATTCTCTTACACTTCTCTTGTGACCGTTATTTTTGGTGGATTCTATGACAAGCTGTCATAGTCTATACTAGGTATGGATGCCTATTCTTGGGATTGCATGTAACAACTGTGTACATGTGGCTTTGTGCATGGGTCTTGGTGGTTGTGCCTATTTTTGGGTCCAGAGGAGTCTATATATATGATGCTACTCCTATGGGAGAGATATAACAAAATTTAAGTCTTGTTGGCTTTGTCTCTCATTTCCTGAAAGAACTTGCATTGCAAGTGTATTGTAATCTTTGTGTTGAAGATAATACATTGTGCAGGTTTTGGAGTGCTAGGGTTTTTTACCGAAAGGTTTTCCCCAGGGTATATCATTGTGTCATTCTCTATTTTTCTGTATGCATTGTATGTGGTTGCAATATCTTTGTTAAAGTAGTTAACAAATCTGAAATTGTAAGGATTTATAAGAATTTGCACAATACTCTCCTATAGAGATTAGCGTAGGAAGCTATTTCCGTACCTGAGTTTCCTTACAAATAGTCGGTCATTTGTGATCACTAGAGGTATGGCATGAAGATAAAATATTAGAGGAGAGTAGAGAGTATGAAGTTTTGTGTCATCAAGAAGAGGTCTATGTGACAGAGAAGATAAAGTGTGATATTCATTGGAACTGATCAAGATAGCAAGTCTACCTCACAATTCACCAAGATCCAGATATAGTTTATATCTATTATTCAGAAGGTTACAGCCTTCACCCCTTTAAGCAGTGAGCTCTGAGATAGTGCGTCCTCACCCCTAATAGGGTAAATCATAAAAGACTCCTAATATGGTCTAACCTTTGACCAGGTCACTATACTTATTGTATTGTAAAGATCAACTCCTAACAGGGTTGTAAGATCTTCTAACAAGGATCATTATACACCAGTGCAGTTTATTAGTGGGTGTTAATTCCCATCAAGGTTTTTACCTATTTGGGTTTCCCCATAACCAAAATATTGGTGTTGTATTCAAGTGTTCTTTCATTATGTTTATGATTAAAGTTTAAGTATACTTGATTGGATAAAGAATTGAAACTTGTAGATAATTGATTCACCCCCCCACCCTCTCAGTTATCTCTTGGGACTATTCCTAACAATTGGTATCAGAGCCAAGGGCCTTGAAGAGAAATTTTAATAGCTTGAGGTTGATCAGATGGCATTCTTTAGAAAAGAAAATCCTAATTTTGATGGAGAGAACTATCTTGATTGGAAGAACAAAATGGTGACACATTTATAGTGCATTGCTTTTGAAGTTTTTGAAGTGACTATCAAAGAAGTTAAGATTCCCTCTCTTGCAGATCTTGCAAAGAATGATGCTAATGGCAAACAAAAGGAGTTATTCCATTAGAATGCAATAGCCAAAGAAGCCCTTATCAGCACCTTATTTGATAGTGATTTTTCTAAGATAAAGAAAGTAGACACATCCTACAAGATATGGAAGCACCTAGAAGACATGTTTGAAGGAGATACACAAGAAAAGAATGCATGTAGAAAGACATGGAAGAAAAGATACAATGCATTATAGATGCTACATGAAGAAGACATCAGATCTTACAACCAAAGGGATAATGAAGCAATTGCTGGAATTAGTAACAATGGTGGAGAGATCTCGGAGGAAGACATTATGGATAAGTTGATGACTACTCTTACAGTAGAGTATGAAAACAAGATCAACATCCTTGATGAAACCATGCAGCTTACATAAAATTTCAAAAGAGAGACCTTGATCAACAAAATTTTAGCTTTTGAGATTTCGAGATTGAAGACAGAGCCTCAAAGTGAAACAACCTTCAAAGCATCAGTCCATGGTAAGAAATCCTTAAACACTTCTAGTGATTTTGATGATGAGAATGAAGATAAAGAGATAGATGATATTATTGCTATGATTGCTAAGAAAGAAAGGAAAGGAAAAGGAAAGTATGAAGGTCAGTTGCCATTCAAATGTTTCTTATGTAATAAGATTGGTCACTTTGCATCTAAGTGTCCTACAAGAGTTAAGAAATTCAGAACTAACTACAAGCCTAAGTATACTAAAGAATGTTACTATACTTGTGATGGAGTTTCTGATGATGACTCAATTGAAGATGAACTAGATTTATTTCTCTTATGGAGAATATGTATGATGAGATGGATTGTGAAGATGAGAAAAGGGAACAAGAGCTAGCATTGATTTCACAAGAAGACATAAGATCAGATTGGATTATAGATAACGGTTGTTCACATCACATGACAGGTGATAAGGACATATTTGTTCATCTAGACAAATAAAAAGGTGGCATGGTTAGATTTGGAGATAACACTCCTAAACCTATTATATGTAGAGGAGTTATCACATTGGATAGAAAGAACAATACTGATGATTCTCTTTATGTAGATGGCTTGCAGTATAACCTTCTCAGTGTTGGGCAATTGCTTGAAAAAGGTTATCAGTTGGAGTTCAAAGATAACAAGTGCATCATTAACAGCAAGGATGGTGTAATGATTACATCAGGTTCAAACACTAAAGGTAATGTTTTTCAGCTTAATTCAGAAGCAAGTTGTTTTGTTGCTAAAGTAGATGATAGTTGGCTATGGCATAAAAGACTATGTCATATCAATTTTGACAACATAGTAAAGATAAGCAATGTAAAGGAAGTAAGAGATCTACCTAGCATAGCAAAGCTAGTTGATACTATTTGTAGGGAATGTGTGATGGGAAAGCATGTGAGGAATTCATTTAGAAGAAAGCATAATTCAACAAAGAACAAGTTGGATCTCATTCATACATATCTATGTGGACCAACTCAAACAAGATCATATTATGGTGAAAGGTATTTCATTTTGTTTGTTGATGATTATTCTAGAATGATGTGGGTTGCATTCTTGAAAGATAAGTCAGAAGAATTTGAGAAATTAAAAATATTCAAAGCTAAGGTTGAGAATGAATCTGTACTAAAGATAAAGTGTCTAAGATTGGATAGAGGAGGAGAATTCACCTCTGACAGATTCTATGAATACTGTGAAGAACATGGCATAAAGAGACAGTTGATTGCACCTAGAACCCCTCAACAAAATGGGATTCCAGAGAGAAGGAATATGATCATCCTTGATATAGTGTGTACCATCGTAATTGAAGGAAAAGTTGCACACACCTATTAGAGAGATACGGTCAATATAGCAGTCTATACCATCAATAGAATACAATTGAGGCCTGGTGCAGACAAGAAACCTTATGAGCTATGGTTTGGTAATGTTCCCATAGTAAATACTTCAGAATATTTGGAAGCAAGTGCTACATCAAGAGGGATGAAGCAATAGGAAAGTTTGATGCAAGAAATGATGAAGGCATTTTCCTTGGCTACTCTACTAAAAGAAAAGCTTATAGATATTTCAACTTGAGATTGAAGAAGATCTTTAAGAGTGCTCATGTCAAGATTGATGAAAAGTTTATGGTTCAAGAAAGATATCATGATTATGCACCTATGATTGAAGAAGAACCTAGTCCTTCCACTAGTGAGATAGTTGTTGAAGAAATGTTTGATAGCATTGATGTATTATTCAATGACCCTGAAACAAGTGAAGAAGAAAATCAGAAGGCAGATGAGATAGTATCACCTAAAGTTCCTAAGTTTACATTTAGATATCACTCTAACGATGACATCATTGGAGATCAGAGTAGAAAAGTCACAACAAGATCAAAAGCAAAGAGTTCAATAGGCAATGAAGTGATATGTTTACTATCTCAGAGTGAACCCTTAAGTGTTGAAGTTGCATATAATGATTCAGATTGGCATGATGCTATGAAAGAAGAACTTGATCATATTATTAAGAATGATACTTGGGAACTAGTTCCGAGACCTAGTGATAAGAATGTGATTGGAAAAAAGTGGATATTTAGAAACAAGATGAATGAAGATGGTATAGTAGTAAGGAATCAAGAAAGGTTAGTATGTAAGGGATATGTGCAAAGAGAAGGTATTGATCATTTAGACACATTTACACATGTGAGTAGATTAGAGGCCATTAAGTTGTTTTTAGCTTATGCGACATTCAAAAACTTCAAAGTTTATCAGATGGATGTTAAGTCAGCATTCTTGAATGGAGAGCTAAAGGAAGAAGTATACATTGAGAAGCCATAAGGATTCACCCTATCAGACAATCCTGATATGGTATGCAGATTGAAGAAAGCCCTCTATGGACTTAAGCAAGCCCCTAGAGCTTGGTATGAGAGACTTGATGGATATCTAACAAAAATTAGATTCAAGAAAGGAGTAGTAGATTGTAACCTATTTATAAGAGAGACATTTGAAGGTTTACTACTTGTAGCTATATTTGTTGATGACATTATCTTTGGGGGTAATGAAAAACTTAGTGCAGAATTTTCTAAGGAGATGCAAAGTGAGTTTGAGATGAGCATGATTGGACCTATCAAATACTTTTTGGGATTACATGTGCAACAGATAGAGAAAGGTATTTTCATTAATCAGTCTAAATATGTGAAAGAGATATTGAAGAAGTTAAAAATGGATTATTGCAAACCAGTAGGAACTCCTATGATAACATGATGCAAGATTACAAAAGAAGATGTTTCTCCAGCAGTAGATATAACATTGTACAAGTCTATGATTGGTAAACTCATATATCTTACTCAAACTAGACTTGACATTTCCAATGTAGTTGGAATTATTGGAAGATTTGCAGCAAAGCCTAAACAAAGTCACCTCATGGCAGTAAAGAGAATATTTAGATATTTGAGGGGCACTATAGATTATGGTCTATGGTATCCTAATTCAGAGAATGTTGAGCTTCATGTATATACAGATGTAGATTGGGTAGGATGTGTGGATGATAGAAAGAGTACATCAAGAGGAGCAGTATTTCTGGGTGATAGACTAGTCTCTTGGACAAGCAAGAAGCAAAATTGTATTTCCCAGTCAATGGAAGAAGTAGAGTATGCTACATCAGCTTTGAATTATTCTACAATTGTTTGGATCAAGCAGATGATAAAGGCTTTTGGTATTCAGATTGATTATCCTATTGTTATTCATTGTGATAACACTAGTACTATCAATATGTCAAATAACTCAGTTATGCATTGAAAGAAAAAACACATAGAAATTAAGTATCACTTCCTAAGAGAGAAAGTGGCATAAAAAAAAAGTCAAATTGGATTATGTGAGTACAAAGGAACAACTATCAGATATATTCACAAAGCCTTTACCAAAGGATACTTTTGATTATCTCAAGGAGAAGCTGGTAGTAATTCCCTTCCCTGATTCTGATTAGAGAAAGTGAAGAGTGCATCAGTCCTTAGTGACTGATGAATGGTTGACTACTCTACTTTAGGAGTAGTACCGATGCTTAATGGTTGGTGCCCTTTTCCATTGATGTCAAAGGGGGAGTAGTATATATTCATATAGGAATGAAAAATGGTATTATAAAGGGAGTACACACAGAATTAAGGAGTAATATGTAGTAAGAAAGGGGGAGTAGTAAGCAAGAATAGTATTCAGTTATGGAAGTTGTTCAGTTGAAGAAATGGAGAATATTGAAGAATATTGCAATAGATGGAGGACTCATCCTTGGGGTAGTTTTTATGAGGAAATGGAGAATGTTATAAAATAATTTTTCATTTGGATTGGTGGTGTTTTTCATTCCATATGTTGCCATCAATGCCAAAGGGGGAGATTATTGGACATTTGCCAGCAAGCCAGTGCTGACTGTATGTTTTTCATTGATGACAACATATAGTAAGTAGCATGCATGGAAGAATTATGTAGTAAGCTTTGAGTATAAGTAGCATGGACATGTTATCATCATGATATCATGGATGTAGAGGTTAATTATTAGTACAGATAGTTATGTAATAGCTTGTATCAGCAGTGTTCCTGACAGAGTTACAGGTAGTGTTCTACGAGTGATTGTATGTATAGTTATCATGGAGCCTTGCACATTTGGATATGTGATGGAGACATGTTAATGATGTTACATTCATGGACGTAGAGTTTGATATGCAATAGAAGTGAAGTTATGCAATCGTTATTCACCAGTTGTAGTTTCCTGTATTTATATATAAGAGCTGACAGTGATCATATTGGTATAGGAGTTGTGCCCATCATTTTGGTATGCATGCTTGGATTAATGATTGGAGAAGAGTTAATAATATTTGGTTAATAGTGTATGATGTAATTCAGATCGAGGAGAAAGTATCAGTTAATTTGGTAGAGCCGACAGTGTGTAACATGCGTCTACACTTATTGATTTAGACAGGTCCCAGTTTGTGTTGTGTGCTTAGTAGAGTTGACTGAGATTTTATTGAAGAGTGTTATTTTTCTCTAATATGATTTCAAGGTGGTTCTAATAGGCCGAATTGATTATTTCATTTAGAGGTAAGATAATTATAGTCGGTCATTTGTGATTGCTAGAGGTATGGCATGAAGATAAAAGATTAGAGCAGAGAAGACAGTGCAAAGTGTTGTGTCATAAAGAAGAGGTCTATGTGATAGAGAAGATAAAGTGTGTTATTCATTAGAACTGATCAAGACAATAGTTTTACCTCGCAGTTCACCAAGATCCAGATATAGTGTATAGTTGTTATTCAGAAGGTTCTAGGCTTCACCCCTTTGAGTAGTGAGCTCTCAGATAGTGCATGCTCACCCCTAATAGGGTCAATCATAAAAGACTCCTAACAGGGTCCAACCTTTGACCAGGTCACTGTACTTATTGTATTGTAAAGATCAACTCCTAACATGGTTGTAAGATCTTCTAACAAGGATCATTATACACTAGTGAAGTTTATTAGTGGGTGTTAATTCCCACCGGGGTTTTTACCT
This sequence comes from Chamaecyparis obtusa, assembly GCA_027943335.1. Taxonomy (NCBI): domain Eukaryota; kingdom Viridiplantae; phylum Streptophyta; class Pinopsida; order Cupressales; family Cupressaceae; genus Chamaecyparis; species Chamaecyparis obtusa. The sequence continues at coordinate 1,245,055 of BSBK01000188.1, read as the reverse complement.
ATTTGGGTTTCCCTATAACCAAAATATTTGTGTTGTGTTCAAGTGTTCCTTCATTATGTTTATGATTAAAGTTTAAGTATACTTGATTGGATAAAGAGCATGCATACTTTTGATTACTCCTCAAGGGTCTACAATTCTGAAATCATACAAATTGCTATTCCCATGCACAAATAATATAGCTGAGTATGAAGCATTGATCAGTGGTATAAAATTGGCATTAGAATGGAAAGTGATAGAGCTACAAATTTATGGAGATTCACAACTAGTTATCAATCAAATCAATGATGAATATCAAACTAAAGATGACAAGTTGATACCTTACAAAAATATGATTGAGAATCTCAAGAAATATTTCACTCTCATCAAATTTGAGAAAGTACCAAGAGATAATAATAAAGCAGTAGATGCAATGGCTACTTTGGCATCCCTTCTCCAAATACCAGATCAAAGCGCCATACATGAATTGTTGGTAGAAGAAGTTGAGAAACTTGCATTTGACCCTACCCATCCTCATACCATTCATTTACTAATTGGACATGAATCACCTTCATATGGAGTCATTTATACCTACTTAAAAGACCAAATCCTACCTATGGACCAAACCAAGAATCAAAAGAAAAGTTTCATACGCCAAACCTCTCGTTATACCTTTGTTAGAAAGTAAAGTCCACCAAGATAACTGAGAGGGGGGGGGGTGAATTAGTTATCAGATAATTATAACTTTTATCAACTTTAATAGATTTTAATGATATAAGAAATGTAACCAACAACCATAGAAAGATATTCATGCACAATAACACAATGACACAAGATATGTTGACTAGGGAACCTATTGATCAAAGAGTAAACCCCAGTGGGAATGATGCCCACAAAAGATGCACTAATATGAATATTTCTTATGAAAGGATGGAATCTATTAGGAGTCTTATGAAATACATTCAGTACATATGAATCCCTATTAGGAGATTTTGAATCCCTGCTAAAAGATTCTAACTCTGTTAGGAGTTATGGAAGACAGAAGGACCCACTGCCCAAACAGCTTCAATGGCAAGATCACTAAACACACTGTCCAACTAATCTCTAGATTATTCAATAGAATAATATAAAAATATTACTAATCTCAAAAATATGTTACCTCTCCTCTAACTATGTCAAACCGCACTCACTGTTACACCAGATCTCAATTTCAAATCTTTGTACCTCGCATATCCTCTTTCCACAAATTCACTTTCACAATTTCATTCACTCTTAAATTACTACACACTTCATCATATTACATCAAGGAAAACATTCCTTCCTTTATACTACACTCAAGTAATTACAAACGAGTCGACATACAAATTAAAAAATAAAAGTTTCCACACGCTACACAAAAATTACACAAAACTGTCAGCTTCCAATTAGAATAAATCTTCACTCATGTGACCTCAGAGTTTACACTTTCATCCATGTCACTATCAACATGTCTTCAACTACTCTCTAATTGCGCATAACTAGATTCCATCCCAATTAGGAGATATCATCTGATTACCACAAACCGCTATTCAGGAACACTGCCTGAATACTACTTCTATTGAAATGCTCATAACTTCCATGAATAAATGAATTACTATCTGCGCTCTTAACCATGAACATATAAAAAATCATAGAGTAATTCCTTAACATCACATAGCTTGATCTCTAATATCCCACATGTGCTAACCCAAACACTGTCTACTCCTCTGTTAGTCTTCAGTAGATCACTGTGTTGACATTAATGACAATCACAGTCATGAATGCAACAACTGCTACATAATGGCTACTAATACTCCCATAGGATATATTCAGCATTCATTCCTAACAACCTTAATATCCAACACATTCTATCATAAAAGGCTAGATGGAATGCTTTTAAGATGTCTAGAGAAAGAGGAATTAGATATAGCCTTACAAGAACTTCACGAGGGGATTTGTGTGTCACATTCAAATGGTTTAATCCTAGCTAAGAAACTTCTTAGGATAGGATATTTTTGGCCCACCATGGAAAATTATGCCTATCATTTTGCAAAAACTTTACGTAAGTGTCAATATCATGGGAACTTGATCCATGTACCAACACAAGAGATTCATCCTATGACAACACCTTTGCTTCTTTATCAATGGGGTTTGGACTTAATAGGGATGATTTATCCACCATCTTCAAATGGTCATAAATTCATCATTACTGCAATAGAATACTTCACCAAATGGGTGGAAGTTGTACCCTTGTCAACTGCTACAGGAAAGCCAATATCCTTGTTCATTCTAAATCATATAATTTGTAGATATGGTGTACCAAATGCCATCATAAAAGAAAATCTAAAAAATTTGAAAAATAAGGATTTAAAGGAGTTATGCACAAAATTCCATGTGATACATCACTCATCTTCAATATACTACCCCTAAGGTAATGGACAAGCAAAAGCAACAAATAAGAACATCTTAAAGATATTGAAGAGAACCGTGGACAATTCAGGTAGAGATTGGTCTATACAAATAAACCCAACCTTGTGGGCTTATAGGAAAAGTATCAATGCCAACAGGAGCTACACCATTTTCCTTAGTCTTTGGAGCAAAAGCATTTTTATTTTTGGAGGTAGAAATTCTATCTTTAAGAGTATCTCTACATGGTTTAATAAGTATGGAAGATTATAGGGTTGCTAGGTTGCATGAACCAGAACTGCTAGATGAAAAACAACAACAAGCCTTAGATCATTTGAAAGTGTATCAGAATCGAATGTCAAGGACCTATAACAAGCATATCAAGTCAAGGACATTCCAAATAGGTGACTTAGTTTTGCGAGAAAATCCCAAGAATCAAGAAGAAAGAGAAAAGAAAGGGAAATGGGAAGCAAACTGGTTAGGACCTTTTGTGATCACTTCATCTTTTGGGACATGCACCTACAAATTAGCTTATTGTGATGGAGAAGAATTATAAGAACCTATCAATAGCATTCACCTAAAAAGGTTCTACACATAAAGCAGATGAAAGGGTATAAAGAAAAAGAGTGTCAGAAAATCAGATGGAGAGCATCTTATTTATTGTATATAGTCAAAAGAGATCCTAAAAATACCAAAAACATTGAAAAGAAGAAAAGACAAACAAATCAAAAGAAAAGATCAAAAACTGTGAAAAATTGAGCATGAAGAAAGCCAAAAACATTTAGATATAATCCTCAAAAAGATGTTCTCTTGGTGAAAACCTAGCAAATAGGTACCTTGATGATATGGAAAAGCAAAAAAAATTGAAAAAAGAGAAAATACAAAAAAAGAAAAGAGAGAAAGTACCTTGGTGAAAACCTAGCAAATAGGCACCTTGGTAGCAAAAAAAGGAAAAAGCTTGAAAAATAGAAAAAGAAAGAAAATTCATTCAATCAATGAAAACCTGGTAAATAGGCACCATTAAAAGTCCAAGTCAATCACATGCCTAGTAGTCATCCTTGAAAATATTGCATTCGCCAACATTTGTATATACTGCATAATAAAACCCCATAGTTGCATTTGTAAGTACCTAAGGATTTTGATCACCTAATGTGCAAATTGTTCCAAGTCTCACATTGAAATCACATCAAATTGGGGGCAATCTACTCTAAAAAGAGAGAGCATACATCAAAAGAAAACTTCAATCGGACACCAAATCAATTCATCAAATCACAAGCAAAACACTCAATCAAATCCTAATCCTAATCCAATTTGAATCAAACACAAAATTCAATCCAAAATCTCACGAAACCTTATCTTTATCAGGATTAAAAGTATGAAATGGATTGAACTATACTTGAAAGATGGATTTGAAAAATAGTGCAAAATTTTTCTAAAGTGTTGACTTGATTGATGAAATCATGTCTTTCTAGCAAATCGATGAAAGTTTTTAAACTAGACAAGCTATGATGAAAGCATGGTATTTTGTTGATTTTTGAATGACTGTCTTAAGATCAAAGTTTGTAAGTGTGTATTATTTTTCTAAGGATGTGATCACCAAAGAATCATCGAGGACTTGTACATATGATGAAACTAAGATCTTTGTTTGTTTACGCAAAATGATACCTTTAATATTTTGATGTTAAATATCATAAGACCAAAATCCACTTCCAACATAGAATCTGACAAAATCGGTATTCGTACTCTCATGATTAACTTCAATCAGTGATATTCATACCAAAGGATGGGAAAGAAACATAAGAGGTGGAAAAAGTATTCATATCATCATAGTTGAACTAGTGATGATTGTACTAAATTCGGCTATCACAAAACTGCTCAATGATGAATATAAGCTCCAAATTTTTGCATAGTGATAGTTAGTTGCATACATCTTAGATTAAATGCATTTAAAGTATTTTCCTTTCTTAGCATAAATTTTTTTTTGCAAAAGGTGAAAATAGAAAGGGGGCGGAGTCAAATAAAAAATCAAAGGAACATAAAAAAAAAAAATGTGATCGTGTGTTGGAAATCAAAAAAGTCAAACCAAGGGTGCATTGCATTAGTTCACTTCCATTTGTTAGATTCAGATAATCTTGCATTAATTTAGGACTTCTCCCTCAGTCAAATTAAGTTCACCACATTTAGCTTGCATCAATTTTAATGAAGTTAATTGCATTAGTTTACATCATTTAAAGTTCATTAGGTGACATTGCATTAGTTTGCATTCATTTTTAAAGATCCATCTCATTTAGTATACATTATTTTTAAGAAATCATTCATATAATATCAATTAATTACATTTACCATTGCATTCATTTGATAATGTTCATTTCATCCATTAAATCATTTCATTCAAATAGACATAAGTTCATCATTAATTACATATCATTTAGTTCATTTAAGAACATTTCACATTGCATCATTCATCTAAATCTATTCATTAAAATCTCATGGCATTTATTTTCATCATACATTATATATCATTACATCTAAGTTCATCAATATCATTCATCCATATAACATACAACATTTAGGATCATATAAATGATTAATCATTAAATATCAATATCCATCATTCCATCTATATCATCAAAAAATGGAAGCACTTCCATTTAAGACTGGTTTAGCCCTCCGAGTAGGTAGTTTGGGGTCATGTCAAATGCCTTAGGTAGGTCCCTGGCTTGAATCTAACTTTTCTTCTCACTTTGCCCCTTTTTCCACCCTCTTTTTGAACTTTTCTGGCATTTTGGACTGAGATCCTTAGATCTTTGACCTCAGGATCAAGGTCAACCTTTTAGGTCAAGGTCAACCTCAACTCTGAACTAGGTCAAAGTTGACCTTGACCCTAAACTAGGTCAAAGTCAACCTCGACCTTGACCCAAGGTCCAAATTTTAAGATTCTATGATTTCTAAATGTCGGGTTTCAGAAAGATTTGTTTTCCTGCTTCCAGGTTGGTTGTTTCGGATTTCAGAACAGTAAAATCTTAAATTATATTTAATCTAGGTTCATTTCTATGGGTTAAGGCTTAATTGGAATTTAATTCTCTTATGTCGGCCTCTCTAGAAGTTTGTGCCCTAGACTAGTATAAAAGGAAGCCTTGCTCTCTCATTTTCATCATCCATCTCTTCATCAAGAAATCATGTGTGAGACACATCCGTGATCAAGAAAGCATTCTCAATCAAGCAAGCATTCAATCCATCATCATATTCAAGCATTCAAGATTCATCATTCAAACCCTAGATCTATCCATCGTGGTGGTGTGATCTTCCTTCAAGATCCTTTCTTCATCTTCATTCTCCCTTCAAGGTGGATTCCAAGCATAAAATCATGGAGGTATAGGTGTGGGACAGTGAATAGTAGTTCAGATCTACATACCCTTTTTAGCAAACTTCTGGGATCCGCGAATAGAATTTTCATTGGAACAGTGCAGGTCAAGGATGACCTTTTGGGGTAAGATTGTACCCCGGGGTAAGATCTTACCCCTGTCCTAAGGTCAAGCATGACCTTGCTTAAAAAGATAGAAGGTTTATGGGTTTTCTCTATTTCTGCATTTCTAGGCCAAATCCAATTGCAGAATTTCCCAAAATTGAACACACACACCAGAAAATAGTAATTTCCAAATCTACTTCTTTTCAAGATAAGTATTCATGTTTCATTAAGTTTGTATGTCTATAACATTTTCCATCTTCCATCACATATTTTGATATCTTACATTTCCATACCTTACATTTTTATATATTACATTTTGGTGAACCCGCAATAGACAACTCTTTCTTTTTGGTGTTAGATGATTTTCCTTCTTTCCTTAAGATTAGATTTCTTTTATGCTCTTGCATTTTAAAAGTTCAAAAAAAAAAAATATTCATATATTCTACAAAATACAAAAAAAAATCTTGCATTTCATTTACTATGAAGATTTTTAAAATGCTTTGGTGTGTGATTATTTTCTTTATTATGCTCCTCTTAGCATCTCTTTATCATACTTCTGATGTTTATGGGAGTATCATTCACTTCATTATGTTGGTTACCCTTCATCTTTCACTTGCCTACGCTTTTGTGAGCTTGACAGATACTAGTCTTCTTACTTTCAAAACTTTCATTAAAGATTTATGTGGCAGACTTATTACTCTTTTGGATTATGTGAAGAATTGGGTAGATGATACACCATCTCCTAATCTTCCTAATCATAATCCTATCATCCCTAATCTAGTTCCTAATCTTCCTAATTCTAATATGATGCCTAATCTACCTAATTCTCCATCTGCTAATCCTAGTTCTTCACATACTTATGATGGGATTCAATCTATAGTTCATGATGTAGATGTGCAAGATTTCTTTGATTTACCTTCTCCTCAGATTCATGATGATATTAAAGGAAAGGGTACATAAACTTCCTCTAAACCTATTATTCCACCTTCTACAACTTTTATTCATGAACATGATAAATAATCACCTCCTGTACAAGCTTTACATGATATGTACACTACATGATATACTATGATGACTAAATAAGGTTATAAAGGTTTAGGGCTTGGTGTTAATGAGCATGGTATTAAATATCTGGTTCATATACCCCCTAACCAAGATATGTGTGGTGTTGGTTGTTCGCAATCTCAATTCAAGGTAGTTGATTTTGATCGTCATCCTCCTCTTCATGTTCTTCTCCCTACACCTAAATTAGATTACCCTGATACTCCTCAAGATGTAGCTAAGAAGGTGTATGTTCAGTTGATGAATTCCAAGAAATAAATCTTTAGACCTATGTTGAAAGATGCTCTATCCAAGTACAAATTTCCTTTTCATTATAGTAATACACATTTACTTGTTGATTGTGTGCATTTCAAGTTATATGTTAGAGAAATAGCTGCTTTAGGAATTATATCTTACTCTCGTGTAGTTTTACAATTCCTTCATAACTTTGATAGGGAGCATCCCCTTGACACTTCCATAATATAGATCTTTTATCCTCTTGTCTCATGACTGGGGGGCAAGGTTTTTCCTTCTTTGTCTTTGTCTAGGGATCGGCTTTCCTTAGCTTAGTGGAATTTGTTTATCTTGCAACATTATTTCATTATATTGACTGAGGTTTTGGCTATGGATATCCTTTTTATGTGAGAGGTTGTTGTCCTAGGTCATCACCTCTTCTTTATTCTACAAATTATGTTCTTCATAAATTCTTGCCCTGGCTATAGGGTTAGAGTTTGATTCTTTTTTTCAAAGGTTCCTCTTCCTTTTGATTACAAGGGGATAGATGATTGAATCTTTGTTTCTCTTTGAAAGATGACATTTTATCTAAAGAACTCCTCTATGGTGGGGGTCTTGTTGATAAGATCTCTTTCTTTGAGGATCCTTTTTCCATAAATGACATATCCTTTTCACAATTGTTTATGCTCTTAGATGTAGGGGTCAATACCCTTCTCTAAGAATATAGTATACATTGTTGTTAAACAAGATATCTCCTTATGTTGTGAAGCAGGTATCCTCCTTCTCTTCCTTATCATGTCTATTACATAGCCATGATAAGGAGGGGGGCATATATAGGGTCTTCCCTATGCCGCATTTTTAATTTTTAATATGCTAAATCCTCTAAAGGTAACACACATAAGTTGCTAAATCCTGAAGAGATACGCATTTTTCAATTTTCAATATGCTAAATCCTCTTAAAGTAATGCACATAAGTTGCTAAATCCTAAAGAGATAAGAATTTTTCAATTTTCAATATGCTAAATCCTCTGAAGGTAATGCATATAAGTTTCTAAATCCTGAATATATAAGCATTTTTCAATTTTCAATATGCTAAATCTTCTGAAGGTAATGCACATAAGTTGCTAAATCTTGAGGAGATGTGTATTTTATATTCCACGGTGATACAAGAAGGTGGATCTATGGGTATTCCAAAAGCCATCATAAGAGACATTACAATTGTAAAGCACAATTTTTGGGTGAACTATCAGGTCTTGTTACCTGTTGAGCTCTCCCTCCTTGGTGATTCATGGTAAGGTGGGAATCTTATTGGGCAAAGTAATCACTTTCTCTTTTCTCTCTTTTCGCTTTCATGCTAGTAGGACTGGACCATGAAGCTATGTTATTTATAGTGTTTCTCTTGTCTTTCTTATGTAATCATTTATGCTTTTATGATAGCTTTCCAAATATGATATTAGTATAGGAATTATTTCTCAGCAAGGTTTCCTCTACTAGTTGATTTGGGTTTGTACTAACCCCTCTCTTTTGTGTCTTTTAGTTTTTTGCACCCTCGTGCATGTATGTTGAGTTAAAATCCTTAGCCTAGGGGCTTGTTTCCTTAACTAAGTTTTATTTTGTCTCATTGTGAATCCACTTGGATCTCTTCTTTGTTCTCCTTTACCAAGAGTTTGCATCAAATCTATACTCTTGCTAAAATGGGGGCTAAATGTATCACCAAAAAATGGAAGCACTTCCGTTTAAGACTAGTTTATCCCTCTAAGTAGGTATTTTTGGGTCATGTCAAATGCCTCAGGTAGGTCCCTAACTTGAATATGGCTTTTCTTCTCACTCTGCCCTTTTTCCACCCTTTTTTTGCACTTTTCTGGCATTTTGGACTGAGATCTTGAGATCTTTCACCTCAAGGTCAAGGTCGACCTTTTAGGTCAAGGTCAACATTGAATCTAACCTAGGTCAAAGTTGACCTTGACACTGACCTAGGTCAAAGTTGACCTTGACCTTGACCCAAGGTCCAAATTTCAAGATTCCATGATTTTCGGATGTCAGGTTTCAGAAAGATTTGTTTTCCCGCTTCTAGGTTAGCTGTTTCAGATTTTAGAATAGTAAACTCTTAAATTATATTTAATCTAGGTCCATTTCTAGGGGTTAAGGCTTAATTGGAATTTAATTCTTTTATGTCAGCCTCTCTAGAAGTTTGTTCCCTAGACTAGTATAAAAGGAAGCTTTTCTCTCTCATTTTCATCATCTACTATCAAGTATCTTTTGCAATCCTTTGTCATCCATCTCTTCATCAAGAAATCAAGTGTGAGAGACATCCATGATCAAGAAAGAATTATCAATCAAGGAAACATTCAAGTCATCATCATATTCAAGCATTCAAGTTCTCCATTGAAGATCAAGGATTCAAACATTCAAGTCTTTGGAGGGATTTGGTTCAAGCATTCAAGATTCATCATTCAAACCCTAGATCTATCCATCATGGTGGTGTGATCTTCCTTCAAGATCCTTTCTTCATCTTCATTCTCCCTTAAAGGTGGATTCCAAGCATACAATCATGGAGGTACAGGTGCGGGACAATGAATATCAATTTAGATTTGGATACCTTTTTCGAAAAACTTTTGGGATCCATGAATAGAATTTATGTCAGAATAGTGCAGGTCAAGGATGACCTTTTGGGGTAAGATTGTACCCTGAGGTAAGATCTTACCCCTATCTTGAGGTCAAGGATGACCTTTGTTAGAAATATAGAAGGTTTCTAAGTTTTCTCTATTTCACATTTCCAGGCCAGATTCGGTTGCAGAATTTCCCAAAACTGAACATAGACACTAGAAAATAGTAATTTCCAAATCTTCTTTTCAAGATAAGTATTCATGTTTTATTAAGTTTGTATGTCTATAACATTTTCCATCTTCCATCACATATTTTCATATCTTACATTTCCATAGCTTACATTTTTATATATTACAACATCATATAGGTCCATCACACTTTTGCATCACATTTACATTTACATATTCATTACATATCCATATCATTTAAATCCATATATCCACAAGTACCATTATATCACATTAGTCATTACATCATCATGAAATACATTTAGGTACATTTGCATCCATAAACCATTAAAACATCATATGTCAGTTAAACCCATATCGCATACATTCACCTATTTTATGTCATACATAAGACAACCATTAAATCATAAATAGAACATGTGCATCCATATCCTCAATTACATCTAAAAAGGCATGAAAAAAAGCATATAGGATATAGAATCATATAGATCTACATATCATAGAAAAATACCTGACAAATGAAGTTCAACACATGATGATGTCACATAAAGTAAATCTGTCAACTAAGTATCAAATTCCATGGTATTGTCATCAAAGCAATATAAACATTGCAAAATCAAAGTCCATCAAAGTCCATCAAAGCATCAAAGTATCATCAGCATGAAGAATGTCAACTGATAAAAAGGATAGAAACAAGAGTCTGAATGTCTCGAGATAAAAAATAGATCATATGCATCAATGAATAAAGAATATGTATCATCTCAATAGAATAAATCAATTTCCAGAACCACTAGCACCATCAGCACCACGATCACTATTAGGAGGTCTTCTAGAACTATCCTATAAACCATGCTAACTAATAGCAACCATAAATGCCTACATCATCGAACTTAGCTAAGTAACCTATTGTCACATCTTTGACATCTCATACTGAAGGGATCTCACATCTGAGGCTAAGGCTGGTATAGGAGTCTATGCTGGGGCTTGGGCAGGAGGAGTCAATGGAGGAGCCATAGAAGAAGATGGAATAGAAGAAGACAGAATAGAAGACAATGGAATGGAAGATGATGGAATAGATAAAGATGGAACAAAAGAAGAAGAAGATCAAAGAACTAAAGAAGATGGCATCACATAGGAAGTAGGAGCTTGTACTAGGGGAGCTTGTGGAATAACCTATGGAGGAGCCTATGGAAGAGGAGCCTATGCCGGTATACCCTATGCCTCATCTAGAAAAATCTATGTGGCTTGAGCATCCATATCAGCCACTACCTGAGCACCCACCTATCTCTGATATCAAATCCTATGTCAGCCCCATCTAGCAATAGGATCCACAACAACCCAATGGAAAACTCTATCCACACCAGTACCTCAAAATCTAGGCTGATCACCCCTCATTTGAACACCACCCCTAGGAGGAATAAGCGCAACAACAATCATTGGAATCACAACTCTACCTCTTAAAACTACTCACCTACCCCATCATCCCCAATGACCTTGTCTCTGACAACCCCCACCTCCATCCCCATCCCCGCCATCATCCTCTGACTCCTCCTCTATCCTTGGCACTTGCTCTGGTAAATCTATGAATCTCAGAAAGGGGTTCTGAGTGAACCAATCAATGTAGTCATCAGTCATGCCAGCATCTATCACATGATCATGCATATCCTAAGGCAAGTGATAGAGTTGTAAGACCTCCTGGCATACATCACCAATCCATGTGGCATGCCCTGTGTACGACCATACTGATGTAATACCTGGAGGAAGCATAATCTCTCAATAATAAGGGGAGTGCACCCTATCATCCACCTAGGTGTGCACATGAAAGGAAGCTTAGATGCATCATTTGGCCATGCCTCTCATCCAATATACAACTGCCATATGACCTGATCTATATCATCAATGATGTGTCACCAGTAATCCAACTTTCCCAAGTGGGCCTGGATAACCATACCCTCATACATCCATGCAAATAGCCACCTAGGATCACAATGCTTGATGAAGATAGGCCTAGTCACTGGGATGTGCTCCCAGGTCCATAGCTGTAATAGAATGACCCTTGTAGATAGAGTCTCCCTATGATGATAAACAGTTGAATGAAGCTCATGGTATAACTAGGAAAGAACACAAGTGCCCCAATCAAATTGGCAAGGCTAGGCAATTAGATCCTCAAGAATGGGCCCCCAACCAACTATGAAACCATGCTTTCAGTGATATGGAATGAGGAAGCCATGAATCAAAGCACCCAACACTACAGGAAGAACCATGAAAGAAGGGAATTGAGCCCATTGAATATGATCATCACCAATAGTTGGTTCTTGAAACACCCACCAGTAAGTTGTGCCAGTGTAAACCTGATCATAATACACCAACTCTCCATGAGTCAGGATGCAGAGGATGTGATACACATCCTCAGGAGTGATGGTCATCTCTCCCATGGGAAAGTGAAACGTATTATAGTTAGAGTTCCACCTCTTTTCCATAGCTATGATGAGTCCTTGATTCACTTAGAATCGAGGTAGAATAAGCAAGAATGAAAGACCACATCTACTAATGAGTTGGTGATCTGCACCACTCAGGTCATCCATCATTTGGAATGGAAGTGGATATAAGCCTCTAACAGAGAGTGCCTTAAGCTTGGCTACAAAAGGAAAGTTTAAATCACATTAGTAGTTGAAATTATCATCTTTTGAATCATTTTAAGTCAATCAAACTGATGCAGGAGCATCCCGGGTGTAAGAGCAATCTTGCATCACCCAAAAATATTTTTGTTTTTGTATTCAATAAGGGTTATCTTGTGCAGAGCTGCTATTTATGGAAACTTGCTATTTTTAGTAAGTTGGTCATATGATCTCAGAATGTTTTGATTTTACATGTGGAGGTTCATCTCAGTCATATCAGCCTACCAGTAAAGTTTCATGGCTAGATCAGATCTAGTTTTGAAGATATTGAAGATTTTCAATATTGGCAGTAGGGTACAAAAACTTTGAACTCAGTTTTGAAGGCTTTAGAGGCCCTGGATGAGGTCAAAAATTTGGGTGACAAGCACTTGCGCAAGTCAAGCCTGTAGAGCACTTTGTGGCATTTTTGAAATGGGGTTATAATAGTCCATTGGGTCAACTAGTGATGACTTATGGTCTCCAGAAGTCAGGTCACCTGAAGTGGCAGAAAATAATTTTCCTTCAAAATTTTTGTTCGGGTTTCAAAAGTTATTTTGAGCTGACTTTGATGTAATAAATTGAAAAATAAAATAATTCTAAGTTTGGTCGGCCCTAAGGGCTAAATTTCTAGAACCTTCTCGGGCGGTGGAAAAGGCCTATATAAAGAAGGCTCGTAATGTTGTCTAGGGCAGTTCTGGGTAGTAGATCTGGGTATTGATTCAAGGCTTTGTCCTATAGAATATTGTAAGGGAATGCCCATGTGGCTTTGCATATTGTAATTCTGAAAGTTTGTAATTCCACATTTGTGGAGATAATAAGAAGCCAATTTTCCGTTCTTGCATATTGTTGTTGTTTCTCTATTTTTGTTATGTGTTTGTGGTATTAAGGGGAGCACCCTTCATCACAAACATTTAAAACTTATGAAACCACAATCAATTTTCTTGATTCTATTCAGAGAGGACGGAAACTTTATCATCACCCATCATCTAAATCAAGATTGACAAAAAAAATTCAAGGTAAATTGACTCAAACTGACATCCTACAACTTGCTACCAGATCAGGCTTGTTATCTAAGTGAATTGACTGATTCACGACACTGGACAGTGGTATAAACTGAATTAAAAATTGGCATTTTATACCAAATAGGATAAAAGTGCTATTAAAATGATTAAAGTGCAAAAAGGTAAAAGCACAATTTAAATGGTGTACGCGCTATTCAAATAATTAAAAGCATTGTTCTAAGGTATAGGCACTACAACATCTTGTACGTGCTAAAAGAACTACCTGTATGCGCTATTTAAAAAATCAAAAGTGCACTTGAATTGTAAGCGCTAGAGAAATTTTTAAAAGAGAAAAGGGCCTTAATTGCTATGTGTGTACATGTAAGTAAAAGTCACATAAGCGCTAATAGAAACTGTGAAAGTTCTAAAAGGGAGTTATACGCGCTAAAAAAATGTTTAAACGTGCTATCGAATTTAAAAAAAGAAAAAATAGGGTTTTATCCAGAAAAATCCATTTTTTTCTAATTAAATGCATAAATTCAACAAAGCAAGTTAACGGGGCACATACCGGAGGTCCATAGCCAGGTGGTCATAGATACCGATGCCCTCGCTTGAACCGGTGCTCATGAATTGGGATAACCATGGTGAAAATCGCAGAAGGGTCAGAGAAGAAAAGTCAAAAGGGAGAGTGAAAATGAATAGTAAAAATGACTTTTTACCCCTATATATAGGCCATTTTGACCTAAAAAGGGCATCTTTGACAAGAAAATGACCAGGGACCTAAATTTTTCACTAATTCTACCAAATTAGGGGCATTTGTCATCAAACAAATGTAAATACATTATCGGAAATGAAATCAATATTCATTACAAATTGACCTAATAAATGCAAAACTGACCTAAACTGTCATATTTTTCAAACAACTATCAAATTTCATTTCATTTTCGAGGGGGCATACACTCGGATAATCATGAACGAAATCAATATCATCAAATCAGGGGCACGGTCATCAAATCAAAGCATAATATTTTATCAAAAAAAATTCACTTATCAATCAAAAGGAGCATCAAACATCAAATCAAATCGAAATAGGTACCATATTAGATAATTCATCATCAAATCGACCATCGGGACATCAAATCCAATAGAACTCCATTAGAATCTACATCTTATACCAAACATCAAAATCAACCATCAACAAAATCAGGACGTCATATCAAGGATGATCAGGACATTCTTTGAATCGACGCGCTTTGCATGTAAACTTAAAGAGGGGCATTTGTAATCACCTAAAATTGGACAAGATAAATAAAGTGAATAACCAAGGCAAAAATCAAAGAAAATTGAATCAAATCAAGCATTTATCAAATCAAAATTGCAATCAAGCCTTAATTCAATTTAATTAAAAATCAAAAGTCATAAATTCAACTTAAATCAAATAAAGCATGATAAATCAATCAATTGTGTAATTAATCTAATTAATTACATAGTTCATTTAAATCAAATCAACCCATTCAAGGGGGTACACATGGCTAAAGATAATAATTAAATTCAATTAATTAAATCCTATTTTCTCTGAACCACCAAATGGGAGGAAAATTCAATCAACCAATAGGATTTAAAGATGAAGCTCACATGGATCAAGCCTAAATTGAATCTCAATCACTCACTTGGAGAATGCATCTTGTCCACTCATTTTGTCCTCTTGTCCCAAGCTTTGAGGACAAAATATTTAAATAGTCTCCAAAGGTGGAACCATGGACTTAACACTCACTTAATCATGATCAAATCCACTACACCCCCTACCCTTGCCAAAATCTATAAAAGAAAGACATAATTCAAGCATTAATCATCCACAAATCTGAGAATAGCATCAAACCTCTTGCAATTTATAGTTAGAAAGGAAAATTTAGAGCTAAATAGGTGTAATTTCATTTGGAATTGAACTTTTATCTTTGTTTATCATTCATTCTTATTTTAGGACTGTCACTAATGGAATCTTGCTGAGAGCTTTGCATTAACATCCCTAAATAGAGGTCCATAGAGTGCTTAATTGTCCTTTATTTGTTAAAATAGCTTACTCTTTGTGGTAATTTAGTTATTATTCTCATTTATTTGCAATACTAACCCTACGATAGTGCTTTCCTTAGCACACACCTAATATGGGTCCAAATACACCCTCTAGCTCCTAGGGTACCTATACTATGACCAATATGATGACTCTTAGAGGGCTTCTACGTACACTATTGCTAGTGACCCATCCTAGGAGGTGTCAAATATGCCTTGGCAGAACCTATGGGTTGTACCTATATACCATATAAACCTAGTCCAAAAGGTTGTGCACTATGAACTTGTGATCCTATCCTACCTCCAAAACCCATAGCAATGTTGTCCTCATCTAATCTCTCCATCTCTATGATAATAGAAAAAGTATTGGGCTAGTGAATATGAGTGTCCCTACTAATACAACTTTTAAGGCCCTAAATAAAATGTTGCACTAATATAGGTTCATCATGTGTATAACTAAAACACTACCTTAACTCAAATAACCTATGGTCATACTGGTCCAATGACATGGTCCCCACTTGGAGATAGTGAAACTCATCAATATGTGCCTATTGATAGTAGTAGAAAAGGAAACACTCATACAATTGCTCCTAAAAAATCTTCCATGATAGAGTCTTGATGTCCAGATGGAGATTTTACTTGTTTATATCTCAACAAGTAGGCATAAAGCTCCTAAGGTGTATTATGGCATACCAAGCTCTAGTGTTTCTCGCATAAGGGTGCATAGAAAAGAAACATCTAAGATATAAAATCCATGTCTCATTCTTTGTACCACTACAAGAACCATCAAAACTAGATGGACAAGACCTCATAATGTGTTTCATGTGCCCTACATTAATAGAATACTCATCCACCACCTCCCGATCTCTCTCTCTTTTGTGTTCCACTATAGATCTAATCATGGTAAAACAATACTCACACTCTCCCATTTCCTCCCAATCACCATAATCATATAACTAATATTCCCCATGGTGGGATCCCTCCTGATGAGATCCCAACCAAGTGATAAGTTCCTAAAAAAATAGACTAATTGGGGATTCCCATCATTATTGCCACCATGACCACCTCTCTATTCCTCTTGGTGATCCTCATATTATTATTCTTCCTGATGCTCTCCCTCACAATGATCATCTTCATGGTCATCTCAACAGGCATTTCATCAACCACCTCTACCCATAGGATGCATCCTTCAGAGAAAAATAAGATGTTGATTAGATCAACATACACCATGTCTAATGACCTATACTAAGGCAATTAGGGAAGTAAATATAACCATAAAAGAATAAAACAACAACCATACATAACTCACACTAAACATAATGGGTTGCATACACACAAGAGCCTTCAAAGTATGAAGATGAGATCCGATATCAAATGTAATGCCTCAGTAAGGAACCCTAGAACATAGGGTTAAATATGAACTATTTTTTTTTGAAATATAGATATAACATCATGCACATAAGTGCATCATCAAAGCATAAAAGCATAAACATAAAATGAAACATATCATGATTGTTGTTCGATTGTGTATAAGAAAAAGACTTAAACAATTCCAAAGGTTCCATGACAACCCTAAACATTAAATAGAATGGACATTCACATTCTTAAGCCACCATGTGAGAGTTTATACAATGTCCATGAACCTCATGGGATAGGACCAAACCATCATCTACAGTCAACCATCAAGGGGACAAAATCCATCCTCAAAATACACAAACACAAGGTTCATTTTAATAAAAATTGAAAAGTGAGTTAAAGTAAAATAAATCAAATAGGAAAATAGGATGTGAGTACATAAAAATGATCCTAGAAATGAAAAGAAACCAAATTCAAAGTCCTTTTGTATGCAGACCCTTAGGAATGGTTAATTATTGCAAATGTACATGAATAAAACAATATAAATATGAAATTCTAGTAATTTTGTGTTCTGATAAGGATATATACACTAGTATACAAGTATAAATGTATAAGAATGGAGCTAGATTAAATATGCATAGGATCAAATAATGAATGTGCAAGAATAAGGAATGAATGTGCTAAAATAGGGAATGTATGCACAGAATTTCACAGGAAGGGTAGAAATACAAATTTTCTAATGTCAACTCCAACATAAGGCCTAAATAAGTACAACTCCACATCAAGGAGTACTAGGTACATGAAATCAAGTATATATTCACTCAATAAAACAAATAACAACAAAAAATGAAGCCTAATTTACCATGCATAACATCATATATATAAAATAATTGAAATGTAAATGCAAAGGATAGAATGAATACATCATGTTCAATACTCCAACACTAGAAGTAGTCCACCACCTATACACTAGTCCTTAGTAGTGACATTTCACACCACCTAGAATCATTTGGTACCCTCATGATCACCCCAATGTACTCGTGAAGATAGTCACCTTGTCTAAACATATCAAGTACACATGTAGAGAAGAGGCTCACATGCATGTTGATAAAATGTAGTGGATAAGGTGAACAGACAAGTCTCCCAATGCAAAGGCTCAAATGAAGAAACCATAATGTAGGTACACCAAGGTTACTGCTCAAACCTAAATAAGGTATGGTGGTGAGACTCAAGAATGGAGTGTGATCACATGATACATAGATGCTTGTGTGGTCTCGATAAATCCTTCTCTCATCAAGGAGGCTCTACTATCTAAGCTCAACATTCATAGATGACCAAAAATATACCATCTCAACATCAACAGATGGTCATGGCTATGTTAGCTCAACATATTTAGATGGCCATAGTACCAATGTTAATTTATATTTTATTATGTTTTACACCATTTTATTTAATGATGTTATTAGTTCTTATTAATATCTCTACCAAGGGTTACTCTATGATCCATTTGTGTCCCAAACTTCCTTAAAGAGCCACTCCATTCCACTACTCTATACCATCTAGTTAAATAATGCAATGCCAAGGAAATAAAACATTAAACAATAAAATATTTCAAGCCATGCAACAACAAAAAATAATGTACACTCAATTAGGTTGACCAAGAGCATGTATCACTTGGATCTTGACATAGCAGCATAGATCAACTAGCCTAGATTTAGTCTCAACACCATACATCCACATAACACATGGTCTCACACACATATGGTGAATCAAAGATAGTGCAAGTAATGGATATCAATAAAACTGATGAAAATACAAGGTTTTATCTCGACTTATGGATTGAGGAGTACTCAATTGGGAACACAAAAGAGTAGAGGTACCTAATGATCCTAATAATATAGGCATGACTCAAGATTACAAGAGTGTGGTCACATGACCTACTCTCAAAGAACCACAAGAAGCCACGAAACAAGATCAAAAGAACCATAAAACATAAAATTGGAGCATAAGCATGAAATATGCCTAAGTGGCTAAAAAATTGAGGAGACGATCATGTATCCTCATGGGAATAATTTTTTTTACATTAAGGTTATCATTACAAAAAATAATCCATTGTCAAAATAAAATAAATCCAATATTTACAAAATCCCAATTAGGAGCATATCTAGGTCTATGGCCAAAATTTCCATTAGAGGCATAGGAAAATCTCAAAAAACCAAAACTAGAAAATTGAAAATCCAAGAATACCCTTTGGCTTCTAAATTTCCTAAATATAAACTATTTGAATTTGAATTTTTTTCTCATAAAAGCCCAACTAGGTGAAAGAATGAAATAAAATTATGGGGGAATACTAATTCTCATCCCATGAACTAAAATAAATTTATTTCAACTCAAATAATAGAGTAAAATTAAAGATATAGAAAACCCTACCTCACCTGATTGAGGAATCACTAAAACTAAGAGAAGAAAATAGAAACTCCAAAAAGATGTTAGAAATACTTGGCAAAGTAGATAAATTATGGTATGGTTCCAATGAGTTGATGCTCACAAGATTCTATTAGGTAGAACTCACCCAACAAGAAAAATACTAAATTTCTCCAAATAGATTTTTGAGAGAAAAACTCTCCAAAAATTACTAAGTGACCAAAATGAAGTTTATTTCTTCATTATAACACATTTTGGCTAAAACTCAAAAAGATAACTAAAATCACTTAGAGAAAATTAAAATTAAAAATAATTAAGTTAAATCAAATCCCAAAATGTATCAATTCAACTTGGTTCCATAAACAAGAGTTCACTTCGGTGCAATTGCTGGAAAATAAGAAAATATGAAAAGGATTAAAACTAACATCTAAATGTTGGATATTGCTAATGCATGGAGAGGTGATTAATATATTTAATATGTTTAATCACTACGTTACTGAATAGGCACTCATAGTGTTGTCATTTGTGTTTTGTCATTGATGTCAACATATGTTTTTGTGAGGAGATCAGACTGGTTATCACAATGTACAGACACTGTGCGGATGTTTCAGATGCTGTGAAGGCAGATGTGAGTTTAGGAGTGTTTTTTGATCTTATATCCAAGATCATATCATGTAAAGTTTTATATTGGATGAGTTACAGATGTTTTGGTAAAGACTATTCACTGACTGTGACAGTGAGAAATGACAGAGTTAGTCTTTGAGTTTTGTGTATAGCTTTCAGGCAATGTGGAATCAATGCATGCAAACTTCAGAGATGAAAGATAGAGTATTGAAGAATGTTCTATGAACTACATGAGGTATGGAATGTAGAATGATGTCATCTGTGGAGTGTACTCTAGAAGGAGATCTATTTGGAAGCTGACTACAGAGATGTAGTGTGTATGATGGATGGTGAACTTGAATTAAGGATGTCAGTCCTTAATTATTGTAATGTAATCATTGTAGACTTGTTCTAGATATCGTGTGTATCTTAGAAAGGTTTTATGTAGTTATTTGTAATTAGGAAAGCCTTATGGGCCGACCTGCTTATGAGAATTGTAATAAGGTATAAATGAAAGGTCTTTTCTTTAGAAAAGATAGGGATGAGATGAAGATGATATAGAGAGGTTATGAAAGTTGTGAGCTTGTGTCTATTGTATGTAAAGAAGAGGTTTGTTGGTGGACTTCATTGGAACTGATCAAGAAAAGACAATTGTTGTCAAACAGATTAAAAGATTGTGTATTTCTTAATATACACTTGTGTTGTGAACAATGAGTTCTAAAGGTGGACTTAACCTTCTTTGGGTAGTGAGCCTTGGGCAGTGAGCCCTCCCTTTTGTTCTTGACTCCTAATAGGGTTTGTCCTCTAGAAAGGACTATGTACTGTAATGTTTCAATAAGCTCCTAACAGGGCTATATCTTCTAAAAAGGATAACTATACTCTCAATACATCATTTGTGGGTGCTAATTCCCATCGGGGTTTTTACCTTTAACAGGGTTTCCTTGAGACCAAAATATTGTGTTATTATGTTAGCATTCATTGTGTTCATTGGATCTGATATTGTTGTTTCTTAAAGTTTAAATTTTAATAATATGCCATACAACTGATTCACCCCCCCTCTTATTTGTATTGTGGACTATTATTCCTAACAATTGGTATCAGAGCAAGTGGTCCTTAGAGAGAAAGCTTAACAACTTGAGGTGATCTTGGAGATGGCATTCTATAGGAAGGATAGTCTGAAATTTGATCCTGAAAACTTTGACAGTTGGAAGAACAAGATGCAAACTCACCTATTTTGTTTGGGGATTGACTATTAGTTGATTGCAAGGAGCAAGGTGGCTATAAAGACCAAAGATGAATTGAAAACAGCTACTGAGGATGAAAGGAAGATATTTTCACTTAACATGATTGCAAGAGAAGCACTAATCAACACAATCTTTAAAGGAGAGTTTATTGAAGTTAAAGACTTGGATTCAACATTCCTAATTTGGGAAAGATTGGAGGCATTATATGAGGGAGACAAGTATACCAAACAAGAAAAGTTGCAAAACTAGAAGACAAAGATGGAGAAGCTACAAATGAATGAGTATGAAAGCATTAGGGCCTATGTTCATAGGGTTACAGAAGTTGTAGTTGGAATCAGAAACTACAGAGGCACTTATGATGAAGATGAAGTTATTGTGAAGATCCTTAGATCCTTGACACCTGCTTACAAGTTCAAGGCTATGTCTATTCAAGAAACTATACCTCTGACTCTGAACTTTAATAGAGAGATGTTGATTGAAAAACTAACTACATTTGAAGATGCAGAATTAGGAGATGTTGTACCTAAAGTAGAAACTGCATTTAAGGCATATGCACACAAGAAATTGTCTACACTTCTGAGCACCAGCAAAGAAGACCTAAAAGAAGAGTTTGGTGAGTATGCTGGGGAATGGGAACATATAATGGTAGAAGAAAGAAAGATGGATGAAATTTTTGCATTGATTACTAGAAGAGAAAAAAGAGGTAAGGGAAAGTTTAAAGGCAAGTTAGCCTTGAAATGTTTTTCATACAATAAGGTGGGTCATTTTTCATCTAGATGTCCTACAAGAGTTCCTAAGTACAAACCTAATTATGAAAAGATCAAAAGGGACAAAGAATGTTATTATGCTAGTGAAGGCATCTCTAGTGATGATGATTTAGATTGTGAAGAGATCAGATTTGTTGCTTATTAGAGATAAACCAGTGCATGAGGAAAAAGCTTTAGTATCTCATGTTGACAAGAAAACTAAATGGATAATAGACAGTGGTTGTTCTCATCATATGACTGGTGATAAGAACAAGTTTGTTAAATTAGTAAAGTATGATGGTGGTGTTGTGAGGTTTGGGGATAATCTTCCTAAATCTATCATAGGAGTAGGATCTATTACTCTAGATGGAAAGACGAATATAGATAATGTACTACTTGTTGAAGGATTAAAACATAACTTGTTGAGTGTTGGACAGTTAATGGATAAAGAGTTTCAATTAAGTTTTGTCAGTGGAAAATGTTTTATCAGAAGGTAGGTAAGCTGATTGCAACTGGTACCAAGTCTAGAGGTAATGTATTTGAATTAAATACATCTGGAGCCTCTTTCTTTATTGCAAATTTTGATGACAGTTGGTTATGGAATAAGAGATTTTGTCATGTTAATTTTGATAACATTGTAAAGGCAAGTATGACTAATGTAGTGAGAGATCTGCCAAAGATTGTGAAACCATCTAACATTGTTTGCAAAGAGTGTGTCATGGGAAAACATACTAGAAGCAGTTACAAAATTAAAGCATATACATCAAAAGAAAAGTTGGAGCTGGTACACACAGATCTATGCGGACCTACAAGGACAAAATCATACTATGGTGAAAGGTATTTCATACTCTTTGTTGATGATTTCTCTAGAATTATGTGGGTCACTTATTTGAAAGAAAAATCAGAGGCATTTGATAAATTCAAGTTGTTCAAAGGAAAAGTAGAGAATGAATCAAGTTTAAAGATCAAGTGTTTAAGGTTAGACAGAGGTGGAGAGTTTACTTCATACTTATTCAATTCATACTGTGAAGAGCATGGAATAAAGAGACATACATCTTCTCCTAGGGCTTGGTATGCAAGGTTAAGCAAGTACCTTCTTTGGCTTGGATTCAGAAAAGGTAATGCAGACAGTAATTTGTAGTTAAGAACTAGTGAAGATGGAATCCTGAAAATAGAAGTCTTTGTGGATGATATTATCTTTGGAGGCAATGATGATCTATGTAAGAAATTTTCTAAAGAAATGGAAAGTGAATTTGAGATGTCCATGATAGGCAAAATGAAATTCTTTCTTGGATTGCAAATAACTCAGAATGAGAATGGTATCTTTATTTCTCAAACCAAGTATTTCAAAGAATTGCTAAAGAAGTTTGGAATGGAGGACTATAAACCAGTAGGAACACCTATGGTGACTGGTAACAAGTTAACAATTTTTGATGAATCAAAGTGTGTTTTTTAGATGTTGTACAAATCAATGGTTGGAGGACTACAATATCTAACTCACACCAGACCAAATATTGCTAATGTTGTTGGAATTATGGCTAGTTATCATGTAGAACCTAAAGAAACACATATAGCTACTGTGAAAAGGATACTAAGGTATCTAAGAGGAACCATATACTATGGCTTATGGTATGACATAAATGATAGCTTTGAACTTCATGCTTATACTGATGTTGATTAGGTAGGAAATATTGATGACATAAAAAGTACTAGTTGTGGTGCATTTTTTCTTGGGAAAAAGTTGGTTTCTAGGCTAAGTAAGAAACAAGATTGTATAGCACAATCTACTACTGAATCAGAGTATGTGGTTGCTGCCATAAATTGTACTCAGATTGTTTGGATGAAAAAAAATGCTAATAGACATTGGAATAACTTTTGATGAGCCCGTGGTTATCCATTTTGATAACACCAGTAGAGTAAATATATCAAAGAATCTGGTAATGCACTCTAAAACTAAACATATTTCTATCAAGTATCACTTCTTGAGAGACAAAGTGGCAGAGAAGGAAATTAAATTAGAGTATATCAGTACAAAAGAGCAGATTGCAGACATCTTCACAAAGCCACTATCGAAAGATACCTTTGAATATCTCAAAGGTATGTTGGGGGTTCAGGCCCTTCCTAGTTAGAATTAAATGATGTAGAGATGCATTAGTCTAGGGGTTTTCAGAGCCTTATCATAATTTGGACTAGATGTAGGGATCTACTCCTCAGGGGGAGTGATCATGGAAGAAAGGTGTTGGAAATCAATTGATGACTCATGGAACCATTTCCATTATTGTCAAAGGGGGAGTGTTTCTATGAGAAAAGCCCTACTATATGGGGAGATTGTTTTGGTTACAAAACTTTGGATTGATATAACTTTGGGATAATGAATTTTCCCATATGTTGACATCAATGCCAAAGGGGGAGATTGTTGGATATTGCTAATGCATGGAGAGGTGGTTGAGACATTTAATATGTTTAATCACTATATTACTGAATAGGCACTCATATTGATGTCATTTGTGTTTTGTCACTGATGTCAACATATGTTTCTGTGAGGAGATCATACTAGTTATCATAGTGTACGGACACTGTATAGATGTTTCAGATGTTGTGAAGATAGATGTGAGTTCAGGAGTGTGTTGTGATCTTATATCTAAGACATCATGTAAAGTTTCATATTGGATGAGTTACATATGTTTTGGTAAAGACTGGTCACTGACTATGATAGTGAGAAATGATAGAGTTAGTCTCTAATTTTTGTGTATAGCTTTCAGGTGATGTGGAATCAGTGCATGCAAACTTCAGAGATGAAATATAGAGTATTGAAGAATGTTCTATGAACTGCATGAGGTACAAAATATAGGATGATGTCAACTGTGGCATGTACTCTGGAAGGTGATCTATTTGGAAACTGACTACAGAGATGTAGTGTGTATGATGGATGGCGAACTTGAATTAAGGATGTCGGTCCTTAATTATTACAATGTAATCATTCTAGACTTGTTCTAGATATCATGTGTATCTTAGCAAGGGTTTATGTAATTGTTTGTAATTAGGAAGGCCTTATGGGCCGGCCCTCTTATGAGAATTGTAATAAGGCATCAATGAAAGGTCTTTTCTTTGGAAAAGATAGGGATGAGAAGAAGATGATATAGAGAGGTTATGAAAGCTGTGAGCTTGTGTCTGTTGTATGTAAAGTAGAGGTTTTTTGGTGGACTTCATTGGAACTAATCAAGCAAAGATAGTTGTAGCCGAATAGTTCAAAAGATTGTGTATTTCTTAATATACACTTGTGTTGCAAACAGTGAGTTCTGAAGGTGGACTTAACCTTCTTTGGGTATTTAGCCCTCCCTTTTGTTCTTGACTCCTAACAAGGTCTATCCTCTAACAAGGAATATGTACTGTAATGTTTCAATAAGCTCCTAACAGGGCTATATCTTCTAAAAAGGATAACTATACTCTCAATACATCATTTGTGGGTGCTAATTCCCACCAAGTTTTTTACCTTTAACAAGGTTTCCCTGAGACCTAAATATTATGTTATTATGTTGGCATTCATTGTGTTCATTGGATCTGATATTGTTGTTGCTTAAAGTTTAAAGTTTAATAATCTGTCATACAACTAATTCACCCCCCCTCTTAGTTTTATTGTGGACTGTTATTCCTAACACTAACCCCTAACTTGTTGCAACAAAAATGAACAATCTAAAATGCACAAACAAGTACTGACATACATAATAATGCAAATGGGATCTCAATTTACCCACATTGTACCAAAGGTGTGATATATTAATAAGGATACACCGCCCATATAGGGGTGATATTGGCTAAGTCGTGAAAGGTCAGCGAAACTATCTCTTATGCTACTATCGGGGATAAGACACACTCAAACCTTCATCTTATGTGATAATGATGTCCATAACCTATTCACTAAAACATGCAAACATCAAGTGCATCTACTTATAGTATAAAAAGTTCAAGCACATACATGGAATAATGAAAATGCAACTAATAGAAAAGGATGCTCTAGTGGCACAATCATTCGTATGTATTAGAATGTCACGACACTAGTCATTCCATATTTATTCCTTAATGTTAATCATAATAAACATTTTATTTAAATTAAAGCATTAAAATAATTATTATACAACATTTAAAGCATATAGTAATGATAAACACAAATCAGATATCCATCGACACAAAAGGCACAATAACATAGTTGTACTATCTTAAATGGACACACTTATTATTTAAGACCTTTTAGCTCTCTTCCTTTAGTGACCTTATGAACCATGGATGGATTCATGCTCGATCACCTCTTTCTCATGTTCTAACCCATATCTTCCACTTTCACCAATGTAGTATTTGAGACCTCGGGGTTAGCTCCTTGTGGGCCAACCCTGGAATAGGTCAACTAGGTCGATCTGTTCTGGGAACATGTCAAAGAGGGAAAAAATTTGACCAGGTCAACCTATTCTAGAACATAGTGACTTGGTCGACCTGTTCCCTAGGTATTTTCAATCCCAAGGCTAGTGTTGTTTCGAGGAATCAAATTGAAAAATAGGGTGCCCCCATCGGCTTTCTTTGTACTCCCATCTGGAAACTAGTATAGAATGAATCCTAGGCACCTCAATTTGGGACACACATACACTATATAAATCATACATGCAAGCTCAACAATTCAAGCATTCAAGAAAGTAGATTTTCATCAAGCATTCAAGTCTTCAGAGATTCAAGGATCCTTTGTGGGCATCTTTCCTCTTCAATATATAGCATGGTGTTGGCCATCAAGGGAGGAGATCTACATTGAGGAATTCATCATATTCTTCATTTGATGCACACTTACATCCATGGCTCCATGAAGTGATTTTGGTAGATCCATAACATTTGTGGAGATTTCCTTCATTGCAAGTTCAAGATCAACATACAAACACAACAAAATACTTATTGACAAGGGTTTCTTCAAGAAAGGTCAATATTTACATTTGTCTTTTTTCTTTTATACATTTACATTTTAACTCAAGGTTGATTCCTCAATCTAGGGCCTCACCAAGGCAAGCCCTTATCCACCCCAACCCCAAAACCTATTTTTTTGTGTCCAAGAGCAGGATCTCAAAATTGCAGGTATAGATCTGGAAGTTGCAGACAAAGATCTACCAGAAAAATTTGGGTCACCTTTAGTAAAGTGCCTCGAGAACATGGTGAATTGGTCTAACTATTCTGGAACATGGTGACATGGTTGACCTATTCTAGAACATGGTGACATGGTCAACCTATCCCTGACAGCCTGATATTTTCAGCATTTTTTGGGTTTTCAGTCATGATCACAGATTCATAGTCAAAAATTCAGCTACAGGTCCAGAATAGCACTTTTTAGAGAAGAAAATAATATTCCTCTTCATACTTAAAGGTGATTACCTATTTATCAATTTCATATCTTAGCTTAGATATGTTTTCACATCTTAATTGGGGTGATTTCTTGTGTTTAGCACCTAGATCTCTATTGCTTATCTTGCTAAATCAATTAGTTCAATTTTACAAATGAATTTACACAACCTTAATCAAATCTTACATTGCATGAAAGATGATTTTCTTTTGTACTTCCTTAGTATAATTTGGGTTTAGCATTAGCATCCCCTCATCTTCTTGGGTTTTTTCTAATCTAACTTAGGTTATATTGAGACTTATGTTGGGAAGCTCCTCTTTCTCTTGTATTTCTAATGTTAGTGTGGAAATGGTTAATTAATGAACACATCTCACATAGCTTACACTACTAAAATCATTGACTCTATTTTTCTCTAAACAATAGAAAATCAATAAAAATCATCATGATAACATATTCAAATAATGCAAAATACACCATATATCATCATAAAGAATCATGTCACATCACAATGGAATCATCTTGTAGATATGATCAAAATGGTAAGCACAAAATAATCTAACATCCACATAAAAAGTGATACTAGTAAAACCAAAAGAATGTACTATAACCAAATGCATCATGCAATGCCAATATCTGATCACATCATGCAAATAGTTATAGAATCAATAAAAGAGTCTAGTTAGGAGCAAAATAAAATGAAACATAATGAAATCATGGGAGATACTATTGTATTCATGTTTGTACATTTTTTATTGTTGCAAATGTAATTTTATATTTTCTACTTGGGGATGATGCAAATCATCAATATCTATCTCTCTTTTTGGTCTCTATTATGTTGACAAAAAAATAATTTTGTGTGTTCATATTATGTTCTCTTCTTCTATTGTTCTTTTAGTTCCGCTACCTTTGGGAGATTGGTCCAGTTAGTTGATCCCTTATGTACTCTTTTTTTTTCATGTGTTCCAACACCCTTGATTTTGTCCTTGCTTGGAGGCATATCATTAGGGAAAAGCACTTTTCTTTTAGATGTATGTATTCTACCTTAAAGTAAATGCTCTCAATAAGGCATACACAATATATTTAATATGGGGTAATACACTCTTCTCTTTGTTACACTTAGTGCACACACCACAACCCATTTTTTCTAGTCAATGTTTTTAAGGTTACTTGGAAAAATATGTCTTTTTCTTTATAATCTTTTGCACCAAATTTTTAGGATGAATTGACTAACATAACAAAAATCATTAAACTATTTGACTCTCCTTGCATTGATTATATACTTGATGCATGGTAACCATAGCCTTACTAGGCCACCATAGCCATGCTTTGGCTTCTCTATTCATGTTTTTCTCTTTGTATCCTGATATTATATTAATAAGATCCTAAGTCCCTCAGGAGCTTGGTGATTCTTGCCTCTTTAATACCTTAATAAAAAATTCAAATGCTAGTTTCTACTTTACCAAGAGGATGAATGCATGTTCATTCTCCCACTAAAGTGGGGGCTCAATGTTGCATCATAAATTATATCCCTATATAATTTCATGCTCACCTAGGCCTCATTTGATCATTTTAGGCCTTCCATTCTTAACTATCTTTGATTCTACTCATACCGACTCAAAATTGGCATCTCCACCATCCATCTAGTCATCAGTCATTGGATCTATCTAATTTGGAAGGTAAATGGCACCTGCGGCACCCTTAACCTAGGATAAGGTCACTTGGTGCACCCTTTACCCCCCAAAGTGGGTCCAAATTTGAATCTTCTAATGTTTGGAATGTGGGAGTGGTAACTCCTCCTCTATGTTGACATTCTTACAAAATTCAAACACATTTCATGAGGAGAGGTATAAAAGAAAGCCTCGCCCCCTTATTTGAAATATCATCATATCATGAAATATACACACAAGTTTTTAATTACATCCTATGAAATTCAATTGAGAAAAAAATCAAGCATCATCAAGGCATTGAAGCAAAGAGTAAAGTTTCAGATCTCAAACATTCATTTTGACATCCATAATCAACCATTATAAATTTAAGTCTACAAGTCAAGATAAATACCTTCACGAAGATTTTGACATAAAATAAGTTCATGAAGGTATAAAAATTCCATTCAATTAATTCAATTTAGATCTAGTCTCTACTACATTACAAATCACTTTCAATTTAGTCATATTTTATTTGTATTTCATAGTTAATTTCAAAATTAGGGTTTAACTTAGGTGAACCCCCATCAACTCAAAATTTTCTTTCTTTTGTATGTGCAAGTGGCAAGATTGGAAGACACAAAATTGGTAGTAGATCAAGCAAACAAAGACCTACAAATTAGATTTTGTAGATTAAAAAAACTAGGGTTGACATTGTTTTGAGAAACATAGTCCTAAATATTTCTAATAGAAATTTTGGGGAAAGATCTAAGAAACTTATTAATTCCAAAAATACTAGTTTTGTCCACAATCAACATTCATGGGCCGATGCCACTTGAAACAATATAGTCCACTTTATTTTGGCTCAAACTTTAGGCACATGTTCCTTCCTGCATCTTCTTCTTAGGTATGTAACTATTTTTTGGATATCTACTCTGCGACTTACTCTACATGTCAAAAACCCTCTATTTCCACCTTTAGCCCTAGATCCAACATCCAATTTGACAAGCCCTAATTCAACAAGCCCTAATTTGAGGTTGTGGATTTTGGATCTACTCCACTTCAAAGTAATTAAAGTAAAAATAGGCATCATTTCTTAGTTTGCATGCATAAGCTAGTGAGCCTTTTTCCCAACATTACAAAACTACATCTTCAAAATTGGAGCTTCTCTCTTATGGGGGTATATGTTGTCTCTTATTTTCTCCCATATAGGAGAATTTTGATTGTACTTATGTGATTGATTCAAAACTTGGGGGGACATATTGAGATCTTCATTATTTTTACATGTACTCTTTTTTTTGTATTTCTCATTCTCTCTTTCAGAGAGGAGTTTCCTCCCATAGGGTCATCTCCTTTACTCCTTTTGTGAGAGTTGGATTAGTTTTTACATGAGCACCTAATAAGGACTTATTTCCAAGACCCATTCATGCTTGTATTTTTCATTCATTATTATCTTTTATCTACTCCCTAAGTTAATCTTAAGGGGTATGTTGGAGTAATTATTTAATTAATCAGACCCTATAATTACTTTATTTACTTAAGAAAAACTTAGGTTCCTTTTCATTTCTTAAATTAGGCTATAAATATCTTGAGTTTTTATCATAAATTATAATTATAACACTTTGAACATGCCAATATAATCTTTCATTAGGGTTTGCATGTAGGGTTTCATTCCTCCTTTTATGATAATTGACTCTATCATTTGTAACATATCATTTTGTGTAATCAATATAGAATTCTCACATTGTGTTGGTAAAATTGTTCATTCTTGATCTTTCTTAGTGATAGGTGGTGTGACTGTAGATGATTCTTGGCTTGTGAGGTTGAAATCATAAACTTCTATACAAAATACCATAGATTTGTTAGAAACACATATATACAAAGTGTGGGAGTGAACCGAGATATGCCAAATATCAACTTCAATTCCTAATCATCATTTGGAATACTAACAGATCTCACTTTATCATTGAATAATCCACATAAATGATACACACTCTATATCCCTAATCTGATCAACTTCAAATACTCTTCCAATGTGCATTATATTTGCATTTCAAGTGATACAATTAAACCAAATTGAGTACATAGCTTGCATAACTTTTTTGATGGTTATCAATCTAGACATGTGGGAAGGAGAGAAAAAGAGTGAGACACTTAACACATGATTATAACTACAACAACTTGGAGTCAATTCAATTATGACTATATTTCTATCCCTATATGAATTTCAACCACAAAACAACCTAGAACTTATTTACAACATTTGTAAGTAAGCCACATGAATAAACCTTAAACCAAACATGTAATAGGACTAATCCAAAAGCCAAAATGTTACACCAAGAATGAGACCAAGATACGCATTACCCAATATAAATCTTAATTAGTCCTGAAAAACCTCAACACATTTCCTCCAACTAGTGCGTAATGCAACTCTAAGCTTTCATCAGGAGCATGAGTATAGATTGTGAACTTGTATAGTAAACATTTAGTCACTTCTATCATTTTTTCTATCAAATCTCATCCTGTGAAACTTCAGAGTGTGATAAATTATATGCAACTTTACCTTATTTTGAATGACAAGCCATAAATTTACTTCACCACAAGATCATCAACCCTTCTTACAATTAGGGAGTCAACGATCCCATTGAACCTATGCTTCCTTTAAAACATCATGAAGAAGAGAGCTCTCTCTCTCTCATCTTCCACTCAAATAAATCAAACGTATTATCACGGTCTTCCTTTTTATACCATGATCATTTTTATGCTTTTATCCTAATATTTAATTTCCTGTATCCCATTTAGATCCTCACCTTCTACACTCCAATAACTTGCTATAGTCTTCTCCAAACTTCTATAGTTTCACATTCTTCTGTATTGAATACAACATTATAGTCTTTATCATGGACCCGTCATATTGCTCAATCTAGGCATGATATATAGTATGAGGGATTGTTGATCTTTTAGAATTTTGTTCATATGTCTTTCTTTCCACACCTTAGTTTCCTTTCTTTCCATATTTTGGATCACTCTATAATGTATCATTGAGATGTAAAGAGCAAGAGAAGAGAAGTAAAATAGTAAACTTAAGACCACACTAAGTAGAACAAGGGAGTGAAGTGATGTGGAAACTAAGAGACCACAAGAAGTAAAAGAGAAACTAACCACTTTTTCAAAATCTAAGAAATTAAAAATTGAAGCTAAGAAACAACACCATTTCCCAGAAGAAGAATATGCATACAATCAAATATATACATCATGAATCATAGAATGTAATCATTAATAATAAAAAACATACAATCAAATTCAATAACTTTCAATATCTAATATCACTCTATATCTAATTTTATAGACCAATATAATATCTAACATCATAAAAAATCCATAGCTAAGGAGTTTAAATGAATATCAAGTTTGTTTGAAGCTCACCTAGAGTCGGTATCTCCTGGGTGAGAAACTATCCATTAGCACTATGGTCCCCATCATAATGTAGAGGACTCACGAGAACCCTATCTTCTTCCCTTTGTATACTATTTCCATTTTAACTTCCCACCTAGTCCCTATCTATTTGCATTTGTTCACACCATTCATATTATATTCTCATTCCTAATTGGAATGAGATAAACACCCATGAAAGTTGCTGCAAATTTTAACAAGATCTTCCTTATTAAAACCAAGAAAACACATTTACAAACTCTTTTTTGCCCATTTCTCCAATTGAATTAATCCTCAAACACATTTACTAACTCTTCTTCCATGTATTTTATGTTCTATAAGGCTTGTTAATAACTTTTTAATGAAAAAAAAACAAGGGAACACATTCCCATGTAATGGCTATCATTTGAATGTGGATCATGTTTAGAGCTACAAAGAAATCCCACTTGCCTAAAACCCAAATGTGGGACCTATCTATGAATTGTATACTTTTCTTTGAAAACTATGTTTTTGTCATCAAGCCATGAAAACATTAGAAAAAGAAAAACAAATATTTGACCAGAGCTCGCATGTGAAGAATGTCTTCGCACATCTCATTAGATATAAAGTCTCCATTTAAAATAGCATTAAAAGGTGTGCAGATGACGTCATAAGGAGAGGCATGACGTCATCCCACACGTCTTGTCGCTTTCAATACAACAGCCCCCATGTGATCTGTTGCCTCGCTGTCATTCACGTCTCCACGTTCTCTCCGCCCCCAATTACGCTCTTTATTATTATTATTATTATTAAAAAATGAGGTCTCATCGTGTAAAGGATAATATATTTTTACAAATATTTATGCCTCGGAATTAGTAAAATATTTTCATATTAAAAAATTGTATTGTTGATTTATTTAGTCAAAGGTAACTACCTCCAAATTCATTATTTATCACCATAGTGGCACACATAATAATTGTGTGTTAAAACATAAGAGACAAGGCTTTAAGGAAAACCATTTTGAATATGATCTTTGCTGAATTTTATAGTTAAAAAAATGTAGTGACTTCTATGAATAATTTAATGGAATGGTATATTCTTTATTATTGTTATTTTAAATTGTAATAGAATGAAAGACATAAACTTGCAATCACAATAGTTCAGTAAAGATTTGAATTTCAGTTGTCACAACAACTACACCATCACTTAACCAACAAAGAACCCCAAACATATGATTTTTATTGATCATTTAGTAAGCTTAAAATTATTTAGAGGTGTGATTGGATCAAGTTTGATTCATTGGTACTTTAGAAAGTTATGTTTTTAGGTAATTTTGACTAATGAATTTTCTTATTTAGAATACTTTAGTCAAAAGATGATTTCTAATTTAGATGTATGCTCTCTCGTAATCTAATAAGATTCTCTTATACATTATAATTTAACCAAAAGACGATTTTGAATTTAGATGTACAATTTAATAATATTATAATTTATTATAAAAAATGCAAATATTGATCTTTATATAGTCCATTCGTTCTATGGTATAATGAATATGTCCTAATCCACTAGGATAATTTTTTTTCAAAATATTATATAATTTTGGAACTCTTAATTCTAGACAACTAGCTTTGTATTTATTATTTATCACCAAGTGACACATATAATAATTGTGTGTTAAACCTTAGAGACAAGATTTTAAAGAATAATATAATTTAATCATATTGGATATGATCTTGGATAAATTTCTTATAAAAAAGAATTGCACTAACTATTTAAAAGTGCAATCAAATTAATATGTTCTTTATAAAATTATTTGGTGAGATTTAAATTATTTGGAAGTGCTATTGGACCAAGTTTGATTTTTGGGTGACTTTGATGGATATATTCATATATTTGTGATAATTTAATCAAAGATGAATTCTAATTTAGATGTGTACTCTTGTATCGTTGTTATTTCTTTGTAAAAATACATGTATCAATATCTATGTAGTGTAGCTATTTTCACTCTTTTAAAAGATGTGATGAATATGTCCCAAGGCTTGTACGAAGGAATTTTTTTGTCTAAAATATTTTATAAGTTTAAGACTCTTAAATCTTATGGGAGCAAACGTATTAGAAATCAAAACTTGTGTACTTAGAAGTCTTTATTAGAATGAATGTGCATTTTGGTAAGATTTTCTTCTATTTATTTTTTAGTAGTAATTTTTTCAGAATATATAATAAGTCACTCTTGTGATAATTAGTGTTAAGTAAATTATTCAATTTATTTCCACATTAAATAATATTATAAATTGAAATTAATTATAAGAAGTCTATCTAAAAAAATTTTATTGAGAAAAATAAAAGATGTAAAGCTTAAATTCATATAAATAAATAATATATTATCAAAATAATAATCAACATAAAATATATTCTAGGACCTAGGACAAGAAGCATATCCCTCTCCACCGAGGTCTCATTTTCACATTCTATAATTTCCATCTGGACCTTTGCACCACTAAATAAATAGTGGTCACTAAAGCCCCAAGCTTGGCTTCACCCCCACTTGCAACAATTCTTGAAACTCTTGATCCCTACTAGAAAAAATGTCTTTGCATCATGGGGGTTGCCAAAATACCCTCTTATTTATGCCTCGTAATATTAAAATATTTATGCCTCATAATTAGTAAAACATTTTCATATTAAAAAATTGTATTGTTGATTTATTTAGTCTAAGGTAACTACCTGCAAATTCATTCTTTATCACCATAGTGGCACACATAATAATTGTGTGTTAAAACATAAGAGACAAGGCTTTAAGGAAAACCATTTTGAATATGATCTTTGCTGAATTTTATAATTAAAAAAATGTAGTGACTTCTATGAATAATTTAATGGAATGGTATATTCTTTATTATTATTATTATTTTAAATTGTAATAGAATGAAAGATACAAACATGCGATCACAATAGTTCAATAAAGATTTGAATTTTGGTTGTCACAACAACTACACCATCACTTAACCAACAAAGAACCTCAAACATATGATTTTTATTGATCATTTAGTAAGCTTAAAATTATTTAGAGGTGTGATTGGATCAAGTTTGATTCATAGGTACTTTTGAAAGTTTTGTTTTTAGGTAATTTTGACTAATGAATTTTCTTATTCACAATACTTTAGTCAAAAGATGATTTCTAATTTAGATGTATACTCTCTCGTAATCTAATAAGATTCTCTTATACATTATAATTTAACTATAAGATGATTTTAAACTTAGATGTGCAATTTAATTATATTATAATTTATTATATAAAAATACAAATATTGATCTTTATATAGTGAGTTCTTTCTATGGTAGAATGGATATGTCCTAATCCACTAG
The DNA here is from genome assembly GCA_027943335.1 of Chamaecyparis obtusa. Lineage (NCBI taxonomy): Eukaryota > Viridiplantae > Streptophyta > Pinopsida > Cupressales > Cupressaceae > Chamaecyparis > Chamaecyparis obtusa. The sequence continues at coordinate 1,209,227 of BSBK01000188.1, read as the reverse complement.
GATAAATTTTTTTTCTAAAATATTATATAATTTTGAAACTCTTAATTCTAGACAACTAGCTTTGTATTTATTATTTATCACCAAGTGACACACATAATAATTGTGTGTTAAATCTTAGAGACAAGATTTTAAAGAATGATATAATTTAATCATATTGGATAAATTTCTTATAAAAAATAATTGCACTAACTATTTAAAAAGTGCAATCAAATTAATATGTTTTTTATAAAGTTATTTGGTAAGATTTACATTATTTGGCAGTGCTATTGGATCAAGTTTGATTTTTGGGTGACTTTGATAGATATATTCATATATCTGTGATAATTTAATCGAAGATGAATTCTAATTTAGATGTGTACTCTTGTATCATCGTTATTTGTTTGTAAAAATACATGTATCGATATCTATGTAGTGTAGCTATTTTCTCTCTTTTAAAAGAAGTGATGAATATGTCCCAAGGCTTGTAAGAAGGAATTTTTTTGTCTAAAATATTTTATAAGTTTAAGACTCTTAAATCTTATGGGAGCAAACGTATTAGAAATCAAAACTTGTGTACTTAGAAGTCTTTATTAGAATGAATGTGCATTTTGGTAAGATTTTCTTCTATTTATTTTTAGTAGTAATTTTTTTCAGAATATATAATGAGTCACTCTTGTGATAATTAGTGTTAAGTAAATTATTCAATTTATTTCCACATTAAATAATATTATAAATTGAAATTAATTATAAGAAGTCTATCTAAAAAGAATTTATTGAGAAAAATAAAAGATGTAAAGCTTAAATTCATATAAATAAAAATTATAAATAAATAATATATTATCAAAATAATAATCAACATAAAATATATTCTAGGACCTAGGACAAGAAGCATAACCCTCTCCATCGAGGTCTCATTCTCATATTCTATAATTTCCATCTAGACCTTTTCCCCCCTAAATAAATAGTGGTCACCAAAGCCCTGAGCTTGGCTTCACCCCCACCTGCAACAATTCTTGAAACTCTTGATCCCTACTAGAAAAAATGTCTTTGTACCTTGGGGGTTGCCAAAATACCCTCTCGTCCTTGTACCCCTAGCACCCTTACCCATATATTATTGCAAAAATTTTCTATGACCTTAAGAACATTGCTACAACCTCTACTTTTTCCAAAAAGAAAAGGAAAATGAGGAAAACAATCCATCTGGCAAAAAATCCCAAAACCCATATACCATACAAAAGGTTGTCAGTGATGCAGGTAAGGATTTGGGGGAGGAAGAAAACAAGAGTTGAAGCACAAATCCCCAGTGTTCTAATAGATTAGTGGTTTGTGTGGTTGTCAAAGGGAAGAAGAAGAAATTGTTTGATTATGACTTGGAAGAGTATGCGGCTACTAAGGATGGTAATGATGTTGCAGATGGTGAAGGTGACCTAGAAAAAGAGGAAAGTTTGGCCAATCAACCAATGAAAGCTACACCCACATCGCTAACAACACCAATACTTAACCTTTGGATCTCACCCAGGACACTATGCAAACCACTATTGGGGATCGAAGACTCGATATTGAATTTGGCATCAAACTTTTATTACTATAACTGATGGTGATGATGAAGAAGACCAACTAAGATCATAGGTATACAAGATAGTAGAAAGATTAGATCAGTTATGATCTTGTCATTAATGTCAAGGAATTTATTTCTGATTTATATTAAGTTGCCATATCATTCAGAGTATGATATAAGTTTGAATGAGTTGTGAAGAAGAAGAGGAAGTGAAATGTTGTGAAGTTGAAGAAATTAATTGGGAAACAGATATAGATCAGAAAATGTTAAGGTTATAATGATATAATTGTTTTCTACCAAACATATGATTATATCAAGTTGGTAAAGAAGACCAGTCAAGTCGGCAAGCAAAACAATTTGGCTATCGAGTAGGAAAAAGTCATTCGGTAAAAGGAAAGTAAGTTTCTATAAAGAGAAATAATGTAGTCAAGGTGGGTGGATCCAATTAAGGACTAACCGACCTTGCAGCCAAACCAATATGCAGCGGAAATACACAATACAAACAATAGATCTGCAATGAAACATAAGTCTTTATTCATGAAAGCACCGATTACAAGCAATGTGCCGGGCTGTAAGGCCTTCCTGGTTACGACCAATTACAATACAGGTAACAATCTACAAGATCTCACAGGATCCAAATCTTTTCCCCAACATCAACATCTAGCTATTCCAGGTCTGCAATAGGTAGCACACTGGTAGGCACCGAGGAAAGATCTGAACTTGTACTCAAACTTCCAAGCAATCTTCCTGCTACTAAGCTCATAGGCTACTAACCTTCCTTCCCCTAATTTGATGCCCTAAAAAAATACCCAAGCATCCTATAAATACTGATTCCCAACCACAAGTCAGCTGATGAAACAATAAATCTCTATAAATAAATATTAAATGCTAAAACATCAGTCGGCTCTCACATAGCCTTACAAAAGAAATAAACTCTCAAAGATGGCCCCAAACAGTCACCAAATCCACATAGAAGAATGCAACATGCTAGATCTAGGTCCCCACACGTCCAATGGTCAATTCATAACTCAAGGAGCGCAACCCAAATTAAATGCACCAGTCGGCCAAGCGGATCTAACAAAACAATCTAGTCGGTAAGCAAGAACACCGAGCAAGAGAAGAAATAATCGAGCAACAGTCAACCAACCATGCTAGACATGACCGAGCAATGTAGTTATCACTGAGCACCAGTGAACTGACGCCTTCAGTTACTGAATGTTCTTTAGAGATTGAGCACCCTGATAACCACAGAAACTGAGCAACTAGTCTCTCAAACTGAACAAGAACTCCACCAAATCATGATCAAAACTAACATTCTACCTTCAAAGACAAACATATTTTTGGTTGATACAAGATTGCCAAGAATCCTAGGATGCTCCTACATCAAGAAAGGAACTCAAGACATTGAGTAGAAGGTTTTAGTTACTGAATGAAGTTAGCCAAAATTTAGTTGAAGGAAATAGAGTTAACCACTGAGCAAGGAGAAGACATTAATTACGAGGATTTGAATGACATTTAATGATGAGTTATGATGAGATGGAAGATTATAATGATGAGGAAGAGTTTGTTAATATGATTTAGAACAACAGAGAGGGGGGGGGTGAATCAGTTGTTCTCAGGTCCAGATGTATACAAACAAACTTTAAAACTCTTCAACAAATCAAATCTAATAACCAATAGCTACTCAGTCATTACTGATTGTATAACAGAAACATATAATAGTGCAGTCCACTTATCCAATAGTATCTAACTTGTAAAATACATAAATGTCCAAACCAAAACATTCACACAAGTATCAACACCAGGATTTATAGTGGAAACCCAATTTGGGAAAAACCACTTTGTAACATGTTACTATTATATTCACTCTTCTGAAGTGAGCTTGGTGAAAAGCCAACCCTATCAAAGGTTACAAACATACTGTTAGGTGTGACCTGGTTAAAGGATTTAAAACACTCTGTTAAAAGTGCACCTTTTTATAGGACTTACATACACTCCATTAGAATGCAACCTTGTTCAAAGGATTTAGACAAATTACTATTAGTTCAACCTCTTAAAAGGATTTTGACTAATACAATGGTTAGAAAGTAGTAGTAGTATTGATTTGAAAAACATACAACTCACTTTGCAAATATCAGATCCAATTCTATACACATATGCTGACTTACTGACTATGAACCTTTACCATTTCCATCACTGATCTACTTAGAACTCTCTTCAAGCAATCACAACACTACTCCTTCAGACTTCTCTGCTTGTACAATCAATAACATCAACAACACTTCCATCATCCTCTCTCTTTCAACCTCTAGCTTAGGTTTCCTTAATACTTCCTTAATTAGGTCAATACATCTTTTGCCGCTTAATCTCCTTCATAGATCTTAGGGTTAGGTTAGATTCATCGAATCCTTCCTACTTTATGTTCTTCGGCTATCCTTCTAGAAATATCTCAAATCTTTCAATAGATTTACAATAAAAAATTTTATAGTGCATTAAATGCTTTCATACAATCAATAAATAAAGTCAACATGTTTTACATTATCCAAGAATTCAACAATGTTAACTGGAAATATGAATTCTCCATCAAATATAAAATACTGATGCTTGGTCAATACTGTGTTCAACTCCTTGATCTTCACTAGAAAGCTCGGTCACCTCAAAAAATATTTCCTCAGCTAATATTGATGTTCGGTCAACACTAAATTTACTCAGCATATACTAGCTTGGTCAACACTAACATCACTCGGCGTAAACTAGATTTCTTCACTTTTGCTCGATTAAGCCTACTAGTTTAGTCTTCATTCATACTTAGCTAAACAATACATTATCTTATCATTGTGCCACATAATCAAGTACTCATTCAAGTATCAAGATAACTCAACCTTTCCTGAGGTGCTATTGTTACCAACCTTGCCTTTCCCCTTAGCAAAAATCAAATAGATATAGTACTTTCTTAAATAGCAATAGTCTTACCAATTAAGGTTTGACATCAATGACAATACAAAAATTGCTTCAATTGCAGTTTCCAACAATCTCCCTCTTTGGCATTGATGGCAACACCATATGAATATCACATGAATTACCAACCAATCCAAAACTTATCTATCCATCAGAATATTTATAATATCCTTAGCTTCATTCTGATATAGAATCAATTAGCCATGCTTGTATGACCGTCCATCGAATCTCTCCCTCTTACTTGATCTTCCATGAAAATTTCATTCTATGTATTCATTTGTGATCATCTCCTCTTTGACAAAAATTCCAAAGCAACAACTAAAACATACATCTTGTAGATGTAGATATCATCTTTTCAGTTCAGTAACAATATTTCTCCCTCTGGCATCTTTGCTTATGATTGATTCTTGGCTTTGCTATACTTTTCAAAACTCTAGGTAGCTCCTAAAGTGTGACATGTCTTTGCATCAACTTGTTAGATACTCTTTGCATCACATTTGATGCATTGCTCCTAGCTTGACTAGGGAGCCTCAGTTAGGGGAAGGACCCCTAAGTAACCTCTCAAATATTCATGAGCTTCTTTAGGTAAAGCCTTAGTGAATATGTCTGCTAGTTGTTCCTTTGTATTCACATATTCCACATGGACCTCTTTATCTTGTACCAGTTCTCTCAAGTAATGATACTTAATTGCAATGTGTTTGGTCTTTGTGTGCATCAATGGATTCTTAGAGATGTTGATAGCACTTGTGTTGTCATAGAAAATGGCAACTGGTTCAGTGATTTCTTCTTTCATGCCTACCAACAATTGCTTTATCCATATCAAATTTGAACAATTCACAGCTGCAGCCACATACTCAGCTTCAGTAGTAGATTGGGAAATGCAATTTTGTTTCTTTCTTGTCTAGGAAATTAATCTTTGTCCAAGAAACAAATCTCCACCACTAGTACTCTTTCTGTCATCCACATTTCCTTCCCAATCAACATCAGTATACACTCTCAATTCAAACTTTTCATGCTTCTTGTAGTACAATCCATAGTCAGCAGTCCCATTCAAATATCTCATTATTCTTTTGACAACCATCATGTGAGTTTCTTTAGGATTGGCAGAGAATCTTTCCACAATCCCAATAGCTAAAGCAATATCTAGTCTGTTGTGTACAACATATTGTAGCTTTCCAATCATAGATCTATACAAAGTCTAGTTTACTTCTACAGCATCATCATTTTTAGACAACTTTTGTCCAGTAGCCATGGGAGTACTTACTAGCCTTGAATCTTCCATACCAAAGGTTTTTAGTATCTCATGAACATATTTAGACTGGGTGATGAAAATTCCTTTCTCCATCTAATATACTTGTAAACCAACAAAAAATTTGATCTCCCCAAACATACTCATTTCAAATTCAGTTTGCATTTCATTTGAAAATTTATTACACAAAGCATCTTGTCCACCAAATATAATATCATCTACAAAGATCTTAGCTAACAAGATTCCTTTACCTTCTGCATCTTTCATGTACAGATGTCATTTGTCCTTGAGAATCCAAACTATATTAGGTAGTTGTGCAGTCTCTCATACCATGCTCTGGGAGCTTTCTTTTGTCCATACATTGCTTTGTTCAATTTGCAAACCATGTGTCTTTTGTTTGGATCAACAAATCCTTCTAGCTGTTCAATATACACTTATTCTTCTAATATACCATTTAAAAATGTAGACTTAACATCCATTTGGTATACCTTGAAATCTTTATAGGTAGCATATGCAAGCAGAGTTCTTACTCCTTCCAATCTAGCTACAGGGGAAAATGTCTCCCCATAATATATTCCTTCTTCTTGTGCGTAGCCTTTGCATACCAACCTAACTTTATTTCTTGTGATTTGACCATGCTCATTCAGCTTATTTAAGAATACCCACTTTGTCCCAATGACATTCTTATTTTCTAGTCTTGGCACTAGAGTCCAGGTATCATTCTTCTCTATCTGGTCTATCTCTCATTCATTGCTTCTATCCAGTCTTCATTTTCTAATGCCTCCTTTGTTGTCTTAGGCTCGAATTCACATAGTAAACATGTTGGATCTCTTGTCTTGCTTTTGGTTAGAATTCCAGTATCTTTGTCTCCAATAATTTGTTCAGGCTTGTGATGTCTCCTTACATATTGTGCTAGAACAGGTTCTGCTCTCCTTTCATTTTTCTCTTCAGGTTCACCAACAAGATTGTCAGATTTAGCTTCTGAATGCTCGACAAACTCTCCTTGATACTTGACAGCTTCTTCCTATCTCTTGACACTTTCTTCTTCTCTCTCGACATTGTTTTCCTAATGCTCGACATTGCTTACTCGAGACTCAGCATCAGGTGCAAGTCTGTCACTTGCATCTCCTTCCTCTATATACACAAAAGATCTGTAATCTTCTAGTTCTCTTTTACTGTCAGCTTCATTTTTCTCTGCATACTCATCAACTTTGACATTCACACTTTCCACAATTTTGTTAGTGTTAGAGTTCAAACACTTATATAAGCTTTACTTTTTGTGGAATAGCCTAGGAATATACCCTCATCACTTTTAGCATCAAATTTTCCATTCCTATTGTCCTTTAGTATGTAGCATTTACTTCCAAAAATTCTAAAGTACTTTACATTAGGTGCATACCCATGCCATAACTCATAAGGTGTCAGATTTGTACCTTTTTTGATCTGTACTCAGTTAAGAGTATAAACCATTGTACTTATAACTTCTTTCCAATACTTTTGTGCAACATTCTTTTCAATCATTATTGTCCTTGCACAATCCAAGATAGATATGTTCCTTCTCTCTGCTATACCATTTTGTGGAGGAGTTCTAGGTGTAGACATCTGTCTTTTGATCCCTCTATCATTGCAAAATAGATTAAATTCATTGGATATAAATTCTCCACCTTGGTCAGATCTCAGACACTTCAAATTCTTGCCTGTCTCCTTTTCAACCTTAGCCAAATACCACTTAAAAAATTGAAAAGCGTCAGATTTTTCCTTTAAGAACATTACATGCATCATTCTGGTATAATCATCAACAAACAGGATAAAATATCTAGCACCACAATAGCTTTGTACACCCATCGGTCAACAAAGCTTAGTATGAACCAAATCTAAGGTATTCTCAGAAGTAAAAGTTTTTCTCTTGAAACTAGACTTTGTCATCTTACCCAACTGACATTCTTTGCACATTACATTCTCAAGTTTCTTCAATCTAGGTAGACCTCTCACTTTCTTTTTCTTACTAATTTCTACTAGATTATCAAAGTTAACATGACATAGTCGCTTATGCCATAACCAAATATCATAAAGTTGTGCAATCATACATGTTTCTTCAGATAGGTGTAGATAGAACAAATTACCTCTTGTCTATTCTCCACTTCCAATCAGTTCACCAGTGGCATCAAATATTTTTGCCTTTCTATGATGAAATTCCACTTGGTAGCTAGTGCTATTAAGCTATACAACACTCAATAGATTATAGTTAAGACCCTCAACCCAATAAGCATTTTCACAAGTGATCTTATCAGTCACCTTAATCAGTCCTTTTCCTCTAATAGGACATGGTGCATCATTACCAAATTTCACACTCCTACCTTTATAATGATCTAAGGTATCAAACTTACTATTGTCACCAGTCATGTGATGTGAACAACCACTATCAATAATCCATTTATCATTTTTGTTCACATAAGATATCAATGCAGTTTTCTCATCCTCATCAGATTCATCTTTCATTGCAACATAGACAACCTCAATTTCAAAATCATCACTATCAGTGTCAGTCTCTTCCTTGGCAATATAGCAGGATTTATTACCTTTTCCTTTGTAGTCCTATCTTTGGTAACCTCTACCTTCTCTTTTGTCTTTATGCTTGTTGTCTCTTTCTTCATCCTTATCATCCCTATGAGGACATCTAGCAGCTATATGACCAACTTTATTACATGAAAAACAAATAATAGGGAGTTTACCTTTGTACTTTCCTTTTCCCCTTTTCAGTCTTCTAGCCATAAGAGCTTTTAGATCCTCAAGTTCTTCATCAGATGTGTCATTGTCACTTTCACTTTCACTGATGTATCTTTCTTTTTCCTTCTTTGAATTACTCAGAACCATTTGTGACTTGAAAGCGGGTTCAACATTACCAACAGTGAAGTTATCATAGTTAGAAAGCTCAAAAGTAGTAAGCTTATCAACCAAACTTTCCAAAGTAAGAGCATTGTTAGGGTTACATCTAGATTCCTGAATTGCAAAATTTTTGATGGCATAGATAGGATGCAAAGTTCTCAGTACTTTTCCAATTATAGTTTCATCATCAATAGTTCCATTTGCTCCTCTAATAGCATTTACAACTTATTTTATTCTACCACAATATTGTGCAATATTCTCACCTTCTTGCATTCTCATTTCATCAAATTTACCTCTTAGGCTCTAGACTTTTGCTCTCAATACATTTATGTCACCGCCATAGATGTTTGCAAAGGTGTCCCACATTTTCTTTGCATTACTATAGTCTTTAATGTCTTCAAATTCTAGATAATTTAGGGCAGATGCAATCTCCAACATTGCTTGGTTGTGCTCTTGTTTAGCTTTCATTTCCTCAGTAGTCAAAGGTGCAACAGGTGTGACATAATCATGCTCAACATAATACTTTGTAGAATCACCAATATCATCCAGATGCAGCTTCATCAAGGCTTTCCATACAGGGAAGTTCTCCTTATTCAGCTTTGGTACCTCTTTCTTATACATCCCGATCATTTGCTTCAAGTATCTTCAAACTTGTTCTCTGTAAGCACTAACAACTTTGATACCAATTATTAATATGATATAGAACAAAGAAGAGGGGGGGTGAATCAGTTGTTCTTAGGTCCGTATGTATAAAAAAAAACTTTAAAACTCTTCAACAAATCATATATAATAACCAACAGCTACTTGGTCATTACTGATTGTATAATAGAAACATATAACAGTGCAGTCCACTTATCCAATAGTATCTAACTTGTAAAACATAGAAATGTTCAAACCAAAACATTCACACAAGTATCAGCACCAAGACTTATAGTGGAAACCCAATTTGGGAAAAACCACTTTGTAACATGTTACTATTATGTTCACTCTTCTGAAGTGAGCTCGGTGAAAAGCCAACCCTATCAAAGGTTATAAACACACTGTCAGGTGTGGCCTGGTTAAAGGATTTAAACCACTTTATTAAAAGTGTACCTTGTTATAGGACTTACATTCACTCCATTAGAATGCAACCTTATTCAAAGGATTTATAAAAATGATTGTTAGGTCAACCTCTGTTAAAAGAATTTTGACTGATACAATGGTTAGAAAGTAGCACTAGTATTGATCTGAAAAATATACAACTCACTTTGCAAATATCAAATCTAATTCCGTACACATATGCTAGCTTACTAATTGTGAACCTTTACCATCTCCATCACTGATCTACTCAGAACTCTCTTCAAGCAATTACAACACTTCTCCTTTAGCCTTCTTTGCTTGTATAGTCAATAACATCAACAACACTTCCAGCATCCTCTCTCTTTCAACCTCTAGCTTAGGTTCCCTTAATAATTCCTCAATTAGGTCAATACATCTTTTTCTACTTAATCTCCTTCGTAGATCTTAGCATTAGGTTAGATTCATCAAATCCTTCCTACTTTATGTTCTTCGGCTATCCTTCTAGAAATATCTCAAATCTCTGAATAGATTTACAATAAAACATTTTACAGTGCATTAAATGCTTTTGTACGATCAATAAATAAAGTCAACATGTTTTACATTATCCAAGAATTCAACGATGTCGGATGGAAATCTGAATTCTCCCTCAAATGTAAAATACTGACGCTCCATCAATACTGTGTTCAACTCCTTGGTCTTCAATAGAAAACTCGATCACCTCAAAAACTATTTCCTCGGCTAATACTGATGTTTGGTCAACACTGAATTTACTTGACATATACTAGCTCGGTCGACACTAACATCACTCGGCTTAAAATAGATTTATTCACTTTTTCTCAGTTATGTGTGTGTGAATTTTGTACCTAGCTGTAGACACAACACTTTAGTAAAACATTAGAGGTTAGCAAAAACCAAAATATGCAAGTAATTGAAACTAAACTAACTAGGCAATTTACTGCCTTCTAGTAGGTGTGAGTATGTATTCTCAAATTGGACCAAGATCAGTGACCTTGATGACACCTAAATGAAGGATTTGAATGCAAAATCTAGATATGAGTTGGATGCAAATTAATCTATATTTTTGGTTTTTCTATGCAATTATGATGAAAAATGATATGAAATCTAAACTAGAATGAAAAACTGATATGCAATTATTCTAAGAATTGATATGAAAAAAAAATTGATCTCACAAACGTGGTTGATTCACAAGATTCTTTAGATACCAATTCGCCAACGTAAGTTTGCAAAGCTTGAGATGATTTGTGAAGAGCTGAGCCTTGTTTTTATAGAATCTTGTGACATTTGGATGAAAAATGATATGAAATCTAAACTAGAATGAAAAACTAATATGCAATGATTCTAAGAATTGATATGAAAACAAAATTGATCTCACAAACATGGTTGATTTGCAAGATTCTTCAAATACCAATTCACCAGCGTAAGTTTGTAAAGCTTGAGATGATTGGATCCGAGCAAAGCTTTGTCTAGAATAGCTCTATGAGCCAGAGATATTTGAAGCAACTCAAACATGGATATTTTTGCATTAGTGTGTTGGAGTTGTTGAACAATGCTATAAGATGTTGGCCTCGTATCTTTAGGATTGGAAGATTTAGAAGCAACCTTCTGTTTGGAAGCGGAAGAAAGATTGAAGGGCATCTTAGGGACATTTGATGAATTTGGGATTTGTCCATTCAGATGTGCTTGAGCTTGTGATTGAGTAACTGTGTTAGCTGAAGGATGATCTCTATCTCTTTGCACAATTATGATGACATTGCAATGCTCAGAGAGACAAGGTTCAACCATATTGATAACAACATTGTTTCCAAGGTAAGCATAATTGACCTTTGCCCTCATATTAGGTTGAGAAGATGAAACTTCTTGACCATGTTTCAGAAATGGTTCTGTGAATGCTGTATGATCATTATTTCTCTTATGATTGTCAATCATGATGTCTCCCTTATCAATCAGATCTTGAATAGGATGTTTCAAGCTTAAGCAGTTATTAGTTTTGTGACCTTTACCCCGATGGAAATCATAGAATTCATTCTCTCTCCACCACTTCGGTTTAGGGTCAGGATCATATTGTCAGATCTCAGGCAAAGAGATGATGTTATTAGCTAGTAGAGTTCTCATAGATGATTCCAAAGATTCTCCAAGAGGATTAAACTTTCATTTATTATCAGTGGACCAAGATTTGTATTCTGGCTTCTTTTGAGATGGTTCAGACACCTTTTGTTAGGAAGCTTTGATGGCTTGGGTACCAATGGTTAGATTGAAAGCTGGTGCCTTTGATGGGGCACAGATAGTATCAACAATGCCATCTATGATGGTGCCTTTATTCTTGTTCCAGTTTTTGTTCTTGTCTTTAGAACTGGATCATGATTCATACTTGTCTTTTTGAAGTGTGATGTCTCCTTTTTTCACAAGTACTTTTTCAATTTTGATCTCATTGTCTACCATCTTAACAAAAGATGTATGATCTTGCATTTGTAAAGGGTAGTTGATCTCTGGGACAAGATTATTGATGAAGATTTCCAATTTCTCAGTTTCTGGAATAGGCCTAGCATATAGAGAGAATTTCTTCCTCCATCTCTTGAGAAATGTCAAGAATGGTTCTTGTAGATATTGTTTGAGATTGTAGTTGTCGATCATGGTGACCAGATGTTGGATATTATAGGAGTATTTTTGATAGAACAATTTGATCAACTCCTCAAAATTTTTGATAGTGGAAGGAAATCTAGAGAACCAATGAATGGTTGCTCCCCCTAGAGATTGAGGAAATAGACACATCAGATAGGTTGGTTTGTGCATGAACTCCATAGATTGTGCATAGAATTCCCTAACATGGTCTTGAGGATCAGAGTGTCCATCATACTTATCATATTTAGGCATCTCCACTCTTTTTGGGAATGGTGGCATGTACAAGTCTTTGTCAAATGGAAAAGGACATAGGGCCTCCATGGAGAACTCCTCGGGTTACTTTTCTTTCTCAAGTTTATTAAGTTTGACTTGCATGGCATGCATCTGTTTCATCATAGCTGTGAGTGGAGTTTCTTCCTCATGCATAATGATATCTTCAACATTAAAGTTGGGAGGAATTTTAGCTCCTTGATGAGCTAATTGAAAAAAGTATGCTTCTCTATCTTCTTTCAAGATATGTTTCATCATTCTTTTGAAGTTATCATCATTTTGATACCGAGCAATTTCAGAAGGTGTAGGTTCCTGATCTGCGCCATGTTGAGATTGATCTCTTTGAGAGCCATGATTTGTCCCTGCTTGAGACATGGTAGGAGTTTTAGGACTCCCTGGGATAGATCGAGGAGGAGTTTTTTGATTACCTCTATGAGTTGATGGTGGAGGAATGTAACTAGTTTTTAATCAAAAGTTTCCAAGACCATCATCTTCATAAAGACTAGAATTGTAGAGTTGTTCAAGAGTTGGACCTTGGATATGAGTCAAAGGTAAGGTATGAGATGTTTCTCCTGATTTCTTGTGTGAGAAAGCTCTAGTTTCCACCATTAACCTTTGGTGAAGCAAAAGAATAAGATGGAGACAACCGAAGAATGAATTGAATCAAGAAGATCAGATGATGCAACCTTGTCAAGGTTTAATTGATTAAAGCTTAGCTTGGACTTAGGTGAAGGATACTATGCCCTAGATGTATGGGTAGATGCCCAAAAGATAGCGGACACAAGTTCACAACACTTAGCCATTTTGAAGATTGATTAAAGATTGATAGTTATGACAAGGTTTTGACACAAGATGAAAAAGACTCAAATCTATTAAACAAAAGGCTAAATCGGATTCAAAAGGCTACTTTAGGAAAATGATTGGATTCTCAGTAGTTGTTGCTCTATTCCTGACATAGTGATTTGTTCGACAAATTCTAGAAATAGGCTGAAAAAGCTGGGTATCTAGCAATTCTGACAACTTTCTAGCAATTTTTCAAAATTTCTCAAATGACTTTCTGTAGGCTCATATGACAGTGGGTATAGCATGAAATGATAGCTAGTAAACTCGTATGACTTTTGCAAAACTCACACAACAATTGATAGCAGGGTTTGACTTTTCTTGAATTGACTGGTAGAAAGACTTGTACGACACTATACCTAACACCGTACGACACTTGGGTAGTTCTGAAATGACAATTGGAAAAACTCATATGACTTTCTGACTTTGTGGGAACAAATTTTGACTCCAGAAAGGAATTTCACTTCAAATTTTGCAAATTTAGGGTTTTCAGTTTTTGATTGTTTGCAAATTGTACTGTCTAGATTTGAAGATTATACCAGATTCATTCATTTTCAGTAACCAAGTAGATAAACAAGCATGTAGAACATCAAGCAAGTGATTTCAAGCACGTCTGAAAATAATGAACAAGGGAAAAAGCAACCTTGCGCATGAACAATCAAGTGACTAAATTGTGCTAATCCCTAGGAGAGCTAATTGTGTATGTTCTAAAAAGTTTTGCAATAACGCACATATTCCTAAAAATGAAAATTTGGCCTCACTAGGGTTTTTAGTAATGGTCTGACTCTGCAAATTTTATGATCCAAGAGGGCAAACTCCAATCCAGGCACATCGAGGTTTTGACACAGTTTGAGAAATTAAAATCAGGAGCTGCCAAGGAGATCTAACAGCCCAACAAGAGACCACACTTGTGGAGATTTCTTCCACAAGGACATTTATATAGTGATTGTCACTACCATGGAAAAAATGGCTATTACCGCTTGAGGTTTCATCAACATGGTTGACCCAATTAAGGGAATGTCCACTATGGTTAACTCTCTCTAAAGGTGACTCACAAAAGATACCACATGGAGACTGGTTCTAGATTCAAGGATCTGAGTTTTTGATACTACCCCAAAAAGGGACTAGAGCATAGTCCTCTAGCCTTTTCACTTTTAACCAAGACAAGGTAGACAGATAAATCCGACATGCTAAGACTAAGATTATCTCACAAAGATCTATGATGTCAACCGCTCATGATCTATTAACCTCTCCGGAGAGAGAATGTATCAATCAAAAGTTGAAGACATGCAAATCTAGTAGAATGTGAGACTTTCTCAGTATCCTCCCTACCTACAAGGGTTCCTTCATTGAGAAGAGTTTCACTGGAAACCCATTCTCTCAAGAACCACAAATAGTGTTCATAGGGCCTATTTACTATGTGTAACAAAGATGCTGAAAAGCAAATCTATGTTCATTTTTTAGAGCCCAAAATGAAATTTGTGATATGAAAGCAATAAAAGGTCACACAAGCTAGACACGTGAGATTTTCATTTTAGCCCAAATTGAAATGTTATTAGCTGAGAAAATTACCTGAATTCCTCACAATGTGCTTAGTAGATTTTTACCTATTTTTAGCAACTCTTATGCTTTTCCCAATCAAAATCAGCAGGAATCAATCAAAAACAACAAATTTCAATTGTTAATGTTAGCTGTCAGTCCAAATCTGGAAATCAAATCTAGCAAATAGTTTGAAAAAGTGAAACAACAATTGAAACCTGGCACCAAAACTCATATGACAATGGGTTACCTTCCAGATGACAATCTGGAAACTCGTACGACACTAGGTGTCTGATCATATGACAGTTGAGCTTCCAAATGAAAATGGGTTTCTGCTGGTACAATCCTTGATCAAATCAACTATTGTACAACAATGGGTACATTTTGGTATGAGTTTCTGACAAAAATCATACAAAAATTGTATGGACATAAATTAAAAATTGTAGCTTGGAATAGAAAATGACAAGAAGATGATAGAAATTGATAGAAATTGAATGGAAACCCGTTTCAAGGCCCCATGGTGGGTGCCAGAAATGTGTGTGTGAATTTTGTACCTAGCTGTAGACATAACACTTCAGTAAAATATTAGAGGTTAGCAAAAATCAAAATCGTGCAATGAAATGGAAACTAATCTAACCAGGCAATTTACTGCCTTCTAGTAGATGCGAGTATGTATTCTCAGATTAGACCGAGATCAGTGACCTTGATGACACCTAAACGAAGGATTTGAATGTAGAATCTAGAAAGGAGATGAATGCAAATTAATCTATTTTTTTATATTTTCTAGTAATAAGATGAAAAATGATATGAAATCTAAACTAGAATGAAAAACTAATATGCAATGATTCTAAGAATTGATATGAAAACAAAATTGATCTCACAAACGTGGTTGATTCACAAGATTCTTTAGATACCAATTTGCCAGCGTAAGTTTGCAAATTCTGAGATGATTTGTGAAGAGCTGAGCCTTGTTTTTATAGAAATCTAGGGCTTTGGAGGTGCATGGGAAAAGCCATAAATGACTCTTGATAAACTTAGGTTGATTTTTGAGTTATCGAAAATAAAAGATATTTAATTCATAAAAATCATGCAAAAGCAAGGCCTTTAACTCAAAATAGAGTTTAGATCAAATTTCAACTCATCATCAGTTGTTGAGTTTTAATTTTAAAATTGATTGTTAATTTCTAGTTGCCTGCTTTTCTAATTGTGCATGATTTAGTTATAAATTAATTTAAAAATAAAGTGATTTATTCTCAACTTAAATGATTTTGAAAACTAAAACAATTGATTTATGGGTTAATCAATTATTAAAATCAAACTTTTATTCAAAAATATGAATTATTAAAATCAAACTTTTATTCAAAAATAATATCATTAAATGTGACAACTTGCTTTAATTAATTAAATAAGAATTTAATCAATTAATGATAGGAATTTTGAATTATTGTCAAATTTAAATAATAATAATTAGGAATAAATAAGAGTAAATTCAATTTAACAATTAAGTGGCAGAATTAAATCTAATTAATTAAATATTCAGAATATTCAATTAATCAAACTTTAGGATAAATAAGATTTATCACCAAATAATCATTAAATTAAAAATAATTAAGATAATTAGGAATATTGCTAAAAATATTCCCCGATGCAGATTTTAAGATAATCAATTAGGATTCGATAATGTTCAGATGTGCCTTAAGTTAGGACTTCGATGTCAATTTCATTCGATTTGAAGATGTAGGAGGTTAATGAACCTATAGCCCATTTTTGGGGTATTATAGGTTAAGCCTACTAGTTTATTCTTCATTCATACTTAGATAAACAATACATTATCTTATCATTGTGCCACATAATCAAGTACTCATTGAAGTATCAAGATAACTCAACCTTTCCTTAGGTGCTATTATTACCAACCTTGCCTTTCCCCTTAGCAACAATGAAATGGATACAGTACTTTCTTAAATAGCAACAGTCTTACTAGTTAAGGTTTGACATCAATGACAATACAACAATTGCTTCAATTGCAGTTTCCAACAGATTTAGTTAATAAGATCTATGATTAGGAAAATTCAAGATGACGATCTATGGTATAGATCTAAGCATAAAAAAGAGAAGGTACAAGTTCCAAGAAAGTTCAAGTTCTAAGGTGATGATAAAACATTTTATCGAGATCTAAATTTATTAAATTAGTTTGTGAGGATAATTGGATGACTGAGATTAATCAAAGGAAAATGTAATAAAGGAGATTAAGATGCAAAAAAAAAATCTATATAAAGGATGAAATTGTATGAACAAAATGTTGGCAAGTTTAAGGGTTGATGAGTCATCGAATGATACAGTAAAGAAGGAAAAGGTTGACTTCTGAGTCAAAAAGATGAGATTGATGAAGTGTTGAAGCTAGTTGAAAGTGAAAGATTGAAGCGAAGACAAAGAGTGCACAAGGGATATGATTATGCAAAAGATAGTTGTAGATTACAAGTCAATTTATATGTTGTTACTTATTAACATTTGTATCAAAAAAATATCTTAACTGAGTGGACCTAACAGTCTTATTGTAAATCCTTACAAGAGGTAACATTCTCAAACAGTGTTTGAAGACCTATAACCATACCACTCCTAACAGGGTGAAGATCCTAATAAATCTAAGGCAAATTGCCTAATAGGCTCACATTTAACAATGTGTATTGTAATCTTTAACCAGATTGAATTTTAACCGAGCATACTTCAAAAGAGTATTTCTTTGGTGGGTGACAATTTCCACAATGGTTTTTCCTAAATTGGGTTTCCATGTTAAATACTAGTGTTATATGTGTTGAATGTTTACTATGAATGGTATTGCTGATTGATAAAGTTAATTTACTATTTTTGGTTATTATTGAAGTGAGTTTGACCGAGTTGAAGCAGAGAAAGTTTTTAAGGTACAAAGAATCAAGGATTACTAGTTCACCCCCCTCTCTATAATCCAACAAATTCATCTTCTTCTCCTTCTCCTCTCTTTATATGTTGTACTCCTGATCATGCTATTTTATGATATATATAACTTGAGGATTCATGTTTATGCATCATAATCATGTTATCATGTTAAATGGACCCTCACTCTGAAGGGAATGTAATAATAAAATAATGAGATGGACTACAAGTAGCTTACATGCACTAATGTGTTAGATAGAGAAGACACTGAGAGGAGGGTGAATCAGTGTAAACAAGAAATGAACTAATTTAACCAATAAATTGATTATGATTTTAAACAACTTCCATACACCCAACATGTGCATGTGTAACTATGCAATATAAGTAAAAAAAACTAAGCATCCACAAAGCATAACACATAACAACACAATTTTTATTTTGGAAACCCTTGTTCGAGGGTAAAAACCACAATGAGGATGGTGCCCATGAATCTCTTCAATTGTAGTATAAAGATTTTCCCTGTTAGGAGATTACAATACCCAGTTAGGGGTTTACACGGTTAGAAGCGACTAGTACCTTGTTAGAAGTACCAAAATATTTGCTAAGGTCTACCTCGCTAGAAGATTTAAAACTCCAATTAATAAGTCACCCTGTTAAAGGATTTAAC
The DNA here is from genome assembly GCA_027943335.1 of Chamaecyparis obtusa. Taxonomy (NCBI): domain Eukaryota; kingdom Viridiplantae; phylum Streptophyta; class Pinopsida; order Cupressales; family Cupressaceae; genus Chamaecyparis; species Chamaecyparis obtusa. Next base: position 1,190,672 of record BSBK01000188.1, on the reverse strand, counting down.
AATAAGACCTGTTAAAGTCCAACTTGTTAAAGGATTTAACTTGCTGCAACTATTAGGAATACAACAATAACTTGATCTATAAATGTAGCAACTCTTTTTCTCAATTAGATCTTTTGTAATCTATGAATGATGGCACATTGCACTGCCTCTGTCTTTGATCACAACACCCAATTTCATGATCACAACCCTAAATCAAATGATTTAGTCCACATGTTCATGATGTTCTTAAGTTGGCTAAGACTTAGAAAATATTTTACTAGTTGGCCCACCAAATTGACCACTCATAGAAAAATGTGCCTATCATGCCTAACATGTCGGCCCAAAATATATTGACATTTTAGCCCATAAATCAACCACCTTGATCATCTGAGCAATATGAATCAATCGGTAGCATAACTAGTTCACACTAAACACATCACCAAAATGCTAATTCACCCAAAACATCAAGTTAATGGTTGTGGTTGTAGAAATGTGCTTCTCTGACATTGGTTAATTTCCATGAACAATCACATCACCAAAAGTGTCCTCTAACTTGAGTTCTACTCAAAACATTATTTGATACTATCTTCATGTTCACCAGTCAAAAAACAACATAATTTGTCTTTTCCTATTCATCTTGTCAATCAGTAACATCAATTATAAAAGAGTTGATAGAGTTACCATCAATGAAAAACTCCAAAACATCAAACTCTACAATCAAACTCCATAATCCATCATAATGCTAACAATCTCCCCCTTTGGGATTGATGGCAAGATATAGTGAAAATTTCCATACATACACTACTCCTCCTTAGCTTTATTTTCACAGCACCGATCACTCCCCCTTTGATAGCAATGGAAAATGCACATAACAAAATGTCAAAAATAGAATTATCTTACTAATCATAGTATTTCAAAAACACTTTTAAATTTGTTTTGGCTGACTCCAAAGAATCTTTCCATGACTTTTGTAAGTTATATGTGGCTTGAATCTAACCATGTAGCATAGAAGTTGAGTCCTCCATAGATTCAAGTACACTCATATCTGGTGATTCAAGTAACACCTCTAAATCTCTAACACTTTTTTGCATAACATCTACTGAAGGTATCAAATAAGTGCAACTCCAACAATGTAGATATCATCTTATCTTGTTTGGCTTGTAAAGTCTTTAACTTATGATTTATAACCTTTACTTGTGATCCATAAGTGGTAATAGAATGTGAAATAGGATCAAAACTATCTTCTCTTTAGCTCCAAATCTTGTATAAACATAGAAAAATTTGAAACTTTGGTAAGTAACGTACTAATATCCTTCAAAGTTTCTTCCACTTGGTCCACATGAACTACGAGTTTCACTTTATCTATTACAATGGACTCCACTAATTTATCAGTTCTCTTCTTCTCATAATTCATCTAAGCTCTATTCTCAGCAGCTTCCTCCAAACTTGTAACTTCCTCAATGATAGTATTGATCAAAGTATCTAACTCCTCAATTGGTGTAGCATTAGGATCATAGTCAAATTTAGATACAAGATCTACAAGAAAGTCCCTAGTAGACAAAATTACTTATTATTTCTTATTTTCAGTTCTAAGCTTATCCCTTTTAGATTCTATCTTGAGTATTTTAGACATTCTCATTAATTCACTTGGACTCATCTTGGAAACACCAATAGGTCCTTGAATGACCTCAACACCCTCAACTCCAAGCTCTTTTACAAGTTCTTCCACAAGAGTGTATATTGACCTTCTTTCCTTCTTTTGACTTGAACTTGCACCTATATCCAATTTCCTTTTTACTGATTGCACAGCAACATCAACTTCTTGAACTTGAATTTTATTTGCAAGTTCACCATCAGTTATAACAACTGTAACAAATTCATCTTCCTTATATGTAACTATAGTAGTTACAAAAGGTACCTTAACCTCTTTTGTCTGATCCTTTTGAGTTTCAACTCTTCCTTGCACATCTTCTACTTCAACAATAGGAACTTGCTGAGGAATATTAGTTGGTACATCAGTGATAATTTCTTCAATTACTTGATTAGCAATAACAACCTCATCTATTTATACCTCTTCATTGATAGGTTCTTGAGCTTGATTTTCCTCCTCATCATCATCCATTGGTTCATCTTCAATCTCTAATTCCTTCTTCATGATGTCCAAAGTCTCTGCATAAACTACCTGAGATTCATGGATTAGTATTCAACACACTCTATGTTAGATTAATAAAGTGTTTTCTTATTAATTAAATCATGTTTGATTTAATTACTAAGTCACTTATTATCTCTTTCTACTTAAGCTAAAATTTAGGCATATAATAATTAATTTCTTTATTAATTATTATTGTACAACCTAGGTTTTGCCTCTTTAGGTTTTCAGATCTCCTTTTATAAGGATTGATTTCTTTTGTAATCTTAATTCAAAACATTCATTATTGAATTACAACTTTTGTTTTTTCACATCAAGAATGATTTCTCCTCTCTCATGGATCAATGTGTTCAGGCCTCCATAGCTTCTTGCTTCTTCTCTCTCTTTCTGTGACAAGTGTTTGCATGCAGGTGTTCTTAGGAGTTGTGGGTTTTTTACTCATCAATATTAATATGGTATCAGAGCTTCAAATATGTTTGCCCCTTTCTTCTTCTTGAGAAATTCAACTGTGTTCATCAAATCTACATTTTCATAGGGTTTTCTATCAGATCTAGGGATACCTCTTTTTTTGGTCATCTTGGCTTCAAACGAACCTCATGGTTGCATTCACAGCATCCAAGAACCCCCAGATCCATATAAAATTTGTCCAATTTGGACAAAGTTAGAATTTGTGGAAAATTTGTTTTTGCAACTAGCCTTGGCACAAATCTTGATGCACTTTGGGGCCCAAACGGGCCTCGTCATTGAGCTCATAGCACCCAAAAACCCCCTGATCCATATAAGGCATGTCCAATTCAAACGACGTTGCTTTTTGAGGTAATTTTTTTTTGCATGCCAAACTGTATAGCCTTGGAATGCAAATCGAGGTAGAATTCGTATGGCCATGGCCATTTTTGTTTTTGTTTGCATGTTAGATCAGTACAATTTTGTCTCACCATTTAGCACATAAATAAAGGCAAAAAAAATTTGGCATGCAAATCGAGGCAAACAACTGTATGGGCTGGCATAGATCCCGAGGTGCACATCCGATGTTTTAAAAAAATTCATCCTTGGATGGTGATAGCCATTTGGCCATCAAATTTAAGCCTGTTATTTGATGACATCAGCATGCATCATCATCATTTGCACCATTTTTGGGCCCTCCAGTGCAGCTGGTATTTTGCTCATAACGTGAGTATACGGTGTCAAAATCAAGCAAACGAGATATCGTCGAAAAGATAGTTCCGAGCTCTATCTAGATCTAGAGGTTTGAATTGTTTATTTTTCTTTTTTGATGGTTTTTGTACTGTTAAAGCCAAATGTTCTTTTTTTCACTCTGAGAGCTCTTTTTTGCGCATCTGGACTCTATTTTTGGCAAACGATATATCATTGGAAAGCTTGTTATGTAATATTTCCAGTGTTGTGTGTCTTTTTTCCAAATTCTTCTCCAAGTACATTTTATTCAGATTTTTGCATTTTTTCAATCTAGTGAATATCTTGGATGTTTCAGGTCTTGGGATCTCTTCCCTTTGAGGGATGTATCATCTTAGGTTATTCTTTTGTTTCACCAGCCTCCACTCTTCTTTGAGTAGTGTATAATTCAAAATTTTAGCATTTTTTTATACACGCACTAAGACAAAGTGTCACTCTATTGCATGTATGAGATTTTGCACATGTTCGTGCTCTATGTACTCTCACTCCATTATGAAGTACTAGGGGGGTTTGATGTTTTCCTTTGTTTTCCATCTACTTTTGTCATGTGAGTGTTCCTCCAATGATATTAACCTCAATTATCTTTATTTGTGTTTGTACTTTCTCTGCACCTTCGATGTTCCTAGTATCATGCAATTTATATTGGATGATCTTTTCAGTGTACCTATCATACTCCCTTGTCAACATTATGGGGGGGTTTCTATTGTTGGTTCTATTTCTTCCTTGGTTCAATGGTGTGAGCTATGTATTTAGTATTTGATTCTATGTACTAGGTGGATGCAGTGGCTGGGTACCTATTCATTCTAGTGAGATGAATCATTTATCATATGGACACTCTTTCTGTAGACTAGGATTTGAGCGTGCACCTAAACCTATTTTGAAGGCCAAAGACAAGCAAACGTCATAGCATATTATCAAATCAAATTTAATGGTTAACAAACTAAAATCAAAGCCACCTCAGTTTAAGCTTAAAACGGATGCGCCCATGCACCGTTTGATATGCTTAGATATAGAGGGATGTGGGTGTGCAAACTCAAGCACTTGGAGCATGCAAGATAAATGATTTGAGGATCAAGAAGACCCAAAATGACACAAAATAGGTATGAGGAACCTATTTTGCCTCAAAAGGCCTCAAGAACACACAAATATGCAAAGCTAAATAAATGAACTAAGATTAAAACAAGAAATGAATCTATGTTAATCCATTTAAGCTAATTTAGATGTGATTTAAGCTTGAAAATGATCTAAAATGATGAGTTTATGCTTATGCTAGAATGAAAATGACATTATAACTTTGCTATTGAGTTTGAGAGTTGAGAGATGATTTGCCTTAGGAAGTGAGGGTATTTATAGGATTTCTAAGGCTTGGGGTGGGAGGAATGAATGGCCAGGATTGAAATCCTTAAGAGAGGCCAAGATTCACTCAAAGGGAAGCACATGGATTGTGCTAGTTCTCAGCCAATCAGGAGGTGACACATGTCACAAGGTGAGTGGATGAAGGGAAGGGCAAAGAGGAGTCAACAAAGGGGGCTCCAAGCTCATAACTCCCCAAATAAATGCTTGTAAGAGCAATGAATGGGCTTTAAGAGGCTTTGAAGACTTTGGGGAAGCAATAAATGCTTTGTGGTTGAGATATTTGGAAGGAAAGACTTTGCCTTGGTTTAGGAAAGTCTTAAGCTTGGTTAGGATTGCACAAAGGTTTAAGGGTAGGATTAGGATTAGATTAGGACAAAGAAAAGGATTAGGATGGGTGAAGAGGGTGGATTTGAGAAGATTCTAGAAGAGTCTAGATTTCTCCTTAGTTTCATGGAATAAAAGTTATTCATTCCAAAAGGCTTAAGTTTTAGGAATATTTATTAAAATATTTTCAATAAATATGGAAATTAAATATTTAACCTTAATTAAATATTTAACCTTGGGATTAGGGTTAGAAAAGATGGGATTAGCCTTTTAATCGAAATTAAGAAGGGATTAGAAGATTTTGGAAGAGGTTAGTGGTCTTAAGGAAATTGGCCAAGTTTGGGATAAAAAATAAATTAATAATAAATTAATTTATTTTTGAAGGTTTTGGTCAATTTATTAATTAAATAATTAATAAATTAGGGATAATGTCTAAATGACATTTTTAGGCTAGATTCATTAATTAAAGATTTTTAATTAAGAGAGAGGGATTTAATGGCATAAAAATAAATTAATTAATTAAATAAATAATTAATTAATAAATGATGATGTCATCAAGGATTTTCAGAAAACAAAAATAATTTATTTTCTGAAGGATTTTTCGGTGTCTACATTTTGCCCCTCTTTGATGCAATGCCGCAAGTGGCATGGCGTCAAAGACAAGAAAACAAGATGCCGAGGCTAGAATCAGAAGAAGAGGGTATGACGCCTGGGTGGACTAGAAGAAAGAGGAACATGCCCCGGTGAGACAAAATCATGGAAGATGCACCCAGTGGGACAAGGAGAAAGAGGGATTATGCCCTGGGACAGAGTGTGCCCGGCGGGACGAGGAAGGAAAGGCCTAGGAAGAAAGGGGAGATAGATAACCTCACTTCTAAGAACAAATATGGATGATATGCAAGATGAGATGGAAATGCAAGATGCAAGATGCAGCTATATGCAAAGATGCAAGATTAATCTATATGATAAATGCAAGGGACCAGATAGCTCCAAGTGCAAACGGGAGTGCACAACCTAGATTTAATATAGCAATGCTAGAGACCTGCCAAGGATACTGGGATCACGAGGCCTTGTCACCAGTGTTGCAGAGGACTGACAAGGACTGACGCTAAACAAACACACAGGGTTGCCCCAACATCACACATGAAGCACAGAGGTGACATGGCGAAACCGATGCTGAAGGAACCACAAACACACAACTGACTCATAGGCAGAAGCGAAAGATCAAAAGACCTTGCCCCAGATTATCCGCACACGCAGCACACCGTGATATAATGAATCGTGGTGACCCTGGTGGGATAATGAGAAGCCAAAAAGATTAACAAGACCCAAAGGACAAAAATCCAAGATCAAAATGATAACTCCAAAAAGACATCCTTTGCCAAGGAGAGAGATTAGGTTTGATTGATGGTGGGAAGATTGGTCGGACAGGAGGAACGATATATCCTCAAGGACCAGGATGGAAGATTAGGTCAGACAGGAGGAACGATATATCCTCAAGGACCCATGGGTTGGTGAGAGAATAAGTGTAGTTGTTCGCTGGCAAAAGCTGAAGTTCAAGGAATAATCAGGATGAGCAAGGATAAGTCGACAATTGATGTTGCTGAAGCACAAGGCCCGAGTGGGACTTCAAATTTTCTGAGGCTGGGGATGGGACAAGATATTTGATCAAATGCTGCTGCAGGACGGACAAAGGCTAAGACAAAGGATGGGTCCTAAAGACACAAATGTACAAATGAGCTTAGGTGGAGACACGACTGACACTATGGTACAAGACTCAAGAATAGGATATACAAAGAACCTGGGGATGAAGCTGACAACTTCAAAGATATGCAAGATGGTGCCCCAGCTAGGTTGGAAGGCCAAGACGGACTGGTGATGGATGATGTGTCCTAAAATGACACGGATTTGGGAAGAACATATCCCAATGATGATGATTGGATCGAGATCAAGGCTTGCTACAAGACGAAGGATGTGATTTGATTGGTTGGCTTGATCTTGGGTGTTGGCTAGCTAGAAGATATGGATAGGTTGGGAAGATTGCTAGCAAGGTGTGGATAGGGATGAATGGCATTGGATTGCAAAGAGGTTGGCCTATAGCTAGATACCAATGACAAGAGAAGATACTAGGTGTTGGAAAAGATGGAGGAAAATGCTGAGGATGGGGAGGATGGAACTGCTAGAAGATTTGGATGGAGGAAGATTCAGGGAGATTGGATGGTGGAACTGCTAGAGGATTTTGAAGATGGAAAAGCTGCTTGGAGGATGAAAAGCTGGTGGAAGATTACCAAGTGTCAACAAAATGAGCTGCTGTTTTCCCAATGGAGGATCAGTGATAGGATTGCGTCAACCTAAGATAGACTGATGATCTTCGGTCAACTGGATTCTTGTCAATACAAGCCAATCTCTTGCTCGAGATGATAAGGCTATGCAAGGACAAGGTTTGATTTCTTTAAGACAACACGTTGTGCCAAAAAGAGGATGATTTCTGATTTATGATAAGAGATGGAAACAACTCAAAGGGCTGGAACATGATAATGCTTGTGGATTTGGAGCTCTGGATTTTGGTGCAAAAGATGGTGAATTTTCTTTCTGCTGTGGATGGTGGATGTTGGATTCTGATAAAGGATATGGGACACTGAGTTGGTTTGCTGGTGGATCAAGATAGAGGATGCTGGAGGAACTGCTGATGGATTAAGATAGAGGAGTGCTGGAAGAACTGCTGATGGATTAAGATAGAGGAGTGCTGGAAGGATTGGATGGTGGATTAAGATAGAGGAGTGCTGGAAGGATTGGATGGTGGTTGGTTTGGATTTGGATAGAGAAATTGCTGAGGATTTTGGGAGATGGAAGATTCGGATTTGGATAGCCTCCAAGGAATACGTCACCAAGGAAGAGGATGCCCCCTGTTTAAGATAGTTCATGTGTTTTAAAGGCATGGTGTATATGCTTGGACAGAAGATATGCCAACAAGAGGATGAGGAAGGATGGAAGCCAGGATGAAAGGATTGGATAGAGGATATGTAGCTGAAAGGTGCAATGGATGCCAAGGAGGTGCCCAAAAGCATGTACATCTGATAGTCTCTATTTTTGTCATCAAGATCCAATGGAAAATGAAGGAAGTGAGAGACAAAAGGGGATGGAAGACATGTTGGATAAGAGGTGATAGAAAGGAAGCCCCTAACTGCAGAAAGGAATTAGGGGGGGGGACTACGCATGGCGCCTGTTTGCCAGGTTTTCACCATGGTACTTGTCCAAGGCGCTTGAATTGCCAAGTTTTCACCAGAGGACGAATGTTTTTCTCTTGATTTTTGCTTTGTTGATAATTTGCTCCTTTGATTTATCCAATTTTTATGGATTTTTATGTTTGTTTTTTTTGACTTTGTGCTGATCTTGCTGATTTGTTGCTGAGCTTGTGCTGATATGCATTGATACTTCTGATTTTGTTTGGATGTGTTGCTGATTCGGTGCTGATATGCACTGACATTTCTGATTTGTTGCTAAAGCTCTGATTTAATGCTGTCGTGCTTGTTGATTAGCTGATGTCGCCATTTTGGTGCTTCCTCTTGATTAGATGGTGACCTTTTGATTTGTCACTGATATTCTGGTGGTGTTGCTGATTCTTTGATTGGATGTTCCCTTATGATTTGATGATGGCCCTGCTATTTTTGATTTTGCACAGATATTTTGATGTTGTTGCTAACTCTCTGATGTGGCGCTGAGTTTTGTGCTGATTTTGGTGCTATCATGCGATTTGATGTTGATCTTCTGAGAGATTCTTCACTGATTTTCTGATGTGGATTGCTGATTTTCTGATGTTGTCGGCTTGTCATGGGGATCCATTGCTAGATGATGGACGACAAGCTTAAGATCACACCTAGGCATGTGCATATGACCATGCACAGTTGATAATTGACTCCTCGGAGCAAGGCACTTAAGGTCATGATTCACTTTCTGTTAGGTTAACCTCCATGTAGATGAGCCACAAACATCTTTCGGTACCCAAGTTGATTTAGCTTGATTTCTGCAATGTTGATAGGGAACTATCATGTGTTGTTATCTCAAATAGGAGGAAGAGGCAAAGCTCCATCCTCTAGCGCTTGAATTGCCAAGTTTTCACTAGAAGATACGCCCTTTATTTTTACTATTTTGGAATCAGAATGTGCCCCAGAAGGGTTTTCACATAAAGACTCATGATTTTGCCTTTGCTTTTTTAACTTTTGCGACTAAAGCTTGGCTCTTCCCCAAAATATGCTTCTGTTTTAAGCTGATAGGCATATGTTGATGCTAAAGCCTGATTGCCTATTGACTTTTCTGATTTCTCTGATTTGTCATTGATTTCCCTTTGCTATTTTAGATGTGCTGACTGATCTTTGCTGACTTTCCTCACTGATTTCTTCTGATTGTGTGCCTGGATGTTGGTACAACTGTAGCAGGATGGGGGGGGATCATGCAAAGTCATGGATTAGATGGGGGAGATGGGAAAGATGGTGGTAGAAAGTGTTTGGATGGAAGGATGGAAAGTGATCAAGATAGGGGGATGTTGTCAGGATCAACATTGGCACATGTTGCGAGGAAGATGGATGATTGGATGTGGAAGATAGAGATAGATGTGATGGAGGATTTATGCTAGGAGGTTGAGGGGATGGAAGGGAAGATTGAGGAGCTGGGAGATGGGCAACGTTGGATGCCATTGTGGATGCTTCATTTAGATGCATTACATCCTTTTGCTTTGGGATCCACATCATTTTTGTTTTAGCTTTAGTGTGCCTTTGCGGCCATTGGTGGGCATCAGATTGTGCTTTTGCTTTGCTAGGCCTTTGTGGCCATGTGATAGATTTTTCTTGGACTTTGCTAGGTTTTCGGAGCCATTGGGGTGCTTTAGCATGCCTGATTGGCTCTTTGCTGGGCCTTTGCGGCACATTTGATTGCCTGATTGGAGCTTGCATTGATTGACCATGTCGATTAGACTGGACATGGTAATCGTCATTGGGCCTTTGCAGCCATTGGGATGCATTAGATTTGGCATTTGCTTTGATGGGCCTTTGTGGCCAGTGGTTTGCTTTGGCTTGCTTGATCGGATTTTGCTTTGATTGTGCATGTCGATTAGACTGGACATAACAATCCTGGGATATTTGTGGATTTTTCCCTTTATTCATGCGCGATATGGCATCCAAGTTGCGAGGAGCATTGGGAGGAATATGAGGAGTTGTCTGGGATGGAGGAATTTTGGATGGAGAGATGGAAGGAGATTGGTAGATAGGATATGTGGACATGTGCCGTTGTTGATCTTGACTAGGGATGCTTGGATGTTGGATGAAAGGCTGAGTAGGATAAGATGGGGGATGATATTTTGGGATATAAGGTACCAAAATGGATTTGCTAGGTAACGGAGATGCGCTGAAAGACTTTGGGACATAGGGACCCAAAATGGATGGGGAGGATGAAGGAGGAATATGATAGGTTGTCCTCGGTTGTAACGATGGAGGGGGAGGAATTGCATTGTGGTTCTTGGAAGATGTTTTGTTGGTTTTGAATGGATGTTTGAACTTTGCCTTAGCTGTACCAACATTTCTGGAGGAAGTGCTCTTTGCTGATGTGGAAGAAGTGCCCTCATCTGGTGCGCAACTGATTCCACAGCCTTTCGGATGTGTCTTGCCTTGAATGGGCTGTATATTTCCCTGTTCGTGAGTGCCAAGGCCTTTGCCTTGATAGTTCCATCTTTTCAACATTTTATCTAGACAAGGATATTTCTGACTTGGGGTGAATGACAAACAGCCATTTTCTGGTTCCCTGATGGAAGATAAGAAGCTGATGTCTTCTTTTTCAAGTGGTTTACCTTTGACAAATGTTAGTTTTCCAAGTGGATAGAGTGACGGCAGCTGTTTAGTTTGGACTGGCGGATCCTCAAGAGGAGAAGATAGGATGCTGGGATTTTGACTAAGATTGGGGGATGGTATTGGATCTTTAGTTGGAGAAACTGGGATGATAGGATCTTGGATTGGGGGAATTGGGATTGTAGGATTTTGGATTGAAGGTGATGGAGGCAATAGAACATGCGATGGGGGAAGTAAAGGGGTTGGATCTTGATGTTCTTCTATAGATATTTCAACATGCTTTTGGTCCAGATCTTGACACGATGGGATTTGTTCAGATAGAGGATTAGGGGATATATGGATGGACTCTTCAAAAGGAGTGGATAGAAGGATTGGGAACTCTGCTGCTGGGGTGTCTGGAAGAGGGAAGAACTCTTCAGATGGTATGGATAAAAGGATGGAAGATCTTTCAGCTGCAATGGTAGGAAGAAGGGTGAACTCATGGGGCTCACTGAATGTGCTTTGGATAATGCTAGGAGGAGGTGATGTTGGTGGGGATTGGATGGAGACTCCAGACGAAAGGAACTCAATGATGATAGGAGATGGAAGAGGATCAACAGTTGGGATGTATGGAAGATAGATAATAGATGGGAGCGCTGGATGGGCCTCATCAATGATGGCTTCACATGAAGGATTGCTTGGCTTTTCAATTTCAGGCGTGGGTTTTGCTATTGGCTCTTCCTTGGGTTCTGTTTTTGGTTTCCTTGGAGACTTTTGTGGTGAAGAAGGTTTGGAAGGTGGAGGAGATGGGGAGCTTGGATGGTCTTCGCATGAAAGTGGGGTTTGTGCTTGGGTAGATGTTTGCGAAGGGGGAGAGAAAGAAGGGAACACCCATGAAAAAGATGATTTTGAAAAGGGAGCTTTGGATTTTGCTTGAGGGGATGACGGTGCTGAAGAGGCAGGGCTAATGGCTTGAGGTACAGGTTTTGGAGTGGGTTGAGGGATGAACTTTGCTGGTGGGAAGAGACTTTTGGTAATGTGGTTTGGAAGAGAGGATGGTGGTTTGGGATAGGATGGAGGATTGGGGTTTGGAGCAGAAGATGGTGGTTTGGGAAAGGATAGAGGTTTGGTGAAAAGGATGGGAGGACTAGAATCTTGGATTTCAAAATTTTTTGGAGGATGGGCAGATGGAGGCCTTAGATAGGGGAAGTAGCGTGAAGCGTTCCTAAGGGATGATGGCGATGGAGAAATGACCATAGCAGAAGGTGGAGGCCTGAAAGGAGCATATGGAAGAGGTGTAGGTTGAAGACAAGGATAAGTTGGGGATGGATAAGATACTGGGGTTACTTTGCCAAGGACATGAAAAGGAGTGCTAGCCTTGCCGAGGACATGAAAGGGAGTGCTAGGAGATAAGCGCGAAGGCATGGTTGGCTGGATTGGAGGAATGATGGAACGCTGGGGGTTGCTTGGAGCAAACTGGCTGAAATAGGCATCATGGTCTACAAGACCTTCATCATCATTAGGATCGATTGGTGGGAGAGGAGAGATATCATAACCAAACTCATTATAGATTTGAGACATGCTGACTTGCAGATGAGTTGGATAAGGAGGAAGGATGAAGATGGTTTGGAAGACTAAGACTCAGATTGGGATGACTGACGGAAGAAAATGATTTTCTAGAAGAAGACAGACAAAGGGATGGGAGATGACCAAGTTTTGGGATGGCTGCTCTGATTGTCCTTCGAACCAAGTTATAGATCTGCTTGATGTTTTTCCATTGGCAAAGGATTTGATAAAAGCAATCTTCACAAAGGACAAAGCAACTTTGTGAGATACAAACAAGATAAAAGACTCTGATAAATGCTTTCGAAAAAGTGTATGTTTCAACAAGTGTTTTCACGGAGTTTTTGACTGTCAAGCACTTCAAACAGATCTACCTAAGGAAGGTGAGTATCAAAATCGCTTGCCCACAGCTTGGTATCCCCCAGAAGGGAATACAAATGGTGAGTAATCTTGAGGCGACCCGGTAAACCCCTTGGAATCGGTCCTTGCACAAGGATTTTGATACTTTCGGATGTAGATAGGGTAGCCTCTATTTTATCAGGTTTTTAATAGTTCTGTGGTGTCTCCATACCCGGTTATGCTGATCATCCATGACTCACTTAAGAGCCTTGCCAATTATGCTGGGGGAGAGGAATGTTTACCATCCCCAGACACGTGTTTGGCACGAACGCCCGGCGATTAGGAGATGTAAGTGATTCTTTTGGACTTCACTTATTTATATACCGGCCGGGGGGGATACCGGTTTGAGGTCATTCTCCGAGGAGGAAGCGCTTCTCCTTGGACAGGCCTCGCTAAAAGCAGAACAGGTGAACTTGTCCAAGTTCAAGTGTTCCACGTTGCTTACTCTAACAAGGTTTATGCAAGAATTGAAAAACTCCTACATGCACATCAAGCAGATTTTGTTCATTTTTCCAAATTTGATTAAGTGATGTTTGAACTTTAAAAATGAAGACACTCGTGATTAGCTTTTGATTTGTTCCTTTCTCCAAAAAGTAAATTAAGCGTTTGCAAGTTTTTTTTTGACTTGGGCATTCAAGATTTGATTAGCGAGTTGTCTTAAGAACTTTGAAAAAGCTTTGTTTTGTCCCTTAGATCACTCAAGATTGAATTTGTTTGCTTGCTTTGGAAACTGAAACAGATGAGGGAATAGAGTTGTTTGTTCCTTTTAGTGCATTCAAGATTGAGTTTGATTTTCAAATTGACAATGACACTCTAGGACCTAAGTTCATTTCCTTAAGTTTCATTCAAGATTGAGTTTGACCTTTGCTGTAATAAAAGAAATGAAAAAAACCAGTCCCAAGCAACCCAAGACAGAAAAACAAAAAGCGACACTGTCCAGCTTATAGGCGACGCTGGAAAGTGCAGAGGCGACATTTAATTCCTACAGGCGACATTCTGTACCTCAAAAGGCGACAGATAAAAAACCACAGGCGTGATTTCTTTTGTCAGAGGCGTGATTTCTTTACATGCAGGCGATAGAAGAAGAATTCTGGGACGTAACAGAAGTTTTCGATTACAGAAAAATCTCAGTTATGCAGGCATGAAAACAGAGCTCACAGGCGTCATTTCTTTCTTCAAAGGCGTGATTTAATTCCATGAAGGCGTGACTGAATTGTTTGTAGGTGACATTTCTTTATTTCCTGCAAAATACAAGCATATAAAGCATAATTTCATCAAAATGATTGTGGTTTGGGTCCCACCGGGCGTGCCAGAATGTAGACTAGGATTTGAGCGTGCACCTAAACCTGTTTTGAAGGCCAAAGACAAGCAAACGTCATAGCATATTATCAAATCAAATTTAATGGTTAACAAACTAAAATCAAAGCCACCTCAGTTTAAGCTTAAAACGGATGCGCCCATGCACCGTTTGATATGCTTAGATATAGAGGGATGTGGGTGTGCAAACTCAAGCACTTGGAGCATGCAAGATAAATGATTTGAGGATCAAGAAGACCCAAAATGACACAAAATAGGTATGAGGAACCTATTTTGCCTCAAAAGGCCTCAAGAACACACAAATATGCAAAGCTAAATAAATGAACTAAGATTAAAACAAGAAATGAATCTATGTTAATCCATTTAAGCTAATTTAGATGTGATTTAAGCTTGAAAATGATCTAAAATGATGAGTTTATGCTTATGCTAGAATGAAAATGACATTATAACTTTGCTATTGAGTTTGAGAGTTGAGAGATGATTTGCCTTAGGAAGTGAGGGTATTTATAGGATTTCTAAGGCTTGGGGTGGGAGGAATGAATGGCCAGGATTGAAATCCTTAAGAGAGGCCAAGATTCACTCAAAGGGAAGCACATGGATTGTGCTAGTTCTCAGCCAATCAGGAGGTGACACATGTCACAAGGTGAGTGGATGAAGGGAAGGGCAAAGAGGAGTCAACAAAGGGGGCTCCAAGCTCATAACTCCCCAAATAAATGCTTGTAAGAGCAATGAATGGGCTTTAAGAGGCTTTGAAGACTTTGGGGAAGCAATAAATGCTTTGTGGTTGAGATATTTGGAAGGAAAGACTTTGCCTTGGTTTAGGAAAGTCTTAAGCTTGGTTAGGATTGCACAAAGGTTTAAGGGTAGGATTAGGATTAGATTAGGACAAAGAAAAGGATTAGGATGGGTGAAGAGGGTGGATTTGAGAAGATTCTAGAAGAGTCTAGATTTCTCCTTAGTTTCATGGAATAAAAGTTATTCATTCCAAAAGGCTTAAGTTTTAGGAATATTTATTAAAATATTTTCAATAAATATGGAAATTAAATATTTAACCTTAATTAAATATTTAACCTTGGGATTAGGGTTAGAAAAGATGGGATTAGCCTTTTAATCGAAATTAAGAAGGGATTAGAAGATTTTGGAAGAGGTTAGTGGTCTTAAGGAAATTGGCCAAGTTTGGGATAAAAAATAAATTAATAATAAATTAATTTATTTTTGAAGGTTTTGGTCAATTTATTAATTAAATAATTAATAAATTAGGGATAATGTCTAAATGACATTTTTAGGCTAGATTCCTTAATTAAAGATTTTTAATTAAGAGAGAGGGATTTAATGGCATAAAAATAAATTAATTAATTAAATAAATAATTAATTAATAAATGATGATGTCATCAAGGATTTTCAGAAAATAAAAATAATTTATTTTCTGAAGGATTTTTCGGTGTCTACACTTTCTTTCCTATTTTTGGATGCACTCTTCTATCTTTGATTGATCAACTCTTCAGAATTTTGGTTTTTTTATGCCATCTGTATTTTCAAGTGTAGGTGTTGTCCTTTGTTTTCCTCCCAATTTGAGTAGTGTCATTTGAGGGCACTCATGCAGATTACAATATTCTATATCTTCAACTTTAGTTGTTTTCCTTTGTTTGCCTCCCAATTCGAGTAGTGTCTTTTGAGGGCACTCATGCAGATTACAGTCTTCTCTACTTGGCCATATTTCTATGGAGGATCTTCAGATCATCAATTACTTCTTGATAGATTTTGTAGTTTCTTGCTTCATTGATGTTGTACATGTTCATCTTTGTTCCTATTTTCTGGAACATTCCTAGTTTTGGGGGCTTCTTCAGTCCTTCAAACTATTCTTTGTCTCTTTTTGGAGTAGAGTTTTCCCTTGCGATTTTCTCTATTTCTCCACTTTTTAGAGACTCTCTTTTGTACTTGGGTACCTGATCAGGCCTTTTTTTTTCTGGGGCCCATTTTCTTTCAGTATTTCTTTCTAGGTTTTTAGCTTCTCCCAAAGTTCATCTTAAGGGGGGGTGTTAGAGTAATAAAGTGTTTTCTTATTAATTAAATCATGTTTGATTTAATTACTAAGTCACTTATTATCTCTTTCTAATTAAGCTAAAATTTAGGCATATAATAATTAATTTCTTTATTAATTATTATTGTGCAACCTAGGTTTTTAGATCTCCTTTTATAAGGATTGATCTCTTTTGTAATCTTAATTCAGAACATTCATTATTGAATTGCAACTTTTGTTTTTGCACATCAAGAATGATTTCTCCTCTCTCATGGATCAATGTGTTTAGGCCTCCATAGCTTCTTGCTTCTTCTATCTCTTTCTGTGAGAGGTGTTTTCATGTAGGTGTTCTTGGGAGCTGTGGGTTGTTTACTCATAAACTCCAATACTCTACTCCTTTTTCTGAATTTTGGCCTCATAAATGCAATTTTACTATTCAAAAATTCAACTGGTAATTCAAGTTCTAGTTCTACCAAATATTGTTCCAACATCTCTTTATCTTCTTCAAATCATACCTCCATCTAGCTTCAATCTTCTTGAATAATGATTTAGGTATAATCTTATATAGTTCACTAGGCTCTCTGTAGAATTTGTGGATGCTATATATAACAACTTCATTCTTTTTCTTATCCTATTCATTAAACATATCATACCATCCACTTTCCTTAGTGACACTTCCATATTCTCTAATTTCTTTAGCTCTTCTTTCTATTGTATTAGATCTTCTAGTCACCAGTTTGACTGATTTTACAGTTGTCATGCTAAAAAAATTTGACTTCTTACCACTAGCCCTCAATTCTAATTGGTCCTTGGTAATTAATTTTTTTATTCTTCTTCCTCTATTGTATCTTTCTTACTCCTCTTTTCTTTTGAATCTTTATAACCATGAGTTCTTTCTTTCTTTCTTTTATAAGTCCTCTTCTTAGTTACAAGTGATTTTACATTTTCCTTTTTATTAATCATTGATGCTTCAGGATGTGATGATGTTTTCCTCTTTGATTGTGCTCTATTAATAGGAGGGGTCTCCTTTAACACTGTATAACTTCTAATTTGTCTCCCTATTGTCTTACTGGTTGTAGAAGATGCAACCTATACCTCTACTTCTTTAGTAGCAGTACCAGAAGTACCAACTTTATACTTTAACACTTCTTCTTGATCTTCTCTATCATCTCCTTAGTAATACCACTTTTCTTGTCTAGGTCATCAAATCTTTTCCTCACTCTTCTTTCTATTAGTGATTCCATTAGTTTTGAGAGAATTTTTAGAAATGATTCTTTATAGGTACCAAACCTATGGGTACTTGCATCAATCAATTTGGACAATAACTCATCGGCATGAAGTGATACAATATCACCATTTACCTCATATACCATTGGTAAATCCCAGAGGTTCTTGATTGTATTGTCTACATCAAACATGTGCCTATACTCACAATGAAACATATGTCTTCTTTATACTTTTCCACTTTACTGGTTGGTATCCTTTTCCTCTCATGCATTCATTTATAAAATTATTTTGAATAACCCCACATGAAACTAGTAAATTTTTTTCCTAACATTCTTATGTACTCATTAATTTGCACTATTACCAATTTTTCAGCTAACTATTGAATATTACTAATATCAGGGAAATGATTTTGTAGGTAGAAAAATATATATACCAATATAGAACCATACTTGAAAACTTTATTTTTTTTCCTTCTTTATTCACTCCATATTGACAAATAACTAACTCCTCATGACCTCACATAGATCATACTTTGCATTATCCTTCACCATGTGGTATGCAACATGAATTCCTCCACTGGGAACATTATTCAATTGGATTGATTGATATACCTTGTAACTAATTACCATTGACACAAACTTGACCTCTATGTATTCAATATTATTGATCATCATGGCCCTCTAATCTTATCTTGACTTAGTCAAATGAGTAATCTCATCTTTTGGTATCATCCTTAGAATAGGTAAGCCACCGGTTGCACATAAAATAGTTACTGCATGAATTAATTCCTTGGTAATCTTATGTGGCCTATTCATCTAGATAAAATGATCATGATCTCATCTCAATACATATCTGATCCACTTAGTCTCAAAAACATTGGGTAGGTTGACAATGTAGGTAAAACCTTTGTTAGTTAGATGTTTGTATTCATCCTTCAATCTTGATTTATTACATAGTTCATTATAAGCCTTGAATATAGCACTTGAAACAATATCTTCAACCTTTAATTGGATAAATGATCTTACATCTTCAGTCAATAATACACCATGGGGAATTAAAGATAAAGTGCCTATCAGATGACTATCTACCACGTTCATAGGATGCAATTTGAAAATAGGCCTTGGTTCCTTAGTAATTTCTACCAACACTGGAGTTTCCATAATTCCAACACTGATTTTCTCACAAAAGATAGAATATAACTTTTGCAACATAGAGAAATACCTCTTTTCTTTTCGATTGGGGTTCTTCAAACACCACTTCAATCTTACCACAAGATCACAACTATCGATCATAATCTCTCAAATCATCTTATAATCTCTTGAAAATGAAAACTCATCTCACGGAAAAAAAGTGACAAATGACTTTCACTTTTTAACTTTACATTCACAAGGAATGGTCAAATAGTACCTTTTACGGTTTGCAATAGGTTAGAACATCAAACAGTCACTTTTCCATAAGAATCATTATGTGGTCACATAGAATCATATGAAATATAATACTTCTTCAACACATTCATCTGAAACATCAATACGCATCTAAATATGTTGATCAAAATTACCGCACATAGATCTTAGGGGATCGGTTATAGATCTTACTTGATTTTAACCCCCTAAGTTAATAGCATTGACTTAGTAAGAAGAATAATTCTCCACATTACCTGGTGTTGTGGAGCTCTCTTTTAATTCATAAAAATTGAGTACACCTTTTCTAGCCCTTGTTTTTTCATCTAATTTTTGATTCCTTCAACATCTGCAATCTTCTTGCCTTTATCATTATCAAGCCTATTCACAGGTTGAGCTTCACTTTCCTTCTTCTTAGCTCTATAAGATCTAGCAAGATGTATAATATTATTGTAATAGTAACACACCATACCAATTTATCTCCATACTCCAATATTTCGTTTAACAGTTTTGTTAAAATAATAACAAATATAGAGATATAGGAATTTTTTTAATGCATTGAGCAATGAATAAGAAGATTTACCATGAATAATCACAAAACTAAGAGCATTCACCAAAGAGAAAAGCAAAAAAGGAGACAATATTTTGAAGGGGGAAAAGCATAAAAAAACCCCCATGATATAATGAAAGTGGCAAAATGCCTAAGAATGAGAGAGAGAGATAGAGAGATAGAGTGAGAGCTTAGCTCATACAATAGTGTTCAAGAAGAAGAAGTATCTCATATCAAGAGAGAAGGAGAGTCATCTCTTTAATAGAGATGTGAGGAAGGAGTTACATTGTAACTCCCATTTCTATGTATGCCACATTTCACTAGTGTGTGAGACAAGTGTAGGATTCCTCATAAGGAGGAATATCTATTTTCCTTAATAAAGGAATTAAAAAAATGACATGTCCTCCCACTTGGAATAGAGGATGAATACAATAGGATACCTTGGTTTATCCTTTAAATACATATTTACCAAGGAAAGATTAAATTCTAACACCGCCCTTTAATCTTTACTTGGGGTGATTACATCAATAGGTATCAAAACCAAATGTTTACAATGATTTTGAGATGTTTCTTTTGAAATAGTCTTCACTAGAATTCCTTTGGCTTGATCATCTTGCATGTCTTCAACTTGTTCTTTGGAGCTTGAATGGTACATAGGGATTTTGGCAAAGTGAATAGAATTTTGAGGGGAGCCCAAATTGTTAAGAGACCATTGAGATTCTTGAGATGCATTTATGCATTCTGTATATTCATTTCCACTAGAAAATAGACGTGGAGCATAATCAACACATAAGCCTATAATAAGGCAAAAACCACTAGTAGAGCAACCATCATTGGGATCGCCTAGTGTTGAATCAGTAACACTTTGGAAAGAAAAAACATATTGTGAATCATGAGGCAAATAATCAGAAATGCAATCTTTAGTTGCATAAAACAAATGTGTAACATGTTCATCAAAATGTGAATCATGAGTCATAGAATAAAAAATGCAATCTTCAGTTGCATAAAACAAATCTGTAGCGTATTCATCGTAATATGAAGCATCAATATCATTAACCTCCACAACAATCATAGGATTAATACTATCATCATGAATTCCATCTTGAGTAATAAACATATCTTGCAAAGTAACATTAATAAAGTTAGATATAATTTCCTCTTCTTGGTCAAACATATCATCAACATGAGAGAAAGGAGGAGTAAACAGATTATTATCATCATCATCATCACTACTAGAAGGAACAAAACCATTAGGAGTATCATTACTATTTTTATGTTCATCATTATCCTTTTGAAGAGTATTAGTATTATCCTTAATGTTAGGAGTAGAAACAAGAGGAACAAAAATATGGTTAGCTTTCAAATTAGGAACATAAAGCACATCATGTAATTTACCATTTGGAACAAAAACATTACCAATTCCTTTAATTTGACAGCAATAATTATTAGCTAAAGGAACAAGAATATTCATAGAATCAAGTCGCAAAGAATCAAATATTTCCTTATGAGAAGTAACATGTTGAGATACACCACTAAGTGGTTTAGAAGCATTAAAACAGACAGTAAAAGCAGAATGAGATTGATTTCCATTAGATTTTCCATTTGAGTAGTTTTGAGAATTAGGTTGATCATCCTTTTGTTTCTTAAAATAGTTATGTATTGAGTGACCATCTTTACCACAATAGGTGCAATGTGGCCTATTTGAATGATTACTATTATGATAGTTATTGGAAGGCCTAGAATTGCAACGATCATTAAATTGTTGGCCTGAGTTATTATTTGAATTATTAGTATTGTTTGATCTTTGATAATTTTGGTTATTTTGATTAGTGTTAGAAGATCTATTGTTCTTGTGACTTTGAGAGACATAGGCATGTTTGTGAGTTTTAATTATACCAAATTGAATCAATTTTTCTTCCTCTTGATGCAACATATTTTGAAAGATGACATAAGTTAATTGAGATGCTAAAGAAGGAATAGCTAACTGAGAGTAAATATTTGTAATAAATTGTTGGAACTATCTAGGCAAACATTTACGAATAATTATGTGGATTATCCTTAAATTAGAGAGAGTAACTTGTAAACCAGTTAGTAAAGTTTTAATTGAATCAAACTTGAACAAGAAATCATCAACAGAGTTGAAATCAGTATACCTGAGGTCTTCAAGTTGGTCTTGAAGCTAGATTTTTTGAGTCTCATCTGCACTTTGTAATAGCCCAAAAAAGGGCTATAAGTTCATTAACATCCTACATCTTCAAATCGAATGAAATCGACATCAAAGTCCTAACCTAAGGCACATCGACACATTATCGAATCTTAATTGATTATCCTAAATTCTGCATCGGGGAATATTCTTTATTCCTATTTATCCTAATTATCTTTAATTTAATGATTATTTGGCGATAAATCTTATTTATCCTAAAGTTTGATTAATTGAATATTCTAAATATTTAATTAATTAGATTTAATACTACCTCTTAATTATTTAATTGGATTTAATTATATTTATTCCTAAATTGTAGTATTTCATTTTGACAATAAATCAAATATCCTATCACTAATTGATTAAATTCTTATTTAATTAATTAATGTCGATTGTCAGATTTAATAATATAGTTTTTGAATAAAAGTTTGATTTAATAATTGACTAACCCATAAATCAATTGTTTTATTTTTAAAATCAGTTAAGTTGAAGATAAATCACTTTATTTATTAAATTAATTCATAATTAATTATGCACATCCAAAAAGCAATTGAACTTTAAATTAGAAAATCAATTCAAGTTGTTTTAAAAATAAACTCAACTCTCTTTTGAGTTGAAAGCTGTTCTCAACTTCTGATTTAAATCAAAAAGCTATTTTTTTGCATGATTTTTTGTGAGTTAACTATCTTTAATTCCTTGTTGACTCAAAAATCAACCTGAGTGATTTATGGTTTTTTTTCCATGCATCCCCAAAACCTTGGATCTATATAAAATCAAGGATCAACTCTTCATAATTCATCTCACAAATTTGCATACTTACTCTGCCAAAATCAATCTCGAATTGCACAAGCATGCTAGTGAATTGATATCTAAAGAATTGAAGCTTCTTGTGAATCAACAACTTTTGTGAGATCAATCTTGTTTTCTATTAATCTTAGTTTCATACTGCATATCATTGTTAGATTAATTGCATTGCATATCAGTTTTTCATCTAAGATAGATTCATATCAGCTTATTTCATCATAATTACACATAAAAACCAAAAATATAGATTAATTTGCATTCATCTCATATCTAGATTCTGCATTCAAATCCTTCATTTAGGTGTCATCAAGGTCACTGATCTCAGTCCAATCTGAGAATACATACTCGCATCTATTAGAAGGCAGTAAATTGCCTGGTTAGATTAGTTTCCATTTCATTGCATGATTTTGATTTTAGCTAACCTCTAATATTTTACTGAAGTGTTGTGTCTACAGCTAGCTTTAAAATTTACACACACACACACACACACACACAGTCATAGGTATTTTTCAAGATGTCCCAAGCTTGATGGGCTTATGTACAAGTAGAAATTAAGACATACAATTTGGGACTTAAGGAGATCCCGATTAAACCAAGTGCTTCCTCATTTTTAGTCTGCCAAGTAGTTTGGTCAGCTTGAGGAGTGGAGGCTACTGGTTTTGAACTAACATCAGTTGCAATATCTAAAATATGTCTGAATCTAAAGATGAAGGTCATGTGCATTTTCCATGCATGATAATTTACACTAGTTAAATTTATTTCTGGCATCAGGGTGGTCATTGTTAAATACAAAGATTTAATGAAAGGACACTTAAACTAGAGATAAATGAATGAAAAACCTTAACAAAACCTAGAAAAGAAACTTAGATCAAACTATATACACTTGCATGCAACATCAGAAAGCTATAAAAGCTTACGCCAAGGAGGCATGCAAGGAAAAAATAACAACTAGAGGAAAAAATGAAACTAAGAACACTTAAGAGTTAACAAATCTTGGTTAAGCTGTTATTGATTAATAGATAACAACAAGAATATCTTGCATGCAAAGAGAAAGAAAACTAAATAACCTAATAACAAAAAACAACACAATCCCGCAAAATAGATGAGTTAATGAATAGAAATCAAATTAAACTAACTTAAATGAACAGAGATGAACCTGCAAGGAAATGTTAGGAAACTTGAATTGAATCTAACTAAAAACTTTAATTAATAACTTTGAGTTAAAAAATGAAACACATCATCAAAAACAAACTACTATTAATGCCATTAAAAAATTTATTTGCCTATAAAAACTTCACGTGCAGATCTATTGCTAAACTAAAATACAATACCGAATGACCAAACCAAAATGAACTATATTGATCAACGAAAGCATAAAAAAGATTCTCCTGATCCTTATTTAAACAAAGAAATAAATTATTTACACAAAATAATTTATGATTTTAAAATAAATTATAAATTATTTTAATAACAAATAATAACAAAATCAAGAGAGATAGGAAATTTTTTAATGCGATGAGCAAGGTGTAAGAAGATTTACCATGAATAACACAAAACTAGGAGCATTCACCAAATAGCAAAGCAACAATTTAGGAGACAATATTTTGAATTTGCAATGATAAAGAACGTAAGAATCACTATCTAGTGAGAATATATAAAAAAATTTAGAAACTAAATTAGTAATGCAAGAATTGAAATTAAACTATATAAATGAACTGATAATTAAACTAATTAAAATTAGCTCACAAAGATATTGTAAAGAACTAATTGAAAGAACTAAAGTGAGATTCAAATCTCTCCAAACAACGTCTCCAAATTTGGAGTGCACCAAGATATGGTAGCTTCTTTACCTACACACTCAAAACATGATTAAAGCAACCTACTCTGATACCATGTTAAAATAATAACAAATATAGAGAGACAAAAATTTGTTTAATGCATTAAGAAAGGAATAAGAAGATTTACCATGAATAATCACAAAACTAAGAGCATTCACCAAAGAGCAAAGCAACAAAGGAGACAATATTTTGAAGGGGGAAAAGCATAAAAAAAACCCTGTGATATAATGAAAGTGGAAAAAATACCTAAGAATGAGAGAGAGAGATAGAGTGAGAGCTTAGCTCATACAATAGTGTTCAAGAAGAAGAAGTATCTCATATCAAGAGAGAAGGAGAGTCATCTCTTTAATAGAGATGTGAGGAAGGAGTTACATTGTAACTCCCATTTCTATGTATGCCACATTTCACTAGTGTGTGAGACAAGTGTAGGATTCCTCATAAGGAGGAATATCTATTTTCCTTAATAAAGGAATTACAAAAATGACATGTCCTCCCACTTGGACTAGAGGACGAATACAATAGGATACCTTGGTTTATCCTTTAAATACATATTTACCAAGGAAAGATTAAATTATACCAAGTTCTCATCCTACAATTGACTAATGTATGTCCATAATTATGGAAAATAGAATAGGTAACATCCAATCAGTTTCCTTGAATATTAGGTCTTAACCAGTTGGGGTTGTATGGCCTTAGATTGTTGATTCTTGTCCTACACTCATTATAATTATGCACACACTTATTTTAATGATAACAATTGCCATGAAAAATATTAGATCTTGCATTGTATCCTTCAAATCTCCATAGAAATTTCTAGATCTAGCAATAGATGCATAAGGTCTATTAGGTCCGATAGGTTTAGACCTACATACATTAGTAGTATGACCTTCCTTGTGACAATTAAAACATACTAGTCTGTAATTCCTCTTACCAAATTTGTTGTTGTTCACCTTATGTGATTATTTTTCTTCCTTTTCATCGATCTTCTTTGTACTAGATAACTCATTAACTTCAAATTTTGAAAACCCTAAACCTTGTTTTTCATTGTTTCTCCTTTGGTTTGAGAGGTATTCATCTAGTTTAGCAGTTCTATTATTGAAGTTATCTAACAGGACTATGGTTTTTTGAGTTCTCCTTTCAGATTTTCATTTTCATTCTGTAGAATGGTATTTTATAGACTTGTATCATGTAGATGTTCATTCAAAATAGTAACTTCTTGTTCAGATCTGAATATTTATTCCATATTTTCTTCTAAGGTGACATCTTTATCTTTGAGAGAATCTTCTACAACCTTCTTAGCTTTATCATCCATTCTCTTATCTTCAATCTCTTGACCCTTTCTGATTCCAAATTTCTCCAACTCTCTTTGCATGTTTTTCTTTTCTTTCTTCAACTTGTCCATTTCCTTATGCATATCATTTTTGTCCTTAAGTAATTTCTCATTATCTTGAGATAAGGCTTCTAGGGCTACTTCAGATTCATCAGATCCACTTTGTTTAGATAGGTGTTCAATTAGGTCTTGAGTATAATTCAGTTGTTGAACCAATTCTCATCTTTTAGTCCTAGATTTCTTCAATAGTTCTTTGAGTTTCTTAATCATGTCTTCAGCATCTGCAAGTTGTCTTCTATAGGATTCCATGTCTTCCTCAAGGATATCTCCTAAGCTATTAGGATTCTTCATGGAAACATTTCTCTGATACCAATTGTTAGATATAGAAGGCACTAAGAGTGGGGGGGGCGGGGGGGGTGAATCAATGTAAAAAAGAAATGAACTAATTCAACCAATAAATTGATTATGCTTTCAAACAACTTCAATACACCAAAACATGCAAGTGTAGCTATAAAATAGAAGTAAAACAAATTAAGCATCCAAAAATAACAACACATAACACCAATTTTTTTTTATATCATGGAAACCCTTATTAGAGGATGAAAACCACACTGGGGATGGTTCCCACAAATCTATTCAACTACAATATAAAGATTTGCCCTGTTAGGAGCTTACAATTCCCAGTTAGGGGTTCACTTAGTTAGAAGTGACTAGTACCCTATTAGCAGGGATAACTTTAGTGACGAATATTCACCAATTGGTGAATTTCACTCATCGGGGACCCCAATTTTTTTGAAAAATTTAGACTTTTAGGGTGGCCACATCGCCCGCGCTTTATAAAAATTGGGTCCCATGCATAGGCCAATCACCAATAATGATATGGAATTATTTGTATTTCAGCGATGACTTCGCCAATAGAATCTAATTTTTCCACATAGTAAATTGAATATTTTTGCCTACAATTTCCAAAGCTTGTCTTAATAGATGGTCATATTCACCAATGTGTGTTCAAAATTGAAGTTAGGGTACAGGTTAAGTACATATATTTGACACATGTCTCTATTCCAGAGACTTTTCATGGAAATTTTGATCCTTTGAAACTTTGGCTCAAAATAAATTTGATTATGGACACATTTCTTTATTTTGGAGACTTTCTCGAGAACTTGGTGTCCTTTAAAAGTTTAGCCCTAAATAGGATTTATTTCATTGATTTAGGATCATCCAACGGTTATAAAAAATAGGTTTACTATATGTTAGATGATATAAAGCTAACTTAGGACACCTTACTAAAATATTAAAAGTCATTTGAGCTTTCAGAGGCACTACCCCAACAGGGATAACTTTAGTGGCGAATATTCACCAATTGGCGAATTTCACTCATCAGGGACCCAAAATTTGGCAAAAAAAATTAGACTTTCAGGGTGGCCACGTCGCCCGCACTTTATAAAAATTGGGTCCCATGCATTGGCAAATCCCCAATAGTGACATGGAATTATTTTTATTTCAGCGATGACTTCGCCAATCAAATTAATTTTTCCACATAATAAATTTAATATTTTCACCTACAATTTCCTAAGCTTGTCTTAATCGATGGTCATATTCACCAATATGCAGTAAAAATTTAAGTTAGAGTACGGGTGAAGTACAAAGATTTGACATGTGTCTCTATTTCAGAGACTTTCAATGAAACGTTATAGCTTTTAAAACTTTGGTCTGAAATAGACTGACACATGTCTCTATTCCAGAGACTTTTAGGGGAATGGTTGTGTCCTTTAAAAGCTTGGCCCGAAATAGAATTCCTGCCATTGATCTCAAATCATCAAACAGTTACAAAAACTAGGGTTATCTCTTGTTAGGAGATGTAAAATTAACTCAGAGTACCTTCGTAAAATAATAAAAGTCATTTTAACTTCCGGGGGTGCTGCCCCCATAAACCCCCATGGGGGCGCTACCCCTTGACGCCGCCTTGTACCGCAACAGGGAGCGCCCCTGTCAAATAATGATGATTTCTAGGTATAGGTTTTTGTCATCGTGATTTTCTTCAATAATGAAGGATTCACCAATATTTTATAGAATTTTCATATAATTGAAAAAAAATTGCCAGTACAAATAATATTTTTCCTTTCAAATTAAAAAAATTCACCAACAATATTATGTTTTTTTACCCAAAATAATGTAGGATTCATCAGGATTTTATACTTTTTCTAGGGAGGGGGTTTCTTAAAGTTTTCCCTGTGCCCCAAAACCCCCATTCAATAATTTGGAGCGAAATTACAATGATAAAAGTGGGGAAAGTTTAACCTTTAAGTCTAATAATTAATTAGGATCCATATAACGATAAAGGTGAAATGATGGTTGCTAGGTATGTGTACTTTTAGTTGCGATTTTCTTCAACATTGAAAGATTCGCTAGGATTTAATAGAATTTTCATGCAATTGAAAAAAATCTCCAGTTAAATAAATAATTTTTCCTTTCAAATTAAAAAAAATTTGCCAACAATATTATTCTTTTCCACCCAAAATAATCTAGGATTTACTAAGAGTTTGCACCTTTTCTAGGGAGGGGCTTTCTTAAAGTTTTTCCTGCCTGTTAGAAGTCATCATTCTAATAGTCAATTAAGACATTTATCTGTAGCAATGGTTGAACTGATATAGTAATGACCTTATTCAAATACAACTTGATTTGCAGATTTTCAAATCTATGCTAAGCTCAAAAATACCTCTGATCAATAATATATCCAATCTCTTTGTTTCCTCCAACTCTGTTCTTCTCAGTAATTGCTTTCTCTGATGCTCGGTGTTGTCTGTAGAATTGCTTAGTTCTGTCTTCAACCTGTTTGATCAACTTTGTATGAATTCAATCTTTTCACGTGTTTCTCTTGCAGCAAACTCAATAATGAAACCCTTTTCTCTTTATATAGACATCATAAACCATTTTATTTTCATCCATATATTTTGCCTCTTAATCTTCACCATTCATATTTTTGCTTTAACCTTCCTCGACAGTTATGTCAATAACACGTTTGATTCTCCTTGATTCGATCATCTTTGAATTTTGTCATTCATGTGATAATCATAACAAAAATTATTATTTTCCTCGAAATTATAAATAATTGTCCAGCTCATCATCTTTAGTTAGTAGTCATAAGTGTAATATCCCAAAAATGGGCTATAGGTTCATTAATCTTCCCTATCAACATATTGAATAAAATTGACATCGAAGTCCTAACCTAAGGCACATCTGCACATCATCGAATCCTATTAATCATTATAAATTTTTCATCAGGGAATATTCCTAGTAATATTCCTAATCATCTTAATTATCTTTAATTTAATGATTATTTGGTGATAAATCACATTTATCCTAAAGTTGATTAATTGAATATGATGAATATTTAATTAATTGATTTAATTCTGCCACTTAATTATTTAATTGAGTTTAATTATATTTATTCCTAATTATTATTATTTAAATTTGACAATAAATCAAAATTCCTATCATTAATTGATTAAAGCAAGTTGTCAATTTTTAATAATATTGTTTTTGAATAAAAGTTTGAAAAATGATAGATTAACCCATAAATCAATTGTTTTATTTTTCAAAATCAGTTAAGTTGGAAATAAATCACTTTATTATTAAACTAATTCATAATTCAAACATGCACAATCAAGAAAAGTAGATAACTATCAATTATCAATTAAAGCTAAACTCTATTTGAGTTGAACTCTGCTTTTGCATGTTTTTGTGAGTTAAATATCCTTTATTTAAAATAACTCAAAAATCAACCTGAGCTATTTGAGTGATTTATGGCTTTCTTTCATGCATCTCCGAAGCCTTGGATTTCTATAAATTAAGGCTTTAGCTCTTCACAAATCATCTCATATTTTTGCATCCTCATGCTATTGAATTGGAGACTGAAGAATCATCTTTGCGAATCCAAGCTATTGTGAGATCATTCTTGTTTTTGAGTATTTCATATCATTTAGAATTCATCTTAGATCAATTCATTACATATCGATTTCATCTTAGATTATAGATTTCATATAATTTTTCATCATATCATTGCATAGAAAACCAAAAAATAGATTAATTGCATTCATATTTCATATCAATTTTGCATTCAAATCCTTTGTTTAGGTGTCGTCAAGGTCACTAATCTTGATAACAATCTGAGAACATCATACTCACACCTATTAGAAGGTAGTAAATCACCTGGTGAGTTTAGCTTTCAATTCATTGCACAATATCAATTTTTGCTAACATCTAATGTTTTACTGAAGTGTTGTGTCTATAGATTAGGTACAAAATTCACACACATTTTCTGGCACCCACCATGGGGCTCTAAAATGGGTTTCCAATTCAGTTTCTATGAATTTCTATCTTTTTCTCCTCGGTTTCTATGCAAAACTATGATTTTTAATTTCTGTCCATACAATCTTCGTACAAGTTTCTGACAAAAGTCATTTCACACTGTACCCACTATTGTACGATAGTCTATCATATCAAGGATCATGCCGTACTACATACACTATCATTTGAAAGTTCAACTATCGTTTCAAAGAACACCCAGTGTCATACGAGTTTTTGGACTATCATCTGGGAGCATACCCACTATCGTACGAGTTTCGACATCAAATTTCAACTGTTGTTTCATTTTTTAGTGCAGTTTGTCATATTTGGTTTTTTAGATTTCGACTAACGACTAATCTTAACAATTGAAATTGTCTATTTTTGATTGACTCCTGCTGGTTTTGATTGAAAAAAAGTGCAAGAATTGCTAAAAGTAGGTAGACATCTACTAAGGGCATTGCGAGGATTCCAGGTATTCTCCTTAATCTGATAACATTTCAATTTGGATCCTAAAATGAATTTCTCATGTGTTTGGCTTGAGTGTTTTCTTTGCATGCTTTTCTTCAAATTTGCATAATTGAATACTAGGTTGTAACACCTTAAGTATTGATAAGCAGTGTTAGGATATTTTTGATTGATCTTATTAGTGAAATTGGGATATTGGACTTTCTTATTCTTACTCACCCCTCATTTCACCCCGTAGTTGCAAGGTTAGCACCATATTTAGGGGAGGGGTCTACTTAGAAAGAGCGTTAATTGTTCCACCAGCTCTTTCCCATTTTGTGCTTTTCAAGTCTCATTAGTATTCTAAGGTGTGGACTTGCTTTTAAATTTGTGTGAGGAATTAAATGCACCACTTTGTGGACTCACCTCACATTTATTTGGAGCATTAAGCGTACCACCTTTTTGTGCTTTTGAATGCTTTTGGATAGATTTTCTTTTTGATATATCTGTGAAAACATAGTAATTAGGCCCTATGAACACTATTTGTGGTTCTTGAGAGATTGGATTCCCAGTGAAATCCTTCTTGATGATGAAATCCTTGTAGGTAGGGAGGATACTTAGTGCATCTCACATTCTACTTGGTCCATGCATCTTCCCTTATTGATTGATACATTCTCTCTCCAGAGAGGTTGATAGATCACGTGGGGTTGATATCATAGACCTTGGTGAGATAATCTTCATCTTAGCGTGTTAGATTTATCTACCTACTTTGTCTGGGTTAAAAGTGAAAAGGCATCAAACCCTTCGATCTGGAGCCAAGTCCCCTTGTGGTATACTATTGTGAGTCACCTTTAGAGAGGGTTAACCGTAGCGAACACTCCCTTCACAGGGCAAACTGCGTTGAGGGAACCTCAAGCGGTAATAGCCATTTTCACCATGGTAGTGATAGCCGCTATATAAATGTCCTTTTGGAATAAATCTTCACAGGTGTGGTTCATTGTTGGGTTGTCAGATCTCCCTAGCAGCTCCTAATTGATTAAATTCTCAGACTGTGTCAAAACCCTAGTGCATCAGGATTGGAGTTCACCCCTTTGGATCATAAAAGTTGCCGAGTCAAACCATTACTAAAAACCCTAGAGAGGCCAAATTTTCATTTTTCTAGGGTATATGTGTGTCATTGCAAAACATTTTGGAACATACACAATTAGCGCTTCTAAGGATTAGCACAAATAAGTTACTTGATTGTCCATGTGCAAGGTTGCTTTTGTGCTTGTTCATTATTTTTAGACATGCTTGAAATCACTTGCTTTCTATTTTGCATGCTTATTTATCTATCTGGTTACTAAAAATGAATAAATCTGTTACAATCCTCAAATATGGACAGTACAATTTGCAAACAATCTGAAACTAAAAACCCTAAATTTGCAAAATTTGAAGTGAAATTCTTTTTTGGAGTCAAAATTCATCTCAAGAGGTCAGAAAGTCATACGAGTTTTTGTCAAATGTCATTTCATCACTGCCTAATTGTCGTATGATAAGGAACCTAGTGTCGTACAAGTCTTTCTGCCAGTCAAATTCAAAAAAAGTCAAATCTTGCTAGCAATTGTCATCTGAGCTTTTCAACTATCATTTCATAGCATACCCAATTTTGTATGAGATTTTCAACTGTCATTTCATAGCATACCCACTGTCGTATGAGTCTGCAGAGTGTCATTTGGAAAATTTTGAAAGTTGTCAGAAAATTGTCAGAATTGCCAGATACTTAGCTTTTTTAGCCTATTTCCAGAACCTGTTGAACAAATCACCATGTCAAGAACATAGCAGTAGCTATTGAGAATCCTATCATTATCCTAAAGTGGTCTTTTGAATCTAATCCAGCCTTCTATTTAATCAATTTGAGTCGTTATCATCTCATGTCAAAACCTTGTCATAACTATCAATCTTCAATCAATCATCAAAATGACTAAGTGTTGTGATATCTTGTCCGCTATCTTTTTGGAACCTACACATACATCCAGGGCATAGTATCCCTCATCTAAGTCATATCTATACTTCAATCAATCAAACCTTGACAAGGTTGCATCATCTGATCATCTTGATTCAATTCATTCTTCAGTTGTCTTCATCTTATTCTTTTGCCTCACCCAAGGTTAATGGTGGAAACTAGAGCTTCCTCACACAAGAATTTGGGAGAAGCATCCCGGACCTTACCTATAACTGGTACTAGGGGTCCAACTCTTGAGCAACTCATCAATTCTAGTCTTTACAAAGAGGAAGGTGCTGGCAACCTTTGATTAAAAACTGGTTACATTCCTCCTTCATCAACTCACAGAGGTACCCAACAAACCCCACATCAATCTATTCTAGGGAGTCCACAAACTCCTACCATGTCTCAAGAAGGGACAAACTTTGGCTCTCAAAGAGCTCAATCTCAACATGATGTAGATCGGGAACCTACACCTGAAGAAATTTCTCAATATCAAAATGATGATAACTTCAAATGATTGATGAAGCATTTCTTGAAAGAAAATAGAGAGGCATACTTTTTACAATTAGCTCATCAAGGAGCTAAACTTCCTCCCAACTTTAATGTTGAAGATATCATTATGCATGAGGAAGAAACTCCACTCATAGCTATGACAAAACAAATGCATGCCATGCAAGTCAAACTTAACAACCTTGAAAAAGAAAAGGAACCCAGGGAGTTCTCCATGGAAGCCCTATGTCCTTTTCCATTTGACAAAGACTTGTACATTCCACCATTTCCAAAAAGAGTGGATATGCCGAAGTATGATAAGTATGATGGACACTCAGATCCTCAAGATCATGTCAGAGAATTTTGTACACAATCAATGGAGTTCATGCATGAACCAACCTATTTGATGCGTCTCTTCCCTTGATCTCTAGGAGGAGCGTCCATTCAATGGTTCTCTTGATTACCTTCTACTATCAAAACTTTTGAGGAGTTGATCAAATTGTTTTATCAGCAATACTCCTACAATATTCAACATCCAGTCAACATGATTGATATCTGTAATCTCAAGCAATATCCAGGGGAACCATTCCTAACATTTCTCAAGAGATGGAGAAGAAGTTCTCTCTATATGCCAGACCTATTCCAGAAATAGAAAAACTAGAAATCTTCATCAATAACCTTGTTCCAAAAATCAATTATCCTCTACAAATGCAATATCATACATCTTTTGATAAGATGGTGGACAATGCTATCAAAATAAAAAAAGTGCTTGTGAAAAAAGGAAAAATCACACTTCAAAAAGACAAGTACGTATCAAGATCTAGTTCTAAAGAAAAGAACAAAAATTGGAACAAGAACAAAGGCATCATCATAGATGGCATTGTTGAAACTATCTATGCCCCATCAAAGGCACTAGCCTACAACCTAACTCTTGGTTCCCAAGCCATTAAAGCTTCAGAACAAGTCATTTGAACCATTTCAAAAGAAGCCATCATACAAATCTTGGGATAAACAGTGAAAGTTCACTCCTCTTGGAGAATCTTTAGAATCAGCTATGAAAACTCTACTAGCTAATAACATCATCTCTTTGCCAATGATCTAACCACCTGATTCTAAGCCTAAGCCAAAATAGTGCAGAGAAAACAAATTTTGTGATTTCCATTGAGGTAAAGGTCACAAAACTAATAACTGCTTATGGTTGAAACACACCATTCAAGATCTGATCGATAATGGAGACATCACAATTAACAATCCTAAGAGCAATAATGATCATACAACATTTACAGAACCATTTCTACAACATGGTCAAGGAGTTTCAACTTCTTAGCCTAATATGGGGGCAAAAGTCAATTATGCCTACCCTGGAAATAATGCTATCATCAATATGGTTGAACCATGTCTCTCTAAAAGTTGCAATGTCATCACAATTGTATGAAGAGAAAGAGATCATTCCTTAGCTAATGTAGTTACTTGATTACAAGCCCAAGCACATCTGAAAGGACAAATCCCTGATTCATCAAATGTCCCTAAGGTGCCCTTCAATCTTTCATCTGCTTCTAAACAGAAGGCTGCTTCCAAATCTTCCAATCCAAAGGATACAAGGCCTACATCTTATAGCATTGTCCAACAACTCTAGCACACTAATGCCAAAATCTCTATGTTTGAGTTGCTTTGAATATCTCCAGCTCACAGAGCCATAATAGAAAAAGCTTTGCTTGGTTCCAATGTTCCTAATGACCTTGATTTAGATAGGTTCCAGACTATGGTTGGACATCTTACATCTCTACAATATATCTCCTTGCTAGAGGAAGATGACAACTCCTTGAGTCACCCACATAATCAGCCCTTGCATGTAGAAGTCTTGATCCAGAACCATAGAGTCAAATGTGTGTTGATAGATGGAGGGACTGACCTAAACATTTGTTCTTATAGCTTGATCACATAATTGGAATTTTCAGAATTGGCTATTGATCCTAGAAAGAAAATAACTATCAAAGCCTATGATGAACAAGAAAGATCTTCTAAAGGTACCATTGTCTTACCTATTAGAGTAGGTCTAGTTATCAAAGATACCATCTATCAAGTGCTTGATCTACCTTTGGCCTACAACATCCTCCTAGGGAGACCATGGATACATGAAATGCAAGCTATTCCTTCTGCATACCATCAATGTTTGAAGTTTCCTTATGAAGGAGTAGAGGTTACTATCCCCGTAGATCTGAATACAACTTGCAATACATTGAGGGAAAGTGTGGATAAGCTTGTGCCTAATAACAGAGAATCTTCCATTGAATCAACTAAAGAAGCATCCACATCTAAAATGGAAGATCTTGAAAAAGAGGTTAATATCAAAGAAAATAGTATGGGAGAATATATTATAGAGCCAGTCTTATCTTTGACATCTCTCCCTATCTCACCTAAGTCTTATGGACAATCTTTGAAACAGTCCATATCCGAACAATGTTCAAACTAGTGATTCTACAGCACCACAAATCCCTTCTAAGTCATATGGTCCAGGACATAAATTGATAGCTAAGATGGGATATCTAGGTCAAGGACCTCTAGGAGTCAGAGGAAAAGGTCTCGTAGCACCTCTCCCATATACTAGTAGAGAAAATAAGAATACTGTTGGCCTAGGCTTTAAGAAGAAACCGTATCACCTCAAGGGTAATTGTTCTCATGTCATAGAGTAGATCGCACTAGGAGAACCTCTTCTTAAGAAAGAAGAAACATAACCATTAGATAGTGATTCAGATAGCTTAGAACTCATCCCCTATGAAAAATGGCCTAAGGAGATCAAAGACCTTCTTGATGATAAAGATGATCCAGTCAAAAGAATTAATGTAGTAGCAACACAAGAACCTACTATCAATCAAGAGATAGTTACAAAACAAGAACTGACTAATCTCAAAAAAAATCAAGAAGAGGGAAGTGGTAGTGATTCTAAGACAGATTCCCATGAGTATGAATTCAAATCAGAATTTGAGGCTAACCCTTCTTGGGGTATCCACCCTGACTTTATTCATGTTCTAAGATTTCCTAGAGATCCTAAATCAGAAGCTAACTCAAATGAATATGAATGGGGATCCATTCCAAAACCAGATGAAGATGAGCTTATTATAGAGAAACATGTTGATGCTATTCACCAATATGCACCTAATCCCAATGTAAGTCTAGAGTGAAATGAACCTATCAAGTCTGACCCACCTATGGTTGAATTGGACTCCCACAATGACATTGAGCCTATTCATGAATTGAATATCTTAAGTTGTAATATCACCTTTGAACTCAAGCATCAGGTTAGGACCAATGATGATAGATCCATATCCGTAAACACTATCTCCCAATCTTTCCCCACTTTGACTATCCAATATCCAGAACTTATTGATCAAACCTCCACAAATCCAAGCCATGGTATTTATGCCTTCCCAAATGACTATGCCCTTGCTTGCTACCTCAATGCAGTTGAGCCTATGAGTGCTTCCATCAGTGAACTGAGTGTTAGCATGATGGAGTCGGACATCAAATATCTTAGTCAAAAAAATAAGAATAAAAAGAAAAAGAAAAAGAGTTTCGAGGGTGAAAACCACTTTGTGGCAGTCTCAAAACCTACAAAAGTAAAAATAAAAGATGTATCCAAAGGTGAAAACCTCTTTGAGGTGCCTAAGGATGAGATATTTGATGTCCTTTTGAGTCATTTATAGGATAAATCTCCAGTTCTAATTGAGCCCACTCAATCTATCAATTTGGGTACAACAGAGGAACCACAATTAGTACATGTAGCACAATCTTTATCAGAAGAAGAGAAGAAAAAATTTACAACATTCCTAACAAAGAAGAAGATCAACTTTGAATGGAAATATCCAGATATGCTAGGGTTGGATCCTAATCTTACAATGCATCATTTATCTATTGCTCCAAATGTCAAACCTGTCAAGAAAAAATTGAGAAAGATGCATCCTCATGTTGCACTCTTGGTAAAAGCTGAATTAGAGAAGCTCCTAAACACCGGATTCATCTGAGTTATTGACTATGCAAAGTGGATCTCCAATATTGTACCTATTTCTAAACTAGATGGTTCAATCAAAGTGTGCACATACTTTAGAGATGTGAATAGAGCATGCCCTAAGGATGATTTTCCACTACCTAACATTGATATGATAGTGGACATGACTATGGGTTTCGAGATGTATTCCTTAATGGATGGTTTCTTTGGATATAACCAAATAAAAATTGCTCAAGAGGATCAAGAGAAAACTACTTTTACATGTGCATGGGGTACCTTCTGTTGGAATGTCATGCCATTTGGGCTTAAAAATGCTGGTGCTACATATCAAAGAGCAATGACATCTATTTTCCATGACATGATGCATCAAACTATGGAAGATTATGTTGATGATACCTTAGCAAAATCTATGATTAGAACTGAACATCTAAAGGACTTGAGCATGATCCTAGACATAATGGAAAAGTTTAGTCTCCGACTAAATCCTAAGAAGTGTGCTTTTGGTGTCACTTCTGGAAAGCTCTTAGGATACATAGTTTCAAAGAAGGGCATTGAAGTTGATCCAGCTAAAGTCAAGGCTATAATAGAGATGCAACCTCCCAAGAATATCAGTCAAATGAGAACCTTACAAGGGAGAGTACAATCTATTAGAAGATTCATATAACAACTTGCTGATATATCACAACCTTTTACAAAAACATTACATAAAGGTGTGACCTTTGCATGGAATGAAGAATGTGAGAACAACTTTAACCATATCAAGAAGTATCTATCTAATCCACCTAGCTTGATGCCTCCTATTCATGGAAAGCCTTTAATCTTATATGTCTCTGCTATAGATACATCATTGTGGGCATTGCTAGCACAACATCATGAGAACAAAAAGGAAAGAGCTATATACTATATTAGTAGAACATTGGTTGCATATGAGAAGAATTATTCAATGATTGAGAAAGCTTGTCTAGCTGTGATCTTTAAATCATAGAAATTGAGACACTACATGTTAGCTCATACCACACAATTGGTAGCTAAAATTGATCCCCTCAAGTACCTATTAAGTAAAGCTGCCCTCACAAGTAGATTAGCTAAATGGGTTATTCTCTTAAGTGAATTTGACATTGAATATGTGGAAATAAAAGCTATAAAAGGATAGGTTATTGCTGATCAATTGGCTGAAGCACCATTGTTTGATGACACACTACTACAAATGGAATTTTCAGATTCCTCTATCATGCATCTTTCTTCTAGAGAATGACAATTATTCTTTGATGACTCCTATACATAGAATGGATCTGGAGCAGGCATATTGTTCATAACTCCTCAAGGATACTCAATCCCAAAAGCATTCAGATTAAAATTTCCTTGCACAAATAATATTGCAGAATATGAAGCCCTTTTGAATGGTATGAAACTAGCAATTGAGTGGAGAGTGACAGAGCTACACATTCATGGAGACTCTCAACTTGTTATTCATCAAGTCAATGATGTGTACCAAACTAAAGATGAAAAGATGATTCCTTACAAGAGAATGGTAGATGATTTAAAGAAGTATTTCATATCTGTCACATTTGAGAAAATTCCTAGAATGGAGAATAAGGCTGCTGATGCAATGGCTACACTATCTGCTTTATTACAACAACCTGAACATGAGCTACACTACGAATTCCTGGTGGAAGCACTGTCTTATCTTGCATATAACTCCCCCAAAACCCACATGATATACACTATTGTTGGTCATGATTCATCTAGATACAAAAATCTATTTTCCTATCTCCATGATTCATCTAGCTTAAATCGATATGTCATCATTGGTCATAATCTATACAAACAGGATCTAGATGGTACACTAATTAGATGTTTAGAATGGGAAGAGTCTCAATGTGCATTAGAGGAAGTCTGTGATGGTATTTGTGGGTCACACTCAAACGGTTTAACACTAGCTCAAAAACTTATTAGGGCTGGGTACTATTGGCCCGAAATGGAGAAAGAGTCTATCAAGTTTGCTAAGAATTGTCAAAAGTGTCAAGTGCATGGCAACTAATTCATGCTCTAGGGAGAGATCTAATTCCCTTCACTACTCAATGGCTTTTTCATCAATGGGCCTTTAATCTTATAGGAGCTATACATCCTCTTTCTTCTAATGGACATACCCATATAAGCACAACTATAGATTATTTTACAAAATGGGTAGAAGCAGTCCCTTTGACACAAGCAACTGGAAAGAAAATATCTATGTTGATATTGAACTATATCATATGCAGATATGGGATACCTCATTCCATAATCATAGATAATGGTGGAAAATTCAAGAACAAAGACCTAGATGATCTATGTGCCAAATTCAAGATCACACAACATTGGTCTTCTATCTACTATCCTCAAGGGAATGGACAAGTAGAGGCTTCTAATAAGAATTTATTGAAAATCTTGCACCGTACAGTTAATAAAATAGGAAGAGATTGGCATCTCATGATAAATCCTACTCTCTAAGCCTATAGAACAAGTATCAGAACACCTACTGGAGCTACACCTTTTGCTTTAGTTTATCGGTATGAAGTGGTACTACCTATTGGGGTTAAAATCCCATCACTAAGAATCAAAATGCATGGTCTGGTAATTGATGATGACTACAGAGTGTCTAGGTTGCAAGAACTTGAACTACTAGATGAGCGTAGACAAGCAGTGTATGATCATCTCAGAGTATATCAGAAGAAAATATCTAGAGGCTACAATAAGAAAGTCAGACATAGAGAATTTTAGGTTGGTGATCTAGTCTTGAGAGAAAATCCTAAAAATCAATCACATCGAGAATGCTAGGGGAAGTTTGAACCCAACTGGTTGGGTCCCTTTTTAATCACCGCTACTTTTGGCTCTGGTGCCTATCAACTCTCAACAACTGAAGGAGAATAGCTCTGAGAACCAATCAACGTTCTCCATCTAAAGAAATTCTATGCCTAAGGCATTTAGTCTATGCTAAAATGTCCTAAAAAAATATTAAAAACTGGAAAAAGTCCTAAAAAAATGAACATCTTGGTGAAAACCTAGCAATAGGCACCTTGATGATTCACAAAAAAAGTAAAAAAAAATGAAAAATACAAAAAAATGAGAAAAAGAAAAAGTGCCTTGGTGAAAACTTGGAAATAGGTGCCTTGGTAGCAAAAATAGAATATCTACCAAGATGGTGAAATCTCGGCAAATGGGCACCACTTGTTTCAAAAATGCTCCATCTATCAACGCAATCTTGGTCTTCTTTCCTAGCTTTCAGTCTTGCTTTAGTTTGTACATATGTCCTAGTTTGTTTTTGCATTTCTATTTTCAATAAGTTGGTTTGTACACCAATTGGTTCAAGCATCTATATCCTATCAATGTTTAAAACTTGGGGGCAATCAATGTCATATCCTATGGCCTCTAGTACATCTTTCGATGCATCATATCTAGTCAGAGTCTTGTGAAGCTTTATCCAAGTTAGTCAATTTGTCTCGTCTCCAAAAAGGATTTTGCATCTACAACAACGCAATCAAACATCAAACTGAAAATAATTTGTGCTTTTTACATGCTTTTATCTCCTTGTATGCTTACTATTTCACATTGAGATTTTTGCATATTGTGTCTATTTGAGCTCTTCGATGATGTCCTTTATAGGATTTAGAGAGTGATGACTGGGGGCATAATCTTTTCTTTGTTTTTTTCTTGTATGTGAAAATCTAACAGCTTTGGAAATTCTGGATTGAAATGGTGTCTGACTATAAGAGCCTCTATCTCGAATTGGATGGCCATGCGTACCTCAACTATTGATACCTAAAAAATTCAAGGAAGTTTGATCTAACTATTATCTTTTTGAGTGAGTTCTTTCTCCTATTGTGAAACATGATCTTACCTAAGGATGTGAATGATAAAGGGTCACTACGGGTAATTCACATTGGATTTAGAATAATCTCTTGACTGTTTGATGTGTTTGTAATGCAAGGCGTATTCAGGTCATCACGATGTTTATGTTTTGATGCTTATACAAATTTCTATATCAAAATGGACATGATATTCAGGTCATCCTGGCGCTTGTGCCTTGGTGCTTATATCTAATCTGACATTTCAAAAACAAAATCAATATTCATATATCCATGGTTGTTGACCAGTGGGTGTTGTATTGATTCTTGCACATACAAATCGATATTCATATGTCTATGGTTTCATAGCTAGTGGGCATTGTATTGATTTATCCAGTTACCTAAAAGTTCAATGATGATAACAAATCGACATATGATCAGTGAGTAGGTCCTAGGTCTTAGGTTGCATTTCATTCTACATGTTTCTTTGCATTTTGCATGTCTGCATGATCTCACAAATGTTTGGACACACTTCAAAGCTTAAACAATTATTCATATCAATTCTTCACATCTAACAAGAGTTGAGTCTCACTCGAAGGTCTCTTTGCTGAACCACAAGTAGTAGCTATCCTGGGTTAAATATCCTTTTGACATAAGACTGAGTACTTGTCTTCATCAACCTGCAAAAGCATATCATGTGTATCACTACATTTACATCTCATATCATTACCATTTGTTGCATTACATTACATCCAGTGCATAAGCATAAAACATGCATACATCTTCTTATAATCAATTACATTTGCATAACATCCATACATATGAAAGAAATCATTGCATTGCATTGATCCATACATACATTCTACACTACTCATAGCATAAGCATAGCATGATATCATCATAAATCCAAACATGACAAGTACAAATGAAGTCATGATCCAAAATATCGATCTCATATATATCATCAACTCAAAATGTGTCAGGGGTGCACTACTGACACAATATACAAAAGAATGAGCTCCAGAGAGCTATCAAAGTTAGAACAGTATATCAGTGATAAAAAAGAACAGAGTATATCAAAACATAAAAACATGAATCAACTATCGACATGCTCCTCGGTATCTGGTGGAGGAGGGGGTGGTGCATCTGGTATAGCCTTTGCTCTCAGTGCCCTAGCTCCCTTTGAGGATGCCATATAATCTGAATACATGGGCACTCTCTGCGTAGCAGGGACAACAACATAATATGCAGACACATAATATGAATCCCATGAGGTCTGATGAGTCACCTCTATCTGTAGTCTTCGAACCTCTACACAGAACTCTGGATGAAGCTCTATACGCTACCTATCTGCCTCTAGATATATCTCCTCCCACCTAGCACTCTATACCTTTAGGTCCCAGAATTAAGCTCTAAGACATCTAATAGTATCTGATGAAGTAAGAGGAATAGTAGTATCTGCCTCAGCTGCTAGCATCTTTGTGTCTTGTGCTGGCTGCTTTGGCTGCTGGTCAGTGGTATCTGCTCTATGCACCTTATGGCATCTAACCTTAGCTCCTAGATCAAAAGTGGTATTTACCTATAAGGGATCTACATCACCACCTACAAACTGCTCAGCTGCTATGACATCATCTACAAAACCAACACCGCCCAAGGTACCACTCTCACCCCTGGTCCATCTTTGTGAACCTGTAGATGTACCTACTATAGAAGTAGAAGGATGAGGGGGCCTCATCTATCTAGATGGTCTTTATGGTGGGGCCATCACTCTAGGTCTCGAGGGTGTAGGCTGTATCATCGAACCCTATGGCATAGGAGCACTTGTAACATCCATCACCTCCTCCATGGAGGGTATCAACTCAGTGGGATATGAGAATCTATGAATGGGGTGATCCACAAGCCAAGAAATGTATCCATCTGTGACCCCTGCATCAACTACCTATGGATGGTAATCCCGGTCTCTACCAATGATCCTACTGTAATCCTCTGAACATAGAGAATAGGTGAGCCTCTGTGTCCATCAGAGCCCAATCTCACGAACAATGCAAGCATATGCAGTATACTCCTGTGAGGCATCCTGTCTGTGTCCATACTGACGCCACACTCTAGTAATCAAGAATCTCTCCAAAATGGTGGGAGACTGGCCAATAAGTACCTAACTCTAAAAAAGAAAACTATACTGCTCCCTCGTAGTAGGCCACACCTCTATTTGCAAGTAGGGTCTCCAATGCACAAATATCATATCATCCAAACATTGTCTGAAATACTCAGTATGACCCATGCGGACCTGTGTGACATAAATAGCATACGTATATATCACTGGCTCCTATGGCTGACGCTGTGTCTAAAAAAATAGTCTCAAAACTGGGATATGCTCCCAGGCCCATATCTGTAACACAAGAGCTCCAGAAGTGAAACTCTTGCAATCCTAATACACAATCTTGTGCATCTTTGAAAACATGTGCCAAAAGACACTGACCCCAAGCAAGCTTAGTGGACATCGCCATAAGTAGCACCACCATTGAGGCCCATCCCATCAAGAAGCTATTCTGCTGATGGCTCGACATGATGAGCTCACCGATCATCCCAGCAATAATGCACTCTAGGTGGTGCATCTGACCATATCTCTGTACAAGGGTCTCCCAGGAAATGGACCCTGTCAACTATGTATCATCAATAAATAGATGCCTACAGGCATGAAGACCAGTTTGCCCAATACTCACATACTCAGGATGTCGACTGCTATAGAAGGGGATGCGTAATATCCTATAAATGTCCTCTAGAGTCATAGTGATCTCTCTAGTTGGTAAATGAAACGTCTGTGTCTCAAAGTGGAATCTCTCAATAAGTGAAGTCAATAGGCCATGGTTTACCCTAATATCAGGTAAATGGATCAAATACTTGAACCCACATGCAGCAAGATGAACCCTCATAGGGTCAAGAAGTGAGACACATAATCTCTGGGTTGCCGGGTATGAATGTCGGACATGAACATCTGGATATGTGACCTATATCATAGAAAAATAGGGAATTCTATCAGAAATTGGGTTTAATAATAGGCTAATAGTACAGAAATTGGACAGTTGGGTACTTCAGAAGGTAGGTTAAGAGGTCAGCTATCAGCATCAAAAAGCAGAAAAGTCAAAATTTGGGCCTAAATATCAGTTTTAAGCTCATTGTTATTCATATGACAATCCATGGTCATACGACACTGGGCACTTCATCTTACGAGTTTCGAGAGACCTAATGAAATGTTGTATGACATATGGGTCCCTCTCATATGACACTGGGTGGGGTATGAAACGATAAAGCAAATGGAATTCAAATGTCGTACAAATCTAGGTTGGGACTCATACAAGTTTTCATACATTCAAAATTAAAAAAAGCAAAACGCATATGAAAAAATTCTAAAATGCTATAAAACATGAAAAATTTAGATTTTCAGAGGGGCACAAAGGTCCACATACCGGATGTCCATACTGTCAAGGTCTGTCATGTCTCCGGCTGTGCTCAAATCGATGCGAACTCATAGGTACCTTTGGTTCTCACTGTTCTGCCATTTCCTTGCTCACAGGGCTCCACAAGATCTCAAAAGTGAAATGGTTGAAATGATTTGAAAATGACCCTTCTGGCCTTTATATAGTTTTTGACCTAATTTTCAAAAGTGCTCCATTTTCCACAAAAATTGCATCCCTGGCTAATTTTGATGTTCTGAATCCATTTTCAGGATCAAAGTTCAAATCTGAGACTGTTTATTATGTCAAAATCACAATTTAAAATTTTTGGGCCCAGGATGGTCTACTACTTGCATAATCGACCTTCCATCATCACAGAAATCTAGTATTCAACTTAACTGATTATCTTACATCAAACTATCAAAATTTCAACTTGGTCAACCATGGTCAGCTCATGGTCAAACCTAGTCAAACTTGGTCTTTTGGACCCTCTAATGATGCAGAATGTGTTCTTGAATGTATTTAACCACTTCTCAAATCAATTAACATGCTTCTGAACTATCAACGCT
This sequence comes from Chamaecyparis obtusa, assembly GCA_027943335.1. Taxonomy (NCBI): domain Eukaryota; kingdom Viridiplantae; phylum Streptophyta; class Pinopsida; order Cupressales; family Cupressaceae; genus Chamaecyparis; species Chamaecyparis obtusa. The sequence goes on along the minus strand of BSBK01000188.1, from coordinate 1,146,082 downwards.
GACTTTTTCTTGTTAGATTTCAATTTTAATCCCGAAGGGGGCATGGTATTACACATCATTCAAAGTCTGTAATCATATCTTTATTGATATCATATCTTTCCTCAGTAATCAAGACAACAACCATGTCTAGTTGCTAATTCATCAAAAAGTCCTTGTCGCTTGGGGCAAATCAAATGTATCATCGCTTGGGGCATATCAGATTCATTGATATTCATATCAATCTGATATTCTCCTAATCTTGTAAATTGTATTAGTTTTTGCAACTATTGGTTCAATTGTGTTATTTACTTGGTTCTTCGGTAATTGAAGGGTTTAGATGTGATACCTATATGATTCTTCTAAAGAAAATCAAGTCTGGAATCGGTCACTCACTTCTTCACAATCATAAGGTTCAGAATCAGGCATTTTGACGCTTTTGTTTCATTGGTTCATCGCTGTTATAGTTAACATTATCTTTGGTCATTCAGGACCTATTATCTTCATATCAACTTGAATCAAGTTTCTGTCTCATATCAATTATCAATTTTGAATCAGTTTCATATCTCTATCAAACACAGATTGTCTTTGAACCACTGCGCTTTGTACAACAATTCAAAGAGGGGCAAAATGTAATACCCCAAAAATGGGCTATAGGTTTATTAATCTTCTCTATCAACATATTGAACGAAATCGACATCGAAGTCCTAACCTAAGGCACATCTGCACATCATCGAATCCTAATTGATTATCATAAATTCTTCATTGGGGCATATTCCTAGTAATATTCCTAACCATCTTAATTATCTTTAATTTAATGATTATTGGGTGATAAATCACATTTATCCTAAAGTTGATTAATTGAATATGATGAATATTTAATTAATTGATTTAATTCTGCCACTTAATTGTTTAATTGAATTTAATTATATTTATTCCTAATTATTATTATTTAAATTTGACAATAAATCAAAATTCCTATCATTAATTGATTAAATTCTTATTTAATTAATTAAAGCAAGTTGTCAATTTTTAATAATATTGTTTTTTAATAAAAGTTTGAAAAATGATTGATTAACCCATAAATCAATTGTTTTATTTTTCAAAATCAGTTAAGTTGGAAATAAATCACTTTATTATTAAACTAATTCATAATTCAAACAGGCACAATCAAGAAAAGCAGATAACTATCAATTATCAATTAAAGCTAAACTCTATTTGAGTTGAACTCTGCTTTTGCATGTTTTTGTGAGTTAAATATCCTTTATTTAAAATAACTCAAAAATCAACCTGAGCTATTTGAGTGATTTATGGCTTTCTTTCATGCATCTTTGAAGCCCTGGATTTCTATAAATTAAGGCTTTAGCTCTTCACAAATCATCTCATATTTTTGCATCCTCACGTTGTTGAATTGGAGACTGAAGAATCATCTTTGCGAATCCAAGGCTATTGTGAGATCATTCTTGTTTTTGAGTATTGCATATCATTTAGAACTCATCTTAGATCAATTCATTGCATATCAATTTCATCTTAGATTATAGATTTCATATCAATTTTCATCATATCATTGCATAGAAAACCAAAAAAATAGATTAATTGCATTCATATTTCATATCAGTTTTGCATCCAAATCCTTCATTTAGGTGTCGTCAAGGTCACTAATCTTGATAACAATCTAAGAACATCATACTCGCACCTATTAGAAGGTAGTAAATCACCTGGTTAGTTTAACTTTCAATTCATTGCATGATTTCAATTTTTGCTAACCTCTAATGTTTTAATGAAGTGTTGTGTCTACAGATTAGGTACAAAATTCACACACATAATAAGTTCCATTTATTTCTTTTACTCAGTCAATACCACAATGCATCAATGATAACTAGCTCGGTTAACACTATACGCAGTATACACTACACTTCATTGGTGTATATTGAATTCTTCATTTACCGACCACATAAACTTGTTCATTCTTGATCTTCAATCCATAATAGATTCATGTAATACAATGAAATTACTAACATAATGTCATAGACTCGTCAATAAGTTACCCAATGAATACTATATCCATATCTTTCTCATCCATCTCTTCTTTATGTAGAGACCTCATTCCTTCATCATTATTTCCTTCTTAGATTTTGTAATCATCATGATAAGTATAGTCAAAGCTAGTTGACATAAATACCAATACATTAACTAATTTAATGTCTTACATACACATTAGTAGCTAGGTGATCATCAATCACTATCTTTCAAATATCCAATCCATTGTCAAACTCTCTTTCAAGATATTCAATCAGTTGTAGTCTATCACTCACATGCATGGGATTCATCTAAATCTAGTTGTTCATCACCTTTCCATTTATCCAAACACAAAGCTAGTCAAGCAAAAAATTTGCAAGATGCTTCCAAAGGTAGCCCTACTAGTCAAAGAAGAACTTGAGAATCTATTACCATCAAAGATCATTGAAGCCATAGATTACTCAAAATGGATCTTAAACATGGTGTCAATCACTAAGCCATCAAGAGAAATTGGGATCTGCATAGACTTTAGAGATCTGAACAAAGCATGCCCAAAGGATGATTCCCCCCCCCCCCCAAACATCGACATGATTGTTGACCTCACAATTGGTCATGAGATGCTATCACTCATGGATAGCTTTTTATGATTTAATTAGATCAGTATAGAAGAGGAAGACCAACACAAGACAACATTCTACACACCATAGGGCATCTTTTGTTACAACATGATTCCATTCAGGTTAAATCATGTATGGGCTACATAATAATGAGAAATGACAACAATCTTTCATGACATGATCCACAAAATCCTTGAATACTATGTGGATGATATCCTTTCCAAATCAAAGACATGATTGGAACACCTTGACATCCTTGAACATGTGTTCAACCACCTACATCACTATGGATTAAAGCTAAATCCAAAGAAGTGTGTATTCGGTGTTACATTAGGAAAACTATTGGGCTTCATTGTATCATGATGAGACATTGAGATTGATCCTAAGAAAGTCAAGGCCATAGTGGAAATGCCTCCTCTCTAAACACTCAAGCAACTCAAAAGCCTACAAGGAAAATTGCAATCAGTCTAGAGATTCATATCGTAACTAGCAGATGATGAAGCTAAAAGAATACATGGCTAACTCTCATATTATTGTACCTCCAATACAAGGATGCCCTCTCATCTTGTACATCTCAGTAACCAATACAATATTGGGGGCACTATTGGCCCAACTTGATTATAATGGAAAAGAATGAGCCATCTACTATATTAGTCACATACTTGTTGGCTATGAGCTAAACTACTCACCAATAGAAAAGGCACGTCTTGCATAGTCTTCACCACCCAAAAGATTCAACACTAAATGCTTAGCCACACTGTCAACCTCATCTCCAAGGTGGACCTAATCAAATACCTCCTATCAAAGACCACACTTACAGGTTGAATAGAAAAATGGGTTATGCTTTTGAGTGAGTTCAACATCCAATATATAGATAAAAAGGAAATAAAGGGGCAAGTCATTGTTGACCAACTAGTTGAAGCACCCCTAATTGATGCATATCCTTTAGTAATGGAATTTCTAGATGAACATCTTTGCATGGTCGAAGAATAGCCAAAATGGAAGCTATACTTTGATGGATCCTATACATCTCATGGATTGGGAGTAGGAATCCTCTTTGTCACCCCTCAAGGTGACTATATCGCCAAATCATTCAAATTGGGATTCCCTTGCACCCAAAAAATATGAGGCACTCATCTCCGGCCTCAAAATAGCTATTCAATGGAACATCACAGAACTGCACATGTTCAAAGATTCATAGCTAATCATCAAACAAGTCCTAGAAGATTTCCAAACTAAGGATAAGAAGCTTCTACCATATAAAGAATTAGTGGACAAATTGAAAGAGAACTTTTTGAGTCTAAAATTCATGCAGATACCCAAGCTACAAAATAAAGCTACCAATGTAATGTCAATCATCAAGTCCCTACTAGAGATCCCTCAAGACTCAATGCAGTATGAATTCTAGGTCGAGTAGCTACATACACCCGCTTATGAGAATGCCAATTTTGAAATGGTGTACAATTTGGTCGGTCCTCAGTCCCCATGGCACCATGACATCCATGCTTATCAAAAAAATGGTATCATATCCCCCCATCTCACAAACATCCAACACCAAAACCTTATTCATAGAGATTCCCACTACACTCTTGTAGCCAACACCCTATATCATTGTGGATATCACAACATCCTCTCTCGGTATTTAGACTCAAACGATGCCATCCTGGCTTTACAAGAGGTTTACGCTAGAATTTTTGGTGCCCACACAAGTGGTGTGGTCCTAGAAAAGCTATTGCTCAAAGTTGGGTATTATTGGCCAATAATGGAGCATGATGCATGTGAGTTCGTAAAGAAACATCTTCCATGTCGACAGCATGCTAATTTGATCCATCCTTCAACACAAGACTTATAGCTCGTCACTCCACCATGGCCCTTTTCATGTTGGGACTTTGATCTTGTTGGTTTGATCACTCCCCTTTCCTCAAATGGACACAAGTATATGATAACTACCACTAAATATTTCACAAAATGGGTTAAAGCAATTCCTCTCATCCTAACTATAGGAATTCATATATCCAAGTTCATCCTCTATCTATCATCTTTCGCTTTGTCATCCCTTACACCATATTCACAAATCATGGCACACCCTTTGAAAACTAGCATGTGGATGATCTATGTGTCAGACTCCACATCCATCACTATTTATCTAGCCCATACTTCCCTCAAGGAAATGGCCAAGTTGAGGAAACCAATAAAACCATCCTCAAAATTCTTAAAAAGGTTGTCAATGATTCTAGTCATGACTAACATCTTGAAATAAATCCCACTCTCTAGGCCTACTACACCTAATTTTGCACTCTTGTAGGCACCACCCTATACTCCTTGTATATGGTGTCGATGTCATCTTACTAATTGAGGTCAAGCTATCTTCATTGTGCATGTCTATGAAGAACTATACCATTGACAAAGACTATCACATGGCACACCTTACCCATCTGATCCTATTAGATGACAAGCGACATCAAGCATATGATCACCTGGTTGTCTACCAAAATCAACTCAAAAGGAGCTACAACAAAAAATTCCACCCAAGAAAATTCTAGGTGGGCGACATGGTCATGAAAGAAAATTAGAATGTAGAAGCACATCAAGAGAAGAAAGACAAGTTTTAACCTACTTGGTTGGGTCCTTATATTATCACAACATATTTTGGCCCTGGAGCCTATCAGTTATCAACACCTGAAGGAGATCCCCTGAATGATCCAATCAACATCATCCATCTGAAGAGGTTCTATTCTTGAACCATCCCTTATGATCCCAAAAAATCCATAAAAATTTGGAAAAAATCTAGAAAAGTACAAAAAATCAAAAATTGAAAAAAGTAAAGAGAAATAATCGTCCAACGGTGAAAAATTGGCAATCAAGCACCTTGGACAAGTGTGTTGGTGAAAACCTTGAAATAGGCACCATACATAGTGCACTATGCCATTATCTATCAAATTCCCATCCCTTTCCTCCACTCATCACCAAATCCCCCCCACATCCCCGCCACCAACCCACATTCCCAAGTTGTTCTATTCTCAAGCATATGCAACAACAAAATGATCTACTATCCCACATCTTGAGTTTCCTATGTTAATTACTTGAATAGAAAGATCCTCCTTCCTCCATAATGAGCTTTGTATATCTATTTTTTACCTATTTACCTATCCCAATCCCTGAGATTTTGTAAATATCCATTGTATATTGACCATCCCCTTTGTACTATATCGTTATGTCTCATTGTACATATCCTTGTTCATCCTATAGAAACTATGATCATTTCAATTTGTTGGCATGTGATGTTTTGGAGTATTGGGAATCATTTAAGTGTTTTCATTTATGGAAACACTTATGATAGAGTGATCACATGTTATGGAGATTACCACCGGAGTCTCAGTCATGAAAATGACTAAGTCCAGAATCAGGATAATAGGGTACGGTGGCACAATTTTGGTTAGCGATGAAGATATATGAGGTATTATGGATTGTGAAGTTAATTGGAGGTATTTTGGGATATACACATGGTTTAGTTAAGATCACATAGGTTTTGGTTATCAGATCTGTGAGATACAGTGTTCGGAAGATACGCAAAGGTAGTAAAATAGTGTAATAGGGTATATGAACAATTGCGAAGATTAAGGAAGGTAAAGTGAATATGGTAACATGCTAAGATAGGTGAATAAAGTATATTTACAAATCTTTGATATTGTAAGGGCTTTGACTCCATAAATAACATTTGCATGAGTTATTGTTATGTTTTGCATGATAATTATGAAGCCGACTAGAAGGCTGATTTAGTATAAGTATGAAGTGTTTTTGTGAAAGTGATGTATGGTGATTGATTATGATGAATAAGTAAGGTTGAAAATATAAGAATAGATATTAGCTGCAAGATCAGTAAGAGGTCAAGCTATAATTAGAACTATCTAAGCAAGATAAGTGCTTGTATTATTCCCCTTTTGAGAACTATTTGAGACAAGTATTGATTGTAATATCAGTGTGCTCACCACCTTGAACCAGGTGTTTTGTTTACCCCTAATAGGGTTTTGTGTTCCTCTAACAAGTAAATGTACTATGCAACAATTAGCTCCTAATAGGGCTAGATCTCCTAACAGGGATACATTATTTTAGTGCATATTTGTGGGTACCATCCCCACTAGGGTTTTCCCTTTGGCCAAGGTTTCCTCAAGAATAAATCATGGTGTAATGAGTAATGTGTTATGTTTATATGTTCTTCTCATTTTTGCATTACTTTGGATTATTTATAATTGATTAAACTTAAAGAAATCAAAGTTCTATAATAATGATTCACCCCCCTCTCAGACCTAATCCTGACAATTGGTATCAGAGCTATTGGCCCTTTGAGAGAAAGCTTAACAACTTAAGGGAGATCAGAATGGATTTAGAAGATTTACAAGAGAACTTTGAAGATGCACTTGAAGATTTGGATAAGATGAAAGTTGGGAAAGGCAAACTAAAATTCAAATTAAGAAGAGCAGAAGGTTTCATGAGGAAACTTAAAGCATATCTTCAGATAGTAAAAAATTAGAGACAAGACCTTATGGAGAAGATCAAAGAAGATTCAAAAAATGATACATCAGACAAAGTAAAGATATTGGAGCAAGAAAAAGAAAAAATAAATCTTTTGATGATCAAAGAAATTCAACATGAAAAGGATGAAAGAAACAAAGTTGAAGAGTCACTAAAAGAAGCTAACTTGTAGATAGGATAGATGAAGACCGAACTTGACCACTACAAGGATAAATATTAGGAATTGGATAAATACAATCAGATCATTAAAGGTGAACTCACTCAAACCAAACTACACATTGAGAAGTTATTATTAGGAATAGTCCCAAGAGATAACTAAGAGGGGGGAGGGGGGTGAATCAGTTATCTACAAGTTTCAATTATTTGTCCAATTAAGTATACTTAAACATAAAGCATAAAAATAATGAAAGAAAACTTGAACACAACACCAATATTTTGGTTATGAGGAAACCCAAATAGGTAAAAACCCTAGTGGAATTGACACCCACTAATAATCTACACTAGTGTTTTATGATCCTTGTCGAAAGATCCTTAACCATGTTAGGAGTTGTCTTTACAATGTATTTAGTATAGTGACCTGGTCAAGGGTTGGACCTTGTTAGGAGTCTTTTACAATTAACCCTGTCAGGGGTGAGGATGCACTGTCTGAGAGCACACTGCTCAAAGGGGTGAAGGCTACAACCTTCTGAACAACAGATATACACTATATATGGATCTTGGTGAACTACGCTTTGACCTACTATCTAGATCAGTTCCAATGTGTAGGATAAACTCTTTACTTGGTCACATAGACCTTTTTCTAATGGCTCAACACTTCACACACTCTGCTCTGCTCTTCTCAATCAACTATGAACCATGCATTAGCAATCACAAATGACTGCCTATAAATATCTTTCCTCTAAATGATATAATCAAGTCAGCCTATTAGAACCATCTTGAAATCATATAGAGAAACCATAACATACTCGAATAATAATTCTGTCAGCTCTACTAAGCACACAATACAATCTGGGACCTATCCAATATTAATAAATGTAGATGCACGCTACACACTGTCAGCTCTACCAAAGTAACTAAAACTTTCTCCTCAAGATGAATTACATCATGCACTCTTAACTAAAGATTCTTAACTCTTATCCAATATGTAATCCAAGGGTGCATACCAAAATGATAAGCGCAACTCTTGAACCAATACAATCTCTTTTGACTCTCCTGAATAAACACAGGAAATCGCTACTAGTGAATAGAAACTAAATAACTTCACTTCTACTAATCATCAGACTCTATGTCCATGATTTTAACATCATCAACATATCTTCATCATATATCCAAAGGCACAAGGCTCCATGATTACTATACAAATAATCACTCACAGAACACTGCCTGTAACTCTGTCAAGAACATTGCTGACACAAGCTACTACATAATTGTCTGTTCTAACAATTAACCTTTGTGTCCATGATAACATGCTAATAAAATTTCCATACTTCATATACTCAAAGCTTAGTACATAAGTCTTCCACGCATGCTACTTACCATATGTTTTCATCAATGACAAACATACAATCAACACTGGCTTGCTGGAAAATATCCAACAATCTCCCCCTTTGTCATTGATGGCAACATATGGAATGAAAAACACCACCAATCCAAATGAGTAATTATTTTATAAAATTCTCCATTTCCTCATCAAAACTCCCCCAAGGATGAATCCTCCATCTACTGTAATATTCTTCAACATTCTCCATTTTCTCAACTAAACTGCTTTCATGACTGAATATTGCTCCCCCTTAGTATATTAATCTTTCTTTGCTTCTCTTTTTTCATGACTATATATTACTCTACCTTTGACATCAATGGAAATGGGTGCCATTCCTTTTTAAGCATTGGTACTACTCCTGAGGTAGAGTAGTCAACCTTCCATCAATCTCTAAGGACTGATGCTTTTTCTTCTTTCTTCTAAGTAGAATCAGGGATGGGAATTACTCTCAACTTCACCTTGAGATACTCAAAAGTATCCTTTGGCATGGGCTTTGTGAATATGTCTACTAACTAATCTTTAGTACTCACATAGTCCAACTTGACTTCTTTCTCTACCACTTTCTCTCTTAGGAAGTGATACTTGATCTCAATGTGTTTTGTCTTTGCATGCATCATAGGATTCTTTGACATATTGATAGTACTAGTGTTATCAAAATGAATTACAATAGGATAGTCAATCTGAATTCAAAAAACATTTATCATTTTCTTGATCCAAACAATTGTAGAACAATTTAGGGTTACTGCAACATACTTGACTTCTGCTGTTGACTAAGAGATAAAATTTTGCTTCTTGCTTGTCCAAGTGATAGGTCTATTACCAATAAAAACTACTCCTCCTGACGTACTCTTTCTATCATCAATGCATCCTGCCCAATCTGCATCAGTATATACATGAAGCTCAACATTTTATGAATTAGGATACTATAGATCATAATCTATAGTGCCTTGCAAGTATTTAAATATTATTTTTACTACCATGAGGTGACTTTGTTTAGGCTCTACTGCAAATCTTCTAACCATGCCAACTGCATTGGAAATATCTGGTTTTGTTTGAGTAAGATAAATAAATTTTCCAATCATAGACTTGTACAATGTTATATCTATTACTGGTGAATCAACTTCTTTTGTAGGCTTACATCGTGTTCTTATAGGTGTACCCACTATCTTGCAATCATCCATCTTGAATTTATTTAATATCTCTTTCACTTATTTTGACTAATTAATGAAAATACATTTTTCTGTCTGCTACACATTTAATCCCAAGAATTATTTGATAGGTCCAATCATGCTCATCTCAAATTCACTCTGCATCTCCTTAGCAAATTCAGCACTAAGTTTTTCATTACCTCCAAAGATAATTTCATAAAAAAATATAGCTACAAGTAGTAGTCCTTCAGATGTCTCTCTTATGAATAGATTACAATCTGCTGCTCCTTTCTTGAATCCAATTTTAGTTAGATATCCATTAGGTCTCTCATACCATGCTATAGGGGATTTCTTTAATCCGCATACCATATCAGGTCTGTCTGATAGGGTGAATCCTTCTGGCTACTCAATATATACTTCTTCTTTTAACTCTCCATTCAAGAATGCTAACTTGACATCCATCTGATAGACTTTGAATTTTTTGACTGTTGCATAAGCTAGAAACAACTTAATAGCTTCTAATTTGCTCATGGGTGCAAATGTGTCTGAATAATCAATGCCTTCTCTCTGTGCATATCCTTTACATACTAACCTTGCTTTCTTTCTCACTTCTGTACCATCTTCATTCATCTTATTTCTGAATATCCATTTTGTTCCAATCACATTTTTATCACTAGGTCTTGGGACCAGTTCCCAAGTATCATTCTTGATAATATGATCTAGTTCTTCTTTCATAGCATCATGCCAATCTGAATCATTACATGCATCTTCAACACTTAAAGGTTCAATATGAGATAGTAACATACTACTTCATTACTTGTTGAATTCTTTTCTTTTGATCTTGTTGTGACTTTTCCGCTCTAATCTCCAATGGTGTCATCCTTAGAGTGATATCTAGATGTATACTTTGAAGCTTTAGGTGATACTGACTCATCTTCCTTCTGAGTTTCTTCTTAACTTGTTTTAGGGTCATTGAACAATACATTAATACTATCAAACATCTCTTCAACAAGTGTCTCACTAGTGGAAGGTCTGGGTTCTTCTTCAATCATAGGTGAGTAATCATGATATCTTTCTTGAACCATAAAATTTTCATCAATCTTAACATGAGCACTTTCAATGATTTTCTTCAATCTCAAGTTAAAACATCTATAAGCTTTACTTTTAGTAGAGTAACCAATAAAAATACCTTCATCACTTCTTGCATCAAACTTGCCTATTGCTTCATCCCTCTTGATGTCGCACTTCCTTCTAAAGATTCTAAAGTATTTCATTGTGGGAACATTACCAAACCATAGTGCATAAGGTGTCTTGTATGTGCTAGGCCTTAATTGTATTCTATTCATTGTATAGACCGTTGTATTGACCGCATCTCTACAATAGGTGTGTGCAACTTTTCCTTCAATCATGATGGTGCGCGCTGTATCAGGGATGATCCTATTCCTTCTCTCTGCAATCCCATTCTATTGAGGGGTTCTAGGTGCACTTAACTGTCTCTTTATGCCATGTTCTTCATAGTACTCATAGAATTTGTCAAAGCTGAATTCTCCTCCTCTATCCGACCTTAGACATTTTATCTTTAGTCCAGATTCATTCTCAACCTTAGCTTTGAATATTTTGAACTTCTCAAATGGTTCTGACTTATCTTTCAAGAATGTAACCCACATCATTCTGGAATAATCATCTACAAACAAAATGAAATACCTTTCACCATAGTATGATCTTGTTTGATTTGGTCCACATAGGTCAGTATGAATCAGATCCAACTTGTTCTTTGTTGAATTGTGCTTACTTATGAATGAATTCCTTACATTCTTTCCCATCACACATTCCCTACAAATAGTATCAACTATTTTTTCTATGCTAGGTAGGTCTCTAACTGCCTTCACATTACTTATCTTTAATATGTTATAAAAATTGATACAACATAGTCTTTTATGCCATAGCCAACTATCATCAACTTTAGTAACAAAACAACTTTCTTCTGAATTAAGTTGAAAAACATTACCTTTAATCTTGGAGCCTGATGCAATCATAACACCATCCTTGTTGTTAATAATGCACTTTTTTTTTTTTGAATTCCAACTAATAACCTTTTTCAAGTAACTTCCCAACACTAAGAAGGTTATGTTTCAAACCATCTACATAGAGAACATTATCAGTGTTGTTTTTTCTGTCCAGTGTGATAGCTCCTCTACCAATGATAGGTTTAGGAGTGTTATCTCCAAATCTAACCATGCCACCATTGTATTTGTCTAGATGAACAAACCTATCTTTATCACCTATCATGTGATGTGAACAACCACTATCTATGATCCAATATGTCCTTATGTCTATTTGTGAAATCAATGCTAACTTTTCTTCTTTTTTCTCATCTTCATGGTTTATGTCATTATTCATTTTTTCTATGATAGCAATGAAACCAATTTCATGTTCAGCTGAATCATCATCTGATACTTCATCTCCAACATAGTAACATTCCTTTGAATACTTAGGCTTGTAATCATTTTTTAACTTTTTAGCTCTTGTAGGACACTTAGATGCAAAGTGACCAATCTTATTACATGAGAAACATTTAAATGGCAATTGACCTTCATATTTCACTTTTCCTTTATTTTCTCTTTTAGAAATCATAGCAATGAAATTATCTAGAGCTTTTTCTTCATCATCATCATCATCATCATAATTACCAGAGGTATTCAAGGATTTCTTACCATGAACTGAAACTTTGAAGGCTATCTCACTTTTAGGCTCTGTCTTCAAACTTGATATCTCAAATGTAGCAATCTTGCTGAGTAAGGTTTCTCTTTTGAAGTTTTCTAAAAATTGCATAGTATCATCAAGGATGTTTATCTTACTTTCATATTATGGTGTCAATGTAGTCATCAGTTTATCCATGATGTCTTCTTCTGAGATTTCTCCACCATTATTTTTTATTCCAGCAACTGCTTCATTTATCCTTTGATTGTAGGCTCTTATGTTCTCTTCAGGTAGCATCTCCAATGTATTGTACTTTTTCTTCCATGTCTTTTTGTGCACATTCTTTGCTTGTTTATCACCTTCAAATATGTCTTCTAGGTGCTTCCATATCTTGTAGGTTGTGTCTACTTTCTTTATCTTTGAAAATTCACTATCAGATAGGGCACTGATAAGGGATTCTTTTGCTATTGTATTCTGATGGAAAAAATCCTTCTACTTGCTAGTAGTGTCATCCTTTACAAGATTTTCTAGAGAGGGGATTTGAACTTGCTTGATAGCCACTTCAAAAACTTCAAAAGCAATGCACTGCAAATGTGTCATCATCTTGCTCTTCCAATCAAGATAATTCTCTCCATCAAACTTAGGACTATCTTTTCTAAAGAATGACATCTAATCAACCTCAAAATATTAAAATTTCTCTCTGAGGCACTTGGCTCTGATACCAATTGTTAGGAATAGTCCCAAGAGATAATTGAGAGGGGGGGGTGAATAAGTTATCTACAAGTTTCAATTCTTTATCCAACTAATTATACTTAAACATAAAGCATAAACACAATGAAAGAACACTTGAACACAACACCAATATTTTTCTTACGGGGAAACCCAAATAGGTAAAAACCCCAATGAGAATTGACACCACTAATAATTAGCACTAATGTTTTATGATCCTTGTTAGAAGATCCTTAACCTTGTTAGGAGTTGTCTTTAAAATGCATTTAGTAAAGTGACCTGGTCAAGGGTTGGACCTTGTTAGGATTCATTTACAATTAACCTTGTTAGGGGTGAGGACACACTGTCTAAGAGCACACTGCTCAAAGGGGTGAAGGCTACAACCTTCTGAATAACAGATATACACTATATCTGGATCTTGGTGAAGTACACTTTGACCTACTATCTAGATCAGTTCCAATGTGTAGGATAAACTCTTTACTTGGTCACATAGACCTTCTACTAATGTCTCAACACTTTGCACACTCTGCTCTGCTCTTCTCAATCAACTATGAACCATGCATTAGCAATCACAAATGACTGCCTATAAATATCTTTCCTCTAAATGATATAATCAAGTTGGCCTATTAGAACCATCTTGAAATAATATTAGAGAAACCATAACATACTTGAATAATAATTTTGTCAGCTCTACTAAGCACACAATACAATCTAGGACCTGTCCAATATTAATAAATGTAGACGCACGCTACACACTGTCAGCTCTACCAAAGTAACTGAAACTTTCTCCTCGAGATGAATTACATCATTCACTCTTAACCAAACATTCTTAACTCTTCTCCAATCCATAATCCAAGAGAGTATACTGAAATGATAAGTGCAACTTCTAAACCAATACAATCACTATCGGCTCTTTTGAATAAACATAGGAAACTGCTACTAGTGAATAGTGACTACATAACTCCACTTCTACTGATCATCAAACTCTACATCCATGATTTTAACATCATAAATATGTATTCATCATATATAAAAAGGTGCAAGGCTCCATGATTACTGTATGGATAATCACTCACAGAAGACTGCTTGTAACTCTATCAAGAACACTGCTAACACAAGCTGCTACATAACTGTTTGTTCTAACAATTAAAATTTGCATCCATGATATGGTGCTGATGATATGACCATGCTTCATATACTCAAAGCTTACTTCATAAGTCTTCCACACATGCTACTTACCATATGTTGTCATCAAAGAAAAACATATAGTCAACACTAGCTTGTTGGCAAATCTCCAACAGTTACACATGAGCAGTGACAAGACTGATGATCAAAGAACAAAACAAATGCCTAAAAGAGATATGAGTGGATCCAATGGAGCTAAAAGTTCAAAAACTCAAGAAAAACCAAATGAAACCAAGAATGAGGAAAGACCTATTCCTAAAGAGAGACCTACCAATGAAGAACATAGAGAATAGTTTAGACCCTTCAGAGGTAGATGTTTTGGATATAATGAAGTTGGACATATGAAAAGAGATTTCAAAAGTAAAGGTAACTCTAAGCCCTTTACCAACTACTATTTTAATTTCTATGATTATGGACACAAAAAGTAGATTGTAAAAAACCTAATTAGTCTAGGTATAAGAAAGATTATGTCAGAGAAGAATCAGCAACCAAAATTACATGTTAGAAATACAATAACTTTGGGCACACAACAAGGTAATGTAAACTGTAGACTAATCAAGAAAGAAGAAGACCACCTATTTTTTACAAATGTAACAATCTAGGTCACATTGCAAAGTTTTGTAGATATAATGGAGATGACAACAAAAGAGGACCAAGGAGATCTAGTGAACCAAAAGGACCAACTCTAGTAGTTATAAGGAAGAATGTTAGTGATAGTGGTAAAAGCCTCAATGATTATATGAACAAGAGTCAATTCAAGAAATTAGAGGATGAGAAGATGTAGAAAGTAAAAGTTCTAAATAAGGCAGTGGTTCAGGGAGATACAATTGATGATGTTGTGTCTTTGCATGATGAGTTCTTTGAGGTATCAACCTAGAAGTCCACATGGCTTTATGGGGAACTTTGGATGCAGAGAAAAAAATTTATCCAAACCCTGTATAAGTGGAGTAAGCTCATGCGAGCTTAGATGTGATGTGTGTAGATGTTATGGAGTCTATGGATGAGATCGTAGCACTTGAAGATTCATCTTCTGTGTTCATGAGTTTTGTATTGAATGGACAACATGTGAAGTTGAGCTACCCATTTTTAATGCACAAACTCAACTTGCGATGGATAAAAGACTTGAAATATTTCATTCCTACACTGTTTGTTGATCAGCGACTAAGGAGAGAAGAAGTGTGAAAGAAAAATAGTGATCTAGCAGAGAGATTTTGTGTTCGTGTGAAGCTAAACATCGAATTCGAGCACATTTAAGGTATTTAGACTTTATCTTTGTGGAAAGTCATAGATGAACCAATAGTTTATGATGTTGTAGATAGACCTAGATACAAATTCAAAAGGCATCCATTCAAATCCCATGAGGATGATTTGGAAGGGGTATTTTCTCAAACCCCCATAGGTGTGTTACACGTAGATGATATTAGGGAATACATACAATGAAAGTATAAGAATATTGAGGAGGTCATAGCCAAAGACAGGGCTAGCCTTGACAGTATAATGGAAAGTTGTGAATCATCTTCACAAACTATTGGAGAGGTAGATAAGGAGACATCTAGGCTACTAGAGAAAATAGGAGTATTGGAAATGGAGAAAGGGAGAGTTGCAGATAGATTTGGCTTATTAAGAAGCCTATTGACTCCCAATCTCACAATGTTGGAGACTCATCTCTCAGAGATGATAAAATTTAAAGGCTCAATGTTAGTATCTACTCTTATTGCGCTTAAGGTAGTAGAGACAATGTCATATGCACTGAATGGATTAATCCATGTCAGTGAACTACTGATAAATTCATGGACTAAAGAAGTTAAGACCTTGGAAATCTCCTTCCAAGATGTCTTAAATTTGGTGAGTAAGCACTAAACCACTTGTGCTTAAGTTCTACAATTTTGAGAATACCTTTTCCATTGATGTCAAAGGGAGAGGAAGAAAAAGGAAAAATGAGGAAGAGAAATAAATATGTAGAGTTGTATGTAGAAAAGAAAACAAAAGAAAAAGTTATATAAAAAAAAGGAAGAAAAGAAGAAAAGAAAAAGAAAGCTGTATTGTAACACTTAGTCATTTTTCTAAGTGTTGCCATCAATGCCAAAGGGAGAGATTGTTGGCATGTGATGTTTTGGAGTACTGGGAATCACTTAAGGGTTGTCATTTATGGAAACACATATGATAGAGTGATCACATGTTATGGAGATTGCCACCGGAGTCTCAGTCATGAAAATGACTAAGTCTAGAATTAGGATAACAGGGTACAACGGCACATTTTTGGTCAGCGATGAAGATATATGAGGTATTATGGCTTGCAAATTTAACTAGAGGTATTTTTGGATATATACATGCTTCTGCTACGATCGCATAAGTTTTGGTTATCAGATTTGTGAGATACAATGTTCGAAAGATATGCGAAGGCAATAAAATAGTGTAACAGGGTATATGAACAGTTGGAAAGATTAAGGAAGGTAAAGTGAATATGGTAACATGCTAAGATAGGTGAATAAATTATATTGCTGAATCTTTGATATTATAAGAGCATCGACTCCATAAATAATATTTGCATGAGTTATTGTTATGTTTTTCATGATAATTGTGAAGCCGATTGGAAGGCTGATTTAGTATAAGTATGGAGTGTTTTTGTGAAAATGATGTATGGTGATTGATTATGATGAATAAGTAAGGTTGTGAATATAAGAGAAAAGATAAGATGTGATATAAGTAAGAGGCTGAGCTACAGTTGGAACTATCTAAGAAAGATAAGTGCTTGTATTGTTCCCCTTTTGAGAACTATTTTGAGACAAGTATTGATTGTAAGAGAAGTGTGCTCACCACCTTTAACCAGGTGTTTTGTTTACCCCTAACAGATTTTTGTATTCATCTAACAAGGAAATGTACTATGCAACAATTAGCTCCTAATAGGGATACTTTATTTTAGTGCATATTTGTGGGTACCATCCCCACCTGGATTTTACCTTTGGCTAGGGTTTCCTCGAGAACAAATCATGGTGTAATCAGTAATGTGTTATGCTTATATGTTCTTTTCATTTCTACATTAATTTGGATTATTTATAATTGTTTAAACTTAAAGAAATCAAAGTTCTATAATACTAATTCACCCCCCTCTTAGTATTACCTAATCCTAATAGAATTGTCTCACCCATCCTTGTACTTCAGCAAGTCCCTCAACTCACATCCTTGATCAACATGATTATCTCTTATTCATCTTTTGCCTCTAAATCTTAGTTCTCTTAGCACACATCCCATCCAACAGGTCCTTGTACGATGCATCCTTCCTCCTGTCCAACCTAATCTCTCCATCAATTAATCACCCTCTCTTTGGAAAAGGACATTTTTTGGATTTATCACTCTAGTTTTTGGATTTGATCTTTGGTTCTTGTTAATATTTTCCGACTTCTTATTATTCCTCTCCTTAATGCCTCCATGATCCTTATGTCATGGTGCATTGTGACTGAGAGAATTTTGGGGCAAGGTCTTTTGATCATTTTATTTTCTACCTGTGAGTCAGTCAGATATGACCCTTGCATGTCCCACATGTGATCTTTTGGGTTACATGGTGAAATTTTGAAATGTCATTTGTTTGTGGGTTATCTAGCATCATTTCTATCATGCATCATCATGTATTGCATGTATTTTTTGTGTCAGTCCTCTGCAATGCTGGTGAAAAGGCCTTGAGTTCCTAAGTAACCTTGGTCAGTCTCTAATATTGCTATACCAAACTAGGTTGTTCTCTCCACATTAACACAATAAAATCCCCAAGTCTGGTTAGCTACATTTAGCTTCATCTTGTACTCATGCATCTTTTCTCATGATCCATGTAATACCCTCTCCTATGGTGATACTTGGACTTTCAAATTTGGAAATTTTTATGATGGTTAGGACTATATGTTTACATTTATGTTTTATGGATGATGACATGTCTATTAGATGTTTAGATACACTCATTTATGGTTATTATTTATATGTTCATAAAATTGGAAATCATTTATCTTTAAATGTTATATAGAGCTAAACCAAGGATTTGAATCTAATCACTATTAGCTATGATGTTTTATATTCCATGTATATATGTGTTTGATGTGTTTTCATGACTCTGGATGAAGTCATAGTTACTCACTCAGTTGAGGTCCACATGATGTATCGATTCTAGTAGTCTATTTGCATATGTCTAATTAGTATGTATATCTATATGTGCACATGTATCTCTTCTTGGTGAATCAAGATTGCAGGTACCAAGTGTTGTCTCCACCTGGCCTCATAGGTCTGAGTGATCCCTCAAAATCCTCAATCATTGTTGTTGTTACGGAGATGTCACCAAGGTTCCATGAGAAGGAACTCTACCTCTGACCCTTTTATCCTTAGGTGGGGAGTTCCTGAGTCAGTCCCTTGTGTTGATGATGTATTTTTGTGTCCTCTCAGTTTTTTGGTTTTGTGGATCTTGTAGTTGGTTTCTTGTCTTTTGCATTCTTTGAGAATGAGGTTTTGAGTATGGTAGCTCTAATTATCTTCATGGTATGTTCAATTTTTGTTAGTAGATTATTAATGTGAATTATTATTCATGTGAGGGTATGATTTAGTAATTTATCTTTATTAGTATCTACTTATATGTACTAGTGTATATTGTTAGGAATGAGTTAGTATGTGATTTTAATGTCAATGATAATAAATAATTTTATGGTATTAATGATGTTTTATAATATTCATGATAATAAGATGTCTATGGAAATAATAATAATAAATATTTTAATAATAGTGGTATATTCCATCTTATGTTTGTAGTTACTGTTAGACCAATTTTCCGTCAATGTAAAAATCCTATGAAACTGGTCTTATCCTTGCAGTTTTCCTAAAATTTCCTTGCTCGACCTGCAAACTTGTTTTTATGTGCACGCATGATATATAATGTTTCATCACTTGCACCCTTAGCCACATATTGTTTTCCATGTCACCAAGCTCTAGTTCAGATCGCATGGCCTAATATGCAAAAAATCCAAGTGAGCTTCCATGCCCTAGTTGTGATATAGTCTTGATCTGTGAGCTAAATTTTTGATGTTTCATGGCTTGCACCCTTAGTATATGATAGTTAATTATGTTTCCAAGGTTGGGTTAAGAGCACATGGCCCACAAGGTCACAACCAAGAAGTTATCCAAGTTTTATGGTCTGTAGAGATGGTTCATTTCATGTTTGGTGGCCTCAGTTTGGAAAGCGGTTAAAGTTTGATCAGGATTGACGATTGTCGCATATCCACAAAGGAAAGGTGCTCAAAGCTTGGTCATCGCAGACATCTGACAACCATCTGATTCTCCAAGAGATGGAAAGTTTAGTGGGACCGATTGTTAGGTCTTTCTGACATGTTTATTCCTTATTGGTCGCAGAGAGTGACATGGAATTTATCGGTGGGGCCCGATGGTCTGTCACCTTTTAATCCTATGGCTGTCAAATGACCACAAGAAATCTTTTTCCCTTTGCAATCATGTGACAATCATCTGATCTTTTAGCATGTAAGGGTTGACGATCTGGTGGGTCTGTGTCATTTGTTGCTGACATGCTTGTTTTTTATTGTTTCTGAGGTGGTGATGTGGTTGAGGACTTCTCAGAGGATCTTTTTGACTGTTGAAAATTTTGTGGACTGCCCGATCTGCCAGGAAATAAATAAAATTGATGGTTGTATTTTAAAGTTAAATTAGGTAGTCATTGGGGCTGATAATTTCAATATTTTTACAGGGTTTCTTGTTGTTTTTTCATAGTTGGCCGTAAGTGACAAATGGGTTGTTGCAAGTTGATTTTCTAGAATGGTAGAAGTTGCAAAGATGATGAAGAAGATCTATGTGGCCTTCCTATTCTGATCTTGCTTCCTGGGGTGCCATGTTGGCCTTAAATGAACTGGGTTGTTGCTTTTTTTAGGCAACTAGGGTTTGGTGTATGTCAGATCTCCACATTATGTACACGCGAAGTCATCTAGTTGATCCTAAAAATGAAGTTTATATACCTACAACAAGATATTATCTCAAATTGCTTTGCAATTAGCCTGTGGTGATGAAACCGATGTAATTTTATATCATATTTGATCTTATTTTTTTGAGTTTCTAGGCTTTCTCTGCATTCTTTTACTTCGTGTTCAGGCTAGTGGTTGTAGACCTAAATTTTGTTATAAATGATCCGTAGCTTGTTGCAATCCTTGTTCCTATAAAAGGATTTTCTAGATCATTTAGAAGTGTTCCAAATCTTTGGGTTCCAGGTTCTAGTTTCTCTTTAGAGAGCTGGTTCCTTGAATGGTTTCTTCCTGTAATATATTTTCTTCTTCTCTGCATATAGGGTGATCCATCTTTCCTTTCTGGCTTTGAGAATATGATATAAATTGTAACAGTTGTCTTATGTATAAGATTTCAATACATTTGTACTTCTATCAGATTGTCTCCATTTGAGTTTTGAACTTATTGATTATAGCATCAAGGGTGTTGTAGTCTTTCTATTCACATTTCCTAAGTGTCTGCAATAGAGTTGTTTTCATAGAAATAATTGAGTTTAGGACTAGTTTTTAGATGTGTATGAGATGGGGTATCAAGGGTATTTCATGCTTGTCTTTCAGTGGATGTTGATTAATGTATTTCTTGTTCCTAGGTTTCTTCTAAGGGGAGGGTTAAAATCCCTTGAATAGGTGATAGCACATTTGGGTACATAGGTGGATTGTTGAAGTATGATCTAATCAATGGTGTATGTTTGGTGTAAGGCATTGACATATTGAGATGTGTTTTCTTCTTGTTTCATAGTTCTGTTTCAGTGATGTATTTGACTATGTTGCCTATTGGATAAGGTACTAGTCTATGAGAGACTTAGGGTATTTCAGGGATCCATTCAACCAACATCAAACTCATTCAAATGAAATACTTTACCTTTCATGTTGGTAGTAGGTAGTAGGAGGTCCATTCTAGTTTTCAGATTCATTCTATGCAAGTAGGGTTATTGCATAAGGTTATGGTTTCATTGGAGTACAAGATACCGATAGGGGTCTGAAAGTTATTCCACACTAATATATTTATAGGCCTTTTGTTTGTCATGAGGAGTCTTGAGTGTGCAGATAAGGCAATACTCACCTAAGTGGTGTGGAGCTCGAAGAAGAAGGAGGATATTTTTCAATCCTAATCAATTGGCACTTTTTCCTATCAGACTTTGAAGTGGTTACTAAAAATTTTGTCAATCGTAGTGTAAACCTGATAGTGGGGGAAAAAGTGGGAACCAACAAAATGGCGACTCTACTGGGGAGAACAATGACAAAGAAATACATCTGTTAGAATCTCTGGTTACAAATAAATTTTTTTTAATATCTTACTAACCAAATTGGTTTGGTCTATCCGAGTCACCAACAAAATGGCGACTCTGTTGGGGAGAACAATGATAAAGAAATACATCTATTAGAATCTCTGGTTACAAATCATAAATTTTCAATATCTTACTAACCAGATTGGTTTGGCCCATCTGAGTCACCAACAAAATGGTGACTCTACTGGGGAAGAAGTAAAAGATAGCAAGTTTTCTTGCTTGGCTAGATCATCCCTGAGTCTTGGTTAAAAATATAGAGTCAAAAGTAAAAACAAAATATTTGCTAAAATCTTCTCACTAAGTGTTGAGTGACGACTCTGAGTTCTCTGTTTGATCAGTGCAATTCTTAATAAATAGTGTAAAATCCTAGTGAAGTTTTCAGTTGGCTGGAAGGAGATAAAAAAACATAAAACATTTTCCTCTTCAAGGAGGTGGTGACTCTACAAGAAAAGAATTTGATGGAGCTACAAGGTGAGCTCTAGATCTGTCCTGCTTCCAGTCAACAAGATTTTGGCTGCATACTTCCAAGTATTAAATTTTCATGTTAAGAAATATTTCCTTATAAGGTGATTTGAGCAATAAGAGAAGGAAAAAGGTGTGAAAAAGAGGTTTGCATGCTTCAAAGAATCAGGGTTGCAGTTTTGCAAAAACTTTAGTGAAGCATGAATGAAGTCCTTGTGATTAGAGAATATGGGTAGTGATAATTGCAGTTTCATTTTTCAACCCATAAATGTTCACATATGTTGGCAGTAGAATGGTCATGATACTTTCAGGTGGCTGGTTACATATGTGGATGAAAATTAGACCTTTGATTCAGGAGGGTCTTTGATTTTCTTTTGGTGGCCCGGGGCCACCAAGTAAAGTTTCAAAGCATGTAAATTTTGTAAATATTTCCCTTTCTTTATTGTGTGTTTCCCTTCTTCCTTTCCTATTTCGGTTGCCAGTTTTTGTGAGGGTTCCCTTTTTTTGTCCTATGGGTGGTCTGCTTCCTCCAAATATTCTAAATTCTTTCATGGGCACAAGTTACCCATCATCCATAGACAAAGCCACTGTTAGACCAATTTCCTGTCAATGTAAAAATCCTATGAAATTGGTCTTATCCTTTCAGTTTTCCTGAAATTGCCTTGCTCAGCCTGAAAACTTGTTTTTATGTGTGCACATGATATATAATGTTTCATCGCTTGCACCCTTAGCCACATATTTTTTTCCATGTCACCAAGCTCTAGTTTAGATCACATGGCCTAATATGTGAAAAATCAAAGTGAGCTACCATGCCCTAGTTGTGACACAGTCTTGATCTGCAAGCTAAATTTTTGATGTTTCATGGCTTGTGCCCATAGCATATGATAGTTCATTGTGTTTCCAAGGTCAAGTTAGGAGCGCTTGTCTTGAAAGGTCACAACCAAAAAGTTATTCAAGTTTTATGGTCTGCAAAGATAGTTCATTTCATGTCTGGCGGCCTCAGTTTGGAAAGCGGTTAAAGTTTGAATAGGATTGATGATTGTTGCATATTTGCAAAGGAAAGGTGCTCACAGATTAGTCATCGCAAACATGCGATAGCCGTCTGATTCTCCAAGAGATAGAAAGTTTAGTGGGACCAGTTGCTGGGTCTTTCTGACATGTTTGTTCCTTATTGGTCACAGAGGAGAGTGACATGGAATTTATCGACGAGGCCTGACAGTCTGTCACCTTTTAATCCTACAACTATCGCATGACCACAAGGAATCTTTTTCCCTTTGCAATCATGTGACAACCATCCAATCTTTCAGCGTGTAAGGGTTAATGATCCGATGGGTCCATGTGCTGTTTGTTGCTGACATGTTTGTTTTTTATTGGTTTCTGAGGTGGTGATGTGACCGAGGACTTCTCAGAGGATCTTTTTGACTATTGAAAATTTTGTGGACCACTCAATATGCCAAGAAATAAATAAAATCGATGACCATGTTTTAAAGTTAAATCAGGTAGCTATTGGGGTTGATAATTTGAACATTTCTATAGGGTTTCTAGTCAATTTTTCATAGTTGGCCATAAGTGACAAATGGGTTGTTACGAGTTGATTTTCTAGGATGGTAGCAGTTGCAAAGATGATGAAGAAGATCTATGCGATCATCCTATTCTGATCTTGCTTCCTAGGGTGCCATGCTGACCTTAAATGCACTGGGTTGTTGCTTTTCTCAGGTGAGTAGGGTTTGGTGTATGTCAGATCTCCACATTATGTACATGTGAAGTCGTCTGGTTGATCCTGGCAATGAAGTTTGTATTCCTACAACAAGATATTGTCTCAAATTTCTTTGCAATTAGCCTGTGGTGATGAAATTGATGTATGAATATGGATTAGTGTATGAATAAATAATATGTTTTAATGATAATGTTTGTAATACCCCAAAAATGGGCTATAGGTTCATTAACCTCCTACATTTTCAATTCGAATGAAATTGACATCAAAGTCCTAACCTAAGGCACATCTGCACATCATCGAATCCTAATTGATTTTATCTTAAATTCTGCATCGGAGAATATTTTTTGAATTATTCCTATTTATCCTAATTATCTTTAATTTAATAATTATTTGGCAATAAATCATATTTATCGCAAAGTTTGATTAATTGAATATTCTGAATATTTAATTAATTAGATGTAATACTGCCACTTAATTATTTAATTGGATTTAATTAAATTATCCCTAAATTGTATTATTTAATTTTGACAATAAATAAAAAATCTTATGACTAATTGATTAAATTCTTATTTAATTAATTCATGTCAATTATCAATATTTAATAATATGGTTTTGCAATAAACTTTGATTTAATAATTGATTAATCCATAAATCAATTGTTTTAATTTCAAAAATTAGTTAAGTTGAAAATAAATCACTTTATTTTTAATTAATTTATAATTAAATCATGCACAATCAGAAAATCAAACAACTAGCAATTAACAATCAATTTTAAAATTGAAACTTAACATCTGATGATGAGTTGAAATTTGATCTAAACTCTATTTTGAGTAAAACTCTACTTTTGCATGATTTTTGTGAGTTAATTATCTCTAAATTCCTGATAACTCAAAAATCAACTCTGGCGAATTGGTGATTAAAGGATTGAGCACTTGCGATAGGCAATTTGTGAGATCTTTCATAGTTGATCATTAGCTTTTGCATAGTTTCATATTCATAGATTTCATACTCATTCATAGCATTCTTAGATTAAAATTGCATTCCATTTCATTTATATAGTTTAGATTCATACAGATTTCATATTATTGCATAGAAAAATACAAAAATCTAGCTTAATCTACATTCATAACTTTTCATATTTTGCATTCAAATCCTTCGTTTAGGTGTTGCATTGTCACTGGTCTTGGTTTGATCTAAGAGTATCATACTCACATCTACTAGAAGGCAGTAAATCACTTGTTTAGCATAGTTTTAATTTCATTGCACGATTTTAGTTTTTGGCTAACCTATAATGTTTTATTGAAGTGTTGTATCTACAGCTAGGTACAAAATTCACACACATTTATGGCACCCACCGTGGGGCCCTAAAATAGGTTTCCATTCAATTTCTATTAATTTCTATCAATTTATTGTCATTTTCTGGTTAAAACTGTGATCTTTTATTTTTCTATCCGTACATTTTTCGTACGACTTCTGTCAGAAAGTCATACCAGGAGATACCCACTATCGTACGACAAGTGATCTTATCGAGACTCGTATCAGAAGCTACACACTATTGTTTGAGAGCTCAATTGTCGTATAAGAAGACACCCACTATCGTATGAGTTTCCAAACTATCATCTGGGAGGTAATCCATTGTCGTACGAGTTTTGACTCAAGGATTCAATTGTCATTTCAAAAATTTTGGTAGTTTTTCAGATTTGGACTAACAGCTAACCCTAACAATTGAAATCTTCTATTTTTTATTGATATTTGCTGAATCTGATTGGAAAAAGTTCAACTAAATTTCTAAAATAGGTAAAAATCTACTAAGCACATTGCAAGGAATTCAGGTATTCTTCTCAAGCAGATAATATTTCAATTTGGATTAAAACGAACCCTCACGTGTCAAGCTTTGTGTGACTTTTCTTGCTTTCATATCACAGACTTGATTTTGGGCTATAAAATGAACATAGATTTGCTTTCTTCATATTTGTTACACATTGTAAACAGGCCCTATGAATACTATTTTTGGATGATCTCGAGAGAGTGGGCTTCTTTCACTTGTTCATGCATGTGAAGCTCTTCTTGACGAAGGATCCCCTTGTAGGTAGGGAGGTTATTGAGGGAGTCTCACATTCTACTAGATTTGTGTGTCTTCAACTTGTGATTGATACATTCTCTCTCCAAAGAGGTTGATAGATCATAAGTGGTTGACATCATAGATCTTTGTGAGATAATCTTGGTCTTAGTGTGCTGGACTAATCTGTCTACTTTGTTTTTGCTAAAAGTGAAAAGGCTAGAGGACTATGCTCTACTCCCTTTTTGGGTAGTATCAAAAACTTAGATCCTTGAATTTGGAACCAGTCTCCATGTGGTATCTTTTGTGAGTCATCTTTAGAGAGGGTTAACTGTAGTGGACATTCTCTTAATTGGGTCAACCATGTGGATGAAACCTCAAGCGGTAATAGCCTTTTTTTCATGGTAGCAGCAGTTGCTATATAAATGTCCTTGTGGAGGAAATCTTCATAGGTGTGGTCTCTTGTTGGGCTGTCAGATCTCCCTAGCAGCTCCTAATTGATGAAATTCTTAGACTGTGTCAAAACCCTGGTGTGCCTGGATTGGAGTTCGCCCTCTTGAGATCACAAAAGTTGCAGAGTCAGACCATTCCTACAAATCCTAGCGAGGCCAAATTTTTATTTTTCTAGGAATATGGGTGTTACTGAAAATTTTTTTAGAACATACACAATTAGCACTTATAGGGATTAGCACATTCTGTCACTTGATTGTTCATGCACAGGGTTGCTTTGTCCCCTATTCGTTATTTTCAGACATGTTTGGAATCACTTTCTTGTTGTTTTGCATGCTTGCTTATCTATTTGGTTACCGAAAATGAACGATCCCAAAATAATCTTCAAACCTGGATAGAAAAATTCGTTAATAATTTGAAACCGAAAACCAAAAATTTCCAAAATCTGAAGTAAAATTCCTTTCTGGAGTCAAAAGTCATCCCACAAGATCAGAAAGTCATACAAGTTTTGGTAATTTTCATTTCAGAACCCCTGTAGTGTCGTATGATAGCTTGTATAGTATCGTACATGTTTTGCCACCAATCAAAAGTAAAAAGTCAAAATCCTGATATGAATTGTCGTGTGAGCTTTGCAATTTTTGTATGAGTTTGTCAACTGTCATTTCATAGCATACCCACTGTTGTACAATACTATAGAAAGTCATTTGATAAATTTTATTGCCAGAAAGTTGTCAAAATTGTTAGACCTAGTTTTTACAGCCTATTTCCAGAATTTATCGAATAAATCACTGTGTCAGGAACAAAGAAAAAACTAGAACAAATTCATTCATTTTCCTCAAGTGAGCTCTCAAGTCTGATTTCACCTTCTAATTTATCAATTTGAGTCTTTTTCATCTTGTGTCAAAACCTTGTCAAAATTATCTTCAAATTCAATTTTCTTGCTAAAATGGCTAAGTGTTGTGAGCTTGTGCCCGCCATCTATTGGGCATCTAACCACACTACTGTGGCGTAGTATCCTTCATTTATGTCTGATGTAATCTTTAATCAACTCAATCTTGACAAGGTTGCATCATTCGATCTTCTTGAATCAAGTAATTTTTTAGTTGTCTTCATCTTGCTTTCTTGCTTCACCCAAGGTTAATGGTGGAAACTAGAGCTTCCTCACATAAGAAATCTAGAGAAGCACTTAACACCAAAACTTTGTCTACTCACATAGGTCCAACTCTTGAACAACTCTACAATTTTGGTCTTTACGAAGATGATGGTCTTGGTAATTTTTGATTGAAAATTGGTTATATACCCCCTCCATCAACTCACTCAGGTAATCATCAAACTCCACCTCAATCTAATCTAGGGAGCCCTAAAACTCCTAACATGTCTCACGGAGGGACACATCACAGATCCCAAAGACATCAATCCCAACATGGTATGGATCAAGAACCTACACCTAAAATTGCCCAATATCAAAATGATGATAACTTCAAAAGGATGATGAAGCATTTCTTGAAAGAAGATATAGAAGCATAATTTCTAGAGTTAGCTCATCAAGGAGCTAAACTTCCTCCAAAATTTAATGTGGATGATATCATTACATATGAGGAAGAAACTCCTATCATAGCTATGATGAAACAGATGCATGCCATGCAAGTCAAACTTAACAAACTTGAAAAAGAAAAGGAACCTAAGGAGTTCTCCATGGAAGCTCTATGCCCTTTTCCATTTGATAAAGACTTGTACATGCTACCATTCCCTAAATGGGTGGAGATGCCTAAATATGATAAGTATGATGGAAACTTTGATCCTCAAGATCATGTCAGAGAATTTTGTACTCAATCTATGGATTTTATGCACGAACCAACTTACTTAATGCACCTTTTCCCTCAATCTCTGGGAGGAGCAGCCATTCATTGGTTCTCTAGAATGCGTCCAACTACAAAAATTTTGAGGAGTTAATCAAACTATTCTATCAACAATACTCCTACAATATTCAACATCTGGTCACCATGATCGACATCTACAATTTGAAACAATATCCGGGTGAACCATTCCTAACATTTCTCAAGAGATGGAGGAAGAAATTTTCTCTATATGCTAGGCCCATTCCAGAAACTGAGAAGCTAGAAATCTTCATCAACAATCTTGTTCCAAAAATAAACTACCCTTTACAAATGAAAAATCATACATCTTTTGTTAAGATGGTAGATAATGTGATCAAAATTGAGAAAGTACTTGTGAAAAAAGGAGATGTCACACTTCAAAAGGACAAGTATGAATTTGGATCTAGTTCCAAGGACAAGAACAAAAACTAGAACAAGAATAAAGGCATTTTCATAGATGGCATTGTTGATAATATCCATGCCCCATCTAAGGTACCCGCTTTCAATCTCATTGTTTGTACCCAATCCATCAAGGCTTCTAAAGCTAAAGCAACAGAGTCCAACAAAAAGTCTTCTGATTATAAACCTTGGGCTACAAATCCTAATCGCAAATTCACTCCTCTTGGAGAATCCTTGGAATCTACCATGAAAACTCTATTGGAAAATAAAATCATTTATTTTCCTGTGATAAAAGTCTTTGATCCTGAACCTAAACCAAAATGGTGGAGGGAGAACGATTTCTGTGAATTACATCATAATAAAGGTCATAAGACTAATAACTGTGTTCGCTTGAAGCACATCATATAAGACAAAATTGATAATGGAGACATCATGATTGACAATCATAAGAGCAATAATGATCATACAACATCCATAGAACCATTTCCTAAACATGGTAGAGAAGATTCTTCTTCCCAGCCTAATATGGGTGCTAAAGTCAATTATGCATACTCTGGAACAATGTTGTCATCAATATGGTTGAACCATGTTTATCTGAGCATTGCAATGTCATCACAATTGTAAGAAAAGATAGAGAAAATCAATCAGCTAACACAATTACTCGATCACAAGCTCAGGCACATCTACAAGGACAAATACCAAATTCATCCAATGTCCCTAAGGTGTCTTTCAATCTTTCATCTTCTTCTAAATAGAAGGCTACATCTAAATCTTCAAATCCTAAAGATATGAGGCTTACTTCATACAGTATTGTCCAACAACTCCAACACACAAATGCAAAAATCTCCATGTTTGAGTTGCTTCAGATATCTCCAACTCATAGAAACATTCTAGACAAAGCTCTACTTAGATCCAATGTCCTTGATGACCTTGATTTAGACAGATTCCAAACTATGGTTGGTCATCTTACGTCTCCACGGTATATTTCCTTTTCAAAGGAAGATGATAACTCCTTGAGTCATCCACATAACTAGCCCTTGCATATGGAGGTCTTGATCCAAAACCATCATGTCAAACATGTGTTGATAGATGGGGGCACTGGTCTAAACATTTGTTCTTTCAGCTTGATTACATAATTGAGATTTTTAGAAATGGCCATTGATTCTAGAAAGAAGATAACTATCAAAGCATATGATGAGCAAGAAAGATCTTCGAAAGGAACAATTGTCTTACCTATCAGAGCAGGTCCTCCCATCAAAGATACTATATGTCAAGTTCTTGATCTACCTTTGGCTTACAATTTCCTTCTAGGGAGACCCTGGATACATGATATGAAACCCATTCTCTCTACATACCATCAGTGTTTGAAATTTCCTTATGGAGGGGTAGAGGTGATGATTCTAGCTGATCTATATACAACTTGCAATACCTTGAAAGAGAGTACTGATAAACTTGTTCCTAATAATAGAGAATCTTCCACTACGCAGTTAGACGTTGCTTCAACATCCAAGATGGAAGACATTGCTAAAGAGGTTAAGATCAAAGAAAATGGTATGGGAGAATATACTATAGAGCCAGTCTTATCTTTGACATCTCTCCCTATCTTGCCTAAGTCTAATGGGCAAAATTTGAAACAATCCAAACTAGAGTCTAAAGAACCTCTTGAAGCATATAAAGGAAATTTTGTTGCAGAACAAGTATCTAAACAAGAGTTTGAAGAAGATGAATCTGTGCTTACATGGCTATACAAAGATGAACCCGAGTCTAAAGTTGTTAAAAAATGTGATGCTAAAAATCGTAAGATCCCTTCTAAGTCATATGGCCCAGGGGGAAAATTGATCACAAAAATGGGATATAATGGAGAAGGACCTCTAGGATTACAAGGTAAAGGTCTTCTCTCACCTCTTGACCATCATGGTCGAACAAACAAGAATACAAAAGGTCTAGGGTACATGAAGAAGCCTTTCTATCTTAACAAGAACTCTCCACATGTATTAAAATAGATGGCACCATCCACAACAAATCAACTAAAGGGAGAAACAATAGAACAATCTTATAGTGTTGATCTAGATGCCACTAAAGATCTCATTCCCTATGAGCATTTTACTAAAGAAATCAAAGACCTCCTTAACACTGAAGATGATCCAATAAAAAGAATTAATGTAGTAGTAACACAAGAACCTACTATAGAACAAGAGATAGTTGCAACACAAGAACTAGCTAATCTTGAAGATAATCAAATAGACAAAGAGGAAGGTGGTAGTTATTATGAGACAGATTCCCATGAGTATGAATTCAAATCAGAATCTGAGGGTAACCCTTCTTGGGGTATTCATCTTGACTTTACTCATGTTCTTATATTCCTTAGAGGTATAGATAAAGAATCTAATGGCTATGAATGGGGAGCCATTCCAGAGAAAGATGAGCTTATTACAGAGAAACATGTTGATGTTATTCACCAATATGCACCTAAACCCAATGTAAGTCTAGAGCAAAATGATGAATTTATCACATCTGATCCACCGATTGCTGAAGTGGACTTTCACAATCACATTAAGCCTATTCACAAATTGAATGTCTTAAGTTGTAATATCACCTTTGAACTCAAGCATTGGGTTAGGACCAATGATGACAGATCCATATCCGTGAACACTCTTTCCCTGACCTTCTTGACCTAACATCCACAAACCTAAACCAAATTTTTTATACCTTTCCAAATGACTATGCCCTTGCTTGCTACCTAAATGTAGTCGAGCCTATGAGGGCTTCCATTAGTGAACTGAGCATTAGCATGATGGAGTTAGACATCAAGTATCTTAGTCAGAAAAATAAGAATAAAAATAAAAAGAAAAGGAGTTCTAAGGGTGAAAACCACTTTGTGGTAGTCTCAGAACCTACAAAAGTAAAAATAAAAGATGTATCCAAAGGTGAAGACCTCTCTGAGGTGCCTAATGATGACATATTTGATGTCCTTCTGAGTCATTTATAGGATAGATCTCCAATTCTAAGTGAGCCCACTCAATCTATAAACTTGGGACTAGTAGAGGAACCACAGTTGATTCATGTAGCACAATCTTTATCAGAAGAAGAGAAGAAAAAATTTACAACATTCTTAATAGAGAAAAAGATCAACTTTGCATGGAAATACTCAGATATGCCAGGGTTGGATCCTGATCTTATAATGCACCACTTATCTATAGCTCCAAACATCAAACCTATTAAGTAAAAATTGAGAAAGATGCATCTGCATGTTGCACTCTTGGTAAAAGCTGAATTAGAGAAGCTACTAAAAGTTGGATTCATCCGTGTTATTGACTATGCTGAATGGATCTCTAACATTGTACCTATTTCAAAACCAGACAAATCAATAAGAGTATGCACAGATTTCAGAGATGTAAATAAAGCATGCCCTAAGGATGATTTTCCATTGCCTAACATTGATATGATAGTGGAAATGACTGCGAGTTTTGAGATGTATTCTTTAATGGATGGTTTTTCTGGATATAATCAAATCAAAATTGCTCCAGAAGATCAGGAGAAAACTGCTTTTACATGTGCATGGGGTACCTTCTATTGGAATATCATGACATTTGGGCTTAAGAATGCTGGTGCTACGTATTAGAGAGCCATGAAATCTATTTTCCATGACATGATGCACCAAACTATGGAGGATTATGTTGATGATACTTTGGCAAAATCTATGATTAGAGCTAAACATCTAAGTGACTCGAGCAAGATACTAGACAGAATGGAAAAATTTAGTCTCAGACTAAATCCTAAGAAGTGTGCTTTTGGTGTCACTTCTGGAAATCTCTTAGGATGCATAGTTTCAAAGAAGGGCATTGAAGTTGATCCAGCTAAAGTAAAGGCTATCATGGAGATGCAACCTCCCAAGAACATCAGTCAAATGAGGACATTACAAGGGAGAGTACAATCTATCATGTGTTTCATATCACATCTTGCAGACATATCACAACCTTTTACACAGACATTACATAAAAGTGTGACTTTTGCATGGAATGAAGAATGTGAGAAGAATTTTAATCATATCAAAAAATATCTATCAAACCCTCCTATCTTAATGCCTCCTATTCAAGGGAAGCCATTGATCTTATATGTATCCACTACAAATACATCATTGGGGGCATTTCTTGCACAGCATGATGAGAACAAGAAAGAAAGAGCTATATAATATATCAGTAGAACATTGGTGGCATATGAAAAGAACTATTCTATGATTGAAAAGGCTTGTCTAGCTGTGATCTTTGCATCATAGAAATTGAGACATTATATGTTGGCTCATACCATGAAATTAGTAGCTAAGATTGATCCACTGAAATACCTACTAAGCAAAGTTTCCCTCATGGGTAGAATAGCTAAATGGGTCATGCTCTTAAGTGAATTCGACATTGAATATATTGAAAGAAAAGCTATAAAAGGATAGGTTATTGCTGATCAATTAGCAGATGCACCTTTATTTGATGATACACCAATGCAAATAGAATTTCCAGATTCCTCTATCTTGAATCTTTCTTCTAGAGAATGGAAATTATTCTTTGATGGCTCTTATACACAAAATGGATCTAGAGTAGTCATCTTGTTTATCACTCCTCAGGGATACTCCATTCCTAAGGCATTCAAAATCAAATTTCCTTGCACAAACAATATTGTTGAATATGAAGCCCTTCTTAATGGCATTGAAATGGCAATTGAGTGGAGAGTAACAGAATTACATATTCATGGAGACTCACAACTTGTAATCCATCAAGTCAATGATGTGTACCAAACTAAGGATGAAAAGTTCATTCCATACAAAAGAATGGTAGATGATCTAAAGAAGTATTTTATATCTATCACATTTGAGAAAATTCCTAGATTAGAAAACAAGGCTGCCAATGCAATGGCAATGCTATCTACTTTATTGTAGCAACCTAAACATGGGCTATGCTATGAGTTCCTAGTGGAAGCACTATCTTATCCTGCATATGATCCCCCTGAAACCCGCATGATTTGCACTATTGTAGGTCATGATTCATCTAGATATAAAAACCTATTCTCCTATCTCAAAGACCAAATCATTCTTGATACCTTTAACTACCATGAGAAGAGATACCTTATCCAAAATGCATCCTGATATGTTATCATTGGTCATGATCTATACAAATGAGGTCTAGATGGTATGTTACTTAGATGTTTAGAATGGGAAGACTCCCAATGTGCGTTAGAGGAAGTCCATGATGGTATTTGTGGATCACATTCTAATGGTTTAACCATAGCTTGAAAACTTATTAGGGCTGGGTACTATTGGCCGAAAATGGAGAAACAGTCTATCAAGTTTGCTAAGAATTGTCAAAAGTGTCATATACATGATAACTTAATTCATGCTCTAGGGAGAGATCTAATTCCCTTTACTACATAATGGCCTTTTCACCAATGGGCATTTGATCTTATAGGAGCCACACATCCTCATTCTTCTAATGGACATACCCATATAATCACAGCTACATATTATTTTACAAAATGGGTAGAAGCAATCCCTTTGACACAAGAAACTAGAAAACTAATATCTATGTTCATCTTGAACTACATCATATGTCAATATGGTATTCCACATTCTATAGTCATAGATAATGGTGAACTATTCAAAAACAAAGACTTAGATGATCTATGTGCCAAATTCAAGATTACACAACATTGGTCATCTATTTACTATCCTCAAGGGAATGGACAAGAAGAGGCTTCTAACAAGAATCTATTGAAAATCTTGCACTGTATAGTTAATAAAATAGGAAGAGACTAGCATCTCATGATCAATCCAGCTCTATGGGCCTACAAAACAAGTATCAAAATGCCCACTAGGGCTACACCTTTCAATTTAGTTTATGGGTCTGAAGCGGTACTACCTATTGAGGTTGAAATCCCATCACTAAGAATTAGAATGCATGGTCTAGTAACTGATGATGACTACATAGTGTCTAGGTTGCAAGAACTTGAACTACTAGATGAGTGCAGACAAGTAGCATATGATCATCTCACAGTGTATTAGAAAAGAATGTCTAGAGGCTACAACAAGAAAGTTAGACATAGAGAATTTTAAGTTGGTGTTAGTCTTGAGAGAGAATCCTAAAAATCAATCACATAGAGAATGCAAGGGGAAGTTTGAACCCAACTAGTTGGGTCCCTTTGTTATCACTCCTACTTTTGGCTCTAGAGCCTATCAACTCTCAATGACTGAATGAGAACAGCTCCAAGAACCAATCAATGTTCTCCATCTGAAGAAATTCTACGCCTAAGGCATTCAGTGTATGGTAAAAATGTCTTGGAAAAATCTTAAAAATCTAAAAAAGTCCTGAAAAAATGAACATCTTTGGGAAAACCTAGCAATAGGTGCCTTGATGTATCACAAAAAAATCAAAAAATACCAAAAATATCAAAAAAATTGGAAAAATGAAAAATACCAAAAAAAATTAGAAAAAGAAAAAGTGCCTTGGTGAAAACCTGGAAATAGGCACCCTGGTAGCAAAAATATAATCTCTGCCAAGATAGTGAAAACCTAGCAAATGGGTGCCACTTGTTTCAAAATACTCCATCTATCAGTGCAATCTTGTTCTTTCCCAACTTTCAGTCTTCTATAGTCTGTATATATCCCTGTTTCAATAAAGTCGGTCTATACACCAATTGGCAAAAGCGTCTATATCC
Source organism: Chamaecyparis obtusa (assembly GCA_027943335.1). Taxonomy (NCBI): domain Eukaryota; kingdom Viridiplantae; phylum Streptophyta; class Pinopsida; order Cupressales; family Cupressaceae; genus Chamaecyparis; species Chamaecyparis obtusa. Next base: position 1,110,645 of record BSBK01000188.1, on the reverse strand, counting down.
TATTAATGTTTCAAACTTGGGGTAATCAATGTCATATCCTATGGCCTCCAATACATCTTAGATGAGTCACATCCAGTCAGATTCCTTTGAAGCTTCATCTGAGTCAGTCAGTGAATTTCCTCTCCAAAAAGGATTTTGCATCTACAACAACACAATCAAACACAAATTGAAAACAATCCATACTTTTTACATGCTTTTATCTCCTTGTATGGTTATTGATTCGCATTGAGATTTTTTCATATTGTGTCCTTTGATCTCTTGGATGATGTCCTTTATAGGATTTAGAGAGTGATGACTGGGGGCATAATCTTTTCTTTGTCTTCTGCTTGTATGTGAAAATCTAACAACTTTAGAAATTCTAGATTGAAATGATGTCCATCTATAAGAGCCTCCATCTCATATTGGATGGCCATGAGTACCTCGACCATTGGTACCCAGAAAATTCAAAGAAGTTTGATCTAACTATTGTCTTTTTGAGTAAGTTCTTTCTCCTACTATGAAATGAGATCTTGCCTAAGCATGTGAACGATAAAGGGTCACTACGGGTAATTCACACTGGATTTAGAATGATCTCTTGACTGTTTGATGGGTTTGAATGCAAGGCATATTTTGGTCATCACGACATTTGTGTTTTGATGCTTATACAAATTTCTATATCAAAATGGACATGATATTCATGTCATCCTAGCATTTGTGCCTTGGTGCTCATATCTAATCTGACATTTTGAAAACAAAATCAATATTCATATGTCCATGGTTGTCTAGCCAGTGGGCATTGTATTGACTTTTGAGCATACAAATCGATATTCATGTCTATGGTTTCATAACTAGTGGGCATTGTATTGATTTATCCAATTACCTAAAAACTCAATGATGAAAAATGACTGACACATGATCAGTGACTAGGTCCTAGATCTTAGGTTGCATTTGATTTTGCATGTCATTTTTCATTTTGCACTTTGCGTGATCTCACAAATTGCTTGAACACTTAAATGGTTCTTCAAAACCAAAAAGGATAAACATGACACAAGGACTTAGCATTGTATGAAGGTTCCTCCAATGAAACAGAAAGTAGAACCCATTTTTGGGATCAAAATCAAAATTTGAGATCGTTTGCTATGTCAAAATCATGATTTAAAATTTTTGGACCTAGGACGGTCTACTGCTTGCATAATCAACCTTCAATCATCATAGAAATCTAGAATTCAACTTAATTGGTTATCTTACATCAAACTATCAAAATTTCAACTTGGTCAACTATGGTCAACTCATGGTTTAACCTAGTCAAACTTGGTCTTCATGACCTCTAAACGATGCAGAACATGTTCTCAAACTTTTATAACCACTTCTAAAATCAATTAACATGCTTCTAAACTATAATGCTGACTTTTCTTGTTAGATTTAAATTTTAATCCCAAAGGGGGCATGGTATTGCACATCAATCAAATTTTTAATCAATCTTTCCTCAGTAATCAAGATAACAACCATGTCTAGTTGCTAACTCATTAAAAGTCCTTGTCACTTGGGGCAAACTCTATCATCTCTTGGGGTATATCAGATTCATCAAGATCCATATCAATCTAGTATCCTAAATCTATCTTGTAAACTGTATCAGTTTTTTGTAACCATCGGTTCATTAGTGTTATTTCCTTGGTTCTTTGTAACTGATGGGTTCATGATGTGATACCAATATGATTCATACAAGGACATTGAGGTCTAGAATCAGTCACTCACTTCTTCACAATCATAAGGTTCAGAATTAGGCATTTTGACACTTTTTCATAATCATTGGTTCATTGCTGATATAGCTAGCATCATCTCGATTCCTAGTCATTTTGGGCCTAGGTCGGTATCTTTCAAATAAATCTCAAACATCTTTATCATACACAAACTATCTTTGAACCACTATGCTTTGCACAATGATTCAAAGAGGGGCAAAATGTAATACCCCAAAAATGGGCTATAGGTTCATTAACCTCCTACATCTTCAATTCAAATGAAATTGACATCAAAGTCCTAACCTAAGGCACATCTACACATAATCGAATCCTAATTGATTTTATCTTAAATTCTGCATCAAAGAATATTCCTTGAATTATTCCTATTTATCCTAATTATCTTTAATTTAATAATTATCTGGCAATAAATCATATTTATCCTAAAGTTTGATTAATTGAATATTCTAAATATTTAATTAATTAGATTTAATACTGCCACTTAATTGTTTAATTGGATTTAATTAAATTATCCCTAAGTTGTATTACTTAATTTTGACAATAAATCAAAAATCTTATGACTAATTGATTAAATTCTTATTTAATTAATTCATGTCAATTGTCAATATTTAATAATATGGTTTTGGAATAAAGTTTGATTTAATAATTGATTAACCCATAAATCAATTGTTTTAATTTCAAAAATCAGTTGTTAAAAATAAATCACTCTATTTTGAATTAATTTCTAATTAAATCATGCACAATCAGAAAATCAGACAACTAGAAATTAACAATCAATTTTAAAATTGAAACTCAACATTTGATGATGAGTTGAAATTTGATCTAAACTCTATTTTGAGTAAAACTCTGCTTTTGCATGATTTTTGTGAGTTAATTATCTCTAAATTCCTGATAACTCAAAAATCAACCTGAGTTTATCAAGAGTGATTTATGGATCTTCTCTTGCATCCCCAAAGCCCTAGATTTATATAAAAACAAGGCTTGGCTCTTCATTTTTAATCAACACTTGAATTTGCACAATTACTCTGGTGAATTGGCGATTCAAGGATTGAGCACTTGCGACAGGCAATTTGTGAGATCTTTCATAGTTGATCATTAGCTTTTGCATAGTTTCATATTCATAGATTTCATACTCATTCATAGCATTCTTAGATTAAAATTGAATTCCATTTCATTCATATAGTTTAGATTCATATAGATTTCATATTATTGCATAGAAAAATACAAAAATCTAGCTTAATATACATTCATAACTTTTCATATTTTGCATTCAAATCCTTCGTTTAGGTGTTGCATTATCACTTGTCTCGATTTGATCTGAGAGTATCATACTCATATCCACAAGAAGGCAGTAAATCACCTGGTTAGCATAGTTTCAATTTCATTGCACAATTTTGGTATTTGGCTAATCTCTAATGTTTTACTGAAGTGTTGTATCTACAACTAGGTACAAAATTCACACACACAATGTTTGGGTTGTAATAATATTTATAATAATAATAATAATATATGTACACATAGGCATATAGGTGTACACATATGCATATGAATATGCATATTTATATAATTGTTTGTGAGTAGGTAATTATTGTATTTTATTCATAAGCTATTTTATAAGTTTATTTTATGGGTGGCAAATAATATTTGGTAATTCCCTTTTACTTTAGCTTAAGTAACTTAGCATAGTAAATAAACTAAAGGCAAAAATTATTATCATTTGCCTTCATCAATAAGGGAGAGATGAAATTAGATTATTGTTAATACTTATTTATAGATCTCTTCCCGGGAATGGATTATTAAATATTATTAATCCTAAACTAATAACCAATATTTGGTTGGGATAATTGCATCGGTTGATTTTTCCCATGCAACTACTCCCTCAATTTATATATATAGGAAGGAATCTTTGTGCAGAGGGGGCTGGCAGAAAGTGATTCTCTGAATATTTTATTATATTTCTAGATAGGAGATCCTATTGAAATCTATAGTACTTTAGAGTTGTTGAAAGAAGAAAAAAAAAAACAATCTCTTAGGGAAGCTTTAGTGTTGGGAGATCTATAGTATTTTGGGGAGAAATTTATTATTATTTGATAGGATAGTTAATTAGATTGTTTCTAGAGGAGGCTTGGAGTTTTCTTTTAGAAGGATCCTGAAGGAGTGTTTGGAGTTGGCTGCGATCGCTTGAGTCTTCTTCTCTCCAATGATTGTTCTTCGCAAGACTCCAGGTAGGAATCTATATTGGAGATGATCTTTTTTTTATGTGTGTGTTCTATTTCCTATGTGTATATGAATTTTTTGGTGTTTTATATAATATTGGATTAGAATAGGATTGTTTAATGTGTATCAAAAAGGAAATATAAATGTCTTATCTTCTATGTTTTTGGGAAGTAAATTATGTATGTTTATATAGTTTTTATTTATTTATTTATTTTGTATTATGAAATCTTCTTGGGAAGTTAGGAATGCTTTTAATCATGTGGGAGGATGTGTTAATATATTCTTGAATGAAATAGGGAAGTTTAGGAAGAAATAGGAAGGGTTAGGAAGGTTTAGGAATGAGATGCAGTCATCTTTCCTACTCTTTTCCTCCTGCAGGCTTCTTTGTGGATTATTGTTTTTCCTTTGATTATTCTTGTCCGAGTCTTGGGTAATGTTGAAGATGTTCTATGGATGTCGTAATGAGGTCCTTGCATTAGGTTGACCTCAGGGAACCTTTCCCAAGCACTCTACATGCCTAAAAAATTAGTTTTTGGTGTTTTCAGGAAGTTTAAAATTTAATTTCGTACAAGTGTCCTGCAGTGTTGTACAACATTGTAGTCATACCCATACGACACTTGGTCAAATTTCATGTGGGAATGCATACATTGTCATATGGGTTCATACACAAAGTCATTTAGAGTTTTTAGGAAGTTTAAAATTGAATTTTGTGATAGTGTCATGCAGTGTCGTACGACATTGTAGTCATACCCATCTGACACTTGGTCAAATATCATATGGGAATACATACATTGTCATATGGGATCATATACAAAGTCATTTGGAGTTTTGAGGGTTTTAGGGGCTCAAAATTTTTAGGATTTATACAAATATAACATTCCAGGATGTTTGAGATAGGTTTTAGCTTCACAGGAGTTAAGATGCAAATTCTAGATTTTGGAGATTTCCAAAAAGATTCAAACTTAGCCAAATTTTAGGCACATGAGATTTCCATAGATGGAATATTGTGGTAATGCATGTGGAATTTTGTACCACCTATGTATGTTAATTACTTGTTTTGTCGAGGTTATAGGGTTTACTTATGATGTTTTGCACTTAGATGCCTTGTTAAGTTTCATGATGTGTTTAGGGATCAAGATTAGGGTTTAGGGTTGTTCGGTGGATTAGGGCTATCCCATGGCTTCCTAAACATTCCTAATCTTTCCTATTTCTATGTGGAAATTCTTAAATGATTTGATGATTATTTTTACTTCATGTATTATGTGTTTATGATGTTTGGGTAAGGGTAGGAAATCTAAGAACACTAGGTGAGTGGCTCTCAGTACGGGGTCAGGGCTCTAAGTGGCTAGTACAATGATAACCAACTAAAGAGTTGTTTTAACAAGTGATAAATTAATTTAAAACTTATTGGAATGGGTTCAAACACTAAAAAGATTAATGTATGCCTCACCCATGCCATTAGTGCTAGTAAAGGCTATGGATGGGAGTGGGAGAAGGTACCTATGAGTGGCTAGCATGAGGAAAACCCAAGAGGTGAGGTCTATGTGATGAAACTCACTTAGTTTTTTGCTTAGAGTTTCTACCTAGCCTTAGAACCTTTTGGGAAATGATTTGTACTTTGATTTTCTTTTTAGTTGCTATTTGGGAAAGGTTACCCCAACCCTAGGTACGACCTAGTTACTACTCCTTTTGTGGACCTTGGTGTTTATCTCCTAGCATGGGGGAGTGGGCCTTTTGGTATCCACGTGGCTGGGTGGTAAATATTTTTATCGATGTATCTTTTGAGGATGCAGAGCTTATGGACTCTTGCTTGTATATGTTATAGTTTTAAAGAAAGAAGACTTTGTACTTATCTTTCATGTTATTCAATTAAGTGTAAAGTTGTTGTTACCTCCCAAGAGGAGATGAATGTATTGTAACCATTAATGTATCTCAAACTGATGCATTGGGAATGGGTAGGTTTAGGAAAAGGGAAAATATGGACCTTTATGTAAATGATGGTTGTTGGAAAGGAGAAGGATATAGTAAGATTTCAAGAAAAATAGTGTGTTTCTAATTATTGTTGATTAAGAAAAAGCTAATGAATCAAATGTAATGATTTCCTAATGTGTAATGGTTCAAACACTTAGATAAATCTATTTTGTGGTATTAATAATTTAAATGTTATATTGTTCCCAAAGGATACTTAAGAATATAGATGGATTCAAATGTTTGAGCTGAAATGAAAGCATTTTGTATTTCCTTATAAAGAATTCTTCAAATGATATAATGTAGTTTTCTTTAAGAAGTAAATCATGTTGTTAGTAAATTTAATGAACTTAAATGGAATGTTCATATAATAGTAGGGAACCTAGGGAGGAATCTAAGTTAAACTAGGTATATGTTTGTTCATGTAAAAATTTTAAAAGTTCAAAATTTTTCATAATTCATTACTTAGGTTTTCTTTTCTAAAGAGAATCTTTGTTCTCTTCCCCAATTCCCTTGTGGGGCATGACAATCCAGCCTCTATTTATATCCTTTCCTCTCCCCTTCCTCCATTTCCTTCCCACTTGGGTCCTTTTCAAGAAAATTCCACATAGCATTTTCTTTGCACTATTTTCTTGAGGGGGTACAACCTCTTACCGTCGGTTCTTTTCCATGACATCTAAACCTTGCTTGGGAAATCTTATTTTCTTTTCTTTGACACAACACCACTTGTGGCACCACATCAAAGAGGGGCAAAATGTAGACACCTAAAATCCATTCATATTAATTGAATTTATTTTAATTAATAAAACCTATAAAATCATAATTAATCCTATTTAATTAATCATGATTATTCCCCTACCTATTTAATTATAATTATTTAATTAAATTAGGTTCATTTTCTAAATTATTTGAATTAAATTCAAATACCCCATCCCTATGTTGGATATTTGCTAGCAGGCCAATACTGACTATATGTTTGTCATTGATGACAACATATGGAAAGTAGCATGCATGGAAGTCTTATGTAGTAAGCTTTCAATATATGAAGCATGTACATGATACCGGCATGATATCATGGGTGCAAAGGTTAACTGCTAGTACAAACAGTTATATAGCGGCTTGTGTCAACAGTGTTCCTGACAAAGTAACAGGTAGTTTTTTGTGTATGGTTGTTTGTACAGTCATCATAGAGCCTTGCATGCTTGGATATATGTTGAATAGATGTTATTGATGTTTCAATTATGGATGTATAGTCTAATATTTAGTAGAAGTGAAGTTATGAAGTCACTATTCGCCAGTAGTAGTTTCTTGTGTTTGTTAAGGAGAGCTGACAAAGATTTTGTTGGTTTTGGAGTTGTGCCTATCTTTTTGGTATGCACCCTTGGATTTAAGCTTAGAGAAGCGTTATTCATGTTTGGTTAAGAGCGCATGAATTAATTCATCTTGAGAAAAAAGATACAGTTGTTTTGGTAGAGCTGATAGTGTGTAGCGTGCGTCTACAATTATCTTATTGGATAGGTCCCAGAATGTGTTGTGTTCATAGTAGAGCTGACATAATGTTTATTAGAGTTTTTTATGGTTTCTCTAATATGATTTCAAGGTGGTTCTAACAGGATAACTTGATTATATCATTTAGAGTAAAGATATTTATAGGCAGTCATTTGTGATTGTTTGAGTGTGGTTCATGGTTGATTAAGAAGAGCATAGCAGAGTGTGTGAAGTGTTGAGCCATCAGAAGAAGGTCTATGTGACCAAGTAATGTATTTGTGCTATACATTGGAACTGATCGAGGCAGCAGGTCAAAGCGTAGTTCACTGAGATCCAGATATAGTGTGTATCTATTATTCAAAAGTTTGTAGCCTTCGCCCCTTTGAGCAGTGAGCTCTTGAAAAATGCATCCTCTCCTCTAATAGGGACAATTGTAAAAGACTCCTAATAGGGTCTGAACCTTGACCAGGTCTACTATACTAAATATATTGTAAAGCAACTCCTAACAGGGTTAAGGATCATAATACACTAGTGTAGAATATTAGTGGGTGTCAATTCCCACTGGGGTTTTTACCTATTTGGGTTTCCCCGTAACAAACATATTGTGTTGTTTTCAAGTGTTCTTTCATTGTGTTTATGTTTTATGTTTAAGTATACTTAATTGGATAAAGAATTGAAACTTGTAGATGATTCATCTCCTCCTCTCAGTTATCACTTGGGACTATTCCTAACAATTGGTATTAGAGCCAAGTGCCTCAGAGAGAAAGTTTAACAACTTGAGGTTGATCATATGGCATACTTCAAGAAAGAAAGTCCTAAGTTTGATGTAGAGAATTATCTTGATTGGAAGAACAAGATGGTGACCCATTTGCAGTGCATTTCTTTTGAAGTTTTTGATGTGACTATCAAAGCAGCCAAGATTCCTACCTTAGAAGACCTTGAAAAGGATGATGCTAATAATAGGCAAAAGGAATTGTTTCATCAGAATGTTATAGCTAAAGAAGCTCTTATCAGCGCCCTATCTGATGGTGAGTTTTCAGAAATAAAAAAGGTAGATATAGCCCACAAAATATGGAGCCACATAGAAGACATATTTGAAGGAGACAAACAAACAAAGGATGTGTGCAGAAAGACATGGAAGAAAAGATACAATGAATTAGAGATGCTACCTGAAGATAATATTAGAGCTTACAATCAGAGGATTAATGAAGTAGTTGTTGGAATCAGAAACAATGGTGGAGAGATTTCAAAGGAGGATGTTATAGACAAGTTAATGACCACTCTCACTCTAGAATATGAAAGAAAGATCAACATCCTTGATGAGACCATGTAGCTTACATCTAATTTCAAGAGAGAGACCTTGATCAGAAAAATCTCAGCTTTTGAGATTTCAAGATTGAAGACAAAACCAAAGAGTGAGACAACCTTCAAAGCAACAGTTCATGATAAGAAATCTATAAACACCTCTGGTAATTTTGATGATGATGATGAAGAGAAAGCATTAGATGATTTCATTGCTATGATTTCCAAAATAGAAAAGAAAGGAAAAGGAAAATAAGAAGGTCAATTACCATTTAAGTGCTTTTCATGTAATAAGATCAGTCACTTTGCATCTAAGTGTCCTACTAGAGCTAGAAAGTTCAAAAAGGATTACAAGCCTAAGTACTCTAAAGAATGCTACTATTATGGATTTGGAGTTTTAGATGATGAAACAGGTGAAGAAGGAATTGGATTCATTTCTATTGTAGACAAAATTAATAATAAGACAGTTCATATAGATAAGAAAGTAAATCAAGAGCTAGCATTGATTTCACAAGCAGATATAAGGACATACTGGATTATAGATAGTGGTTGTTCACATCACATGAAAGGTGATAAAGATAGATATGCTCATCTGGACAAATACAATGGTGGGATGGTTATGTTGGTACTCAAAAATACAACATGGGTTTTTGAGCACCTTGTTAAAATTTTGCATTCTGACCCCTTTGAAATGGTTTTGTGCCTATTTTCTTGGATGCAATTCTAAGGTTTTCCATGCTTGTAAAGTGTTCATCACCTTTTTTTTGGCATTTGAAGGCATCCCAAGTCATTAATTTTGAGTTTTGAGTCATTCAGTGATGTCTTGTTTTGAGCACCTGTCCTAAATCTGCATTTGTGCCTAAGTGTCAATTTGTTGTAGCATGCCATGTTTGTATTTGAATATCTTTTTCCTTGTGATTGGTCATTACATACCAGTTGTGGTATCATATTTTAGGCATGGGAATGAGTCATCTTTCCAATTTGTAGCCCCCCATGTGCCCATTTAGTCACTTTCCTAGGCCATTTCCAAACCCAATTTCTGCTTATTTCACTGTTTTGTTTCAAAATGTTACTAATAGCTTGAGTTTGGTGTTTGGTGATAATTCATCATTTGATTTTCTGAGCATGCTAATAATGGATTCATACTCCATGTATGAGGGTGAATCGATGCCCAAGAGTCTGATTCATGAAAGTTTTGTTTGGTCAGTTTTTAACACCGGTTCCAGGGCTGACTTGTGTGTTTTTGGCAATGCGGACATACAATGTTTTTGAGTGGCCATGTTTGATCATAAATATCTTTCGGCTCAAATTATTTTTGTGCATTTTCCTTTGAATGGTGTGCTATGATGTTGGAAGTTAGTATGTGCTCCTGGTGGCACTCTCATGTCAGACCTTTTTGTCAATTTTTGAGGCCACTCCCAAATGACAACCGGTGTTATTTGGTAATCTTTGCAAAGGATGAAAGTGGAATACATGGTAATGAATGTGTCATAGTGAGCTTTAATGTTTTTCTCAATGGTTGGGGTAACATTTTAGTTGATGTGTATTAGGTGAAAAGGCTATGGAATGACATGTATAACTTATGCATCACTCCCGATGTTCCATCTTGTAATACTATCATTTGTTGCTTTTTCAAAATTAGACAAGTTGTTTGAATCTTGGATTGCAAGGAAAAGATGTGCACCTCCCCAATTACATTAGTATATCTTCAAGGAGGGGAGAGAGAGAAGACAATATAGGAATACACAACACAAAGGTGTGTAATGGAAATCTCCAATATCAAAGACAACTATAATGGCATCAAATTATTGCCAGGAGAATTAAAAGAAAGAAACTATTTTTTAAAGGTGTCTAATTCTTTGTCATAGGTGGCCTTCCTATTTCAAATGGAGACTTAAAGAAAAAAACCAAATTGATAGGCCATGTTTCGCAATGACCAAAGGAGTGCACATGCCAGTGTTTGAATGCCATGAAGAGATTTGAATGGCAGGATATGTGGTTACAAATGGAACCATGTTTTATTGAGTGATGCTTGCAGGCTGAGACAATGGAACTCACATTTGGAGGCACATTTTGCACATGAGAATCCTACACAATGACATAAGAAATAGCCCATACAATGGATTTTGCAAACATGGATTTGTAGAGAAAAAACAAAATATTCATATTGAGGGGGGCATAAATTTTAATTCAACTGTTGGATTAGGCTAAACTTTGGATATATTATTGCAAACCTAGTTCTCTAGATTCTCACTAGAGAAATTTTCCAAATTCATCTTGGTTCCTGAGATACAGTCAACTAAGTGCAGAACTATCAAAACTGCCCATAAAACCTTCATGACAATTATCCCACATTCACTAGGATTGGTGAGTTTTTAGTATTTATATACACTGGCACCTAGAATAAGTGTAAAGAAAAGAGAAAGAGGCACTTTTGCTTCCTCTACTTTGTGGATCTACCTTGGTGTGTGTTCCAGCTGGCATGAAGGCAAATTTTTAGTGAAAGCTTTAAAACCCTCAAGAAATTTAGTCCCACATTTGCCCCAGTTTGAGAAATTGTAATGTTTATAAGTAAGTCCCCACACAATATGAAATAGATGAAGAGCTAGAGGCTATGCTCACACAACCCCCATGTTGGCACCTTGATTTCTATGCTAGTGGGCCCACATAGGTAAGTAAATTTTGTAGAACAGGGGGCGCGCTAAGGTGGACAAAGATGACACATGTCAAGCATTCGCTGAGTCATGGAATCAAGCCTGTAGTTAGCCAAAAATCTGGAGATTCAGAGGTGGCAGTTAGGTAACCGCCATTCGTTAGGTCACTAAATGCTAGCAGTTAAGGCCATGACATTTTGAGATCAGGAGATACACTAGTCACCAGTTCTCCAAATCCCACGCGGTTAGTGGCTAACATTCTGAGACCACGAGATTGCTTTAGTCGCCCATTCTCCAAATGGTTGGCGGTCAAGAAAAAGCATTCAAAGAACTAGAGAGTATGTAGTCACCCAATCTCCAAATCCCTAGTAGTTAGTGAAAATCATTTTGAGATTCAGAAATAAAGCCTGGTTGCGTAATCTCCAAGTCCTAGTAGCTAAGTCACTGACATTCAAAGATTGGGAGAGTGCCTTAGTCGCGTGATCTCCAAATGCTAACCATGGTCAAGATTTCCATTCCAAGATTAAGAGAATAAGTGCATTAAATAGATCACTTGATTCAATAGGGGTTAAGGACATGATTCAGAGATCTAGAGAATGGGTTTAGTCACCCATTCTCCAGATGTAACCGAGGTCAAGGAAGAATTTAGAGAATTAGAGAATAGCTTATTCGCGTGATCTCAAAGCTTAACCATGGTCAAGGAATCTATTCAGAGACTTGGAGATTGCATGCATTCACTAGTTCTCCAAATGGGGTGGTCAAGCCCGAGGTCAAGTCTGAGCAACGAATGAGATGGTGACACTTGGCACTTCCTGGTGGCTTCTGTGGCTAAAAGTGTAGAATAATATAAAAATGGTTAAAATGTCAGATTTAAAAGATTTAGATAAATGATATAGTCTAGACATTTGAAAATATTCAAAAATTTAAAAGACCAAGCCTGTTCATGGAAAATTGTCCTAGAAATTCAATTTTTATCAGAACATGTAAGTGTTATATGTTTTTGAAAACAAGAAAAGACAAGGAATCTCATGGTGATGATTATTTTCAGTTTTAGTAAAGTGTGAAAGAGAAGTTTGGGTTTGAAATCCGAGGATCAGAATCAGGATCAGTTGGTTAGAGAAATGATTGTACATAGTGGATCAGTTTGGAGAATCAGTTGCAGAGAAAAGTGTGGGATGACCTGGAGATATTTTCATGCCAAAGATGGATAGCTGTCAGTTAGTTTTCAACTGACTCTCATTTTCTATATCTTGGTTTTTCTCTCATTTTGTAAAGGATGGTGAAATTAATGCTGCAAGGCAGCTTCCTGATTCTAGGGTCATATTTTATGAGTTTCTTTTGTCATTTTGGATGTATTGAAGCATAAAGATCTTAATAAAACACAGTGCAATTCCTATTCCAGATTTTTGTTGTCTCTTTATATTTTTTTGATACTCTTGTATATTTAGTTTGTAAGGCATTCTGAATATACTAGTTACAAGGTAACTATGCAATCACCTATGAGTTTCCTTCAAGGAAGGAGTCAATCTCATGAGTAATTTTAGAGGGATAAGCATTTGTATGAGGATTTGATACAATAATTTGGGAATGAAAAGATAGTATGTAAGGCATTCTATCTGAGTTGCATGTAGATTGTAAGGCATTCTGTTTGTGTTCCTATTAAGTGATTTTTGTTGATGTACATTTGTATGACTCTGTTTCCCATTAGATATGGCATTGGTCTTTTCTTGTCTTGCAGTTTCATCATCAAACCATAAATTCAAAATCATTTTACATTTCCTATTTGAGAGCATAAATATTTTTAAATTGCATTGAATAGTGCAAATGTTTTTGGTGATTCCTTGTAGAAGTGAATTTGATAGGTTAACCTAAGCCTCTGGGTTCAAAGAGAAGAAGGGTGAATATCCTTGTCATAATTCACTATTTTTCATGTCTGCATAAAGGGTTTAGTGAGAGAGTGTGTATGTATGTAGACTCAGTATGTTTCAGGTACACCCACCTAGGTCTATGGAGACCAAAGTGTAGGAGTTTCTCCTTGTCAATTAGTCTTTTCTTGCTTTAGTCATGAGTTTAGGAATCATAGAGTTCAATTGAAGCATTTAAGGCTTGTAATGGGATTTATCAAGAAAAATCACTAACAGGTTAGATTTGGAGACAACACTCCTAAACCAATAGTTGGTAGAGGAGGCATCACCTTGGATGGAAAGAATAGTACTGATGATGTTCTCTATGTAGATGGTTTGAAACATAACCTTCTTAGTGTTGGATAATTACTTGGAAAAGGCTATGAGTTGGAGTTTAAAGATGAAAAATGCATCATTAACAAAAAGGATGGTGTTATGATTGCATCAGTCTCAAAGACAAGAGGTAATTTTTTTCAACTCAATTCAGAAGCAAGTTGTTTTGTTGCTAAAGTTGATGACAGTTGGTTGTGGCATAATAGACTATGTCATTTCAATTTTGATAACATAGTAAAGATAATTAATGTAAAGGCAGTAAGATATCTACCTAGCATAGAAAAACCAGTTGATACTATATGCAGGGAATGTATGATGGGGAAGCATGTGAGAAATTCATTCAGGAGCAAGCAAAATTCAGCAAAGAACAAGTTGGATCTGATTCATACATACCAATGTGGGACAAATAAAACAAGATCATACTATGGTGAAAGGTATTTCATTTTGTTTGTTGATGATTATACTAGGATGATGTGGGTTGCATTCTTGAAAGATAAGTCAGAAGCATTTGAGAAATTGAAAATATTCAAATCTAAGGTTGAGAATGAATTTGGACTAAAGATAAAATATTCGAGATTGGATAGAGGAGGAGAATTCACCTCTGACAGATTCTATGAGTACTGTGAAGAACATGGCATAAAGAGATAGTTGAGTGCACCTAGAACTCCTCAGTAGAATGGAATTGTAGAGAGAAGGAATAGGATCATTCTTGATACAATGCGCACCATTGTGATAGAAGGAAAAGTTGTACACACCTATTGGAGAGATGTGGTCAATACAGCAGTCTTTACCATCAATAAAATTCAATTAAGGTCTGGCACTGATAAAACACCATATGAGCTATGGTTTGGTAATGTTCCCACAATAAAATACTTCAGAATCTTTGGAAGCAAGTGCTACATCAAGAGGGATGAAGCAGTAAGCAAGTTTGATGCAAGAAGTGATGAAGGTATTTTTCTTGGTTAATCTACTAAAAGTAAAGCTTATAAATGTTTCAATTTAAGATTAAAAAAGATCATTGAAAGTGCTCATGACAAGATTGATGAAAATTTTATGATTCAAGAAAGATATCATGATTACTCACCCATGATTGAAGAAGAACCCAGACCCTCCACTAGTGAGACAGTTATTGAGGAAATGTTTGATAGTATTGATGTGTTATTCAATGACCCTGAGACAAGTAAAGAAGGTACTCCTAAGGCTGATGAGTAAGCATCACCTAAAGTTCTAAAGTTTACATCTAGAAATCATTCCAAGAAACACATCATTGGAGATTAGAGTAGCAAAGTCTTAACAAGATTACAAGCAAAGAACTCAGCTAGTAGTGAAGTGGTATGTTTACTATCTTAGATTGAACCTTTACCTATTGAAGATGCATGTAATGATTCAGATTGGCATAATGCTATGAAAGAAGAACTTGATCAGATTATTAAGAATGACACTTGGGAACCGGTCCCAAGACCCAGTGATAAGAATGTGATTGGAACAATGTGGATATTCAAAAACAAGATGAACAAAGATGGTACAGTAGTAAGAAATAAAGAAAGGTTAGTATGTAAGGGATATGCGCAAAGAGAAGGCATTGATTATTCAGACACATTTACACCTATGAGTAGGTTAGAAGCTATTAAGTTGTTTCTAGCTTATGCTACAATAAAAAACTTCAAAGTATATTACATGGATGTAAAGTTAGCATTCCTGAATGGAGATTTGAAAGAAGTATACATTGAGTAGCCAGAAGGATTCACCTTATCAGATAGACCTGATATGGTATGCAGAATGAAGAAGGCCCTCTATGGACTAAAGCAATCCACTAGAGAACGGTATGAGAGACTAGATGGATATCTAACAAAGATTGGATTCAAGAAAGGAGTAGCAGATTGTAATCTATTCATTAGAGAGACATATGAAGGTCTACTACTTGTAGCTATATTTTTTGATGACATTATATTTGGAGTTAATGACAAATTAAGTGCAAAATTTGCCAAAGAAATGTAGAATGAGTTTGAGATGAGTATGATTGGTCCTATCAAATAATTTTTGGGACTAAATGTGCAGCAGACAGAAAAGTGAATTTTCATTAATCAATCCAAGTATGTGAAAGAGATACTAAAGAAATTCAAGATGGATGATTGCAAGCCAATAGGAACACTTATGATCACTGGATGCAAGCTTACAAAAGAAGATGACTCACCAGTAGTGGATACAACATTGTACAAGTCTATGATTGGTAAACTCATATATCTTACTCAGACTAGACTTGATATTTCCAATGTAGTTGGCATAGTTGGAAGATTTGTAGTAGAACCTAAACACAGTCACCTCATGGTAGTAAAGAGGATATTCAGATACTTATAGGGCACTATAGATTATGTTCTATGGTATCCTAATTTAGAAAATGTTGAGCTTCATGTGTACACTGATGCAGATTGGGCAGGATGTGTTGATGACAGAAAGACTACATCAAGTGGAGCAATGTTTCTTGGTGATAGACTTGTCACTTGGACAAGAAAGAAACAAAATTGTATTTCTCAGTCAACAACAGAAGTGGAGTATGTTGCAATAGCCTTGAATTTTTCTACAATTGTTTGGATCAAGCAGATGATAAAGGATTTTGTAGTTCAGATTTATTATCCTATTTTTATTCACTGTGATAACACTAGCACTATCAATATGTTAAAGAACCCTATGGTGCATGCAAAGACAAAGCACATTGAGATCGAGTATCACTTCCTAAGAGAGAAAGTGGTAGAGAAGGAAGTCAAGCTAGACTATGTGAGTACCAAAGATCAGTTGGCAAATATATTCACAAAGTCCTTGCCTAAGGATACTTTTGTGTATAATTCCCTTCCCTTATTCTACTTAGAAGAAATTGTTAGGAATAAGGTGTCTCAACCTTGGATAATTACTATTCTTATTATTTGTTTTGTAAAATGTATTTCTTGCAAATAATGTTGATGTGTTGGCATCATGAATTTTGTGTAAGGAGATCATGGCTAAAATGGTTATGACAGATTCGTATGACACGTAAGAGCTATGTCAGGAAGATTCAATGATAGGTGAAGACATGTGGCAACTGATAAATTTGAGTACTATACACTCTTCCTCAATCGTGGGGTTTGGGGCATCACCCCAAAAATTTTTTTGGGGTTCCTATTTTCTTAGAGAATGGTAAAACCCTAATACGGTTATCTTTGGGAGTAGCCCTAAAAAGTGAAGCACATGATATAAGCTTTTTTAGGGTTGCGAAGAGATGTGATGCGAGTGTATTGTTGGAACATTTTTATGTTGCCGTGATTTGTCTTCAAGGTTTTGAAATCTTCTGAAAGAACTTGCATTACAAGTGTATTGTAAGCTGTAATAGTTTTGATCAATACATTGTGCAAGTTTTGGAGTGCTGGGGTTTTTACCGAAAGGTTTCCCCATGGTATATCATTGTGTCATTCTATATTTTTCTATATGCATGGTATGTGGTTGCAATATCTTTGTTAAAGTAGTTAACGAATCTGAAATTGTAAGGATTTATAAGAATTTGCACAATGCTCTCCTATAGAGATTAGCATAGGAAGCTGTTTCTGCACCTGAGTTTCCTTACAAGTGGTATTAGAGCTTGATCAACTTTTGATCCTAGTTGTTGGGTAGGGTTTTTTGAGTTGATCTCAAGTTTGAGTGGGAGTTTTTTGTAGAGCATTCTGAATCTTATTTGTAGATTGAGATGGCAAGTTCATCATATGGAAGAATGGAGGTGGAGAAATTTAACGGCACTAATTTTGAGTTGTGGAAACTCAAGATGGAAGACATGTTGGAAGATCGTGACCTATGGGAAGTGACTTCAAGTGCTACAAGACTAGAAACTACAGCTCAAGCAAATTGGGATATCAAAGACCATAAAGCTAAGGGTCTCATAAGACTCTGTTTAATTGATGCAGTTCTTTTGAATGTTCTAGATGAGAAAACTGCAAATAGTTTGTGGGAAAGACTTGCAGCTGTATATCAGGCCAAATCTCTGGTGAAAAAGTTGTTCTTGAGGAAGAAGTTGTACTCTCTACTAATGGAGGAAGGTGGATCTTTAATGGATCATTTAAATGCATTTAATCTATTGGCTGCACAGTTGACATCAGCTGGTGTCAAGTTAGAGGAGGAGGATCATTGCTACACACTTTTGTGTTCTTTACGAGATTCATGGGAGCATCTTGTGATGGTTCTTAGAAGCATGTTAGTCACCTTCAAAATGGATGATGTGGTGTCTTCGCTGCTCTCAGAGGAGATGTGGAGAAAGGTTTCTATTTTAGAAAAAGAAGCCTTGTTGTTCGTGGGAGATCCACTGAAAGAGGGAAGAAAAATGATAATAAGTCTAACAATAAGGGTACATCCAAATCCCATGGGAAGTCAAAGACTTCCAATAAGTCAAAGGAAAAATTTTGGAACTGTGATAAATCTAGGCACTTCCGTAAAGACTACAAAGAGCCGAAGAAGAAGAAGAAAGGTTCAGATTCAGCTTTAGAAAGATCTCAAGAAGATGGCGATGCATTCATCGTAGCTTTGGTAGCCCATGCATCTGATGATGTGTGTTGGTTGACTTGGGTGCATCTTTTCACATGACCTCTCATCGAAACTGGTTCTCAAAATATGAAGAGTTTGATGGTGGAAAGGCGTACTTGGGTGATGATTCTCACCTAAAGATAGTTGGATGTGGAAGGGTCACTATCAAATTTTATGATGGATGAGTAAAGGGAATCAACGGAGTTATGCACATTCTAAGTTTGGCATGAAATCTATTATCTATAAGTATGTTGAATGATGTAGGTGTGCAAGTTGTTTTTTTGAAAGAAGGATGCAAGATGATGAGATGATCGATAGTGCTTGCAAGGGGTACTAGGAGAGGTACCTTATTTCAGCTAGATGCATGTATTCCTCTATGTAATAGTTCTTCATCCTCACCATCTAAACAAGCAGTGAAGAAGTATATGGCTATTGGTTCTGATGGTAGTGCAAACACTTTGGAAGGTAAGCTTCCTGCAGAAAAGACAATGTTGTGGCAAATGAGATTTGGCCACATTGGTGAAAACGGTCTCAGAACCCTGAAAAATAAAAAAACTCATTGAGGGGTTAAATGATTGCAATCTCGAGTTTGACTTCTATGAACACTATGTCTATGGTAAACAAAATAGTGTTCAATTTTACTCTAGTTCTCACAAATCTTCTGATGTTTTGGATCTTATTCATTCTGATGTATTTGGTCCTATAAAAGTTCCTTCAATCTCCAAGTCTGTATTTTTTGTATCTTTCATAGATGATTACAGTAGAAGGACATGGATTTATTTCCTTAAAAGTAAGACACAAGTCTTTAGTCAGTTCAAGGAATTTAAAGCTCTGGTAGATAATCAGACTAGTAAGAAGATTAAGTGTGTGAGAACTGACAATGTTGGTGAATTTTGCTCAGTAGAGTTTGAATAGTTCTGTAAAGAACAAGGTATCGAGAGGCATAAGACAACTCCTTATACACCATAGCAAAATGGAGTTGCAGAGAGAATGAATAGGACACTGATGGAGAAGGCTAGGAGTATGCTTAGTGGAGCTAGTTTAGAACAAAGGTTTTGGGCCGAAGCTGTGGCCACTGCTTGCTATCTGGTTAACAGATCTCCTACATCAGCCCTTGTTGGTAAGACACCCATGGAGGTGTGGTCTGGTAAGAAGCCTTCAATTAGAAATCTTCATGTTTTTGGTTGTGAAGCTTATGAACATGTTCAAAAGGAGAAAAGATCTAAGTTGGAAAACAAAGATATTAAATGTATTTTCATCGGATACAGTGTTGGTGTGAAAGGATACAAGCTTTGGGATCCTATGACTAGTAAGGTGTTGTATAGTAGAAATTTTATTTTTAGAGAGCTAACATCCTTTCCTATTGTGCTACAACCAGATGAAAAAGAAAAGGAAAAAGATGTTGTTCAGTTGCCTCATACCCCTGAGAAGACTGAACAAAGAGACCATGTTGGGCCTAATGATGAGGAGAGCTCTAGCAGCTCTAATAGTTTGGAAGAAGAGGAAGAAAAACCTCAACCTCAGCCCTTGAGGAGATCCACGAGAGAAAGAAAGCAACCATAAATTTTTGGTTATTCTATGTTAGATTCTAGTTGTGCCTTTGCTTTCATTACTAACACTGATGAGCCTAGATCTGTGAAAGAGGCTTTGGGCATGAAAGATGCAGGTTCTTGGATTGAGGCTATGGATGATGAGATGGCTTCATTGGAGAAAAACAAAACTTGGGACCTTGTACCTTTGCCTAAAGGGAGAAAATCTGTTGGCTGTAAATGGGTGTTCAAGAAGAAATTCTATGCAGATGGCATTCTTGAAAGGTACAAAGCTAGATTGGTTGCAAAGGGGTATTCACCGGTAGAGGGAATATATTATGGTGAAATATTCTCTCTTGTTGCAAAGTTGACATCCATTAGATTTCTGTTATCTCTTGCTGCATCATATGATTTAGAGATAGAACAGATGGATGTGAAGACAACTTTCCTTCATGGTGATTTGGAGGAAGAGATTTATATGTCACAGCCTGAGCACTACATTGTTAAAGGTAAAGAATCCTTAGTTTGCAAATTAAAGAAATCTCTATATGGTTTGAAGCAATCTCCTAAGATGTGGTACCTTAAGTTTGATGCCTTTGTGTTGTCAATTGGATTTGTAAGATCAAAATCAGATCATTGTGTTTATTTTAGAGTTTAAAATGATCGCCTTCTTATTGTTGCATTATATGTTGATGATATGTTGCTGTTTGGGAAGGGTAAGAGTATGATTTCTAATTTTAAATCTCAGTTGTCAGCACAGTTTGAGATGAAAGATCTTGGGGCAGCAAAGTACATCTTGGGTATGGAAATCAGTAGAGACAAGTCTAACAAAAAACTTTGGTTGAGTCAGAGTAAGTATGTGAAGTCTGTGTTGGACAGGTTCAGCATGGTAGATTGTAGACCACTATGTGTTCCTATTTCTGTGGGAACAAAGTTATCTATAGATGATTGTCCAAAATCTCCTAGTGAGGTGGAGGACATGAGTAGAGTACCTTATGCTAGTGTAGTTGGAAGTTTTATGTATGCTATGGTATGTACTAGACTCGACATTACCCAAGTAGTGGGAGTCCTAAGTCAGTTTATGGCTAATCCTAGATGGGTACATTGGGATGCAGTTAAGTGAGTATTCAGATATTTAAGGGGTACATCAGATTAGTCCATATGTTATCACGGTAACTCTTCTGGATTTCTACATTCAGTTTGTATTCGTGGGTTTGTGGATTCAGATTGGGCAGGTGATATTGATAGCAGGAGATCCACCAGTGCTTATGTGTTCACTATGTTTGGTGGTGCCATCAGTTGGATGAGTAAGCGACAACTTGTGGTTGCTTTGTCCACTACAGAACCTGAGTACATGGTTGCTACTCATGCTTGTAAAGAACCCATTTGGCTTAGAAGATTGTGTTTTGATGTTGGTGTTGATGCAGAATAGAATACTATTTGGTGTGACAGTTAGAGCACTATTTGCCTTGCGAAGAATCCAACTTTCCATTCCAGAACGAAGCACATGATGTGTAGTTTCACTTTGTGAGAGATATGGTGGAAGATGGAAAGGTAAATTTGGAGAAGGTAGATATTGTGAAGAATGTTGCAGATGAATTAATGAAACCAGTGGGCATTGAGAAGTTTAGATGGTGTTTGGAGTCTATGGGCCTTTTGGCCTATAGCGGTTAGTTCCTATTGCTCTTACAAGTTGTTTGACAAGTGGGAGAATGTTAGGAATAAGGTGTCTCAACCTTGGATAATTCCTATTCTTATTATTTGTTTTGTAAAATGTATTTCTTGCAAATAATGTTGATGTGTCAGCATCTTGAATTGTGTGTAAGGAGATCATGGCTAAAATGGTTATGATGGATTCCTATGACATGTAAGAGCTATGTTAGGAATATTCAATGATAGGTGAAGACATGTGGCAACTGATAAATTTGAGTACTATACACTCTTCCCCAATTGTGGGGTTCAAGGCATCGCCCTGAAAAAATTTTTGGTGTTCCTATTTTCTCAGAGAATGGTAAAACCCTAATACGGTTATCTTTGGGAGTAGCCCTAAAAAGTGAAGTGCATGATATAAGCTTTTTTAGGGTTGCGAAGAGATGTGATGCAAGTGTATTGTTGGAATGTTTTTATGCTACCATGATTTGTCTTCAAGGTTTTGAAATCTTCTGAAAGAACTTGTATTGCAAGTGTATTTTAAGCTGTAAGAGTTTTGATCAATACATTGTGCAGGTTTTGGAGTGCTGGGGTTTTTATCGAAAGGTTTCCCCAGGGTATATCATTGTGTCATTCTCTATTTTTCTATATGCATGGTATGTGGTTGCAATATCTTTGTTAAAGTAGTTAACGAATCTGAAATTGTAAGGATTTATAAGAATTTGCACAATACTCTGCTATAGAGATTAGCGTAGGAAGTTGTTTCCGCACCTGAGTTTCCTTATAGAAAGAAGGAAAGGCATCAGTCCTTGGGGACTGATGGAAGGTTGACTACTCTACCTTAGGAGTAGTATTGGTGCTTAAAATGAATGGCACCCTTTTCCATTGATGACAAAGGGGGAGTAATATACAAAGTCATGAAAAATAGAAGTAAAAAGGAGGAGTAGTATACTAAGGGGGAGTAGTATTCAGTTATGACAACAGTACAGATGAGGAAATGGAGAATATTGGAAAATATTGCAGCGGATGGAGGATTCATCTTTGGGGGAGTTTTGAAGAGGAAATGGAGAATGTTATAAAAGAAATGTTCATTTGAGTTGGTGGTGGTTTTTCATTCCACATGTTTCCATCAATGCCAAAGGGAGAGATTGTTGGAGATTTGCAAGTGGGCTAGTACTGACTGTATGTTTTTCATTGATGATAACATATAGAAAGTAGCATGCATGGAAGTCTTATGCAGTAAGATTTTAGTATATGAAGCATGGACATGATATCAACATGATATCATGGGTGCATAGGTTAACTACTAGTACAGATAGTTATATAGCAGCTTGTGTTAGCAGTGTTCCTGATAGAGTAACAAGTAGTGTTCTATGTATGGTTATTTGTAAAGTCATCATAGAGCCTTGTGTGCTTGGCTATATGTTGAAGACATGTTAGTGATGTGTCAATTATGGACACATAGTCTAATATTTAGTAGAAGTTAAGTTATGAAATCACTATTCGCCAGTAGCAGTTTCCTGTGTTTGTTCAGGAGAGCCAACAGAGATTTTGTTGGTTTTGGAGTTGCGCCTATCATTTTGGTATGCACCCTTGGATTTAAGCTTAGAGAATATTTATTGATGTTCGGTTAAGAGTGCATGAATTAATTCAGCTTGAGAAGAAAGATACAGTTGTTTTGGTAGAGCTGACAGTGTGTAGCGTGCATCTATAATTATCTTATTGGAGAGGTCCCAAAATGTGTTGTGTGCATAGTAGAGCTGACATAATGTTTATTAGAGTTTTTTATGGTTTCTCTAATATGATTTCAAGGTGGTTCTAATAGGATGACTTGATTATATCATTTAGAGGAAAGATATTTATAGGAAGTCATTTGTGAGTGCTTGAGTGTTGTTCATGGTTAATTAAGAAGAGCAGAGCAGAGTGTGTGAAGTTTTGAACCATCATAAGAAGGTCTATGTGACCAAGTAAAGTATTTGTGCTATACATTGGAATTAATCCAGATAGCAGGTCAAAGCGCAGTTCACCAAGATCCAGATATAGTGTGTATTTTTTATTTAGAAGGTTGTAGCCTTCACCTCTTTGAGTAGTGAGCTCTTGGATAGTGCGTCCTCTCCCCTAACAAGGACAATTGTAAAAGACTCCTAATAGGGTCTGACTCTTGACCAGGTCTACTATACTAAATATATTGTAAAACAACTCCTAACAGGGTTAAGGATCTTCTAAGAAGGATCATAATACACTAGTGTAGAATATTAGTGGGTGTCAATTCCCACTGGGGTTTTTACCTATTTGGGTTTCCCCGTAACCAAAATATTGCGTTGTGTTCAAGTGTTCTTTCATTGTGTTTATGGTTTATGTATAAGTATACTTAATTGGATAAATAATTGAAACTTGTAGATAATTGATTCACCCCACCCCCCCCCCCCTTCCTCTGAGTTATCTCTTGGGACTATTCCTAACACCCTAATGTATTAAAACTATTTTTAATGCATATCCTCCATAAATCCCTCTTTTTGAGTAAATAAATATTTATTCAAACCTCTCAAAATCCCTAATATTCCTCTAAATCTATAGTAATCTAAAAACCTACCTAAATCCCAACCTATACCCATCACCTCACTTGCTAAATCCTAATCACTCCCCTAACCTCACTTAGGAGGTGATTCCTAACTCCTTTAGGCTTAATGGGTTTCTTCCCAAGGCAGTCAACCAAGTGCATTAAATGCTCTTACTACCCTCTTAATCACACCCCATCCCTTTTCTTACATCTTTGTCCTCTTTACTCTTCCCAAGTGTTTGTCACACATGTGTGAGCAACCTCAAGCCATTCAACCATAAATACCCATCTTATCTCTTTTGACCCTTCCTCCTAAACCCTAATCCTTCCTCCAAAATTATATAAATAGAGCCCTCTCCCATGAGAAAATGTGTACTCACTCTTTCATTTCTAGGCATTTTTATTATGCTCATTTATTCCTAGGATCTTATAGCATATTTAGCATTATTAGCTTTTGTTCTTGTTTTGAGTTTTTAGATCACATAACATAGCTTAAATGGATAAATCTTAGTTTCTTTTAAGCATTGCACTTAATTTTCAATACAAAATCTTATCTATGCTTAAGGTATAATGAATCTTGAATCTCATTCATACCTTAAACCATCATTTCTATCCTTTGCAAGCACTGGAATCTTAGGGGCAAAACTAGTTCCTCATACTAGGTTTTGTGCCATTTTGGGATCTCCATGGCTTGTATTTGGTCTTGATAACCTTAGAGCTGCATTGGGGATAATCTCATTATGCTTGGAGAGCACATCCACATCCTCCTCAAATGAGAAAATCAAATGGGGCTTAGGTTCTCCTATTTTGGCTCATCAGAGGTGGTGTTTGTGAAAGATTTTCTATCTAATTTATATGCTAGATTAGAACTAATGTTTGACTATCTATGCATGCTCCTAACACATTAGGTTCACAACACTCACAGCTACAACACTTTTATCAAATTTTTAAAGCTCAAGTGTAGTCAATCTACCAATTAAACTATTAAGGAAAACATCATTGCAAGGTACAACTCTCATTTCATGTATTGCAGAGACTCTAATAGCATAGGCATGCAATAGTATTTTGAGAATTTTTCTTACCATTGTTGCTTCATCAATAATTCCTCCTATTCCCCAGATAGCATTCACCACTTCCTTGACTCAGTTTTTGTACTAAGTTATGTTTTCACCTTATTTCATCTTCATATCATCAAATTCTCCTCTTAAGATTTCTTCCTTTTCCCTTAATACATTTTGATCTCCACCATGAACTTTTCAATTTGTCCCACATTTCTTTTGCATTTGTACAACTCGTAATGTATTCAAATTCAACATCTGATAGAGAAGAAGCAATCTCAATCATCATTACATTTTGCTCTTGTCTTTCTTTCATCTGTGTGACAGTCAAAGGACCTGTAGGTGCTATGACTTGATTTTCCAAATAGTATAGTGCAGAATCCCGAATGCCTAATAGATACATCTTCATCATGCTTTTCCATGTTGATAAATTATCCTTGTTCAGCTTCGGTACCTCTCTCTTATACATCTTTGGATCTTTAACTTAAGTCCTTCAAACTTCTTCCTTCAAGTACTTGTGCTCTAATACCAATTGTTAGATAATTGAGAGGCGGGGGGGGGTGAATCATTTATGTTTAGCTATCCTATATTCCCAAATTATTTTCTAATCTATCAACTTTGAACAAATAAACTAAACAACTCGGTAATAACTTGACTTGTGACTTGCTAATTATTTAACTGACTGTTAGATAATGTAAACCAACTAGTAGTTAACATATACCGATCTAACCAGTTACTGCAACGTGTAAAGTAAAATATCAAAACATCACATTCGTACACATTTAACACTTTATTTTTAATGTGGAAATCCTATTAAGGGAAAAACCACCTGGGACCGATAACCCAAATATTTTCACTCTTCTAAAGTGAGCTCGGTTAAGAGCCAGCCTTGTTAAAGGTTACAAACACATTGTAAGGTGTGACCTTGTTAGAGGGATTATCACTAACAATTCTTTATGACCATACATTCACTTGGGTCAACAAGAAAACAAGTAACATTCATAGAATGCCAATAGAAAAATATGGTTAAGTCTCACTCGGTTAAGAGATTTTGACTATAGCAATGGTTAGAAAGAAACAATGTATGACTTGATTCAAATGCAACTTCTTTTGATTGTATTTAGATATATGCTAATCTCAATATCATTCTGGTCATCATAATATCTTCATTCTATTTCTTCCTCTTACTCTATTCTTCTTGGTTATCTCCTTCTGTCACTTGGTTTGGTTTGTAGAATCACTTGGTTCTTACTTCAACCTGTCTAACCAGCTTCACATGTATGGACTAGAAATTTATTCTATCTCTCTCTCTCTCTCTCTCTCTCTCTCTCTCTCTCTCTCTCTCTCTCTCTCTCTCTCTCTCTCTAATTTTCTTATATTTCTTATCTCCTTATATAGACATGTAAACTATTTTCATTTCAACCAAATATTTTACCTCTTTAACCTTCCTCAAAACTTGTTCCTTAAACCCTTTTCAATCTTCATCATCCGATCATCCTTGAATTTTTCCAGCCATAGATCTTCATAACAGTTTTTTTCTTTATCCTTGGAATCTTGTAGATTTGTCCAACTCATCATCACATCTCAAAAATCACATGTTCCTCCTTATTTCTCCTGCTCGGTCAATACCATGATATTTTGGTTTCTTCCTGCTCGGTTAATACCACACTTGGTGTACACTACATCTGGTTAATGTACATTGAGTTCTACGTATACTGACCAAAGTAACTTGTACACTCTTGCTCTTCAACACTTAGTAGAATCATGTAAGTCAATCAAATCACTATCATACTATCATAGACTCATCAATAAGTTTTCTAATGAATACCTTATTCATAACTCACTCATATATCTCATCTTCATGCTAATATCTCCTTTCCTTCACCAACATCACCTCCTTCAGATGTTTGCAACTATCATGATCAAAAACTTGTCCGCTATTTTAGGACAATAAAATGGCTTAGGTTGGGAATCAAAATTTAATGATATCTCTCCTCTCTTATCATTGAGACATTGCAATAGGGCGCACACATCCTAACAATTGAGAGAAGCCGATGTCCAGTACCTACAAACCTACATAAATAAAAGCATGTACATCCATATATATATAACAAGTAATGGCAGGGACCGGGTCATCATGTGTATCCCACAAGCAGGTAACTACGACTTCATCCCTCAACCACATCAAACATGTAAAATGAAAAAGGGATAAGATACATGATAGCCATACACATGCAAGTATGGGGTAAGTAAAATCATGAACATAAATAGCATTTTAAACATATAAATAATAATCATCAAAGTAATTAATATCATCTAACTACAAAGATACGATATCTCATAACTATCTAATATAAAATCACCATGTAACGTCATACATCCAAAACCACATAATAAAGATGAAATAATCAACCCACATATGAAAGTGGCCTAAAAGAGTTCAACAATGAAAAACTAATAAAACAAACTTATGGGTGGGCACTACAAAAGACTTAGGACAATTTATGATGACCATCAAGGAAACTAAATTCTTAGTGTGTGGGTCAAGAAATTAATTTTTTGAGGGGAGATAACTAATGACTTAAAAGACTACAACCAACTATCTCAGGTCAATGATGACATATAAAAAAGATATCTACGGTCACCAATAGAATTTAAAACTATAAATATTTTATAATACCTCTGTATTTTGTAGTCCTAACATTGTCTAAGGCATTATAATACCTTTCCCTTTTCTTGTTTGAGCTCAAGATCTCTATAGGTTGCATGTGTTTAATATAAATGTTTCAAAAAAAAAAATTCCATGGATTCTTATGTGTGTTTTTCTCTTTTCCTCTAAGATTCCTTGGTGGGGCATTACATATATGCCTAAATCAATAATCAAGGATAGAAACCCAAAATACTATAAAATGAACAAAGAAATGTGTAGTAAAATGAGCAAAGAAATGTGTAGGAGTATGCATTTTTTTCTCTACAAATATAATGTATTTAAAAAACATGATATTTTTCTTCTTAGAGATAGATTATCATTTGTAAGCTTTACATTCCTCTCACATATGTTTGTGTCATATTACTTCCTCCTCTATAGTTACATTTGAGACTTGATTCAAAATAAAATTACACATTTTTTTCTTACAAATAAATTTTTTTTAGTGGATGCATTTAGAAATCTAAAGTCAAAATAGAAGCACAATTATTCCCATACAAAATCTTGAATTATCACTTCCTTGTGGAGAATTCCTCCCTTTTTTTAACATTAACATCTTTATTACCCATTCTATAAACACAAGAGACTACAAAACATGCATGTTATGAATATGCAAATACTTTCAATTATAATTTGGCACTCCATCCTACCTTCCATCTTAGCTACCTTCTACGTGTCTCTCTCTCCTATATCTCTAACCTCTTCTCTTATAATTTGATAGTTAATTGTTTGAGAAAATTTATGCTTAATTATGTTTGAATCCTAGATGTTCTATTGTCTTCTCTACTAGAGTAGGCCTCTACAATTTTATTTGATTGGAATTTTCTCTTAACATATTCTTATAGATGGCCAAACTTTCTTCATTATCCAAAAAATTCAATAGAACAATTTAAATTATAGGAAATAGATAAACTCTATCTAGAAACAACTGAAATCTAAAAAATATAAATTAAAGGACGTAAATAAACTAACTAGAAAGACGAATGGAATCTTATTTAATAGTAAAATCTAACTACTTTTAAAAGATTCTCTATATAATGAATGTTTTAATAATAGACTCAATTTTCTACAACTTCAAGTATTATTATGATAACTTATCATTTACCTAAAAATAAATCATTGATTTTTATTTAGTGTACATACTGAATTTCAAAATATAATAAAAATTTAATTATAGTTTTATTTGTTAAATTCAATAAACTAATACAATTTATATTATATTTAGTTAAATGTATTACATGTTTTAACTTACTATCAATATTGTATTGTATTAATAGAGACTTTGATATATTAGCTTCTTATTTTTAACATCAATAGGATGTATTAAAGAATATAAAATATTTAAAATGTTTCATCACTCTCCATGCTTCAAATACATGCAAATTGAGCAAGACCATGATGTTGCATGTTAATGGGTCCATCATGCATGGGCCACCTTAAATTAAAATCTGTCTCTAACATTGAAATTTGGATAAAAAAATATTAATAAAAAATGACCCATGATTGAATTAAGTGTAATGAAATATGATAGCATGCAAGAGGGCCCATCACAACACTTTGGAACACCTTCCCTATAGTGAAAAGAACAGAAAAGGCTATATTTAAATGAAATAAAAAATGGGATGAGAGTGAGTCTGCCATGTACAAAAGTTGTTGTTAGGTTGCATTACCCCAAAAACAAAATAAAACTAAGCTTTGGAATGCAGTTCACCACAATCTTCCCCATGTGACATTTGGGAATGTCTAGCTTTAAATATAGTTAAAAAATTAGCCATCCACCTTACAAATGATTTAAATTGTCACATTATCAAAGTGTTTCAATCAACCAATTCTTGTCCATTTGCTACATTAAATAGACCATTTTAAACAAAGTAGCCACCCACCTTCCAGCATCATAAATATTTCTGTCTAATATTTCACCCAAACTATGAAAAACACCCATTTAATGTTTTTCATACACTTTCTTTTAAACGCTTGGAAAATATATTATAGTATATGATTAACCCACGGCTTATGATACTTTCTCGAAAAATATAATTAGTTTGTAGAGTGTAAGGGATAAAACGCATCGTAAGGGAAATGAAACCATAAATATGTATTACTAATAGATAAATGAATTAGGGCTTATATTGGATATTGGAATTAATGTTATAAAATAGTGAAAATTAAATCATAAATATGCATTACTAATAGATAAATGAATTAGGGCTTATATTTGACATTGGAATTAATGTTATAATATGTTATAAAATTATGAAAATTGAATGAATTAAATGTAAGTTTATATGCAAATATGTAATTTTTATTGTATTGTTTCAATAAGAAAATAAATTTAAGCATATTTACTTTTACATATGATGAAGATTTTATTGTATGTATGTTAATATTATATTTATATTTTTTTGATATTAAAAGCAAAAGAACCAAGGTATTGTCCTTTTACACAACAGCCCAAAGGGCATACAATAAGTAGGATAAATAGTAGCAATACATTAATGACGAACTACAAATATAAAAAATATCAAAATGTAACCTTTATGTAATGCCCTGCCAAGGAACCCGAGAGAAATTAACCTAAAACATGTTACTAAGTTTACAGAATAAATATATTCTTAAGAATTTAAAATCAACAAGTACATTAATGTGAAAGCAATAGAGTGTAATACAAAACATACTCACAAAAGTAACTCAACACATAGATTACAATTCCCAAGGGTTCCTTAACATAGAATTACTCATAAGTTAATTAATCTACCAAGTATAATAATAACATACAATCTCCACCTAATACAAATGAATAACAAGTGCAACATCATATAAATGAAACATATATACAACTGATACCATGAGGTATACACAACAAACCATCATCCACTGCACAAGTTGCAAGTTATGCAATAACTAATCATATGCAACGTACATGTACAATATCCTGAAAGATAAGATAAAGTCTCCAATAATGATGAACAAGTAAGAAGGTAACAACAACAAGGATCATCCAACACTAGTTCAAGAACGTTAGAATCTCAATGATAAAAGAATCACTACCACCTGACCTCATGGAACCAAGAAGTCCACTCCCATCATGCTGAGGAGATAGCATCAGACCTCACTTGGATATCAAGTACCCAAATCAATCATAGTAAAACCAAGAAAGGGATCTTGAAAGCTCTCTATCTCAAAAGGTACAACTCAAAATGAAAAGGTATACAAACTAATCCAGAGGAAACCAACACATGTAGGAAACCTAAGATGTATATAAAGAAGTGTCATCACATACGTCTAACCCTTGATTTTTATTTTAGCAGTCTCTCTAGACCCCGACACTCAAGTGACCATATGAGGCATCAATAAACCTCTCATACAAACAAGGCTACTAATCATGCAAGACCTCAATCAAGAATCTTCTCCCACTCCCATCCTAGTCAATATCTCAATCAAGTACTTAGGTATGGGCGAGGAACATATCTTATTAATTCATTTTCATACACTTTCTTTTGAACGCTTGGAAAATATATTATAGTCTATGATTAACCCACAACTTGTGATTATAAGTGATAATAATGTAACAATTTCTCTCGAAAAGTATAATTAGTTTGTAGAGTGTAAGAGATAAAATGCATTGTACGGGAAATGAAACCATAAATATGTATTACTAATAGATAAATGAATTAAAGCTTATATTGGATATTGGAATTAATGTTATAAAATAGTGAAAATTAAATCATAAATATGCATTGGATATTGGAATTAATGTTATAAAATAGTGAAAATTAAATCATAAATATGCATTACTAATAGATAAATGAATTAGAGCTTATATTTGACATTGGAATTAATGTTATAATATGTTATAAAATTATAAAAAATTAGATGAATTAAATGTAGGTTTGTATCGAAATATTTAATTTTTATTGCATTGTTTCAATAAGAAAATAAATTTAAGAATATTTACTTTTATAAATGATGAAGATTTTATTGTATGGATGTTAATATTATATTTATTTTTTTTATATTAAAAGAAAAAGAACCAAGGTGTTGTCCCTTTACACAACAACCCAAAGGGCATGCAATAGGTAGGACAAATAGTAACATCACATTAAAGATGAACTATGAATATCAAAAATATTAAAACGTAACCATCATGTAATGGACCGCTAGGGAACCCATAAGAAATTAACCTAAAACATGTTACTAAGTTTACAAAATATTTTTTTTAAGAGTTTAAAATCAACAAGTACATTAATGTGGAAGTAATACAGTGTAATACAAAACATACAAAAGTAACTCAACACATAGATTAAAATTCCCATGGGTTCCTTAACATAGAATTACTCATAAGTTAATTAATCTACTAAGTATAATAATAATATACAATCTCCACCTAATACAAACTAATAACAAGTACAATATCATATAAATGAAACATAGATACAACTGATACCATGAGGTATACACAACGAACCATCATCCACTGCACAAGTCATGGGGTATGCAATAACTAATCATATACAAGGTACATGTAAAATATCCTAAAAGATAAGAGCAAGTCTCCAATAATGATAAACAAGAAAGAAGGTAACAACAAGGATCATCCAACACCAGTTCAAAAATGTCAAAATCTCAATGATAAAAGAATCACTACCACCCGACCTCGTGGAAATAAGAAGTCCACTCCCACTGTGTTGAGGAGATAACATTAGACCCCACTCAAATATCAAGCACCCAAATCAATCATAGTACAACTAAACAAGGGATCCTGAAAGCTCTCTATCTCAAAAGATACAACTCAAAATGAAAAGATATACAAGCTAATCCAAAGATAACTTGATACTCCTATAGAGTTATTTTATTTCCATTAATTATGATTAAGTCATATTGATTATCAAAGCCATTCGGTAAAGAAGAAAAGTCAAGTCACTAAAAATAAATATGCTACTCTAAAAAGGAAATAAAGGAAAGGTAATTTTGGTTAAGGTAAAGGAAGTTAGACACCGAGAAAGGCAAACCGAACACCGAGTAGTACCGAGTTATAATAGTTACCCAACCGAGAGAAGATATATATTATCAAGCAAAGAAAAATATATTATCGAGTATGACATGCCGACACATGGAGAATCTACAGATACATTGAATTTGAACACTAAGAAGAAAATGATTTACAAATCTAGAGGAGTTTGTTTGAAAAAGCATTGGAGATTTAAACATAATGATTTTGCATGATTACAAGGTGAGATTCACCAATAAGAATTAAATGTAATATATGTATTGGAGAAGTAACCAATGCTAGCACTCCTTAAGGAGATGATTCTAGATTGTTTCCACTACTTCTAGGATTGAGTATAAATCTAGATCAAAGTGTGAAATCATAGAGTATGAGAGAGTATATGTGCGAATGAGGAAATTGCAAAAAACAAGTGATGAGAAGAGAAGCCACCGAGTAACAGAGTTGTAAAGAGCACATTATGAATGTGATTCAGTTTTGAAGTTACCGAGTATAGAATTGATATTGTGAGTGAAGCACATTATGAGGTAAACAATTATTGAGCATATTGAGTTTGATAGGCATAGGATTGATGCAAGTTTTATAGACAAGTTTATTTACTGATTAAATTGTAATCAAAAATTATAAAAGTTCTTAACCGAGAAAATCCCAATAGATCTTATATTGTAAATCCTTTAACATGGTATAACTCTTAGATTAGAGTTGTAAAATCTTTTAGCAAGGTAGACTTAATTGGTCTTTAGACTCTTAACAAGGTTAATACTCTTAACGGGTAAGCTATCAGAAATAGCTAACATTGTAGCTCTAACCGAGTAAAATTTTTACTACAGTAGTGAAGTTTTGTGGGTGTCATTCCCACTGTAGTTTTTATTCTCTAACAAGGATTTATGCGATACCAAAATACTGGTGTTATGAGTTATGAGTTGTGATATTATTTTATATATTTTTATGACTATTACATGTAAAGTTATGAATTTAGTGAATGGTTATAAAGTTAGATAAAAGTGTTTTGAAGTATTGATTCAGCCCTCCCCTCTCAATACTTACCTTTCCATACTTAATCCAACAATTGGTATCAAAGCAAAGTCTCTTATTCAGAATTTTAACCACTTGAGAGGAAAGATCCGAAGAGATGGACAATTATAGGTATGAAAAGGTGATTGATAACATGAATCTGAGGGAAGTATGTTTGATGAATCTGAGGCTGTAATATCACAACTAACTGAGAAGAACAAAAATCTAACTGATCAAGTAAAAGCACTGAAAAGAGAGAAATAAGCTGAATCGATAAGGATGTGTGAAGTCATAGAACAAAAGAGAAGCTAAAGATGATAAAAGAATGGTTGAAGATGAGAGAAGGGAAATGAATGCAAGGATGAATGAGAAAGATGGGGAAATACTGAGGTTGACACAAATTCACTACAACTTGATAGATCAACTAGTCGGTGCAAATCAGGAAGTTGCAAGGAAAGTTGGCGAGATTGTTGAAATGAGACCAAAAAATGAACATTTGAAGAATGAATTAAAATTTGAAAAGGATGCTAATGAAGTCTTAAAAGGAATAAAGAAACATTGAGGATATTAGATGAATAACTAAGAGGTCAGAGACAACCGAGAGATACTTTTGGACTTGGATTTAATGCAAACAACACCACTAAGAAGGGTGAGTCCTCAAAACAAGAAACAAATAGAGATACTGCTATCCCACTGAAGAAAAAGAATCCTACTTGCTATCATTGTAGAAAACCAAGTCACCGAGCATTCCTAAGTTTAATGGTTTTTGTTACAATTGCAATAAGTATGGTCACAAGTAATTTGAGTATAGATAAAGGATTGCTAACAATACAAGGAAGCCAAGATTCAATGGCTATTGCAATAATTGAAAAAAATATGGTCATAAGTTTGAAGAATGCAGGTCAAAAAGAAATAATGAGAAATGGGTACCTAACCGATAGAATATTGCAAACAACTGACAAGGATCAACTATACCATGGGACTACAATACAAGAATTACATGTACAACATGTGGAAGATTCACTCACATTGTTACAAATTTCATGTTGATGCATGGAAGGAACAATATAAGGTCATGGAGAAATTTTGAAATGGCTTGTTTTTATTGTCACAAGGTTAGCCACCTAACCAAAGACTGCAAGTACTGAGGAAAAGCCCCAACTGAGGAACAATTGAGTGAGACTGCTCAAGTTAATATTAATGAGATAAGAGATCAGATGAATAGAACATGGAGAAGGAAGTCTCAAGATGATGAAACTAAACTTGGAACAACTGATGGCACCACATCCTCTAGATCGGATGTACCTATATTCACCTAATCAGTCAAAGGTATGATTAGGAGCTGATAACTAAAATTCTATCTTAAGTTGGTTCCTAGCATTTGTACAAATATCCATGTTAGCATATTAAGATGCATTTGGATATATTTTATGAAGTTGACATTTCATATTTTGATCGGTAAGATTATATGTTATTTTTTTCCATTCAATTAAAAAGGATTCAATACAGAGCATTTAATGCTAAAATTATAGCCATTGGAAACCCTAATTGAGGAAAAATTATAAATAGACCCCTTGTTATTTCATTTTCACCTTACATTTTTTAGAGCATTTCAAGCATTGCGCATATATGAGACTACCAAGAGCATTTGAGAGATCATTTGATAAAATCTAAGCATTGTCTAGCACATTCAAGGTATTACTAGTGTTTTCTCGACCTATGAAATAGCTACTAAGTTTTTATTTAATTGAAACCCTGCCAGTTAAGAGATTATTTAAATGTGAATCAATGACACCCAAAGTACAAAGGCTTGTTGTTGTGGATAATATTGACCCTATCAATCTGAAGTATAAGCTAACACCAGTCGTAGTAGCTGAAACTGATAAATTTGGAGCCCTATCTTCAATCCCACTAAGAGTTATTCTTATTGAAGATGTCTATGCCATCATACATTGCAAGATAGAAGACATTTGTCAAGCGGAGATCAACACCTCCTATCAGAACCTATGTGTAAACGAGAAGTTGAAGGATGATCATACACATTTGGAGACCAAGGGTTTGGTTCACGCTATGCATGTACCAACAATATTCAAGTAGGAATGGATGAGAATGTACTACACATTGTTATTGGATATCCGATTGGTGATAGACCGAGAGCACACAAGAAAATAAACAAGAATAAAATTTGTGAGCTTACTCAAGCTAAATGGGATGGTAGAGGTCTGAAGTTGTCTACTATTGATGATCCTAAGATAAGATTCACATGCAACATAATATCCTACCGAATCTTCCAGTCATCTCAGGTAGACAATGTACCTTGTGGAGATGTTGATACAACTTACAAGATTGTGAAGAAAGACATGAAGATACATCTTTGTGAGATCTTATTGAAGTAGTTATATGACAATATGATTACAATTAGGAAGGTATAGAAAAATACTTTGAAGTTTGGTTCACTACTGGTATGCATATTTTTATTATTTCAGAACTTCTTTCCATCAATTGGTGATGTAGTTTGGAATGTGGACAAATCAATAATCTACCAAATAAATGAGTTTACTCAAATTTTAGGAGATAACTTTGACATGATCATGAATGATTATTTTTCAAAATTTCAAGCTAAGATGCATAAAAGATTTATAATCCCACCTTAGCTAATGTAAAAATACAAGGATGATATATGTTTTGAAGTGGATACCGACACTTGTATAGTGAGAGCTGTGGAGCCAAGAATCATTTGGTTACCACCAATGGATTATGAAATGGATATTGATGCTGCATCAATAAAAATTGAAGGATTAATAGAGAAACCATTTGATAAGAAAGCCACTCAGTATGGCACATATGAGGAAGTAAAGAATAAAATCAAACTAGGTATATTGATACCTAAGGCCTTAAGGAAAAATAGCAGAATGATTAGTAGTTTATCAAAAAAAATGGGTATTGTTATTGAAGAAGATGAAGTTGGTCCTTTGGAGATCAAAGGGAAGAAACTAAGAATGAAGAAGGAGACCCCTATTCCAATCGGTGCAAGACCATTAACAAGGTCATCCTCCAAATCGAGAGAGAAGAAGAAAGTAGAGATTGAACCACCAAAGCCAAAAACCTACATGAGAGAAAAGAAGACTATTGAGAGACATAGAAGAAATTTGAGATTACAAGAAGACAATGAAACTAAATCTAAAGATGTTTTACAATTTAAAGTTGTGCAAAACTAGGCACCTAAATAGAGAAACTTGGAAGAGAAAAAGGAAGAAAAAGATGATAAAACCAAGGATACTACTACTACCAAAACTTATGATGTGAAGTTATCTACTGGTGAGAGTGCACAAGTCACTAAGAATAAATCAAAGAAGAGGAAACATGAAAAGGAAATAGTTGATTTGAACCAACCTATTACTATACCAAAGGTTGATATCTCCACCATGAGCCCTAAGGAATTATCTGAGTTTAGAGATATACACAAAAGGAAAGTTGCACAAGACAAGTTATTAGCTAAGAAGAAGAAAAAATATGTACTAGAAAATGTCAAAGAAATACTGCAAGAGATTGTGATAGAGACAGATATCAATGAGAAAGAAACTATTTACAACCAATTAAGTGAACCAGTGAGACAAATTAACAAACCAAGGACTAAAACCACTGAATATCTAATGTAAGTGTATGTATAAAACAAATGGAGAATAAATTCATGAAGAATTACTTCAATTGGTTGCACTTGATAAGATAACACTTTCTGTACTAGTTACTGAGTTGGAAAAATAGTTATAATATATTCTTTTATTGTTTCAAAATATTTATTTAATTTCAAATTCCACTAAGTATATAAAAGCCAAAGAAGAAAATGTTGAAAAGGAGATGATTGAGAAACTAGCAAAGGTATCTACCAAGCCTGATTCTTTCAAGGTATATTATCAAAAGTTGAAGCACTTAATGGGAGTGCAACATGAGCTAAGGAAAGAGAAGAACAAAATTAGAATGGATCTCATGGAGCTACAGACATTTTTTATACCACAAATTGAGTTATTGAAGAAACATGTGCATAAGGCTAAAGACTTAGTGAGTACACTAGATGTAAGTGCTATGGATAGTATGGTTAGTCTAATAGATGATATTAGCATGAACAAATTATAGTGTTGCTGACATTAAAGGATTCATGGAAGGCGTCACTAAAGGATGCACAAGAAAGGAATAAATCTATTTTTGACAAGATCCCTCCATCAGATAAACAATAAGTTATTGTTTTGGCCCTTTTGGTTTTAAAAGGGGGAAATATGTATATGAGAAAAAGGGGGATAATATATTGTTGATTAGACATAAAAACAAAAAGAGGATAGTACAAAAAATATGGATACATTGGATAGTATAGGATGATATGTACAAAATATGGATAGTTTTACATATAACAAGTATTGCCACATGGGGACCAATTGACTTTACTGAGATATGTATATACATGGTCAAATTTTCAAATTTTGAATTTTGTCAAGCACACAAATTTTTGATGACTTTGAAGGTTTTTAACAATGATACCAAACTAATTACAAAGGGGGATATTGATACTCCTATAGATTTATTTTGTTGTCATTAGCTATGATTAATTCATATTGATTTTCAAAGTCATTTGGTAAAGAAGGAAAGTCAAGTTAGTAAAAGAAAATATGATAGTCGGTAAAAGGAAACAAAGGAAAGGAAATTTCAATTAAGGCAAACAAAGTTAAGACACCGAACAAGGAAAATCGAGTACCAAGTAAATAAAGAAGATAGATCATGAAAAGGGAATCCCACAGTTTTGTGTTTTTGGCTTTTTGTGAAGTTTTTTACATTTGTGATGATAGGTTCACAAGAAAATTTCAAGCGGGTTGATCAATTACTTGAATAGACACCTTCCCTAGTTCATGTTATGTCATAGGTGTACCATGTAGTTATGAATGAAGTTGATAAGCTAGGTTTAAAGCCCTTGTTCTTCTCCAACTCGCTTTCTT
This sequence comes from Chamaecyparis obtusa, assembly GCA_027943335.1. Taxonomy (NCBI): domain Eukaryota; kingdom Viridiplantae; phylum Streptophyta; class Pinopsida; order Cupressales; family Cupressaceae; genus Chamaecyparis; species Chamaecyparis obtusa. Next base: position 1,071,993 of record BSBK01000188.1, on the reverse strand, counting down.
TGTAAGTTCTTCATGCAGTATACGAGAGACACATAAAAAAAATGTTCAACTTATGTTCTTTGATAGTTTCATATCTAGATTTCCTATTCCTTTAGAGATTCCAAGATTGACAAATCTTACAAACCTATATGCGTTGCGAGAGATTAGTTATGATAAGGATATAATATTTTCTTGTCATGATCTAATATTGTAAATGATGTATAGGTTGTTGCATTCCTTACTTTATAAATGGAATACCAGGATATCATCTATTAATTCTAAAAATGTCATCTAGTGGAGTATAATAGAATACTATTTAACTTTCTGGGTCTTATAGTTTGATATTTTGATATGTATTGATTTCCTGATACAATAGTATTTCTTAATCAAGAGAATGTTATATTGTAGGTAATATGGAAGCGAACAACTGAGAGGGGGGGGGGTGGTGAATTAGTAGTTCCAAAGATTCAAAACTTAAAAAATGCTTATTTTTTAACTTAATGAGTTAAAATTGCATGCATGAATTAAAAATACATCCATAACACATAGAATAAGGATTTTTAGCGAGGAAACCATGTTAAGGGTAAAACCTTGGTGGGGCTGAAAATCAAAACAAGACTATACCTTGTTAAAAGTATAACTTATTACAAATGGGGAATGTAAATGCATTTAGGAACACTTCCTAGAGCTCTCTTCTCAAATAAAAGAGGGATACAACCCTGAGGAAGGCTTAATACCTTACAAGATCACTATAATGATCATAAGAAATTTTACGAACTGTATAATGGAATCTACCTTATGCTTAGGTTAGTTCCAATAAAATATAGTGAATATCTCTATTCAACCCTTATCTTCCTATTATAGACCAATAGTCTGATCTCCAACTTATTTTCCACCCTTTCTTTACAATCAATTACAATATAAAATATTTCCCAAATTCTATATATAATTAATTAACCTTGAAAGATAAACAAGTTCGACATAACCCCAATTTCAAAATACAAATCCACACACCAAAAATGACAATTCAAATTTGAGTTTGGTCACCAAAACATAGCAAAGAATCTTATTATCAATCCTTGAGCATATAACATGTCTGCAAATCATGCCTCGAACATCCACAAAATGTTTTAGTGATCAAGTCAGCCAAGAACATAAGAAAAATACCACCAACTAAAAAATCATCCAATCCTAATCACCACAATCAATATGGACCACCAACTCAGTAGGAACACAATCCAAGAATATCCATAGGAATCATGAAGAACACACAAACATTTGAACCCATACAATTCATCATATTTCCCAGTATGTCTCATGCCTAACCTTAAGAAAAATGCTAGCATCCATTGATATACCTTAAAAATTCCTTTCAGACCTCTACACTATGAACCTTTTAAATTGAGGATACATCATAATGTCCCAAACATACACCTAGATGCACAAAGAAAAATATCAACCTAGAAGTGCATACCAAACCAATTTCAGTCACACTATCAATACTACAAGATAGTGTAGGAGCCAGTCACCATACCTGACCTCATATCATATCCAAATCATCATACCCACATCTATAACTTGACATAAACCAAGTATATACTAACTATAACATCTCATAATGTCCATGATCACTTATCTTCAATAGTTGAACCTCATCGTTCTTTGAGCATACTACACTACTAACCAAACTATCCAACATATATGATGACATCAATGACAATACATCCAATATTTTCAACAATCTCCCACTTTGGCATGATGGAAACATATGATGTAAAAAATAATTAATGCACAAGGAAATCAAAAATCTCTCCCTGAGATCAAAACTCAATAGTACTACCAATAATATCCACAATATTCATCATTATCTTTCAAAGTCTCTCTACAATTCCTCTAATAATGGAGCTTTCTCCCCATTTATTTTTCACATCAGTATCTGTCCCCCTTTGATATCAATGACAAAGGAACATATATTCTCTGAACCATAGAAGTCAAAAATATGATCAAAATATCTCACTCTACAACTCTTAACAACTAACTCACCAAGATGACTACCCCCCTAAGTAGTAGCCTCCACACACCAATCTAGATCTCAAAATAAGACTTTGAATGCCACTAGACTAATGCATACCTCTGCATATTAGTTATAATTAGGAGGGGAATTACGCCCATCTTGCCTCTGAGATACACAAATATATCCTTAGGGAAAGGCTTTCTAAATATATCAGCTATTTATTCCTTGGTAGGAACATACTCTAGTCTCACCTCTTTCTCATTCACCTTCTCTCTTAGAAAATGGTACTTTATTGATATGTGTTTTGTCTTTGAGTGGTGCACAAGATTCTTAGAAATATTGATAGCACTTGAATTATCACAATATATGAAAATAGGCTCATCAAAGACAACCTTGATAAATGATAGCATCTACTTCATCCAAACTATTTGTGTATAATTTCCAGCAACAACAATGTACTTTACCTCTGCAGTAGATAAGGAGATGGAGTTCTACTTCTTACTCATCCAAAAAACCAATCTTCTACACAAAAATAAAGCACCACCACTTGTACTTTTCTTGTCATCAACAACACCTACTCAATTGACATCATTACATACACAAAAGGTGAAGTCATTTCCTTTAGGATACCACATCCCAAAGTCCACTATCTCTTTTATATATCTAAATATCCTCTTGATAGCTACCTCATGAATTTTCCTTGGATCTTCTTGAAATATTTACACAAAGCACATAACATTTATGATATGTTTTCTTGTGTGAGAAAATAAAGTAATCCACCAACCATTGGCCTATATTTGGACTAATTAACTTTAGGGGACTCATCATCCATAGACAACTTGCATCCTATCACCATAGGAGTACCCACTAGTTTTGATTCATCCATCCCTAACTTCTTCAATAGTTCCTTCACATACTTAGCTTGAGATATAAATATCCCATCCCCAGACCGAGTAATTTACAATCCCAAAAAGAATTTCATTTCTCCTACCATGGACATATCAAACTCACTTCGCATTTCCATTGCAAACTCTTTTCTCAACTTATCATTTTCACCAAAGATAATTTCATAAAAAAAACTAATACAATCTGTATCGTCTTAAAATGGAAGCACTTCCATCTTGGTAGGTTTAGCACCCTCATTTAGTGCATTTTCATGATAGATTTTCATTTAGGATGCATCTACACTTGATTCTTTATTTTTAGGTGAGATTAGGGTTAGGATCCCGAGGATTCTCCTTGATTTCCTTCTTTATGGCTCTATTTTCTATGTAGGACCTATGTACCAGTCCTCCTAGACTTCATCACATTTCTTCTAGGCCTTTGTGCCCTTTTCTAGCATTTTGTTTTGTTTTCCCATCTTTCTAAGTCTCTGGATGACCCAGAAACTTCATTGAAACTCTAAGTTGACTGGCCTAAAACATCAGGTCAGGGTTGAGGTCGACCTTGATCTTTGTCAGGTTTTGGTTCCCACTTTCAAATTTGGATCATAGCAGGGCCCTAAATTAAAAATTGACCTCCAAATCTGAATGCGGAAGGGTTTTTATTTAAAATTCATTTAATGCATTTCCTCCTTAGTTGACTATTTTGATTGGACCCTAATTCGAGGTGATTTGAATTAGGGGCCGTTACATTTCCCTAGGAACCTTGCCTTGAAATCTTTATATAAGCACTCTCTTTTGCCTTCATTTCAATAAGCTATGAGAATATAACATAATGATGAAATGATGATGAAATATTGCAAGAGGATGATATAGGAGAACAAGATATGCCCATGCCTTGATGCAAGTAATCATTTTGTGGACAAGTTATCATGGACATTCATTTGGAGCAAGAAAGATTCCTTCTTCCTTGATCTTCCATTTTCAACATTCAAGAATTCTAAATATACAATCATGGAGTAGAAACTATGGATTGTGAGTTTGGTAGGAGTACTTTAGCCTTGGGGCCTTGGTATGCTTTCTTTATCATATTCAAATCCATGTATTTCTCTCTCATTTCAATTCATGCTAGGGTTTCAGTCTAGAGGACTAGATCTTGGCATTGCACATTCAAAGCTCTTCCTACGGGAAACATACACACACATATTATATTACATCCAGCTATTTGTGGAGATGTAAATCACCAAAACGGGAGTTTGACTAAGGCAAAACCCTATATAGCCACCCCAAAACACCATTTTTAGATATCTACAGTCATTGTTTTAGGAGTTGCAGAGCATATTTGGATACCCTTTTTGGAAAACTTTCAAGATCTGTGAACAAAATTTTCGTTGGAGTAGTGCAGGTCAAGCTCAACATAAAGGGGCATAATTGCACCCCATATTTGGGTCAAGGTCAACCTAGTTTAGAAAAGAAATTTTTTTATGGGTTTTCTCCGTCTCTGTGTTTTTGTTCCAAATCCAATTGCAAAATTTCCAGAAACATGATACAGGCACCAGAAAATAGGTATTTCCAGATCTTCTATGTTATGAGGTATGTATTTCATTTTATCTAATTTCATTATTCTTACAAGCATTTCAAGATTTATATTCCTTATCATTAGAATTTCATGTGTGTTAAATATTGGTTTAGGGTCTCTTTTATGTGCAAACCCCCATTGTTCTAAACCTTATCCATATTTTACAACAAACATTTTGGTGAACTCGTTTATGACAACTCTTTCTTTTTGGTGTTAGATTTGTATTTTATGTTAGATCTTACATGCATATTGATGCAGGGGCATCCAAGGTTAAGGAAGGGGCATTCTTTTCCTCAGTGAAACTACATGGAGTGTTTGTATTTTGGCCGGTTTTACTCAGTTGCAGCCTTGACCGATGGCCTCGGTCATTGAAGGAAGCTCGGTCACTGAAAGAACTCGGTAGTCTCTGGTGCTTGGTGAAAGTGTTACTCGGTCATGCCTGGGGTGCTTGGTTAACACTGGTGCTCGGTGATGCCTGACATGATTGGTAATTTTATTGTCGCTCGATAGTTCTGATTTACCGACTAGAGTTCTGGGTGATTTGTTGAGACGACTTGGTGAATTAATTGTTGGTAGCCATTTTCATGGTCTAACATGTAGAATTAAATGTTTGTATACATTTCTAAGCTGACTTGTATGGCATTTAATTATTGTTTTGGGGAGTTAAGGGTTTCATCTTGCCGACTTGTGGCTGATGATTAGTATTTAAGGAGGGCTTGGGTAGATGTTTAAGGACAAAATTTTTTTTGGGGAAGAACAACTTAGCAGATCTGGAAGTCAGATGCAAAGCTTGAGAGAAAAGTTGTGGAAAAGTTCTTGATGTTCTTGCAGATCAGATTGTAATTTGATAGTCATTTGTAGCAGAGCTAGGGGTTTGGATACTTGGGAACAAGGAGGTTGCTTGGAGGCTTGTGAGCTCAAGTTTAGATCTACCTTAGGGTTTCCATCAACTTTTGATTATCTTCAAATTTGATCTAGCTAAGATTGTATTAGATCTAGTTGTGGATCTTGCAGAATTGTTTTCTGATTGTAATTGGCCCTAACTCAGAAGGCCTTATAGTCAAGCATGTTAATGAAAATCAGTGTTAAACAATTACTTTGTGTTGCACTGTTGAGTAATCCATTGTGTAATTCTATTGGCTGCAAGGTTTGGACTGTCCTTTATTGGATCCACCTACCTTGACTGCATCAGGTGGTATTAGAGTGAGTGTTGATCTTGTTGAAGTGGGAGGTTGACCTAGCAAGGCTGATCTTGCGAAGTTGATCTTGTTGGTGAAAATATTGTGCACAATCTGGATTATAGATTCAAAGCACTGAACTTGTGAAATTGTGCCCTAGTTGGTTGCAAGATTACAGGTTGAGATTTGACTTATTGCAACTTGGAAATTGTCACAAGGTGGTTGGTGAGGGTTTGTTGCAGAAGGTTTCTCTATCTTTAAGGATACCTCTGAGAAGATTGGACCCTAGAGGTATTTTATATCTTTGTGATACTATTGAATCCCAGATCACAGAGAAAGTGAAACTAGATTTCAGATCTGAGATGGAATTGATGAAGAATGATATGGTCACTGAGATCATGAGAACAATTGTTGGCATACCTCAAAATGTCGGTACTCAGGATGGCTATGAAGAAGCTGCTAAAGAATTTGAGACTGCTAGATCTAGTGGTGATGACCGGAGAAACAGATCTCATGAAGATAGAACTGCTCGGTTGCCTAGACCTGTTGCTCGGTTTAGTAATTACCAAATGGAAGTTTCTACTTTCTCTGGTACTTTGAAACCTAACAATCTGATTGATTGGATTGGTGAACTTGAAGATTTCTTTGAGCTGGAAGAAATTGAAGATCCCCTTCAGGTGAGATTAGCACAGACAAAGTTGAAAGGACTGTTGGAAATATAAGTGGGAAAGTAATACTGAGAGGGGGGGGTGAATCAGATATTACCTAATTTTTATCATTTGAATAGATAAAAATTTATGCATGATAAAAAAAAAACTTAATCATTGTAAGAAACAAAACATATAAAGAAGCATATATGAAATCACTCATAACACCATAATTTTGGTAACCCAGAAACCCTTGAAAGGTAAAACTAGGGTGGGGATGACACCCACAAATCTTCACTACTGTAGTAATAAGTTTTGCCTGTTAAGGCTTACAAAATGTGATCAAATCATGATCTACCTTGTGAAAGGTCTTCTTGGTCAAAATCTAAAAGACTTGTATAGTCTACCTTGTTAAAGGATTTATAAACTTGCAATAAAGTAAGCACTGGATAAAGAGATTTACAAAAAGTCTGCTAAGACTACTCGGTTAAGAGATTTACCCTGATACACCGGTCAAAATGTCTCAGTACCTGATCTTTCGGTTTGCACTAGTATGAAAATTACAAATCTCCTCTTTACTTTATATTTTGATCTTCTTCTATCTGATCTTTCTTAATTCTATCCTTTCACTGCTTAGCTTGGTCACTGAACTCTGTCTAAATACTTCGCTATTCTAAATATACTTCTCTGATCATCTTCTCATACTAATTCAATCTTATCTCTCTGATTCACACACTATTCTCTGATCTAGATCTTTCCCTTACATAACAACAAAAATGTTTTACCGCTTCAAGATCTATGGTTCAGATTTATTTCTATTGCCGCCTAAACTATACAATTTTCTGATTGGCTCTAGGTTTTACATAGGGATCAATGATAATAATATGGATGCATAATTACCTCCGTAATTACCTCAATAAACAAAATACAAAACATCATTATCACCAAAAATGGTTTACCTCGATCATTGTGCCATTCCAAACTTGTATGTCAATTCTAGCTAACTCGGCAAAAGTTATTCCTGGCACTCGGCATTAACTGTACTTAGCATCCTTCTTTGTCACTCGGTAATCATTGATATATGTAACTTGGCAATAATTATACTCTTGGCATATTACAAACATAGTGACCATGACTTTACTTGACAGTACTACTGCTTGGTAAATATACAATACAAAACTTAGACTTTACAAAATGACTCAGTCACAGTGATGACTGACCATTATTACCTAGATATATGACTAAGTGTGAAACACTAATGGTCAACAAAACTATAGAGATCTACAATCTCCCCCTTTGACATTAGTGGCAAAAACACTTTGTCATGACATTCATATTTACAATTACAAAAGTATGTTTGTACTAGCCTAATACTCCCCCTAAGAGATATATATACATTCAAAATTTTGTTACTTGTCCCTGTCTGTACTCATGTCATGATGATTCCCCCTTGTTTTTGACATGACAAATTTCATCATTAGTAGGTAACTCACAAATTTTCTCAAGAAATGGCTTATGGAGCATCGTGATCATGTAGAGTGCATTTGTCCAAGTAGTTGAAGCAAGGTTCAAAACTTCTGTTTGCACTTCTAAATCAGCAGCTAAACTTATAAGACTCTTGGTTGTGGAAAAATGTGGATCACTCTAGATCAATGCTTTAGCCTTTGCTAATTTTTTCTATATAGCCTCCAGATGCGATGTCAAAATAGTTTGAATAGAGAGTAGGTGAGAATGAATCTTGCCATCATTAGCCATCAGCTCGACTAACTTGCCTTGTGTCTGCATGATTTTTACATAATGTCCAACACTGGTGTCTGCATCCAAGGTCAGGGACCGACTTGTAGCTTTAATCTCTTGCTTGAGAGTATCAAGCAATCATTGATTCTCATTTGTGAACAGTTCAACATTATATATTTTGGCCAATAGAGATTGTCCATTCACAACTAATCCCTTGGTCTCCTTTACCAAATTGGACAACTCAACCTGTTTCACTGGTATCTCGTCATATATCTTTTCTAGTATTTTGGTCTCAAACCTCTGTTCAGACCATTCAAATAACTTATCACTTGCACAACTAACTTCATTATTGAATTTTTGAACAATGTGTACAAGTTGTTCCAATATGGGAACAGAACTATTTACATCTGATAAGTCACACACTTCATTAAATATATCTTTGATTTCATGAAGAACCTATTTTTGTTGATGCTCTCTTTGAAGTTCTTCTTGCCTACTTTTTCTTGTCAGCAAATCTTTCATTATCTGCAGTTGTTCAAAGGAAAGTTTGTATGTATCCCATTTGGGAATAACAATTACTTCATCAATTTTTACTGTATCTTTCTCCGTTTGTATTCTCAGTGGAGTTCTTCCACTCAACATCTATACAAGAGCTTTGATTGCCTCTTGTTCCTTTGGCTCTTATTCTTCAATGAATTTTCCTTTCATGTTTTCTTATCCTTTCTCCTTCTCCTTGGCATGAGGACTAACAGCTTGTTCATCTAATTTGATTCCTTGTTTTTCTATGTTGTGTTCTGCCTTAGGAGAACTTTGAATTTTGTCTTCTGCTTTGTCTTCTTCCTCAAAAGATTGAGTTAGTGGTACTGACTTGATGGGTTCCTTGGTAAGACTTGTACCAACTAACTTATCAACAGTAGCAACCCTAGGTAGTGTAGGATTATCATCAGCAGAATGTGTGCTCATGATGGTGGGATAATCCATGACTTGCAATAGTACAGTATTGCTACCTGGCAGGGGTGAGTCAGTTGCTTTTGTGTTTTGTAAATCATCCTCAATTAAGAATGAATTCTTAATGGGGCTCTCATCCGGTATGTCAACAATGTGAACCTCAAATGTATCATGTGATTTCACTTCCTTAGGAGTATCAATCTCCATTTTATTTTGTTTGATTGTAGGTTCAACAACTATTGATGTGGTAGCATCTTTTCCTTCATTCTTTCCTTTAGCCTTTTCTTCATCGTTTTCTTCATCTTGGGTGGGTAACAATCCATATAATACCTTCCAAATTTTTAAACTTTCTTGTACAACATCTTCAACCTTGCGTTGAAGAATAAGATAGGCTCTAAGTTTAGGATCAAACTTGCCTCTGTATTGCTCAATTGTCCTTTTGATGTTAGCCAAGGTGAGAGTGGATTCAACTTGTGCTAATGTACTCTCTCTTATTTCTTTCTCTATTTGTAGAGCACACTCCCATTTCTATGCGACCCTGTTGCATAATTCCTTTAGAATTCTATTTTCAATTTCAATGGGCAGCATCTTGAAAATGCAAAGCATTTCAAGAATAGCATCCTCAACTTTCTCTTCATCTCCAATGCTCATTTTTCCAAACTTTAATCTTTTTACCTCATCTATTGCAATTTTTCTAGTAATCTTAAGACATAATTCATCAACAGTGAGTTGGTGTGTACCTTGTTGTGTAGTCTTCCCCTTAATTGCTTCATCACTTTCAGTTTCTTCATCATCTTGTGTTAGAACAAGTTTCCTTCTCGGCTTCTTCACAATCTTAGTCAGCACTACCTTGGGTTGGGTGGCTTTTTGTTTTGCAGATGCAAGAGTCTTCTTAGGAGTCTCAGCAACAGTTCTTCTAGTCTGAGGCCATAGTGATGGTGTCTCTGACACTTTACATTTCAACACTCTTCTCTTTGGTGGGGACTCAAAATTACTGGTTTCTTCTCTTCTTCTTCTTCTTTCTCACTACCACTAGTTGCACTCTTTTCATCTTCTCCCAATCCTTGGGTCAACTCTAGTGGTGCATCCTTCTCGGATTCTTTAACATACTCTTCCAGATTTTTCACTATCTTCTTTCTTTTCCTCTCAGTGGTGGCAGCCAATAATCCCAAAGAGATCTTGGATTTGGCATCTTCAAATGTGCCAAAGTAAGGTGCCTTCATATCAATTTCCTCAGCTAAGAGGGTTGTGATTATAGTAGTAGCTTCATCTATGTCGAGTTCATAGGGTAATGGCATTAACCATGAAATCCTAGGTAGGACTGCCTGTGGATAAGTAAAGTCTGTGTCTACCAAAAAACATATATCTTTACTGTATTTCTCAATCAAAGACACAGGGACTCTAGTCCTATTTCTCATCTTCTTAAACTCAATGAAATAATTATCCATAATCCCTTCAAAATCATCACCAATCTAGTTTATAAAATCATTTATTTGAACAGTGATGGGCTTCTTCTTATCCCATGTTACATCACCATGTGTAGGAAAACACTTCTTGACATAAAAGAATATATAGATTAGTAGGGAACTGAACTTACACATAGAGTTCTTCATCATCCGGATGGAGTTCAAGTTCTCAACAAGTTTAGTTAGCTAGAGCTCAGCAAGGTCATATGTGTGCCCTTTCTTAATTATCTTCCATGCCTAGTCTACTGCCATATAAGGGACGCTGTCCAACTGATTGGATTGGTAAAACTTGTGTGAGATGAATCTAACATAAAAGTCAATTTTTGAATCAGTAATGGTGGAAATTGTCATTCCACGTTTGTTCCAAATTGCTTGGGTGTTTTCTTGAATATCCTCTTTTCCTACACATTTTGTTGTTCTCTTTCTGTCAATTGTAGGGTAACCAGTAACTTTTTGTATTATTTCCTTCGTGATCTTCACCGGTCCATCTTCTAGCCATAACTGCATGTCGTGTACTCGACCCAAAATGATCTTTATCCATTCCACTTTGAAATTTTATGGGAAATTTAGGGCATGCACCAACCCTTGATCGACAACAACCTTATGTTCTGGCTTCAGCACTCCATTGACACATAATTTGTCATATGCTTCCCTGATCTCATAATCACCAATTTCTCCAATTTTGCACATATAGCAAGACCTTACATCATTCATCAATAACACATTCTCCAGAATAGAAGATAGGGCTCCATTCAAATCTCCTTTGACATCACTTTCAGATATTGCCTTGAATACCCTTGATTTGCAAACTTCATTCCTTACAAGTTGCACATTGAAAACTTCCATCCCTTATTTCTTGACTGGTGCGGATGAAGATGATGCCATTTTAAACTATAATTTTTGAAAAGAAATTATTTTCTCGGTAAAGTACCTTTTTGTCAATAACCTTGTAGATGAATTTTGCCAATGACACGCTGAGAAAATTTGGAATCGCTTTGCTTAATCTAGTTGCACAAAGTCTGAACCACTCTTACAAATCTTGAATAGCCTGGTGAAATGAAATTAATGACAACTTTCCACTTTATAGAATTTGAAAAAATAGGATTAGGGCCTCATAAATGCTCCATATAGATTTAGGTAGATTTCAGCTATCTCAGAAAATTCACAAGCTCGGTCGATATAACCATTGCGATACAGTTTGGCATACATAGCATTTCATCCATAGCAAGTGCTCGGCATACATTGGTAGCTCGGTCATTGACACTGATGCTCGGCATGAAAAATGAAATTTTCTATTTTTCTCACATATGTCCTAACGCATCTTTATCTATGTTGATGTGGAATTTTGCTCACTTCTATGTTAGGAACTGATAAAAGATAAGGCTTTGCAAGACTTAGTTCCAAACATACTTTTCAAGCTTAATTAGAAGAAGTGTGATCACCTGATCCATTGGATTGGGTGATCGTCGATGTGCTGGCTTCACTTGAGTTTTCTTCTTCTTTCTTCCTCCATGTCTTTTCCATCTGACCCTTCAGTTTCTCATGGATACCTTTATTCTGATTATCATCATTGCTCAGCATAGGTGATCTACAATCTTTCTTTAAGTGACCGACCTTGTTACACTTGTAACAGACCATGCTTCCATTCATCCAGCTTTTAGATTTGCCTCTAAAGTGAGTCTTCAAGTAGTTAGCTCCGATGTGTCCATACTTACCACAATAATGGAAATTATACTAAGTGTTGTAATCCCAATTGTAATAGTTGCACTTTGTGACTAGCTTTGTTTGCTCATTTGATGACCACCTTGGTCTAGATCCACATTCAAATACTTTGTGGCCATATTTTTGACAATTGAAACAACTTCCTTGAAACTTAGGTGAGGTGGATGAATTTCTAGCTTTAGATCTACATTCATGTGCTTGATGTCCATGATTTTTGTAGTTAAAACAATGTCCATTGAACTTAGGTTTAGAATCAGACTTACCATGTTTGCTTCTGCATATGTTGGTTGTATGTCCTAGCTTTCCATAGTGATGACAAGTGGGCTTGGTGTTCTTGTTGGCATTAAGTATGTTTGTCATTAGTGACAACACTTATTCAAACTCTATGTCTTTACCAAGGAGACAGGACAATGTTTACCGAGTAGATAGGACAGTGTTTACCGAGCAGACAGGACAATGTTTACCGAGCAGATAGGATAGTGTTCACCAAGCAGACAGAATAGTGTTTACCGAACAGACTGAGATTTGCAGTGCTTACCAAGTTATCATTACCAAGTGATGAAATGAGCAGTGTTAACCGAGTGCCAGCATGGTAAATAGGGAATTTAGTTTCTACCGAGTGACACTATATCTACCAAGTCTCCAGTATATACCGAGTTTGAAACTACAACCGAGTGGTTAGTATGGACCGAGCCTCCACTTCTACCGAGAGCATGATGATGTTGAGTAACACATTGGATGCTGAGTTTCAGAAAGTCAACAAGTTAGTTTGCAGTAACCGAGTAACTATATTTGGGCTGACTCAGTAATATTTGTGTTAGCTTGTTTAAGAGTCGACTTTGTAATTATTTTGTAATTGTTTTGGATTGATATATAAACAATGTTTTGTATCATATCCAAGGTGTGAAGTAGTGAATTATGAAAAAGAGAGAAAGGTAGAGATACAAGAATTACAAAGGGCTACAACAGTATAAGAAGCAGCAAAGATCTATCCATCACAGAAGGTGATCAGTACATCAGAGAATCTCAATCAGCAAGTACAGTTGCAAGTAAGAGATCTACCGTTTCATCCTAACAGGTGAATCAGCTTAAAATCCTTTAACCGGGTAGACTTAACATCTTTGTAAAATCTCTTAACCGAGTGCATACTTTATTGTATGTTTTTAAATCCTCTAACAAGGTGGACCTAGCAGTCCTTATTGCTCCTAACAGAGCAGATCATCAGAAGTGATCATTGTAAGCCTTAACCGACAAACTTTATACTGCAGTATTGAAGTTTTGTGGGTATCATCCCCACCCCAGTTTTACTTTCTATTTGGAAGGTTTCTAGGTCACCAAATCTCTATGTTCAAAGTGTTATGAATATTTTATTCTTTCTGTTACTCATGCATGTAGTCAGATTATCAATCTAATGCTATTTGAAATATGGTTAAGATCTGAATTTGTTAAAAGTTTTGAAATTACTAATTCACCCCTCCCCTCTCAGTAACTTGGATAGTCTTGAATATTTTGAACAATTTGTATCAGAGCTTTGTGGTTCTCAGGATAAAGTTTGACAGCTTGAGAAAAGATTTAGGACAATGGAGATATTTAGACTTAACAAAGTAATTGAGAATGAAAAGCTAGATCTGGAAATGGCCATAACTCAACTCAAGGAATAAAAAGAGCATCTTTCCCAATCCCTAAAAAGAAGGAAAGAACTTGCAAATTAGATTAATGACCACCAGTATGTTGAAGAAAAGATTGAAGACTTTTTCCCTTCAAGCAGCTCAGATGAAGCAAACAATGCAATCAAAGAACTTCTAGAAAAGAGTGGATCTCTGCAAGAAGAGGTAAGAAAATTGAAAAGAGAATAGGAAATTCAGTCAACAAGATTTTGTGAAATCTTGGAACAAAGAAACAAGATGAAAGATGAAATAGATGGAAAGAACAATGAAATGTAGAATCAAACCCTTCAGCTAGAAAACCTTATTGATCAAGTGTCCAATGCAAATGAAGAAATCTTGACTCTAAGATTAGAAAATGAAAATATAAGAGAGGAGCTGAGATCTAAAAAGCAAATCAATTTAAGATTGATGAATGACCTAGATACTGAAAGGCAAATCAATGAGAGAATGTTGAAATCTCAAGAAGATATGAATCAGGTGTATGAACGAAACCTTCATAAGCAAAAAGGAAAAGTAGGACTTGGATACAAAGAGGAAGGTGAATCCTCCAAACAAGGTACTCAAAAGAATTAGAAACCCACTTGTAATCACTGTGGCAAAATTGGTCATACTTCAAACAAATGTTGGAACAATGGAAAAGCAAAATTCAATGGAAAATGCTACAATTGCAATCAGCATGGTCATAAAGCAAATGAATGCAAGGAGAAAGCAAGATTTAAAGGCAAATGTCACAAATGTAGCAAACAAGGTCATAAGACATCAGAATGCAGAACTAAAACACCCAATCCAGTAGAACAAATTATGAAAGCAATGTTTGGTTGGGATTACAACACTTGGTGTAGATGTCATTATTGTGGAGAATATGGGCACATTGGCATGAATTGTGTAAGGCATCACTTGAGAAAAAGGGATACTATGATAAGATGTTATAAATGCACTAAGCTTGGTCACATAGCTAAAAACTGCATGAATTTAGGCAAAGTTGAAGATGAAAAGAAAGCAAAAGCAAATAGCTATCAATCAGGCAGGGTTATCTTCAGTTTTGACTAGCATTGAGTCCTCCTATTCCAAGGTAACATCATTTTTTGTCAAAGTATGTAATGTTGTCGAGTTCTCAAAGGAGATTAAAGACAAAATAAATAAGATTGATGAGGATCTGAAGATCAGTGCACAGAAGTTGCAACTTGAACCTAGTTCAAGCTCTGCACATCATATGACAGTCATATTCCTATCTGATAAGCAGTTGGAGTTATTGAAAGAAGATGCAAGGATCAGATCAACATTAATAGATATTCAGAACATGATCCTTCCCATCATGGATACAATGTAGAAGCATATTGCATACTCAAAAACATTGATCCATGACAATCAGTTTTCAATTGCAGATCACATGATTGAACTCTCTGCAGAAGTCCAAGTTGCACTCCATACATGCAAGATTCTACAAGAGAATTGGGATAGAACTCTAGCACTAATTGGAAAGGTACATTATGATTTTCTCTACATTTTGGTATCTCTGTGTAAAATATTTGTATATACACCTTTGGCATTATTGTCAAAAAGGGGGAGAAAGTATGATACATGAGATATGAAAGGGGGAGAAAGTATATGAGAGAAATAGGAAATATGAGTATGAGGTGAAATAAGATATTTGTATATATACTGTATGAGGGAGACATGAAATGTATATATAGCAGTATGACAAAGATAAATTTTTTGAAAAATCAAAACCAGTATCAGCATGATTATGTATATAAGTTTTGGGTAATAAGTGTTTTGTCACTAATGCCAAAGGGGGAGATTGTTGGCATTAAGTATGTTTGTCATTAGTGACAACACTTATTCAGACTTTATGTGTTTACCGAGCAGATAGGATAGTGTTTACCGAGTAGATAGGATAGTGTTTACCGAGCAGACATGACAGTGTTTATCGAGCAGACAGAACAGTGTTTACCAAACAGACCGAGATTCACAGTGCTTATTGAGTTATCATTACCAAGTGCTGGCATGGTAAATAGGGAATTCAGTTTCTACCAAGTGATACTATATCTACCGAGTCTCCAGTATATACTGAGTTCAAAACTACAACCGAGTGGTTAGTATGGACCGAGCCTCCACTTCTACCAAGAGCATGACGATGTTGAGTAACACAGTGGATGCCGAGTATTAGAAAGTCACCAAGTTAGTTTGCAGTAACTGAGTAACTATATTTGGGCCAACTCAGGGATATTTGTGTTAGCTTGTTTAAGAGCCAACTTTGTAATTATTTTGTAATTGTTTTGGATTGATATATAAATAATGTTTTGTATCATATCCAAGGTGTGAAGTAGCAAAGTATGAAAAAGAGAGAAAGGCATAGATAAGCGAATTACAAAGGGCTACAGTAGTATAAGAAGTAGCAAAGATCTATCCATCACAGAAGGTTATCAATACATCAGAGAATCTCAATCAGCAAGTACAATTGCAAGTAAGAGATCTACTATTTCATCATAATAGGTGAATCAACTTAAAATCCTTTAATCGGGTAGACTTAACAGTCTTTGTAAAATCTCTTAACCGAGTGCATACTTTATTGTATGTTTGTAAATCCTCTAACAAGGTGGACCTAGCAGTCCTTATTACTCCTAATAGGGTAGATCATCAGAAGTGATCATTGTAAGCCTTAACCGGCAAACTTTATACTGTAGTATTGAAGTTTTGTGGGTATCATCCCCACCCCAGTTTTACTTTCTATTTGGAAGGTTTCTGGGTCACCAAATCTCTGTGTTCAAAGTGTTATGAATGTTTTATTCTTTTTGTTACTCATGCATGTAGTCAGATTATCAATCTAATGTTATTTGAAATATGGTTAAGAACTAAATTTGTTAAAAGTTTTGAAATTACTGATTCACCCCTCCCCTCTCAGTAACCTGGATAGTCTTGAATATTTCCAACAATTCTTTGGTTTAGCAATCTTTTGTTCTCCATTCATTGATGATTCTCCTTCTTCAATAGATGAATGTTCATTTAGTCCAAGTCCAAATCTATCACCGGATCTTCTAGGTGATCTTAACAACTCTTCAAAATATTTTACAGCTTCATTAGGTTTATTCATCCTTTCATTGATCTCTTTTTCAGTTCTCAAATCATGTTTCAACTGATCATTTTCAGACCTTAGTTGATTGATTTCCATATCTTTCTTGTCCAATTCCTGATTAACCATCAGTAACTGATTTACCATGTCTAGTTGATTATTAGTCAACCTTTGCATGTCACTTGTTCTTTTATCTAGCCTGATTGTAATTTGTCTTTTGTCTTCCTCAGCCATTGTCTTATCATCTTCAACTTTCTTTTTCTGTTCCACTAATTCACAAACTCTGACAGATTGAATTTCTTGTTCTCTCCTTAGAGTTCTGATGTCATCATTCAGTATGGTTTTTTTTCTCCAGTAGTTCTTTTATAGCTTTATCACTTTTGACAGAGTTACTATTGTCAAATAGTCTAGAGATGTCTTCCTCCTTGTACTGTGGCTCATTTTGTTGAATTGCAATCTCTCTTCTTTTGCTCAAGGATTTCTTCAATTCTCCTCTAGCTACTTCCAGTTGCTGTAATGCTAGTTGTACTTCAATCTTTTGATTCTCTATGATCTTCCCCAGTTTATAAGCTTCCATTTTAAGATCTTTTTCCTCAAGTGGTTAGACTTCCTTAAGAGAAACCTTGCTGCTCTAATACCAATTGTTGGAAATATAAGTGGGAAAGTAATAGTGAGAGGGGGGGGGTGAATCAAATATTACCTACTTTTTATCCTTTGAACAGATAAAAATTTATGCATGATAAAAAAAAACTTAATCATTGTAAGCAACAAAACATATAAAGCAGCATATATGAAATCACTCATAACACCATAATTTTGGTAACCCAGAAACCCTTGAAAGGTAAAACTAGGGTGGGGATGACACCCACAAATCTTCACTATTGCAGTAATAAGTTTTGCCTGTTAAGGCTTACAAAATGTGATCAAATCATGATCTACCCTGTGAAAGGTCTACTCGGTCAAAAGCTAAAAGACTTGTATAGTCTACCTTGTTAAAGGATTTATAAACTTACAATAAAGTAAGCACTTGATAAAGAGATTTACAAAAAGTCTGCTAAGACTACTCGGTTAAGAGATTTACCCTGATACACTGGTCAAAATGTCTCAGTACCTAATCTTTCAGTTTCCACTAGTATGAAAATTACAGATCTCCTCTTTACTTTATATTTTGATCTTCTTCTATCTGATCTTTCTTAATTCTATCCTTTCACTGCTTAGCTCGGTCACTGAACTCTGTTTGAATACTTCGCTATTCTGAATATACTTCTCTGATCATCTTCTCATACTAATTCAATCTCATCTCTCTGATTCACACACTATTCTCTGATCTAGATCTTGCCCTTATATAACAACAAAAATGTTTTACTGCTTCAAGATCTACAGTTCAGATTTATTTCTATTACCGCCTAAACTATACAATTTTCTGATTGTCTCTAGGTTTTACATAGGGATCAATGATAATAATATGGATGTGTGATTACCTCAATAGACAAAATAAAAAACATCATTATCACCAAAAATGGTTTACCTCGATCATTGTGCCATTCCAAACTTTTATGTCAATTTTGGCTAACTCGGCAAAAGTTATTACTGGCACTCGGCATTAACTATACTCAGCATCCTTCTCTATCACTCGGTAATCATTGATATATGTAACTCAGCAATAACTATACTCTCAGAATATTAAAAACATAGTGACCATGACTTTACTCGACAGTACTACTGCTTGGTAAATATACAATACAAAACTCAGCCTTTACAAAATGACCCGATCGCAGTGATGACGGACCATTATTGCCTAGATATATGACTAAGTGTGAAACACTAATGGTCAATAAAACTATAGAGATCTACAAGGACATGTCACTTTTTGGTGGAAATAACTACAAAGAAACCAAGAAGATGAAGGTGAAACAAAGATCAATCGGTGGAGATTGATGGTGACTAAGTTGAAAGCTAAGTTCATACTGGTTGACTATGAGCTTGACTTGTTTAAGAAGTTGCAGAATCTGAAACAAAAGGATTTGTCTATTGAAGATTATACCAAGGAGTTCTACAAACTTACTATTCGGTTTGGACATCGAGAGCTTGGTAAGGAAAAGGTAGCTTGATATATGAATGGTCTAAGATTCAATATTTAAGATGAGCTTGGTATGCTAAAGATTGATTTGTTGAAGATGCTTATCAGTATGCTCTAAAGGCAGAAGATAAGTTGAAGAAGAAACAACCTAGTAACTCCTGAGGGAAAGAAAAGATTGATCACTCGGTGAAGGATAAACTGACTGATACAGAAGATGAACAGAAACTTGTGGAACCAAAGAAGAAGACAGGTAGAGTTATCTTTAAAGGTACTTGCTATAACTTTGGAGAGGAAGGACACTATTCTTTTGAGTGTACACAGAAGAAGGTTGACCGATGAACTGCAATGATGAATGAGAACATTCAGAATGAACCTAAATCAGAGAACTTGCTACTTCGGTGAATATTGCTCGATACAAAGGATGAACCTTGTCAAAGGAGTAACTTGTTTAGGACCTAATGCAAGACTGAAGGTAAAATCTATGATGTTATTGTTGATAGTGGTAGTACTGATAACCTTGTTGCTAAGGACCTGGTTCAGAAACTTGGTTTGAGTAGAATGAAACATCCTTGTCCTTATAGGATTGGCTGGTTACTATTAGAGTAATTAGTTAGTTTCATTACTCTTTTTTACTTAAGCTATCTCTTAGGTACATTATAATTAATATCTTTATTAATTATAATGTGCAACCTAGCTTTTCTAGTTTTAGGGTTTTGTTCACCTTTATAGGTTGAACCTTGTAATTATTTTTTCATTAGATCTTGGAATACAATTTCTCTCACACCACTGAGATTTTCCAAGCCTTTGCTTTTGTCTCTTTGGTTTCCTTTTAGCAATAGGTTATTTGCATGTAGGTGTTCTTGGCGAACTGTGAAGTTGGATTTCTCAACTTTTACATGGTATCAGAGCTTCCTTGTTGCTGCCTGGTCTGAAGGTTTTTGAAGCTGTAATTTGAAGACAAAAGTCATAGCTTCTCTAGGGTTTTTTCTTCATTTTTGAGGAGGTGCTACTTTTTGGAGCACTTTGAGCCAAAACGGACTCCGCCGTTGCACTTAGAAGGCCCGAGAGAGTAAAAAATCATATAAAATTTCTTATTTTCAGCCACAGTGACCTCTGGGAGAAATTTGTTTCTCTCCTAGGGCCATACGGCTCGAAAATCGAAAAACAAAATTTAAAAAAATCCAAAAATGGTGTTTTTAGGGCTTTTTCGGCCGCAGCCGGCAGTGCAACCAATGTGCCACACCGCCCCACCTCGGCACCTGGCCCACGCGTCGCCCTGACATTGCCCGCCGGCCACCTGGCCACCACCTCCACTGGCATCTCACCACCTCTGCTCGGCAACTCATCGCCTGGCTTCTATAGGTGACATCATTGTGACGTCACTTACCGGAAAAATTTTTGCCAGTGGTTTTTTGACTTTTTTTGACAGTTTCACATTTTTTTGGCGATCGGATTTTTTTTCAACGACCGAACTTTTTTTCTGGCCGAAAGTTAGTTGATGGTCATATGGCTGTCAACTTTTTTCCAGTGACTGGTTTTTTCCAGGGGGCTTGCTTTTTGGGGGTACCTGGGCTTTTTTGGTCCTACAGGGCTCATACAGACTCAAAATTTGACATATGATATATCATCGGAAAGGTCTTTCCGAGCCCATCGCTCTCATGTAAGTTTCACTTCTTGATTTTTCCATTTGATTGCTAGTTTTTTTAGTCAAAGATGCCCCTTCTTCTGTGCTCTTGTTCTACTTCTGAAACTCAATTTTTTTTTCTCGTTTCTTGTGCTTTCATAGTACTTTGTTGTGTACGGGGGATATTATTATACTTTGTGGGGGGGGGGGGTGCTCTTTACTTTCTATAATTTACTTCAGAAAGACCCTTCTACTTCTATCTTCTTTCTCTCAATGGTAGACTCTTCTATCGCTCACCTTACACCTCACAACTATCACACTTGGAAAGGACAAATGACTAGATTACTTATAGCAAAATGGCTATGGTCATGCCTCAATGTGGCTCAACCTGTTCTACAAAGGCCTTATGAGGCTCTTATGTAGAGAAATAAGATGGATGAGGCAATGGGTCTCATTGCAATGAATATTTTAGATGGGTTGTTGTTCCACCTAGATGGTTTGACCACACCCAGGGATATGTGGAACAAGTTTTCCACCTTGTTTGTCACAATGAATCAGTTCAGGGTTCTTCAGATAGATGCAAAGTTCACCTCCTTGGTACCTGAATCATTCACGAGCATTGAGGACTTCTTGATGAAGTTCAAGTCTCTTTGATCTATTTTACAAGTTGCTGGAAAGATGAAGTCAGATGATGAGTGTATCTTTCTGATACTCTCAAAGATTCGCGGCCCTTATCAGATTTTCACTTCTACCTTCTACTCTATTATGGATGTACTAGGTGCTCAACATGTTATGCCCTCTTTTGAGACCTTCTGTGATAGGTTGACTCATGAGCAGTCCAAGCTCAATCAGATGGATTCACTTACAGGTTCACAGTCACAGGCATTGCTTGCCAAGACACCTCAGGATACACAGAAGCAGAAGCTAAAGCAGACATCTGATTCCTCTTCTCAACACTCTACTGACCCACCATCTTCTTCTAAGAAGGAGAAACAAAAGACTGAGAGCCCTACATGTTCTTATTGTCAGAAAGGGCCTCATGATGAATCACATTATTTTTAAAAGATATTCGATGGCTATGGGAAATAGATTGCAGATTTGCAAGCTCTTCTTCAGAAGAGCACTGTTTCCTCTCCATCCTCTTCTACCTCATAGGGGTCTGCTTTTCATTCTTCTGCCTCATCTTCGACATCTGGATAGGATTTTGGATAGGGTTGTGCATTATGGGCTTCCGTTGCATCCCCTTCACAGGTCCCTTGGATACTAGATTCTGGTGCTTCTCACCATATGGCATCTTCTCCAAAGATCTTCTCATCTATTGAGGCTTCTCCTATTCCTCACATTCTCATGGGGAATAAAACTGTTATGATAGTTTGTGGGAAAGGTTCAGTATGCATTCAGGATGGCACATTCAATGATGTATTATATGTTCCATCTCTATCTACAAACCTTCTCTCAATTTATCAGATTACACTCAGTGGGTCAGGGAACATAGTTGAGTTCATGGCTAATTCAATATTCATCTGGGATAGTGCGACAGGTGGCATTGTTGCTACAGGGATAGTTGATCCTTCCACTTATCTCTACACCTTCTCACACTTTGTTCCACCATCTCCATTATCCACTCATAGCTCTCCTCTTGCGTGAGAGCATCATGTGGGATAGTCAGGTCACTTGAACCTCTGTGTTGTTCCTGAGACCACTTCTATGACTGCCTCACCTCATCTTGCTGGGGTTTCTTCTCTTTAGTAGGACTCTTCTTCAGCACTGCTAGACCCTCTAGCTCCATTCATCAAGCCACCAGGTGTAGTTGTTGAGGATTCTACAGAGGACACTCATCTCCTCTCTCCTAATAGTGTCAACACACCTGTCATACCACCTACATTAGGGATTCCCTTTCAGGATCCTCATGTCTACTCTTTTGAGCATCAACTCAGCCTTGCAGTGACACCTCATCTTTTGAGGTTACCTCTTCAGTGTTCACTACCTTTCACTCCTTTGTATTGGCGTCATGGTGGTTTTTTCATTGATCCAAGGGTTCTTTCATTCTGGGGGGGCTTTGGAGCCTTGACCCTCTCTCACGGGGGGGTTGGCAGCATGCATTGTACTTATGGCCTTGAGAGAGTCTCTTGAAGTCATTTTTTTTTTCTTGCTTTTATATCTCTTTTTGGAGAGGATTTTTTCCCACTGGGTTTTCTCCTTTGTTTCTGGTTTATGGAGATTTCCTTGTATTGGGTACCTGATCAGGCCTTGTTGTCAAGACCCATTTCCTACTTTCATAGATGTGCTAGGTTAGCTTACCTCCTGAGCTTCGCTTAAGGGGGGGTGTTAGAGTAATTAGTTAGTTTCATTACTTTTTTTACTTAAGCTATCTCTTAGGTACATTATAATTAATATCTTTATTAATTATAATGTGCAACCTAGCTTTTCTAGTTTTAGGGGTTTGTTCACCTTTATAGGTTGAACCTTGTAATTCTTTTTTCATTAGATCTTGGAATACAATTTCTCTCACACTGCTGAGATTTTCCAAGCCTTTGCTTTTGTCTCTTTGGTTTCCTTTCAGCAACAGGTTATTTGCATGTAGATGTTCTTGGCGAACTGTGAAGTTGGATTTCTCAACTTCTACAGTTACAAGATTTTCATGCTTTGGAAGTTAGAGAACAATGCTTCATTGATGTTCAGATTGGCCAGTACAAGGATCTTGTGCTTTGTGACATTGTGAAGATGAATAGTTGTGATATATTGCTCGATAGACCTTGGCAATATGATTGCAGAGCTATTTATGACTATGTAAGTAATGTGTTTATAGTTGAGAAGATTGATAGGAAGTTTTCACTGATGCCTTTGATGGATACAACACTCTGTAGGAGAAACCCTGAGTATTGGTAACCGAGTTGAGATTGTGGATCTAGAGAAAATGAATGATCAGTATGGAGAATCGACTTGTACCTTGTCAAGAAAAGACTTGAAGAGACAGAGGAAACTGAAGTGGAAGACTTTGCAAGAAGAAAAGGTGGAGGACTTGTATGTGAAGAACCAATTCGGGATTTATGTACTGAATCCTGAAAGATGTTCTTTTCACATATGAACATCTTTTGGAACCTGGGGTGTCTGATGTAGGGGCATCCAAGGTTAAGGTAGGGGCATTCTTGTCCTCAATGAAACTGCATGGAGAGTTTGTATTTTGGCCAGTTTTACTTGGTTGCAGCCTTGATCGATGGTCTCGGTCATTGAAGGAAGCTCGGTCACTGAAAGAACTTGGTAGTCTTTGGCACTCGGTGAAAGTGTTACTCGATCATGCCTGTGGTGCTTAGTTGACACTGGTGCTTGATGATGCCTGGCGTGCTCGGTAATTTTACTATCTCTTGGTAGTTATAACTTACCGACTGGAGTTATGGGTGATTTGTTGAGACGACTTGGTGAATTAATTGTTGGTAGCCATTGCCTTGGGCTGACATGTAGAATTAAATGTTTGTATACATTTCTAAGCTGACTTGTATGGCATTTAATTATTGTTTTGGGGAGTTAAGGGTTTCATCTTGCCGACTTGTGGCTGATGATTAGTATTTAAGGAGGGCTTGGGTAGATGTTTAAGGACATAATTTTTTTGGGGAAGAAAAACTTAGTAGATCTAGAAGTTAGATGTGAAGCTTGAGAGAGTTGTGGAAAAGTTCTTGATGTTCTTGCAAATCAGATTATAATCTGATAGTCATTTTTAGCAGAGCTAGGGGTTTGGATACTTTGGAACAAGGAAGTTACTTGGAGGCATGCGAGCTCAATTTTAGATCTGCATTAGGGTATCCATCAACTTCTGATTATCTTCAGAGCTGATCTAGTTGAGATTGTATTAGATCTAGTTGTGGATCTTATAGAATTGTTTTCTAATTGTAGTTGGCCCTAACTCGGAAGGCCTTACAGCTGGCCATGTTAATGAAAATCAGTGTTAAACAATTACTTTGTGTTGCATTGTTGAGTAATCTGCTATGTAATTCTATTGGCTGCAAGGTTTGGACTATCCTTCATTGGATCCACCTACCTTGATTGCATCACATATGAAAGTGGATTTATTTTATTCTCTTGCATTTATATTTCAAAAATAATAATAAAAATCACAAAATTTCTATAAAAATACAAAAAAATTTACAGTTTTCATGCTTGTAGTGCTACTTTATGTTCAACATGTATGATTTTTGTTTTGAATACTTTGATGAGGATTTTATTACAAAAGAGAATAGATCCCCTAATGAGGTACATGGAAGTGAGGATGAAAATTGTTTGAATAATATCTCCATTGATCCTATTCCTATGTCATCCTCTTCCACCACCTCTTCAATTGATCTTTACCATAGGGTTTGTATATGGTTACCTTCATGTTCCACTATTTGCAACATTGATGCACCTAGAATGTTATATCCTAAACCTTTTTTGATGGTAAAAGTATGTCATCAAATAACAATTAAGGGTAAACCTAGAGATCCTTTGGATTTCTTTGGTAACATAGATTTTGTTTCACATGATTATCACACATGGAATAACTCTTAGCCTATTGTTTTGGTCTCTT
Source organism: Chamaecyparis obtusa (assembly GCA_027943335.1). Classification (NCBI taxonomy): domain Eukaryota; kingdom Viridiplantae; phylum Streptophyta; class Pinopsida; order Cupressales; family Cupressaceae; genus Chamaecyparis; species Chamaecyparis obtusa. The sequence goes on along the minus strand of BSBK01000188.1, from coordinate 1,046,837 downwards.
TACCTTCTTCCCAACCTATGCTTCCTCAAGTCCCTAGGTTTCCCTCTTCCTTTAAGGAGTATGACTTAGTAGAACAATTACGTGCTACTCCTACTAAGATATCTTTATGGTAATTTCTTCAAACTTCCCCGACATATCATGAGGCATTGCAAAAGGATTTATCTACCCTTCTTGCTTCACCTCCTAACCAAGAGAACATTAATTCCTTTTTGGAGTGAATGGATATTATGCCTTCTATACCTCCTATTATGTTTTCCAATGATGATTTACCTTCTGTTGAGGTGCAGAATCAATATGATGCTCTTATGGTTGTTGTTTCTATTAATCAAAGTATCATTCATAGAGCATTAATTGATAATAGATTTGGGCTTAATGTTTGTAGCATAGATATGCTTAAGGAAATTAAGGTTAGTCGTACAACTATTCAACCTAATAATGTCCCTATTTGTGGATTTGATAATATTGCAAAGAGAACTTTAGGCATTATTACGTTACTTGTTAAAGTTGGTTCGATTATTATCAATACACCTATTCATGTTATGTCTGGACCTCTCAATTATACTCTTCTTTTAGGTAGACCTTGGTTACATACTATGCATGCAGTTCCTTCTACTCTTCATCACAAGGTTAGGTTCATTTATAGTAATTTGATGTATACGCTACATGCAGATGATGCGCTGAATCCTTGCTTAAATGCATAATATGATAAAGTTTTCGAACCTCTCCAACCAAGTAAAGAGCCTAAAAGGCCACCTAAGATTAAACAAATTGCAGCTCCATCTTCTTCTTTGACTAGGGATAATTGGGGAACATTGGACTTTAATCCTTCTTTTATTGGAGAATATAAAGATTTTGATTTGGAATTCATGAAACAACAAAATGGGTTTGAAAAATAATTTTTTACTCCCCCACTTTCTGCGGAATTAAAAAGTAACTTTGTTGTTGCCTCGATTGAAGAAAAAATTGAAACAATAAAACCTGATTGCTATGATATTGTGACATATGTGGCTACTTGGACTCAATCTGATATGGCCGATAGATATGGTTCTAGTTATCATCTGCTCAAGAAATCAGGATTTAATGAGAAAGGATGTGGTAAATATGAACAAGGTATACAAGTACCTTTAGACAACAAAATTTATGATTATAAATATGGATTAGGGTTCAATCCTTACAAATAACCATTAGCTTTTCCTCTCAATGTTAATAATATTTGTGTTGGACATTTGAAGTTGGTTAACCCGCTTCTCCTTGATATGGATCAAAAACCTATCTTGGATGTTTTTCCCAGAGATGAAGCCTTAGTAGAGTTTTTAGGATCTTATGAGCATCTACCTATGTTTCATCATAAAAGATGAAATCCCTATTGTCTAAATACAAAAGCTTATTTTGGAGAACATGATGAACATAATATTTCTCCTTTACCGATGAATTCTCTGATACAAAGTAATTTGCTACTAACTGAGACTGTTCAGGTTCAAATGGATGAAAATGACTCTAAGAAGATGATAAAAATTGGGAAATGTTTGAATCAAGATGAACATGATTAGTTGATTTCCCTTTTACTTTAATTTAAGGATATTTTTTCTTTGACATATTCGGATATGCTGGGTATAGATTCTAAGATTTTTACTCACAATATTGTTCTCAAACCAAATGTTAAACCCGTGAAGCAGAAAATTTGAAAGATGAATCCCGAAATTACCTTATTAGTTAAGGATGAAATTGAAAGATTATTGGATGTTGGATTCATCCGCTCTATTGATTACTCAAATTGGATTTCAAATATTGTGCCTGTTTCAAAAGGAGAAAATGAGATAAGGACATGTACTGAATTTAGAGGTTTAAATAAAGCATCCTTAAAAGATGATTTCTCGTTACCTAATATTGATATGATTGTGGATTCAACAGAGGGTCATGCTTTATTATCTTTTATGGATGTTTTTTCAGGCTATAATCAAATTTTTATTCCTCCTAATGATCAATTTAAGACCGCATTTATAACAGCTTGGGGAACCTTTTGTTGGGTCATGATGCCTTTTGGATTAAAAAATGCAGGAGCAACTTATCAGCGAGCCATGACTTTGATTTTTCATGATTACATTCATAACATTATTGAGGATTATGTGGATGATATCTTGGAAAAATCTATACAAAGAGGAGGTCATGTTAGTTTTTTACGACAGATATTTGAAAGGATTAGAAGTTACAATATGAGATTGAATCCTAAGAAATGTGCCTTTGGAGTTGATTCCGATAAATTATTGGGGTTTATAATCTCTAAGCGAGGCATAGAGGTAGATACTAAAAATATTGAAGCTATTGTTAATATGCCTCCTCCTAAGGACATTTCTCAGTTATGAAGTTTACAAGGAAAAATTCAAGCTATTCATCGCTTTGTTTCCAACTTAGTTGATAGAACTGTTCCTTTTACTTCCTTGCTTAGAAAGGATACCACTTTCTCTTGGAATGAAGAATGTAAAAAATCCTTTGAGAAATTTAAGGAGTATCTCGCCAATCCTCCTATTTTGCAACCTGTTCAATTTGATAAACCCTTTTATCTATATACTTTAGCCACTTTGAATGCGGTGAGTGTGTTGTTGGCTCAACATGATAGTGAAGGTAAGGAAAGACCTATGTACTACATTAGTTAGACTTTACTCGATTACAAAACAAGATATATAGATTTGGAAAGACAATTCTTACCTTTAGTCTATGCTTGTTAGAAACTCATGCATCATCTATTAAATGTTGAAGTCAATGTGATTGTTAAATTTGATCCTTTGAAACATCTTTTCTCAAAAATTGATCTCTCTCTCCGTCTTGCAAAGTGGGTGATGTTACTTATGGAGTTTGATCTTAATTTCATTTCTCAAAATTCAATTAAAGGACAAGCTTTAATAGATTATTTTTCTGAAGCTCCTTGTCCTCATTCTGATACATGCTTTACTTCAATAGAATTCCCCAATCAAAACATTTTATCTATTAAATATGACGATGTTTGGGAGTTATATTTTGATGAATCTAGATGTAAGATAGGTTCTGGTGTTGGCATTATCCCGATCCCTCCTATGAAAAAGTTAATCCATCTATCATATAAATTGACTTTTACTTGTACTAACAATATTGTAGAGTATGAAGCTCTTATAGCTGGCTTATGAGCAGCTTCATCCCTTAACATTAAAAACTTGGAAATTAATGGAGATTTGCAATTGATTGTGGAATAGATTAAAGGAGGTTATCAAACTAAGAGTGATAAAATGACACAATATAGAGATTTGGCTCTTGATATTCTTTCACAATTCTCTTCTTATACAATTCAAACTTTACCTAGGAAAGATAATTGACATGTGGACACCATGGCAAGTGCAACTTCTTTGGATTTTCTTGAGAATAACACTGAAAAATTTCAATTTACTATACATACCCTTAAAAACCCTGCAATTTCCAATAAGGTTACCTCTGATTGTTTCAATTTGCATTTGGATGAATGGTATTCTCATATCTTTCATTTTTTTAAAGATGGTACTTTTCCTGAATCAGCAACAAGGAACATGTGTAATCGTATTAGGAAGCTTGCAGCACATTATATCATTTTAGGAGATAAGCTTTACAAATGCTCTTATGATGGTTTTCTATTAAGATGTCTTAGTAGAAACAAAATTCCAGTAGCTTTGGCAGAAGCTCATTCTGGTTCTTGTGGGGGACATTTTGGTGGAAAATCTTTAGTCAATAAACTTCTTAGAATGGGATATTATTGGCAAACAATGGAACAAGATTATTTCATGTTTATTAAGAAATGTCCTCAATGCCAACAGCATAGTAATTTGATTCATGCCACTACTCGTGAGCTTCGTAATCAAGTTGCTCCATGGCCTTTTAGTATTTGGGGCTTTGATCTTATTGGAAAAATCTCACCAACTTCTTCTCAAGGACATACGTACATCTTGACAACTACAAATTACTTTATGAAGTGGGTGGAAACTATCTATCTCCATTCAACTACTGTGGATGTTATTTGTGATTTCATTCTTAACAATATTATAACACGATTTGGTATTCCTTCGATGATAGTTTCGGATAATGGTACCTCTTTTAAGAATAAAGAAGTCACAAAATTCTTGGAGAAATATCAAATTCAACATAGGTTTTTGACTCCTTATTATCCTCAATCTAATGGTCAAGTTGAAGCATCAAATAAAGTCATTGAACAAATTCTGAGGAAAATAGTTAATAAGCATGTGAAAGATTGGCATACCCAACTTACCTATGCTTTATGGGTTTATAGGACTAGTGTTCGTACTGCCATGGGTACTTCTCCTTATCATTTTGTCTATGGTACTGATGCTATTATGCCTTTGGAATTGGAAATAACTTCTTTACGTGTTTCATTTCATGGGATAATTGACAAAGATACATTTCGAGAACAATGATTACAAGAATTAGAAATGTTGGATGAACAATGAATAAATGCTTTGGAACATATAAAGGCTTATCATAAATCAATTCAAAAGAAGTATAATCATAAGGTAATCAAATGATCATTTTCAGTGGGTGATTTAGTATTATATGAGAATCAAAGAAATGTGAATTCTTTACCTGGTGAAAAAGGAAAGTTTAGCCCTAATTGGCTTTGACCTTTTGTTGTAATTGAGGACTTTGGTTCAGGTACTTACAAAATTGTTGATATGGATGGTGTGCCTTTTAAGGATCCTATAAATATTATGCATCTCAAACATTATTATCCCTAGTACATCTTTCTTTCCTTCTGTATTTATGTATTCTTTATAAAATAGCTATGCTTGTTTTATAGGTTATGTGATTTTAGCAAATTACATTTGAATACACTTATACACATTCTTTCTTTCTGTTAAGTTTTATGTTATTGGTGAAAATATAACTTAATCAATCATAGAAATAACTAGAAAAGAGAGTTTTTCATTTATAAATTCTTTTGAGTTTGATACATATGTGGCATAATGCCCTATCTATCACTCTCTCTATCCCCTATGCTCTGGTGGTCGATGGCTCCCAGATCTCTCTGATCTATGATGAGAAGATGAAGGTCTCTATATGGTAGTTCGCAAGTGGCTCCTCGATATTCTAAGCTCATATAAGTGCTCCTATGATCTTTGTAGGTCAGCCATCAGCCTCTCCTCTCTTTCTCTACATAACCTTAGCTCTCACTGGACACAAGCATAGATATCGACATGTCTGTCGGGATCTCTGTGACCAATGGGGAACTCTCACTAGCTGGCTGGTAGTCGGTAGGATAGGCATTTATCCTTTAGGACCTTGGATAAAAGGCTCTGCCACTCTGCTACGCTAGCTATATAATTAAAATATATTTATCTTTTAGTCCTTTTCTTCACAAATTAAGTTAAATATTTAAATCAAATACATGTTTTATCCCTAGATCTCCCTCTTGGGTATCATTGAAGGGTCTAGATGGTGGGGGCATGGAGTGACTACTCTCTCCATGCTTTCTATGTCTAGGTCTTGGAGGTAGTGTCTGTGTATGGGCATGTGGAGGTCATCATGATCTTAGTTGTGATGCATGAACAACGTGCACATCCACACCGGTACTATCAGCTGGGGGCATCCTATCTGCTCGACATCCTGCTTTCTCTCCTAAATTTTGAAAATGGTAAGAATGAGTAGGTATGTGCTCTATTACCTTATTTATAGATCAAAATTAGGGTTTTTTTTAGGGTTTGTTAGGTTTTATTTATGTTAAATTCAAATTTCCCTTCATATGCTTTTAGATAGACATTCACTCTTTTCATCATAACTTGAGTTCTGTAGCTTCATTTTCAGTGTCGTTTGCAGCATTGGAATCATGATTTAGATACCTAACTCCTTGAATCAGTTTAGGAAGGGTAGTAATCCTTATAAATGGTTTATGAAAAGTCCCTTTTCAAAAAATTACATATCCAGTGTATATGGCTATCCTTATCACCCTATTTCACCCTTTAGAAGTAGAAAGTTGAAATAGGGGGGGCATAAGGGGATATATGCACTTCTCAATTTCATTTTAGTAAGTCTTAGGTAATTTATGGATTTTTTTTAACCTTGTGTTCTGCAAGTTGCGAGTACTAACGGGTTTTTTGTAGGATCTCTACATTAAGGACTTGGTTATATCCTTTTTATTTATTATGATGTTTTCTTACTTTAGCTTGCATATTGACATAGTGTGATATCTAAGATAAAGTGGGGGCTAAATGTATCATCTTAAAATGGAAGCACTTCCATCTTGGTAGGTTTAGCACCCTCATTTTGTGCATTTTCATGATAGATTTTCATTTAGGATGCATATGCACTTGATTCTTCATTTCTAGGTGAAATTAAGGTTAGGATCCTGAGGATTCTCCTTGATTTCCTTATTTGTGGCTCTATTTTCTAGGTAGGACCTATGTACCAATCCTCCTAGACTTCATCACATTTTGTTTAGGCCTCTGTACCCTTTTCCAACATTCTGTTATGTTTTCCCATCATTCTAAGTCTTTGGTTGACCTAGAAACTTTACTGAAACTCTAAGTTGACTGGCCTGAAACCTCAAGTCAGGGTCGAGGTCAACCTTGACTAGGTCAATTTTGAGGCCATCCTTTACCTAGGTTAGGGTCAAGGTCAACCTTGACCTTTGTTGGGTTTTGGTTCCTGCTTTCAAATTTTGATCATAGCAGGGCCCTAAATTAAAAATAGGCTTCCAGATCCGAATGCGGAAGGTTTTTTATTCAGAATTAATCTAATGCATTTCCTCCTTAGTTGGATATTGTGATTGGACCATAATTCAAGGTGAAATTTGAATTATGGGCGCTTACATTGCCCAAGGAACCTTGCCTTGAAATCTCTATATAATCACTCTCTTTTTCCTTCATTTCAATAAGTTATGAGGAGATGATGATGCAAGATTGCAAGAGGATGATATAGGAGAACAAGATATGATGATGCCTTGATGTAAGCAATAATTTTGTGGACATTTATTTGGAGCAAGAAAGATTCCTTCTTCCTTGATCTACCATTTTCAATATTCAAGCATTCTAAAGATACAATCATGGGGTAGAAACTATAGATTGTGAGTTTAGTAGGAGTACTTTAGCCTTGGGGGCTTGGTATGCTTTCTTCATCATATTCAAATATATGCATTTCTCTCTAATTTCAATTCATACTAGGGTTTCAATCTAGAGGATTAGATCTTGGCATTGCACATTCAAAGCTCTTCCTACAAGCAACACACACACATATTCTATTACATCCGGCTATTCGTGGTGGTGGAAATCATCCAAATGGGGGTTTTACTAAGGTAAAACCCTATATAGCCACACCAAAACACCATTTTCAGATATCTACAGTCATTCTTTTGGGAGTTACAAAGAAGATTTGGATACCCTTTTCAGAAAACTTTCAGGATCCGCAAACATAATTTCCGTCAGAGAAGTGCAGGTCAAGGTTGACATAAAGGGGCACAATTGCACCCTCATATTTGGGTCAAGGTTGTTCTAGTTCATAAAAGAAAAAGATTTCCAGGTTTTCTCCATCTCTATATTTTTGTTCCAAATCTGGTTGCAGAATTTCTAGAAACACAATACATGCACCAAAAAATAGGTATTTCCAGATCTACTATGTTATGAGGTATGTATTTCATTTTATATGATTTCATTATTCTTTGCAATTATTTCCAGATTTATATTCCTTATCATTAGAATTTCATGTATGTGTTAAATATTGGTTTAGGGTCTCTTTTATGTGCAAGCCCCCATTTTTCTAAACTCTATCCATATTTTATACCAAACACAATCAAAATGTCCTCATGACCTATGTTGAAATATAAATTACTATCAACAATACCTTTATTGAAACCAAGTTTTAGTAGATATTTGTCCAATCTAGAATACTAAGCTCTAGAAGCTTTCTTCAACCCATATTACATTTTCTTCAATTCACAGACCATGTTGAGTTGATTAGTCAAATGAAAACCATTTGGTTTCTCTATGTATAATTCTTCTTCCATCTCACCATTTAGAAATGTAGATTTGACATCCATTTGGTAGACTTTGAAGTTTTTATGAGAAAAATAAGCTAGAAATAATCTCACTACTTCCAATCTTATTATTGGAGAAAAAGTTCCATCATAGTCAATTCCTTCCATCTCAGAATATCCTTTGAACACCAATCTTGTATTTTTCCTGATAACTTCTCCTTCTTCATTCAATTTATTTTTGAAAACCCATTTGGTACTAATAACATTTTTGTCCTTAGGCCTAGGAACAAGAATACATATATTTCTCTTCTCAATCTGTGACAACTCTTCTTCCATGGCATCAATCCAATGATCATATTTGCAAGATTCACTCACATCTTTAGGTTCAATCTTTGATATTAAGCAAATCTGATATTGAGAAATCCTTCTCCTATTATGAACAACTTTATTCCTATCACCAATAATTTGATCTTCGAAATGATTTAATCTTACATAACTCAAATTGTTTGACTTTACATCAAATGTTTCTTCTTTTCCACTTGCACTAGCCTCGTTATTTAGACTCACCAAAATGCATTGATCTTGGTTTTGAACTTAATTTTTTGTATCTAATTATCACTAACATTTTGAACATCAGAATCATATCTACAAAATTTGGATAGACCCTCAAAGCTTTCATCCACTTTGACATTAGTACTCTCCACTATCTTCTTCAACCTCTTGTTGTATCACATATATGCCTTTATTTTGGTGGAATAGCCAATAAATATACCTTCATCACTTCTTAAATCAAATTTCGCTATATCATCTTCTCTTTTGATATATTATTTACTACCAAAAATTCTAAAAGACTTGATTGTAGGCACATTTCCATACCATAGCTCATAAGGTGTCTTACCAATATTTTCTTTTATTTGTACTTAGTTGAGAGTGTATCCTACACTTCTACCTACTTATCTCCAAAAATTCTATAGAACATTTATTTCAAGGATCATAGTCTTATCAATAGTGTGAATAATATACCTATTCTTCCTCTCCACCACTCCCTTCTGTTGTGGATTCCTTGGAGCAAATAACTGTCTTGTTATCCCATGCTTCTCACAAAAAGAGTAGAACTCGGTAGATGCAAATTCACCACCTTTTTTTTATCTTAGACACTTCATCTTCAATCCTATATCAGTCTCAACCATGTTCTCAAATATCTTAAACTTTTCAAAATCTTTATACTTCTCTTTCAAAAAAGTCACCCATACCATCCTAGAATAGTCATCAATGAGAAACATGAAATACCTATCACCTTTAAAATTTCTTAGCTTAGTAGGACCACACAGATCAATATGAACAAGATCTAATAATGCATTGTAATTTTCTATTTTATTATAATAAGTAACTCTTGTTTGCTTATCCAACTGACATTCTTTTCAAATAGTGTTAGCATAATTCTTCATCCTAGGAAGATCTCTTATAGCATAAGTAGAACTTATTTCTACAATATTATCAAAGTTCACATGACATAACCTTTTATGTAATAACCATATTTCATCTATTTGAGAAATCAAACAACTTTTCTAACCACTATTCAAATGAAATATGTTACCTTTTGTCTTTGATCCTGTTGCAATCTCTATCCTAGAGTCATTCAAGATTTTTCATTTATCATTCTTGAAATGTAGGCCATAACATTTGTCCCTCAACTACCCAACACTAAGAAGATTATGTTTCAAGCCTTCCACATATAGTACATCATCTATATTATTCTTTCCATCTAGAGAAATAGAACCTCCACCTCTAATCATAAGACTAGTATTATTTATCCTTTTCAAAATACCACCATCATAATTTTCATCGATCACAAAATTGCTCTTGTCACCAGTCATTTGATAAGAGCATCTACTACCTATTACCCATTTATCCTCTTTGACAACTTGAGCATCTAGGGCTTTCTCTTCAATAACACAACTAGCAGAACTAGTAGGCATATAATCTTTTGTCTTAGAATCTTCTTCTTTGATAGAAATAAATGTAAATTCATTATCACTCTTGTCAGTATCATTAGATTCATCATCTAAAATTCCTTCATCAACAACTTAGTAATATTTATTTGTAATGGTAGGTTTGTTATTCTTAAACTTAGGGTCCCTTTTTGAACATCTAAATGCAAAATGTCCTACCTTATTGAAGGAAAAATACTTAAGGGGAATATTTTATTTACACTTACCAAAACCATTTGGAAATCTTATAGAAATTAGTTCTTCCAACTCTTGAGGTTCTCTCTCTTCTTCTTCAAGATCTTTCATCTCTTTCTCATACATTGACAATCTCAATATGGATCCTTCTCCTAGATTTGATCTTTTTATGTTCTTTCCAGATACAATAGATTTGAATTCTATTTGAACCTTAGGTAATGAACCACCAAATTAACTCAACTCAAAGGCAGTAAGCTCACTGACTAACTTATCTCTTATCACATTTATCACTATCTAAATTTCCTCAACTACAACTTTGTGTCTATAAGAAAAAGGAAAGGATCTCATTACTTTAGCAACAATATCATCTTCTTCTAATGTACCTCCATTACATCCGATAGCACACACCACCTCATTTAACTCTAAACATGAAAGAGGCAATATTTTTATCTTCAGTCATCTTCAAGGCTTCATACTTTCCCTTTAAGCTCTGCAACTTGGCAACTTTCACTTCCTTGTCTCCTTCATACAAGGTCTCCAACTTCTCCCAAATATCATTAGCCATTTCCAATTCCATGGCATTTGTCATTTCTGCATCAATCAAGAAACTCAATAATGCTTCCTTTGCCTTGATATTTTCCTTGGCATCCTTGATCTCATTTGGAGTAGGGGCATTACAGGAGCAATATATGATGAATTTGTAATCTTTCAATAATATCCATCAATGCATATGATATGAAATATCATGAAACTCTTCTATAATGTGTAGTTGGATCCATCTAATCTTGGACTATCCTTGTAAGTTTACATCCTCGATCACCCTCAAGAAATTAAGATTCCTTCAAGGGACCAAGATGTGATACCAATTGTAGTAAATATGGTAGAGAACAACTAAGAGGGAGGGGGGGAGGGGTGAATCAGTTGTTCCAAATATTTAAAACATAAAAAACCCTTATTTATAAACTTAATGAGGTAAACTTGCATGCATGAATTATAAACACATAACATAGATTTTTAGTGAGGAAAACCTATTAGTGGAAAAACCTTTGTGGGGATAAAACCAACAATAATACTATACCTTGTTAGAAGTATAACTTATTACAAATAGGGAATGCACATGCATTCAGACACATTTCCTAGAGCTCACTACTCAAATAAAAAGAGGGTTGCACCCTGAGGAAGGCTCACTACCTTACAAGATCACTACAATGATCCTAAGAATTTGTATGAACTATATAATGACATCTACTTCATGCCTAGGTTAGTTCCAATAAAGTATAATATGGGTCATTGTTCAACACTTCTATGCCTCTTACAAACCAACAATATGATCTCCAACAGATTTTCCACCCTTGCTTCACAATCAGACAAGCATCTACAATACAAAATATTGCCTAAATTCTATATATAATTCACCAACCTTGAAAGATAAAAAAGGTCGGCATAACCCAATTTCAAACTGCAAATCCACACACCAAAAATGAAAATTCAAATTCATTTTTGACAGCCAAAAAATGGAAATAAATCTTATCATCAATCCTAGAGCACATAACACATCCGTAAATGATGCCTCGAACATCCACAAAATGTTTTACTCATCAAGTCAAATAAGAACATAACAAAATTATCAGCAATTGAAAATTCCTCCAATCTTGGTCACCATAATTGATGTTGTTAGAAATAGGGAATACTAGGAGGGTGGGGGGGGGGGGGGGGGGGGGGGGGGGGGGGGGGGGGGGGGTGGGGTGTGAATCGGTATTCTACAAACTTTTACTTTTGCCCAATTATAGATATAGAAAATTAACTTGATGCTTGTAAAACACAGTAAACTAAATAATATGCAAAGCAATAAAGAAAATGAACTCATAACATATTATTTGTTCTCGAGGAAACCCTATAAGGAAACTCAGGTGTAGAAACAGCTTCCTACGCTAATCTCTATAGGAGAGAATTGTGCAAATTCTTTTAAATCCTTACAATTTCAGATTCGTTAACTACTTTAACAAAGATATTGCAACCACATACCATACATACAAAAAAATAGAGAATGACACAATGATATACCCTGGGGAAACCTTTCGGTAAAAACCCCAGCACTCCAAAACCTACACAATGTATTGATCAAAACTATTACAGCTTACAATACACTTGCAATGCAAGTTCTTTCAGAAGATTTCTAAACCCTTGAAGACAAATCACGGCAGCATAAAACATTCCAACAATACACTCGCATCATCTCTCTTTGTAACCCTAAAAAACCTTATATCATGCGCTTAACTTTTTAGGGCTACTCCCAAAGATAACCGTATTAGGGTTTTACCATTCTCTGAGAAAATAGGAACCCCAAAATTTTTTCAAGTTGATGCCTTGAACCCCATGATTGGGGAAGAGTGTACAGTACTCAAATTTATCAGTTGCCACATGTCTTCACCTGTCATTAAATCTTCCTGACATAGCTCTTACGTGTCATAGGAATCCGTCATAACCATTTTAGCCATGATCTCCTTAAACACAATTCAAGATGCTGACACATCAACATTATTTGCAAGAAATACATTTTACAAAACAAATAATAAGAATAGGAATTATCCAAGGTTGAGACACCTTATTCCTAACAAACCCTGGCCAAGGGAAAATCTCAATGGGGATGATACCCACAAGTGATCCACTAATCAAAAGTAGCATGTTAAGGGTGTTGACCCTGTTAGAAGTCTATTACATGCATATAGTGTCTTTGTCTTGATTAAAGGACTCTAGGCCTTGTTAGAAGCCTCAACCATGCTAAGAGTTGGTATAAAATATAGAATGATTACAAGATGAGCTCACTACCCAAACATGTAATGTACAATGATATCAGATTACAAAAGGTAAGGTATATAACCTTTCACTACTGTCGAATAGCTTTCTTATTCTGATCTGTCTCTTCACTTACATATACAAAGTCTTCTTGCTTGACTTTTACAATTTACAACTTCGCATCAATTTATTTCACATGTATATATTTCATTGTCTTCGCATTACATATGTCTTACATTTATACAAGTTATTAAGAATAATAACTTTTACAGTCATCTTTACAAAACATAAAGCTCTTTACAAAATACACACTAACTCTTCTTGCCAAGAGTTAACATCTAGGATGTCATCCCTTGTATGGTGAATTCATTATTTTGATAAACAAAATAATCCCTTAACTATTTGCTTGTTCTACCTTCTAACTCTGTAGTCAGCTCTAACTCTGTCTCGGTAATTCTCAATAACTTATTCCGTACATGGCGTACAGACTTGCACTTCCAGATGTGTCTTTGTCATACATAGAATTATCCATGTTCAAGTGCACAAGCACTGAACCTGCTTCTATCAACATCGCTATCCAAAACTGTCTCTGGTTAGACTGGGAAAATATTGCTTATACTTAGACAATTTTAATCTACGATCTAGCATAAGTGCTTTCTATCACAGGCGGTCTTCATACTGATTATATGTTGCCATAATGACAACAACTTGATATCTAACTTATCCAAATTGCCAACATTGAAGAAATCATTGAGGAACCTACAACTAAAACAAGAACTAAGACAATGACACCTAACATGAACTTATCAAGAAATCATCCCGTTGAGCAGATTATTGGAAGCGTAAACATAGGAGTTTTGACATGAAATAAGGTACAAGAACAATTGTGTTTAATTTCTCAAATTGAACCTAAATCTACCAATGAAGCCTATGAAGATGAACATTGGATTAAAGCTATGAAGTACCACTAACTCAGTAGGAACATAATCCAAGAACATCTATAGGCATCATGAAGAACACACAAACATCTGAACCCATCCAAGTCATTGAATTCGCCAACATCTCTCATGTTGACCCTGAAGAACACTGGCAACATCCTCTGATACACCTTAAAAATCTCTTGTGGACCTTTGGACCATGATCATTTTCAATGGAGGATACATCAACATGTACCAAACACACAAACAGATGCACAAAGAAAAATATCAACCTAGAAGTGCACACCAAACCAATTTCAGTTACATTGTCAACACTGGGAGATAATGTAGGAACTAGTCACCATATTTTACCTCATATCATATAAAAATCATCATTCCCACCTCTTTAACTTGACATAAACCAAGTAGAGACTAACTATAACATCTCATGACATTAGTGACCACTTATCTTCAAGAAATGAACTTTTGTGCATACTGCACTACTGACCAAACTATCCAACAAATATGTTGACATCAATGACAACACATCCAATCTTGCCAACATGTATGTGATATTGTTGTCTCCAATTGTATTGAAACATTTCATACAAATTAAATCTAAAGTATATTTAGGTTTATCTATTTAATTTTTTATGGATATACATCAATTATTTTCATCTTTCTTTCAAGGAAAGAATTAAAGTACTCAAAATAATTAATAGTGAGTGTTGAAGTATAGTTTGGATTTGTAAGAATTATTTATGACATAATTGGCTTATGATAAATGCAAGGCATTGTGTGTTAACTTGATTTTGAGTTATTTTATATTGTTGAGTGAGAGTAACTGCAATTTATTTTACGTGACTCTATTATCGAATGGAACAAGCACTGGTCTTGAGTGTTTGACAGGATACAGTTGAGAGGCATATCAAAATCAAAATCAATTTTAGGTTAAATTCATTCTCAACAATATTTAAAGTTATGATGGGATTACACATTAAAATGGTGAAATACAATCACTCATTTATATAATTTGATAATTTTATCCATTGTTAGAATTTTGTATTTTCTATTCAAAGTATGCTTATCTTACATATAGATCAATGAAATAGGAATATCCTCCCAAGTTCAGTAGAGCACAAAGTGAAAAAAGTTGTTATGCCTTGTTATGTTACATTTTCTTGTCTTCAATTTAGGGATATGGCTAAATATATGGTCTAGATTTTCAATCCCATGATCTAGGTTTTATTATTGTTCTTAGGATTGAAGGTAGCAAGAAAAATTTCTAACCTAGATAAAAGGATTATTCAATAAAATGAATATTTTTAATAGACATTTAAATCATTTTAGATAGGTTTTTTACCACATGAATAAGGAAAAACCTTTAGTCATGTACACAAACTACTTGCAACACCTAGCTTTATTAATTACTAGCCCTATATTTATTAGTAGAGTGTTGCCATATTGTTAGGAGTTGAATTTATCCTTAGATTTATGCAAATAAGCATGAGTGATGTTTGAGATTCATGTACTTCCTCAATTACATTATCTTTTGAATAATAATGTACCTCTTTCAAATTGAATACTTATGAAGAAATTCATCTTATCTCTAAATAGGCATTAAATCTTTCAAGAACTTGACCAAACTACCTTGGTATGATTAGATTACAATTTGGATATATCTAGTTGATGTGAGCTTGATATTCCTTAAATCTACATCATGGAACAATGATGTAGACTACAAACTTTTTGAATTTCTTATAGGAACTTTTTTGTGGCCATAAGAACTACTTTTAGCTTCATTTAGAACATCACACCAATTGGAATGTACCATGTAACCACCTATAACTTGTCTACTTGTTCACTCAAAGAAATGCATGATAGAATTAAATTTTGACTTGTAATTTGAATTGTGACTAATGTATAATATCATTGGATCCATAAGATCCCCTAAATACATATTGTGTGTAGCTATATAATTAAAATTTCCTTTAAATTCTACTAGATAAGGATTTTAGGTCTAAAATTTAGGTCTTTCATACTTTAACTTGAATTGCAAACATGGACCTTAATAAAAATAGGCAGTACAATCATCAAGGGTCCACCAACCATTGGTCTTATTATACCTTCTACCCCATGGGCCTACCTTGCCATGTTATCGTTCTTTAACCAATGGTAATATCTCCTTCATATTTTCCTTTGCAAGAATTTGGAGACCCTACTAGATGCAAGATTAAAAAGATCAAGGACATGAAATTCATTTTATAATCACTTCACAAAGCTTGAATAATCTCATCGACTATTTGTTGACGAAGATCTATAGTTGGTGCAAGTCACAATGTGACAAGTGAAAAAATCCCTTCAGGACTCTTGCCAACTATCCAATTATAATTAATTAATGATGCAAAATTCCTCAATTCTTGTACTTGCAATATCTTCTTCCTAAAAAATGAACAAATTACGTATAGAGATAATCCACAAACATACTCAATAAGCATGACTATCTTTCTTGACGAGTTTTCCTTGGCCCAATTTACATGATTTTATATTGTGATGAGTTGAAAAACTCAAAAACTCTTGCCAATTATCTGATTATAATTGTTAATGATGCAAACTTTCTTAGTTCTTCTACTTACAATATTTTCTTCCTAAAAAATGAATCAATAATGTTTAAAAATAATCCACAAACTTACTTAATAGAAATGATTATACTTCCTTAAAAATAATCCCTCACCTAATTTACAACTGTTAAAATACAAACCATAATTCAAATTAAAGTACGATAAACTACACCACCCTACTTTCTCATTTATTTATTTATTTTGTATCAACTAATTTCATAGACAAATTAATTAACCTCTATCTCAATTTCCAAATCATTCTAATCCTAATCACAAAACATTTAAATAGATGAAACTCATAATAAGAATACCAAGTTGAAATACCACAATAGTATAGTGCTATAATGTGAGCATGTTATGATAATTTCTATTAATTAGGTGAAATAAACTCATTTTAAAAGGTGTTAGCCATAGCAATCATAATAGCCTCTTTTAGCATGAAAACACCCCCTAATAAAGTGATTTGACTTGAATGAGTGATGGGTCTAAGTCAAGTAGTGAAATGAGAGAGAAGATGGCCCAAAGAGGCAAATCAAGAGAAGGTGGCAAGTCAAATACAAACCCAATTCCCCCACCAAGTATTAAACATAGAAAGACATAAACCCTCCAACAACTTAACCAGGGGTAGGGAATGTTAGTGAAATGGGAAATTGCCACCTCTCCTTGGGCAATCTATCCATCCACATAAAGCCCAAATTGGAGGACATGGTAATAACGTGTGTACTAGAAAATGGAGGACATTTTCATCAATGCACCCTTTCTTGTCTGCTTTTAAATTTCTTTACAAGGGCAAAGATCCAAACAATTAGTCATAATTATATTGGGTGATTGAAGGAAAAGACAACACAAATTTAGGCATTCCTAATATACTATGTTTGCTTTTATGAATAAAAACGACAGCACATAAAATGTCGAGCCAATTCTTTATGTGCTTAAAAGTGAGCGGGGCACTGTATTGGCTTTGTCGAGTGATATTAATAACAAATATTAATATAATAATGATTGATTGAGCGTGATCAAACGAATGAATCGCAGTCGTTCATTTGTGTCTTTGCTTGGACATGTAAGGTGCCGATGCATTCCCGAGAGTTTGGAGTAAAGTTCCGTACATTCCTTTTGATAGGACACTTGGCAAATTGTTTTTACATTTCGTTATTCAGGGTCAGAGTTTAAAACCATTTTTAGTAACTTCGAGGTAAATGCATTTGTTTTGTCTTGAAATTTACGTATGGGAAAATAATACATAATTTTTTTAATGTGTTATGATGAATAATAACAAATTTTAGTATTAATTATTACATTTGTGTTAATCTGTGATTGGTGATGTCATAGTAAAATGACAATTTTTTGGGGGGTGTGAATCATTCTAATGTGTGAATTTTGAAAATAAGAATGGGTATTTTTAGTTTAATTTTTATAATGGGATATGTTTTCGTTTTTTGTTTTAATATTTTGATTGTGTTTTGATTGGAGTGTTTTTAAGTAAGATTATAAGTCACTTCTTGTATAATATGGTTCATGACATTGTTTTGGTTAATTCTATCATCATTTTTTTTAATGACTAATTGTTATTTTTAGATTTTTCTAAGTTAAATTTAAATCTTAATCTTAATGATTTTTTTATTGGTCATTATGGGTTGATCAAACATGTGGTTGGTTTAATTTGTTTGTTACATTGTTGTATTTAGGACGTACGCATCATTATAAAATTGTGAAGGATTATGAAAATTATTGTAATAGAACATTTGAATACATCTATTAGAATATTATTAGTGCATGTGTTATCTTAGGCATCCTTGCACACTCACCTTTAAAAAAAAACTTTGATCATTACTAGTGAAATAGTCTTCAGATGGGTTTGATTGAGAACACAAACCTCACTTAGCAAGTTCCCAAATGGTGTTTAGAAACACTACCCACATCAATAGAGGTACATTTGGCTAATGTGAATATGCTATAGTCATTCATTTCTTGCTAGTTCACTTTCAAGGGTTTAGCTTCAATTCAACAAGCACATAGATTAGTTTTGCATGTTCAAATTTGAACCACAAAAGATTATAGTCAATTTACAAAATTTGAAGTGTTCATTTAGACAAGCCTCTCATTTTTGACAAATTGTCAAATCAATTACAAACATCTTCAACAAAAAATTCTTCTTTTGAGATCTAATTAACAATCTAATTTAATTGAACATACATAATTAATTATGTATTAATTATTTTAGCCACAACTCATTATCCTAGGTCTAATTAAATTGCCTACAATAAATTTTTCTTTTATTTCTATGTAAGGTTTTGACCTAAGAGTTTCTTCTTCCTTTAGTAGGATTTTTGGTTTTTTTTTTCTATAAGATGTTCCATCTTTGTATCTTATAAGGGATTTCACCTCCTTAGAATGTGCTTCCTTGTTATGCATTTTTTTAGGATGTTGTCTTTTGTTGTGTTACCTTTTTTTTCATCCTGCCCTACTCACCCTCACCTTTTCCTCTAGGGTTTCATTTGTTTTTTATTTACAAATTTGATACTTTTTTAATTTTATAATTTTATGTAAAATATTTCATCCTTTTTAAATGAATTTCACTTTGGATTTTTATTAGTTGTTTGTGAACCATGGTTTTATTTACATTTTCACTTGAAGAAGTCTTCATTTAATTTTTCAAATGACCAAATAAACTTAAAATATTATTTTAATTAATTCTCTTATGTATTATTGTAAGTTCTAATTTGAAAATGCAAAATAGAAACAAAGAGGAATGAAAGTATTTAATAAAACCAAATAAAAGTCTTAGATAGAGCACAAAAATAAATTTTACAAAAAGCAGCATTGGAAATACCCAAACCAAAACAAAGTTATTTGAAAACTATATTATAAGTCTGATTTGCTCCAATGATGGTTAGAATGTGAATGCTCTTGTTGTAAAACATGTACCTATTTTGATAACACATATTTAGCAAAGATGAGTGGATGAAATGAATGAGAGTGTGCATCGATTTATGTATTTTTGGGAGAGGTGATGGATAGTTGTTGGATATTTCATGCATATATGTGTTGACATTAATGTTTTTTCATTGATGTCAACATATTCTTGACATTTTCCTGGTTTGTTCAGTTAAGAGTTTTGAGTGGTATGGACAATATGTTGAAGATCAGTTGTTGTGAAGTTGTAGAGGTGTTGTGAAATGTGTGTACTTGATCTTGTTCAAGTTGAAGAGGTTCACTTTATGATTTGAGGAAGTTATATGTGATTTATCGAAGGATAATTTTCTGGTTATTTCAGTGAAGACAATGTTGCAATTTTTGGATTGGTGAGGCTTAGTTATGCAATCTTTTTGGTTACTAACCTGGTGGTGAGTTAAGGACATGGATGTGTGTTCTCATCTCATATGGTTTGTGATTTGGATGTTGGAAAGCTATTTTTCTCGAGTGACAGATGTTGATGTTTAGTGTTCCTAATGAACAATGCAGATATAGTTGTAGATTATGAGATGAATATGTTTATGTTGTTGTTGTGGTAATTCATGTTGTTTTCTAATGTTTTTGGATCATGTCCTAATCATGTTTTGATGAAGGGTACTCCCCTTAATACCACAAACACATAACAAAAATAGAGACCCAACAACAATTTGCAAGAACAAAAAATGGGCTTCTTATTATCTCCACAAGTGTGGAATTACAAATTTCATAATTACAATATGCAAATCCACATGAACATTTTCCTTACAATATTTTGTAAGAGAAAGCTTCGAATCACTACCTAGAACTACCCTAGAAACCACTACGAGCCTTCCTTATATAGATAATTTTCCACCGCCCAAGAAGGTTTCAGAAATTTAGCCCTTAAGGCCAACCATCCTTAGACTTATTTTTATCGTTCTTTTTTTTTTACATTAGGGTTGGCTCAAAATAATTACAAATTTTAATTTTAGGTAGCCCAACTTTTGGAGGCCATAAATTTTTAATTGTAGCTCCATTTGGCTATTATAGCCACTTTTTGGAAATGGTAGGACCTAATCTACAGTTCTTGACTTGTGCAAGCTCTAGTCAATCGGGGTTTGATCACGATCCAAAGCCTCTAAGGCCTTCAAAATTGAGCTCAAAGATTTTGTACCCAAAAACCTCAATAAGTTCACTAATATAAATGATATGGCAATGAAACTCAATTAGAAGACTGATATGACTAAGATGAACCTCCACCTATGAAATTAGAATATTTCGAGCTCATATGACCAACTTAATAAAAATAGTAAGTTTTCATAAATATCATCTTTGCACAGGATAGCCCTTATTGAAAAGAAACCAAAAATATTTTTGGGTGATGCAAGATTGCCCTTACACCTAGGATGCTCTTGCATCATGTTTTTATGTCGCATTGATTTATGCAATCAGATCAAGTGATTTGTCCTTAACGTGTTGGTATTCTTGGTGGACTTGATGAATAGTGTGATGCGAAGATTTGTGGAGTGATCTATGGATCATAGCATGTCCATGGATGAAGGATTTGGGTCCTAGCTATGTCTTATCTGACATGTCTTAGATCACATCGATGATTATGCATTACTCTTTGTAATGCTTTGTAATTAGGTCCTTGGATGACCTTGTTGTAATATGTTGATGAGATATATTTAAATATGTAATCTTTGTTATTGCAAGTGAGAGAGAGAGAGAGATGTAGGATGAAATTATATATCAATGCATGTGTGAAGAGGTATGAGTGGAATCTAAAATAAAGTCAAAATAGAGTTGTACTTCATCAGAATTGTATTGGCATATCAGAGATGCTATCAATCAGTTCATAATTCATTGGATTGTAGTCCACCTTGGGTTGTTTCTCTTGTTGTGATCTCAGGGTTGTTGCCCTCAATTGTATTTGAGTAGTAAGCTATAGGAAATGACCCTGAATGCATGTGCATTCCCCTTTGTAAGTTTAACATGGTTATATGTGCTAGTACATCATCTAGTGGGTTGGATAACCACCATGGTTTTTCCCTTAACTGGGTTTCCACAAAAAAATTATGGTGTTGTGTGTTCTTATGTTTATGGTGCAATTCTTAAATGTTCACATTAAGAAAAGAAGTTAAGCATTGTTGAGTTTGGTTTTGACACAATTATTTTGGACACAACTAGTTCAACCCCCCCCTCTCACTTGTGTGTGCTACCTTATTTCTATGAATAGTGATATGATGGGAATATCAATAGTGGAGGATGAATAAGAGGAGTTTCCTAATATTAAAGATAGAATTAAATGTTATGATAAATTAATTAATAATGTAAAATGGTTAGGATACACTTACCAAAAATAATAAGTAGTTGAAACTATTAGAGATGTAAGGAAAAAGTATAATTAGAACCCCTTAAACCTTGGAATTTAATGGAGAGAATATAACCATGAATAAATAATAAATTACTTAATTATTTTAGCCTTGTATGAGATGAGAAATAGGTACAAATAATAATTTTATTTAAAGTTATGTGAGATAGAAAAGAGACTAATTAAATAATAGAATTACTTAATTATGTTAAGGATATCAGGTGAGGGGACTTTGATTATGTTGGTGATCTGAGTCATAGGCCCTAAATCCTTAAGGTCTACTGATCTCCTATGTATCAAGAATGTCAAACTTAGTAAGATTATGACAAACCTATATTAAAATTGAAGACCAATGGTTTAGGTGGGTAAAACCCACTTCTATACAAGATCAAAATGAGGTTTCCTTAAGGTTCTAGGTTGATGATTTAATATTAAACACCCCCTTATGAAAAACTATAGTCATTATATAGTGTGTGTGTCCCAATACTAGAGTCATAATATACCTATGTGCTACTTTGAAAATTTATGGGTCACCATCGTAATAGATAGATAACCCATTATATATTTGTTAATGAATGTGTTTTATGATAGCCCCTATTAATTACTAGAAACATTCAAACATGGTAGTATAAAAATATGTTTAAGTTGGTTAATTTTGAGTGTGTTGAGGATGGTTGGTTGAGAAAACTAGTGGAAAAATGGTGTCTTAATCCAACTAGGCAATAGAGTCCTTAGATTTAATCAAATATGCATACATAGTAAACAAGGTAATGCATTGTTCAACACACCAAAAAATACTAAATATGTTAAAATGCATAAGTGTGATGCAAGGGGAATGGGGTGTTCACTATTTTATGCATGCAAACTCGAAACTAGATCTGTTTCCACCTTGATTATATTAAGGAGAGTGAATCCACTTACCTAAACCTCAAGTTTGATTGAAAAGGATTAGCTACAAGATGAATCTAGTCACTCCTTGTTTAAGTTGAAAAATATATTACAAATATGTGGATCGAATGTGAGGGTTAGGACTAGAAGGTGAAAAATTAACAATAGAAACCATAAGCACATAGTTGCTGAACAAATAATCATAGAGCCGACCCATATCTAGAAAGGAGATGTAGACAATAACCTATCAAATAAATTCTATTAAAAAAAAGGTGATCAATGTCGCCTTGAGCACCCTTGACTTGCAAGATTAATTTCTAAGGACTAAGATTAAATATAGGACCATGTTCAAACACTACAATGAACTATTAATGAATTCCAAATGCTTATAGGAGGTAAATGACACCCCAAATTCACTTAACTAGGACCATTTCACACTAGGTTCCATTTACCATTTTTTGTGGTGCCCCAAGTAGCCTACACCATTATTTTGGTGATGAATTCTTGGGTGAAGATCTAACTCTATAGTATGATCACTTTTTTTTAACCTTTGGTCTCTATCACAAACCTATAACTAGACCTAGATATGAACATTAGAGGAGAGACGTTCTTTTTGGGATTGTATAAAGGTTTACCTTAGTCAAATTTTGGGTTGGTACTCAACCCTACAATGATGATGAATTAAAATAGAAATATAAATTAAAACACGTAAATGGAAATGCTTAGTTGAAATGATTTTACCTCCAATTGTTGATGCAATGTTTTTAGGATAATTCCTCCATGTGTTGATGCAATACCATGATAAATAAAAATGAAATCATAATTAAAACACAATTGGAGATGTCATGATGTAGTTTTTGGCTTCTTGAATAGATATTCTCTTGAAGAATAATAGTTGCTCTTGAACTGATTTCTTATGATTAGATGTGTTAAGATGTAGAAATGAATTCAGAGGGATGTCTTAGATAGGGATCTCAAAGTGAAATCACATTTTGGTTGACGTAGAATATAATATTTTTGCATTAGGCCTATTTTTAGAAAGGGTAAGACTGACATATTATCCTCCTAAAATTTTGGCCAAAAATAAAAGGTCAAGGTTGCCTCGAGAAAATTAGACATGACTAAATTAACCCAAATGTTTAGAAATTTGAGGTAATAGGGGTACATGCTTGAAACACATTTTTGTGGAAAAATATGATGTTTAGATGTGATAAATGTGTCTTGAACTTTTAAATGGGGTAGGATTTATAATGGTTTGACAAAATGGAAGAAATAAAGGGAACACCTAGAATTAAGGACCCAAATAAATGACTCATAATATTAATCTAAATATTAATTTAAACCAATTAAGGTCCAATAATTCATATAAGAGTGAGACATACTAAAATAAGTGCTAGGAGAGTGTAAAATCAGGCACCCTGAATAAAGGTGGATAGTTTATTATGCTACATTTGGCCCCCACTTTAGCGTAGTATGAACTTATGGGCGTACTCATGGTAAAGTAGAAATGAAGAGACAAAGAATTTGAGAGAAAGACAATATAGGAATATGATAACATTGAGGGATAAAGACCCCAAGCATAGAATTTCATAAATTCATGCAACCTTAAAATATACACAAAGAAAAAAAAACTTCAACACTAAAACAAAAGTCAACTAGTTGAAGAGACCTCAAGAATCAAAATATCTCAAATACTAATATCATTCTCGACATGTTATTTCAAGAGCACAAGTAGAATTATATAAAGAGAGAGGACATACACCAATTGAATGGAGAAGAGATCATGTTCCAATGCTAGAAAAGTGTGTTATGCTATGGGTTAATGGTACAGATCGAGAGAGAAATGAAGCATAGATTTAATAGGATAGAAAGTTATCTTATGCTGGGCAATTCATGAAATGGCACAAATTCTATAGGAAAACAAGTTTTTTTATGTTATATGATCCATGTGAAGATAGGAGGAAGAGTAAAAATAGTTTAAAAAGCCATTTTATGCTTATTCTACTCATCCTAAGAGATTTCAATGCAAAGAGACTTGAATGGTTTATCATTTTGAATAATTCTCCCCAATCCTTAAATCAAGGAGATTACCTCACTATTCATATATTCTTGACCCATTCAATGTTCAATATTTTAAAGCATTTACAAGATATCCCGATAAGTTAGGAGATACTCATGTTAAGGAGCCATCCTTGTCCTGAGAAGTATGGGAAGAATGGCTCTCCATAATCTTAAGCATTTCATGTGTAAGCATAGAGGTTTCATCTAAATTCACATGGAAAATTCTAATTGACTCGGGCTCTACATTCTTAGTATTTAAACATGGGGAATTTGTTGAACTTTAGGATCATTGCAAATGTAATAGTATTGCTTGTGTTGTCTTTTGGTATGTATTTTCCAAATGCAACAATATCTCTTATTTATATTGGGAATGAGGCTAGGAGAGACATGTCCCTTCATCGGACATGTCTATTCATTTTATAATGTTTCATTAATCAATCATATATTAGAATAATATATATTAATAATAATATATATAATATAGCCTATATATATATACACACACACACACACACACACACACAAATACAATATATTATTATTAATCAATATCTAAGTATTATATGTATTCTAAGTGATCATATGACTGAAGCTACAAACATTAACACTCCCTCTTAGCTAAGGAGGATGATCAAACAGAGTGTGTTGTGGTCTCCCTTGTCAACACATATGACCCTAATTATAGCCATACAAAACATCATCACTCCCTCTTAGCTAGAGAAGATAAAATCCATTAAAGGTAACAAATCATTAATTTTGAAAGAGAGAAGATATCACCCCACTGTGATATCAAGAGATATGGTATATACAAGAATATCAAGTCACGTGATGTTCACCATAGCTCATAAATATCCATGGTGTGTCTAAAGACACTACGTCTCATGTTGTTTGTCATATGGATATTAAGTAATTACATATCACATAAATTATGATATGAAGTATCACCTAACTTGTGATACAGAGTATCATATGTCACATAATTCGTGATATGAAGTATCACCTAACATGTGATACCAAGTTTTACATATCACTTAACATGTGATATGAGGAATCACCTAACATGTGATACCCAGTTTTCAATATCACCTAACATGTGATACGAGGAATCACCTAACATGTGATACCTAGTTTTCAATATCACCTAACATGTGATATGAGGTATTACATGACATGTGATACCCAATTTTCATACCACCTTGATACGAGGAATCACCTTAGATCATGATACCTAATTTTCATACCACCTTGATATGAGGAATCACCTAACATGTGATACCCAATTTTCATACCACCTTGATATGAGGAATCACTTGACACGTGATACCCAATTTTCATATCACCTTGATATGAGGAATCACCTTAGATCGTGATACCTAATTTTCATATCACCTTGATATGGGGAATCACCTTAGATCGTGATACCTAATTTTCATATCACCTCAGCGTGATACAAGGATATAGTAAATAAGAAAATTACATTCCATTTACATATAACCCTATTATGGTATGTGCACAAACAAAAGTCTACCATAATGAATCTCTATTACAATATCGTCACCTTGTAATACCAAATACAAGTGTTCATTGTCAAAAAGTCATCACCTTTCTCCAATGTTCATAGGAGGGCCCATAGGTCCTGGAGTCACACATGT
This sequence comes from Chamaecyparis obtusa, assembly GCA_027943335.1. NCBI lineage: Eukaryota > Viridiplantae > Streptophyta > Pinopsida > Cupressales > Cupressaceae > Chamaecyparis > Chamaecyparis obtusa. The sequence continues at coordinate 1,020,427 of BSBK01000188.1, read as the reverse complement.
GAAATCAACCTTAACTCATGTCAGAGGGTGGATCCATCATGTCTCATCCCAAAGGGTGGAAACAAGGGCTTTCACCTTAGACTTCTCTATCAAGGAGAAGAATGCAATAACATACAAGATAGTAGATGAAACTCCTTTTCATCTAAGGCTTCATTCTTCAACATGCCAAGTTTATCTTGAAGGTACACAACCTTACCTCTAGCAAGAAACTTGGTGAGAATATCAGCCATATGTTATGTAGGGATAATGTACCTTGAATAGAATTCTTATGCACTATATCTCTTATATAGTTTGCATCACTCTAGGTGAACCCCAAGTTATGTAGGAGTTAGCATAAAGTCATTTTAGCTAGCACACATACAAGATAGTAGATGAAACTCCTTTTCATCTAAGACTTCATTCTTCAACATGTCGAGTTTATCTCGAAGGTACACAACCTTACCTCTAGCAAGAAACTTGGTGAGAATATCAGCCATATGTTTTGTAGGGATAATGTACCTTGAATAGCATTCTTATGCACTATATCTCTTATATAGTTTTCATCACTCTAGGTGAACCCCAAGTTATGTAGGAGTTAGCATAAAGGCAGTTTAGCCAGCACACATACAAGATAGTAGATGAAACTCCTTTTCATCTAAGGCTTCATTCTTCAACATGCCAAGTTTATCACAAAGGTACACAACCTTACCTCTAGCAAGAAACTTGGTGAGAATATCAGCCATATGTTCTGTAGGGATAATGTACCTTGAATAGCATTCTTATGCACTATATCTCTTATATAGTTTCCATCACTCTAGGTGAACCCCAAGTTATGTAGGAGTTAGCATAAAGGCATTTTAGCTAGCACACATGAGACTCAATCTCATGATCAGATGCTTCCTTTAAGGTCTTGTAACAACCTCCTCACCTCCTCGTCCAAGGTTGTTTTAGATGAACTATTATACTCCCTCTGAATCTAATATAAACCTTCTGACTTCACTCTAGTAGGTCGAGTCTTGTTCTTTAGTCTGTATCAAGATCTTTTCTTGAAATGCCCTTTGATCCAACAACTTATTCATCTATCATGACCTCTAGATATTTGCACTAAGGTCTTCTAGCTCACATACATGGAACTACATTCTTTGTTGTTTATAGTTTCTTGGTCACTAAGGGTTCCATCTCGATCTGCCCTTCTAAATCAGAATGATTAAGATCCTTGAAAATCAATTTTGGGAGATCCTCTAATAGCTCCCTCTATTACAGAATCATACATGGCCCCAATAATGAAACTATCTTGTTTTAAGAGACTCTAATCATCTGGTACATGATCATTTGTTCAATGCAAGAGGGATTTCCCGTACACAAATGTACTTGTTTGATTCCATAGTAAAATGAGTGAATGTAATAAACTGTGGATTTATCCCAGACATGGAAACCTCCAAATGTTCATGATAATATGGCTTCCATCTAAAGCTTTGAGTACTAACATCAACATTTAACCTTATTGTCCAAGGTTTCCTCTGATGGTTCATCAGACTTTTTGTGAATGTGATATGAACCATCTTTTCTTGCAAGAGCATCTCAAGAAAAGATCAAGGCAAATAGCTCTTATAGTGCATATAGAAATACAAATAAGAGATTAAATACAAGAAGTAAATAAAGGTAGTTCTCAAGATATAATAAAAATACTTATCTCATTATTTTAGAGCAGATGCTCATCAACATCTTTCATGATGCAAGATGCTCCAATGAAGGTCCATATGAAACAAATAAAAAAAAAACCTTCTTAGATGATTCAAATTTGAACTCTGATAGTGTCTTTTCTTTGACATCTCCCCTCTAAGGATGGTTCAAATTTGAACTCTGATAGTGTCTCTTCTTTGACATCTCCCCTCTAAGGATGGTTCAAATTTGAACTCTGATAGTGTCTCTTCTCTGACATCTCCCCTCTAAGGATGGTTCAAGTGTGGATACAAATGGTAGAGAATACCGAGCCATGAAAAATAGAACTCTCTAGACATTGGTAATTTATGGTATGTTAGGTACACACTCCATGAATAATGCTTTGGTAAATACTTCTAAATATTACCACAGTAATGATTGTAACCATTATATTGAATTTGATTACAACATTAGTCATTGGTTATTTCAACTCTATACATTTACAGATACATGTGCAATATACTTTACCAGCGACTCATACTTGGGATGTGACACTTATCATCAAAGACATGTCCTTTGTAGCACTTATAGAATCATATATTCTAAAGAGGAACATCATTTATAGCCTACAGTCTTGTAATCCATCTTCAACCGATGGAATGACATACTCTTCCTATAATGCACTACTTGATCAAAATATAGGTGTGCGGGCTCCTCTATTCTCCTACACAGTCATTCACTTTCCTTCATCCCATATGACCTTCCACCTTCCTTCCAACTGTTATCTTTGTTGGCTCTTAGCACAACTGTTGGAAATTGGCTTACATCTGCTACTTGCTTGTTGGATGTTTACAAAGCCTTTTTAGCTATTCTATTTGTTGAGAGACTGCAATCATCATATTCCATGAGAGGCATTCTATCAAATGGTTCCACGTGTTGTCTCTGCTTCCATATTTGGCATACATGGTAGTGTTGATCCAACATCTCAAACTTTTATCCAACAAAACTTCATGTACCATCATTTTAATGTGGGAAGTTGCCGGTCATTTCTTAACAAACACATGATTTTATAGAGGTTTGCAATGATGTCAAATATGAACCATTTCTGAGATTGGTCCTATGATCCAAGATTTGAATAACTATTTGTACAAAAAGGATAACAAAGTCTTCATCAATTTACTATAGCCATTGTCATATATTTCGAGACCCTACTCATCTCTATTTATGACACTGTCATGGTTATCTTCGCTTTGGACATCTAAAATCCATGCTCTTAGCTATGATAGTTAGGGCATATATTTTTTGTTTCTTTGACACAAAATCTCCTCACAACCTTGTCTCAGACAACCATCACTATCGTTAAGAAAATACTTTGCAAATACATAATCCTTAGGCCCTCATGATGTGAGATCATTCTATCTTGTCCTTGACCCATGACTACCGTGGCTTGAAGATATTTTCAGAATGACTCTACAACAAATCTACCATTCACAAGCCTTGTCACCCTTGACTCTGTCTTGTGAGTGTTCCTGACATGGCTTGATTCAACTTGCTATTGTTTCTATTGCCTTTGAATACAGTTAGTGCCCTCTCAAGGAAAATATGACTCTGCAATAATGCCCTACTCAGGTCTTCACAGTCCACGACCAGACTCCACTATATTTCCATTTGATCTTTGTTTCACCTTCATCATGCCATGTACTTGATGTGTGAATAACAACCCTCTTAGTCGTGTCAATGATGACAAGTTATAATTACAGATATCTTTGCTTATATAATCTGGTCAGATTTTCTTTAAACCAGCTCTGAAGATCTACCTTCAAGCTATTAAGCTTTATAGAAGGAACTTGGCTTTGATACCATGTTGAACTTTAGGATAATTACAAATGTAATAGTACTGCATGTGTTGTCTTCTGGTATGTATTTTCCAAATGCAACAATCTCTCTTATTTATATTGGGAATGAGGCTTGGAGAGACATATCTCTTCATGGGACATGTCTATTGATTTTATAATGTTTCATTAATCAATCATATATTAGAATAATATAAATTTGAATAATATATTAATAATAATATATATAATATAACATATATATATATATCATATATATATATATATATACAAATACAATATATTATTATTAATCAATATCTAAGTATTATATGTATTCTAAGTGATCATATGACTAAAGCTACAAACATTAATAGAATTCATAAGCCTATATCTTCTTCTTACAAGGATATTAGGTGTGGGACTCAAGGTCATAAACTCATGCAAAAAGATAGAGATGAAAGAAATGCCTAAATAGTACAAAACCCTAATAAAGTAACCATTTAAATATTATATACAATGAGACATAGTTTTATATTTGAACCTCTAGATGCATAAGATGAAAGAAGTAAGCATATAAATTAGATCTTAAATTAAAATAAAAGGATAATTCAAGCATATGTCAAATTTACCCAATATGTAATGTGTATGAACAAGGTCCCTAATATGAATGAATAAATAATATATTTGAGAAATGATTGCATTAAAATTTAATGAAATCCATAAAAAATAGATCTATACATCCATATCAAAATTAAGATGTAAGGAGTTAGGTTTGAGAAACTAGTCTGGTGAAACTAGGGTTCGCTAGCCTATGCATGAAAAGTAGGAATATTAGGCTTATTTCCCACTTACTTGGAAAGGAGAATGATCTACTTGGATCAAGATTGTTCAGGCACAAAGTGGATTTAGTGGTCCTATTATTCCTTCTATACTCATCCCTACATTTTTTTTTGACAAATGTGTTGATCTCCAAGTTATGTTGTCTATTAGTGTCAAATACTTATTCATTATCAAGGCAGAGTTGGTTGGTCATCACTATGACCGAGCCATCCTACTAAGGCCGAGAAATGTATTGACTTGTATAAATATCATGTAATGAGTAGTAGTTGTTAGGAATGAATGCTTAATATATCCTATGGGGGAGTATTAGCAACTATTCTGTAGCAGTTGTTGTTGCATTCATGACTGTGATTGTCATTAATGTCAACATAGTGATCTACTAAAGATTAGAAGAGAAGAAGACAATGTTTGAGTAAGCGCACTTGGGATATTGAAGATGAAGATATGCACATTTGAGGACTAATTCTATGATGTGTTATAAGATCATGGTTAAGAGTGCAGACGGTAATTCATTTATTCATGGAAGTTATGAGCAAATCAGTGGAAGCAGTATTTAGGCAGTGTTCTTGAGTAGCGGTTTTTGGAAATCGGATGATATCTCCTAATCAGGATAGAATTTGGTTATGCATAGTTAGAGAGTAGTTGAAGACATGTTGATAGTCATGTGGATGCTAGCACAAGATCTGAGATCACACGAGTGAAGAATTATATTGATTGCAAGCTGACAGTTTTGTGTAATTTTGATGTAACATGTGGAAACTTTTATTTTGTAATTTGTATGCCAACTCATTTGTAATTACTTAAGTGTGGTATTGAGATCTGGTATTGAGATCTAAAGAAGCAGTTGGTGTGGTTTGGCACAATCAGAGAAGGAGTATTGAATTGTTGAGATCAATAATCTTTTGGTATTATTCTATTGAGTAATACAAAGATCAGTTGGACAGTGATTTTGGTGATCTTACCTTGAAGCTTTTTGGGCAGTGGGTCCTTCTATCTTCTATAACTCCTAACAGATTTAGAATCTTTTAACAGGGATTCAAAATCTCCTAACAAGGATTCATATGTACTGAACACATTTCATAAGACTCCTAACAAAGTCCATCCTCTCACAAGGAATTTTCATATTAGTGCATCTTTTGTGGGCATCATTCCCACCGGGGTTTGCTCTTTGATCAAGAGGTTCCCTAGTCAACATATCTTATGTCATTGTGTTATTATGCATATATATCTTTATATAGTTGTTGATTACATTGCTTACATGGTTAAAATCTATTAAGGTTGATACAAGTTGTATTTATCTGATAACTCATTCACCCCCCCCCCCCCCCCCCCCCCCCTCTTAATTATCTTGGTGGACTTTACTTTCTAACAATTGGTATCAGAGCCGCAGGTCCTTGAAAGGAAAGTTTAACAACTTAATAAGATCTAGACTGAATCATTTTAGGAAAGAAAGCCCTAAGTTTGATGGAGTAAATTTTGACAACTAGAAAGAAAAGATGAAGACACACCTACTTTGTTTAGGACCAGGTTATTGGTTAATCACAAAGAATGAGAAGACTATCATTGATGAGGATAAGATTGAAAATTTTACTAATGAGGAAAGAAATCTATTCATATGTAACATACTTGCTAGAGAAGCTCTATTGTTAGCCCTTTCAGAGAATGAGTATAGTAAGGTAAAATATCTAAAGACATCTCATGAAATTTGGTTAGCTTTACAATCTACATTTGAAGGTGATGAACATGCTAAGAAAGTCATATTACATAATTGGATATGTGCATTTGAAGATATAAGAATGATGGAAGATGAATCTGTTAGAAGCTATATTGGTAGAATGTAAGAGATTTTTGCAGGTATAAAATCTTGTGCAAGAACAAAGATAGAATGAAGTGATATGGAAAATTCTGAGGACATTGAAACTTATATTCAAGAAGAAAACATAGATGATTGAACAAGTTATACCTTGTACTACAAACTTCACCAGAGAGACTCTTCTTGGAAGATTAGAAGTAGTAGAGATGAACTTGAGACTATCAGGAGACTTACCTAGAATGGAGACAACATTCAGTGCTCTTAGTGTTTGTCCTACTTTGTCAAGAAGCATAAGTGTGAGAGGAGATTATGCTAGTAGCAACAGATCTAGAAATGAAGAAGATAGGAAGATTGAAGAAGGTATTGCCTTGCTTGTGAAAAGAGAACCAGACAGTAAGAAAATTTTTAAATGTTGGACTTGTCAACAATATGGTCATTTCGCATCTAAATGTCCTAAGAGAGTTAAGAAGTATAGAAACAACTTTAAGCCTAGAAGATCTAAAGAATGTTATTATGCAAATGATGAAGAACTTGAAGCTAGTTTGGAGAAAACTTTAAGCGAAAGTGATACTGAGAATAATGATGATATAGGATTTGTAGCAATTAAAGAAGAAAATCCTGAAACTAAAATTAAGGAAGAAAAGGCTTTAGTTTCCCAAGTAGAAAAGAAATTTGATTGGATTATAGATAGTGGTTGTTCACATCATATGACTGGAGACATGAAAAAGTTCATAAAGTTTAACAATTATGATGGAGGAGTTGTTAGAGTTGGAAACAATGCACCTTGTTTGATTAAAGGTATAGGATCTATTACTCTTGATGGAAAGACTAATACTGATGATGTTTACTTTGTGGATGGTTTGAAACATAATCTTTTGGGTGTTGGATAGTTAGTTGATAAGGGATATCAAGTTTGGTTTACTGAGAAAACTTGTGTGATAAAAGACAGAGATGGTAATTTGATTGGTACTGGATCTAGAACCAAAGGTAATGTATTTCAGTTGAATCCTACTGAGATGACATGTTTGATTACTAAGATACATGACATTTGGTTATGGCATAGAAGATTTTGTCATATAAACTTTCATAACATTGTGAAAGTGAGTACTACACTTGCAGTAAGAGATTTGCCTAAAATTATGAAACCTACTAACATGACTTGCAAGGAATGTGTGATGGCTAAATAGAAGAGAAGCTCATTTCCCAGTAAGAAGTTTACAACAACAGAGAAGTTGGAGATTGTTCATACTGATTTGAGCAGTCCTACAAGGACTAGAGGATTCTATGGAGAAAGGTACTTTATAATTCTTGTTCATGATTTTACAAGAATGATGTGGATTGCATTTCTTAAAGAAAAATCTGAAGCACTTGATAAGTTTAAGATCATTATGAATAGAGTTGAGAATGAATCTGGAATGAAGATTAAATGTTTGAGATCAGATAGAGGTGGAGAATTTACTTCAAAAGAATTTAACATTTTTTGTGAAGTGAATGGTATTAAGAGACAGTTTCCAACACCTAGGACACCTGAACAAAATGGTATTGCAGAAAGGAGGAACAGATCAGTAACTGAAGTAGCAAGAACTATGTTATTTGAGAGTGACTTGGTGAAGATATTCTAGAGAGAAGTAGTGAACACAATAGTGTATACAATGAACATAGTACAAATTAGAGTAGACAAAGACAAGACACCCTATGAACTATGTTTGGACATGCACCATCAGTTAAGTATTTTAGAATTTTTGGAAGAAAATGTTATATTAAGAGAGATGATGACATTAGAAAGTTTGATCCTAGAAGTGATCAAGGTATATTTATTGGATATTCATTGAAGAGAAAATATTATAGATGTTACAATAAGATAACTAAGACTATTGTTGAGAGCGCAAATGTTAAAGTTGATGAAAAGTTCAAAATTCGGGAAAGAATGCTTGATTATGAATCATATGAAGGAACTCAGCCTAGACCTAATCTAGAGACTACTGAATTATTTTAGGAAACTGACAGTGATTTTTTGAATGAAAGCCATAGTGGAGAAACCATTGAAGAACCTACAATAGAAACAAGTACTGAGACAGTGACACCTAACAAGAATCTATCAAGGAATCATCCCATTGAGCAGATTATTGGAAGCATAGACAGAGGAGTTTAGACTCGAAATAAGGTACAAGAACAATTATGTTTGATTTCTCAAATTGAAGCTAAATCTACTAGTGAATCTTGTGATGATGAACATTGGATTAAAGACATGAAAGAAGAATTAGATCAGATTGAAAAGAACAAGACATGGGAATTGGTCCCTAGACCTAAAGATAAGAATGTTATAGGAACAAAATGGGTATTTAGAAACAAGATGAATGAACAAGGAGTAGTAAGGAACAAAGCAAGATTGGTATGTAAAGGATACTCATAGCAAGAAGGAATTGACTATGAAGAAACTTTTGCACCAGTAGCAAGAATTGAAGCAGTGAGAATGTTTTTGGCTTATGCAGCTTTTAAGAAATTCAAAGTGTATCAGATGGATGTGAAGTCAGTATTTCTGAATGGAGAATTAGAAGACAAAGTTTATATTGAGAAACTTGAAGGTTTTCCTTTAACTGAAGAAGGAGACATGGTATGTAATTTGAAGAGAGCTTTATATGGACTGAACCAAGCACCTAGAACTTGGTATGCAAGATTGGATAAGTATTTGTTGAATTTAGGATTTACAAAAGGGACAACTGATAGCAACTTGTATACAAAAGAAATTGAAAATGGTTTATTGGTTGTAGTTATTTTTGTTGATGATATTATCTTTGGAGGAGAAGATGAAGCCAGTGACAAATTTGCAGATGAAATGAAGACTGGATTTGAAATGAGTATGATTGGTGAAATGAAATATTTTTTAGGATTACAGATAACACATAACAGTGATGGTATCTTTGTAAGTGAGACAAAGTACTTGAATGATTTATTGAATATATTTGGAATGGAGAACTATAAACCAGTTGGAACACCTATGGTAACTGGGTATAAGTTATCTAGCACAAATGAGACTCCTGCAGTGGAACAAAAGAAGTATAGATCTATGATTGGAGGATTGTAGTATTTGACTAATATAAGACCTGATATAGCACATTCAGTTGGAATTGTAGCAAGATTTCAAGTTGAACCAAGAGAATCACATTATGCAACGGTAAAGAGGATTCTGAGGTACTTAAGAGGCACAATTGAGTATGGATTGTGGTATGAAAAATTTGATGATTTTACCCTATGTGCATATACAAATGCTAATTGGGGAGGTAGTGTTAATGATAAAAAGAGAACCAATGGTGGAGCATTTTTCCTTAGAGGAAGATTAGTTTCTTGGCTAAGCAAGAAGCATAATTGTATTTCACAAAGTATAGTAGAAGTAGAGTATGTGGCAGTAGAAAACAATTATAATCACATAATTTGGATGAAGAAAATGTTGAAGGATATTGGAATAAAATTTTTTGAGCCTATTGTTATATATTATGATAACACCAACACAATTAGTATGTCTACGAACCCTGTGTTACATTCTAAGACAAAACATATAGAGATAAAGTATCATGTAGTGAGAGAGAAATTTGCAGAGAAAGAAGTCAAACTTGAATACATAAGCATAAAGGAGTAGATTGGAGACATATTTACAAAGCCTTTGCCTAAGGATACATTTGAGTATCTAAGAGGTATGCTTGGGTTATGCCCCAACCTACTTTTTAGAAGTGATGCAGATTGTTGCATCCGTCCAGTGGTATATGAGCCCTGAATTTCTTTTGGACTGGATGTTGGTACTTCCTCTATGGGGGAGTATGTGTATCTAAGCTGATTCATGAGGACTCTAGTGAATGTATTTTCTAAATAGTGTCTTTTGACATTGAAGTTGTTGACATAATGATGAAACATTTGTTATTGATGTCAATGGGGGAGAAGTATACATGAAAAACCATCTAAAACATCTATTGAAGAGAATTGAATAGGAAAACAAAGCAATATTTAATTGATGAAGAAGACTTGAAAGCATTTTCAGAGCACCAGTGTTGCAGTGTGGGATTTATGGAGCTTGGATATCTTTTCATCTATGTTGCCATCAATGCCAATGGGGGAGATTGTTAGGAATGAATGCTAAATATATCCTATGGGGGAGTATTAGAAGCCATTCTATAGAAGTTGTTGTTGCATTCATGACTGTGATTATCATTGATGTCAACACAGTGATCTACTAAAGATTAGCATAGAAGCAAACAGTGTTTGAGTAAGTGCACTTGGGATATTGAAGATGAAGCTATGCACAGTTGAGTACTTATTCTATGATGTGTCATAAGATTTTGGTAATTCTATGATGTGTTTTAATGAGAAGTGTGATGAATGTAAGTGTATGAAGGAATTGTGAAAGCAAAATTGTTGAAAGAGGATATGTGAAGTACTGAGATCTGGTATTGAGATCTAAAGAAGCAGTTGGTGTGGTTCGGCATAGTTAGAGAAGGAGTATTGAATTGTTGAGATCAATAATCTTTTGGTATTATTCTATTGAGTAATACAAAGATCAATTGGACAGTGATTTTGGTGATCTTACCCTAAAGCTGTTTGGGCAGAGGGTCCTTCTGTCTTCTATAACTCCTAACAGAGTTGGAATATTTTAACAGGGATTCAAAATTTCCTAATAGAGTCCATCCTCTCATAAGGAAATGTCATAGTAGTGCATCTTTTGTGGGCATCATTCCCATCGGGCTTTACTCTTTGATCAAGAGGTTCCCTAGTCAACATATCTTGTGTCATTGTGTTATTATGCATGTATATATTTCTGTGGTTGATTACATTGCTTACATGGTTAAAATCTATTAAGCTTGATAAAAGTTGTATTTATTTGATAACTGATTCACCCCCCCTCTAAGTTATCTTGGTGGACTTTACTTTCTAGCAGTAGTTACTACCGAGCAAGTAAGTGGTCATCGAGCACCCCAGTAGTTACTGAGTAGTATGAATGCTGAGATGGATAGAGTTCAGTTAGTGTCAAGTGATAGTATATGGATAACAATTTTGACTGAGCACCATAGAGTTCATATAACGATTAAGCCAGGTTTGGTATGTGTTTGGAATGGCACAAAAACATAGGTAAACTATTTTGGCCAAGTTCTATGCTTAATTTAATGATTGTTGAGACAATTAAGTATTTCATTACACATTATGATTATGATCATTAATCCCTATGCAAGAGATGTAACCAATCAAAAAAAGGAATGTATAAGAGGCAAAAGTGATGAATCTAGAAAATTAATCTCTATCTAGAAGCTTGATTAGTTGTCTATTTAAGGTGACATCAAAACCATAATATTAAGAATTATTAGAAGACTCACATGTATGTATAATAAGAAGTGTTTTGGATAGCAGAAGCTAAGATCAGGTAGAGTAACCAAACAAAGTAGCGAAGGACACAATAGAGCTTTATCAGATTTTGAGATTCGACAAGAATTAGAAAGAGGAAATCCTTTATCAACATTTGAAGTGCATACTAAAGGATCAGGTACTAATACATTCTATTGGGATGGGAAAGATATAGCACTGAGAGGGGAGGGGTGAATCAGTACCCTCAAAATTTTTTACTAACTTAACAATCTGTAATAGTAGTGTTCATCTAACTGACTGATTCCATTGTTTGCAACATACATTCAAGTAACTTGTAAATGTAAAGTGCATTAAAAAAATAAATAAAACATTCATGAAATGTAACACATAACACAAGTATTTTGGTTAGATAGAAACCCTTTTTAGAAGGTAAAAACTACGGTGGGGATGATACCCACAAATTCTTCACTACTGTAGTAAATAAAGTGATGTCAATTAAGGCTACAACTTTGATCACTTCTGATGATCTTACCCTATTAGGAGTAACATGAGATCAATTAGATCTACCTTATGAAATAATTTTAGGAACACCAAATAAGTGTGTGCTTGGTTAAGAGATTTACAATAGATGGTTAAGTCTACTTTGTTAAGAGATTTTACAATCTTGCTATAATGGTTAAAAGATAATAGAAAATATCTATAAATAAAAACTTGAATTTGTCTGAATCAGATCAATGAAATACCAAATACATTTCACCTTGATGTGTATTATATTACTCTCTTCTCTGCTTGGTAGCCTTGTATGTTTCTGATAAAAATGAATACTATTTCTGATAATTGCTCTATCATGTAAACCCTTGTCTAAATTTTGATGTTCCTGTAAGTGGCTACTACTTCATGATCTCCTTGTCATGAATATGTCAAAATGAAATCAATTAAAATTTTATAGAAAATTGCTTTGAACTAATTAGGTTTACAACATCTTAGAAAACCTAAGATCTATGGTGTACAAAAATAACCTAGATCTAAATATTACATAAGAATCATCACAAAATTTAATGATTACATCCATAATAAATGTGCCTCAATCTTGGTAATACATTTATAGATCTGTGTAAACCATTTGCATAGATAAATGTACCATTTTTTATTACTATGTCATTTCCTAAACAACTCGGTAAACACTGCATTCTCTATTCAGTGAATAACCTGATGCTCGGTATGTAGAATGCTTGGTGTTCAATGACTCGGTGCTCGGTAAACATAATCAGTTAAATTTGTATCCATTTAACTTTTGGTTCTACCTTGTAATTGCTCGATATGAAGGCTTTGTTAGTTCAACTAACTAGCATGTATAGCTCCTTATTCCATCTTTTACCGACTGATCATCTTAGATTACCGACTGATGTTATTTGATACTAATGACAACATCTAATGATCAAATAGAGATAACAGTCTCCCCCTTTGGCATTAGTATCAAACCAATAATGTATATGTACTGAATCACAAAAATGTTTAAACTCCATATATACATATACTCCAAAAAATTTACTAATTCTTTTACAAAACTCAAAACTCTCAAAAACCCCCCTCGATGCATGCTCCACGTATGTAGTGAAGTACATTGGCATATACATGATTTCCCCCCTTTTGAAATTAATGCCAAAACAAAATGTACTTACAACTTATCAAATATGTGCTGGTGGGTTTTCTGCAATGAAGCCAAGAGGTTTTCCCATTCCTCTTTCAAGTTGTCAAGAGCAATGTGCTCAAGATCGACTTGTGCATACATGTCAAATATGTTTTCCAAAACTAATATTTCAGGGGTGGAGACTAATACCTTAGCCTTCTCAACATTCTACTCAATGATCTTAAGATGTGGCAACAACTCAACTTTCAACTTAGTGACTTGGTCACTATTATGTCTTCTTGCTTCCGCAAGTCTGCTCTCAACTGCCTCAATTCTTGTACTTTAAGTATATGCTTATGAAAATCATTTGGCTTGGTTAGAGAAGCATTTTCACTGGCCAAAATATCTGCAGCAAGCTTCTTGATCTTCTCACTAACCTTAGTAGTGAATTTGTCCACAATGCATAGTTTAAACAAAATTTGCACAATTTTCGTAGTTATAGTTTGGAGCTCAGTTATAACCTTAGAAATATTTACCTTATTTATAGACACTTCTTGGCTGATCTTCTCAGAAATTTTCATTTTTAGTTTTTCTTCTACCCTCTCTTCTATCCTTTTCTCTGCATCTACATCTTAAAGGATTTGTTTAATTTTGTTTAATTTTTCTTTCTTTTCTTAATTTCTCCTGTTTTGTCTTCCTCGTGCACAACTCTCCATATTTTCTAAGATCCTTAGGGTCCAAATTCCTTGGGTCACATTCTAGAATCTCAATTATCTCATCCAAGGTGACCAGCCCTTTTCTATGTTTCTTCTTCTTCTTCTTGGTTTCTTGTGAAGATGTCTTGACAAAAGGTACAAGAGATTTTACCTCTGTGTTTGACTTGTCTTGCTTGGTTAACACTCTATATTCCTTCTTCTTCTCCTTGGGGACCTGAGTCTCGGTCAATTGAGTTGGAGCCTCTGATGTAGTGTTGGTGGGGGTGTTCTTGATGGTCTCTACTTTTGTGTTAGCCTCTTTCTCCTTAGGCTCATTTGTCCCTGTAGTTCCTTGAGTGTTTGTACCTTTCTCCCCTGTTGTATTTTTCATTTGCTCGGGGATTGATCCTTTGGATTCCTTGTGTTATAATTTCAACTACTTGAACCAAAATTGGAAGGTCACCTAGTATACTACTTACTACTTTCTTGGTGGGGGCTTATGTTGGAAATCTATTGGGAAATGTGATACTAAGAGGGGGGTGAATCAAATATCACCTATTAATCCATTTTAAATTACTGAAAACTTGCATAGAATTATCACAAACTTTATCAATGTAATGAAACTAATAAGCTAAACATCATTCATGAAAGTACTCATAACACAATAATTTTGGTTACCCAAACACCCTTGAAACATAAAATTGGGGTGGGGATGACACCCACAAATCTTCACAATTGCAGTATAAAGTTTGCATGTTAGGACTACAAATTTGATCACAAAATATGATCTACCTTGTGAGGGGTCTTCCCTATTAAGATCTTAAAGAATATTACAATCTACCTTGCAAAAGGATTTAAAAATTACAACTAAGTAAGCACTCAGTTAAGAGATTACACAAGGTCGGTTAGAACCACTCTGTTAAGAGATTTACCTAGATACACTTGTTAGAATGTCTTAGTACCTGATCCTTCAGTCTGCACTATATGCTGATTACAGATCTTCTCCTTCTAGTATTTATTTGATCTTATCTATCAAGTATATCTCTGTTTTGTCCTTCACTGCTTTACTCTGTTTCACTCAGTCACTGAAATCTATTAGAATACTTCATTGGTCTAAAGATATTCTCTCTTTTCTTTCTCATCCACACACCCACACATTATATTCATTACGGTTCATATCTCATCTTATATAGACAAGTGAATTCCTCCAAGATTTGAGATCTCCAATCTAGATTAACTCATTTTTCCGCTTAACCTTTCCTTAATTCTGATTGGTTCCAAGTGTTGCATAGGGATCAATGATTACAAAATATAAGTTAATCACCTCTATGATTTCCTCAACAAACCATAAACAAAATATGAATGTCGGCCAAAATATTTTACCTCGGTGATTGTGCCATAACAAACACATATGTTAATTCTGGCTTTCTTAGAAATTGATATCTTTTTTCATTCAGCATTCAGTGTTCTTTATACTCTGGTGCTTGACATTGTCTTCTTTACATAACTTGACAAAAAATGACTCGACTGATACAAAAGTACTCGATGACCATAGGTTTACTTAGCAGTGACTACTGCTCAGTAAATGTACATTATATGACTTGGCCTATACATGATGATTTGGTTGCAGTGATGACCAACCAACATTTCCTAGATAGTGACTAAGTGTATGACACTAATAGACAACAAAACTATAGGGATCTACAATCTCCCCCTTTGACATTAGTGGAAAAAACACTTTGTCATGACATTTACAATACATTTACATAGAGTACTTAGTATTAACAAAATACTGCCCCTAAGATATATACATATACAAAATCGAGTATATCATACCATTATGTTTCTGCTTCTGCTCTTTGATAATGTTACCTTCCTATGTGCCATGATGTGTCATTTACTTATTTCCCCCTTGTTTTGGGCACTTATGATTTATTTGTTAGTAGGGAGCTTGCAATATTTTTCCAAAAATGGTTTGTGAAGCATCATAACCATATGAAATTTAGATTCCCAACTGGATGTTGCAACTTTCAGAACCTATGATTACACTTCTAGCTCGGTAGCTAGATTGACTAGGTTCTCAGTAGTAGAAAGATGAGGATCTTTTTGTCTTAGTTCCTTAGCTTTTGATAACTCTCTTTGGATGACCTATAGGTGAGGTGTTAGCATTGTTTGAATAGAGACTAGATGAGCCCTTATCTTACCATTGTTAGCCATCAACTCGACTATCCTTCCCTGAGAATGTAGAAGCTTGGCATAGTGTTTGGAACTAGAACTAGCATCCAAAATCAATGATTAACCAATAGACTTTATTTCTTGGTGTAGTTTATCTACCAGTTCCTAGTTTTCCTTGGTAAATTCTTCTACATTGCACAATTTTGAGTACAAAGATTGTGCATTTAGTACAACTCCTTCTGAATCTGATATTTTAGTAGAAAGTTCTACCTGCTTTACTACTATCTCAAGAGAGACCTTAGTCAATACCTTTGTCTCAAATTTCCTTTCTGACCACTGCAAAAACTTATCATTTTCTTCTCTTTCTTCATTTGTCACTTTCTTGACTAAGTTGACAAGTTGTTCTAGTATGAGGTCAGAGTCATTAACATCAGTCATGTCAAAAGCATCAATAAATATACCTTTTATCTCATGTAGAACTTTCTTTTGCTAATGTTCCCTTCTAAATTCTTCTTGCCTTCTTTTCCTCTTTAGTAGATCTTGTAACATATGTATCTGTTCATATGATGATTTATCTATGTCCCATTTTGGAATCACAGTAACTTCATCGATTGTCACCTTAGGTGTAGAAATGTTCACCTTCTTTTTATGTGCCTTCTTCTTCAGTGTATTCCCACTCGGCATCTATACAAGATATTTTATTGCCTCTTGCTCCTTAGGCTCTTGGATGTCAATATTTGGTACCTTCTTTTCTTTTCCCTTATCCTCCATAAGAGGATTTACAATCACTAGTGCAAACTGATTTGCTTTTTCCTTCTGTGACTCCTCGACAGATGTAGATTGAAGTGCAGTTTCTAACTGATCTTGTTCCTCGATAGTGTTGATACTGGCTAACATGTCAACTGTAACAACTTGAGGATTGGGGGTTGTGTTAACCATTGAAGTGTCATCAATTTTTAGAAAATCCATGACTTTTAATAGCACAGTGTTACTGCCCAACAAAGATGCATCATGTGCTTCCTTGGCTTGTATGTCTTCCTTGGTCAATACCTGAGTCTTCAGTGGGGTATCCTTGGTGATGTCAACAATAGTTACCTCAGGTAACTTCTGACATTTCTCTTCCTTGGGAGCTTATTTCTCCTAAATTTGTGAATTATTTACATCTTCTTTTCTATCTAGCTCAACACCCTTAGATGTGCTAGCATCTCGTTGTGCACTTTTGTCAATTAACAAACCAATTTTTTTTTCCAAGTCCTAAGACTTTCCTGAACAACATCCTCAACCTTGTGTTAAAGGATCGAGTAAGCCCTTTGCTTAAGATCAAATCTATTCCTATACCATTCCACAACTTCCTAAATACTAGTAGGGGATAGGTTTGGTACAACTCGAGCTAATGTAATTTCCCTTATCTACTTCTTGGTCATTAGACAAAATTATCATTTCTGTGCAACTCTCTCATATAACTCATTAGGGATCAACTTCCCCATTTGTATTGGTAGCATCTTGAAAGTGCAGAGAATCTCAAGTATAGCTTCTTCAATTTTCTCCTTATCTCCTATACTCATGCTCTCAAATCTTATTTGTTTCAAACCTTCAAGTCTAGAAGAGTTCTTGATGGTGTGGCATATTTCATCCACATTCAGTGTTTTACTCTGTACTTGTAACTTCTTCTTAACCTCCTAATCACTCTCTGTTTCCTCCTAGGCTTCTTCCTTGATTGGCTCGACACTACCCTAGGCTGAACAATTTTCCTTTTCCCTAATGCTGGTGTTCTCTTTTGTGTCTCAACAACTACAGTTGTAGAGGTTTCCCTTGTTCTCAACCTAAGAACAGGTGATGAAATAGCCTTAGGTTTTTGCATTTTCTTTCTCTCGGGATCAATGATTACTACCTTTTTTCCTTTCTTCTCTAATACCTTCTCTTCTTCACTTTCAATGGACTCACTTTCTTTGTCTTCTCCTAGTCCTTGTGTTAGTTCAAGAGGTGCATCAACATCTCTCTCTCTCTCCCATCATTTGTACTAGGTTCTTTACTATCTTTTTCCTCTTTCTCTCCATGGCTGTAGACTTCAATCCCATGGTTATCTTAGACTTAGCCTCCTCATATGTTCCAAAGTAAGGAGATTTCTGATCAATTTCCTTGGCTAACATGGCTGTGATTGCTGCTGTGGTCTCATCAATATTAACCTCATAAGGTAATGGCATTAGCCATGATACCCTTGCTAAAACAACTTGTGCATAAGTGAAGTTAGTATCTACTAGGAAACTAATGTCCTTATTATACTTCTCAACTAGACATACTGGAATCCTACTTCTCTTCCTCATTTTATTCTTGAATTCAACAAAGTAGTTTTCCATTACACCCTCAAAATTCTCTCCTATTTGACTGATGAATTCATTAATTTGTAATGTGATTGGCCTATTCTTATCCCAAATTACTCTGCCAATAGTAGGAAAACACTTATGAAGTAAGGTTCTTGGTAGGGTCATAGGTATGGCCCTTCTTGATGATTTTCCAAGCCTGGTCTACTGCCATACATGGGATGTTGTCCAACTGACTAGACTGATAGAATTTATTGTTAGAAAGTAAAGTCCCCCAAGATAACTAAGAGGGGGGGGGGGGGTGAATTAGTTATCAAATAATTATAAATTTTATCATCTTCAACAACATTAAACCATGTAAGCAATATAATTACCAACCATAGAAAGATATTCATACACAATAAGACAATGACACAAGATATGTTGACTAGGGAACCTCTTGATCAAAGAGTAAACTCCGAAGGGAATGATGCCCACAAAAGATGCACTAATATGAATATTTCTTATGAAAGGATGGACTCTGTTAGGAGTCTTATGAAATACATTTAGTACAAATGAATCTCTATCAGGAGATTTAGAATCCCTGTTAAAAGATTCTAACCCTATTAAGAGTTATGGAAGACGGAAGGACCCACTGCCCAAACAGCTTCAAGGTAAGATCACTGAACACACTGTCCAAATAATATTTGTATTACTCAACAAAATAATATGTTACCTCTTCTCTTACTATGCCAAACCGCACTCACTATTACACCAGATCTCAATTTTAGATCTATGTACTTCGCATGTCTTCCTTCACAAATTCACTTTCACATTTAGCTCTTTCATTCACTTCATATCCATCCATTGATTCAAAAAAAAGGAAAAAAATTCCTTCCTTTATACCACACTCAAATAATTACAAATGAGTCGGCATACAATTACAAAATAAAGGTTTCCACACGCTACATCAAAATTACACAAAACTGTTAGCTTCCAACTACAATAATTCTCCACTCATGCAACCTCAAAGTTTTCACTATCATCCACATCACTATCAATGTGTCTTGAACTTCCCTTTAACTATGTAGAACCAGATTCCATCCTGATTAGGAGATATCATCCGATTTCTACAAACCGCTACTCAGGAACACTACCCGAATACTGCTTCCATCAAAATGCTCATAACTTCCATGAATAAATGAATTACTGTCTATGCTCTTAACCATAGACATATAACATATCAAAGAGTATATCCTCAACATTGCATAGCTCCAACTACAATATCCCATGTGCGCTAATTCAAACTCTGTTTGCTTCTCTGCAAGTCTCCAGAAGATCACTGTGTTGACATCAATGACAATCATAGTCATGAATGCAACAACAACTGCTACAGAATGACTACCAAACATTCAGCATTCATTCCTAACAATCTTCCCAATTGGCATTGATTGCAACATAGATGAAAAAACATCCATTGTTCCAAAAATCCAATACTGCAACACTGCTGCTTCAAATCCTCTTCATCAATCAAATCTTGCTTCATTTTCCTGTTCATATAGTACAAATAGTTTTTTTTCATGTACACTTATCCCCATTGACATCAATGATAGAAATCTCATCATCATGTCAACAACAACTCCAATGTCAAAAGACACTATTCAAAAAATACATTCACTAGAGTCCTCATGACTCATCTCAGATACACATACTCTCCCATAGAGGAAGTACCAACATCCACTCCAGAAGAAAGATAAGGCTCATATACCACTAGACAGATGCAACCAACTGTATCACTTCTCAAAATTAGGCTGGGGGATAACCAAAGCATACCTCTTAGATACTCAAATGTATCCTTTGGAAAAGGCTTTTTAAATATATCTACTATTTGATCCTTTGTGCCTATGTACTCAAGTATGACTTCTTTCTCATCAACTTTCTCTCTTACAACATGATACTTAATCTCTATATGTTTTGTCTTAGAATGTAATATAGGATTCTTAGAGTTACTAACTATGTTGGTGTTGTCACAATGTATGACAACAGGTTCAATGAACTTTATTCCAATATCCTTTAGCTTTTGCTTCATCCAAATTATCTAGTTACAATTGTTTGTTGCTGCTACATATTCTACTTCTGTTGTGCTCTATGAGATACAATTCTGCTTCTTGCTTAGCCAAGAAACCAATCTTCATCCAAGGAAAAATGCTCCACCACTGGTGCTTTTCTTATCATCAACACTACCTCCCCAATGAACATTTGTATATGCACATAGGGTAAAATCATCAGATTTTTCATACCACAATCCATAGTCCATTGGGCCTCTTAAATATCTCAGTATCCTCTTTACTACTGCATAATGTGATTCTCTAGGTTCAGCTTGAAATCTTGCTACAATTCCAACTGAATGTGCTATATTAGGTCTTGTATGTGTCAAATACTATAATCCTCTAATCATAGATCTGTATTTCTTCTGTTCAACTATCAATGTTTCATCTGTGCTAGATAATTTATGTCTAGTTACCATAGGTGTTCTGAATAGTTTACAATTCTCCATTCCAAATCTTTTCAACAAGTCATTCAGGTACTTTGTCTAACTTACAAAGATACCATCATTGTTTTGTGCTATCTGTAATCCCAAAAATTATTTCATTTCACCAATCATACTCATTTCAAATTCAGTCTTCATTTCATGAAAAAATTTGTCACTAGCTTCATCTTCTCCTCCAAAAATAATATCATCAACAAAAATAACTATAACCAACAAACCATTTTCAATTTCTTTTGTGTATAGATTGGTATCAACTTTTCGTTTTGTAAATCCCAACTTTAACAAATACTTGTCCAATCTTGCATACCAAGTTCTAGGTGCTTGTTTTAGTCCATATAAAGCTTTGTTCAGTTTACATACCATGTCTCCATCTTGAGTCAAAGGAAAACCTTCAGGCTGCTTAA
This sequence comes from Chamaecyparis obtusa, assembly GCA_027943335.1. NCBI lineage: Eukaryota > Viridiplantae > Streptophyta > Pinopsida > Cupressales > Cupressaceae > Chamaecyparis > Chamaecyparis obtusa. The sequence continues at coordinate 999,194 of BSBK01000188.1, read as the reverse complement.
TGTAGACTTCTTCTTCCAATTCTCCATTCATAAATGCTGACTTTACATCCATCTGATATACTTTGAATTTCTTGTAAGCTGCATAAGCCAAAAACATTCTCACTGCTTCAATTCTTGCAACAGGTGCAAAGGTTTCTTCATAGTCAATTCCTTCTTGCTATGAGTATCTCTTACATACCAATCTTGTTTTGTTTCTTACTACTTCTCCTTGTTCATTCATCTTGTTTCTGAATATAACATTCTTGTCTTTAGGTCTAGGGACCAATTCCCATGTCTTGTTCTTTTCAATCTGATCTAGTTCTTCTTTCATAGCATTAGTCCAGCTTTCATCTTCACAAGCTTCACTAGTAGTTTTAGGTTCAATTTGAGAAAGAAAACATAACTATTCTTGTACCTTATTCTGAGTTAGAACTCCTCTTTTGATGCTTCCAATAATTTTCCCAATAGGATGATTTCTTGACAAACTCTTGTTAGGTCTCACTGTCTCAGATCTCACTTCAGGTGTAGGTTCTTCAATGACTTCACTGTGGCTTTCATTCAACAAATCATTGTTAGTCTCATAAAATAATTCAGTAGATCCATTGTTAGGTTTAGGATGAGCTTCTTCATCTGATTCATAATCAAGCATTCTTTCCTGAATTTTGAACTTCTCATCAACTTTAACATTTGCGCTTTCAGCAATAGTCTTAATTCTTTTATTGTAACTTCTATAGGCTTTTATTTTCAAAGAATATCCAAGAAATATACCTTCATCACTTCTAGGATCAAACTTTCCAATATCATTATCTTTTTTTATATAACATTTGCTTCCAAAAATTCTAAAATACTTAACTGAGGGTGCATGTCCAAACCATAATTCATAGGGTGTCTTGTCTGTGTCTATTCTGATTTGCACTCTATTCATTGTATACACTATTGTGTTCACTACTTCTCTCCAGAATGTCTTTTCCAAATCATTCTCAAATAACATAGCTCTTGCTACTTCAGTCATTGATCTATTTCTTCTTTTTGCAATACCATTTTATTTAGGTGTTCTAGGGGCTGAAAACTATCTCTTAATGCCATTTTATTCACAAAAAGTGTTAAACTCTCTAGAAGTAAATTCTCCACCTCTATTAGATATCAAGCATTTAATCTTCATTCTAGATTCATTCTCAACTTTATTCTTAATGATCTTAAACTTATCAAATGCTTCAGACTTTTCTTTAAGAAATGCAATCCACATCATTCTTGTAAAATTATCAACAAGAATCATAAAATACCTTTCTCCATAGAATCCTCTAGTCCTAGTAGGACTGGTCAAATCTGTATGAACAATCTCCAACTTTTCTATAGATGTACATTTCTTACTTGGAAAAGAACTTCTCTTATGTTTAGCCATCACACATTCTTTGCAAATCATGTTAGTAGGATTCATAATTTTAGGCAAATCTCTTACTTCAAGTGTAGTACCCACTTTCACAATATTTTCAAAGTTTATATGAAAAAACCTTCTATGCCATAACCAACTGTCATCAATCTTAGTAATCAAGCATGTCATCTCATTAGGATTCAACTGAAATACATTACCCCTGGTTCTAGATCCAGTTCCAATCATATTTCCATCTTTATCCTTTATCACACAAGTTTTCTTAGTAAACCAAACTTGATATCCCTTATCAACTAACTGTCCAACACTTAAAAGATTATGTTTCAATCCATCCACAAAAAAAACATCATCAGTATTAGTCTTTCCATCAAGAGTAATTGATCCTATACCTTTAATTAAGCAAGGTGCATTGTTTCCAACAATAACAACTCCTCCATCATATTCATTAAACTTTATGAAATTTTTCATGTCTCCAGTCATATGATGTGAACAACCACTATCTATAATCCAATTAGCTTTCTTTTCAACTTGAGAAACTAAGGGTTTTTCTTCCTTAACATCAATTTCAAAATTTTCTTCTTTAATTGCTACAAATCCTATGTCATCATTATTCTCATTATCACTTTCACTTAAAGTTCTCTCTATTCTAGCTTGAAGATCTTTGTCATTAGCATAATAACATTCCTTAGATCTTCTAGGCTTGAAATTTTTTCTGTACTTTTTAACTCTCTTAGAATATTTAGATGCAAAATGACCATATTCTTGACAAGTCCAACATTAAAAATTTTTCTTACCATCTGGTTCTCTCTTCACAAGCAAGGCAATACCTTCTTCAATCTTCTTGTCTTCTTCATTTTTAGATCTGTTGTTGCCAGCATAATCTTTGCTCACATTGATGCTTCTTGACAAAGTAGGGTGAACACTAAGAGCACTGAATGTTGTCTCCATTCTAGGTAAGTCTCCTGATAACCTCAGGTTCATTTTTGCTACTTCCAATCTTCCAAGAAGAGTCTCTCTTGTAAAGTTTGTAGTACAAGGTATAACTTGTTCAATCATTTGTGTTGTCTGCTTAAATACAGGAGTCAATGTCCTTAGAATTTTTGATATCACTTCATTCTCTATCTTTGTTCCTCCATAAGATTTTATGCCTGTAACAATTTCTGACATTCTACCAATATAGCTTCTAACAGATTCATCTTCCAACATTCTTATATCTTCAAATGCACATATCCAATTATGTAATCTAACTCTTTTTGCATTTTCATCACCTTCAAAATTAGAGTGTAAAGAATTCCAAATTTCATAAGATTTTTTCAAACATTTTACCTGACTGTACTCATTCTCCGGAAGGGCTGTCAAAAGTGCTTCTCTTGCAAGTATGTTACACATGAATAGATCTATCTCATCAATAGTGCATGTTTCAAGATTGTCCTCCTAAATGATTGTCTTATCATTCTTTGTAATCAACCAATAACCTGGTCCTAAACACAATAGGTGTGTCTTAAAATTTTGTTTCCAGCTATCAAAATTTACTCCATCAAACTTAGGGCTTTCTTTCTTGAAATTCACCATGGATCTCCTTAAGCTGTTAAACTTCTTTTTCAAGGACCTGCCGCTTTGATACCAATTGTTAGAAAGTAAAGTCCACCAAGATAACTAAGAGGGAGGGGGGTGAATCATTTATCAGATAATTATAACTTTTATCATCTTCAACAACATTAAACCATGTAAGCAATATAATTACCAACCATAGAAAGATATTCATACACAATAACACAATGACACAAGATATGTTGACTAGGTAACCTCTTGATCAAAGAGTAAACCCCGGTGGGAATGATGCCCACAAAAGATGCACTAATATGAATATTCCCTATTGAATAGAGGTAAAATGGATTCACCACTATTTAGATAGAAAGGGAAGGGAAAAATATTAAGATCTATTCTCAAACCCAAATTCCCCAAGGAAGAGATATGCTTTGATCAACCAAAAGGTTAATGCACAATCAAATCAATTTTATGGAAGAGAGTAGGATGAGAGAAAGTAAATCCAATATTTCCCCTAATGTGGAAGATTATGTTTAGGATATAAAATAATTGAAATACAACTACTAAGCTCAAAATTAGGGAAAATCTGGAAAATATTGAATTCTGGTGTCTGTGTACACTTTCAGGAAAATCTAAAACCTGTCCTGGATTGGAAATATTGAGATAAAGAAAACCAAGAAATATTTCCTCAAGATGGCTTAGCTCAGGTTTGACCCTCATAAAAGGTCAAATACCACATTCTTTATTTAAAGTCTGATTCAAATTCAATTCACAGATCCTAGAAGTTTGCCAAAAAGGGTATCCAAATTCGCTCTCAGATCTGAAACTCCACTCCTGTACCTACAAGAAAATGAGGGTTTTTATTGTATGGGGGGTTTGCCTTGCTCAAACCTCAGTTTGGAATCAACCTTAATATTGAAATTGAAATGAAGAATGCTAGCAAGTAGTAGAAAATGATCTAACAATGAAGCTATGCAATTCAATAGATATGCAATTGTATTTTGAATGTAAACAAGTATATTGATATGAAAGCTTGAACATAACAATAAATGTAAATCAAACCTCCATGGTTGTATGCTTGGAATCCACCTTGATAGAATAATGAAAAGATCTTGAAGATGAACAAAGGGATCTTGAAGGAAGATCACACCATTATGATGGCTAGATCTAGGGTTTGAATGATAAATCTTGAATGCTTGAACCAAATCCCTTCAATGGCTTGAATTCTTGAATCCTTGATCTTCAATGGAGAACTTGGATGGAGAAGAAAACTTGAATGCTTTCTTGATCACCTTGAGAGCTTGAGAGCTTGAGCATGAAAACTTGATGTGAAAATGAGAGAGGAAGGCCTCCTTTTATAGTGATCTAGGGCACACTCCTCTAGATGGGCCACCTTGGAGAATTAAATCCCAATTAGGTCCTCACCTTTAGAAAATATACCTACATTAAATGCAATTAAAGGATTTACCATCCTGAAACCCGAAATGGCTAACCCAGAAGCGGGAAAATAAATCTCCCGAAAGCTCGAAGCCCAGAGATTCTGGAATTTGAAATTTTGGAGAAAGGGGTCAAAGTCAACATTCACCCTGACCTAGTTAGGGTCAAGCTCAACCCTGACCTAGTTAGTGTCGACCTAAGACATTGACCTTTTTCTTAGGTTGACTCAAAACTAAATTAGGAGGTCCCAGGGATGCCCATAAACCTAGAATTGATGCCAAAAGAAGACAAAATGTCAGGAATAGACATAAAATCCTATGATTACTAAAATGAAGGCTAGGAGGATCCATTTCTAAATCCTACCTAGAAAATAGAGCCATGGAAGAGGTAAATTTTGGAGAATCCTTAAGATCCTAACCCTAATTTCACCTAGAATGAAGCAGAAAAGAAGTGGAAAGTGGGGAGAAAGCCAGGTCAAAGCAAAGACCAATTTAAGGCATCCAATATGACTTCAAACCACTTTCTTAGAGGGATAAATGCTCTTAACATGGAAGTTCTTCCATTTTAAGATGATACATTAAGCCCCCACTTTAGCAAGAGTATGGATTCGGTGCAAACTCTTGGTAAAGGAGAAGAAAGAGAAGATCCAAGTGGATTCACAAAGAGATAAAACAACACTTAGCAAAGGACATGAGCCCCTAGAGTAAGGATTCTAACTCAACATAATGCATGAGGGTGCGAAACAATAAAACTAAAAGAACAAGGGTTAGTACTAAACAACCCAAATCAATTAGCATAAGAAACCTCACTAAGAAAATATTCCTCATGTTAATATCATATTTGGAAAGCTATCATAAAAGCATAAATGTTTACATAAGAAAGACAAGAGAAACACTATAAATAACATAGCTTCATGATCTTGTCCTACTAGCATGAAAGCAAAAAAGAGAGAAAGGAGAAAGTGATTACCTCACCCAGTAAGATGCCCACCTTACCGTGAATCACCTTGGAGGGAAAGCCCAACAGGTTCACCTATAAGCTGTGCTTGCAATTGTAATGCATCTTTTGATGGCTTCTAGAATATTCATAGATCCACCTTCTTGTATCACTATGAATATGAAATGTGTGTCTCCTCAGGATTTAGCAACTTATGTGTGTTACCTTCAGAAGATTTAGCATATAGGTGCATGTCTTTTTAGGGTTTAGCAACTTATGTGTGTTACCTTCTAAGATTTAGCATATTTGAAACTGGAAATGCATGTCCCTTTAGGATTTAGCAACTTATGTGTGTTACCTTCAGAGGATTTAGCATATGGATGTGTTTCTTTTCAGGATTTAGCAACTTATGTGCATTACCTTCTAAGATTTAGCATGTTAAAAATAAAAAACTATAGTACAAGGGAGGCCCTATATATGCCCCCCTCCTTAATATGGAAAAAACATACTATTTTGACATGTTAAGGAAAGAAAAGAACAAGGATAAAGCCTTCTTCAGCATCAAGACAATATCCACAAACAACACCCAGTCCAAGCCAAGAAGGTCATAGCTCCTATGAGGCCATGGAAGGGACAAATGTAAAGAGATATCATGCAAGAAGTGAAAAGAAAGTAACCCTTATGAGGGATAACACACTATTTAGTTTCCAAGGTGAGAGATATATCCACCATGGAAACCCAATGTCAAACAACAAAAGAGGCTATTATCAAGGACATAGATCCTCAATGCAAACCATAAACCATAATTTTCATGTATGATTGGATATCACATAATAGATAAATACTGCTTACCCAAGGAAAGAGGTGAATCCCAGAAAGACAAAAAAGAAGGAGATGGCATCCTTGCCCCCCAAGTGTAGGAGAAAGATGGAAGAGGATATCGACTTCACAATGCAAGGAGATATCCTATTTACAATAATGTATACCATATTCTTAATGAGGGATACTGACCCCTACATCTAAGAATATGGATAATCGTGAAAAGAATATGTCTCTCATGGAAAAAAGGATCCTCAAATGAAAGAGATCTTATCAACAAGACCCCCACCAAAGAGGAGTGCTTTAGATAAAATATCAACTTTAAAAAAAAAGGAGGGAACAAAGATTCAAGCATCAAGCCCCCTACAATCAAGAAGAAGAGGAATCTTTGAAATGAGGGAAACAACTCTAACACCAAAGCAAGGGTAAGAGTTTATAAAGAGTATAATTTGCAACATAGAGAAGAAGTGACGACTTAGGACAACAAATTATCATATAAGAATATGATCCATAGTCAAAACATCTATCAATATGATGAAATAATATTGCAATATAAACAAATACCACTAAGTTAGAGAAAGGCATTCCCTAGACAAAGAGAAAAGAAAGAGGTACCTTGCCCCCCAGAGATAGAGACAAGGGATACCTTTGAAAAACAAATGTCTTAGAAAAGGTATCTTGAGAAGAAAGGATAGATTCTATGGATGATTAAAAACATAATGCAAAGCCATAGAAAAAAGAAAAGAGAAAGAATACCAATTAAGGCCCAATAAAAGACCTAATGGATCCTAGGAGACTGAATGAAGATGCACCTCTTGCCCCCCAGTCATGAGACAAGAGGTGAAGAACATCTACATTATATCTAAAGGAGGGGAATCCCCTATATCAAAATTATGAAGAAATTGTAAGATTGCATGAGAGTGAGATATAATTCCTAAAGCAACTCTTTCTCTAACATATGCCTTGAAATGTTTACAATCAACCAGTAAGTGTTTGTTACTATAATGAAAAGGACATTTATATTTGTATAGAGAATCTATCAGCATAGGTCTAAAGATTTATTTCTTAGAATTCATTAGCTCAACATATACCTTTTTAGCAATTTCTTGTCGAGTATTAGGGTTATCTAGAATAGGCGTGGGGAGAGGAAGATGATGTTTAGCATCTCCTACTTTAACTTTAGATTTTGGACACCCAACACCGTACATATTCAGTTTAGGGGGTAGATGAATAGGAAACATAATACCATGCTCATGAACTCCTAGCTCTAAACCTTTATAACCTTGTTTAGTCACCATATTATATCCAGTAGTGTATATATCATGTAAAGCTTCTAGAGGAGGTGATTTTTTATCATGTTCATGAGTAAAGGTTGTATAAGGTGGTATAGTAGGTTTTGAAGAAGTGTCTATACCCTTTCCTTTAATATCATCCTAAATAAGAGGACAAGGTAAATCAAAGAAATCTTGCACATCTGCATCCTGAACTATAGCTTGAATCCCATCATAAGTACGAGAAGAGCAAGGATTAACAGACAGAGAAGTAGGTATCAGAATAGGAAGATTAGGATTAAGATTAGGATTGATAGGATTAGGATTAGGATTGATAGGATGAGGATTAGGAAGATTAGGAGGTGATGTGTCATCTACCCAATTCTTCACATAATCCAAAAGATGAATAAGGCTACCACATAAATCTCTAAGAAAGGTTTTAAATGTAGGCAGACTAGTGTCGGTCAACTTCACAAAAGCATAAGCAAGAGAAAAGTGAAGGGTCATCAACATAATGAAGTGAATAATACTCTCATAAACATCATAGGTATTATAAAGAGATGCTAAAAGAAGAGTACTGAAGAACATAACTACACACCAAAGCATCTTAACAATCGCCATAAAAGATTTTTGTATTTTTATTGAATATATAGATTTTTTTGTATTTTTTTTAATGTAAAATGCAAGAGCAAAAACTAGATCTAATCTAAATGCAAGAAAGGATCTAAAATCTAACACAATAGGGCATTGAATTCCACAAAAGAAAAGGAGAGTAAGTATGTCAGGTTCACCAAAATGAATAGTGAAGGTGAACACACAAGGGAATATAAAGGAAGATCTAACACAATAGAGCATTTAAATCCACAAAAGAAAAGGGGTAAGTATGTCGGGTTCACCAAAATGAATAGAGAAGGTGAACACACAAGAGAAGACAAAGGGAAATCTAACACCAAAAACAAAGAGAGTAAGCACGTCGGGTTCACCAAAATGAATAGATGAAGGTGAACACACATACAATAAGACAAAGGGATATCTTTCACGTCAGGTTCACCAAAATGAATAGAGGTAAAATGGATTCACCACTATTCAGATAGAAAGGGAAGGGAAAAATATTAAGATCTATTCTCAAACCCAAATTCCCCAAGGAAGAGATCTGATTTGATCAACCAAAAGGTTAATGCACAATCGAATCAATTTTATGGAAGAGAGTAGGAAGAGAGAAAGTAAATCCAATATTTCCCCTAATGTGGAAGATTATGTTTAGGATATAGAATAATTGAAATACAACTACTAACCTCAAAATTAGGGCAAATCTGGAAAATGTTGAATTTTGGTGTTTGTGTACACTTTTAGGAAAATCTGAAACCTGTCCTGGACTGGAAATACCGAGATAGAGAAAACCCAAAAATCTTTCCTCAAGATGGCTCAGCTCGAGTTTGACCCTCATAAAAGGTCAAATACCACATTCTTTATTTAAAGTCCGATTCAAATTCTATTCACAAATCCTGAAAGTTTGCTGAAAAGGGTATCCAAATTCTCTCTCAGATCCAAAACTCTACACCTGTACCTGCAAGAAAATGGGGGTTTTTGTTGTATGGGGGGTTTGCCTTGGTCAAAGCCCAATTTGGAATCAACCTTAATATTGAAATTAAAATGGAGAATGTTAGCAAGTAGTAGAAAAGGATCTAACAATGAAGCTATGCAATTCAATAGATATGAAATTGTATTTTGAATGTAAACAAGTATATTGATATGAAAGCTTGAACATAACAATAAATGTAAATCAAACCTCCAAGGTTGTATGCTTGGAATCCACCTTGTTAGAAGAATGAATAGATCTTGAAGATGAACAAAAGGACCTTGAAGGAAGATCACACCATTATGATGGCTAGATCTAGGGTTTGAATGATAAATCTTGAATTCTTGAACCAAATCCCTTCAATGGCTTGAATGCTTGAATCCTTGATCTTCAATGGAGAACTTGGATGGAGAAGAAGACTTGAATGCTTTCTTGATCACCTTGAGAGCTTGAGAGCTTGAGCATGAAAACTTGATGTGAAAATGAGAGAGGAAGGCCTCCTTTTATAGTGATCTAGGGCACACTCCTCTAGATGGGCCACCTTGGAGAATTAAATCCCAATTAGGTCCTCACATTTAGAAAATATACCTACATTAAATGCAATTAAAGGATTTACCATCCCGAAACCCAAAATGGCCAACCCGGAAGCGGGAAAATAAATCTCCCAAAAGCCTGAAGCCCGGAGATTCTGGAAATTGAAATTTTGGAGAAAGGGGTCAAAGTTGACATTGACCCTGACCTAGTTAGTGTCAACCTAAGACATTGAACTTTTTCTTAGGTTGACTCAAAACTAAATTAGGAGGTCCCAGGGATGCCCAGAAACCTAGAATTGATGCCAGAACAGGACAGGATGTCAGGAATAGACATAAAATCCTATGATTACTAAAATGAAGGCCAAGAGGATCCATTTCTAAATCCTACCTAGAAAATAGAGCCATAGAAGAGGTAAATTTTAGAGAATCCTTAAGATCCTAACCCTAATTTTACCTAGAATGAAGCAGAAAAGAAGTGGAAAGTGGGGAGAAAGCCAGATCAAAGCAAAGACCAATTTAAGGCATCCAATATGACCCCAAACCACTTACTTAGAGGGCTAAATGCTCTTAACATGGAAGTGATTCCATTTTAAGATGATACACTTGTGAAAGGATGGACTCTGTTTGGAGTCTTATGAAATACATTCAGTACATATGAATCCCTATTAGGAGATTTTGAATCCCTATTAAAAGATTCTAACCCTGTTAAGAGTTATGGAAGATAGAAGGACCCACTTCCCAAACAGCTTCAGGGTAAGATCATAGAACACATTGTCCAAATAATTTTTTTATTACTCAACATAATAATATGTTACCTCTTCTCTGGCTGTGCCAAACCACACTCACTGTTACACCAGATCTCAATTTCAGATCTTTGTACTTCGCATGTCTTCCTTCACAAATTCACTTTCACATTTAGCTCTTTTCTTCACTTCACATCCATCCACTGATTCAACAACATGGAAAAAACATTCCTTCCTTTATACCACACTCAAATAATTACAAATGAGTCGGTATACAATTACAAAATAGAGGTTTCCACATGCTACACCAAAATTACACAAAACTGTCAGCTTCCAACTATAATAATTCTCCACTCATGTGACCTCAAAGTTTGTGCTATCATCCATGTCACTATCAATGTGTCTTCAACTTCCCTTTAACTGCACAAAACTAGATTCCATCCCGATTAGGAGATATCATCCGATTTCCACAAATCGCTACTCAGGAACACTGCCTGAATACTGCTTCCATCAAAATGCTCATAACTTCCATGAATAAATGAATTATTATCTGTGCTCTTAACCATAGACATATAACATATCAAAGAGTATATCCTTAACATCACATAACTCCAACTGTAATATCCCACATGCACTATTTCAAACTCTGTATGCTTCTCTACAAGTCTCTAGAAGATCAGTGTGTTGACATCAATGACAATCATAGTCATGAATGCAACAACATCTGCTACAGAATGACTACCAAACATTCAAAATTCATTCCTAAAATTTGTGAGTAATTACTCTCACTGCAAACTCAATCTCTAGATTAATGATAGTGGAGATTGTCATTCCGCACTTATTCTATATTGCCTAAGTGTTTGCCTGAATCTCCTCCTTGCTTAAATATCTCATTATTTTCTTACTAGGGAGTTTAGGGTATCCATTTACCTTGTGAATCATGTCTTTTGTGATCTAAAATAGTCCATCCTCTAGCCAAAATTGTATGTTGTGTAATCTGCTCAGTACAATTTTAATCCAGTCTAATTTGAAATTTTGTAAAAAATCTAGGGCATGAACTAACCCTTGTTCGGAAACCTTCTGGTGTTCCAGCTTCAACACCCTGTTGCTGCACAATTTTTCATAAGCTTCCCTAATTTCATAGTCTCTAATCTCTCCAATTTGGCACATGTAACATGACCTAATGTTGTGCACCATTAAAACATTTTTTGGAATGGAAGACAAAGCCCCATTAAGATCTCCCTTGATTGTGCTCTCTAGAATGACCTGAAACTTTTGTGGCTTACACACCTCATTCCTTATTACTAAAAATTAAAGAACTCCTTTCCTTTTTTCTTCATTGCAGCAGATGAAGATGATGCCATTTATCTCAACAAGAAAATTCTCAAAAAATATTTTACTCGGTAGGGTACCTTTGCGCAAGTGTTCTGCGGATGATTTGTCGATGGCACGCTATTAGGATTTTGAAATCTCTCTTAAGCTCTAAAAAAATAGGTTACACACTCTTTGGATTGCTCAAAGAGGTTCTCAATTCACTAGTGAAATGAAATGAATGGTAACATCCTACTTTATAGACTTCAAATTGTCAGATTAGGGCTTCATAAATGTTCCATACACATTCTAGGTGGAATACAACTATCTCAGAAATCTTATGTTAAGCTTGGCTAACACAAGCCCGGTCGACACAACCATTTAGATACAACTCGGTGTACATCACATCTTAGCTACAACAGGTGCTTGGCATACATTTTTAACTCAATCATTTTTGACTCAAACACTGATGCTCGACATCAAAAATGAATTGTTCTATTTTTCTCAAATATGTCCTAATGCATTACTATCTATTCAAATATGGACTTTTCCTCAACATATGTTAGGAACTAATATAAGATAAAATATTGTAAGAGTTAGTTCCATACATACCTACTTTTCTTAGTTTGAAGTAGTGTGATCACCTAATCCATCAGATTGGGTGACCTCAGGTGCACTGGCTTCACTAGTGCTTCCTTCTTTCTTCTTCCATGTTTTGTTCATCTGATTTCTCAATTTCTCAATGGTATCTTCATTCTTTCTTTGATCATTGCTTGGTATAGGTGATCTACACTCTTTCTTTAGATGACCTATCTTGTTATGTTTGTAGCATACCATACTTCCATTCATCCAACTTTTAGATTTCCCTCTAAAATGAGTCTTCAGACAATTTTCTCTAATGTGCCCTTATTTTCCACAGTAATGACAAATGTACCAAGTGTTATAATCCCAGTTGTATCTGTTACTCTTCCTAGGTGACTTAGTCTGTTCATTTGGTGACCATTTAGGTTTCGATTTGCAATCAAATTCTCTATGTCCATACTTCTGACAGTTGAAACAATGTCCTTGAAATTTTGGTGAGACAAGTGGATTGTTGACCAACTTAGATTTGAATTCTTGTGCCTGATGTCCAAATTTCTTACAGTTAAAAAAATGTCCATTAAATTTAGTTTAGGATCAGACTTACCATGTTTTCTTCTACAAATGTTAGTTGTATGTCCTAGCTTTCCACAATGATGGCATGTAGGTTTGTTGTTCTTTGGCTTATCATTTCTTTTCTGTCCACTTTTTGATGATTCTCCTTCCTAAGTGGATGATGATTGCTCATTTAGTCCAAGTCTAGATCTATCACTAGATCTTCTAGGTGACCTTAATAGTTCTTCAAAGTATCTTGTAGCTTCATTGGGTTTGTTCATCCTTTCATTTATTTCCTTTCTAGATCTCAGTTCATTCCTTAGCTGATTATTTTTGGATCTCAGATTGGTGATTTCCACATCTTTCCTACCCAATTCTTGATTAACCAGTAGCAATTGATTTACCATATCTAGTTGATTGTTAGTCAACCTTTGTATGTCACTTGTCCTTTCATCAATTTTTATTGATATTTTTCTTTTTCCTTCTTCTTCCATTGTCTTCTCATCTTCAGCTTTCTTTTTCTATTCAACTACTACATAGAGTCTGAAAGATTGAATTTCTTGTTCTCTCTTCAGATTTCTAATGTCCTCATTTAGTATGTTATTTTTCTCCAATAGCTCTTTTATGGCTTTGTCACTTTCTGTAGAGTTCCCATTATCAAATAGTCCAATTGTATCTTCTTCTTGATATTGTGATTCATTTTGCTAAATAGCAATTTCTCTTCTTCTACTTAAGGATTTCTTTAGTTCTCCTCTGGATGCTTCTAGTTGTTGTAATGCAAGATGAACATCAATCTTCTGATTATCTATAATTTTTCCCAACTTATAAACTTCCATCTCAAGATCTTTATCTTCAAGTGGTTAGAATTTCTATAAGAAACCCTAGAGCTCTGATACCAATTGTTGGAAATCTATAGGGAAATGTGATACTAAGAGGGGGGATGAATCAAATATCACCTATTAATCCATTTTACATTACTGAAAACTTGCATAGCATTATCAAAAACTTTATCAATGTAATGAAACTAATAAGCTAAACATCATTCTTGAAAGTACTCATAACACAGTAATTTTGGTTACCCAGTTACCTTTGAAAGGTAAAACTGGGGTGTGGATGACACCCACAAATCTTCACTACTATAGTATAAATTTTTCCTGTTAGGGCTACAAATTTGATCATGAAATATGATCTACCCTATGAGGGGTTTCCCCTGTTAATAGCTTAAAGACTTATACAATCTACCTTGCAAAAGGATTTAAAAATTACAACTAAGTAAGCACCCAGTTAAGAGATTACATAAAGTTGGTTAGAACCACTTTGTTAAGATATTTACCCTGATACACTTGTTAGAATGTCTCAGTACCTGATCCTTCAGTCTGCACTATATGATGATTACATATCTTCTCCTTCTAGTATTGATTTGATCTTATCTATCAAGTATATCTCTGTTATGTCCTTCACTGCTTTACTCTATTTCACTCAGTCACTAAACTCTATCAGAATACTTCACTGGTCTAAAGATATTCTCTCTTTTCTTTCTCATCCACACACCCACACATTCTATTCATTAGGGTTCAGATCTCATCTTATACAAACAATTGAATTCCTCCAAGATTTGATATCTACGATCTAGATTAACTATTTTGCCACTTAACCTTTCCTTAATTCTGATTGGCTCCAAGTGTTTCATAGGGATCAATGATTAGAAAATATAAGCGTAATCACACCCATGATTTCCTCAACAAATGGTAAACAAAATATGAATGTCGGCCAAAAAATTCTACCTTAGTGATTGTGCCATAACAAACACATATGTCAATTCTAGCTTTCTCAGAAATCGATATCTTTTTCCACTCGGTATTCACTATTATTTATACTTTGGCACTCGACATTGTCTTCTTTACATAACTTAGCAAAAACTAACTCAGTTGATACAAAAGTACTCGGTGACCATAGCTTTACTCGACAGTGACTATTGCTCGGTAAATGTACATTATATGACTCAGCCTATACATAATGATTTGGTCATAGTGATGACCGACCAACATTGCCTAGATAATGACTAAGTGTAAGACACTAATAGACAACAAAACTGTAGGGATCTACAGCTTATTCATCTTGTTGAGATCAAGAAACAGTGATGTCCTCATCATCCTTTACATCATCAGGGTCTCTATTAGTGATGTCCTCTATGAGTACATCATTTAAACTAGCACTGATTCTCTATATTATCACCTACTCAAGTGCTGAATAGGGGTAAAAGAGAGTTTAACAATGCATCTAATATTCCCCTATATGTATGTGATTTGAAATGATGGATAAGTAATGTAAATCTGGAAATGCCTGAAATTAGATAAAATAAGGTACACACCTCATAATGGAATTAATCTAGAAATACCTTTTTTCTACTGCTTGTGTATAGTTTCAGGAAATTCTCCAACTAGATCTGGAACCAGAAAACTGCAATAGAGAAAACCCAAAAAAAAATTTCAATTCTGAGGGAGGTCAAATTTGACCCAAATAGCGGGGCACAATCTTACCCTGGGGCACAATCTTACCCCCCACTGAAGGTCAACTTTGACCTGAAATAATTTTGACATAAATTTTGTTCACAGATCCCAAAAGTTTGATGAAAAGGGTACTTAGATCCGCTTTATAATTCTTGAAGCAACGACTATAGATATCTAAAAATGGTGTTTTGGGGTGGCTATTGTGTGTGTGAAAATTGTACCTGATCTGTAAACACAACACTCAGTAAAACATTAGAGGTTAGCAATAATCAAAATCGTGCAAAATTGAAAGCTATCTAACCAAGCGATTTACTGCCTTCTAGTAGGTGCGAGATTAATGTTCTCAGATTGAAATCGAGATCAGTGACCTAGACGACACCTAAATGAAGGATTTGAATGCAAAAGATGGATATGAAATTGAATGCAATTAATCTATATTTTTGATATTTTCTATGCAATAAGAATGAAAACTTGATATGAATCTATGCTAATATGAAAAACTTGATATGAAATGAATGCTAAATGATCTAACAATGAAGATTCTAACAATGATATGAAAACTATGAATGCAAAAATAAGATTGATCTCACAAAGATGTCGATTCACAAGAGCTTTGATTCTTCAATTCCAATTCTCCAGCGTGATTGTGCAAAATATGAGATGATTTGTGAAGAGCTAAAGCCTTAATTTATAGAAATCCAGGGCTTTGGAGGTGCATGGGAAAAAGCCATAAATCACTCAAATAACTCAACTTGATTTTTGAGTTATTTTTAAATAAAAGATAATTAACTCACAAAAACATGCAAAAGCTAAGTTTTAACTCAAAATAGAGTTTAGCTTTAATTGATAATTGATAGTTGTTTGCTTTTATGATTGTGCATGTTTTATTTATGAATTAATTTAATAATAAAGTGATTTATTTCCAACTTAACTGCTTTTAAAAATAAAACAATTGATTTATGGGTTAATCAATTATTTAATCAAAATTTTATTAAAAACTATATTATTAAATAATGACAACTTGCTTTAATTAATTAAATAAGAATTTAATCAATTATTCACATGATATTAGATTTATTGTCAAAATTAAATAATACAATTAATAATAGATATAATTAAATTTAATTACACAATTAAGTGGCAAATATTAAATCTAATTAATTAAATATGAAAATATTCAATTAATCAAACTTTAGGATAAATGTGATTTATTGCCAAATAATTATAAAATTAAAGATAATTAAGATAATTAGGAATATTACTAGGAATATTTTCCGATGCAAAATTTAAGATAATCAATTAGATTTGATGAGGTTTAGATGTGCCTTAGATTAGGACTTTGATGTCGATTTCATATGATTTGATGATATAGGAGGTTAATGAACTTATAGCCCATTTTTGGGGTATTACATTTTGCCCCTCTTTGAATTACTGTGTGAAGCGCAGTGGTTCAAAGATAGTCTGTGTTTGATAAAGATATGAAACTGATTCAAAAGATAAACCGATCTCAAGATAGAAACCGATTGAAAGATATTGAGATAGGAGTTGATTGATATTGAATTGATATGGAGATAATAGGTCTTGAATGACCAAAGATAATGTTCACTGTAGAAGCAAATGAACCTATTATTGCGAAAAAGTGTCAAAATGCCTGATTTTGAACCTTAGGATTGATAAGAAGTGAGTGACCCGTTCTAGACTCGATTGTCTTAGCAGAACTAGCAGGTATCACATCCGAATCCTTTAGTTGCCGAAGAACCAAGGAAATAACACTATGATCTGATGGTTGCAAAAACTGATACAGATTACAAGATTAAGAGAATACCAGATTGATATGGATCGATGAATCTGATATGCCCCAAGTGATGATAGATTTGCCCCGAGCGATGAGGACTTTTGATGAATCAGTAACTAGACGTGATTGTTTGTCTTGATCACTGATGAAAGATATTGATAGACTTGATTGATAGAATTTGATTTACAGACTTTGAATGATGTGCAATACCATGCCCCCTTCGGGATTAAAATTGAAATCTGACAAGAAAAGTCAGCGTTATAGTTTAGAAGCATGTTAATTGATTTGAGAAGTGGTTATACACGTCCGAGAACGCATTCTGCATCGTTTGGAGGTCCTAAAAGACCAAGTTTGACTAGGTTTGACCATGAGTTGACCATGGTTGACCAAGTTGAAATTTTGATAGTTTGATGTAAGATAATCAGTTAAGTTGAATACTAGATTTCTGTGATGATTGAAGGTCGAATATGCAAGTAGTTAATAATATGAATGATCTCAGATTTGAATTTTGATCCCGAAAAAGGATTCTACTTGCTATTTCATTGGAGGAACCTTCATGTGAGATTTAGCTCTTGTTAGATTTGAAGATGCGA
The DNA here is from genome assembly GCA_027943335.1 of Chamaecyparis obtusa. Classification (NCBI taxonomy): domain Eukaryota; kingdom Viridiplantae; phylum Streptophyta; class Pinopsida; order Cupressales; family Cupressaceae; genus Chamaecyparis; species Chamaecyparis obtusa. The sequence continues at coordinate 981,616 of BSBK01000188.1, read as the reverse complement.
TTTGAAGAATCATTTAAGCATTGAAGTTCGTTTAATCATTGTGAGATCATGCAAACATGCAAAATGCCCAGAGACATGCAAAATGAAATGCAACCTAAGACCTAGGACTTAGTCACTGATCATATGTCGATTTGTTATCATCATTGAACTTTTAGGTAACCGGATAAATCAATACAATGCCCACTAGCCATGAAACCATAGACATATGAATATCGATTTGTATGCGCAAGAATCAATACAACACCCACTGGTCAAACAACCATGGATATATGAATATTGATTTTGTTTTCGAAATGTCGGATTAAATATAAGCATCAAGGCACAAACGCCAGGATGACCTGAATATCATGTCCATTTTGATATAGCAATTTGTACAAGCATCAAAACATAAACGTTGTGATGACCTGAGTATGCCTTGCATTACAAACACATCAAACAGTCAAGAGATCATTCTAAATCCAATGTGAATTACCCGTAGTGACCCTTTATCGTTCACATCCTTAGGCAAGATTGCGTTCACAGTAGGAGAAAGAACTTACTCAAAAAGATAATAGTTAGATCAAACATCCTTGAATTTTTTTGGGTATCAATGGTCGAGGTACGCATGGCCATCCAATTCGAGATAGAGGCTCTTACAGTCGGACACCATTTCAATCCAGAATTTCCAAAGCTGTTAGATTTTCACATACAAGCAGAAGACAAAGAAAAGATTATGCCCCCAGTCATCACTCTCTAAATCCTATAAAAGACATCATCGAAGAGCTCGAAGGGACACAATATGCAAAAATCTCAATGTGAATCAGTAAGCCTACAAGTAGATAAAAGCATGAAAAGCACAGATTGTTTTCAGTTGAGTTTTGATGTTTGATTGTTGTTGATGCAAAATCCTTTCTGGAGACGAGACAGACTGACTGACTCAACTTGAAGCTTCAAAGGACTCTGAGTGGATATGACACGTCTAAGATACATGGGAGACCATAGGATATGACATTGATTGCCCCCAAGTGTGAACATTGATAGGATGCAAACGCTTGAGCTGGTTGGTGTACAGGCCGACTTATTGAAAACTGGAAATGCAGGAACAAACCGGGAGATATGTACAAACTAAAGCAAGACTGAAAGCTGGGAAAGACCAAGATTGTGCTGATAGATGGAGCATTTTGGAACAAGTGGTGCTTGTTTTCCGAGTTTTCACCATCTTGGTAGAGATTCTATTTTTGCTACCGAGGTGCCTGTTTCCAGGTTTTCACCAAGGCACTTTTTTTTCTCATTTTTTTTGTATTTTTCATTTTTTCAATTTTTTTGTACTTTAGATATTTTTTGATTTTTTTGTGAATCATCAAGGCGCCTATTGCTAGGTTTTCACCAAGATGTTCATTTTTTCAGGACTTTTTCTGATTTTTAAGATTTTTTTCAGGACATTTACCAAGCACTGAATGCCTTAAGTGTAGAATTTCTTCAGATGGAGAACGTTGATTGGTTCTCGGAGCTGTTCTCCTTCAGTTGTTGAGAGTTGATAGGCACCAGAGCCAAAAGTAGCAGTGATAACAAAGGGACCCAGCCAATTGGGTTTGAACTTCCCCTTGCGTTCTTGATGTGATTGATTTTTAAGATTTTCTCTCAACACTAGATCGCCAACCTGAAATTCTCTATGTCTGACTTTCTTGTTGTAGCCTCTAGACATTCTTTTCTGATACACTCTGAGATGATCATACGCTGCTTTCCTGCACTCATCTAGTAGTTCAAGTTCTTGTAACCTAGACACTCTGTAGTCTTCATCAGTGACAAGTCTATGCATTTTGATTCTGAGTGATGGGATTTCAACCTCAATAGGCAGTACCGCTTCAGACCCATAAACTAAAGTGAAAGGTGTAGCCCCTGTAGGCATTCTGATACTAGTTCTGACACTCATTCTGATACTTGTTCTGATACTAGTTCTGATACTGATTCTGATACTGATTCTGATACTAATTCTGATAATTGTTCTGATACTGGTTCTGATGCTTGTTCTGATACTGGTTCTGATACTGGTTCTGATACTTGTTCTGATAATTTTTCTGATACTTGGTATACTTGATAGCATCTTTTTCCATTTGCAAACTCTCAAGCAAGATCATATCGTGCAGTCCCAATGTCTAGCAAGGTGGAGAACAAGAGGGATTAGCAAGCTGGTGGAAGAGATGGAAGATAAGAGAATGAAGAAGAATGAAGGGAAGAAATCCTCAAGGGGAAACTCCTCAAGAATACCCAAGCTAGGGAAAAATTGTCATGTAAAGCACATTTGGACAAGCAGGGAAAGGCCAGCATATGATAAGTCACAAAAGTGTAATGCCAGAGTAGGAAAGGATGCAGTCCAAGGAGTAGACATGTCAAGAGGCTTCATAGCATTGTGTTTTACTCTTTCTTTCTTTTTTTATTAGATCAAGACCAAAGGGGAAAAGGATAGTGATAGGCGAAAATGAATGGAGGAAGATGGATATGAAGGCTAAACATGGAAGGAATGAAAGCAAGACCACCGTAAGATAGCTCACAAAATAGTCAAATGTTCGTGTATAGATCAACATTGTCAAGGTCAAAGAGAGAAGATGGAATGGATGAAATATGTAGAAGAACTACGCATGATGCCTGATTGCTAGGTTTTCATCATGGTACTTATCCAAGGTGCCACAAGGAAGTGGTTTTCACCATAGGATGAATTTATTTCTCTTTACTTTTGCTACCAAGGTGCCTGTTTCCAGGTTTTCACCAAGGCACATTTTCAATTTTTTTTATTTTTATTTTTATTTTTTTTGGAAGAAGACAAGCTTTTTAGATAATGCTCCTTGAAAGGATAAACCATGATATGCCAAGGATTCAAAATGATATGCTCAAAGATGCTGATAAGGAAAGGAACATGGAAGAGAAAAATGGAGGATAGGGTTTTATGTAAAGCGAGTGAGGTTCGAAGATAGGAGGAATAGGCAAGTGAGGAAAAAGGATAGGAGGTAGAAGGATAATGCATGGAAGGATTGTGAAAGGGTAGGTGGAAAGGAAGGCAAGATCAACATCAACACATACCTTGAAGGGTGGTGATAGGATGGAGGAATCGTGAATGAAGGAATACGTGAAGGAATATGGCGAATGGATAGCAGAGGTTGTGGTTTAGGCACATGGAATGGAAGAATAGTTTTGGAAGGAGATGAAGTGGAAGCCTTTGGAAGCTTGAATGTCAATTTCACTTTTTTCTCAACACCAGACTCTTTCAAGAGAGACTTTGGAATCCATATAGCCGTAGGCTTTTTATTTCCTTTTGATGATCTAGAGATAATATCTTCAATGATGGATTTTGGAACCCATACTTGTCTTGTAGTTTTTTTCTTAGATATCTCTTTTGACTTTATGCCTCCATGTTGTTTAGAGGAGACATGGTGATTTTCCCTTTTTGATGGATTCTTGTATTGCTTTTTTTTCTTCTATTGAACATTCAAGTTACTTCCAAAAGACTTGGGACTTGTGGAAGAAGGAGGAGATGACTGGTTTAGATGGGTGGGTGGATGAAAAGGATTCAAGGGTATGCATCTATGTTGATCTTGAGGAAAGATAGGAGATGGAGGTATGTAAGGACCCAAGATGGATAACAAATTAGGGGAATTAGGAGGGGAAAGCGAAGGGACATAAGGACCCAATATGGAAGGTAGATGTGAAGCCCTTAGTATTGGTGGAAGAGGTCCAAGGATGGAAGTGGAAGATGCAAAAGGATAATCAATAAGTTCATCAGCATCTATATGAAAACCAAGGATATCAGCATCTTCAGAGTGAGCATTAGAATTTTCAATAGAATCATGGACATCTTGAATATGAGCACCTTCTTTGATAGGATTGTTCAAAGCTTGCAAAGACTTAGGAAGAGTAGAAAGTGGAAGTGAACATGGAGTGGTAGAACAAGAAGATGGAAGACTTTGATCTTGACAAGGATCTTTGGATAGCACAAGTGCATAATTTTTCTTTTGATTTTCAATAGGCTTGACATTGGAAGGAACACCATTTTTACCAACCTTAATGGAAGTATCATCTTTGGAAAGCGCAAGCGTAGTAAGGTTATTTTGATTGCCAATAAGCTCAACAGTGTAAGTAGTAGCTTGATCTTGCTTAGGAGAAGACTTAAGACATGATGGAATGTATGAAAAAGGGGGTACAGGATCAAAAGAACCATGAAGCGGATAAGAGACATCAGGAAAAGGAGTGGATGACATGGAGGGTTCTTGATCTTGATCTTTCTTTATGTTCTTCTCTTTATCATTTTTAGAGTCCTCTTGACATGGAGCCACTTCTAAGGACAAGGAAGCATGTTGGGATTGTATGGATGACTTTGGAAGAGATGGTGAAGGACTAGCTGAAGTAGGCATTATAGCATATGAAGGCTTAGGCTCTTTAAGTTTATCATTATTGAAAGTATTTGCAGCCACGTGAAGGTTAGCTTGAGTTTCTTTAAGAGGTAGCCCTGGAGGATAACTATAAGGAACTGCATGAAAAGTATTAGGGCTTGTGTCGGATGAAGGTTCTGTGAAAGATTTGAAAGACTCAGAAGCTTTAGAAAATGTATGGGTATTGGAGGAAGTAGGGGATGGAAGGGAACCATCACAAGAAAAAGGTCCAACATTAACATGATCTTGCTTGAGAGTGTAATCTTTATTTTCAGCCTGAGAGTTCTTAGAGGAGAGATCCTTATAGTATGCATGTTTATAATCAGCGTGGTAAACTTTCTCTTCCTCAAGTGAAATAGATGGATCATCTAGGTATTGTGCATAGAAATCATCAAAGTCTCTTTCATAATCAGAATCATATGGATCACCCTCACGATCTATCCAATGTGACGGCCCATTTGTAGTAAGCAAGAATGGATGATGAGGAGGACTCTTAGGAACAGAGGTGTCATAGGTATCATTACATTGTCTGTTGTCATAGTCATCATAGTCTTCAAAGCTAGATGTGTCACTCTCCGTGGAAGAGGTATCATATTGCTCAATTTTTTTCCGGGGGTATGGTGACATGTACAAGTCTTTATCAAATGGAAAAGAGTATAGAGGTTCCTTTTCTTTCCCAAGTTTGTCAAGCTGGACTTGCATAGCATGTATCTGTTTCATTATAGTGGCGATCAGAGCTTCTTCCTCTTGTTTACTGTTTCTTTGAGACATGTGTACTGATTCTCAATAGCTATTGCTCTATTCCTGACACAATGATATTTTTGACAGATTCTGGAACTAGGCTGGAAACATTGGATATCTTGCAATTTGACAATTTCTGACAACTTTCTCAAATTTTTCCAAACGACACTCTGCAGACTCATACGACAGTTGGGTATAAATGAAACAACAGTTGAAAAAACTCGTACGATAGTTGGGTAGATATGAAACGACAGTTGACAAAACTCGTACGATAGTTGCTAACAATTTTTGGCTTCTTGAATTTTGCTGGTTTGAAAACTTGTACGACACTAGGTTCTTAATCATACGACATATGGGTTTTACTGAAATGACATTTGACAAAAAGTCATATGACTTTTGACTTCTTGAAATGACTTTTGACTCCAGAAAGAACTTTACGTCAATTTTTGCAAAATTTAAGGTTTTCAGTTTTGGATTGTTCGCAAATTGTACTATCCAGATTTTGAAGGTTATACTAGATTTGATCGTTTTTAATAACCAAGTAGATACATAAGCACGCAAAACTGCAAGCAAGTGATTCCAAGCACATCTAAAAACAATGAACAAGGGCAAAAGCAACCTTGCGCATGAACAATCAAGTGACCAAATTGTGCTAATCCCTGAGAGTACTAATTGTGTATGTTCTGAAAAGTTTTGCAATAACACACATATACCTGAGAATGAAAAAAATTGGCCTCTCTAGGGTTTTTAGTAATGGTTTGACTCTGCAACTTTTATGATTCAAAGGGGTGAACTCCAATCCCAGCGCACCAGGGTTTTGACACAGTCCGAGAACTTAATCTTCAAGAGCTGCTAGGGAGATCTGACAACCCAACAATGAACCATACCCGTGGAGATTTCTTCCACAAGGACATTTATATAGCGGCTGTCACTACCATGGCAAAAATGGCTATTACCGCTTGAGGTTCCATCAACGCAGTTTGCCCTGTGAAGGGATTGTCCGCTACGGTTAACCCTCTCTAAAGATGACTCACAATAGTATACCACAAGGGGACTTGGCTCAAGATTCAAGGTTTTGACACCTCTTCACTTTTAACCCAAACAAAGCAAGCAGATTAATCCAACACGCTAAGACAAAGTTTTGTTCCAGCAAGGTCTGTGATATCAACTCCACGTGATCTATCAACCTCTCCGGGGAGAGAATGTATCAATCAATAAGAGAAGACACACTAACCAATTTTGATTCACCAAAGCTCGTGATATCAACCCTATGTGATCTATCAACCTCTCCAGAGAGAGAATGTGTCGATCAATAAGAGAGGATGCACTAACCAAGTTGAATGTGAAACGCACTAAGTATCCTCCCTACCTACAAGGATTCTATCATCAAGAAGGATTTCGCTGGGAATCCAATCTTTCAAGAATCACGAATAGTGTTCATATGGCCTAATTACTATGTGAGCACAGATATATTCTCGAAAGTAAATCTACCAAAAGTACCCAAAAAGTAGAAAGAGGAACACTTAACGCTTAAAGCGAATATGAGATGAGTCCACAAGGTGGAACACTTAACACCTCACACAAGCTAAAAATGAGTCCCCAACTTAGAAAACAAGTGAGTTCCTAAAAGCACAAAAGGGTTGCCAAGTGGAACATTTAACGCTTCTGTCCTGTTGACCCCTCCCCTTTATGGCGCTGAGATTGCAACCACAGGGCGGAAATGAGGGGCCGGCGGATTAGCGAGTCCAATAACCCAAGATAGCAATCAAGATCAATCACAAGTATTCTAAGACTACATAATGAATCCTTAAGGGTTCACAACCTAGTATCAATTATGCAAGTGTGTAGAAATAGATCAAAAGCATGAAAAGATGCACACAAGCTTGACACATAAGAGATTTATTTTAAGTCCCAAATCAAAATATTATTAGATGAAGGAGAATACCTGGGATCCTTGCAACGTGCTTAGTAGATTTTACTTGATTTTTAGCAATTTTTGTTGAGCTTTTCCATGCAAGCAAGTGACGAACTCTCCAACAAGCAAACAAGCAAACAAGATATGCAAAATATATTCAACTTATAAAAACCATAGGGTTAGCTCTAAAAATCAATTATTATCAGTAATAATAACTAGCAATCAACCCAAATGACAACTCATATCATTCATTGAACCATGTAAAAAAAATAAGTGCATACCCATCACAAAACTTTATTTTTTTTGCTGCAATTGACCTAGTCAACAAGATCTAATTTTTTTGATATGATTTTGGCCACAAAAATAGAAATTCAGAATAGAGATCCCTACTAAAAAACAGAGAGCTTTCCAAAAATGCAAAATTTTTAGAAAAATCTCTTCATTTGTGCCCTAGAGACCCATTTTATCAAAACAGATTAGTTATTGTAAATTGACTATTTGAGCTATGATATCATATCCAAATTTAAAACACAAAGAATGGACCCCCTGTATAATTTAAAGAGCTTTCCGAAAATATAAAATTTTTGAAAAATATGCTAATTTGCGTCAGATATTAATTTTTTCCGGAATTTCAAGAACAAATTATTAAAAATTCAAAACATCTCAGAAAATTCTAAATTTTTTACTGTAGCTTTCCGGACATGTCACCAACCTGCAAAAAAAATTTTAGACCAAAATTCTAAGCTGTTTGGGAGATAAAATTAAATCTTTGAAACTTTAGGGTTTTAGCTCCCAAAAAAATCAAAACCAGCATGCAAAGGTGGGTTGCCCCACGGTGGGCGCCAGAAATGTGTGTGTGAAAATTGTACCTGATCTGTAAAAACAACACTCAGTAAAACATTAGAGGTTAGCAATAATCAAAATCGTGCAAAATTGAAAGCTATCTAACCAAGCGATTTACTGCCTTCTAGTAGGTGCGAGATTAATGTTCTCAGATTGTAATCGAGATCAGTGACCTAGACGACACCTAAATGAAGGATTTGAATGCAAAAGATGGATATGAAATTGAATGCAATTAATCTATATTTTTGATATTTTCTATGCAATAAGAATGAAAACTTGATATGAATCTATGCTAATATGAAAAACTTGATATGAAATGAATGCTAAATGATCTAACAATGAAGATTCTAACAATGATATGAAAACTATGAATGCAAAAATAAGATTGATCTCACAAAGATGTCGATTCACAAGAGCTTTGATTCTTCAATTCCAATTCTCCAGCGTGATTGTGCAAAATATGAGATGATTTGTGAAGAGCTAAAGCCTTAATTTATAGAAATCCAGGGCTTTGGAGGTGCATGGGAAAAAGCCATAAATCACTCAAATAACTCAACTTGATTTTTGAGTTATTTTTAAATAAAAGATAATTAACTCACAAAAACATGCAAAAGCTAAGTTTTAACTCAAAATAGAGTTTAGCTTTAATTGATAATTGATAGTTGTTTGCTTTTATGATTGTGCATGTTTTATTTATGAATTAATTTAATAATAAAGTGATTTATTTCCAACTTAACTGCTTTTAAAAATAAAACAATTGATTTATGGGTTAATCAATTATTTAATCAAAATTTTATTAAAAACTATATTATTAAATAATGACAACTTGCTTTAATTAATTAAATAAGAATTTAATCAATTATTCACATGATATTAGATTTATTGTCAAAATTAAATAATACAATTAATAATAGATATAATTAAATTTAATTACACAATTAAGTGGCAAATATTAAATCTAATTAATTAAATATGAAAATATTCAATTAATCAAACTTTAGGATAAATGTGATTTATTGCCAAATAATTATAAAATTAAAGATAATTAAGATAATTAGGAATATTACTAGGAATATTCTTCGATGCAAAATTTAAGATAATCAATTAGATTTGATGATGTTTAGATGTGCCTTAGATTAGGACTTTGATGTCGATTTCATATGATTTGATGATATAGGAGGTTAATGAACTTATAGCCCATTTTTGGGGTATTACAGCTATATAGGGTTTTTCCTTAGTCAAACCCCTATTTTGGTGATCTCCACCTCCATGAATAGCCGAATGTCATAGAATATGTGTGTGTATTGAATGTGTAATGCCAAGATCTAATCCTCTAGATTGAAACCCTAGCATGAATGGCTATGAGAAAGAAATGCATAGATTTAAATAAGATAAGAAATCATACCAAGCCCCCAAGGATAAATTAATCTTACCAAACTCACAATCCTTAATTGCTACCCCATGATTGTATCTTTGAATGTTTGAATATTGATAATGGTGGATCAAGGAAGAAGAAATCTCTCTTTCTCCAAAGAGATGTTCACAATGGTGTGGTCACAAAAATGCTTGATATCAAAAATGACTTGATCTTATATATCATCCTCTTGCAATCTTGCATCTTCACTTCACCATTACTTGTTTGCTTGAAATGTTGATCCTCTTGTTGCTCAATTGTGTTGTGTTGTGAAAATAAAGGCAAATGAGAGTCTTTATATAGAGATTTCAAGTTGAGGCCCCTAGAGTAATGTGAGGACCCATAATTCAAATTTCACCTTGAATTTATGGTCCAATCAAAATCACCAACTAAGGAGGGAAAATAATTAAATGAATTTCAAATTAAAACCCTTCCGCATTTGGATCTGAAAGCCCGACATTGATTTTGGGGTCCTCTAGGACAAAAATTTGAAAAGGGGGATCAAATCTTGATAGAGGTCAAGAAAAAGCTCAAATTTTACCTAGGTCAAGGTCGACCTTGACCTTGATGCAAGGGTTTAGATCCAATTCATGTTGAAGACAAAAGGTTCCAAGGATACCCAGAGACCTAAAAATGATGACAGAACATGGTAGAGTGCTAGAGAGAGGTACAAAGTCCTATGATGAATATGATGAAGGCTAGGAGGACCTATTCCTAGGTCCTACCTAGAAAATAGAGCCACATACAAGGGAAATTAAGGAGAATCCTCAGGATCCTAACCCTAATTTCACCTAGAATGAAGGAATCAAGTGCAAAATGCATCCTAAATGCAAGTTTATCATTATAAATGCACTAAAAGAGGGTGCTAAACCTATCAAGATGGAAGTGCTTCCATTTTAAGATGATGCATTTAGCCACTACTTCAACTTAGATATGACAATACATGATTATGCAAGATAAAGTAAGAAAACATCATAGTAAATAAAAAGGATATAGCCAAGTCCTCAATGTAGAGATCCTACAGAAAGTTGTTAGAACCTACAACACACAAGGTTAATGAAAATCCACAAATCACCTAGAGCTTACTAAATGAAAACTTGAGAAGTGCATAAATCCCCTTATGCCCCCCCTATTTCAGCTTTCTACTTATGAAGGGTGAAATAGGGTGATAAGGATAACTTTATACACCAGATATGAAGTTTGTTGAAAATTTCTCTCCTAAACCAATTAGAAGGATTCCTATCCTTCCTTAACTAATTCAAGGAGTTAGGTATCTGAATCACAATTCCAATGCCACTGATGACACTGAAAATGAAGTTACCGAACTCAAGTTATGATGAAAAGAGTGAATGTTTATCTAAATGCATAAGAAAAGGAAATCCAAATTTACCATGAGTAAACCCTAAGAGAAACCCTAAAAAAACCCTAATTTTAACTATAAATAAGGAAAGGAAGTCATACTTACTCATTCTTACCATTTTTAGATTTAAAGAGAGAAAGAAAGATGCTAAGGAGAGAAGAACTTTGAGCGACGCACATGGAGCTCTTGAGATAGTGCCTAGCTACCAGATGGTCAATTTCTGAGGTGAGTTTGTTGTTATTCATTCCTGTATTTTCAAAATTCTTGATTTTTGTAGGAAAGGTCAACCCTAACCAAGTTATGTCAACCTTGACCCAAAGAGGTTGACATAAACTGTAAGGTCTTCACCTGATTTGGGATGATGTTAACCCTGACCCAAAAAGGTTGACCCTGACCCAGGAAAGTTGACCTTAACCTAGGAAGGTCGACCCTAACCTAACTGAGGTTGACCTTGACCTAGTCAAGTTGGATTTGTAGATTTGATGATTTAGAATGCTGATATGATGTTTGTTTTTGGCTTATAGGACACGGTCTATCTCTGAGAGCATCCCTTTGAAGAGTTTCTAGTAATTGTCAGAGAGAGACTTTCTAAGCTGAATGAGGATGAGATGCAGTTACTGAGAGATGTAGGAATGTACTGGATAGCAGTCCTACCACATATCAAACTACACTAAGCCATGTTATTAGCTCTGATAGAGAGGTGGGATGATGATACATGCTCCTTTCATCTTTCCTAAGGAGAGATTACAATGACACTGGAGGATGTCTACAAGATCCTATGGCTTTTGATTCGAGGTGAGACCATCAAATCAAGAGCATAGTGAGTTTGTGAGGATATTCTTGTAGATGGAGAATATTTATTAGGATGGGTTCCATAAATGTGAACCTAGTCAAATGAGATCCTTTTTTCATCCATATTGTCAGGCCCTACACCTTTGGTAAGGAGAGTGATACTTTGTATAGTATCCTTGGTTGTGTTACCCAACACAAAGGGTACAATATTTTTTGCACCTCTTACCCATCTTATATGGAGGATGGAGAGTGATAGGATCATGTTCTCATGGGGTCACAGCATGTTAGCCCAGCTATACCATGAGCTATGTCAACTAGTGAGATATCAGAGAGAGAGTCTTTTGATATCCACACTCTTGCAGATTTGGCAATTTGAGCATTTTGCATGTACATGTCCACAAGGTGCTCTAGTGATGGTAGATACGAGTACATTGAGAGCCTTTTCTTATCCTCTCAGAGATGCCTGGCAGTTCAGAGATATCCTCTATTGGAGGGTATGTCTAGACCACATTCTGGGCACAGATGTGATATAGAGACCCTACTTCTAGATGATAGAGTGGCCAGATACATGATTCCAGATGAGACATTCATAGTGGTAGAAGCTGCTAGAGGGTCATCAAAATCATATAGTGATGCCATACTATTATGATCAGGTGATGAGATAGTTTGGCCTATTATAGGGAGTCCCTAGAGCAATACCTCACTATGTACATCTAACAAGGTATTATCAGAGACCCGATGCCATATGTTGACCATCGGTAGAAGACATAGAGGAAAGTGATGTAGATGAGATAGAGGATATAGAGTTACCACCAGATGTGACCTAATTAGGCATGAGCTAAGATTACATTAGGTATTATATTCTGTAGGGGACGCGCCCCATCTTTCCTGAGGATTATCTTATAGGTGATCCAGACCTTTCTAAGAGGACACACCAAGATAGTGCTACAATAGAGGAGGATGAGGATCTTAGAGATGAGAAGGAGCACATATCTAAGGGAGATGCCATGGAGGAGGAGAGATCAGAAGATAGAGTAGAGGAGATGCCCCTAGCTAGTGATACTGGTGGGGATGTACATGTTTTTCACGCATCACCATTAAGATCATGACAACCTCCATGTTCCCACACAGAGACACCACTGTCGAGGCCTAGACATAGAAAATGTGGAGAGAGTCATCACTCCATGCCCCCACCATATAGACCCTTTAGTGACATCCAAGAGCGAGACCCAGGTATGAGATATGATATTTGATTAAAAAAGTAACTTAATTTGAGATGAAAAGGCACTAGATTAATAAATGAATTTTCCTTCTATAGCTAGCGTAGCAGAGTGGAGAAGTTTTGTATCTGAGATTCTAAAGGATACATGTATATCCTACCGACTGCCACCTAGTGAGTGAGAATCTTCCATTGGTCATAGAGATCCCGATAGGCATGCTGATATCTTTACATGTGTCCAATGGGAGCTGAGGTTGTGTAGAGAGAGAGAGAGGAGAAATTGATGGCTGATTTGCATGAGATGAGCATATTGAGGAGCCACTCACGGACACATAGATCTTCATCTTCCTATCATAGGCCAGAGAGAATTGGGAGTCATCGACCATCATAGCATAGAGATAGACGGAGTGATAATAGGGTCATCGGCCACACATGTATCAAAACTTGAAAAACATTTTATGAATGAAAAACTTTCTCTACTAATTAGTTCTATACTTGATTACTTTGTTTTCATCATTATAAAACTTAATAGAAAGAAAGTAGGTGCATAAATATAGTCAAAATGTAATTTTGGTAAAACTACATAACCTATAAAACAAACATAATTATTTTATAAGGAATACATAAATGCACAAGGAAAGAAAGAAGGAAATTAAGGATGATAACATTTGAGATGCATACTATTAATATTAATAACACCATCCATATCAACAAGTTTATAAGCACCTGAACCAAAGTCTTCAATGACAACAAAAGGTCCAAGCCAATTAGTGCTAAACTTTCCTTTTTCACTAGGTAAAGCTTTCACATTTCATTGATTCTCATATAGGACTAAATCACCAACTGAAAATGTTCATTCAATTACCTTATGATTATATTGCTTCTGAAGAGATTTATGATAAGCTTTTATATGTTCTACTACATGTATTCATTGTTCATCCAACATTTATAGCTCTTGCAAGTGTTTTTCACAAAAAGTATCCTTGTTAATTATCCCATGAAATGAAACATGTAAAGAAGGTATTTCTAATTCCAAAGGCATAATAGCATCAGTACCATGGACAAGATTGTAAGGAGAAGTACCCGTGGTAGTATGAACACTAGTCCTATAAGCCCATAAAGCATAAGTCAGTTGAGTACATGCCAATCTTTCACATGTTTGCTAACAATTTTTCGTAGAATTTATTCAATGATTTTATTTGATGCTTTAGCTTGACCATTAGATTGAGGATAATAAGGAGTTGAAAATCTATGCTGAATTTGATATTTCTCCAAGAATTTTGTGACTTCTTTGTTTTTAAAAGAGGTACCATTATTTGACACTATCGTCGAAGGAATACCAAATCATGTTATATATTGTGAAGAATGAAATCACAAATAACATCCCCAGTCATTGAACAAAGAGGGACAGCTTCGAACCACTTCATGAAGTAATCTGTAGCAGTCAAGATGTAAGTATGTCCTTGAGAAGAAGCTGGTGAGATTTTTCCAATAAGATCAAAACCCCAAATACTAAAAGGCCATGGAGAAACTTGATTATGAAGCTCACAAGAAGGAGCATGAATCAAATTACTATGTTGTTGACATTGAGGACATTTCTTAACAAACATGAAAGAATCTTGCTCCATTGTTTGCCAATAATATCCCATTCTAAGACATTTATTAACTAGAGATTTTCCACCAAAATGTCTTCCACAAGAACCAGAATGAGCTTCTGCCAAAGCTACCGGGATTTTGGTTCTATTGAGACACCTTAATAGTAATTCTTCATAAGAGCATTTGTTAAGCGTATCTCCTAAAATGATGTAATGTACTACAAGCTTCCTAATATGATTATGCGTGTTCCTTGTTGTTGATTCAAGAAAAGTACCATCTTTCAAAAAATGAAAAATGTGAGAATATCATTCATCCGAATGAAAACTAAAACAATTAGAGGTATTCTTTTTAGAAATCACAGGGTTTTTAAGAGTTTGTATAGTAAATTGAAATTTTTCAACATTATTCTCAAGACAAACCAAAGAAGCTACGCTTGCCATGGCGTTCTCATGTCGATTATCTTTCCTAGGTAAGGTTTGAATCATATAATAAGAGAATTGTGAAAGAACATTAAGAGCTAAATCTCTATATTGTGTCATTTTATCATTCTTAGTTTGATAAACTCCTTAAATTTCTTCAATAATCAATTGTGAATCTCCGTATATTTGCAATTGTTTGATGTTAAGGGATGAAGCTGCTTGTAGGCTAGCTATAAGAGCTTCATAATCTGCAATGTTATTAGTACAAGGAAAGGTTAATTTGTATGATAAATGGATTGGTTTTTTCATAGGAGGAATCAAGATAATACCAACACCAGACCCTATCTTACATTTAGACCCATCAAAATGTAATTCCCAAATATCATCCTGTTGAATAGCTAGAATATTGTCATCGGGGAATTCTATTGAGGTAGAACATGTATCAAAATGAGGACAAGGAGCTTCAACTAAATAATTTGTTAAAGCTTGTCCCTTAATAGACTTCTGAGAAATAAAATTAAGGTCAAATTCTATAAGTAACATCACCCACTTTTCCAGATGGCTAGAGAGATTAGTTTGTGAGAAAAGATGTTTCAAAGGATCAAATTTAACAATCACATTGACTTCAACATTTATATATAAGATAATGCCTAAGTTTCTGGCATGCATAAACTATAGCTAAGCACTGTCTTTCCAAATCTGTGTATCTTGTTTCATAATCAAGTAAAGTTTGACTAATATAATACATAGGTCTTTCCTTACCATTATTATCATTTTGAGCTAACAATGTACTCATGGCCTTCAAAGTTACTGAAGTATACAAATGAAATGGTTTATCAAATTTAGCCAGTTGCAAGATAGGAGGATTCACAAGATACTCCTTAAATTTCTCAAAGGTTTTTTTTACCTTCATCATTCCAAGAGAAAGTGGTATCCTTTCTAAGAAAGGAAGTAAAAGGAATAGTTTGATCTACTAAATTAGAAAGAAATAGACAAATAGCTTGTATTTTTCCTTATAAACTCTGTAATTGAGAAATATTCTTAGGAGGAGGCATATTAAAAATAGCTTCAATATTTTCACTATCCACTTCTATGCCTCGCTTAGAGATTATAAATCCTAATAATTTGCTAGAATCAACTCCAAAGACACATTTCTTAGGATTTAATCTCATGTTGTAACTTCTAATCCTTTCAAATATTCATCGTAAAATAGTAACATGATCTTCTCTTTGTATAGATTTTGCTAAGATATCATCCACATAATCTTCAAGGATCTTATGAATGTAATCATGAAATATCAAAGTCATCACTTGTTGATAAGTTTCTCCCACATTCTTTAATCCAAAAGGTATCATGACCCCAAAAAATGTTCTCCAAGGTGTTATTAATGTGGTATTAAATTGATCTTCAGGAGGAATACAAGTTTGATTATATCTAGAAAAATCATCCATAAAAGATAACAAAGCATGACCCGTTGTTGATTCCACAATCATAGCAATATTAGGTAATGGGAAATCATCTTTTAAGGATGCCTTGTTTAAGTCTCTGAAGTCAGTACACATCCTTATCTTATTTTCTCCTTTTAAAATAGGCACAATGTTTGAAATCCAATCTAAGTAATCAATAGAATGGATAAATCCAGCATCCAATAACTTTTCAATTTCAATTTTAACTAGTAAAGCAATCCACAGATTCATCTTTCAAAATTTCTACTTCACAGGTTTCATATTTAGCTTTAAAACAATATTATGAGTAACAATATTAGAATATATACCCAACATATTTGAATATTTCCAAGAAAAAATGTCCTTAAATTCAAGTAAAAGGGAAACCAACTGATCACGTTCATCCTGATTCAAACATTTCCCAATCTTTATCATCTTTTCAGAGTTGTTCTCATCCATTTGAATATCAACAGTCTCAGTTATTAACAAATCACTTCGTATTGGAGGATCCATCGACAAAGGAAGAATATTATGTTTATCATGTTATCCAAAATAAGCATTGGTACTTAAACAATAAGGCTTTCATCGTTTGTGATGAAACTTAGGTAAATCCTCATAAACCCCTAAAAAATCCATCAAGGCTTCATCTTCAAGAAAACTATCTAAAGTAGGTCTTTGAATAATGTCAATGAGGAGTGGATTAACCAATTTCAATTGACCACCACATATATGATTAACATTACGAAGAAAATTTGATGCTTGTCTATAAGGATTAAATCCTAATCCATACATATGATCATAAATTTCATTATCCAAAGGTATTTGTATACCCCTCTCATATTTACCACATCCTTTCCCATTAGATCCTGATTTCTTAAGAAAATGATAACCATAACCATATCGATCAGCCATATCAGATGGAGTCCAAGGAGTGGCATAAGTCACAATATCATAGCAATAAGTTTTTATTGTTTCAATCATTTCTTTAATCGAGGCAGCAACAAAATTCCTTTTTAATTCCTCAGAAAGTAGGGAAGGAGCAAAAACTTGTTTCTCAAATTCACTTTGTTGCTTCATAAATTCCAAATCAAAGACCTTATATTCTCCAATGAAAGTAGGATTAAAATCCAATGTCCCCCAATCATCCTCAGTCAAAGAAGAAGATGGAGCTTCTAGTTGTTGTATCTCGGGTCATTTTATCTCAAGTTGTTTTTCAATCTCTTTGCTTGGTTGAAGAGGCTCATAAATTTTAGCATATTTTACATTCAGGAAAGGATTCGGTGCATCATCCGCATGTAATGTATACATTAAGTTGTTATAAATGAATAAAACCTTGTGATGAAGAGTAGAGGGAACTAAATGCATAGTATGTAACCAAGGTCTTCCTAAAAGAAGGTTATAATTGAGAGGTCCAAGCATAACATGAATAGGTGTATTTAGAATAACTGGACCAACTTTAACATGTAAGGTAATAATGCCCAAATTTCTCTTTCCAATATTGTCAAATCCACATATAGGGACATTATAAAGTTGAATAGTTGTGAGATTAGCCTTAATTGCCTTAAGCATATCCATGCTACAAACATTAAGCCCAAATCCATTATCAATTAATGTTCTTTGAATAATACTTTGATTAATAGAAACAATAAACATAAGAGCATCATATTGATTCTGCACCTTGGGACAAGGTAAATCTTTATCAAAAAACACAATAGGAGGTACAGAAGGCATAGTATGCATGCAACCCAAAATAGAATGAATGTTCTCTTGATTAGGAGGTGAAGAGGGAAGAGTGGATAAAGCTTTTTTCAATGCCTCATGATATGTCAGGGAAGTTTGAAGTAATTCCCATAAAGATATCTTAGCAAGAGTAGCACGTAATTGGTCAACTAAGTTATACTCCTTAAAGGTAGAAGGAAACCTAGGAGCTTGAGGAAGCATAGGTTGAGAAGGCGGTAAAGAAACTAGAATAGTAGGCTGAGGCTTATTCCATGTGTGATAAGCATGTGAAATGAAATCAGCGTTATCAAAGAAATCTAAAGGATCTCTAGGTTTACCCTTAATTGTTATGTGAGGACATCCTTTTACCATCATCAAAGGTGTAGGATATATCATTTTAGGTTTATCAATGTTGCAAATAGTGGGACATGAAGGTAACCATGCACACACCTTATGGTAAAGGCTAATTGGAGAGGTTGTGGAGGAGAGTGAAATAGGAATAGGATCAATGGAGATCTTATTTGGACAATTTTCATCCTCACTACCATGTACCTCATTAGGGAATCTATCCTCTTGTACAACAAAAGCCTCATCAAAGTATTCAAAACAAGAATCATACATGTTGAATACAAAGAAATACTAAAAAGCATGAAAAAGTAAATGTTTTTATTTTTTTAAAGAGATTTTCCAAATTTTTTTCTATTTTTGGAATATAAATGCAAGAAACCTAATTTTATAAGCATGCAAGATCTAAATCTAACACCAAAAAGAAAGAGTTGTTGTAAACAGGTTCACCAAAATGAATAGGGGTAAAAGAGAGTTTAATAATGCATCTAATATTCCCCTATATGTATGTGATTTGAAATGAAGGATAAGTAATGTAAATCTGGAAATGCCTAAAATTAGATAAGATAAGGTACATACCTCATAATTGAATTAATATGGAAATACCTATTTTCTGATGCCTGTGTATAATTTTAGGAAATTCTGCAACTAGATTCAAAACCAAAAAACTGCAACGAAGAAAACCCAAAAAAAAATTTCAATTCTGAGGGAGGTTGACTTTGACCCAAATAGCGGGGCACAATCTTACCCCCCACTAAAGGTCAACTTTGACCTGAAATAACTCTGACAAAAATTTTGTTCGCAGATCCTAAAAGTTTCATAAAAAGGGTACTCGGATCCACTCTGTAATTCTTGAAACAACGATTGTAGATATCTAAAAATGGTGTTTTGGAGTGGCTATATAGGGTTTTACCTTAGTCAAACCCCCATTTTGGTCATCTCCACCTCCACGAATAGCCAGATGTAATAGAATATGTGTGTATTGAATGTGTAATGCCAAGATCTAATCCTCTAGATTGAAACCCTAGCATGAATGGCTATGAGAAAGAAATGCATAGATTTGAATAAGATAAGAAAGCATACCAAGCCCCCAAGGCTAAAACACTCTTACCAAGCTCACAATCTGTAATTGCTACCCCATGATTTTATCTTTGAACACTTGAATATTGATAATGGTGGATCAAGGAGGAAGAAATCTCTCTTGCTCCAAATAGATGTTCATAATGGTGTGCTCACAAAAATGTTTGATATCAACAATGGATTGATCTTTTATATCATCCTCTTACAATATTGCATCTTCACTTCACCATCACTTTTTTGCTTGAAATATTGATCCTCTTGTTGCTTAACTATGTTGTTGTGTTGTGAAAATGAAGGAAAATGAGAGTCTTTATATAGAGATTTCAAGGTGAGGCTCCTAGAGTAATGTGAGGACCCATAATTCAAATTTCACCTCAAATTATGGTCCAATCACAATAACCAACTAAGGAGGGAAAATAATGAAATGAATTACAAATTATAACCCTTCTACATTCAGATTTGAACTCCAGACATTGATTTCAGAGTCCTCCGGGACCAAAATTTGAAAAGGGGGATCAAATCCCGATAGAGGTCAAGGATGACCTCAACTCTGACCTAGGTCAAGATCAACCTTGACTTTGACCTAGGGGTCCAGATCCAATCTATGTTGAAGATAGAAGTTTCCAGGGATACCCAGAGACCTAGAAATGATGACAGAATAGGGTAGAGTGCTAGAGAGAGGCACAAAGTCCTATGATGAACATGATAAAGGATAGGAGGACCTATTCCTAGGTCCTACCTAGAAAATAGAGCCACAAAGAAGGGAAATTAAGGAGAATCCTCAGGATCCTAACCCTAATTTAACTTAGAATGAAGGAATCAAGTGCAAAATGCATCCTAAATGCAAGTTTATCATGATAAATACACTAAAAGAGGGTGCTAAACCTATCAAGATGGAAGTGCTTCCATTTTAAGATGATACAAGTGCATCCTCATGTACATCTTGGTAGTTAGTGGCAATAGTTGTATTAGGTACTTCAGTGTCTAATAGCTCAATGGGGTCCTTAGTTTCTAGATATGCATCATCTTCATGGATGTCTTTTCCATTTCTCTTAGACTTCCTCTCAGGTATTATTGCTAAAGCCAAATTATCTACCTCAACTCGGGCTTGTAAAATAGAAGCCCACAACTATTGACTATTCTCATCAATATCTTCTAGATTACCAACAAGTATCTGTAGAGATCTTCTCTTAACCAAAAATATTTTTGAATACTTTTCCATCAATTCATCTACCTCAGGGACTATCAATGTTGGCATTGCCAAGACTAGGGAATGTTCCCTCATTTTCTTCTTAGTATTTAAGGCATAAGTCCACCTAGCAGATATCCTCTCATATAAAATTTTAGGTATGAATTTTGAAATTTCTATGGGTACCTTTTTGAATTTGATCATCACTTGGATGACTCTTCCTCTATCTTGTATGTTCCTCGGTTGTCATGTGTACAAAATAACTCAACTATGAGTTACCGAGGCCTCTAGTAGCTATTAATGTTTCAACTAACTCATCAACTGATTGATCCTTATTAACAAATACCTTGTATTGATTTGGATAATCTTCTTCATCATCATCCACATAATCTTTTCCTCTTATCAGCTTCCTTATTTTCTTTGGTTCCTCGGAGGTAGCTTGAGTATCTCTCTTCTTCTGATATGTTTTAGTTGGTGTAGGCCTTGATATTTTTACAACTCCCTTCTTCAGTGGAGGTGAAGTTATAGTGGTTGACCTTGTTCATGCTCTATTTTGTGCTTCTTCCTTTTTCTTCTTGGGAGTGGGTGAAACCAGTGTAGAATCTACATCTTTGTCAAACTCAACTGCCTCATCATCATGTGCAGTGTCAGTAAGAAGTAACTGACTTTTAAATCAATTTGTTTATCATTTTTCTTGATTTCTTGGTTTCCTTCTCATTGACTATATCCATTTTAATTCTTTGTTTTTTCTTTATCATAGGTTCCAAACCTAGTTTCTTTTGGATCCTTAGGCTCTGCTAATAAAACCTTGATTGACTTGGAGGCACGATCAATATCAATTTTGTATCACATTGGGGCTAACCACTTAGTTCTTGGTTCAACTTCTTTTATCAGTGTGTAATATGTATCCACTAGGAAATAGATGTCATGTTCATATTATTTAACCAATTGTCTCAATATTCTACTCCTAGCATTCATCCTATCCTTAAATTTCTCAAAATAAATATCCACTATGCTCACACAATTATCACCCAAACTCTTTATCAAATTAGTTATTTGAAGTTTCATAGGTTTTTCAGTAGTCCAGTCAAAATTACCGATTGAAGGGAAAAAAATTTGCACATAAAATAATATGAAAACTCATAGTGATCCAAACATGTGTTGGATTTTGCCAACTGAATAGTCTTCATATTCCCCTCAACCTATCTCAACATCAACCTGACAAGATCCAACTAAAATCCCTTTTTCACTATCTTGTATGCAATATCTACTACTCGACATGGTACATTGTTGGGTTTGCTTGATTGAAATTTTTTATACCCAATGACATATGTACCGAACCTACTTTTGGGATCCTTGATTGTGTTAACTTTCAAACCTCTATCATCCCATTCTGCTCCAGTTGTCTTTTCCAACTTGGTTCTTGGTGCACTCAATTTTTTGACTTTGTCAGTGGTAGGGTAACATGTTAGTGCATGTATAATATCCTTTATTTTTTTTATGGGCTCATCCAACCAAATTTTTGCATCATGAAAATGGCTAAGAACAATTCGTATCCATTCATTCTTGAAAACCTTTAGAAAATGTATAGCATTTGTCAAACCCTTGACTCTCAAATGTTCATGGTCATCCTTCATTTTTCCATCAACACATGGATTTTGATACATGGTAATGAGATCAAAATCACCAATCTCTCCAATCTTGCAGTGAATGTAGGCACGTATGTCTTATACCAACAAAACCCTAGGTAGTATTCTTGAAAAAGCTCCAATTTTGTCAATCCATGAAGCAACTTCGAGGTGAAGTTTGTACTTTGGCTCATTACATGTAGAAAAAATAATCATTCTAACATCCTCCTTAGCTAAATTCCTAGATTTGTTAACCTTAGATGTGGATGCCATTCTTCATCATTTAGGGTTTTGGGATATATCAAATAAATAGCTCAGTGATGATAGCACTTACTCATAACAATGATGAAAACACTCAAAATCCTTCAAATCTTTGAGCAAATGCTCTAAAAATATTTTTCTCAAATTTTCTCTGTAGACACTTAGCTGTTCAAGATCGCAGTGTAAAAAATAAGCTAAGTCCACCATGTATTTATAGCATTTTTCAAATTCCCACTTAAACTTTTTGTAATAAATGCTCAACGTAACACTGCTCAGTGACAACTGTCACACTCAGTGTATACCACAAAATATCATAAGCTTAGTTAACACATGAAAATCTACTCAGTTAATACTAGCACTCAATTAACCTTGCTGATAGTTACTAACTAGCAACTTTTCACTCAGTCTAGCCTTTACCGACTGTAAACACTTAAAGCTCAAAACCTATAAAACCATAGTGCATCTTAATTCATGTAGATTTGGTATATGAACACTTGATATAAGGAACTATATGATAGATATAACCAATTTGAGTTAGTAGTTCCATACATACCTTTTCAGCTTAGGTAGAGGTGGCGATGTCACCCAATCCATTGGACGAGGTTTCACCAACTACATTACTTGACTCAGCATTATCACCTGATGCTTTTCTCCACATAGTGTTTCTTATCCTCATGATATCTTCAAGTGTGTTTCCATTCTCATATATTTATGTCTTTGGTGCTTGGTCTCTGCAATATTTACTTAAGTGACCGACCTTGTGACAATATAAGCATGCCATGCTAGAGTTTGTCTAGTAGCGAGATCTACCTCTCTAGTTCTTCCTCATGGAGTTAGCTATAATATGTACATATCTTCCACATTTTGTACAACTAACCCATGTTTTATAATCCCAAGTATAAGCATTACCTTATCTTTTCAGTTGATAGGTCTTGTTTTGTCCTTTTGGTGTCCAGGCTTGCTTCATCTTTGTTCTACATTATTTTGATTTATGTCCATGCATGTTGCAAGTGTGACAGTGTATCTCCATGTAGGGTTTTTTAGGATTCCTATTCAACTTAGATCTGCACTCATGTGCTTGATGTCCATACTTGTTACAACTATAACAATAACCATTGAACTTAGGAGTGGTTTTAGGATTACCTTTACCTTTACTCCTGCAAACATTTGATGTGTGGCCCGGTTTACCACAATGATAGCATGAAAGTTTCTTAGGTCATTGAATCTTGTAGGTGTTCACATGTTTAACTTTCTTAGATGATTCTCCTTGCTTGGTATAGCCTAATCTAGTAGTTCTTCCAAGTCCTCTTTGACTGATCATTTTTTCATCAATTTTCTTGGAATTATCTTCAACTTTCTTAATCATTTCATTATGTTGTTGCTGCATCTTCACTTCATTTTTTATTCTTTCATTCTTTTCTCTGAGTTCACCAATTTTTTCAAGTTTCCTTGTCATGCCACTATTCACTCGGTTGATTTATTGACTTACAATAACCATCTAATTAGATATTGCAAAGTGATGCTTGGTAAGTCTTAGTATCTCAGACTCTTTCTCTTGTAGTTTCTCAGCCATTTGTCTTTTGTATTCAATAGCCAAGTTTCTCTCTTGTTCAGCTTGTCTAGCATTATTCATCACATTAATCATTCTTACCATTTTTGCTTCTTGACCGATCTATAGGGCTTTAACTTGTTCAGTGAGGTGAATATTTTTCTCAGATAAATCAGATATACTTCCTTTAGATATGGCATATATACTGTCTGAACTAGATCCAATATTGTCAAATGGGTTATCAATTTCTTCTTCATTTTAATTAGTTTCACCATACCGAATAGCCATATCTTTTCTTTAAGCCAGTAAATTCTTTAATTCATCTCTTTCTTGTTTGTATTTCTCAATGAAGATCTACATTTGAATCTTTTGATTTTTAATTGTCTTATACAGCTTATATCGCTCCATCATTAGATCTTTTCTCTTCAATGATTAAACTTCCAAATAATAGATCTAGCTCTGATACCAATTGTTGGGATAGGAAAGATATAGTACTGAGAGGGGATGGGTGAATCAATACCCTCAAAAAGCTTTACTAACTTAGCAATTTGTAATAGTAGTGTTCATCTAACCAACTGATTCCATTGTTTGCAACATACATTCAAGTAACTTATACATGTAAAGTGCATGAAAACAAATAATAAAACATTCATGAAATGTAACACATAACACAATTATTTTGGTTATGCAGAAGCCCTTGTTAGAAGGTAAAAACTGTTGTGGGGATGACATCCACAAATTCTTCACTACTACAGTAACTAAAGCGATGTCGATTAAGGCTACAATTGTGATCAATTCTAATGATCTTACCCTGTTAGGAGTAAGATGAGATTGATTAGATCTACCTTATGAAAGGATTTTAGAAAAACCAAATAAGTGTGCACTTGGTTAAGATATTTACAATAGACAGTTAAGTCTACTTTGTTAAGAGATTTTACAATCCTGCTATAATGGTTAAAAGATAACAAAAAATATCTATAAGTGACAACTTGAATTTTTATGAATTATATCAATGAAATTCAAAATAGATTTCACCTTGATGTGTAGTATATTACTCTTTTCTCTTCTCGGTAGCCTTGTATGTTTCTGATAACTGCTTTGTCATGTAAACCCTTGTCTGAATTTTGATGTCTTATAAGAGGCTACTACTTCATGATCTTCTTGTCATGCATATGTCAAATGAAATCAATTACAACTATATAGAAAATTGCTTTAACCTAATTAGGTTTACAACATCTTATAAAAACTAAGATCTACAGTGTACAAAAATAACCTAGATCTAACTATTACATAGGAATCATCACAACATTTCATGATTACATCCATAATAAATGTGCCTCAATCTTGGTAATACGTTTATATATTCATGTAAACCATTTGCATAGATAAATGTGTCATTGTTGGTTACTATGCCATTTCCTGAACAGCTCGGGGTAAACATTGTGTTCTTTGTTTGGTGAATAACTTGATGCTTAGTATGTAGAATTCTAGGCATTCATTGACTCGATACTCGGTAAACTCTGATGCTCAATAAACATACTTGGTTAAACCTATATCCATTTAACTTTCAGTTCTTCCTTGTAATTGCTCGGTATGAAGGCTTTGTTAGTTCAACTGAATAGCATGTATAGCTCCTTATTCCATCTTTTACTGGCTGATCAACTTAGATTACCAACTGATCTTATTTTATACTAATGACAACATCTAATGCTCCAATAGAGATAACAACATTCTAGCAAGTGAATTAGGGTAAATCTCTTAATAGAGTGGTCCTAATAGACTTTTGTAAATCTCCTAATAGATTACTTACTTAGAAATTTAATTTTAAATCCTTTCATCAATGTAAATCGTATAATTCTATAAGCTCTTAACAGGGTAGACCCCTCATAGGATAGATCACCAGAAGTGATCAAAACTATGTAGCCCTAACAAGCACACTTTATTCTTGTAGTAGTGAAGATTTTTGGTGTCATCCCCACCCCAGTTTTACCTTTCAAGGGTTTCTAGGTTACCAAATCTTTGTGTTATGTGTTTTACTTTCATGGATGTGATTAGTAGTTAGATCTATTACAACATTGAAGTTTATGTTTATGTCATTCATGATATAAATGTTGAATTTGTTTCAATAGAGTAAAAGTTTTATTGATCCCGAATCACCCCCCCTGTCAGTATCTTGCTTTTCCAATAAGACTTCCAACAAAATGTTGGGTCCCCTTTTTGTTTTTTCCCCCTTATTTGTTTCACTATTTTAATTTTTTTCCTCTAGAGTCTTAGACCCAAAAGTTCACTTTGGTTTTATTTGTTTCCTTTGTAATAAAAAATTCTAGAGTCCCTTAGTACTTAAGAACCTTTTATTCCTCAAAATACATAGAATTGTGGGGTTCTAGTCTCTAGAATGTCAAGGTTTAGACCTGCATGACAAGTATAAAGTATATTAAATGTAGTCAAATAGCCATCTATATAAATCCCCATTGAAGCTCACTTGCACTCACAAATTTTCTAAACAATAAGAGAGCCTCCATTAAGAGCCGAGCTTCCAACCTGACAATGGTATGATCAAATTTAATCTTACACTTGTGGATTCTCCTACTTTTATCATACCTTCTTTAGTTTGCAGGTTTGGAGATAGGATTCATTATTTCCTCCAGTTTTTCCTCAAACTCTAGTAGTTTTGTGCCTCAAATATGGCCTTTAGTTTCGTGTAATGTTCACATAGCCCCCAAATAAAACCTTTCCTTTGGATATTCCCAAAACACAAAAAAATGGGGCTTGTTAGGTGTTAAAGGCATGCACCCTAGTTTGTAAGGACACATGTGGGCATAATTCGCACCTTGCTATCCAAGAGCCCCTAACATTGGTAGTCCCAAAATTGGCCTTATTTTTAGGAAATTGTAGCTTGGGTCCATAGTGTATGAACCATGTCCTAGGTGCTAGTTTTCCAAGTGTTTTGAAAAAAAAAATATTTCCTTAGAATCCCTGGACTTCAGAAAACCACCATACCAGATCCTAGGTTAAAGATTATCCTACATGTAAAACTATTAAATATTGAGCTCATCCATGCCTTAAACTTTGAACTCCCTACCTTATTTTCCCAAGAAAACATCCTATTTAACCATGGTTTTTGAGGTCCTCTTAAGCTAAAACTCAAAATGTGTAAGTATTTTGGAACTTTCGGTCCATAATTCTAGTCATGGTATTAAAAAATTTGAAAAATATTTAGAGAATCTTGAGTCAATCATCCCAAACTACAAGGTCCAAAAATACCTAGTTGAAGCAGCTAGATTTTAGAATCTTGGATTCTGGAACCCTCATCTGACCATATCTAGCATTCATAGTTCTAATCCAATCTAGTACCAAGTAGATCGATCAACAGTCAAGATACTCTAGAATGAAAAGTATGGAGTTCCCTTTTTTATCTTACCAAAATTACCAACATATTCGAGTAAATCTAAACCTGGATTCGAAAACCCATTCCTCAAAGTTAGGACACTAAACCAATGATAGGTCCCTCTAGAACATTGGTCATGGTGATCCTAATTATACCTTACCCATTTTGGTATTCAGTTTGCAATAATCCTAAACCCATTAGTTCAAAACTAACACTCAAAATTCAAGTGTTACAATGGGAGACCATACTAAAAACTTGTACTTTTGGATATCTTTCATTCCATAATTGAGTAGTAGGCTTTCTATACCAAAATCTGGGCCCCCAGAATCATCATGAATTTACAAATGAGTATAAATCCATAAGATAACCTAGAATTTTGGAAGACCAAAAAATATATGATTATTTTAAATGATCTAAACCTTTTCTTTCTTTCCTCTCTATAGGATCATTCTAGTTACATGGAATATTTTGTGTTTGTTCCCATATTTATAGAGAAATAAAAAGAAGAGATATAGCAAGAGAAGCTCACCACAATGATCAATTAACAATACTAAAAACATATCAAATCATCAAAGTGATAAAGCATGGTCTAATACAAAATGAAAATAGAGAATGGAAACATATACTTAGAGGCAATAAGAACTAACACAACAAATCCTCCTCCTAGTACTATATTTTATGACAACACCAATAGTTGCAAGTCAGTATAGGCTACCATCTTCCCATAAGTGATACAATCTCCTGAGTTCATATTAGCAATTGTACATTATTACAACTGGGATACTAGGTAATACACTAATGAAAAGGGAAATGTCATAGTTGACTTCTCTCCATATGTACTTGGTAAGATATTTTGGATCCCATAACGTTGGACTATAATTATAACAAGAGAAGAAGAAGCTCTTAAAGAATACATGAAACAAGAGGTAAAAAATAAAGAGCACCTCAGTCAAAATTGGATGAAACAACTAAGAAAGTGATGAAAAATGTCACATAGCACATTAATAGAGAAGATTTCAAACCCATACTCTAATAAATTACTATAATGTTGAGTAGATTATTTGAAAAGGAGGACCCTTAATTATATGACCCTTGGATGTAATTTTACATCACTTCTATCCTTAAAGGGAAGGACCATTTTGACTACGCTCAATTCCTACAAAATCACATCAAAAGATCTGCCAAGTGGAAGGCTCCAAAAAAATTTATATGACTTCATATGTAATACAGATAATTTCTTAGATTCATCTACACTATCCTAGAATAGATACAAGGGGTTGAAGGGGAGAGAACCTTGGGGATGTAGCACCATGGGATAACTGCTACCAACTCAAAATATGGGAAGCAACTAGTCACTTCAAGTGATTAAATGACATGTCTATTTATGTTGTAATCAACAAATTCATGAGGGATGTGGTATGTGGGATATACTCATGGAAACTTGGAGGACTTGATTCATATAGAAAAAAATTTCTACATATATTAGAATCAAAAAGTTTATAAGTAAACCCTTCCTCTTACCTTGACATTATAGTGGTAGTATCATACTCTTATAATTTTGTAGGAAAATAGAGTAGCCCCAAGCCTTAATAAGCCAAAAGTGGTTGGCTTCCCATTCTCACTTGCCTACTACAAGTGCCCCAATTTTATATGAATGAATGATGTAGTATATGAATTGAAAACCTTGAACATAAAGTAATTTGACTACACTCAGAAGTGTATGACCCAAAAGAAAAGATCAAAAGTATCATCTCGAGAACCTATGTAGATTACAAACCAGTATTGGAGAAATTCTAGGTGGGGTTACAAGATGAATTAGACACCTAGAAGAAAAAGTATTGTTGCCTCACAACCTACTAGATGAGAAATTTTGGGCTCTGGAGGGATATTCTGAAGGACTTTTCAATGGATGAGGAAGTTTTGGACCCCATGTACTTAGAGGACAATAGACTAGAGAACCTTAACCCCTTTTGACTAGTCAATGATGAAAGATATGAATATTTACATGGTGACTATTGAGGTACTCCAAATAAGACACAAGTGGCTAGACCTCATATTACCAAAGGAGAGACATAGGATAATAGAGAAATAAATAATAATGATATAATAAAATACTAATATAAAAATTTATATTATAAAACTAATGCTATGCTATTATTATTTAATATTAATATTTTAAAAAAATTGTAATATATAACTTAAAATTGAAAAAAACTCAACTCAATTAATATTAACATAAAAAAAATACAATTTAATATGTAACTTGAAATTGAAAAAACCAATCCAAATGCAATATTGAGTTTGGAAGAAGTTTAGCTCCTTGATGAGCTAACTCTAGAAAGTATGCCTCTCTATCTTCTTTCAAGAAATGCCTCATCATTTTCTTGAAGTCATCATCATTTTGATATCAAGCAATTTCAGAAGGTGTAGGTTCAGGATCAACACCATGTTGAGAATGAGGTCCTTGAGACCCATGATATGTCCCTTTGTGAGACATGTTAGGAGTTTTAGAACTCCCTGGGATAGATTGAGGAGGATTTTGTTGATTACCTCCGTGAGTTGATGGAGGGGGTATGTAACCAGTTTTCAATAAAAATTTGCCAAGACCATCGTCTTCGTAAAGACCTGAATTGTAGAGTTTCTCAAGAGTTGGACCCACATGAGTAGTCAAAGGTATGGTGTTGGGTGCTTCTCTAGATTTCTTGTGTGAGGAAGCTCTAGTTTCCACCATTAACCTTGGGTGAAGCAAGAAAGCAAGATGAAGATAATTGAAGAAAGATCTGATTCAAGAAGATCAAATGACGCAACCTTGTCAAGATTGAATTGATTGAAGATTAGATCAGATGTAAGTGAAGGATACTATGCCATAATAGTATGGGTAGACACCCAAAAGATGGTGGGCACGAGCTCACAACACTTAGTCATTTAGTAAGAAGACTGAATTTGACGATAATTTTGACACAAGATGAAAAAGACTCAAATCGATAAATCCGAAGGCTAAATCAGACTCAAGAGACCACTTTTGAAAAATGAATGAATTTGTTTCTAGTTTCTGCTCTGTTCCTAACACAGTGAATGTTTTGATAGAATCTAGAAATAGGTTGTAAAAACTGGATTTCTGACAAATTTGACAAGTCTTTGACAACTTTTTGAAAATTCTCAAATGAGTTTTTGAAAGCTCGTACGACACTAGGTATGCTCTCAAATGACAATTGCAACACTCATATGATAATTGCTATCAGGGATAATTATTCTTTGGATTTCTGGTGACAACACTCGTATGACACTATACTGGATACCATACGATAATACTGGGGTTGTGAAATGACTTTTTCTAAAAAATCATACAACAATCTGAGACTGTGGGATGGCTTTTGACTCTAGAGAGGAATTTTGCTTTAGATTTTGCAATTTTTGGGTTTTCAATTTTAGATTGTTGGCAAAGTTTTCTATCTAGTTTTGAAGATCTGTATAATAATTCATTTTAAATAACTGAGTATATATCAAGCATGCAAAACAACAAGAAAGGGAAGCAAGCAATCATTTGAAAACAATGAACAAGGGCAAAAGCAACTTTGCACATGAACAAGCAATAGTGACTTATTGTGCTAATCCCTAGAAATGCTAACTGTGTATGTTCTCAAAAAAATTTCAATAACTCACAAATTCCTATAAAATGAAAATTTAGCCTCACTAGGGTTTGTAGTAATGGTCTGACTCTACAACTTTTGTGATCTCAAGAGGGCGAACTCCAATCTAGGCGCACTAGGGTTTTGACATAGTTTGAGAAATTAATCAATCAAGCACTACTAGGGAGATCTAACAGCCCAACAAGAGACCACACTTCTGAAGATTTCCTCCACAAGGATATTTATATAGTGGCTGCTACTACCATGGTGAAAATGGCTATTACCACTTGAGGTTCCGTCCACGTGGTTGACCCAATTAAGGGAATGTCCACTATGGTTAGCCCTCTCTAAAGGTGACTCACAAAAGATACCACAGGGGGACTAGATCGGATATAAGGATCTGGGTTTCTATTACTATCTAAAAAGGAAGTAGAGCATAATCCCCTAGCCTCTTCACTTCACCAACAAAAAGCAGACAGATTAATCTGAAACGCTAAGACCAAGATTATCTCACAAAGATCTATGATGTCAACCGCTTATGATCTATCAACCTCTCTGGAGAGAGAATGTATCAATCAAAAGTTGAAGATGCACAAATCTAGTAGAATGTAAGACAATCTTCGTAATCTCCCTACCTACGAGGGGATCCTCGTCAAGAAGAGCTTCACATGCGTGAACAAGAGAAAGAAGCCCACTCTCTTGAGATCATCTACAAATAGTGTTCATAGGGCCTATTTACTATGTGTAACAGATATGCAGAAAGCAAATCTATGTTCATTTTATAGCCCAAAATGAAGTCTGTGATATGAAAGAGAGAAAAGTCACACAAGCCTGACATGTGAGAGTTCATTTTATGTCCAAATCGAGGTGTTATCAGATCGTAGTAGAATACATGAATTCCTTGCAACACGCTTAGTAGATTTTACCTGTTTTAGCAATTTAGTTGTGCTTTTCCCAATCAAATTCAGAAAATATCAGTAAAAAATAGAAGATCTCAATTGTTAGGGTTAGCTGTTAGTCCAAATCTAAAAATCAAATCTGAAAAACTACCAAAAATTCTAAAACGACAATTGAATCTTGGAGTCAAAACTTGTACGACAATGGGTTACCTTCCAAATGACAATCCAAATCCCATATGACAAGGGGTTAGCTCTAATATGACTATTTGGAAACTTGTACAATAGTGGATATGTTTCTAGATGACAATAGAGCTCTCAAATGACAATCCAAAGTTGATGAAATGAGCCTCAAAATCCTCAACTGTCATATGACAACCAGTAGCTTCTGGTATGACTTTCTGACAAAAGTCGTACGAAAAATGTATGGACAGAGAATGAAATCATAGAATGGACCAAAAAATGACAGAAAAATAGATAGAAGTGAAATAGAAGAGATGGAAACCTGTTTCAGGGCCCCACAGTGGGTGCCAGAAATGTGTGTGTGAAGTTTGTACCTAGTTGTAGACACAACACTTCAGTGAAACATTAGAGGTTAGCAAAAATAAAAATCTTGCAAATAATTGAAACTAAGCTAACCAGGTGATTTACTACCTTCTATTAGGTGTGAGTATGATGTTCTTAGATTGGAATAGAGATCAGTGATAATGCAACACCTAAATGAAGGATTTGGATGCAAGAGAATAAAAACTATATGAATGCAGATTATTCTATATTTTTGTATTTTCTGTGCAATTAGGATGAAAATTGTATGAATCTAAGCTAGATGAAATTGAATGCAGATTTATCTAAGAATGATATGAAAACTATGAAACTATGACCAATAATGAAAGATCTCACAAATCGCTTGTCGCAAGTGCTTAATCCTTCAATCGCAAATTCGCCAGAGTAATTGTGCAAATTCGAGGTATTTTATTCTAAAGAGCTAAGCCTTGATTTTATAAAAATCTAGGGCTTTGAGGATGCAGGAAAAAAGCCATAAATCACTCTTGATAAAATTAGGTTGATTTTTTTGTTATCAAGAAATCAGAGATAATTAACTCACAAAAATCATGAAAAAATAGTGTTTAACCCAAAATAGAGTTTAGATCAAATTTCAACTCATCATCAGATGTTGAGTTTAATTTTAAAATTGATTGTTGATTTCTAGTTGACTGCTTTTCTGATTGTGCATGATTTAATTATAAATTAATTTAAAAATAAAGTGATTTATTCTCAACTTAACTGATTTTTGAGTTAAAATAACTGATTTATGGGTTAATCAATTATTAAATCAAACTTTATTCTAAAACTATATTATTAAAAATTGACAACTCACATTAATTAATTAAATAAGAATTTAATCAATTAGTCATGAGATTTTAGATTTATTGTCAAAATAAAATAATGCAATTTAGGAATAATTAGAATTAAATTTAATTAAATAATTAAGTGGTAGTATTAAATCTAATTAATTAAATATTTAGAATATTCAATTAATCAAACTTTGGGATAAATAGGATTTATCGCCAAATAATTATTAAATTAAAGATAATTAGGATAAATAAGAATATTGCTAGGAATATTCCCCGATGCGAAATTTAGGATAAAATCAATTAGGATTCGATAATGCGCAGATGTGCCTTAGGTTAGGACTTTGATGTCGATTTCGTTCAATTTGAGGATGTAGGAGGTTAATGAACCTATAGCCCATTTTTGAGGTATTACAATTATATTCAAATAATAATAATCAAGCTATTACTTTTTGCAAGACAACTATGATGTTCCATAACAAAATAAGTGTCTCATTAAACTGTGATTCAAGTAGTAAACTACTTACCATTCTAGAATTTAAACATGTAGCTTATATCAACATTATTCAAAACTAGCTTATTCCAAAGAAAACTATTAAAAAAATTACTATTAATTAAATGTTTATTCTCCAAACACTTTAAATAACACCCTTAATGACTAAGTAATAATAATATTTGAATAATGCAATAATACAAAATCTACAAATAGTATATCTTTAATTCTTAAATTTCAATTTGATGCACGAGCATCTCGAGTCCTTGGAAATCCCGTGTCACCTAAAACAAATTTGAGTTAATCTATTTTTCTTGGTAGCTGCTCGGTTCCTTCTTTGACTGAGTTGGCTCGATGGTTGCTCGGTTCCTTCTTTTACCAAGTTGGTCGGGTATTTCCTAGCGCTCGGTAACCACCCTTTACTGAGTGGTTTATGTCCTTTCATGTTGAGGCTGACTTTTGCATTTAATTTTGGTCACAGAGTTAATGTCGGTATCAATAATTGGGAAGCGTGTGGACGTAGATTTGGAAATTCTTTCCACTAATGATGGATCTAAAGGCTGAATTGTTTCAGTAGCCTCTTGTATAAATATATTTGTTTGGTCATAGTTTAGGGGGATTAGTGGATAGTGGGTGATAGTAGTAGTTTTGGTAGAAGATAGTTGAATCCTCACATGTTGGAGGACTTTTGTAATTGATCTTTGATTGTAATTGGCCGTAACTAGGAAGGACTTATAGCCCAACATGTATGAATCAATTGGATGAAATATAAATTATCTTTTTTGAATTCTCTCTTGACTACTGTGTAATTGCTTCCATGTGTGTGTTTTGTAAGGAAGGTTTGGATTAAGGTGTTCTATTGTCCTTTCTTCCTCCCAGGCCTTGCAACGTTAGGTGGTATCAGAGAAAAGGTTGAGATCTGGATATAGGTTTACAAATCTAGGTCAAGAGTTCCTTCTTGTTAAGCCCTAGTTGATATTTGTTGTGGGGTGGTAGATTGCAATCTAACCTGCAATTGAAGAGGGTTTTCAAGATGGTTCAAGGAAGATGAGATGTAGATCCAGGATTGATAGATATGTTAAGGCAGATTTTTGCTAGGTTAGAAGTTGTTGAGACAACCTAGCACCGAGAAAGACATCTTGAAGATGCTAGTGATGAGGAATTGGAAGATGAACAAGGTGAATTTGAACTTGCACCTGTGATGGATCAGGGTGAGGAAATATTGTTGAAGTCATTAATAAATCTAAAGTCTACACCACATTTCAATCCTCCTGAGTATAGTGGAAAGTTAGATTCAGATGAATTGATGGATTGGATCACTGAGATGGAGAAGAACTTTGAGTATGAAAATGTCCTTGAGGAAAAGAAAGTGAAGATTGCAAGCACTAAGTTGAAAAGGCATGCATCCTTGTGGTGGGATCATTTGTAATTGGACAAAAAGAGGAAAGGAAAAGACAAAATCAAGGTATGGAATAAGATGGTGAATAAATTATTGAAAGGCAAGTTCTTACCTTGTGTTTATCAAATTAACCTAGTTAGGTGAATGTAGAGTTTAAGGTAGAAAGATAGCTCGATAAAGGATTATACTGAGGAATTCTATAGGTTAGATATCATATCTAGGCATGTTGAAGATGAATTGGAAAGAATTTCTAGGTACTTCAATGGGTTGAGAATTTCTATCCAAGAGGAGAAATTAAACAAGAGACATGAGAAAAGACAAAGAGGAAGAGGTGGTAGATTCCCCAGAGGAAGAGGTAGATCTTATGGTGAGAATAATAGATATGATCAAGGAAAAAAAATTCAAGATAAAGGCAAGACCGAGTGGAAAGGTGAAAGTTCTGCTAGAGGAAGAGGTAGTAATTACCGAGGTGGTTATAATAGATGTGGATTCTGAGGAACTTGTTACAATTTTGGAGAAGTAGGACATAGATCATATGAGTGTACACATACAAGTAAGAAGGTTGGTAACAGTAGGAATGGTTTGGTGCAAGATGACTCGCCGAATGACCCGGAGAAGGAAAAGAACTTAATGGTCAGTAGAGCACTTTGGAGTGAAAGTAATAAAGAAGATCTAGTAAGGAAAAGTTTGTTCAAGACTATATGTAGAGTTTTTGATGAAGTATAGAAAGTAATCATTGCTAGTGGAAGCTTAAAGAACTTGGCATCTAAGGAAATGGTTATAAAGTTGCAGTTGGAAAGGTTGAAACACCCGAAGCCCTATCAAATTTCATGGATCAAGGATGAACATACATTATTGGTAAGTGAAAAATGTTATGTGAATTTGAAAATTGGAAAGTACTATGATAAGGTATTATGTCATATCATGTGATGCAAGGCAGGGAGCAAGAGGGGCCAAAGGATGGTGCACCCTAAAGATCCAAGCTTGCAAAACACATGCGGAAGCAACAAACAACAAGAGT
Source organism: Chamaecyparis obtusa (assembly GCA_027943335.1). Taxonomy (NCBI): domain Eukaryota; kingdom Viridiplantae; phylum Streptophyta; class Pinopsida; order Cupressales; family Cupressaceae; genus Chamaecyparis; species Chamaecyparis obtusa. The sequence goes on along the minus strand of BSBK01000188.1, from coordinate 945,520 downwards.
GAGAGAGAGAATGCCAAATCCTTCATATATTACCATCAATTTGAACCATACATGCTGGGCTATAAGGCCTTCCCAGTTAGGGCCAAATATTACAATAAATTACCGAAGTCCTCAAACATATGAGGATCTATCACAAATCTCCAATCTAATGCCTTCTATCTTCTATCAAAACTAACTTCTAAACTACAACCAAACATCTACATTTATACAAGAAGCTACCGAGCTAAGTCAGCCTTCAGATCCATAATTAATAAAAGTAATAGTCAAATCTGGGACCACATGCTTCCCAATGATGGATTTTATCATTAATTCTATGATCCAATATAAATGCACAAGTCGGCCACAACAGGAATGAAACTAGACCCATCGGTAAGCAAGATAACCGAGCAGCAGACAGGCAATACCGAGTGCTAGTGAAATAACCGACCACCTAGGAGAGAACTAACCACACTCGATAACCAAAGGAAACTGACCAACTATCAATCAAATCAGTCAAAGAAGAAACAGAGCAACATAGAAAAAACTCCAAAAAAAATTTGGTGACACAAGATTGCCAAGAACCCGAGATGCTCCTACATCAGACACCTGGGGTTATTTTGAAATGATTCTTTGAATCATTTGGTGAAATGTCCCCTTTCTGATTTTATATGATATTTAAAGCCTTTGATCAGATTTTAAAATCAAACAACCAATATTTCAAAAGATCAACCAATTTCTCAATAAAACCCAAATCGGGTATGCCCGAAATAGTGCCAAAAACTTCACAGCTTCACATATTATTGATAAATCTGAAAGTAGAAATTTTAATAGAAATTTTTATAGCATAATGGCCTACAAAATGACATTTCTAGATCTTTATAGAGTTTACACAACAGCTCCCAAACAAAGGACAAAAACAATGCTCATCGGGCTCCCGAAAATAACACAAAATAGCCTGGAAACACCACAAGACACTAATAATCTATCATAGAAGTATAACCATGACCCAATACATATATTCAGCTCTATTTTAACATCAAAATATCTTCAATACAGCAGCAAATCAAACTGATATGAAATACTCAACCGGAAACATCAAACTCTTACAAGAAACACACCTGAAAACTCATAAATTTGCACTATTTAGCACAAGGGCAAACTCTGCATGAGCTTGCACATGGAATGGCCTCAAACTCCCATCCTTAGCCTTCTTAGAAAACTACAAACTCCCATCCTTGGGTCTCCTTCTCCACAGGTTTGGTAGCCTCTGAAGAACAACAAAGCAATGAGCAAAAATCAAGTTCTAGAATGAGCCCGAAATACCTCCAAACCCCTTTAAAAGAGGGCATAACCCTAACTAATGACCAAGAGGGGTAAATAATACATATTTTAATAATAATTTTCATTTATTAATCCATTGGTTTCCAAAGATTAGCCCCTTTTCCTGAAACTTCACTTTTTGAGCCTGCTAGCCTTAGCAAAGTTATTATTTTTAATTATTTGAAAAGGGGACATGACAAGTCCTCCCTCCCAAATATTTCTTTTCCTCAAGCAATGAAGGTTGGGATGCTCAAGAATATGTGCTCCTTCCCAAGTTGCATCCTCCAATGGTAATCCTTTCCATTTGACTAAATGCTCTGTGATACTCCTATTTCTCAATCTTTTCTCTCTTGTATCCAAAATCTCTTCTGGTATCAAAACTAATTTCCCTTCATCATCAAGAGGTGGTAATTCTATAGATACTATGGTTTTCTCACCTAGAACCTTCTTCAGAAAAGAGACATGGAAAACATTATGTATTTTTCTATTTGGTGGGAGCTCCAATTCATAAGCTACCTCTCCTACCTTCCTGATGATCCTATAAGGCCCATAGAACCTTGGCTTGAGCTTCTCTGCCCCACTCCTCTTCAAGGTACTTTGCTTATATGGCTGAAACCTAACAAATACTGAATCTCCCACCTCAAAAGATCTTTCAGTCCTTTTCCTATCAGCATACAACTTCTGTTGGTTCTGTGCATGTTGTAGATTATCCTTGAGGGACCTTACTATGTCTTGGCTTTGCTTAACGAAATCACTTGCTGCAGGTACTCTGCTATCTAAAAGTACTAGATCAACAAAGGAAAGGGAATCATAACCATAAAGAGCATGAAAAGGAGGCATACCAATAGACATGTGATGAGATGTATTGTAACAATACTCCCCTAGGTGCAACCATTTCACCCAAGCATGTTGTTGATTTGAAACATAGTTCCTCAAATATCCCTCTATCCATTTATTAACTGTCTCTATTTGTCCATATGTTTGAGGGTGATAGCTAGTACTAAGAGTGAGTTCAGTTCCTACCAAATGAAAGAGCTCCTTCCAAAAAGAGCTAAGGAATCTACTGTCCCGGTCACTGACAATGTTTCTAGGCAAGCCATGTAACCTAAAAATTTCCTTGAAGAACAATTCTACCACTTGTGATGCCTTGAAATCAGACGTGATGGGAAAGAAATGTGAATACTTAGTTATTCTATCTACCACCACATATATGCAATCCTTACCTTGAACGTTGGGCAACCTAGTGATGAAGTCCGTGGAAATACTTTCCCATTTTTATTTAGGAATAGGAAGTGGCTACAACAACCTTGCAGGAAAAATTTGCTCACTCTTGTTTTGTTGGCATACCATACATTCCTTAATGTGTTTAAGGACATCCTCCTTCATACCCTTCCATGCAAACTATTCTCAAATTTTCCTGTATGTCTTGAAGTATCCTTGATGACTAGCCAAAGGTGTGTCATGAAAGGCCCTTAATATCCTCTCCTTAGTTTTTGATCCTGACACTAAGAAGATCCTGTTCTTGTAATAAATCAATTCATCAAAAACCTTGTACCTATTATCATCCACTAAATTATCCAAAATCTTGGTGGCAAAGGAATCTTTAGCATACTCTAAAAGTATGGAGACTTTCCAATCAGCAGAGATAGATGTTAAGGAAGACAAAGTGGGCTTTCTTGAGAAAGCATCAACAACCACATTATTCTTTCCTTTCATGTATTCAATATCAAAATCATAAGCTTGCAATTTTCTTACCCATTTTTGTTGGCAATCATTCAAATCCATTTGGTTCAAGAAGAACCTGAGGCTATTATGGTATGTCTTTACAATGAATCTCCCACATACCAAATATTGTCTAAACTTATGAAGTGCATGCATGATTGCCAACATTTCCTTATCATAAATGGAGTAACCTTTCTCTGATTGATTTAATTTTCTACTCTCAAATGCTATTGGATGTCCCCTTTGAGTTAGGACAGCCCCTATACCTTCTCCAGAAGCATCACATTCAACAACAAAAGGTAAAGAGAAATCTGGAATTGCAAGCACAGGGCATGAACTCATTACCTCCTTAAGCTTATGAAATATTTTTTGTGCCTCTTCTGTCCAAATAAAATCTCCTTTCTTTTTCAAATCAGTCAAGGGGGTAGAAAGCTAAGAAAATACCTTGACAAATCTCCTATAGTAGCTACACAACCCGAAGAAACCTCTCAATCATGTAAGATTAGTGGGTGGAGGCCAATCCAAAATTGCCTGGATTTTCTGTTGATCAACCTGTACTCCTTTAGAACTTATAATATGTCCCAAATATAGGATCTCTATCAAACCAAACTCACATTTAGATAGCTTAGCATAGAAAGATTGCTGCTCCAAGATTCCCAAAATAGTGTCTATGTGCTTTAGATGCTCTTCCCATGTTTTACTGTAAATCAAGATATCATCAAAAAATACCAAAACAAATTTTTGAAGATGCTTGCTGAATACTTTATTCATACAAGATTGGAATGTTGTTGGTGCATTAGTGAGGCCAAATGGCATAACAAGAAATTCAAAGTGCCCATAGTGACATCTGAAAGCAGTCTTTTCCACATCTTCCCTCCTCATGCGGATTTGATGGTACCCTGATCTTAAGTCAATTTTTGAGAAGTATACAACACCATGTAACTCATCAATGAGTTCATCTATGCATGGTATGGGATACCTATTTTTTATGGTCTTCTTGTTTAGAGCCTTGTAGTCTATACACATTCTCATTGTACCATCCTTTTTCTTAACAAGTACCATAGACGATGCAAATGAACTAGAGCTAGGCCTTATGAATCCCATGTCCAAGAGTTCCTTAATAGTTTTTTCTATTTCTTCCTTATAACCTCTTGGATGGTGGTATGGAGTTGTTATAACTGGTTTGGCACCCTATTCTAACTCTATAACATGCTCAAAACCTCTATCTGGTGGTAATCCCAGAGGCAAATCATTGAAAACTATACTATGCTTATCAAGAATATTTTGAATTTCAAAATGGAAATTACCTTGATTCTTTGGAGAGCTTGTTGGATGGATTATGACTCCTGCTACCCATGCTACTTGTCCTCTTCAAAAATTCATCTCCATCCTCTTTGCAGTGACCACCTTAGGTGCTCCATTTGATAAGCCTCTCAATAAGACTTCTTTCCCATTGGAATGAAATTTAAATTCCATAGTTTGATGGTTCATGTAATAGCCTCCAATAGAGTGCAACCATTGAACACCCAATACAAGATCTGTCTCCCCAATGCCAACAACATAGAATTCATCACATAACTCATAATCTCCTAAGATCATCTTGAGTTGTTTCACCACCTGTGTGCAAGGCATAGTGAATCCATCAGCTATAGTAACATTGAATCCCTCAAAATCTTCTACTTTAAGCCCTCTTTTCATGACAAATCCCTCATCAATAAAATTGTGAGTTGCCCCACTATCAAGAAGAACTGTCAACCTTTGCCCTGCTAGTACCCCTTGAATTCGAAAGGGATGGTATCTTGGGACTCCTGATAATGCTGCTAAAGTGTCATCCTTGCTGATTTATTTTTCTTTCTCTTCTTCTTCCTCCTCCTTAGTGTCATGAAATTCCTCATGCTCATCTAAATCAGATTCTGAAGCAACTTCAATAAAGTGCACTTGACCTTTCCCCAAACATCTGTGTCCTGGAACCCATGGTTCTCTACAAGTGAAACAAAGCTTTTTCCTTCGTAATTCACCCCTAGTCTCTTCATCTACCTTCTTTTTTGCTACATTTATCACATTGTTTGGTGGTGGTGTTGGAAAAGTCTTTTTCTAAAAATTCCCCTTATGTTGCCAAAGATTTGGGGGTTTTTGATTAGTGACTCGTTTCATAGGCACACAAGTTTCAAGTTGCAAGCTTCTTTTGATAGCTTCCTGTAAGGTTGAGGGTGAGAAAGCCTTAACCAAACCCTTAACAGAATCTTCTAAACCATCAAGAAAAAGATAAAAAATCCTCTTTTCACTCATATTAGGTACCATAACAGCCACCTTTTGAAACTCTTCTATATACTCATTAACTGATTTGGTTTGCTTCAACTTTGACAATTCTTTAAAATACTCTTCATCATCCTTGAGATCAAATCTATCTATCACTCTTTGACTAAAATCATCAAATGTAGTTACCTGATCATGACCTTGAGTAGTCATTCCATGATACCACCAATCATAGGCTGCATCTTCCAAGTGTAGACTTGTGAATTGAAAAACATCACTCTCCTTCATGGGGTTAAGTGTGAAGAAGGTCTGTAATTTTTGTAACCATGCTCTAGCTAAAATTTTATTTGTTCCATCAAAAGTAGGTGTTGTAAACTTGCTTATTTTATTTTTGAGCTCTCTTCCACTTATGTCATGCTCCCTCCTATACTCTTTCTTGGGCATCAAAGTGTTCATCATATCCACATATTCTCTAAAAGAAACCGAACTATGAAAGTCATCATCTAAGCCATTATAAGTAGCTCTTAATGCAATCAAGTTACCTGTAACCTCTTCCATAGGACTAAGGGCTAGATTTGGTACTGGTGGCTCATCTGGAGGCAAGAAAATAGTTTTTGTTGATTTAGAGGGTGTGGGTTTTAGATTTCTTGGCTCCTTTGAAGTGCTCCCTTTCTCATTAGTAGATACAACTCCTTGCAGTTTTTCTGTCAATATCCGCAAAGCCTCTCTAGTTTCTGCCAAACTATCCACTATTTGCTTCTGAGTATTCTGGATGTCCTGGAAGAATTTATTTTCCATCTCATTTGGGTCAGCCATACTTGTTCCTTCCTTGGATTTTGTACTTTTATTTTCAATTGGAGGTTTGATCAAAATTTCTTTATTCTTTTCTCGCTGGAAATATCTCTTTTCTCTTTCACTTAGTTGCATACAAACTTCTACAAACCCTCAGGCTGGCAAGATCATAGCTCTGATACCATTGAAATGTCCCCTTTCTGATTTTATATGATATTTAAAGCCCCTGATCAGATTTTAAAATCAAACAACCAATATTTCAAAAGATCAACCGATTTCTCAATAAAACCCAAATTGGGTATGCCCGAAATAGTGCCAAAAACTTCACAGCTTCACATATTATTGATAAATCTGAAAGTGGACATTTTTAAAGAAATTTTTCCAGCACAAAATCCTACAAAATGACATTTCTAGATCTGTATAGAGTTTACACAATAGCTCCCAAACAAAGGACAAAAACAATGCTCATCAGGCTCCCGAAAACAACACAAAATAGCCCAGAAACACCACAAGACACTAATAATCTATCACAGAGGTATAACCACAACCCAATACATATATTCAGCTCTATTTTAACATCAAAATGTCTGGAATATAGCAGAAAACCAAATTGATATGAAATACTCAACCGGAAACATCAAACTCTTACAAGAAACACACCCGAAAACTCACAAATTTGCACTGTTCAGCACAAGGGAAAACTCTGCATGAGCTTGCACATGGAATGGCCTCAAACTCCCATCCTTAGCCTTCTTGGAAACCTAAAAACTCCCATCCTCAGGTCTCCTTCTCCACAGGTTTGGCAGCCTCTGAAGAACAACAAAGCAATGAGCAAAAATCAAGTTCTAGAATGAGCCCGAAATGCCTCCAAACCCCTTTAAAAGAGGGCATAACCCTAACTCATGACCAAGAGTGGTAAATAATACATATTTTAATAATAATTTTCATTTATTAATCCATTGGTTTCCAAAGATTAGCCCCTTTTCCTGAAACTTCACTTTTTGAGCCTGCCAGCCTTAGCAAAGTTATTATTTTTAATTATTTGAAAAGGGGACATGACATTTGGTAGGTCTAGTCCAAGCTACATCCAACTCAGACTGTGAAATCCATGAACTATCTTCCATCGGTCTATTCTTCCACTTAACTAGATATTCCATGTACTATTTTCCTCTGTACTTTTGCCAACTCTTTCCTTCAAAATTTGTTCAACTTCATCATTATGCTTCTTAGGATATTCTGTTGGTATTGTCACTTCTTCATCAAGTTCATGATAATCATACAAATCAACAATGTTGAAAATTGGTGATATGTCCATGTCATCAGGTAACTCAATTTTATATGCATTTCCACTATCAAATCTCTTCAGAATCTTGCAAGGTCCAAACTTTTTCATCTTCAATTTTCCATATGTTCCAACAGAAAATCAACCTTTCTTTGATTGAACCATCATTTAATCACCGACATCAAAAGTCTTATGTCTTCTTGATTTATCAGCTCTTTCTTTGTATTTCTAATTACTGTCTTCCAACTTAAGCTCATCTTCATGCAATGTCTTCATATACTCAACAAATTTTACTCCTTCAGCACTTTTATTATTCTCATCAACAATGTCTCTCAAATCAGATATTCCTCTTGGTTGTGTGTCATTCACAATCTCAAATGGTGTCTTTCTAGTACTCCTATTCATTGAATTATTAAATGCAAACTCTACTTGTGCTAACACAGAAACCCAATTACTTGGTGTGTCTCCTACTAAACATCTTAAAAGATTTCCCAAACTTCTATTCACAACCTCAGTCTATCCATCAATTTGTGGGTGAAATGTAGAACTATATTTCAATTCAGTGCCAAATTTCTTCCAAACTGTTTTCCAAAAATATCCAACAAATTTATTGTCTCGGTCAGAGATAATACTCCTCGGTAATCCATGCAATCTGACAATTTCCTTAAATAAAATATCTACTATATGTATTACATCTGATGTCTTTCTACAAGGTATAAAATGTGTCATCTTAGAAAATCTATCAACAACAACAAATATAGAATCATTACCTGTTACTATCTTTGGTAAGCCAAGAACAAAGTCCATATTGATATCAATCGAAGATTTCTCAGGAACAACAATTGGTGTATACAATCCAGTATTCTGACTTACTCCTTTAGCAACTTGAAAAATTCCACAACTTTTCACAAATTTTTGAACATCTTTATACAACTGCGGCCAATAGTATTTCTCCTTAAGAAAATTCCATGTTTTATCAATACCAAAATGTCCAGCCAAACCACTACTATGTTTCTCCTTTATCAAATTAGATCTCATTATTCCCCTCGGTATACACAACTAAATACCTTTGAACAACATACCTTCCTAAATAAAATATTCATCCTATTTAGTGTCTTGTTGATCTTGAATAGGTGCTCTGCACTTTCTCCATGGCTCAGAAACATCAGGGTCATTTTCATAAAAACCTCTCATCTCATCAAAACCAAGAACTTCAATTTTCATCTATGTCATCAAAGATCTTCTTCTACTCAATGCATCAGCAACTCAGTTAGTGACTCCACTCTTATGTTTTATGACAAATGTATAACTCTCCAAATACTCAACCCATTTCATATGTCTCTGATTCAACTTATTCTGACTACCCAAATATTGTAAATCTATATGATCAGTATACAACACAAATTCACTCGGTATCAAATAATGTCTCCATTTCTTTAGTGCTTGAACAATAGCATATAATTTTTGATCATACACAGAATATTTCCTTCTAGCATCATCCAAATTTTCACTAAAGAAAGCAATAGGTTTACCTTCTTGAATCAACATAGCTCCAATTGCACTTCCACTTGCATCCTATTCTACTTGGAATACTTTAATAAAATTGGGTAATGCCAAAATAGGTAATTTAGCAACCTTCTATTTCAGGTCTCAAAACTTTTGTTAGCTCCATGTGTCCACTTGAATTCTATTTTTTCTTCTCTCATAGTCTCTGTCATAGCATTACAAATTGAATTGAAATTCCTTATGAACTTTTGGTAAAAACTTGAGAAACCATGAAATGATCTTACCTCACTAGCATTCACAGTTGTACGCCATTTCAAAATAGCTTCAACCTTTTCAGCATCCATCTTCAAACCATCAACTAAAATAACAAATCCCAAATACACAATCTCTTCTTTCATGAATGAACACTTTTTCAAATTTATCAGCAACTTTTCATCTTTCAATCTCTGCAAAACTTGTCTAACATGCAACAAATGTTCTTCTCTGGTCTTACTAAATATCAAAATATCATCAAGATATACAATCACAAACTTACCCAAGAATTTGTTCAAAATCTCATTCATCAACCTCATAAAAGTACTTGGTGCATTAGTTAAACCAAAAGGCATAACCAACCACTCATACAAACCTTCTTTTGTCTTGCAAGCAGTCTTCCATTCATCACCTTCTCTGATTTTGATATGATGATACCCACTTTTCAAATCAATCTTTTTGAAATACTCTACTCCAATCAAACTGTCCATTATATCATCCATTCTCAGTATACTTCACTGTTATCTTATTGATTGCTTTGGAATCAGTACACATTCTCCATTTTCCGTTCTTCTTTGGTGCCAATACAACAGGTACTACACAAGGACTCAAACTTTCTTTGATCAAACCTTTCTCCAGGAACTCTTGAATCTATCAGTTTGATTCTTGATTCTCGGTAGGTGTCAACCGATGAGGTGCCTTATTCGGTAAACTAGCTCCAAGGATTAGATCCATATAGTGATCAATACTTCTTTTCGGTGGCAAACCATCAGGTACATTATCAAAAATGATATCATTGTACTCGGTGAGTAACTTATCAATCCCCTCAGGGACATTATCCTTTATTTTCTTACTTGGCTTATTAGGAATCACAACAAAACATACATCATTCCTCTTCAAAGAATTAACAAACTTCCTTCCTTCCATCAAACAAACTTTCACAGATGTGCAAACATTATTGGTTCTTCCATCAATGGTAACAAGATTTGTTTCTTTCCATTAGCCACAATAGTATACTTATGAAATCTCCCATCATATATAGCATGTCTATCATATTGCAAAGGTCTACCAAAAAAAATATGACAACAATCCATAGGCATGATATCACATAACACTTTATCATAGTATTTTCCAATCTTCAAATTCACATAACATTGTTCACTTACCAGGAGTGTATGTTCATCTTTGATCCATGAAATTTGATAGGGCTTTGGATGTACCAACCTTTCCAACTGCAATTTTGAGACCATCTCTTCAGATGACAGGTTCTTCGAGCTACCACTATCAATGATTACCTTCCAAACTTTGTCAGAAACTCTACATCTAGTCTTGAACAAAATTTTCCTTACTGGATCTTCCTTCTTGCTTTCATTCCACAGTGCTCTCCTTACCATCAAGTTATTTTCTTTTTCAGGTTCATTCGGTGACTCTTCTTGCACCAAAGCATTTCTACTACTACCAGCCTTCTTACTAGCTTGTGTACATTCAAAAGATCTATGTCCTTCCTCTCCACAATTATAAAAAGTTCCTCAAAAAATTCCTTTGCCATAACCACCTTGGTAGTTACTACCTCTACCTCTAGAACTTTCACCATTCCACTCGGTCTTTCCTTTATCCAGATATGTCTTTTCTAGTTTAGATCTAACATTTTCACCATTAGATCTACCTCTTCCTCTAGGGAATCTATCACCTTGACCTCTTTGTCTTTGCTCATGTCTCTTGTTCAATTTCTCCTCGGCTTTCAAAGAAAATTGATAAGCCTCTTCAATGTTCTCCAATTTGACCATACTAATTTGCTCTTGGATGGAAACCCTCAAACCATTCAAGTATCTATCGATTCTTTCCACATCATCTTCATCATGTCCAGATCTGATATCTAACCTATAGAATTCCTCGGTATACTCTTTTACTGAGCTATCTTTTTGTCTCAAACTTTACATTCGCCAAACTAGGTTAATCTGATAATCATGGGGTAAGAACTTTCCTTTCAATTTATTAACCATTTTACTCCATACCTTGATTTTGTCTTTACCTTTCCTTTTTCTATCCAATTGTAGATGTTCCCACCATAAGGATGCATGACTTTTCAACTTTGTGCTTGCAATCTTCACCTTCTTATCCTCAGGACTATTTTCATATTCAAAATATTTTTCCATCTCGGTGATCTAGTCCACCAATTTATCAGAATCTAGCTTTCCACTATACTCAGGAGGATTGAAATGTGGTGTTGACTTTAGACTTGTCAAAGCCTTAAAAAATCTTTCTTCACCTTGATCCATAATAGGAGCAGGTTCTGCATTCACTTGTTCTTCTTCAATTTCATCATCACTAACATCCTCAAGATGTTCACCTCTTCTTTGGGCTATTTCCACTGCTTCTAATCTAGTAGCAATCTATCTTAGCATATCTGCCAATCCTAAATCTACATCTCACCTCCCACAAGCCATCTTGACAACCATCTACAATTGCATGTCAAATCATAATCTACTACCCCACAATAATCAACTAGGGCTTCAAGAGGAACCTATAAACCTAGATCCCCAGACCTAGATCAAGATGTCACCTTGCTCTTATACCACCTGATGCAAGGCAGGGAGCAAGAGGGGCCAAAGGATGGTGCACCCTAATGATCCAAGCCTACAACACACATGCGAAAGAAAAAAACAACAAGAGTGAGAGAGAGAATGTCAAATCCTTCATATATTATCATCAATTTGTACCATACATGCCGGGCTATAAGGCCTTCCTGGTTAGGGCCAGCTATTACAATGAATTACAGAAGTCCTCAAACATGCGAGGATCTATCACAAATCTCCAATCTAATTCCTTCTATCTTCTATCAAAACTGACTTCTAAACTACAACCAAACATCTACATTTATACAAGAAGCTACCGAGCTGAGTCAGCCTTCAGATCCATAATTAATGGAAGTAACAATCAAATCTAGGACCACATGCTTCCCAATGATGGATTCTAGCATTAATTCTATAAGCCAATATAAATGCACAAGTCAGCCACAATAGGAATGAAACTAGACCCGTTGGTAAGCAAGATAACTAAGAAACACAAATAAAACTCCAAATTGTTTTTGGTGACACAGGATTGCCAAGAACCCAAGATGCTCCTGCATCATCATGCCTATGGATTGTTGTCATATTTTATTGGGTAGACCTTGGCAATATGATAGACATGCTATATATGATGGGAGATTGCATAAATATACTATTTGGGCTGATGGAAAAAACAAATCTTGTTGCCTTTGATTGAAGAATCTGTTCGTAGTGTTTGTACATTTGGAAAAGTTGGTTTGATGGAAGGAAGAAAGTTTGTTAAGGATTTGAAGAAGAATGTTGTGTGTTTTGATGTGATTCTTAAAAAATTGAGTGAGAAAATAGTGGATGACATCCTTGAAGAGGTTGATAAGATACTCACCGAATATAGAGAGATCATTTCTGATAATGTACCTAATGGTTTTCCACTAAAGAGGAGCATTGATAACTATATGAATCTAATTCCAGGAGCTATTTTACTGAACAAGGCACCACATCGGTTGACACCTACTGAGAATTAGGAATTGAACCAACAAATCCAAGAACTTTTGTAGAAAGGTTTGATCTGAGAAAGTTTGAATCCTTGTGTAGTACCATTTGTATTGGCACCTAGGAAGAATGGAGAATGGAAAATGTGTATTGATTCCTAAAAAAGGTAATAGTGAAATATAGGTTTCCTATACCGAGAATGGATGACATAATGGATAGCTTTCTTGGAGAAAAGTATATTACCAAAATTGATTTGAAAAGTGGATATCATTATATCAGAATCAGAGAAGGTGATAAATAAAAGACTGCTTTTAAGACAAGAGAAGGTTTGTATGAATGGTTGTTATGCCTTTTGGTTTAACTAATGCACCAAGTACTTTTATGAGATTGATGAATGAGGTTTTGAAGAAATTGTTACATAATTTTTTATTGTATATCTAGATGACATTTTGATATTTATTAAGACCAGAGAACAACATTTGTTGCATATTGAACAAGTATTGCAAAGATTGAAACAGGAAAAGTTGGTGATTAATATAAAAAAATGTTCCTTCATGAAAGAGGAGATTGTGTATTTGGGATTTGTGATTTTAGCTGATGGTTTAAAGATGGATCCTAAAAAGGTTGAAGCTATTTTGAATTGGCCTACACCTAAAAATGCTAATAAGGTAAGATTATTCCATGGTTTAGCAAGTTTTTACTGAAAGTTCATTAGAAATTTCAATTCAATTTGTAATGCTATGAATGAGACAATGAGAGGAGATGAAAGAGAATTCAAGTGGACACATGGAGCTGATAAGAGTTTTGAGACTTTGAAGCAGAAGGTTGTTGAATTAGCTATGTTGGCTTTGTTGGAATGTTGACTATACTATTGTATATGACTTAATATAGCATTGTCATTATGGCAACAAAGTCATATAGTGTTTTGGAGTTAGCGCACATCATTAGAAGATCAGTATTTGGCTAAGTACAGAAGACTAGACAGTTAATAGAGCACTAGTAGATCAGAGCATCAGCCCTAGGAGATAAGATGGTAAGAGTATATTCATGCTTATTGCAAGAGTGCATGATCAAAATATTTGGTATGACAAAGATATAGACAGTTGAAGTTACACAGACAGTGAATGCCATAATAGAACAATGTATGTAGCCAACTATTGGTAATTTGATTAGCGACTGCAATATTATTTTGTAAAGGCTATGCACCTATTGCAATTAGGTTGTAGACATGTAATTAACTTTTTTTGTAAACATGCTTGAGCCAATTCAATTGGAACTGTTATATGTAATCGGTTATAGGCTGACCTAGTTAATTGTTTTGGTAGCGCATATAAATATGAGATGCGCCCTTTTTGATTAGCATGGAAGTTGTTGTAGAGTTTAGATAAGTAGAGAAAAAGTGTGCAAAGAGTTGTTAAGATGTACTAGAACTTTGCAAGAGGTCAAAGCATCAGTGCATCAAAGGAACTAATCAGACAAGTAGTGTCATAGTGCCAGTTCATCCAACAAATATAGTGTGTATCTAAGATTAGAAAGTTGTAGCCTTCACCATTTGAGAAGTGACCTATAGGATAGTGTGTCCCCACCCCTAACAAGGTTAATTGTAAAAGACTCCTAATAGGGTCCGAACCTTGACAAGGTCACTGTACCAAATGCATTGTAAAGATAACTCCTAACAGGGTTAAGGATCTTCTAACAAGGATCATAAGACACTAGTATAGATTATTAGTGGGTGTTAATTCCCACTGAGATTTTTACCTATTTGGGTTTCCCCGTAACCATATTTGTGTTATGTGTTGTGTTCATCTATCTTGTTTATGTTAATATTTATTTTAGTTCTTAAGCATTCATGTTAAGTTTAAAGAGTAAAGTAAAAAGATTGAATATAGTGAACACTGATTCACCCCCCCCGCTCTCAGTGTTCCCAATCCTAACAATTGGTATCAAATCTCTGGTCCTCAGAAAAGAAGTTTAACCACTTGAGGAGATCATGGACAAGACAAAAATGAAACATCTGAAAAGAAATCTTGAAGTTGCGCTTGAAGACCTGGACAAATCTGAAAAAGAAATTGAAGAGCTAAAAGAAAAAGTCAATGATGCTCAAGTAGTCATCAAAAGACTAAGGAAAGATTTAAAAGAATGCTCTACCAGTGATTTAGGGGTCATGATCAAAAAGCTAAATGAAGAGAAGACATCTTTGAAAGATCAGATTGAAGATTTGGATGACAAGCTAACTAACAATCAGGAAGTCTATGATGAAAAGATCAAAGAGAACCTTCAACTGAATGAAGAATTAAGGCTAGGAAACATGGAAGTCTTGGAGCTAAGAAATAGCAAAGAAAATTTGGAATTTGAGTTAAAAGAAACAAATAATCACAATTATAAATTACACACAAGAAAGGATCTGATTGAATCACAGTTGTATGCTCAGAAGCTTAAAGGAGCTACCATCGGCATTGGATTCAATGAAGCACAAAATCAGATTGATAACATGCGAACAAGGATGAAATCACTAGAAGACACCACAAATGCTAAGGAGACTGGAAGTCAGACTAAAGATAATGTTGAACCATCTAAAGATGAGCGCAAGCCAGTAGACCAAACTTGTTATGCATGTAACAAGCATGGACACATAGTAAGGAATTGTAAAGAGGTAAGACCTTTCAATGGTTACTGTTACTCATGCAATAAATTTGGTCATAAAGCTATGAATTATAAGACAAGTCAGAAGAACAAGACTTAGCATAATCAGAGAAATCAGAATCAGCCAAATGTAAGAAGTTCTCAGAATGTTACATGTCAAATATGTAACTATAATGGTCACTCAGCTAGATAGTGCAAAATAATAACTCATGTCAATGTGCCAAGGAATTTAAGGCCTCCAGTTATTTGTCACTCATGTAACAAAGCTAGACACATCTCAAAGTTTTGTAGATCAAGAATGCAAAGTCAAGAAAGCCCTAAAAAGCCAGAAGAATCAATACTGGATACCGAAGGAGAAGTCAAGTTTGTGAAAGCTTCAGAAGATGCGAGCATGATTTGGTCAGAGGCAAAGAAAGATAAGGTTGATGAGAATGTATTGGATGCATCCACAGTGGACGCACCCTCTACATCTGGATGAATGGCCCTGAGGGTCATAGGGGAAGATAATTTAGCTCTAAACCCCTATGCAGTCAGTATACTCACCCTCGGAGTATGCACCTTTTGATTTAACCTTTTGGAGACTAGTAGAACCTATGTGCAAGAGCCCACTAGTTGATTGATAGAAAAAGAAAATTTGGATATTTTCAATGAAAATCTGGTTTACATGGCAAGCATTAATGGTGGAATTTTCACTTTAAAGTACACAAAAGCTTGTAGACCACTCATTGTATTCAAGTTTAGAGTGATTGAAGAGCATAGAAGCCCTAGAAGTTGTAGATTGATTCACCAGCAAAGCAGTGTGTTTGATTGGTTGTGGAAGCCCTAATCCATCGCGTTGATTTAGAAGTTCTTGAAAACCATTAGGAAAGCGATATACAAGTAAGTGATGGCCACTCTCCTATTTTATTTGATGTTGCGGAGAAGAAAAGATATGTGTTTAAAAGGCACCCATTCAAATCTACATTGGATGACCTAGAAGGGGCATTCTCCCACACTCCTATAGGTGTTATGCATGTTGAAGACATCCATGCATAAATATATTGTAAGAAGGAGCCAGTAGGACTTGACAGGATAAGAGAGCACTTAGAAACCATGATGAAACCAGATAAAACCTTCCTGGATGAGTTTGCGCAGTTTGAAAACCACCCGATAATTGAGTATGGTATAGCATATGAGTTCTATGAGTCCGAATGGATAAAGATTCCACTTGGATATGAGGTTGAGGAACCAATCCTAGAGGCAAATGCTCAAGTACTATTATCTACCTCTAAGGACCCCAATGAACCAAGATGGGGGACTTATGAAGATAAAACAAGAGAAATTGATGTTCTTTTGAACAACGCATCAACTAAAAGAAAAATAGCTAAGGTTACATTTGAGATCCTAAGAATTCATGGAGTTACTCAAGAAGACCTTGAAAAAGCAAGATGAGAAAAGATTTCTTTGGGAATTGAGAGTGCATCACCAATAGAAGCAAAGGAAGATGATCCTAAATTGAAGAAGGTAAAAGTGGAGAAGTCTGATGATCCGAAGGGTAAAAAAGATGTTGCCGCTCCTGTGCCCACATAAAAAATTGACCTTGTTGCTCCTCCTGAGTATAAGGCAATGCCTAAAAGGAAGAGAGAGATCAACACTAGTCATCCATCCTTGCGAGCAACAAGAAGAAGGAAGAACACTCAAGCACCTCTAGAGGTAGGTTTTAGACCTAGTCTTAAAGTATTGAGTACAAGAATTGTTGATGAAGGAAGATTGGATCAGATAGGAAATTTTTATGATAGATACAGTGAAATTGACAAGTCAGAGATTCATGGCATGATCATAAAACATATGATCAAGTTCAAAAAGACAATCTTGGAACTGAAAATAGTCATTCCAGACAATGTTTGGAACATCTTAGAATCATTAAAGAAACAAGCTATTGAAGAAGATCTTAGGATAAGAGAGAAGATTCTAGATGAAAGTCTACTGGGGTGTTCCTTAGAAGCAAAATCAATGTTGCTAGATTTGGTAAAGCCACATCTACGAACAAAGCTAAGAAGACTACACATAATGGACAAGAATTTTGACTTGATAGCAAAAGAGACAAAAAAATTATTTGAGAAGGTTTTCATGAACAGACACATGTACCCACCTACTGCACCCATAGCTCAAGTACCCACAAAGGTAGAAAAAGAGTCAGAGCCCATCAATGTATAGAATACAGGTCCTCAGGATTCAATTCCCATAGTTGAAACTCCTGCAGAGGCAAAAAAATTTGTACCCATGATAGAGTCACTAAAGGATAGCAACATCATTATTGATAATGTTGAGATTGCAATGGGGGCCACAAATAAGGACTTGGATAAGTTTGAAGAAGCCTTTGTAAGCACACAAGAGGCTAAAACACTATGTGGTGGTAACTCACCTGAGATAGAAAAAGAAGAAGAGAAAGAAACAGAAAAAGAGGAAGAAAAGAAAGGAGAAGAATAGATAAAAGGAAACGAATCAAAAGATGAGCCTTATGTTGGAATGCAAATCGGAGTAAAGCAAGAAGTAGTGGATAGCACTCCTATCACTCCTTTTGTATCATTGTTGTCAAGATTGACACCAAACAACACCAATCTGGATTCTTGGGGAGAAGAAGACCTGATCAAGATCAACGTCTTAGCCATGGAGAAAGCAAAGGAAAAATAGGTAATGAGGAACCCCTTATTTGTTGAATCAGTCAACATATTGAATAGTTTATTACCTTCAGACAAGAAAGTGTCTAAGGTTCATTCAGTTGATGATGTAAGCACAATTCTTTCAAATTTTAAGACCAACTTTTCTAGCGTGGAAGAATCTGCATCCCTAGTTGCAGAAGAAAATTATATGAAGAAAAGGCTCAGTGAATTGGTCAGTAACTTTGCACTTGACCTAAGTTCACTCAAGGTTGGTCAAGCATCCCTAAAAGAGTTTGCAACAAATGGTAGGAAGAGCATGCATCCTAGGAGATAAGATGGTAAGAGTATATTCATGCTTATTCTAAGAGCGCATGATCAGAAGAGTCGGTATGACAAAGATACAGATAGTTGAAGTTACACAACAGTGAATGCCATAATACAATAGTGTATGTAGCCAACTGTTGGTAATTTGATTAGCGATTATAATGTTATTTTGTAAAGGCTATGCACCTATTGTAATTAGGTTGTAGAAATGTACTTAACTTTTTTTGTAAACATGCTTGAGCCAATTCAAGCCCTAAAGAAATGGAGTCATTATTTAATACCGAGTGAATTTGTGTTGTATACTGATCATAAGGCTTTACAACATTTGGGTAGTTAGAATAAGTTAAATCAGAGACATATGAAATGGGTTGAATATTTGAAGAGTTATACATTTGTGATAAAACATAAGAGTGGAGTCACTAACTAAGTTGTTGATGTATTGAGTAGAAGAAGATCTTTGATAACCGAGATGAGAATTGAAGTTCTTGGTTTTGATGACATGAAAGATCTATATGAAACTAACCCTGATTTTTCTGAGTTGTGGAGGAAGTGCAAAGCACCTA
Source organism: Chamaecyparis obtusa (assembly GCA_027943335.1). Classification (NCBI taxonomy): domain Eukaryota; kingdom Viridiplantae; phylum Streptophyta; class Pinopsida; order Cupressales; family Cupressaceae; genus Chamaecyparis; species Chamaecyparis obtusa. The sequence goes on along the minus strand of BSBK01000188.1, from coordinate 926,700 downwards.
TTCAAGATCAACCGAGTCCTAAATAGGAAGATTATTTCATTCAAGAAGGTATGTTGTTCAAAGGTATTCAGTTATGTATACCAAGATGATCAATGAGAACTAATTTGATAAAAGAGAAACATAATAGTGGTTTGGCTGGACATTTTGGCATTGACAAGACATTGAATTTTCTTAAGGAGAAATATTTTTGGCCAGAGTTGTATAAGGATGTTCAAAAATTTGTGAAAAGTTGTAGAGTTTGCCAAGTTGCAAAAGGAGTAAGTTAGAATACTGGATTGTATGTACCAATTTCTAATCCTGAGAAACCTTGGATTGATATTAGTATAGATTTCGTTATTGGCTTACCGAAGACAATAAGAGGTAATGATTCTATATTTGTTGTGGTAGATAGATTCTCTAAGATGGCACGTTTTATACCCTGTAGAAAGACATCAAATGTAGTGCATATAGCAGATCTTTTTTTTAAGGAAATTTTTAGATTACATGGATTACCAAGGAGTATCATCTCTGACCGAGATAGTAAATTTGTTGGATACTTTTGGAAGACTCTTTGGAAGAAGTTGGGTACCCAATTGAAGTATAGTTCTACATTTCACCCACAAACTGATGAACATACATAGGATGTAAATAGAAGTTTGGGTAATATTTTGAGATGTTTAGTTGGAGATACACTGAGTAATTGGGATTCTATGTTGGCATAAGAAGAATTTGCATACAATAATTCAGTGAATAAGGAGTACTAGGAAAACACCTTTCGAGATTGTTAATGACATGTAACTGAGAGGTATATCAGATTTGAAGGATATTGCTGGTGAAGAAAAGAGATGTGTTGAGGGAGAAAATTTTGTTGAGTTCATGAAGACATTGCATGAGGAAGTGAAACATAAGTTGAAGATTAGTAATCAGAAATACAAAGACAGAGAAAATAGATCAAGAAGACATAAAACTTTTGTAGTTGGTGATGAAGTAGTGGTTCATTTGAAGAAAGGTCGATTTCCCATTGGAACGTATGGGAAGCTGAAAATGAAGAAATTTGGTCTTTGCAAGATATTGAAGAAGTTCGACAGTGGAAATGCTTATGAGATTTACTCGATGACATGGATATATCATCTATATTCAACATTGCAGATCTGTATGAGTATCATGAACTTGATGAAGATACGAGAGTACTGAATGATTATCGTAAGAAGCAGAAAGAAGAAGTTGAGCACATTTTGGAACAAAGAATTGGCAGAAGCATAAGAGGTAAAGAATACATGGAGTATTTGGTAAAATGGAAAGACAGACTGATTGAAGACAATTCATGGATTTCACAATCTAAGTTGGATTTATCTCAGATTGTACCTGCTGCATGATTCAAAGAATCATTTGAAACAACCCCAGGTGTCTGATGCAGGAGCATCTCGGGTCCTTAGCAATCCTGTGTCACCAAAAACAAATTTGAGTTATTCTATTTTTCTCGGTAGCTTCCTGGTTCCTTCATTGACCGAGTTGGCTCAGTGGTTGCTTAGTTCCTTCTTTTACCGAGTTGGTCGGGTGTTTCCTGGTGCTCGATAACCGCACTTTACCGAGTGGTTTATTTCCTTTCCTATTGAGGCTAACTTTTGCATTTAATTTTGGTCACAGAGTTAATGTTGCTATCGATCATTGGGAAGCATGTGGACCTAGATATAGTCATTCCTTCCGCTAATGACGGATTTGAAGGTTGACTTGTTTCAGTAGCCTCTTGTATAAATATAGTTGTTTGGTCATAGTTTAGGGGGATTAATGGACAGTGGGCGATAGTAGTAGATCTAGTAGAAGATAGTTGGATCCCCGCATGTTGGAGGACTTCTGTAATTGATCTTTGATTGTAATTGGTCGTAACCGAGAAGGCCTTACAGCCTGGCATGTATGAATCAATTAGATGAAATATAAATTATCTTTTCTGCATTCTCTCTTCACTGTTGTGTAATTGCTTCTGTGTGTTCTGCAAGGAAGGTTTGGATCAAGGTGTGACATTGGCCCTTCTTCCTCCCAGGCCTTGCGTCACAATTTCTTATTTATATTCACTTCAAAATCTTAGATATTAAGAAAACAACAGAAGATAAATCTTATGATTTTTTTAATGCACGGTGACTAAGTTGTTCATCTATATAGATATCATACTAGGTTATGTAGATCATTTTGCTGTCGAGTTTTTTTAGATGTTGTACCTACAGGCAGCTGCAACCTTTCTAAACAATCAATTGCATATGAATCAATTATTGTAACATTTTTGCTGCTGAATTTTCTCAGCTTTATATACATTCTTGAGTTGTTCTAGTGGTGGAGAGTTTGTGTTCTTGACAGAGAGGTCACGAGTTCAAAACCTATAGAGGGTAAGGTATGTACACCTCATTTGTAACATAGTTTAGATACCACTTGCAAGGAGTACATGGTAGTCTCATATTACTATTACCATATGTAGACCCAAAAATAGATCGCTGAGTACATGGTAGTCTTATATTACTATCACCATATGTAGACCCAAAAATAGATAACTGATATAATAGACTATAAAAACTCATTTCATTTCCTTTCCTTTATCTAAACATGTCAAATCTATCTAACAATCTGTATGATATTGCTTCTTTCAATTAAAAAAAAAGTCATGTAGATTAAAGACATCTACGTAAGATTGAAAACACCTCAGGATTAAGTGGGTTGAATGCAGAAGCGGTTTAACAGAAAGATTTGCATGTAGATAATAATAATATACGTGATTAGATAAGATACCTAAACACGAAGATTAGTAACTCTAACACGAGAAAAAGGGAGAGTGGCGAGCAAACTCACGAATCTGATTTTTATAAAGTATGAGAGCTTTGAAATAATAGCAGGTTGATAGAAAGATTCCTCCTGTTTACGCCTAAATGAAAAGCATTCTTAAATATTTTTAGTTGCGTGTTTTGCAATGTTTGATAAGAATATATATAAATCTATCACTGAAATCATTTGTATCGATTCTTTCATGCATCAAATCATTATCACGTTAAATAGGTATGATAGAATATGTCATCTTTACAGAGATGCAACTAAGCTTTCAAAAGAATAATGTTGTGCTACCTCATCCTCTGTTATGGGTCGGACATCATTTGCATTGATGTCAATGTCGTCTCATATTCTTTTCAAGAAAACTGAGCATGGTCTCCTCTTCATTCTACTTTGCCCAACTCTTCAAATTTGGTATGTTTTGAGTTTATTCTTTTCTTACTCTCTAAAATGGGGTGGTCCTCTCCCTTGTGTTAAAGATCTGCCCTTACTTTTTGTAAAGTTCACACTGTACCTGACTGCTGAATATTGTTATTCGAAAACATATCTCCCATCCTTCCATAGTAATAGTAGAGTTCTCGATCATCTTCAAGATCCAGTGGTGAGAACAACTTTGAAGAAGACACCGTTGTTGAATCTCGGTGTAAATCAACCATACCATAGTCCAATCAGAATACAATGATTTTGCACAGTTGATATGGGAGATACAATATAAATAAATCCTCCTTTTGATTTAATAAATTCTCCTATTGATTTAAGAGATTATAAGAACTTTTTTATCTAGTAATCTAGAATAAGATTATAATAAGTTTTCGATACAACTTACTATGCAAAACTTACATTATTAGAAATAAAGGAAAAAATTGAAACTAAAAAATCTTAAGAACTAAGCATTCTAATATGATAAACCTTTATAAAAAAAATTACAGAAAGAACTAATTATATTAATACTATTTTTTATTTTTTGAATATATTAAATTGATATCTTTTAAAATCAGAAAGCCAACAATCCTTAGGAAACAAATGTGGAGAAAGTGCCTAGATTCTCCATCCACACTGAATGTTGTGAGGCTCGACTTCAAGAATGGGAAATCATCCATGAATGTTAATTTTATCTCTGCCACTTTAAATGGTTGTTAGTAGGTTGATGTGTCTAAAATCAAACATTGAAAAGGATCTATAGAACAAAGACGAGTTTTAAGATGTCTCTAAGCGTCATGTCCCTTCATTGGGATCATATATGTAAGAGTTGTAAATCATACATGGAAGATATAGAGATAAAGAGAGATTGAAGATATATGTGAGACAAGGTAGTGATTTGGCCCCTACAAAGGCAACAAATAAACTCAAATTAATGTAGATCTATGATAATGCATATATGATAGCACATCCTTTGAATGAAATGTGTTGCATAGAGGGGAACACAATTCATTCTAAGAAGAAAAAATGTTGTGTCATGTCAACATAATAAGATATTTTCATGGAATGTCACCTTAGAACATATGATAGATGATACCCACAATATCAACAAAAATACAGAGATAGGGTGATCCAATTATTTGACATCAAAAGAACCCCATAGAAGGGAAATTAATTAGTGTATATATGCACATTAGTTACTCATCATGGGCTTGAAGCTTTTGGATCTATAGAAGAGTGCATGAAATCAAAGACAAAAATCTGATTCAACATTGAAGAAGACCTAAATGCCCCCAAGACTTTGCATCATTCATGGATGTCAAAAAGTAACATATAGAAGTGTAAAAAAAGGAAGAAGAAATATGTAGAAAAAAGAAGAAGTATATGATGGATAGAAGAAATATGTAACAAAAAAAAGTGTATGATAGATATAACCCCTATTTCCAAGTGTCTATAGAGTAAATTGGGTTCTTTAGGAGAGAACAACATATAAAGAAAAGCGTAGAGGAACACAAACAAGCACATAGTAATCTAAATATAAGAAGAGGGAATATATCAACCATCCTCAATAATCATATCATCATCCTCCTAATGTTGATCATAGGGGGAGGGAGGGAAATCTTGAAGAGGGGCAACTACTAATGTAACCCCATGCATCTCAACAGTAGCTAGAGCCAAGGATGAAGCCACCTCAAAATTTCTATCCAATAACTCCACTAAGACAATAGTCAATGATCTTGTGATGGTAACTAAAAATATCAGAATATCCTTGAGAGAGTGAAACATACATGCCTTGAAGGAAGCAGGTAACTCAACCCAAGGTTGTGAAGCGGGATCTGAATCATTGATCTTTAAGAGGTTTGATGGAGATTTTATTTCAACTGTAGCAAGCCAAAGGATCCTAAGAAAGTTGTGATGAGGGTCTATACATAAAATGGAAAAAGTAAACATGATTGCACTAGATAAAACCTGTGTATGCAACATGTTGATGGCCTAGGAAAATGAGATGATATAAGTGAAGTGATGAGTGGAGACTCTAAGGATGGAGAGATGAAGACTTGTACCCATTTAGGGTGAGGCCCGTCAACAAACCTTGTAGTAATAGGATGAAACATGGAAGATGGAGATGGAAGAGATGTAGATGGAATGAGAGTGAGAGTGGAAGTACGACGAATGTAAATGGAATAGATGCAAAAAGAAATGACTCACCTTTAGTCTTTAAAGTGACTTCACATTCTAAATCCTTTACCCTTTGATAAATTTTTTTTTCACATGAAATATGGCTCCAATATAGATGGCGAATAGGAAGAGAATCTTGACAAGACTTAGTGACATCCTACTCCATAGGAGAGGTTGTTGGTGTTGTTATTGATAGAGAAGAAGTTCCAACCAATGGAATAGGAGGTTCTACTAAAGTGGAAACTATAGGATTGGCTAAAGATTCCCTTCCTCATTTTACTCTAGGAGTAGTTGAATGAATAGGGAGTGCCCTTGAAGGATGAGAAGTATGTTCCAAAGGAGAAGAGAGAGCATGTTAGGATTAGGTAATATTGAGAGGGGGGGTGAATCAGTATTACTGCACTTTACTTTAAACTTAAACCAATTAAAAGTAAACCATATGAATGCAGAAATGGAAAGAGCATAAACACATAATATACAACTCATGACACCATTATTTATTTTTGAGGAAACCTTGGTTAAAGGGAAAACCCTGATGGAAATGGTACCCACAACTATGCACTAAAATATTATATCCCTATTAGGAGATCTAGCCTTGTTAGGAGCTGATTGTTACATAGTGCATTTCCTTGTTAGAGGAATACAAAACCATGTTAGGGGATACAAAAATACCTGGTTAAAGGTGGTGAGCATAGAGCTCTTACAATCAAAATACTGTCTCAAAAGAGTACTAAAAAATGAACAGTACAAGCACTTTCTTTGCTTAGATAGTTCTTGTTTGTAGCTTTGACACATAATGATCTCGCATCTGCTCTCTGCTCTTAGATTCACATCTATTACCTCATCATTCTTTCCATTCTTATCACTTCCATAAAATACTCTATACTTATACAAAATTTGCAATCCAATCGGCTCTCAAAATGCTTCATAAAATATAATAATAAATTATGTAAATGGAAATAGAATCATGATCTTATATTACCAAAGTGTTAGCAATATACTTTATCCATCTGACTTAGCATGTTACCATATCCACTATTCTTTCCTTAATCTTTTCAACTGCTTATGTGCCCTGTTACGCTGATTCTTTGTCTTCGCACACCTTCAAATCATTGTATCTCTTTGATCTAATCACCAAATCACATGCGATCTTAACAAAAGGTCCTACATATCCCAAAATACCTTCTATCTTTGCAAGCCATAATATATCATATGATGTTATTACTGACCAAAACTGTACACCAGTACAATGTTGTCCTAATTTTGTACTTAGTCATTTTCATGACTGTGACTCTATTAACAAAACTCTCTGCATGTGATCACTCCAGCATAAGTGTTTCCATAAATGACAACCCTCAAGTGATCCCTAGTGCCCCAAAACACCACTTTCCAACAAAGCATGTGGTTATTACTTACCCTTGTCATACACAGTATGGAAAGGAATATTTGGAAGGATAGGTAGCTCAAAAGGAGGACGAGTCTTAGATTTTAGCAATATGTGTGTCTTTCCCTTGTCTATGCTAGGCATAGATGTAGAAATAGAATAAACCAATGGGAACTATATTCTCTTTTGTAGACAATGAGGTATACCCCAAGGAACATGCTTTCCCTTGATTATTTATAAAGAGGGAGTAGAAGATGAAGTGCATTGAAAAGGAGTAAGAAAAGGCATATAAATAAATGTGGGAGAGACCAAAGGAGCTACAAATTTAACTAATTTATAGAAAAATTCTCCAATGTTGTATTTATGGTACACCTTATATATTAGATCCTTGTAAAAGAAAGATATAAGTGATCAAATAGAAAGCCCCCACATAACCCCAATGGTTGATACCTAGTGTCCTAGATAGTGTGCATGATACCCTCATGAGATAATTTCAAACACTTATGAATGACCAATCGGACTACCCCCAAAAAAAATAGTCACAAAATTTCTAGCTTCACATAAAAGAGGTTTGACTTAAGAATGACAATAAATGTAGTTAAAAAATTTGTGGGTCTCATTAGGACCATCAAGGTATTGGACACAATTAGGGGGTATGGAAAGATCATTCTACATGTGGATGGTATCTTAACACTTTTCATATCTCACTTGATGTAACCCATTTACAAAGAGAACCTCCTCGATGATTACATCAATACTACATGTTGGATCAACCATAATGTCTTTGAGGGAATTATTGGTTCCTCAAAAGAGTTTACACTACAAAATAAATACCAAGTTGATCAATCAATTCCCTATGGAGAAGCCAACTCCAATAATCAGATATCTATGAGACTTGGACCAATTGACAAGGATCTAACAAACCCTTTTTCACTTTAGGCTCTACAAAACCATGGCAGGTAAACCTCTAATGCCCTCAAAACATGCATTAAAATCACAATTGGCATTAACATTGAGCAGATACATCTCACAAAGATCTCAACAACAATTAAGGAGATGCTAAATAATGGCTAATCATTCATTGATCTACAATGTAAAGTGGACCATGATATTTGGGGAAAGAAAACTACAAAACAAACACAAAAGTAAAGATATTTTGTGCTTCTAACAATTCTTTGCAGCAATGACCACCTAGATATGAATAGTAACAAACATGTAAATCCCAAAATAGCTTAGATTAGTGTCTCATCCCATTGGACATTAAAGTCATCAGAAGTACAACTATTGGAAAGTTGGCTATACTGGTGTATATGACTTAGTATAGTGTTTTCATAATGGAAACACAGTCATATAGCAGTTTGGAGTCAGTGCACTTGATGGGAAGATCAGAAATCAGTTAAGTGTTGAAGACTGAATAGTGTATAGAGTTCCTGAAGCTCAGAGCATCAGCACATGTACGTATGACTAATTTATGGTATGCACCCTAGAAGATAAGTTGGTTAGACTATATTCATGCTTATTCTATGAGTGCATGATCAAATATGCAAGTATGAGAAAGATACAGATAGTTGAGGTTGCCTAGCTAGTGTGTGCCAAAGAAGAACAGAGTAAGCAGTTGACTGTTAGCATTTTGAGCTGCGATTATATTATAATGATGTAAAGGCTATGCACCTATTGTAATTAGGTTTCTGACATATAAATATGTTTGATTATAAACATGCTTGAGCCAATTCATTTGGAAGCATTGTATGTAATAGGTTTAAGGGCTGACCTAGTTGTTTATTTTGTATGTGCATATAAATATGAGATGTACCCATTGTAATTATCATGGAGATTGATATAGAGATGTGATAAGTAGAGAAGAAGTATGTGAAGAGACCATAAGATGTATTAGAGATTTGTAAGAGGTCAAATCATCAGTGCATCAAAGGAACTGATTTGACAAGCAGTGTCACAGTGATAGTTCCTCTAGCAGATATAGTGTGTATCTAAGATCAAAAGGTTGTAGCCTTCACCACTTGAGCAGTGAGCTCTAGGACAGTGTGTTCACTCTCCTAACATGGACTATTGTAAAAGACTCCTAACAGGGTCCTACCCTTGACAAGGTCTACTATACTTAATGCATTGTAAAGAAACTCCTAATAGGGTTAAGGATCTTCTAACAAGGATCATAAAATGCTAGTACAAAATATTAGTGGGTGTCAATTCCCACCGAGGTTTTTACCTATTTGGGTTTCCTCATAACCATATTGGTGTTATGTGTTGATTTCATGTTTCATGTTTATGTGGATGTTCATTTCAGTACTTAAGCATTTAACTTTGGTTTAAAAATTAAGTAAAAAGATAAAATACAGTGAATCTTGATTCACCCCCACCCCCCTTCTCAGTGTTCCCATTCCTAAAAATTGGTGTCATAGATCTAGTCCTCAGCAAAGAAGTTTAACCACTAGAGGAGATCATGGACAAAGTAGAAATGAAACATTTGAAAAGAAATCTTGAAGCTGCTCTTGAAGACCTGGACAAATCTAAAAGAGAAACTAAAGAACTAAGGGAAAAACTCAATGATGCTCAATTAGTCATGAAAAGGCTAAGGAAGGACTTGAAAGAATGCTCTACCAGTGATCTAGGGACAATGGTCAAGAAGATAAATGAAGAAAATACATCATTAAAAGAACAATTTGAAGAATTTAATGATAAGCTAACTAACAATCAAGAATTCTATGATGAACAAGTCAAAGAGAACCTTCAATTGAATGAATAATTGAGGTAGGAAAACATGGAAATCTTAGAGCTAAGAAAAAACAAAGAAAGATTAGAATCTAAATTGAAAGATGAAAAGAATCACATTGACAGATTATACACCAGTTTTGATTTGATAGAATCTCAGTTGTATGCAAGAAGAGCTAAAGGAGATACTAGCTACATTGGATACAATGAAGCTCAAAATTAGATTGACAACATGCGAGCAAGAATGAAAGCACCAGAAGGCACCTCAGATACTAAGGAGATTGGAAGTTAGACTAAGGATCATATTGAACCACCTAAGAATGAACGCAAAATAGTAGACCGCATTTTTTATGCATGTAACAAGCATGGACACATAGCAAGGAACTATACAGAGGTAAGACCTTTCAATGGTTACTGTTATTCATGCAATAAATTTGGTCATAGAGCTATGAATTGCAAGACAAGTCAAAAGAATAGGACTCATAATCAAAGAAATCAGAATCAGTCAAATGTAAAAAGTTCTTAGAATGTTACATGTCAGATATGTAACTATAATGGTCACTCAGCTAAACAATGTAGGATGGTGACTCATGTCAATGCACCAAGGAATATAAGGCCTCCATTCATTTGTCACTCTTGTAACAAGGCTGGACACATCTCAAAGTATTGTAGATCTAGGATGCAAGGTCAGGAAATCCCTAAAAAGTCCAAAAAATCAATTTTAGATCCCAAAGGAGAAGTCAATTTTGTGAAAGCTTCAGAGGATGTGAGCTTGATTTGGTCAGAATAAAAGAAGGACAAGGTTGATGAGTATGTATTGGATGTATCCATAGTGGACACACCCTCTACATTTGGATGAATGGCCCTCAAGGTCATAGGGGGAGCTAATTTAGCTCTAGACCCCTACACGGCTAGTATACTCACTCTTAGATTATGCACCTTTGGACTTAAGATTTTGGAGACTAGAGGAACTTTCATGCAAGAGTGCACTAGCTGATTATTTTTAGAATGAAAGTTAGAAATTTCCAAATGATAGTCTGGTTTACGTGAAAAACATTATTGGTAGAATTTCTACTTTAAAGTACATATAAGATAGCATATCTCTCATTGCATTCATATTGAGAGAGATTGGAGAGAAGAAGAGTCTTGGCAATTGATTGAGAAGCATTGTAGTTTGATTCATCAAGTGACTTGTTATGCAATTGATCAGTTGTGGAAATCCTAGTTCATCGCATCAATTCAAAATCTCTTGGAAACCTTTGAAGAAGTGTTATACAAGTGATGGCTACTCCTATAGTATTTAATGTTGTAGAGAAGAAAAGATATGTGTTTAAGAGGCATCCATTTAAATCTACACTAGATGACCTAGAAGGGGCATTCTCTCCCATGCCTGTGGGTGTTATGCATGTCGAGGACATTAGGGCATACATCTACTGTAAGAAAGAACTAGTAGGATTGGACAGATTAAGGGAGCACATGGAAACTATGTTAAAACTAGACAAAACCTTCATGGATGAGTATGCACGGTGGGATAATCATCCTATAGTGGAGTATGCTACAGCATATGAGTTCTATGAATCAGAATGGATCAAGATTCTTCTGAGCAGGATTCATGATGACCTATTTTGGATAGGTGAAGTGCCAGTCAAAATTACTGGTGACCTAATTCATGAGATGACAGGCCTCCCAAGGATAGGCATCATCCTTCCAGTGGGAAAATATGTGAGAAAGATTTTTGAACAGACTTACAAATCAAGGAGTGATAGGCGTAGAATGACCATAGAGCCTATTGAGCAAGATGACATCAAATTGATGTCCATGATACTTGGATACATGTTTCAACACACCAGAAGGGTAAACAGTGTGTTTGCGGCCACAATTCTTGCAACCATAAGAATTATAAATGAAAATGGAGATTTCAACCTGTGTGAAATCTTGCATGCACAATTCATTGATAACATTAAGGCAATCAAGCATGATAAGACCAAGATATTTAGATTTGGGTCTCTTATCATTTATATGTATTTCCATATTGTTGGAAAGGTGTCAGACTTATACCTTGATAGGACAATTCATACCATGTCACAAATATCCTTCAAGGCATCTACTGAGAGAACTCTAAGAGACTACATGACACTAGAGTTGAAGACATTTAGGGTCAAAATGCAGATGAGGTGCAGGATACCAGAGAACATTGTTGAGAAATACAAGGATACTATTTGTTTTATGGTTGAGATAGACAAAACATGCATGGAGGAATTTGAACCAAGAACAAAGTGGATTCATCCACTAGGATATGAAGTGGAAGAGCCTATTATAGAGGCATATGCTCAAGTTCTATTGTCATCACCTAAAGACCCCAATGAGACAAGATGGGTAACCTATGAGGAGAAGACAAGACAAACAGATGCTAAACTAAACAACGCAATAACAAAGAGGAAGGTTGCCAAGATTACCTTTGAGATCTTGAGAATTCATGGAGTGTCTCAAGAAGACCTAGACAAAGCAAGGGAACAAAATATTGCTTTGGAATTAGAGAGCGTAGATGCAGCAAATGCAGAATCAACTGATCCTAAGTTGAAGAAGGTGAAGATAGAAAAATCTGATGAATAGAAGGGTAAAACTGATGTTACTCCTTCTGCGCCCAAGGAAACCATTGACCTTACTGCTCCTCCTAAGTATATGTCAATGCCTAAAAGGAAGAAAGAGATCAACATTGGTCATCCATCCTCGAGAATAACTAGGAACAGAAGAAACACTCAAGCACCTCCTAAAGTAAGTTTCATACCTAGTCTGAGTGTGTTAAGCACAAGAATCATTGATAAAGGTAGAATCGATCAAGTGGGAAAGTTTTATGAGAAATATAGTGAGATAGAAAAATCAAAGATACATGGAATGATAGTCAAACATATGTTGAAGTTCAAGAAGACAGTCTTGGAACTTAAGACTATGATCCCTGACAATGTATGGAACATCCTAGAATTCCAAAAGAGATAAGCCATTGAAGAGGATTTAAGGATAAGGGAAAATAATCTAGATGACACTCTTCCAATATGTTCCTTAGAAGAGAAATCTCTATTGTTAGATCTGGTGAAGCCACATCTCAAAACAAATTCAAGGACTTTGCATATAATGGATAAAAACTATGATCTGGTTGCTAAGGAAACAAAGAAAGCCTTTGAGAAGGTCTTTATAAATAGGCACATGTATCCAGCTACTACGTCCATAGCACAAGCACCCTTAAAGGAATTCAAGGTGGTAGAGCCCACTAATGCATCAGTGATAGGTCCTCAGGACTCAGTGCTTGCAGTTGAAACACAAACAGAGATAGTTAAGTCTGCGCCCATGATAGAGTCACTAAAAGATAGCACCATTATCATTGATAATGTAGAGATAGCCATGGCAGCCACTGAAATTGAGTTGGACAAGTTTGAAGAAGCCTTTGTGAGCACACAAGAAGCTTAAATCTTATGCAGTAACACTCCTCTTACTCATCAAGAAGAAATATTGATTGAGGATGTAACAAATGAGAAAGAAGAAGAAAAGATGGAAGAAAAGAAAGAAGGAGAAAAATAAAAAGAAGCTAAAAAATAAAAAGAAGACAAAGAAGTAAAAGGAAGTGAACAAAAAGATGAAACATCATTCGAATAAATCAAGGTAAAACAAGAAGCGATGGATAACACTCCCATCACTCCCTCAACAACATTGTTGTCAAGTTTGACACCTGACACAACTAGTCTAGACTCATGGGGAGAAGAAGACCTGATTAATTTCAACATCTTAGCTATGGAGAAATCCAAGGAGAAATAGGTGATGAGGAATCCCCTACTTGTAGAATTAGTAAACATTTTGAACATCTTGTTACTAGCAAACAAGAAAGTGTCCAAAGTACACTTCATTGATGATGTCAGCTCAGTGATCTCACAGTTCAAGAATAGTTTCTCTATCCTAGAAGAATCTACATCCTTAGTTGCAAAGGATAAGTACTTGAAGAAGAGATTGAGTGAATTGGTTAGCAATTATACACTTCACCTAAGATCACTAAAGGTTGGTCAAGCATCCTTGAAGGATTTTGTAGCAAAGAGCAGAAAAATCATTGTTGACTATATGAACCAAGACAAGTTGACTAGTGATCTATACAAGAAGATTCAAGAGGTAGAAGCCATGATAGAAAGCATAAGGAAATTATTGGAAGATCCATCTATTGATGTAAACATGTGCAATAATGTTTACCAAGGATAGATAGAGAAGATTGAGAAGGGAGAAAAAGAGATGACCAAGATAAGTGCTAGGCAGACTCAGCTAAGGAATGCTCTTGTGCCCTCATTAGACATACATAATCAGAATATCAAGGAGATCAATGCCACCATGGTAACATATGATCAAGGTCCTAGCACATATTTAGAGAAGATGGAGAAGCTACAGTATGTTTTATGCGCCCATCTCCAGATTGTGAATTCACTGATCACATTTTGGAAGAAGGAGATCCAAAACCTACAGATAGAATATCCAGATGTTTTATCATAGTAAGTTTTTGTACATACACTTTTGACACACCTTTTTCATTAATTTCAAAGGGGGAATATGTGTATAATATGTGTTATAGATATGTATAAGGAGATATAAGATAGAAATTATGTGTAAAGGAGATATAAGACAAAAGTTTTTGTATTAAGGAATAGTTAGCAACTTGGCCATATTCTTTTGTTGCCATCAATGAAAAAGGGGGAGATTGTTGGAAAGTTTTCTATACTAGTGTATATTACTTAGTATAGTGTTTTCATTATGGAAAAAAATTCATATAGCAGTTTGGAGTCAGCGCACTTGATGGGAAGATCAGAAATCAGCCAAGTGTTGAAGACTGAACAGTGTACAAAGTTCCTAAAGCTCAGAGCATCAGCGCACATGCGTATGACTGAGTTATGGTATGCACCCTAGAAGATAATTTTTTTAGACTATATTCATGCTTAGTCTATGAGCACATGATCAGATATGCAAGTATGAGAAAGATAGAGAAAGTTGAGGTTACACAGCCAGTGTGTGCCAGAGAAGAACAAAGTAAGCAGCTGACTATTAGCATTTTGAGTTGCGATTATATTATAATGATGTAAAGGCTATGTGCCTATTTTAATTAGGTTTCCAACATATAAATATGTTTGATTGTAAACACGCTTGAGCCAATTCATTTGGAAGCATTGTATGTAATAGGTTTAAGGGTTGACCTAGTTGTTTATTTTGTATGCGCATATAAATATGAGATGTGTCCATTGTAATTAGCATAGAGATTGATATAGAGATGTGATAAGAAGAGAAAAAGTATGTGAATAGGCCATAAGATGTATTAGAGCTTTGCAAGAGGTCAAAGCATTAGCGCATCAAAGGAACTAATCTGACAAGCAGTGTCACAATGACAGTTCATCCAATAGATATAGTGTGTATCTGAGACCAGAAGGTTGTAGCCTTCACCACTTGAGTAGTGAGCTCTAGGAAAATGCATCCACTCCCCTAATAGGGACTATTGTAAAAGACTCCTAACAGGGTCTGACCCTTGACAAGGTCTACTATACTTAATGCATTGTAAAGAAACTCCTAATAGGGTTAAGGATCTTCTAACAAGGATCATAAAACACTAGTACAAAATATTAGTGGGTGTCAATTCCCACTGGGGTTTTTACCTATTTGGGTTTCCCCATAACCATATTGGTGTTATGTGTTGATTTCATGTTTCATGTTTATGTGGATGTTCATTTCAATACTTAAGCATTTAAGTTCAGTTTAAATATTAAGTAAAAAGATAAAATACAGTGAACACTAATTCACCCTCCCCCCTCTTAGTGTTCTCATTCCTAAAAACAACATCATACAACATATTTTCATCAATAGCCTAAGATTTAAGAACATTGGCTTACAATATTCCTTAATAGTAATCCCAACCCAACCTACTTATCAAAATTCCTACACAAGTCCAGCAAATATGCAACTTCTATCAAGAATTTTAATTAATTATTTGTATTAAATCATGAATATAGATTGCATATCTCACAACAAGGCACTAAATGATAATAACTCTTTATTTTATTCCATTTAAAACTTAACTAAGTCATACACTGGAGAGATCTGATGCAGAATTGTATTTCTATAAATATTATTTTCTACCTCTGACACACAACATTCATACAACTAAGAACTCAAAACACCTACAAAATACTTCAACACAAACTCATTAAAACTTTCTCTCACAAAGATTTAAAATGTTTCTCCTACTCACAAGAACTTTCTACTGGAACCATCAATGTTTGGAGCCAAGAGAAATGGTCTTCCAAAACAACAAAGTTGGAACCCTAAGAAAAGAGAAAAGAAGAGAATATATAGAGAGAAGAAGGAAATTTGGATTCAATTTTCTTTCCTTTTGTCGATCTTCAATCTACCTTAATCTTCTGAAAGATCACCTCTCTCATCTCTCTATAACTACCCTTTTGTCTCATTTTTCCCTCTTTCTATGGTCTGCTGCAAAAAGAATAAATTATTGCACTAGTAACCCCCTTGCAACAACTTAAAAACTATCCCACTACTCATGCCTTCAATAAACCCACATAGAATGCCCCTTTGTTGAAACGTGAGTAAAACTCACCAAAATAATGCATCTAGCTATAAAAGAAAAACCACATGTAGTATCTTCTCCACTCTATAGTTATACCTTTACATGCATATATTTCACCAATTTTAAATACAACTTTATCCCTCCTTCCTGTGCACATTCACCTCATTATCCATTTACTTCATTTTACTTTACTTTATTATTTCACTTGGGAATGTGAACAACCCTAGCTTTTTTAAAATTTCAAATTCCTACTCATTTTCTAGCCCAGTCAACTCTGGTCAACTTGGTCAACATCCTCTAACTATCATGTGGCAGCTCTTGATTGGTCCACAGGTTTACCTATGTGTCACCTCAGCTCAACATCGGCCCTACCACATCACCCACTCATTGTTTGGCCTTGCCACATGTTACAATGTTGTGATCCTGCATAGTTACTCTTTCTACATCAGTCAGGGTCATGGGATTATAGGATGATGCCATGTGTCATCCCAGACCCACCATCATGCCTCAAAATACATGTCATGTGGCACCATCTAGTTCATTACCACTTCTATATCATAGGATACCTCATCATCTACATCATCATGGCCTAGACATGTGACAACATGTCACAATCCTGCCATGCTTCTCTTTCCTAGTCATCCCAATTGTGAGATTATGATATTATGCCATCTATCATCTCCAAGCCCACCATCAAGTTCATCCTCTTGTGCCACATTTCATCCCATCACAATTCCACCATCTAACTTAGTCTCCACCAGCTAGATTGTGGGATCACAAGATGACATCATGTGTCATCTTGTACCTACCATGCTACCTTGAACCTCATACTATGTGCCTCATTCTAGTTAATCCTCAATCACTAAATTACTACCCGGTCATCCCCACATGTTTCTTGCATGGATGCCACATCATCACTACATTGGGCACAAGCCCACCAAAATTCACAAGTTTCTACCGCTAGATATGGACCCCCCAAAGACCTCCTAACCACCGAGCAAGGCACCAAACACCCCCGAGCATGTGGTCCTTCTTCCAAAAGCTTTGTGCCTTTTAGGCACTTAACAATATGTGTGTTGGCACATTTTAAGATTCCTTTGATCCCCCACACCACAAATGTAGGATAAAGGCCCAAACCTCCATGCACAAAATATCGCCAACCATCAAATGATTTGACCAACCCTCAACCCATGTGCAATTGTCGCTCCTTCTAAACTTGTCAAATAGTAATAACTTGCACTTTAAACTGATCTGATAAAAATATTAGATGAACTCATAAGGACATGAAACCTAGCATACTAGCTCATTAAGATGTCAACATTATGGAAAAATAATTGAGGCTATATAATAATCTATAGGTCAAAAGATATAATCTTCTCAAAATGACCACTTACAGATGCACTAATTGAGAAATGCACGAAACTAAACAAATTGCATTCGGATTTGGCTTTGAAAACCTATCAAACGATCACTTGATGACTTGCAAATAGGGACATAGGTTCTCACTCAAGTGGATAATATATAGATATAATTGGGGATTCATGACATCCAACTAGTTAAATTTCATAAACTTGAAAATTTGACCACTCAAAAACTATTGTACTTGATAATCAGGGAAACTGAATAAACTGCAAATGGAATAGCCTTGGAAAACTAGGCAAATGGATTCATAAAACTATGAAAATGCATATGGGGAATGTTTGTGAAGTCTATAATATAGTACACTCATTTTACACTAATTAATCATAGGTCCTAAAAAGTAAGACCTCAAAGTATGGTACTTGAATTTTCTGAGATGGTGCAGTATGCAGATTTATAAGAAACCCTTTACACTAGGCATATTCAAAAAACATATCAAAACTGACTATAGGGATCTAAAAATTGAATGATATGCTACTTGATATTCAATGAGAACTTCCACAAGTCATTACCTCATCAAAATCAACAGAGCCTAAAATACAAACTCACAAAGTAGGCATATTCAACTTGTTTTACACTTAGTCACAAATGCAAATTGCAAGATAGCTAGAATTGACAGTTTACAAAACCTCTTCAATATACAAAATAGGGGCTAGAAATGATGAAAAGTATTGAAAGAAATGAGGGGAACATACCTTTCTCCTGATAAGGCATGAAACTCATAAGGTACTTGAATTCTTGAAAGCCAAAACAAGGCACTCACAATTATGTGCAAAGGAACTCTTCACAAGATTTTCAATAGTTGTAATCTCAAGATTTGAGAGTACCAATATAAATTACCATTGATCTTAGCAAGTATGTACAAAGGATATGGTTGTCTACAATATGGAAAGTTCATAGGTGTGAATGTTATGTCCATGTTATCAATCTAATGGCTTGGAGGTGAGATGGAGTGATGGTGCCCATGTTCACATATGGATAATCACTTGATGTAGAAGAAGATGATGCAAAAATAAAGTTTTTTTCTTCGTGTAGACTGATACACTGACCAGCCTTACCACCTTCTGTATTCATGTTTCATCCATATACACACACAAGATGCATCATATTAATAAATCCTCTTGATGAGGTTTGATACATGTCAACCTGTGGGTGTTTCAAGATGTTTCACAAAAAATTTATCTCCTCTTAGCTTTGTTAGCACACCACGTGACCCTCTCAAACACCCATACTCCAAGGGACCTGCCAACATATATTCAAGGAATATTCTTCCATGTGGGGTTCCCATGGCTAACAACATTTCTAACAACTATCCATGACACACTTTCATTTAGTAAGTACAATCATGTTCATTATTAATCAATCCACCATGATTTATTCTTTTCAATCCTAGAGGGAAAGCATGATGTGATTAATCAATCAGAAGAACACAATTACCTGCATCATAGGAAATCTAGAGATCCGTGCCTAATTTTTTTGCATGATGATCAATTGCAACTAATTATATTCATTCTTTGATCATGTCAACCAAGGGTTGCTCTATAAAACCCTGAGGACATGAGGTTAGAAATATTGAAATTTTGTTCAATGGGTAGAGAAATACTCTATATTATTTGTAGAGGTTTTATTTTTCTGACAACAAGATCCTATAGCTTGTTGACCAGGGGTGCATACTGTAGAATTTATTTTATGGGGCATACTTATTATTATAACCTGCACTAAGAGGGGGGTGAATCAGTCCATCCACAAATCTGAAACTTTTAATAATTTTCTTCTACAATAACCAACATATAAAAGATAATATAATAGTGAAGCATAACATATCAAGCTTTCACACATAGTAAACATAAGAAACAATATTTTTTTCTGTAGAAACCCTTGTTAGAGGGAGAAAACCACGTGTGAGAATGATCCCCAAAAATCTCACTAGTGCACTGATGAAATCTTCCTTGTTAGGAGCAATTAAAAAAAACCCTTATGAGGTTATACTCGGTTAAGAGTATTAATAGCCCAGTTAAGAACTACAACGATCATGTTAAAAACTTCCATGTAAAGTGATTTCAAAACTGTAGTTAAAGAGCTACCTGGTTAGAGGATTTTGAGACCTATTAAGATCTTTTTCACCCTGTTAGTTTAGTGACCATGTTAAGGAATTTAGATCACAGACTGGTTAGAGTCTGCCTTGAGTATAAGAACTCAAATGTATGATCTAATATTAGCACTAGACTGCCAAACAAATCCAATTATCTACTCAATTTTGCTTCTCTGAACACTTTACTACCTTTTTACTTCCTTTAACAATCACTACCATACACAACATACCATCACAACAACATACTTAATGATTTTCACAACTACTTATATAATTGTCTTAAGTCAGTGCTAGAAACCTAAAACATTTTTCAAGTCGGCATAAAAATCTAACTTCACATATGAGTGAGCACTCCAAAACCAAAATTCAACATCCTTGATGTCAGCCCAAAACATCTAATCTCGACAAAATTTTGGCCCATCACTCACATTTGACCGCTACACCGATGTAACCAGCTATATTAACTGGTACTTTTTTCTTAATGCCAATGTCGTTTCAATCCTCAATAACTTACTAAATTCTTTAAACTAACTAATGTGATCATAGATGTAGTCAAATATTCCTTTGTAGATAATATTTATGCAATCACACACCTTAACTCAATCTCCAACTCCAGATCTAGTCACCCATAATACCCCTCCTATAGTTTTTTTTTCACGATCTTATTGCCAAACTCTTTTAGGCCATTGGTATGTGTGCATTGGTTATTTTTGTGATTTTTAGGTTATTGATGTATGACTTTATATTTGATTTGATATATGATCCATTGGATGCTGTGTGATATCATTTGTTTATAGTTACATGTATGGTTATTTTCATAATGGTTTTCTACATGTTATGGTGTTATTTATATTTTTTATTTTACTAACCTCATAGTTGCATGTGTATGGTTAGTATGTATGTTTTATATTTATGTTGGATATTTCTGATGTGGTTGAGGGACGAAGTCATAGTTACTTTCTTGCAAGATCCACACAATCTGCCGATCCCTGACATTGTCTATTATATATTTATACATGTATGTACATGCTTTCCTTTTATGTAGTATTTCAAGTACCGAGCATCGACTTCCCTGAATTGTCAGGATGAGTGTGGCCTATCACAATATCCCAATGGTAAGAGAGGGGAGATAATAGATACGTCCAAATCTCAATCCTAAGCCAATAATTGTCTTGAAATAGTGGACAAGTATCCATTTTACTACCCTTCAAGTTCATCAAGGTCACATGAATTCGTGAACCCTCCCTTGTGCTTGATTATAGTATTTTCATGTAGTGAGTTCTTTAGGTTTGCATGTTTGTGGTTTAATGTAATTTTTTGTTGAAATAGATAAATGATTTAATTTAATTTAATTAATTAATTAATTAATTAAATCTTATTAAAGATAGAAATATTAATATGAAGGTATTTAATTAATGAGAATTAATTAAATATACTTATTTCATTTAAAAACACTTACTTGAAAAGTCAAATATTGTGAATAAAAGAAAAAATCAATTATTAAATCTAAAGTAGAAATTAAAAGGATAACTAATGAATTGTTATTTAACTATGAATTTCATAATTATTGATATGCAAAAATATTATTTGTTAATAAATTATTACTATGCAATTTAAGTTGCACATTTAGTTTAATAGAATTAAATTAGGAATTTAAGTTGAAAGTTGAGAGTTAAGGCTTATTAAGTGAAAAGTGCATATAATTATTATTATAATTAATTTATTATGCAAAAAGGAAATTGATAAAAAGAAGGTTAGGAGGTTGAGTTCTAATTCCTGATTAGGGTGTTGCACATTGAGCTCTAATATATGATTGGGTGTTGCATGTTGAGTTCTGTCTATTGGGTTTTCTATATAGGAGATCTCTTTAACCATTTTTGGGGATACACAGGTTTTGGAGATCAAGGTTTTTCTTGCAATTTGGAGTTGAAGAATTTTCTTGAAAGCTTGGATTTTTGGAAGCTTGAATTTTAAAATTGGCATCGTCATAGATCTATTGAATTTGAGGTAGGGTTTTTATTTTTCTTTATAAATATTCCTTCCGAAAAGATTTTTTTCTTCATGTTTGCCAAATTATTGCAGGGTTTGAATTTAAGGTTTTATGGTTTTATTGTTGGAGGTTTTGGATTTGAAAAGCTTTTTGGGTTCTTTTGTATTGTGAGAAGAAATTATAGTATTTTAATATCCATCTAAGCACACATGTGTTAATTTTGTATATAAGCATAATCTTTTATATTATTTTATAAACCCTTGTATTTAAATTCAAAAGAAAATTATGTTTTGGTTAAAACCCTAGGTGGTTCAAGGTGAAAACCTACGGATAATTTTTTTGATATATATATATATATATATATATATATATATATATATATATATATATATATATATATATATATATATATATATATATATATATATATATATATATATATATATATATATATATATATATATATATATATATATATATATATATATATAATTTAGATCAGGGTTTGATTGAATTATTGAACATAATATTTGAAGGAATAATAGGAATTGAAATCATCAAAAAGGTTGAATATGAAGAATTGAAATCAAATAGAAAAATTAGGTTCATGGAAATCAATTTATTTTTGGAGTCAGCGCACATTATCATAAGGTCAGAATATGGCTAATAATAGAAGACTGGACAGTTAGCAGAGCACCAGAAGATCAGAACATTAGCGCACATGCATATGATCGAGCTATGGTATGTGCCCTTGAAGTTAAGTTGGTAAGTGTGTATTCATGCTAAGTCTAAGAGTGCATGATTAGATGAGACAGTATGACAAAGATACAGTTAGTTGAAGTGGTACAGACAATGAATGCTAGAACAGAATAGAGTATGCAGCCGATTGTTCATATTTTGATTAGCGGTTATAATATTGTTTTGTAAAGGCTATGCACCTATTGTAATCACATTGTAGACATGTAAACATCTTTGTTTGTAAACACACTTGAGCCAATTCACTTGGAAGCATTGTATGTAATCAGTTATAGGCCAACCTAGTTAATTATTTTGTTAGCACATATAAATATAAGTTGCACCTTTGTAATAAAGGACACAAGTGGATATAGAGATAAGATAAGTAGAGCAGAGACATGCAAAGTGAAGATAGAATAAGTTACAAATTTAAAAGGGGCTAAAGCATCAGTGCACAAAAGGAACTAATCAGACAAGCAGTGTCACAGCACCAGTTCATCCAACAGATATAGTGTGTATCTAAGATCAGAAGGTTGTAGCCTTCACCACTTGAGTAGTGAGCTCTAGGAAAGTGTGTCCCCACCCCTAATAGGGTTATTGTAAAAGACTCCTAACAGGGTCTAACCTTTGACTAGGTCACTGTAATAAAAGCATTGTAAAGAACAACTCCTAACAGGGTTGCAGATCTTCTAACAAGGATCATAAAACACTAGTACAATTCTTAGTGGGTGTCAATTCCCACCAGGGTTTTTACCTATTTGGGTTTCCCCGTAACCATATTGGTGTTATGTGTTGTGATTGTTTATCTTGTTTACATTGATGTTCATATTAGTACTTAAACAATCAAGTTAAGATTCAAGAGTTAAGAAAATCTAAAGATATAGTGAACACTGATTCACCCCCCCCCCCCCTCTCTCAGTGTTCCCATTCCTACCAGTATGTATGTATGTATGTATGTATGATTTGAAACTTCTTTTATTTAAATATGTATATAATTTTCACTTGAAAAAATAATACAAACAAAATGTATATATATATAGTGGGTGGGGACACCACGCCCTCCCCCCCTTTCTTTGTTATTTGGAGATTTTAGTTTATTTAATTTATATTATAAATATATATATATATATATATATATATATATATATATATATATATATATATATATATATATATATATATATTAATAATTTAATTTAATTTTAATTAAAACTTAATGAATATTTAACGAAACTTAAATATTAATTAATAATATAATAAAAAAATTCACTTTAGTTTATGTTTAATATTATTAAATGTGATCTATTATTTGTTAAATAATAGATTTTTTTACTTATGGTTAATTTTTGGTGCAGGGGCACCAAGGACATTCAACACAACCATGAAGACCAAGAGGATCTACAAGGTATTCAAGGAGGATCAAAGGATTCAAGAGGACAATCAGAGGCCGAAGCAAATCAATTGGACAATACGAAAGCCTATAATGGCTTTTGACTCTATGTAGTAATAACAAATTCTAAAAGTTGTTAAATGTCCTTAAGAGGACCAAAATATGCTTGTAAGTGGACCAATAGTGTCCAAGGATAAAATTGGGGTTCTAGGAGTTTAGAATAGGTCATTGAATAAATCTAAATCATTAGGGGTCATTAGGATGAAGTTTGGCATTCAAGAAAGCCATTTTAATAAGTTTAAATATTCAAATATTTGAAATCAAATAGCTAGTAAGGGTTTTAGTAGGGAAAGTAGTTCTTTTATGTTTTAATCTTTAACTAATCAAACCAATGACCAAATTTGGTTAAATTTGGTTGTAGAGGGTCTAAAATTATTTTCAGAATTACTTGCACGCACATTCAGTGGTGATTGTACAGATAAAGGCTGGAGAACTTCAATAAAACTATGTTTCCTTCATTTTGGAGATTTGTATGTAGTATTTTGTTTGAGTTTTGATTGGAACAAGTCTGAAAATTATCTAAAAGATCTTAGGAGGTAATATTAAACACTTTTGAATGTTTTGAAAGTCATTTGATATCAGTGTCCCTCCATTTACAATGTAATAAGCACTGTTCCTATACATTTTCTATAACAGTTTGAGTTTTATTTATGAACACTAACCATTCCATGGACTCAGAGGCCTAGAATCCATGTCATGTGACTTACCTAACATTGTATCATAGTCCTTTAACCATGCATATTCAGAAAATTGGAAAGAGAAGGTGGTCTTATTAGGATTAAATCAGGAAATACTAAAATCTAATTTTTTTAAATTTTCCTATGTTTCAGTAAACTGCATTTTTTAGGGTCTTCGGTGCATTTTTGGGCTTGGATCCTTTGATCCTCCTTGAATACCTTGTAGATCCTCCTTGAATTCCTTGTAGAAAGGGAAGAAGGACTACTTTGCAAACAACAAGCCAAGGGTTGAAGGTGGCAATAAATTTGTAGGAAAACAAGTGACCAAGGAACCTCATTCAAATTCACCCAAGAACACATGGTGGTCTACTAAAAAGACACAAACAAACACAGGCATGTGGTGTGAGATGCATAAGTCCCCAACCCATAATACAAAGGATTGTCAAAGTATGAAAAAATTGATGATAGAAATACGAGGAGAGGAAGTTGAACTCGAATCATCACCAATAGATAATTCTGAGAAAGAGGAGAATGATTCCATCATAGAAGCAAACCCATATGCCGTAGTTGGAACTGCTAAAGTATTTGTAGATCTCTATAGTTTTTTTTGACCATTAGTGTTTCACACTTAGTCATTTATCTAGGCAATGATGGTCGGTCATCACTGCGACCGAGTCATTTTGTAAAGGTCGAGTTTTGTATTGTATACTTACCGAGTAGTAGTACTGCCGAGTAAAGTCATGGTCACTTTGTTTGTAATATGCTGAGAGTATAGTTATTGCCAAGTTACATATATCAATGATTACCAAGTGATAGAGAAGTTCAACCGATGCTGAGTACAGTTAATGCTGAGTGCCAGGAATAACTTTTGCTGAGTTAGCTAGAATTGACATACAAGTTTGGAATGGCACAATGATCGAGGTAAACCCTTTTGGTGATAATAATGTTTTGTATTTTGTCTATTGAGATAATTACAGAGGTAATTACACATCCATATTATTATCATTGATCCCTATGTAAAATCTAGAGCCAATCAAAAAATTGTATAGTTTAGGTGGCAATAGAAATAAATCTGAACCGTAGATCTTGAAACAGTAAAATGTTTTTGTTGTTATATAAGGGCAAGATCTAGATCAGAGATAAGTGTGTGAATCAGAGAGATAAGATTGAATTATTATGATTAAATGATCAGAGAAGTATATTCAGAATAGCGAAGTATTTAGACAAAATTCAGTGACTGAGCTAAGCAGTGAAAGGATAGAATCAAGAAAAGATCAGATAGAAGAGATCAAAACATAAAGTAAAGAGGAGATCTATAATCTGCATATTAGTGCAAACTGAAAGATCAAGTACTGAGACATTTTGACCAATGTATCAGGTTAAATCTGTTAACCGAGTAGTCTTAGGAGACTTTTGTAAATCTCTTTACCGAGTGCTTACTTTATTGTAAGTTTATAAATCCTTTAACAAGGTAGAATATACAAGTCTTTTAGCTTTTGACAGAGAAAACCTTTCATAGGGTAGATCATGATTTGATCACATTTTGTAAGCCTTAATAGGAAAAACTTATTACTACAGTAGTGAAGATTTGTGGGTGTCATCCCCACCCCAGTTTTACATTTCAAGGGTTTCTAGGTTACCAAAATCTTGGTGTTATGAGTAATTTCATGTATGTTGTTTTATATGTTTTGTTTCTTACTATGATCAAGTTTTGTTTTTGTCAAGCATAAATTTTTATTAGATCAAAATGATAAAAGTAGGTAATATCTGATTCACCCACCCCCCCGCCCTCTTAGTATTACTTTCCCACTTATACTTCCAACAATTGGTATCAAAGCAGCAAGGTTTCTCTTAAGGAAGTCTAACCACTTGAGGAAAAAGATCTTAAAAGGGAAGTTTATAAACTGGGGAAGATCATAGAGAATCAAAAGATTGAAGTACAACTGGCATTATAGCAACTGGAAGTAGCCAGAGGAGAATTGAAGAAATCTTTGAGCAAGAGAAGAGAGATTGCAATCCAACAAAATGAGCCACAGTACAAAGAGGAAGACATCTCTGGACTATTTGACAATGGCAACTCTACCAAGAGTGATAAAGCTATAAAAGAACTACTGGAGAAAAATACCATACTAAATGATGATATCAAAACTCTAAGGAGAGAACAAGAAATTCAATCTGTTAGACTTTGTGAATTAGTGGAACAGAAAAAGAAAGCTAAAGATGATAAGACAATGGCTGAGGAAGACAAAAGATAAATTGCAATCAAACTAGATGAAAGAACAAGTGACATGCAAAGGTTGACTAATAATCAACTAGACATGGTAAATCAGCTATTGATGGTTAATCATGAATTGGGCAGAAAATATATGGAAATCAATCAACTAAGATCTGAGAATGATCAGTTGAAACATGATTTGAGAAATGAAAAAGAGATCAATGAAAGGATGAACAAACCCAATGAAGTTGCAAAATATTTTGAAGAGCTATTAAGATCACCTAGAAGATCTGGTGATAGATCTGGACTTGGACTAAATGAACATTCATCTACTGAAGAAGGAGAATCATCAATAAATGGAGAACAGAAGATGGCTAAACCAAAGAACACCAAGCCCACATGTCATTGCTATGGAAAGCCAAGACATACAACCAATATATGCAGAAGCAAACATGGTAAGTCTGATTCTAAGCCTAAGTTTAATGGACATTGTTTTAACTGCAAGAAGCATGGACATCAAGCACATGAATGTAGATCCAAATCTAGTAATTCATCCACCTCACCCAAGTTTCAAGGAAGTTGTTTCAATTGTCAGAAATATGGGCAAAAAGAATTTGAATGTAGATCTAGACCAAGGTGGTCATCAAATGAGAAAACAAAGCCAGTCACAAAGCACAACTGTCACAATTGGGATTACAACACCTGGTATAATTGCCATTATTGTGGTAAGTATGGACACATCGGAGCTAATTGCATGAAGACTCACTTTAGAGGTAATTCTAAAAGCTAGATGAATGGAAGCATGGTCTATTACAAATGTAACAAGGTCGGTCATTTAAAGAAATATTACAGATCACCTATGCTGAGCAATGATAATAATCAAAATGAAGGTATCCGTGAGAAACTGAAGAGTCAGATGGAAAAGACATGGAGGAAGAAAGAAGAAGAAAACTCAAGTGAAGCTAGCACATCGGTGATCACCCAATCCAATGGATCAGGTGATCACACTTCTTCTAATTAAGCTTGAAAGGTATGTTCGAAACTAAGTCTTGCAAAGCCTTATCTTTCATCAGTTCCTAACATAGAAGCAAGCAAAATTCCACATCAGCATAGATAAAGATGCACTAGGACATATGTGAGCAAAATAGAAGATTTCATTTTTTGATGCCAAGCATCAGTGTCAATGATCGAGCTATCAATGTATGCTGAGCACCTGCTATGACCAAAATGCTATGTACACTGAGCTATATCACAATGATTATATCGACTGAGCTTGTGAGTTTGTTGAGACAACTGTAATCTACCTAAATCTGTACAGAGCATTTATGAGGCCCTAATCCTATTTTTTTGGATTCTATAAAGTGGAAAGTTTCCATTAATTTCATTTCACCAAGCTATTCAAGATTTCAAAGAGCGATTCAGAGTTTGAGCAACCAGATTAAGAAAAGTGATTTTGAATTCTCTTAGTGTGCCGTCGGCAAAATTCATCTACAGGGTTATTGACAAAAAGGTACTTTACCGAGAAAATATTTTCCTTTTTGAAAATTATAGTTTAAAATGGCATCATCTTCATCTGCACCAGTCAAGAAACAAGGGATGGAAGTTTTCAATGTGCAACTTGTAAGGAATGAAGTTTGCAAACTGAGGGTATTCAAGACAATGTCAGAAAGTGCAATTAAAGGAGATTTGAATGGAGCCCTATCTTCTATTTTGGAGAATGTGTTACTGATGAACGATGTTAGGTCTTGTTATATGTGCAAAATTGGAGAAATTGGTGATTATGAGATCAGGGAAGCATATGACAAATTATGTGTCAACGGAGTGCTGAAGCCAGAACATAAGGTTGTTGTCGATCAAGGGTTAGTGCATGCCCTAAATTTCCCACAAAATTTCAAAGTGGAGTGGATCAAGATCATTTTGGGTTGAGTACATGACATGCAGTTATGGTTGGAAGATGGACCAGTGAAGATCATAAAGGAAATGATACACAAGGTCACTAGTTACCCTACAATTGACGGAAAGAGAACGATGAAATGTGTAGGAAAAGAGGATATTCAAGCAAACACCTAGGCAGTTTGGAACAAATGTGGCATGACAATTTCCACCATCACTGATCTAGAAATTAACTTCATTGTTAGAGTCATCTTGCACAAGTTTTATCAATCCATTCGGTTGGACAGTCTCCCTCGTATGGTAGTGGACCAGGCATGGAAGATAATTAAGAAAGGGCACACATATGACCTTGCCAAGCTCCAACTGACTCAACTTGCTGAGAATTTGAACTCCATCTAGATAGCAAAGAACTCTACGTGTAAGTTCGATTCCCTACTGATCTGTATATTCTTTTATGTCAAGAAGTATTTTCCCACACATGGTGATGTAACATGGGATAAGAAGAAGCCCATCACAGTTCAAATAAATGATTTTATAAACTAGATTGGTGATGATTTTGAAGGGATTATGGATAATTATTTCATTGAGTTTAAGAAGAAGATGAGGAATAGGACTAGAGTCCCAGTGTCTTTGATTGAGAAATATAGAAAAGATATATGTTTTCTGGTAGACACAGACTTTACCTATGCACAGGCAGTCCTACCTAGGGTTTCATGGTTAATGCCATTGCCCTATGAACTCAACATAGATGAAGCTACTGTAGCAATCACAGCCCTCTTAGCTGAGGAAATTGATACAAAGGCACCTTACTTTGGAACATTTGAAGAAGCCAAATCCAAGATCTCTTTGGGATTATTGGCTGTCACCACTAAGAGGAAAAGAAAGAAAATAGTGAAAAATCTAGAAGAGTATGTTAAAGAATCTGAGAAGGATGCACCATTAGAGTTGACCCAAGGATTGGGAGAAGATGAATCGAGTGCAACTAGTAGTAGTGAGAAAGAAGAAGAAGAAGAGAAGAAACTAGTATTTTCCAAGTCCCCACCAAAGAGAAGAATGTTGAAATGAAAAGTGTTAGTGACACCATCACTAAGGCCTCAGACTAGAAGAACTACTATGGAGACTCCTAAGAAGACTCCTGCATCTACTAAGTGAAAATCCACTCAACCTAAGGTAGTGTCGACCAAGGCTATGAAGAAACTGAGAATGAAACTCATTCTAATAGAAGATGATGAAGAAATAGAAAGTCATGAAGCAATAAAGGGGAAGGCTACACAATAAGGTACACATCAACTCACTGTTGATGAACTATGTCTTAATATTACTAGCACAACAGTAGTTGATGAGGTGAAAAGATTAAAGTTTAGAAAAATGAGCATTGGAGATAAAGAGAAAGTTGAGGATGCTATCCTTGAAATGTTATGCATTTTTGAGATGCTACCAATTGAGATTGAAAATAGAATTCCAAAGGAATTATGCAACAAGGTCGCACAGACATGGGAGTATGCTCTGGAAATAGAGAAGGAAATCAAGGAGAGTACACTAGGACAAGTTGAATCCACTCTCACCCTTTCACACATCAAACAAACAATTGAGCAATATAGAGGCAAGTTTGATCCTAAACTTAGAGACTATCTCATTCTTCAACACAAGGTTGAAGATGTTGTGCAAGAAAGTTTAAAAATTTGGAAGGTATTGTATGGATTGTTACCTCCTTAGGATGAAGAAAAGGATGAAGAAAAGAATGAAGGAAAGAATGAAGGAAAAGATGCTACTACTTCAATAGTTGTTGAACCTGACAACACACAAAATAACATGGAAACTGATACTCCTAAGGAAGTGAAATCATATGATACATTTGAGGTTCACATTGTTGACATACCGGAGGAGAGCCCCATTAAGAATTCATTCTTAACTGAGGATGATTTAAAGAACATGAAAGCAACTGACTCACCCCTGTCCGGTAGAAACACTATACTATTGCAAGTCATGGATTATCCCACCATTATGAGCACACAATCTATCGATGATAATCCTACTCTACCTGGAGTTGCTACTGTTGATCAATTAGTCAGTACAAGTCTTACGAAGGAACCCATCAAGTCAGTACCACTAACTCAATCTGCCGAGGAAGAAGTTAAAGCAACAGACATCATTCAAAGTCCTTCTAAGGAAGAACACAACACAGAAGAACAAGGAAGAAAATTAGATAAAAAATCTGTTAGCCCTCATGCCGAGGAGAAGGAGAAAGGAGAAGAAAACATAAAAGGAAAATTCATTAAAGAACAAGAACCAAAGGAACAAGAGGCAATAAAATCTCTTGTACAGATGTCAAGTGGAAGCACCCCACCGAGAGGAAAAAGGGAGAAAGATGAGGTAACAATTGATGAAGTAATTGTTATTCCTAAATGGGATACAGATAACCTTTCTTATGAGCAACTACAGATAATGAAAGATTTGTTGACAAGAAAGAGCAGGCAAGAAGAACTTCGAAGAGAGCATCAGCAAAAATAGGTTCTTCATGAAATTAAAGATATATTTAATGAAGTATATGACTCATCAAATGTAAATAGTTCCGTTCCCATATTGGAACAACTTGTACACATTGTTCAGAAAGTAAATAATGAAGTTAGTTGTGCAAGTGATAAGCTATTTGAATGGTCAGAAAGGAGGTTTGAGACCAAACTGCTAGACAAGATATCTGCCAAGATAGCAGTAAAATAGGTTGAGCTATCAAATTTAGTCAAGGAGACCGAGGGATTAGTTGTGAATGGACAGTCTCTATTGGCCAAGATATGTAATGTTGAACTGTTCACAAAGGAAAATCAATAATTGCTTGAGACTCTCAAGCAAGAAATAAAAGCTACAAGTCAGTCCCTGACCTTGGATGTCGACACCAGTGTCAGACATTATGTAAAAATCATGCAGACACAAGGTAAGTTAGCCAAGCTAATGGCTAATGATGGCAAGATTCATTCTCGCCTACTCTCTATTCAAACTATTTTAACACCACATCTAGAGGCTATACAGAGAAAATTAGCAAAGGCTAAAACATTGATCCAGAGTGATCCACATCTATCCATAGCCGAGAGTCTTATAAGTTTAGCTACCAATTTAGAAGTACAGACAAAATTTTTGAACCTTGCTTCAACTGCTTGGACTGATACACTCTACGTGATCACGATGTTGCATCAACCTTTTCTGGAGAAAATTTGTGAGCTACCTACTGATGAAGAGATTAGTCATGTCAAAAACAAGGGGGAATCATCATGACACGAATCTGAACAAGGATAGAATAGGGATAGGTAAAAAAAATTTGAATTTGTATATATATCTCAGGGGGAGTATTAGGCTAGTACAAACATCTTTTAGTAAATTGTATATACCAATGTCATGACAAAGAGTTTTTTCCACTAATGTCAAAGGGGGAGATTGTAGATCTCTATAGTTTTTTTTTACCATTAGTGTTTCACACTTAGTCATTTATCTAGGCAATGATGGTCGGTCATCATTGTGACCAAGTCATTTTGTAAAGGTTGAGTTTTGTATTGTATACTTACCAAGAAGTAGTACTGCCGAGTAAAGTCATGGTCACTATGTTTGTAATATGTCAAGATTATAGTTATTACTGAGCTACATATATCAATGATTACCGAGTGACAAAGAAGTTCAACCAATGCCAAGTACAGTTAATGCCGAGTGCAAGGAATAACTTTTGCCAAGTTAGCCAGAATTGACATACAAGTTTGGAATGGCACAATGATCGAGGTAACCCATTTTGGTGATAATAATTTATTGTATTTTGTCTATTGAGGTAATTACAGAGGTAATTATGCATCCATATTATTATCATTGATCCCTATGTAAAACCTAGAGCCAATCAAAAAATTCTATAGTTTAGGCGGCAATAGAAATAAATCTGAACCGTAGATCTTGAAACGGTAAAACTTTTTTGTTGTTATATAAGGGAAAGATCTAGATCAGAGATAAGTGTGTGAATTAGAGAGATAAGATTGAATTAGTATGAGAAAATGATTAGAGATTATATTCAGAATAGAAAAGTATTCAGATAGATTTCAATGACCAAGCTAAGCAGTGAAAGGACAGAATCAAGAAAAGATCAGATAGAAGAGATCAAAATATAAACTAAAGAGGAGATCTGTAATCTACATATTAGTGCAAATTGAAAGATCAGGTACTAAGACATTTTGACCAGTGTATCAGGGTAAATCTCTTAACCGAGTAGTGTTAGTAGACTTTTTGTAAATCTCTTTACTGAGTGCTTACTTTATTGTAAGTTTATAAATCCTTTAACAAGGTAGACTATACAAGTCTTTTAGCTTTTGACAGAGCAGACCTTTCACAGCGTAGATCATGATTTGATCACATTTTGTAAGCCTTAATAGGAAAAAATTATTACTACAGTAGTGAAGATTTGTGGGTGTCATCCCCACCCCAGTTTTACCTTTCAAGGGTTTCTATGTTACCAAAATCTTGGTGTTATGAGTAATTTCATGTATGTTGTTTTATATGTTTTGTTTCTTACTATGATCAAGTTTTGTTTTTGTCAAGCATAAATTTTTATTAGATCAAAAGGATAAAAGTAGGTAATATCTGATTCACCCCCCCTCTCAGTATTACTTTCCCACTTATACTTCCAACAATATTGCCCCATGAAGATGAAGAGAGACTTTTTCATTCACAGATGTGGGTTAATGGAAAGCCTCTGCATTTTATTACTAACAGTGTGAGTCAAAATAATTTGATCTGTAGGGAGACAGTCAAAAGATTAAATCTAAAAATGATGAGACACACACAACCATACTCTATGGGATGGGTAAATGAGGGACAAGATATTCAAATAAATCAACAATGTTGTCTGCCATATTCAATCAAGCCTTTCAAGGATGAACTGATATGTGATGTAGCAATGTTGGATGTATGTGATGTCTTGTTTGGGTAACCATACATGTATTAGAGGCATGGGGTGTATGAGTCTAGGCCATGTAGTGTTACAATCAAGCTTGGTGGGAAGAGGTATCAAATACCAGAGGTATGTCGAACACAAACTGCTTCTTTAATTAGTGCTAAACAATGTAAATGCTTGATTGCTCAAACTCGAGCTTTTGTTCTACTCATGATTCACCTTGAACAAACAAAGTCAGTTGTTCTTAATACACATGCTAAGGTAACAAAAAATCAACAAAATCAAATGCATAAAATTTTGAAAGAATATCATAGTGTGTTTAAACCACCAGTGGGAGTACCAACACATTGTCAAGTCAAGCACTCTATTGATTTAATCCTAGGCACACTACAACCACATGAGCCAATATATAGGAGGTTAGTTTTGGAAAATGATGAGATTAAGAGACAAATTTAGGAGTTGATTTAGAAAGAACACATTCATACAAGTGCTTCACCTTGTGTAATTCCAATTTTCCTTTCTAAAAAGAAAGATGGGACATGGAGGCTTTGTATTGATTATAAGGCATTAAACAAAATCTCTGTTAAAAATAGATATCCAATCCCTCAAATTGATGATTTGTTGGATCAACTTAGGGGGGATAATTTCTTTACAAAAATTGACATTAAGTCTGGTTACCACCAAATACCAATTGATCTAGCAGATGTGTGGAAGACTGCATTTAAATTTAAGGAAGGTTTGTTTGAATGGTTGGTCATGCCTTTTGGCCTAACAAATGCCCCAGCCACATTTATGAGATTGATGAATGATGTGCTTAGACCATTCATTGATTCATTTGTGGTTGTCTATTTGGATGACATACTCATCTTTAGTAGAACTTGCTCTGAGCATTTGTAGCATGTTGAACAAATTCTTTCAACTCTGCAAAAACACAAACTTTATTCCAAGACTGAGAAGTGTTCTTTTGGTATGCAGAGTATTCAATACTTAGGGTATATCATTGATACTGAGGGTGTTCATCTCGATTTAGAAAAGATTCAAATAATCCAAGATTGGCCATTCCCTAAAAATTTCATAGAGCTTCGTAGCTTCTTGGGCTTAGCCTGTATGCACCCTAAAATGGTCGCCTAGACTTTGGGCCCCCATTCAACAATTTATCAATTTTCAAAATCAATATTTTTTCAATCAAATCAATTTCCTTGATCAAATCCTATTTTTATCATTTTCAATTATTTTCTATAGGCTAACCATTTTATCCTAAGTCTTTATTTATTTAAAAGAAATTTCCTCCACTTTTATTAAATAAAGCCCCCACTTTTCCTCTTATCCTAAGTTGCACAAATAAAGCATTATTCTTATTTTATAAAAAGAAGAAAAGGCTTTTTTGTCTCATATGGGGCACAAAAGTCAACTCTTATTTTCTCATTGGAGGATATTTGTGCACATGGATTGCTCCTCTTTCAAGCTCCACCCTTGATTAAATCTTTTGCCTCTTAATCTCCATGGTCCATTCCTTTTCAATTCCTTTAAAAGGAGAGCTCTTTTCTCATTCTAGGATCCCAAACTTTGAATACTAATCTTATGTTAAAGGATTTCTTGGTGACTTTGGAGCTTTGGAGATCTTCATGCCTTTAGCTTTCATTCTTGAATTCTTAGCTTAAGCTTTCATGTCATCTAGCTTAGTTTCCTTTATGCTCTAGATTAACTCACATAGCTTAATTAGTAAGGCTTGTAATACTTTCATTTCCATATCTTACTTGCATCTTCATTATTAGCATAGTTGCATTGCATTTCCATTTTTTATTCTTGAGAATATTGCCCTTGTCTCTTTGAATCTCTCATTGTGTGGTTTACTAGCAAGGTTGCATGCTTCAATAGCTCTAGCTGAGAGCACTATCAAACATCCTTGTGACTCCATGCCTAGGGAGCTCTAGGTTGCTTTCTCAAGGTTTCCCATACATGGATTCTCTTGGAAGTAATGACTTAGAGAAGTGCACAATTTGAGTGTACATTTTTGGCGCCCACCATGGGGCAGAACACTCTTGTTTTATCCTTTTTATGCATTTCTGTCAATTTTTCATCATCATTTTTGCTTGTTGTTTCAGTTCTCTATTTTTCTGACAAATTATTGTGCAATACTTTTCTAGTATCTTGTAATATTTTATTACATACCCATGTGATACTTTCCCAGTAAAAGTATCATTTAGTTATACGAGACTCTATCGCACCAGTGTTTTATACTCTGTCACATGTAGGTAGCCTGAAGTATCATACAGAGAGAAAGTATCGCACCAGTATACTAAGAAGTATCGTACGATTCTTTCTCTGATAGAACTGTCACACAGGCCTAGCAGTGAGTAATTTTGGACATTTTTTTGCAAGATTTGATTTATTTGCTTCAGGTTTCTGATTTGCTATGGTAGAACAGAGGTTTATTTGCATATTATTCTTGATTTTATTGTGCTAACCTTTGTAGGGCTAACAAGTTGTGCTTGTAGGTGCCTCCATTTCTTTAAATATTTGCTTAAAAGAATGCATGTCAAAGCTCCAAATGCACAAGGGCTACTAATTGTTTTTGTAGGGTTGCCCAATGCATAAAAACCAATCAACTACTTCTTTAATTGCTTTCATTTTAAGTGTGTCATATACTAGTTGTTTCTTTTAATAGGCACTTAATATCTTGTTGTAGGAATCTTTTAGTGGTAGGAGAGTATGCTCTTCACCCTTGTGGTGAAACAGAAATCTTGACCCATCTTCAGATTTTGAAAGCAAGAGGCTAATTGAACCTTTTCTTGGTGTGTTTGGGAGAAATTTTTTAGCTAGGAGAGTATGCTCTTCACCGTTGAGGTGAACCAAAAATCTTGAAACTCAAAGGTTGATCCACTCTTTTTTTAGTTTTAGAATCCTTTAGCGGGCCTTCTCTTGAGCAATCAAGAGGAACAACCCAAGTGGGGATAAGCTTTTCACCGACTATTCTGACCCACTATAAACTCAAGGCTATCAAGGACACAAAACCTTGGTAGACGTAGTACTTGTCTTCGCTTGGTGTGAGTACTTGTGGGATTGTGAGCATGAGGAAAATGTTGAGCAAGAATGCTTAAGGTACTCTTGTGGCTGCGAGGTCTGTTACTTGCCACAAGGTAAGGAGTCCCTTTGGGGAGCAAGAGGGGTATTACAAATGGAAGCTCTTACTAAGAACCATAGATAGAAGCCACCCTATTTTTCCACTTAGCCTCTTGGTGCAAGGATTGATCCTAGTGGACTGACCTAGATCACCCCAAGATTACTCACCATCTATGTTCCTTTAGTTGTGTCATTGGTACTTCCATGATAAAGCTAATATCTATTATGGGCAACCACTTTGTGTGAGGCAATGGGACATCAAGTGTGGGCCAAGTCATTAAGTATTGAGCCTTTGTCTTTTTAGGCTAGTAAGTGCTTGAAGTGTTCTCACTATGATTTAACCATGTAAACATTCTCAAACATCAAACATCATGGTAGAATTCATAGGATTTTCTTTTCTTTGATATCACAATTGCTTGTCTTGGCAAGGTTTCTTTCACCCTTGTGCAAGTGTTTTATGACATGTTTGATCACCTACTATTTGCAAACTTGTCTGATTACTACTAGTACTGTGTTTGAAATCAAAAAATCCAACCATCAGACTGAAACTTTGACCAAATTGCCTCTAAAACTAAAATTTTTACACTCACTAGTCAACAGTCATACGTGAATAGATGTAGTTTGGAATCACCTCTATTTGTGTAGGTGTGTGGGGAAAATGTAAGATTCACTCCTAAATCCAAATTCTCAAAGGAGAGATCCAATTTGATCAACCAAGAGGTTAATACACAATTGAATCAATCTATGAAGAATATGAAAGAGAGAGAGAAACCCTATACTTCCCTATAGTTGGATCAAGCTTGAAATCTAAAATAATTGAAGTAAAAATACTAACCTTAAATTATGGAAGATCTAGAAAATGTTGAATTCTGGCTTCTGTATGAACTTTATGAAGATTTCATCACCTGTTCTGGACTGGAAATGTCGAGGCGAACAAAACATAGAAATCTTTTCTACAAATTCACACAGGTTGACTTTGACCTTTTAAAAGGTCAAAGACCACATTATTTATTTGAAGTCCGATTCTGATTCTGTTCATAGATCCTGAAAGATTGCCGAAAAGGGTATCCAAATTCACTCTCAGATCTAAGATTTCGCACTTGTACCTGCAAGAAAATGGGGGTTTTTGGTTGTATGGGGGGTTTTCCTTGGCCAAACCCCAATTTAGGAATTAACCTTGAAATTGAATTGATATATATGGTGCATAAACAAAGTAATTGAAATAAATTAGCTTGCTTATGTTGAAGTCCTTGTAGAGGATTTGAATCCTCAAATCCATAAGTAAGAATGCTTCAATGAGTGTAGGATGTCTCCAATCAATGGTATTTTGATCTTCAACACCAATCTTAATTTGATCTTTGCATATGAGAAGGTTTGAATGAATGGAGAAGGATGAATCTTCAAGGGGGCTCCAAAGAGATTGAATCCTTCAATATCTAACAATGGAACTCCTTGATGGATGAATACTTGAACACTTGAATGCTTGAAGACTTGCTTGCACTTGAGAGCTCTAGATACTTGATTGAGAAAACTTGATGATTGAGTGATGTAAACTTGATATGAAAATGAGAGAGGAAGGCCTCCTTTTATAGTGATCTAGGGCACACTCCTCTAGATGGACCACCTTGAAGAATTAAATCTCAATTAGGTCCTCACCTTTAGAAAATATACCTTGATTAAATATAATTAAAGGATTTACCATTTCGGAGCTCGAAACAGCCGACCCGGAAGCAGCGAAATAACTTTCTCGAAAGCCAAACTGCGAACACTTGAAATTTGAAATCCTGGTGGGAAGAGGTCAAGGTCAAGGTCAACCCTGACCTAGTTAGGGTTGAGGTCGACTTTGACCTCAAACCCTAACTTTGTCAGGATTTGCAGTAGAGGTTCCAAGAGATGCTAGAAACTTAGAAATTGATATCTAAGCAGGACCCAGTGTCAGGAATAGATAGAAAATCCTCAGAATGATGTGATGATGGAATAAGAGGTCTCATTTATGAATCCTACCTAGAAAATAGAGCCATAGAAGAGGAAAAATTAGGAAAGTCCTTAAGACCTTAACCCTAATTTCACCTGGAATGAAGAAATCAAGTGCAGAGAAGAAGTGGAAAATGGGGAGAAAGCCAAATACATGCAAATACCCAATCAAGGCACTTAACATGACCCCAAACCACCTACTCAGAGGGCTAAATGCTCTTAACATGAAAGTGCTTCCATTTTAAGATGATACAGTACGATCCTGAAATATCATAGCACATTGTTTTGAGTTTTATCGTGTGATAGTTCATTGCTACACAACTATCGCATAGCTTGTCTGGATTTTATCACATAGGCTACCTAGAAACTGGCACACTTCTTTGTGTGAAATATCATTTTAAAAGATTGTATCATTCTGTTAGCTTGGAAACTGTCGCACAGGGTAAATTTTTTGTTTGTCTGATTTATGCCATTTTGCTTTGGTCGGTCCAGATTTTAGTAGGTCTCCTACCTTATAGCTAGCAGCCTGTTTGTACCTTGGATTCCTGTATTTTGACCCCTTGAGATATTATTCTTTGATTTCACAAGTGATCTTAGTTGGAATTGACAAGTTTGGAATCATCCTTGTTGAAAAAGTAAACCTTTAGATTCTTTGGTAACACACTTGGAGAGTCTTAGTAGTCTCTTGTCCAAATTCACTTCCATATAAATTTAATTTCAAACAAATTTATATTTTGGGTAAATCATCCTCCTAATCCATATGTGTTAGGATACTTATCCTTTTATTATACACCTTTGTGGTAGTGTTGGTTTATACCTCTTGTCAGCTTTCTATCTTACCATCTCTTTTTGGACAATTAAACACTTTTACCATCCTAGTTTGGTATTGACATTTCATAGGGTCATCATATCACTAAGGGTCTTTTTCTTTCATGTCAGTTACAACAAGGTACCAAGTTAGTCAAGGAAAATGACCTCAAGTTTTCTTTTATCAATTACCCTCAGTCTAAACTTTGTTAGGAATGAATGCTGGCTATTGGCAGTCATTCTATAGTAGTTGTTGTTGCATTCATGACTATGATTATCATTGATGTCAACACAGTGATCTTCTGGAGACTAGCAAAGAAGCAGACAGTGTTTTGATTAGCGTATGTGGGATATTGTAGTTGGAGCTATGCAATGTTGATGTTATACTCTTTGATATGTTATTTGTCTATGGTTAAGAGTGCAGATAGTAATTCATTGATTCATGAAAGTTATGAGTATTTTGGTAGAAGCAGTATTCAGGCAATGTTCCTGAGTAGCGGTTTGTGGAAATCGGATGATATCTCCTAATCGGGATGGAATCTAATTTTGCACAGTTAAAGGGAATTTTGAGACACATTGATGGTGATGTCATTCATAGCACAAACTTTGAGGTCACATGAGTGAAGACTTATTGCATCTAGAAGCTGATAGTTTTGTGTAATTTTTGATGTAGCATATGGAAACTTTTATTTGGTAATTGTGTGCCGACTCATTTGTAATTATTTGAGTGTGGTATAAAGGAAGGAATGTTTTTCCTTATTGTATTTAGTTGTAATATGAAAGAAGTGTGAGCATGGTTTTGGTTGCATGCGAATGTAAGCATGAAGTGAAGAAAAGAGTCTAAGAGGTTGTGAAAGTGATATTGTGAAGGAAGACATGTGAAGTATAGAGATCTGGAATTAAGATCTGATGTAGCAGTGAGTTTAGTTTGGAATAGTAAGGAGGTAACATATTTCATATTATTCTGCTAAATAATATTAAGGTTATTTGGACAGTGTGTTCAATGATCTTACCCTGAAGCTGTTTGGGCAGTGGGTCCTTCTATCTTCCATAACTCTTAACAGGGTTAGAATCTTTTAATAGGGATTCAAAATCTCCTAATAGGGATTTATATGTACTGAATGTATTTCATAAGACTCCTAACAAAGTCTATCCTTTCACAAGGAATATTTATATTAGTGCATCTTTTGTGGGCATCATTCCCACTGGGGTTTACTCTTTGATCAAGAGGTTCCCTAGTCAACATATCTTCTGTTATAGTGTTATTGTGTATGAATATCTTTGTATGGTTAGTAATTACATTTCTTACATGGTTAAATATTGTTGAAGATGATAAAATTTATAATTATCTGATAACTGATTCACCCCCCCCCCCCCCCCTTCTCAGTTATCTTGGTGGACTTTACTTTCTAACAATTGGTATCAGAGTGGTAGGTCCTTGAAAGGAAAGTTTAACAGCTTAAGGAGATCCATGGTGAATTTCAACAAAGAAAGCCCTAAGTTTGATGGAGTAAATTTTGACAGTTGGAAGGAAAAGATGAAGACACATTTATTGTGTTTAGGACCAAGCTATTGGTTGATTACAAAGAATGAAAGGACTATAATTGAAGAAGACAATCTTGAAACAAGTACTAAAGATGAGGTAGATCTATTCATGTGTAACATACTTGCAAGAGAAGCACTCTTGACAGCACTTCCAGAGAATGAATACAGTCAAGCAAAATGTTTTAAGAAATCTAATGAAATTTCGAAAGCTTTACACTCTACTTTTGAAGGTGATGAACATGCAAAAAGAGCTAGATTACATAATTGGATATGTGTATTTGAAGATATTAGAATGATGGAAGATGAATTTGTTAGAAGCTATATTGGTAGAATGTCAGAAATTGTTGCAGGGATAAAATCTTGTGGAGGATCAAAAATAGAGAATGAAGTGATGTAGAAAATTCTGAGGACATTGACTCTTGTATTTAAGAAAACAACACAAATGATTGAACAAGTTATACCTTGTACTACAAACTTTACAAGAGAGACTCTTCTTGGAATATTGGAAGCAGCAGAGATGAAACTAAGGTTATCAGGAGACTTACCTAGAATGGAGATAGCATTCAATGCTCTTAGTATTCACCCTACTCTATCAAGAAGTACCAGTGTGAGTGGAGATTATGCCAACAACAGTAGATCTAAAAATGAAGAAGATAAGAAGATTGAAGAAGGTATTGCCTTGGTTGTGAAAACAGAACCAAACGGTAAGAAAATTTTTAAATGTTGGACTTGTCAAGAATATGGTCATTTTGCATCTAAATGTCCTAAGAGAGTTAAGAAGTACAGAAATAATTTCAAGACTAGAAGATCTAAGGAATGTTATTATGCTAATGATGAAGATCTTGAAGCTAGTATAGAAAGAACTTTGAGTGAAAGTGATACTGAGAATAATGATGAAATAGGATTTGTAGCAATTAAAGAAGAAAATTATGAATCTGATGTCAAAGAAGAAAAAGCATTAGTTTCCCAAGTTGAAAAGAAAGCTGATTGGATTATAGACAGTGGTTGTTCACATCATATGACTGGAGATATGAAGAAGTTCATAAAGTTTAACAATTATGATGGAGGAGTTGTTAGAGTTGGTAACAATGCACCTTGTTTGATTAAAGCTTTAGGATCTATTACTCTTGATGGAAAGACTAATACTGATGATGTTTACTTTGTTGATGGATTGAAACATAATCTTTTGAGTGTTGGATAGTTAGTGGATAACGGATATCAAGTTTGGTTTACTGAGAAAACTTTTGTGATAAAGGATAAACATGGAAACATAATTGGAACTGGATCTAGAACTAGAGTTAATGTATTTCAGTTGAATCCTACTAAGATGACATGCTTGATTACTAAAATTGATGACAGTTGGTTATGGAATAGAAGGTTTTGTCATATAAACTTTGATAATATTGTGAAAGTGAGTACTACACTTGCAGTAAGGGATTTGCCTAAAATTATGAAGCCTACTAACATGATTTGCAAAGAATGTGTGATGGCTAAATAGAAGAGAAGTTCATTTCCTAGTAAGAAGTTCACATCGGCAGAGAAGTTGGAGATTGTTCATACAGACTTGAGTGGTCCTACCAGGACTAGAGGATTCTATGGAGAAAGGTATTTTATGATTCTTGTTGATGATTTTACAAGAATGATGTGGATTGCATTTTTGAAAAAAAAATTTGAAGCATTTGATAAGTTTAAGATCATTAAGAATAAAGTTGAGAATGAATCTGGAATGAAGATTAAATGTTTGAGATCTGATAGAGGTGGAAAATTTACTTCTAGAGAGTTTAACACCTTTTTTGAAGTGAATGGTATTAAGAGACAATTTTCAGCCCCTAGAACACCTAAACAAAATGGTATTGTAGAAAGAAGAAACAGGTCAGTAACTAAAGCAGCAAGAGCAATGTTATTTGAGAATGATTTGGTGAAGACATTTTGGAGAGAAGCAATGAATATAGTAGTCTATACAATGAACAAATTACAAATCAGAGTAGACACAAATAAGACACCTTATGAATTATGGTTTGGACATGCACCCTCAATTACGTATTTTAGAATTTTTGGAAGCAAATGTTATATAAAGAGAGATGATGATATTGGAAAGTTT
Organism: Chamaecyparis obtusa; assembly: GCA_027943335.1. Classification (NCBI taxonomy): domain Eukaryota; kingdom Viridiplantae; phylum Streptophyta; class Pinopsida; order Cupressales; family Cupressaceae; genus Chamaecyparis; species Chamaecyparis obtusa. The sequence continues at coordinate 883,652 of BSBK01000188.1, read as the reverse complement.
GACCCTAGAAGTGATGAAGGTATTTTTCTTGGATATTCTTTGAAGAGAAAAGCATATAGATGTTACAATAAGAGAACTAAAACTATTGTTGAGAGTGCAAATGTTAAATTTGATGAGAAGTTTAAAATTCAGGAAAGAATGCTTGATTATGAATTTGATGAAGAAGCTAATCCTTAGCCTAACATTGAAACTACTGAATTATTCTATGAGACTGATAGTGAATTGTTGAATAAAAATCATACTACAGAAGAAGAATCTAGAGAAGAATCTATAGTTGAAGGAAGATCTATGACTATGACACCGAACAGGTATCTATCTAGACATCATCTTGTTGAACAAGTTATTGGAAGTTTGGACAGAGGAGTTATGACTAGAAATAAGGTACATTTATGTTTGATTTCTCAAATTGAACCTAAATCTACTAATGACGCTTGTGAATATGAACATTGGATTAATGCTATGAAAGAAGAAATAGATCAAATTGAAAAGAACAAGACATGGGAATTGGTTCCTAGACCTAAAGACAAGAATGTGATTGGAACTAAATGGGTATTTAGAAACAAGATGAATGAACAAGGATAAGTAGTAAGAAACAAAGAAAGACTAGTATATAAGGGATACTCGCAGCAAGAAGGAATTGACTATGAAGAAACCTTTGCACCAGTAGCAAGACTTGAAGCAGTGCGAATGTTTTTGGCTTCTGTAGCTTTTAAGAAATTCAAAGTATATCAGATGGATGTGAAGTCCACATTTCTGAATGGTGAATTGGAAGAAGAAGTCTATATTGAGCAGCTTGAAGGTTTTCCTTTGACTCAAGAAGGAGATATGGTATGTAAACTAAAGAAAGCATTATATGGACTAAAGCAAGCACCTAGAACTCGGTATGCTAGATTGGATAAGTATTTGTTGAAATTGGGATTTATTAAAGGAACAGTAGATAGTAATCTATACACAAAATAAATTGAAAATGGAATGTTAGTTATAGTTATTTTTGTTGATGACATTATCATTGGAGGAGAAGATGAAGCTAGTAACAAATTTGTTGATGAAATGAAGATAGAATTTGAAATGAGCATGATTGGTGAGATGAAATACTTTTTGGGATTATAGATAACACAGAACAGTGATGGTATCTTTGTTAGCTAGACAAAGTGCTTGAATGATTTGCTGAAAAGATTTGGAATGGAGAACTTTAAACCAGTTGGAACACCTATGGTTACAAGACACAAACTATCAAGCAAAGATGAAACACCAGCAGTTGAGTAGAAGAAATATAGATCCATAATTGGAGGATTGCAGTACTTAACACACACTTGACAGGATATACAACATTCAGTTGGCATGGTAGCAAGATTTCAAGATGAACCTAGAGAGTCACATTATGCAGCAGTAAAGAGGATATTTAGATATTTAAGAGGCACAATGGACTATGGATTGTGGTATGAAAAATTTGATGATTTCACCCTATGTGCATATATAGATGCTGATTGGAGAGGTAGTGTTGATGATAAGAAAAGCACTAGTGGTGGACCCTTTTTTCTTGGAGGAAGATTGGTTTCATGGTTGAGCAAGAAGTAGAATTGTATTTCATAGAGTACAGTAGAAGTAGAATAGGTAGCAGTAGCAAACAATTGTAACTAGATAATTTGGATGAAGCAGATGTTGAAGGACATTGGAATTAAGTTTTTTGAGCTTGTTGTCATACATTGTGACAACACCAGCACAGTTAGTATGTCTAAGAATCCTATATTGCATTCTAAGACTAAGCATATAGAGATCAAGTATCATGTTGTAAGAGAGAAAGTAGCTAAGAAAGAAGTCAGACTGGAGTACATAAGCACAAAGGAAGAGATAGCAGACATATTTACAAAGCCTTTGCCTAAGGATACATTCGAGTATCTGAGAGGTATGCTTGGGGTTATGCCCCAGCCTACTTTTGAGTAATGATGCAGTTGGTTGCATCTGTCTAATGGTATATGAGCCCTATCTTTTTCTAGATTGGATGTTGGTACTTCCTCTATGGAGGAGTATGTGTATCTGAGCTGAGTCATGAGGACTCTTGTGAATGTATTTTATGAAATAGTGTCTTTGGACATTGAGTTGTTGTTTACATAGTAATGAAATTTTTGTCATTGATGTCAATGGGGGAGAAGTGTACATGAAAAACCCTATGTACCATTTGTTGGGGAGAACTTAATAGGACAATGAAGCAAGATTTGATTGATGAAGAAGATTTGAAGAACTTTCAAAGTATCAGTGCAGCAGTGCAGCAGTATTGGATTTTTGGAACATTGGATGTTTTTCATCTATGTTGCCATCAATGCCAATGGGGGAGATTGTTAGGAATGAATGTTGGATGTTGGTAGTCATTCTGTAGTAGTTGTTGTTGCATTAATGACTATGATTGTCATTGATGTCAACATAGTGATCTTCTGGAGACTAGCAAAGAAACAGACAATGTTTTGATTAGCGCACGTGGGATATTGTAGTTAGAGCTATGTGATGTTGATTTTATACTCTTTGATATGTTATTTGTCTATGGTTAAGAGCATAGATAGTAATTCATTGATTCATAAAATTTATGAGTATTTTGGTAGAAGCAGTATTCAGGCAGTGTTCCTGAGTAGTGGTTTGTGGAAATCAGATGATATCTCCTAATCAGGATGGAATCTAGTTTTGCGCAGTTAAAGGGAAGTTTGAGACACATTGATGGTGATGTGGTTCACAACACAAACATTGAGGTCACACGAGTGAAGAGTTATTGCATCTGGAAGCTGACAGTTTTGTGTAATTTTTGATGTAGCATATGGAAACTTTTATTTTGTAATTGTGTGCCTACTCATTTGTAATTATTTGAGTGTGGTATAAAGGAAGGAATGTTTTTCATTATTTTATTTAGTTTTAATATGAAAGAAGTGTGAGCATGGTTTTGGTTGCATGCGAATGTAAGCATGAAGTGAAGAAAAGAGTCTAAGAGGTTGTGAAAGCGATATTGTGAAGGAAGACATGTGAAGTACAGAGATCTGGAATTAAGATCTGATGTAGTAGTGAGTGCGGTTTGGCATAGTAAGGAGGTAAAATATTTCATATTATTTTTCTAAATAATATTAAGGTTATTTGGATAGTGTGTTCAGTGATCTTACCCTGAATCTATTTGGGCAGTGGATCCTTCTGTCTTCCATAACTCTTAACAAGGTTAGAATCTTTTAACAGGGATTCAAAATCTCCTAACAAAGATTTATATGTACTGAATGTATTTCATAAGACTCCTAACAAAGTCCATCCTTTCACAAGGAATATTTATATTAGTGCATCTTTTGTGGGCATCATTCCCACCAGGGTTTACTCTTTGATCAAGAGGTTCCCTAGTCAACATATCTTGTGTTATTGTGTTATTGTGTATGAATATCTTTGTATGGTTAGTAATTGAATTGCTTACATGGTTAAATGCCATTGAAGATGATCAAAGTTATAATTATTTGATAACTGATTCACCCCCCCCCCCCCCTCTTAGTTATCTTGGTGGACTTTACTTTCTAACAAACTCATCAAAAGCAAAATGGAAAAGAGCCCGTCTTTTATCAATCACCTAGGAGCGAGTCCGAAACTTGGTTTGACCCAAAGAGAAATCCTAGTGAGTTGAGTACCTCTTTATCACCTTCTCAATCAGATATGGACATGAGTTACACCATGACTAGAAAGGAGAGAGAAGCAATGGATCAAAATCTTGATGACATTTTTCAAAGACATAGGGATAACATGTTATTTGGTGATGGCAATCAACCAGAATCACCCCCTATCAACTAAAGATATTTAGATGCCCATCAAAGAGCTAAAAGACATTATGGACGAGCTCACCAAGATGCATGGTCACAACATGAAGACCAAAACAACAAATCTTGTGATGCTCATGTAAATGCAGCATTTACTAATGACTTGTTCAAATATTCGAGGCCCAACTCTCCACTCAAAACAACCTCAAGGTATGCAAATGAAAGGCTTAAAATAATTCAACGTGAAAAGAAAGCCTTTTTGGATGAACAAGTCGCTAAAGAAGAAAGGTTTAGACTCCTAGAGGTGGAGCAACAAGCCTTGTTAGAATTGAAAATAAAAGCATTTCAAGAAGAACAAGATAGGCTTTTAGCCCAATAACTCAATGACCAATTCAACAACAGGGGTACCAATAGTGGAAACAAGTCTCCACCCTCTACTCCCTCAGGAACCCCAAGAAGAAGAAGGCGGTCAAGAACCCCTTCAAGATCTCCTAGTCCTAGAGGAAGAAGGATTTCACAACATAGGAGATAAACACCTCCTAGGAACTCAAGGTAACCCTCTTAACGAGCTCATCATGGCTCTCAACATGGAGGAAGTAGTGCAAGTTTTGATGATCAAGACTTTATGAGGATGCAACAAGAACCACTATTCCAACAATATGTGGAGAAGCATCTAGTTCAAAACAAGGATAAGTTCCTAGAGATCTTGATCAACAAGGGTGCCAAAGTCCCTTACAACTTTGATGTGGATAGAAAAATCAAGAAACAAGGTCCATCCCAAGAAGAGGAGATTAAAAAACTCAAGCGTATGATGGAAAAGGTGTTGGCACCTAAGAGTTCCTTTTCACTTGACTCTATTTGTCCCAATCCTTTTGATATGAGTGTGAGTATGAAGGATTTTCCTAGAAAATTTGAAATTCCCCAGTACGACAAGTATGACAGAAATGGTGACCCACATGATCATGTGCGTCAGTTCTACATCATGAATTTTGAATTTCACCAAGATGACTCCTATCTTATGAGATTATTTTTGAGGAGACTCAAGGGCCAAGCCATGGAGTGGTTTACCAACATAACCCCTCCTATCAAAACTTTCAAAGAACTTGTCAATAGGTTTGTTCAACATTTTGCATACAACTTGTCAAGATCAGTCACTATGTTACACTTGTGCAATTTGAAGCAGAACCAAGGGGAATCCTTTGTTACCTTCTTACAAAGATGGAGACGATTGTGCTCCCACTATTCTAGGACTATTCCTAAGCATGAGAGGATTGATATCATTGTTAGCAATTTGGTGCCTGAAATGTGGTATGAGGTTTGAAAGATGGTCTTTGATTCCTTCGATAGTATGGTTGAAACCGCATGTCGAATTGAGGATGTCTTGAAAGAGAAAGGGATTTTGACCAAACATAACAATAACAACAATGGTTAGAATACTAACAACTCTAATAAGGACAAAGGCAAGAACTTGCACTGGAATAAGAACAAACAAGTAGTCAACGATAGAGTTGTGGACTCTTCTCAACCCAAGGATCAAGGTGTCCTCCATTTGTCTAGTGTAGTTCAAGCTATGAAGCTCAACACATCCTCCAACCAACAAGAGCACAAACCAAAGTATCAGGAAAAGCCTAAAAAGAAGAGGTGACAATTTTCTAAACTTGGTGACTTCTGAAATGAAAAAGCTCAAGATCCAGCAAATTTCCACATTCCTAACATTAAGCCACATTGGTGGAATGAAAAAGCTTTCTACAAATTCCACAATGGCATTTGACATGACATTGAACATTGCTGGAAACTGAAGTATATTATCCGGGATCTTATTGAGAGTGGCAAACTTTAGATTGATGGGTTGAACACCAATGCAGACCATAAGGCATTCAAGGAGCCTTGCCTAAATATGAGAAGGGGGAAACCTCTAAACCAAAGAATGGGAAGGCCGAAATCAACTATACCTACACAGCTATAGAAAACATGGTCAATATGCTTGAAGTGGTGGAGGAATGTGTCAACATGATGAGAGACAAAGATCCTTATGGTTATGATGTGGGCTCTCCTCCTCTATTTGATGAAGAACCTGTGGTGGTGCTTAGAGGTCCTCACTCTCAAAGGTCATCCCAAGCTCTTAACATTGTTACAAGAAGTCAAAGCCAAGGTCCTATGGTTATTAGAGGTCCTAGTTCCAACCAGTCCAGCAAACCCAAGAAATTGACATCCAAGAATGTTACCACCAAATCAGTTGTGAGTCCTCAGCTGAACTATAACCTTGTTGATTAGCTACAAAGAACGCCAGCTCAAATTTTAATCTTTGAGATTTTAGAATTGTTTCCAAGACATAAACAAATCCTTGAGGATGCTTTGCATGCAGAAAATGTTCCTAAAAACATACATGTTAACCAATTTCAAAACATGGTTAACCACCTTGCCAGCCCTCATTACCTAACATTCTCAGAAGAAGATGACAAAGCTTTGAGCCATCCACATAATATTTCCCTTCATATCAAAGTCATGATTCACAATACCCATGTTAGGCATGTGTTGATTGATGGGGGTGTTGGGCTCAACATTTGTTCTTTGAGTCTGTTGAAGATACTAGGTTATTCTAAGCAAGTTATTGATACCTGAAAGAAAATTACCATTAAATCCTATGATCAAGCAGAAAGGAGTTCTAAAGGGTTGGTTGTCCTTCCTATCAAGATTGGCCCTATTGAAAAGGACATTTTGTTGCAAATTGTTGATGTTGGTCCTCTAGCATATAATATCCTACTTGGTAGACCATGGATCCATGACATGCAAGTAGTGCCATCCACCTACCACCAATGTGTTAAGTTCCCCTATAATGGAGTAGAAGTCTATATACCCAAGGATAGCACATTATCTGTAAATGCAATTTCAACAAGGACTCACATTCCTCTCAATAGGGAAGCAGAGGATTTTGATGCAACTCTAGCATAGTGCAAGAGTAAGTTCAAGTCCATAGACCTTGGTATGGGGGGTATCAACTTGACTCCTTTTAAAAAATACTATTCTCACCTAGATCTTATGGAAGACCTTCACAAGAGATGTGACCTTCATCTTCAGCCATGACTTTGTTTGGTACATTTGTAGAGTCCTCAGTGCCTATCTAGAATGAAAAAGAAGAGGTGGCTATCAAGGACTGGATCTATAGAGAAGATAAATATATGCATAATGAGAACTTCTCCCCCTCTCCTAAGGCATATGGAAGAGGGTACACTCTTGTCAAAATTATGGGCTATCCAGGACATGATCCTCTCAGTCACAGACTAGATGCTAGAGCTGAACCACCCGATCATACTCTTTTTGGCCGCAGGTCTAAAAAAAAGGTTGGCCTAGGTTTTGAAAATCAGAACAAGAACCTTGTTCCTATCCATGGCAAGATGGATAGGGAGGATGAAATAAATTATACACCCAATTTGACAAACCAGTAGGAAATGTGTGAATATTGGGTCCCTTCCACCAATCTCCTTTGGGGAGATTCAGATACTCCAATTACCCATTTGACAGTTTCAGGTCTAAAACAAGAAGAATCCATTGTTGAAGATCCTATTCAATACATGAATGGAATTCAAGAAGGTGTTGCCCTTGGTGACATTAGAGATTCCACATCTAGACATCATAAACATGCTTGGTGTAAACATTGTAGTCAAGATTCAGACACGGACTCACATGAGTATGAATGGGAATCTCTCTCTAATTCTTCTATAGTTGACATGAAAGTTGATGTTGTCCATACATATGGTTCCCAACTTGAGGTAGCTAACAAGTCTAGTGTAAGATTAGAGGATTCAAATCTGCAAGTCGCTTTAGTGGACGATGCTTCGCTTGGTAGGATAAATCCTAATTTGGGTACCTTAGAGGGATACCTGACAAACCCTAACTCTACGATCACCAGAGATGATACCATTTGTATCCACAATATTGAACCCATCATTAACCTACCCCTTTCTAATCCCCATCTATTTGATTGGTCTCAACACTATCAAGAGCCTTAGCTCTTAACTTTCCAAAATGACTATGAGATAGCATGTAACTTAAATGCCCTTGAGCCTGTAGTCTCTTCCACCATTGAACCACTACAAGCATGATAGAACAGAATATCAATTACCTTAGTCGCAAAATAAAAATAAAAGAAATAAGAAATAAGAGTTTTGATGGTGAAAACTACTGTGTAGCAGTGTTAGAACCTAAAAAGGTAAAAATAAAGGACATATCCAAGGGTGAAAACCTCTCTAAGGCACCTAAGGATGAGGTACTTGATCATCTCCCAAATTAATTTCAAGATAGATCTTCAGTGCTTGTTGAGCCTACACAGCCAGTTAATTTGGGTATAGAAGAGGCTCCACAAATAGTGCATTTAACTCAGTCTCTATCAACATAGGAAAAAGAAGCATATACCAAGTTCCTACAGAGCAAGAAGATTAATTTTGTTTGGACTTACTCAGACATGCCAGGTTTGGACACTAATCTCATTATGCATCACTTGTCCATAGGTCCAAGTATAAAACCAGTGAAATAGAAATTGAGGAAAATGCATCCTCACATAGCTCTTCCCCTCAAAGCTGAACTGGAAAAACTCCTCAGTGCAAGATTCATAAGAGCAATTGACTATGCCGAATGGATTTCAAATATTGTCCCAGATTAAAAACATGACAAGTCCATTCACATCTACACAAATTTTAGAATCTTAATAAAGCATTCACAAAGGATGATTTTCCACTTCCTAACATAGACATGATAGTGGACATGACCATGGATTACGAGATCTATTCCTTGATGGATGGTTTTTCTAGATATAATCAAATTAGGATAGCTCCTAAAGACCAGGAAAAGACTGCATTCACTTGTGCATGGGGTACCTATTGCTGGAACATTATGCTATTTGGATTAAAAAATGTAGGAGCTACTTATTAAAGAGCTATGACAACTATCTTTCATGACATGATGCATAAGAATATGGAAGATTATGTGGATGACACCTTGGCTAAATCTAAAAAAAGGGATACACACTTAGGTGATTTGGAAGTCATTCTAGATCGTATGGAGCAATTTCAACTAAGATTAAATCCAAAAAAGTGTGCATTTGGAGTCACCTCTAGAAAACTTCTAGGATTTATCATTTCAGCCAAAGGAATAGAGGTAGACCCAAAGAAATTTCAAGAAATCTTGGATATGCCACCTCCCAAAAACATTAGCCAAATGAGGAGTCTCTTAGGACATCTTCAATCTATAAGGAGGTTCATTTCAGAACTGGCCGATAGAGCTCAACCCTTTAATAAGACTTTGCATAAGGGGGTTAAATGTGTCTGGAATGAGGATTGTTAGAGAAGCGTGGACCAAATCAAGCAATACTTGGACAATCCTCCTATTTTGATGCCTTCTATCCTAGGAAAACCACTCATATTGTATGTTTCAGCAACAAAATCTTCCTTGGGGGCATTATTAGCTCAACTTGATGACACTGGAAAAGAAAGAGCTATATATTACATCAGTCATACTCTCATGTCATATGAGGTTAATTACACTAGTATTGAAAAATCTTGCCTTGTGGTGGTGTTTGATTCCCAAAATTTGTGACATTACATGCTTGCACATACAATACACCTCATTGTAAAGATTGATCCTCTCAAATATTTGCTTGGTAAGGCTACTCTCATAGGTAGACTTGCTAAGTGGATGATGATCTTATCAAAATTTGACATAGAGTATGTTGAGAGTAAAACTATAAAAGGACAAGCCATTGCAGATCAATTGGTTGATTTCCCAATTCAAGACAGCATGCCTATTCAAGTTGAATTTCTAGATGAGCACATAATGTACATGACTGCAAGAACATGGAAGATTTTCTTTGATGGCTCTTTCATGCAAAATGGTTCAGGAGCTAGAGTGTTATTTGTTTCTCCTCATGGGTACACAATCCCTAAGTCCTACAAACTATTGTTCCCATGTACAAATAACATTTCTAAGTATGAGGCTTTGACAAATGGACTAAAAATGGCTATAGAATGGAGAATCACAGAGCTGCATATCTATGGGGATTCATAATTAATAGTCAACCAATTTAATGAAGAATACCAAACAACGGATGAAAAACTAGTACCATACAAGAAAATGGTTGATTCATTGAGATGATATTTCACCTTTGTTACATTTCAACAAATCCCTAGAGCAGAGAATAAAGTAGTTGATGCTATGGCTACATTGGCTTCACTTCTTCAACTAGAACATCATGAGTCTATATTCAAATTCCTGGTGGAAGAGCTATGCTATCCTATCTATGACTCCCAAGAAAGCCATGTCATCTGTACCCTTGTTGGCCATGAGTCATCCTGCTATGGTGCCATTTACTCATATCTCTGTGATGGCATTATTCCTAAAACTTTCAACCATTCAGAACAAAGAAACTTAACTTGAAATGCCTCTCGCCACACCCTTATCTCTGGTGATCTATATAGGAGGGGTTTAGATGGGACACTTCTTAGGTGCTTGGAAAAGGATGAATCTGACCAAGCATTAGCTGACATTCATGAGGGCATTTGTGGAGGACATTCCAATGGTCTTGCCATGGCCCAAAGGTTGCTTAAGGCTGGGTACTATTGGCCTACCATGCAGATAGATGTAGTAGCTTTTTCTAAATCATGCGAAAACTATCAGAAACATAGTAACCTGATACATGCTCAAGGCAGGGAGCTTATTCCATCTATATCTCATTGGCCATTTCAGTTCTAGGCCTTTAACCTTGTTGGGAAAATTCATCCCAACTCATCAAGTGGACACAAATTTATCATCACTGCTACTGACTACTTTACCAAATGGGTAGAAGCTATGCCACTTTCTGTTGCCTCAGGAAAGATAGTTTCTCTGTTCATTTTAAACCATATCATTTGTCGGTATGGAGTGCCTTCTGAAATAATCACTGAAAATGGAGGTCAATTCAAAAATAAGGACCTTAAACAACTCTGCAAGAAGTTCAAGATAAAACAACATTGGTCCTCCATTTACTTCCCGCAAGGAAATGGACAAACAGAGGCTTCAAATAGAACCATTCTCAAAATTCTCCATAGAACAGTTCACAAGAATGGTAGAGATTGGCATCTACAAATAAATCCAGCCTTATGGGATTATAGAATGAGTATTCGTACTCCTACAAGGGCTACTCCTTTTGCCCTTACCTATGGTGTTGAAGCAGTGTTACCTTTAGAAGTGGAGATTCCTTCACTTAGAGTTTCCCTCAAAGGTCTAGTAACAGATGAAGACTACTACGCCATGAGACTCCAAGAATTAGAACTTCTATATGAAAAGCGTAAAGCATCATTTGATCACATGAGGGTTTACCAAAAGCATATGTCCAAAGCATTCAACAAGAAGGTTTTCCCTAGAGAATTTCAAGTGGGAGAACTTGTCTTGTGAGAAAACCCTAAGAACCAACAACATAGAGAGAAAAAGGGCAAATTCAAACCTAATTGGCTTGGACCATACATTATTACTATTGCTTTTGGGACAAGTGCTTACTTGTTATCTATTGAAGAGGGAGAGAAGCTCCCTAATCCTATCAATGTATTACACCTAAAGAAGTTCTATCCATGATGTTTGTTCTATCTAGGGGCATCCTTTGTACATATTTATTGATCCTAAAAAAAATTGTAAAAAAATTCATATATGATGCTAAAAAATCCTAAAAAGCATATAAAGTCTTGAAAAAAATACAAAAAAATCAAAAAATTGCAAAAAATTCAAAAAAATAGAAAAAGTGCCTTGGTGAAAACCTGGAAACAGTCGCCTTGGTAGCAAAAATACAAAAAAATTGAAAAAATTGAAAAATCTCCAAGTGGTGAAAACTTGGAAATAGGTGCTACTTGAGGCCTTTGCACCCTGTTTTCTTAGCATGCATCCTCAACACTTAGCCTTTCTCCATCATGCCTTGACCTTGTTGCCTTGGTTTGGAATTGGTCTTTGTCTTTGTCTAGGGGGCATAGTTGTGTTAGCTTTGGTCTCTAGGATGAGTTGGTCTTTAGGACATCTTCCAAACAGTATTTTTCAACACCACCCCAATTATGTTTTTCAACACTACCCTAGCGTCAAGTGTTTCTCAACACTTATCAGATATCTTACCCACAGTTTAGTATAATATGATATTTTCCACTAGCAGATGCGATACTCAAAGTTTGACTCTATGACCTACACACATGCACTTAAAACACCTGACTCACTGAGACTTGTTTGACTTTATTTCTTTGTGTGTTGTCTATGATGATTTCTTTGATGAGTATTCTCTCCCTAATAGTTTTTGATGATGCCAAGCTAGAAGACTGGGGGCATGAGGACATGTTTTATTTGTTTTTTGCTTGTGGGTATATTTTGTTGATCTTAACTATCATGAAGCATTTATGCTTGTTCCACTTGACACTAGGATCTACAATGTATTATCCTTGACTATTTTTGCAAGTGCATACTTATAGCCATCTTGACCTTCCTTGTGTCTCGATGCAAGTATAATATTGCCATATTAAACTTAGGAAATCTCACTGCACTAGTTATCTTGACCTATATGTCTTTGATGCCTAGGTGGGATTCCCACATTTTATTTGATATAGATCATATTCAGATTCACATAGTCATACTAGTGTGCATTATATGATCTTGCAATGCTACCAATAATGCTTGATGATGAATATTAGAGTCTAATGGCTTTGTGACCTTGCAAGTAAACCACTTTTCATAGTAGCTTGCATTCTTAGGTTCATGTTAGTTTATTTTGCATCTTGCATATGGAGAGAGCTCTCCTTTCACCTTTCATGGACATGTCAACTATGCTCATCTTTCACTTTTTCTTGATCATGTCTTTCACTCCTTGTCTTTCACATCACACTTGTTTCTATCATCACAAGGGGTTAATCTTATCATCATATCTATATCCTAAAAAGATCATTTTTAGAAACATGAATCTACATCATAAGCATGAGAACTAAACATACATCTATGAGAGAGACTATACATGAGCATTTATCAGCATATATCATACATTTTGAGCAATATTATAAGACAATAAAATTGAAACATCCATCACAAGTGGGACACATACACAGGATACATCACAAATCTAGTAAATCTCATATATATATGAATGTCATGATACAAAATACAATGTGGGATCCAAAATCTGGATAATGTCCCAGGATATGTCTCTATACATCTAACACCCTAGACCTAAGTCTAACTCTCCCCACCACATGGTGGTGGTGGAAGTGGTGTTGTTGCTCTATCTAGTACCATGTTGGATCTCCCAGCCCTCTTAGAGTAGAGTGGTGCTCATTGTGCTACAAGTATGACCTATATGTATAATCCATGATAATATGTAGCTCGTGCTACCTCTCTCTAGATCTCTGCAGCGTCAGCTTGTGCTGCCCTCTCCGATCGATCTATCTCAACTCGTGCATCCACTAGCTACTGATCTCACAGAGAAACCATGATCCTAAGCTACTAGATCTTAGTCTCCAAAACCTGCACCCTATCCTTGAGATCCTCTCCTCCTCCCCCTGCAAGCCGATCCTGCCTAGCATCCACCCGTCGGTGAACTCTTCTCACCGCATCATCTCCCTCATCATAAGAAACCTGTCTCCATGACTATTTTTGGCCACTAGATCAAGATCCTTGTCCTCTCTCCCTCACCCTCCCTTCATCTCCCTGTCCCTCCTCATCCCTAGCCTGGGTGTATGTAGTGGTCTCTATGGGCACTCTCTTTTGTCCTCCAAACTATCTCCAGACCCAAGTGATGACAAATCTCTCCACAATCTCAGAGTGGCAGCCTAATAGTGGATGGCTGCATAGCATGTATCCTAGCTCCCACTCTCGATCACTCCATAGCTCATAGGACCTGTATGGTCTCCACTCGAATGATGTGAGCTCGTATAGTAGCCTCCTATAGTATGTCACATCTCTGCTATGGGGCTATGAAATGAATCCTATGTACCTATAGATATAGAGGCATCTCTGCTCCCTAGGTTGCACATGTGGGTGCACAATGATAATGTGCTTCCATGTCCACACCTGTGCTAAGACAACAACGCATGCCCATGTCCTACTCTCCCTATAGACTATCTCATATAACTCATGGTACATGTCTGCTAGGATAGCTAGGCCCCATGCCATCCATCAAGGGTGTGCTATCAAATCAAAAACTAACCTAGCCCAGCCCAATGGGAACCCTCTTTGGCTCATGTCTATGATCAATTCCTATGCTACTATAGAGCACACTATGCATGGAACCAAGAAATCTCAACCAAACTCCTCCATCATTCGGTCCCAACTGAGGTCTCTATCAATAATAGTGACATCCTGGAACATGTCTTGGATGACCTATTGTCCCTCAGTTGGATCCTGATCATAGTATACCTATGCCAATAGAAAATCATGTCAGTTTCTATTATATGGAAACTTTACATCTATGCACATTTAGAAACATGCTTATACTCACTAGATCGCCATGGCTAGATACTCAAAGGATTCGATAGATGTCCTCTAAGGTGATCATCACCTCTCTAGTAGGCAGATGAAAGGTGTTGTTCTCACTGTGCCATCTCTTAGCCAACACTATCAGTAGCCCATGATCTACCTGAATATGGGGCATATCTAGTAGAAATCTGAATCCCATAGTGATCAAGTCATCTCATCCAGGAGTATCGAGATCTCTCATACACCGTAGCCCGGTCACTCTCGACGCTCTAATGAGGAGCACTAGAAAGTTCTCTTGCAAGCCATAAACCCCAAGTCAGATGTCAGAACATATCATGGTGGATGTCTAAAATCAATACAAATAATCTTAAATGCAAAAATTGTCTAGACCCATGTCATATTGCTCAAAATTTAAAACATGCGATATTTCCTATTACACTAGTGTGATACTATTTTTTGATAAAGTATCATGCGATAATTTCCTCAATAATAGTTTGATGATATTTTTGAGTACGATAGTTCACATAGGATGGCATGATGTTTCATCCGACATCATGTGATACTGGATTGAACACCTATGCGATACTTTGTGGACCCGCGAACTATCGCATGATAAATAGTATCAAACGGGTGTGATACTTTATAAGTATCGTATGAACTTTTGCATTGATGAAATTTGAAATATTAAAAAATAATTAAAATTGTGTTTTAAATGCAATAAATGGCTCATTAATGAGTCAAAGGGTGATTTTTTTATGAAAACTTACTAGGGCACCATACTGAGGAGGCCAGTTGTGTAACCGACCACGCTCAAATCAATGTGTGTGAATCAGAATCACTGCTTGCTGGGCCATTTTCTCTCTCTAAGCTCTCAAAGTTATCAAAATCACAAAAGACAAATGAATTTGAAAATGACCTTTTTAACCCCTTTTATAGCATTTTGACTTTTTGGCCAATTTTCAAAACATCTCAAAATTTTACAAAAATTGCACCCCTGGCTAATTTCGACGTCCTAGATCCATTTTCAGGATCAAAATCAAAATCTAAGTTCATCTTGATAGTCAAAATCACATTTCAAATTTCTCCTTCTTTTGCGCAGTTGGTTGACCATTTGAGGCCTGATCCTTCGATCTTCACTAGGGCATCTTCATTTCTTCATCCCCATCTCTTTCAACCTTCTAGTCTTTCATTCATTTTCATTCACTTCATCTCTCTGAGGTTTGACTTAATCTTTATCCTATATCTTTCTCAGTCAAAATTAGTCACACTAGGGCATGTCTTCACTACTTGATGGTTATCCTATCATTCTTTCACCTTCGATTATGATTCCTAGTGATTTGATCAGATTTATCAATTTGCTATTTCTCCTCTACCTGATTTTGATTTTGATTTCGAGGGGGCAGTACCTATCAACTTCAATCCTTGATTTAGTTGTTTCAATCAAACCTTGCTTGAGATTCTTATCTCTTATTTGAGACTTGACAATCTCCTATTTACAGGTATGTTGGTCTTGTCTTTCAACTTATCTTTCTCCTGATGTGTTCCCATCCGTCGAACACATGTCTAGGTTGTTTTGTGATCCCAAATTGATCTCACATTTCAATTCCATTCTTTGACCACATGTGATCCCAAATCGATCTCACATTTCAATTCCATTCTTTGACCACATGTGATCCCAAATTGATCTCACATTAGTCAAAGAGGGGCAAATGTATGCACCTTAAAATGGTCACCTAGACTTTGGGCCACCATTCAGCAATTTATCAATTTCCTAAATCAATATTTTTTAAATCAAATCAATTTCCTTGATCAAATCCTATTTTTATCATTTTTAATTATTTTCTATGGGCTAACCATTTTATCCTAAGTCTTTATTTATTTAAAAGAAATTTCCTCCCCTTTTATTAAATAAAAATCCTTCACTTTTCCTCTTATCCTAAGTTGCACAAATAAAGCATTATTCTTATTTTATAAAAAGATGAAATGGCCTTTTTGTCTCATATGGGGCACAAAAGTCAACTCTTATTTTCTCATTGGAGGATATTTGTGCACATGGATTGCTCCTCTTTCAAGCTCCACCCTTGATTAAATCTTTTGCCTCTTAATCTCCATGGTCCATTCCTTTTCAATTCTTTTAAAAGGAGAGCTCTTTTCTCATTCTAGGATCCCAAACTTTGAATACTAATCTTATGCTATAAGATTTCTTGGTGACTTTGGAGCTTTGGATATCTTCATGCATTTAGCTTTCATTATTGCATTCTTAGCTTAAGCTTTCATGGCATCTAGCTTAGTTTCCTTTATGCTCTAGATTAACTCACATAGCTTAATTAGTAAGGCTTGTAATACTTTCATTTCCATAGCTTACTTGCATCTTCATTATTAGCATAGTTTCATTGTATTTCCATTGTTTATTCTTGAGGATATTGGCATTCTTTCCCTTGTCTCTTTGAATATCCCATTGTGTGGTTTACTAGCAAGGTCGCATGCTTCAATAGCTCTAACTAAGATCACTATCAAACATCCTTGTGACTCCATGCCTAGGGAGCTCTAGGTTGCTTTCTCAACATTTCCCATCCATGGATTCTATTGGAAGTAATGACTTAGAGAAGTGCACAATTTGAGTGTACATAGCCAACTTCTATCACATATTTGTGTTTGGTTTCTCACACATATCATGGCCTCTCAATCAATCACTGAGGGGTGGAGCACAAGAAAAATTCTAGTGGACAGAGGCAAAGAAACAAGCATTTGAGGAGTTAAAGAAAAGACTATGTTCAACACCAGTATTGGTCCTTCTAGATCTACACCAAGCACTTGAGATAGAAATAGATGCATCTGATTATGCTCTTGGTGTAGTACTCATGCAACATGGGCACCCTATTTCCTATCACAATGAAACTTTTTCTGATATAGTACGTAGGTACCCCACCTATGATAAGGAGTTTTATGCCATTAGTTAGGCCTACAAACAATGGAAATACTATATACTGGGAAAGGAAATTGTTATACATATAGACCATAAACCACTCCCATTTTTGCAAACACAAGGGAATCTATAGAATGATAGACATCAATGGTGGTCAGCCTATCTACAATAATTTCACCTCAACATTCATCATAAAAAAGGAAGCAGTAACAAGGTGGGAGATTGTTTGAGTAGGCCTCCAATTGCAGGTTTGATAGTAGTGTTGGATTCATGTGGTCATTAATCATCAACTTGGGAAAAACTATATGGTACTGACCCTAATTTTGCTAACATCTATAGTAATTTAGGAGAAGGAAAGTTTGTCTTTGATTTTCACTTGCAGGATGGATTTCATTTCCATAATGGTCACATATGTGTACCCACCAAGGAACGGAAGAAAATGATATAAGAGGTTCACTACAGTCATGTTGCAGGACATTTTGGTATTTGTAAGACTACTTCTATCCTTCAAAAGTATTTCTATTGGCCAAAAATGAAGTTGGATATCATTTCACATATACTGTTAGGAAAAGTCCCAAGAGATAACTAAGAGGGGGGGTGAATCAGTTATCTACAAGATTCAATTCTTTATCCAATTAAGTATAATGGCGGTGCGAAGTGACCTTAGCTTCCACTACTTGAGGGAAAAGAGTAAACTATGCTTCCCCTTATGATGAACCTAAACATTTGGTTCATAATTGTTTATCCTAATTCCCACAGTTCTTGAGCACAATACTAGTACTTGATATGAGCCTCTAAGAGGAGATATATGATTTATGGATATGTACATTTCTATGTGGTCCAGCATGTGGAGGGAGATTTTGTTAGCCCATGCTATGATGGATACCATATTCGCACATGTTCTGACATGATCCAATGAATATGATGCCACGCCCCACTATTGTTCCGAAATAGTGTGAGGTGATGATGCCATGTTGCTGATGGTAGTGAGCTGAGCTCAAGAACACGATGCCACATACATGATTACGTGAAGGCACAGTATATGTATGTATTTTGTTTCCTACTTGATGCAGAGTATATTGGTGATACTTGCATGCTTGTAGAGGGGCACCCATGGATGCTCGATTTGTAGACATGGTAGGCATATGGGTAGGCTCAAGCCATGTACCTCTGGCTATGATGATGATCTATGAGAGACATCATTATGCGGGGTGTGTCCTGTGTGTTCCTATTCCACAAGGAACACTACCATGCGACATATGACCAGAGTGTGCTTACTCCACTTGGTGTATGGTCATGCCGGGTGGGTTGGCATGCTTATTCTACACTATCCGATGTAGGGGTGTTACCGAGGTGAACCCCCTATGCCATGTGGGTAGTGTTGCTCGGGCCCAACCACATGAAGGGCTATTGTGATAGCTAGACATTGTTCCCTCCTTCCTCGTGAGGTGACTAGATATAGTCACACAGTGATGTGATGTGCAATTTATGATGAATTTCTTTTATCTTCAGTGGTGTAGACCAACAATTTTATTATCTTTTTCTATAATAGTTTAGCCAAGACTTATGAAATGTATCTTGGATTCTTCTTATCTTATTGTTGAGATTGATAATTCTATTTAGTTTTATTATTATTATTGAGCTTTGATGGCTAAACTATCTTTTTTTGTAATGTTGGTCTTGTGTTGTGTTGTGATTCCTCACTAAGGACGCATGAGGCAGACTTGGTAAGTGTATACGAGGAAGTAGACATAGGGAACCCTTGAGGATGGGGGTATGTGAGGCTGTTATGCAGCTAGTATCCACTACCTTCCTATGTGTGGTGTTTGTTCCTTGGAGGCTAACCACCTTACACAAACAAGGGATATGACATGTGGACTTGTATGGAGGGTCTTCATGACAAAGGCCCGAGATACCAACAAGCCACTATGTGAGGTATTGATTATGGATTTTGGATATAGATGAGACTGGTATTGTATCCCAGAGTGAGAGCTTGTCTAGAGAGGCATATCCACTCATGATCCTTGTGATGTGTAATCCTAGTGATGTGGACTGATATGATTGTTTATGAGGCACATTTGGATATGCTCAATGTTTTATATTAGATTGAAATATATTACTGTGTGGATGCAAGTAAAAATTTGATTTGCATGTATTAAAAGAGAAGGAATTTGTAACACCTTCATATGTTTTAAGGAAAATTGAGGGGTTAAAGCTAGGGAAAATTCTATTCATACTGATATTTGATCAAGTTGAAGTTATCCTCGTTGGTAATAGTTAAATTGATTGGGATATATATTTTATGCTTAACCATATTATGAGGATTATTCTCTATATAGTGTATAGATTCAAGGATTAGTTATGTATGTGATATCAGTTAAAATATATTTAAGAGATAATGTTTGATGTATTTCCATTTCTAACTTGCTGACTTCCAGGAGTAAGTCTCATCTTAGGGGGGGAGGATGTAATAACCTCTCCGATAATTAGACTTGGACTCTTTGATTTGCACATTACATTATGATGGTTAGAGCTATGTATTCACATTTATGTTTATGATGATGATATGCTTATCAGATATCTAGACATACTCAGTTATAATTATTGTTTATTGTTTATGAAATTGGAAATCATTTATCTTGTATATGCTTATGAAGATTTAAAGAGCTAACCTAAGGATTTGGAAGCTAACCATTATATATATGTGATTCCTCATGTTTTATGTATATGTGATTGATGTGTTTCATGACTCAGGATGAAGTCATAGTTACTCACTTAGTTGAGGTCCACATGATGTATCGATCCTGGTCATCTATTTGCAAATGCCTTATTGTATATATCTATGCACATGTATCTCTTCTCGGTGATGCAGGCTTGCAGGTACCGGGCATCGTCTCCACCTGGGCCCACAAGTCTGAGCGAGCCCTCAAAATCCTCGATCGTTGTTGTTGTTACTGAGATATCACCAAGGTTCCATGAGAAGGAACTCAACCTCTAACCCTTTTGACCGTTAGGCGGGGAGTTCTTGAGTCAATCCCTTGTGTTGTTGATATATCATTGTGTATAACAGTTTGTTAGATTATGGTGATCTTGTTTCTTGTTCTTGTCCCTTTCATTTTAGGAGACTAAGGTTTGGATATGGTAGCTTTAATTGTTCTTAATAATATGCTCGATTGTTGCTTGTAGATAATTTATTTCATGCGAGTATTGAATGTTGTGCTTAATTTCACTAATCTTGTTAGACCATCTTGTGTTAGTGATCACCACACACACACACACACACACACACACACACACATATATATATAATATATATAAATATATATATCCTAATTTTACTTTGTATGGAATATGATTTATTATTTGATTGGATAATAATATTTTATAATACCATAATAATAAGATTTTTATGATATTAATAATAACATTGTTTTTAATAATATGATATTAATAATATTATTATTTTTAATAATATTATAATAATATATATACACAAGCATATGGGTGCACACATATGCCTATGGTTGCATATATATATTTAATAAATATTAGTGTGTGAAAGTAATTGTATTTTAAATTATAATAATAAATAAATTATTTACTTAAAGGATTAATTATTATATGGTAAAACTTTTACCATAGCTTTAGTAAATATGGTGATAAGTAATAATAGTAATAAATTATTTCCTTTTCCTTAAATAAAGAAAAATAACATTAGTTTATTAATATTTATGAGGCTCTCATATTAGATTTTATTATTAATAGTATTGAATTAGCTATTCCCTTCCCGTGAATGGCTTTAATGAATAAATTAAATCCTAAACTATAAACTATCTTTTGGTTGGGATGGTTACAACGGTTGATTTTCTCATGCAACCAATCCTTCAACCTATTTACAGGAGAGACATTTGAAGGATAGGGAGGTTGGCTGAAAAGGAGACTAGAGAAATGGGATTATTGCTTTGAGAGGATATTGTATTTAGGGAGGGTTTTTTTGGCTGGATTATTCATAGGAGAATTGATCTTAATTTTAGGATATCATTATTGATTATTTTATATTTGGAAAAGGTGGTGTCTACAATCGGAAGGCTTTGGTGGAGTGCTCGAAGTAGGCCAAGTTGATTGATTCCTCCTTCTTCAATGGTTGTCTTCTCCGGAATCCAGGTAGGAGCTATCCTGCAAGATGCTCCTCCTTATTTGATTTGTGTGATTGTTTTGTTATGTATTTGTGGTTGCTTCACGTGTACAGGCAATATGAAGAATATATTATTATATTGTATTATGTTTATTTTTCCTGTGTGAAGGGACTTAGGATAAAGTATAGATATATAGTAAATATTTTATTGTACAAATGATTATTTATTCTTTTGTGTGTTATTATATTTTCTGTGAAGCTATATTGTTTGTTTACTTGCTGGAAAATATAGGCTGTGATTTAGATTGTGAACTATGTAACTACTCTTGCCTACTCTCTAGGAAAAAGATAGTATCATTAATTGTATGTACACAAACTTAGAGAAATACAAACTATCCTATTATTTTTAATAATAATAAAATTCATCAACACAAGATCAAATTTATTTAAACAATAATCTTATCTATGACTATCCTAACATGACAGATATCAGATATCTGCCCTCTAGATAGACCCATACTCAGATGTCTATAACTTTTTATTCAGATCAAAAATCCTCAATCTCTCCAGTGAGGATGGGCGTAATTAGGTTTTGTAAAACATATCTGAAGCTCATAAAGATCCAATGGTTGGTTTGAAAGTTATGGCCCCGCACTGAGGGTCATTTTTTCTGATACTGTATTGTTCGTCAATCAGTGATCTCTATTTTTAATCTCTTGTATATACCTGCATCCAAAAACTTAATAACACATACTTATATATTAATATGCTTCTCTCATAATCCATAATAACCAAAGAAATTGAAGAGCCTATGTGCTCATTAAAGCTTCAAAACAATTGATCGATTGCACCAAATCAATAACAAGGATAGTCAATGTAAATGATGACTTCCTCTATTCAAAGCCTCATAAAAATAAATAAAACTTGTATGCAAATGGTTAATAATAGAAACTAATATTATATAAATCCATTTAAAATCTCATTTGCATTGGAATGGAGTTTTTCTTTAAATACAAAGGGGTTGGCTATACCCTCATGGCAGAGAACACGAATGTTGTAAAGCTTTTCATTTGTATTCAAAGAAAACTTTATTTCCCTCTCTCTTCCACACACCAAACCCTCTAAAAATCTCTCCAAATTTGAGTGTTATGTGTCTATGATGTTTTGGTAAGGGTAGGAAACCTAGCTTGTCACTTAGAGTTTCCACCTAGCCTTTGAACTTTTTGGGAAAGGTTACTCCAACCCTAGGTACGGCCTAGATATCACTTCCTTGTGGACCTTGGTGTTTATCTCCTAGCACGGGGGAGTGGACCTTTGTGGATCCACGTGGTTGGGTGGTGATTCTTTTCGAGGTATTTTTCATGTTTGTGCTATTCATGGAGCATCAGAAGCTGTTGAAGATATTTCTCACTATTTTTCATGTTTTATCTTAGAAGGAAAATTGCAAAAATATTGTAAAGTGTTATTCATATTCATGTAATCCTATAAGGCCTTGTATAGTAGAAGATATATTGTAAGCATTCATGTAATTGGGAAGGGTATATCTAGGAAAATTATGAGAATGAAAGTCAATATGTATTATTGTTGTTGGAAGCAAAGTGGCATGTTTGTTATTACTATTGTTCAAGAAAAGTTAGTAAAACAAATGTGTTAATTTCATACGAGAAATAGTTTAACTCCTAGATAAATTCTTTTGCAAAGATTATGCTTTAAATGTTTATGAAATAAGGTTTAGGGAATATTGATGGAATCAATTTGGTTAGTAATCAAATGATAACATTTATATTTCTCTCTAAAGAATTTCTAAGGTTATGCTTTAAGAGTTAGTACACTTAATGATCTTAAAATAATTATGAATGTACTATAAGGGAACCTTGGAAGGAATGTAAGTTAAATGATGTTTATGGATTGTTCATGCAAATCTTTTAAAGTTCAAATTTTTTCATAATTCGTTACTTAGGTTTTCTTTTCTAAAGAGAATCTTTGTTCTCTTTCCTGGTTCCCTTGCAGGGCATGACAATCATAGTCATGAATGCAACAACAACTGCTACAGAATGGCTGCCAAAAATTTAGCATTCATTCCTAGCACTATATATACTCCCCCTTTGACATCAATGGCAAAGGGCGCCATTCATTTTAAGCACCGGTACTACTCCTGAGGTAGAGTATTCAACCTTCCATTAGTCCCAGAGGATTGATGCCTTTCCTTATTCCTTCTAAGTAGAAATAGGGAAGGGAATGACTCCCAACTTCTCCCTGAGATACTCAAAAGTATCCTTAGGCAAGGGCTTTGTGAATATATCTGCCAACTAATCTTTAGTGCTCACATAGTCCAACTTGACTTCTTTCTCTACCACTTTCTCTCTTAGGAAGTGATACTTGATCTCAATGTGCTTTATCTTTGCATGTATCATAGGGTTCTCTAACATATTGATAGTGATAGTGTTATCATAGTGAATAAAAATAGGATAATCAATCTGAATTCCAAAATCTTTTATCATCTGCTTGATCCAAAAAATTGTAGAACAATGCAAGGCTATTGCAACATACTCCACTTCTGTTGTTGACTGAGAAATACAATTTTGTTTCTTGCTTGTCCAAGTGAAAATTCTATCACCAAGAAACACTGCTCCAGTTGAAGTACTCTTTCTATCATCAACACATCCTGCCCAATCTACATCAGTGTACACATGAAGCTTAACATTTTTTGAATTAGGATACCATAGACCATAATCTATAGTGCCCTGCAAGTATCTAAATATTATTTTTACTGCCATGAGGTGACTTTGTTTAAGTTCTACTGCAAATCTTCCAACTATACCAACTGCATTTCAAATATCAAGTCTAGTTTGAGTAAGATATATGAGTTTACCAATCATAGACTTATACAATGTTATATCTACTACTAGTGAGTCATCTTCTTTTGTAAGCTTGCATCCACTGATCATAAGGGTTCCTACTGGCTTGCAATCATCCATCTTGAATTTCTTTAGTAACTCTTTCACATATTTTGACTGATTAATAAAATTTCCTTTTTCTGTCTGCTACACATTTAGTCCCAAAAATTATTTGATAGGACCAATCATACTCATCTCAAACTCATTCTGCATTTCTTTAGCAAATTTAGCACTTAGTTTGTCATTACCTCCAAAGATAATGTCATCAACAAATATAGCTACAAGAAGCAAACCTTCAGATGTCTTTCTAATGAATAGATTACAATTTGTTGCTCTTTTCTTGAATCCAATCTTTGTTAAGTATCCATCTAGTCTCTCATACCATGCTCTAGGGGCTTGCTTAAGTCCATAGAGGGCCTTCTTTAATTTGCATACCATATCAGGTCTATCTAATAAAGTGAATCCTTCTGGCTACTCAATGTATACTTCTTCTTTCAAGTCTCCATTTAAGAATGTTGACTTGACATCCATCTGATAAACTTTGAAGTTTTTGACTATAGCATAAGCTAGAAACAACTTAGTAGCTTCTAATCTACTCATAGGTGCAAATGTGTCTGAATAATCAATGCCTTCTCTTTGCGCATATCCTTTACATACTAATCTTTCTTTGTTTCTTACTACTGTACCATCTTCATTCATCTTGTTTCTGAATATCCATTTTGGTCCAATCACATTCTTATCACTAGGTCTTGGGACCAGTTCCCAAGTGTCATTCTTAACAATATTATCAAGTTCATCTTTCATAGCATCATGCCAATCTGAGTTATTACATGCATCTTCAACACTTAAAGGTTCAATCTAAGATAGTAAACATATCGCTTCACTGCTAACTGAGTTCTTTGCTTGGGACCTTGTGCTCTGATCTCCAATGATGTCTATCTTGGAATGATTTCTTGATGTAAACTTTGGAACTTTGGGTGATGTTGACTTATCAGCCTTGGGAGTTTCTTCTTCACTTGTCTCGGGGTCATTGAATAACACATCAATACTATCAAACATTTCTTCAATAACTATCTCAATAGTTGTTAGTCCCAGCTTGGTACTTGTCCCTCTTTTCTTTTTTTGGGTCTTGCGCCAGATGGATCCTCCTCTTTGTGATCAATATTTCTTTGCTCTGCTTGTCCTAAGTTCAGCCATAAAAACTATTAGTCCTTTGGTCATGATTTGATTATGAACTTCTTGAAGTTAGATAAACTTTGTTTCTATTGAACACCTTTGAACCCTTGAACATGCTTGAACAGTGTTCAAGTTCATTCAAGCTAGTTCATAAAAAATTCAGTACTCTTGTGGAAACATGATAGTTTGGAAAACAAATGAAAGAGATTTATCTGTCACTGAGTCATAGAAAATGCTAGAGTATTGGTTACAAAATTAAAGCATGTCATCACAGGAGAATTGTTAAAATGAGGAGCCAACGACATGCCTAATTTTAGGAAATGTAAAAATGAAAGGAAGCAACCTTATGTTAGTGTAAATTGATGTAGAGGTTGCCACTATTGTTTATAAAATGCATGCCTCCAGTCACTTTAGTGAAGTCTTCAAGGTGCAAATTAGAGAAGTTGAAACAAAGATATGTGATGCACATGATGGAAACTTATATCATCTACAGCTTGAGGGCAGCATTAGTATCAACACATAGATCATAATTATCTTATGGATCTCTATTTTAGGGACATCAAATCATATTGGCAACCATTGTAAATCTGTAGAAGAAAATTTGATGAAGATTTTGCAACCACAGATTTGTAGGAAGCAAAAAAATAGTCATAATGTGGGAGGCATAACTCCCAACTCCACCGTTGGATCTGGCTCATTTTCGAATATGTTGTCGCAAACCTACTTCTCCATATTCTCACTAGAGAAATCTTCAAAATTATGAGTGGTTTGGGAGATACCACTATCAAAACTTCCCAAAGAAAACAAATCCACCCAGCATAAAGAAAGATTCTATCTTGGATCAGCATGCCACCTGTCCAAATATAATCATCTATATCATTCCAATAGGAAGACAATTATTATTATAAACTTTTATTCTAAAGTTTATAAAGTTATTGAGCCCAAAGGTGAAGGGGAGGATAATTTTAAAAGATTTTCAAAGAATCAGTTATAGAATCGGTTATGGAAACTGAAAATGTCTCATCAAGGAAAAGAGAAGGATAAATATGTAAAAGAAAGATAAGAGAGGGGGTTTTTTCTGGT
Source organism: Chamaecyparis obtusa (assembly GCA_027943335.1). Taxonomy (NCBI): domain Eukaryota; kingdom Viridiplantae; phylum Streptophyta; class Pinopsida; order Cupressales; family Cupressaceae; genus Chamaecyparis; species Chamaecyparis obtusa. The sequence continues at coordinate 857,195 of BSBK01000188.1, read as the reverse complement.
TTTCTTTTCCAGAAGTCTGTGAGCTACAGGGGAGAGGGAAGATTTTTTTTATTGCAGAAGGAAGAGCATATGTTTTCTTTACAATGCAGCAGAAATGTATATAAATTTGAGTTTGTGAGCTCAAAATTTTGATATTGGAAGAACAAGGAAACAATTTTAAATCTGTGAATTTATCATTGTTGTCTTAAATATTATATTGAGCTGTGTCTCATTATGGTTAACTTTCAACATTATTTTTATCATATCAGCTGTGCATGTGTTTGATTTTGAAACTGTAATTTCAGATTGAGCCATCTATTGAGAAGAATTTGTACTCTTCCTCTCTTTATTTATCATTTGTGAATGTGAGTGAATGGGTTGTGTATCATTTTCTGGCATTCACCTTTTTATAACTTTTAATCTTTTTGCATCTATTTTCATGGCTATGGGTAGATGTTAGCACCTTTATTACTTTTCGGTGAAAAGCATATCATTATTTTTATTTATCGCATATCTATTAAGAGGGAGTTGTACCTCTCAATTCAGAGGAAAGTTATAAACTCTGATAACTTCTCCAACTGTTGGTGGAAGTAGTTCTTCTATTTGGGAATTTTGATTCATTCTTTACATTTATTCTTACAAGACAAATCTGTTTACCAACACTAGTAGAGGGTCTAGGTTCTTCCTCAATCATGGGTGAGTAATCATGATATCTTTCTTGAATCATAAACTTTTCATCAATCTTTACATGAGCACTTTCAATGATCTTCTTCAACCTTAAATTGAAACATCTATAAGCTTTACTTTTAGTAGACTAACCAAGAAAAATACCTTCATCACTTCTTGCATCAAACTTGCCTACTGCTTCATCCCTCTTGATGTAGCACTTGCTTCCAAAGATTCTAAAGTATTTTACTGTGGGAACATTACCAAACCATAGCTCATAAGGTGTTTTGTTAGCACTAGGCCTCAATTGAATTCTATTGATGGTATATACTGTTGTATTGACTGCATCTCTCCAATAGGTGTGTGTGCAACTTTTCCTTCATAATGGTGCACGTTGTTGTTGGATACAATTATCTGAAGGACATTTTTGGATTAGCTATGTGTTGTCTTTGATGTCACACAAATGTCATATCAATTATCGCTCTCAGTATCTACCGAGCTCAGTCGGTCAGCTAGGCAGTTTTTAGTCTCTACCGAGTTCTCTCGGGTGTCTAAAGGAAACATGATAAGGTAACAGTGTTAACCGAGCCTCCTCGGTTATCGAAGGAAAATTAGTGGTTACCGAGCTCTCTCGGTCTCCAAAGGATGTTGCAGAATTTGTTGTGGTTACCGAGTTCTCTCGGTCACCAAAGGAAATCTTTTCAGGATTAATGTTTACTGAGCAAGGTCATCCCTTTCAAAGAATTTTGTTATTATAGTTTGTTTATCCTAGCTGACTGTTATAATAATTATTAGTGCCAACTTGACAATCTAAAGGATTATGAAATGGCATATATATATAGAAGGTCAAGTGGTGAATAAAAGATATAAAGCATGCAGAAATCATTTTGAAGAAAGGTGTGTGTGAATTTTGAAGGATGGTCAGATATCCTTGAGGAGCAGCAAAGATTTAATTGATCAGTAAGGATCTAGTGAAATAGAATAGAGATCTATATTCAGCAATTCAATTGCAGGTTATTTCATTGTTACTTTCTAGCAATTGTAGCAATGATATCCAAATCTCTTAACCGAGTTGGTTTAACAACCATTTTGTAAATCCTCTAACAAGGTAACAGTTCTATTGAATTGTTTCAAGACCTCTTACAAGGCCACTCCTAGCAGGGTGATTAAATCCTCTAACAAGGTCACACCTAATAGTGTGTTTTGTAACCTTTTACCGGGTTGGCTTCTAACCAGGCATCACTTCAGAAGAGTGAAAAATAGTAACTAGTTACATTGGTGGTTTTTCCATATTGGGTTTCCATGGTAAATCTAGTGTCTCTTGTGTTCATGTTATTTTCTTTATTCATGGAAGTTAATCAGTGATGAATGCTTAAGAACAGTTTAATTATTACACACTTCAAGGATCAAGTTTTCAGCATTTCTCTATATATTTATCGAGTGGCACGGTAAATAATTTGTTAAGATATTTAAGGGATCAGTGGTAATATTTTTGTGGTTAACTAATTCACACCCCACCCCCCCCCCCCTCTTAGTTACTACATCTATATTTCCAACAATTGGTATCAGATCTTTTGGTGCTTGCAGGAAGGGTTTCAAGGACCTAAGCTAAAGATCAGGATGTCTTACAAAAGAGAAATTCCAAGGCTTAAAAAAAATAACTTTTCAGCATGGCAAGGTCTCATGAGACTACATATGGCTTCCATTGGTGATTCAGGATGCAAATATATTGATCAAGAATATACAATTCCTACTGGCACATTAACTATTGAAGACATTGCAGAGAAGAAGAACCATAACACTATGATGATAGACATTGCATCAGCTCTTAGCTATGAATAATTTGATGAAATCAAAGACTGCACAACTGCTCATGAAATGTGGAACAAGCTGAAGAAAATCTATGGTGGTGATGACAATGTGAAGAGAGCCAAAGCAGAGAGCCTAAGAGGATAGTTTGATCAAATGAAAATGAGAGAAGAAGAAAACATTGCAAAATATGTTGAAAGGATCAAGACAAGTGTTAGTGCAATCAGAGCTTCTGGAGGAAAAATTGATGATGAAATGGTTATAAGTAAGGTTCTTAGAACATTACTCCCTATTTATGCAATAAGAGTTTCTGCTATTCAAGAAAGAAGATGTGAAGAAAATCACAATATAACTTTGGATGCCTTAGTTGGAAGATTGACAGCCTTTGAACTGGATAACTATGACAACTATGTTCCAACTTCTAAAAATATTGAATCAGCTTTTGAGGCCAAACTTTCACTCAAGAAAGGGAAGAAAATCCAATCAGAAAGTGAAGAAGAATCAGAGCAAAGTTTTGATAGCGATCTTGAAGTTATTGAAGCATTACTTGCAAAGAAGTATTCAAGAGGCAGAGGAAAATACAAAGGTAAAACTCCCTTAATCTATTTTTCATGTGAAGAAATTGGTCATATTGCAGCTAGGTGTCCAAACAAGTAAATCAAAGATGAGAAGAAAAATTACAAGTACAATGGCAAGAAAAATTTCAAATCATTCAAGGATAAAGGTAAGAAAACATGTTTTTTAGCTAAAGATTCGGATGATAGTGAAGAAGAAATTGTTTTCATTGCTATAAAAGATGAATCTGATAATGATGAAGATGAGATGGCACTTATCTCTCATATAAGCAAGAATGATACATGGATTATAGATAGTGGATGTTCACATCATATGACTGGTGATAGGACCAAGTTTGAACACTTTGAAAACTTTGATGGTGGTAATGTAAGGTTTGGAAATAATGAACCCTGTTGTATAAAAGGAAAGGGATGAATTTCATTAACCAAAGAACTTATATGTGATAATGCATATTGGGTCGAAGGACTAAAGCATAATCTTCTAAGTGTAGCATAGCTAATCAACATTGGATTCAAGGTTGAATTCATGAATGGAAAAGCAAGACTATTGGATGACAAAGGAAAACTGATAGGATCAGACAAACAAACCAAAGGTAACCTATTTTATCTTGATCTTGGTGATTACTCATGTTTTATTGCTCAAATTGAAGAAAGTTGGTTATGGCACAAAAGGTTATGTCATGTAAATTTTGACAACATGATGAAAATAAGCAAATTCAAGAAAGTAAGAGGTATTCCTACTTTGAAGAAACCTGATGTTGGTCTATGCAAGAATTGTCAAATTGGTAAAATGGGAAAGTCTAGTTTCAAAAGTAAAAACTATCAGTCTGAAGATATTTTGGAAATTGTGCATACTAATTTATGTGGACCTATTGGAATTGAGAGCTATACCAGAGAAAAATTCTTTATTCTCTTTATTGATGATTATTCTAGAATCATGATTGTTATGTATTTAAGAGAAAAGTCTGAAGCATTTGAGAAGTTCAAATGGTATTTAGCAAGAGTAGAAAAGGAAACAGGAAAAAGAATAAAATGCTTGAGATCAGACAGAGGTGGTGAATTCATCTCCCATGAATTCAATAATTTCTGCATTGAAAGAGGAATCAAAAGACAGGTATCAGCCCCGAGAACTCTTGAACAGAATGGAATAGCCGAAAGAAGGAACAGATCTATCATGGACTGTGCAAGGACTCTAATGATTGAAAAGAACATTGCTATGAAATATTGGAAGGAAGCTATCAGCACTACAGTTCATACCTTGAACCGAGTACAGCTGAGAAAAGACACATTCAAGACTCCATATGAGCTATGGTATGGCTACAAACCAAATGTAAGTTACTTAAAAGTATTTGGTAGTAAATGATACATCTTAAAAGAATCTAGAAAAGGAAAATTTGATGTAAAAAGTGATGAAGGAATATTTTTGGGATATTCTTTCAAAAGTAAGGCATATAGATGTCTAAATTTGTCTACTCACAAAATCATAGAAAGTGCACATGTGAGAATTGATGAGTTTGCAGAAAAGATTGAAGAAGAAAGCAAAAAGGAACCAGAGGACTATAGAAAAATTGTTTACATCGAACCTGATACATTGCCAGACACATCTAAGGAGACTACATCTACCGAGCCCAGTACAGTAACTGAGTCACAAGAAGAAGTTCAAACCGAGTCACAAAGTATCGAGTCTCAGTCTGAAGCTACCGAGCAAGTATCTACTAAGCCCAAGCAATCTGAACCTGAAGATGAAGAAGATGACAATGTAACTCATTTAGGAAGCAAGGAACTTGTATTAGCCAAGTACGTCAGAAAGCATCATAAACCAGATCAGATTATTGGAAACAAATCAGATGGTACTATGACAAGAAGTAAACTAAAAGGTACATGTTTATTTGCTGATTTTGAACCTAAAAATGTCAAAGATGCATTAGAAAATGAAAGTTGGATTGAGGCTATGAATGAAGAAATAGAGAAAATAGAGAAAAATAAGACATTGACTCTTGTACCTAGGCCTAAAGATAAAAATGTAATTGGGACAAAATGGGTATTCAAAAATAATTTGAATGAAGATGGTCAAGTATCAAGAAACAAAGCAAGATTGGTATGTAAAGGATATTCTCAAGAAGAAGGAATAGATTATGGAGAGACTTTTGCTCCTGTTGCAAGATTAGAAGGTGTGAGGACTTTACTTGCATATGCAGCACATAAAGGATTTAAGGTATATTAGATGGATATCAAATCTACTTTTCTCAATGGTATTCTTGAGGAAGAAGTCTACATTGAGCAACCTGAAGGTTTTATTGATCCAGACAAAAGGGATATGGTCTGCAAATTACACAAAGCATTGTATGGTCTGAAACAAGCTACTAGAGCATGGTATGAAAGATTACATAACTATCTTACTCAGATTGATTTCAAAAGGGCTAATGACAACAGCAATTTATACATTAAAGAAGGATCAGATAACAAAATTGTTTTGGCAGAAATATTTGTGGATGATACTATGTTTACAGGAAATGATGATCAGTGTAAAGAATTTTCAGAGCTTATGAACAAAGAATTTGAAATGTCTATGTTTGGTCAGATAAAATTCTTTGTTGGACTTCAGATTCAGCAGAACAAAAATGGTATCTACATTACTCAGTCTAAATATATCAGGGAAATACTTAAGAAATTTGGTATGGAAGATTCAAAACCAGTTGGTACACCCATGTGTACTGGACTGAAGCTTACCAAAGATGATTATTCAAAAGAAGTAGATCAGACCTTATACAGATGAATGATTGGAAAATTATAGTATGTAGTACACACAAGGCTTGATATTGCCTTAGCAGTTAGAATAGTGGCAAGATTCTCAGCTAAACCTAGAGAAAATCACATGATGGCAATCAAAAGAATCTTGAGGTATTTAAGGGGAACTGAAGATTATGGCTTGTGGTATAAATTTGGAGGCAATCTGGATTTAAAAGTGTTTATTGATGTTGATTGGGCAGGAAACATTGATGACAGAAAGAGTACAAGTGGTGGAGCATTCTTTCTTGGCAAGAGGTTAGTATCTTGGACTAGTAAAAAGAAAAACTGCACATCCCAATCCACAGCAGAAGCAAAATATGTTGCTGTAGCAGTAAACTACTCTAATATTATATGGTTTAAATAGCTTTTAGAAGGCATGAAGGTTGAGATCAAAGAACCAGTTGTTATGTTTTGTGATAATACAAGTGCAATAAATATTTCAAAGAATCCAGTAATGCATTCCAAAACTAAGCACATTACAATTAAATATCACTTTGTTAGAGAATTGGTGCAGGACAAGGAAATCAGATTGGAATATATTCATACAAAAGAACAAATTGCAGATATCTTCACCAAGCCACTACCTAAGGATGCATTCTTGTATCTAAGAGGCAAGTTAGGGGTCACTCCCCTGTCCGAGGTTCACTAAATAAAGTTTTAGTGATGCATCAACCAGAACATGTTGAAGATCAATCAGTTGATGTAGCATAGTCAGGGAATCATTGCATATGAATCAGTACATAAGGTACATTGATATTTACCGAAACTGTGTAAGTTGTCTTTGGCATGTGTTGTCAAAGAGGGAGAGTTTGCTATCATTTCAAGAAATTTCTAAGAAGAATAATTTGAGAAGTTAAGAGGGAGAGTTCTCAGTCAGAGAAAGAAGTTTGAAGATGATGGGAATCAGAATGAAGCTAAGGATATGTTTCTTACTCTTGGTTTCTCTATGAAATTTCATTGTACTATGACATGTTGTGTTGCCATCAATGCCAAAGAGGGAGATTGTTGGATACAATTATCTGAAGGACATTATTGGATTAGCTATGTGTTGTCTTTGATGTCACACAAATGTCATATCAATTATCACTCTCAGTATCTACCGAGCTCAGTCGGTCAGCTAGGCATTTTTTAGTGTCTACCGAGTTCTCTCGAGTGTCTAAAGGAAACATGACAGGGTAACAGTGTTAACCGAGCCTCCTTGATTATCGAAGGAAAATTAGTGGTTACTGAGCTCTCTCGGTCTCCAAAGGATGTTGCAGAATTCATTGTGGTTACCGAGTTCTCTCGATCACCGAAGAAAATCTTTTCAGGATTAATGTTTACCGAGCAAGGTCGGCCCTTTCAAAGAATTTTGTTATTATAGTTTTTTTATCCTAGCCGACTGTTATAATAATTATTAGTGCCGACTTGACAATCTAAATGATTATGAAATGGCATATATATATAGAAGGTCAAGTGGTGAATAAAAGATATACAGCATGTAGAAATCATTTTGAAGAAAGGTGTGTATGAATTTTGAAGGATGGTCAGATATCCTTGAGGAGCAGCAAAGAGTTAATTGATCAGTAAGAATCTAGTGAAACAGAACAGAGATCTATATTTAGCAATTCAGTTGCAGGTTATTTCATTGTTACTCTCTAGCAATTGTAGTAGTGATATCAAAATCTTTTAACCGAGTTGGTTTAACAACCATTTTGTAAATCCTCTAACAAGGTAACAGTTCTATTGAATTGTTTCAAGACCTCTTACAAGGCCACTCCTAGCAGGGTGATTAAATCCTCTAACAAGGTCACACCTAACAGTGTGTTTTGTAACCTTTTACTGGGTTGGCTACTAACTGGGCATCACTTCAGAAGAGTGAAAAATAGTAACTAGTTACATTGGTGGTTTTTCCCATATTGGGTTTCCATGGTAAATCTGGTGTCTCTTGTGTTCATGTTATTTTCTTTATTCATGTAAGTTAATCAGTGATGAATGCTTAAGAACAGTTTAATTATTACACACTTCAAGGATCAAGTTTTCAGCATTTCTCTGTATATTTACCGAGTGGCACAGTAAATAATTTTTTAAGATATTTAAGGGATCAGTGGTAATATTTTTGTGGTTAACTGATTCACCCCCACCCCCTCTTAGTTACTGCATCTATATTTCCAACATGTTGTATCAAGAATGATCTTATTCCTTCTCTCTACAATTCCATTCTATTGAGGGGTTCTAGGTGCATTTAACTATCTCTTTATGCCATGTTCTTTACAGTACTCATAGAATCTTTTAGAGGTGAATTCTCCTCCTCTATCCGATCTCAAACATTTTATCTTTAGTCCAGATTCATTGTCAACCTTAGCTTTGAATATTTTGAACTTCTCAAATACTTTTGACTTATCTTTTAAGAATGCAACCCACATCATCCTAGTATAATCATCAACAAACCAAATGAAATACCTTTCACCATAGTATGATCTTGTTTGAGTTGGACCACATAGGTCAGTATGAATTAGATCCAACTTGTTCTCTACTGAATTCTACTTGCTCCTGAATGAATTTCTCACATGCTTCTCCATCACACATTCCCTGCATATAGTATCAACTGGCTTTGTTATGCTAGGTAGATCTCTTATTGCCTTAACTTACTTATCTTTACTATGTTATCAAAATTGATATGATATAGTCTTTTATGCCACAACCAACTGTCATCAACTTTAGCAACAAAACAACTTGCTTATGAATTGAGTTGAAAAACATTACCTCTTGTCTTTGAGCTTGATGCAATCATAACACCATCTTTGTTGTTAATGATGCATTTGTCATCTTTTAACTCCAATTGATAGTCATTTCCAAGTAACTAACTAACACTGAGAAGGTTATGTTTCAAACCATCAACATAAAGAACATCATCAGTACTATTCTTTCCATCTAAAGTGATGGCTCCTCTACCAACTATTAGCTTAGGAGTGTTGTCTCCAAATCTAGCCATACCTCCATTGTATTTGTCCAAATGAACAAACCTGCCTTTATCACCTATCATGTGATGTGAACAACCACTGTCTATAATCCAGTCTGTCCTTATGTCAGCTTGTGAAATCAATGCAAGCTCTTGATTTCCTTTTTTCTCTTGATGAGCTATCTTATTATTCATTTTATCTACAATAGCAATGAATTCAATTTCTTCTTCACCAGATTCATCATCTGATACTCCATCTCTAGCATAGTAGCATTCCTTAGAATACTTAGGCTTGTAATCCTTTTTGAACTTTCTAGCTCTAGTAGGACACTTAGATGCAAAGTGACCAATCTTATTACATGAAAAGCACTTAAATGGTAATTGACCTTCATATTTTCCTTTTCCTTTCTTTTCTCTTTTAGCAATCATAGCAATGAAATCCTCTAGATTTTTCTCTTCATTATCATCATCAAAATTACCAGAAGTGTTTGCAAATTTCTTACCATGAACTTTTTCTTTGAAGGTTGTTTCACTATTTGGTTCTGACTTCAATCTTGAGATCTCAAAAGTAGAGAGTTTGTTGATCAAAGTCTCTCTCTTGAAGTTTGATGTAAGTTGCATGGTCTCATCAAGGATGTTGATCTTGCTTTCATATTCAAGAGTGAGAGTAGTCATCAATTTGTCCATGATGTCCTCCTTTGAAATCTCTCCACCATTGTTCCTAATTCCAGCAACTGCTTCATTTATCCTTTGATTGTAAGCTCTTCCAAATATGTCTTCTAGATGCTTCCATATTTTTTGGGATGTATCCACCTTTTTTATTTCTAAAAACTCTCCATCAAATAGGGCACTAACAAGGGCTTCTTTAGAAATAGCATTATGATGAAACAATTCCTTTTTCCTATCAGTAGCATCTTCTTGTGCAAGGTCTTCTAGGGTAGGTATCTTAGTTGCTTTGATAGTCACATCAAAAACTTCAAAAGCAATGCACTACAAATGAGTCACCATCTTGTTCTTCCAATCAAGATAATTCTCTCCATCAAACTTAGGACTTTCTTTCCTGAAGTATGCCATCTGATCAACCTCAAGCTATTAAACTTTCTCTTCGAGGCACTTGGCTCTAATACCAATTGTTAGGAATAGTCTCAAGAGATAACTGAGAGGGGGGGGGGTGAATCAGTTATCTACAAGGTTAAATTATTTATCCAATTAAGTATATTTAAACATAAAGCATAAACACAATGAAAGAACACAAGAACACAACACCAATATTTTGGTTATGGGGAACCCAAAATAGGTAAAAACCCTGGTGGGACTTGATACCCACTAATATTTTGTACTAGTGTATAATGATCCATGTTAGAAGATCCTTTACCCTATTAGGAGTAGCTTTACAATATATTAAGTACAGTAGACCTGGTCAAGGGTTGGACCCTGTTAGGATTCTTTTACAATTGTCCCTATTAGGGGAGAGGACGCACTGTCTAAGAGCTCACTGCTCAAATGGGTGAAGGCTACAACCTTCTGAATAATAGATACACACTATATCTGGATCTTGGTGAACTACACTTTAACCTACTATCTAGATTAGTTCCAATGAATAGAACAAGTACTTTACTTGGTCACATAGACCTTCTTCTGATGGCTCAACACTTCACACACTCTGCTATGCTCTGCTTAATCAACTATGAACCACATTTCAGCAATCACAAATAACTGCCTATAAGTATCTTTCCTTGAAATGATATAATCAATTCAGCTTGTTAGAACCATCTTGAAATCATATTAGAGAAACTATAACAAACTCAAATAAACATTTTTTTGGCTCAATTATGCACGCAACTCATTCTGGGACCTGTCTAATAAAATAAATGTAGAGGTGCGCTACACACTATCGGCTCTACCAAAACAATTGGAACTTTCTCTGTAAGTTGAATTAACTCAAGAGCTCTTAACCAAACATCAATAGCACTTCTCCAAGCTTAACTCCAAGGGAACATACCCTCAAGATAGGCGCAACTCAAGAACCAATAAAATCTCTATTGGCTCTTCTGAATAAACATAGGAAACTGCTACTGGCGAATAACAACTGCATAACTTTACTTACGTTCATCATCAGACCATGTGTCCATGAAATTAACATCACTGACATGTCTTCAACATATATCCAAGTGTGCAAGGCTCCATGATAACTATACGGACAACCATACATAGAACACTATCTATTACTTTGTCAGGAACACTGCTGACACCAACTGCTATATAACTATATGTACTAACAATTAACCTGTACGCCCATGATATCATGTCCATGATACATAAATAGAAATCTTACTACATAAGACTTCCACGCATGCTACTTTCCATATGTTGTCATCAATGACAAACATACAGTCAGTACTGGCCTGCTTGAAAATCTCCAACATATACAAGCTTGTGTAGCCTGTATAATTGCAAAGCCAGAAAACCATAAGTTGGTTCTATACTTACCATTACCTATACCTGATAAGCCATGGCAGTCTGTTTCAATGGATTTTATGTCTGGACTTCCAACTACCAGGCGGGGGCATGATTGTGTATACATTTTAGTAGATAGGTTTTCTAAAATGGCTATCATGGTGGCATGTAAAAGATGATTTCTGTAGAAGATACTGCCAAGCTATTTTTTGAACATGTTTGGGTTCATTTTGGTTTGCCAAAAACCATTATTTCTTATAGAGATAGCAGGTTCATTAGCAAATTTTGGTCTGCACTATGGACTAAAATGAACACCAAGTTGACAAATTCCATAGCATTCCATCCCCAAATAGATCGGTAGACAAAAGTGGTGAGTCGAATGATTTTTCATATTTTACAGATGTTTCATTCCAAACATCCTTGCACATGGGATGAAATCTTACCCTATGTGCAACATAGCTACAACCGTGCACTCCATAGTACTGTAGGGCACAGTCCATTTGAGGTTTCTCTTGTACCAACCATTGGCACCTATGGATGTAGCAATACCATCTCTACAATCTAATAGTCCATTGAATGGTGACAATGAGGTAGATAAAGTAGAAAAATTCATTGATAACATTAGACACCTACAATAGCAAGTTCATGAGATCTTGGAGCAAAGTAATCAGAAGTATAAGGAAAGGCATGATAAACATAGAACTCCTCATCAGTTTCAGATTGGTGACAAGGTATGGTTACATCTTTAGAAAGAGAACCTACATAGACCAAATAGGAAGCTTTGTCCTCTTCATTATGGTCCATATACTATTGTGAAACAAGTTGGTGAGAATGCTTTTGAACTTAATTTTCCATCCTTTTTGGGACTGCATCCAATTTTCAATGTGGAATTATTGAGACCATATTTTCCTCCTTTGTTGGATATTTCCCAAGCTACTAAACACATTCAAGCTGTAGATTTAAATCCATCTACTACTATTCCAGTCTAGTGTGACCATGTTACTAAAGTCATTGTAAGGACTTTGAGAAATCAGAACATTCCTCTATATCAGGTGGTTCAAGCTGGTCAGCATTCTCATCAAGGAAAGTGGTTTACTAATGAAAAAATTGAAGAACAATTTTCTCATTTGTTGTAGTAGGTTAGTGCAATGGGGCCCATTGCCACTTCTAAAATTTGATTCTAGATCTTTTGAATATCTTTCCAATGCATCAAACGGTTCGCAATTCAGAGCTGGGACTAGAAAGTTATGCCTTCTCCAAGTGGACCTAAATTTTATATATAGTTTTTTGATAGTTTGAATAGTTTATTTGTAATAAATATTATGATGGCTCTTCATTTCATTTTCAAGGGATTCTGATGACCCTTGGAATCCATCAGATTTGTATAAACTCTAATATTCAAATAGAATGGATCAATTTTTGGTTTGCAATCTTGTTGTTCTCAATTTTCATGCTGAATTCTACAATATTGTAGGTATCACACCAGGTATTGTAATCTAGTTTCATAAATCAGATCATGGTCACAGTCAGAAAATGAGGGAAATGTGTTGAAATTGGTGGCATAAGTATTGCAGTGAGAAATCTAGTCAAGTAAGGGGTACATTTCATGATTTGGATTGTCTTAGTTTTTCCATTTATTAGTGAATCAAGTGTGTTTTATTCTTAGAAGTGTTTGGAAGCATGACATTTAGGATGCCCTAGAAATAAGGGTTTGGAATGTCAACTTTGGGGCTTTTGATGTTGCAGGAGGTTTGGATCTAATTCCTTTATTATTTGAGCATTTGGAAGCATAATAAGAAACTTTCTAGGAGTTGGAGGTTTGAGAGAAAATATTTCACATAGTTCCTTTGTTAAATTGCTCATTTTTATGCATTTTGGGAGTCACAGGGTGTGAGCAGCAGCACATGCTCCAAAACAATATAAATAAACCTTTTGATATGTTGAAGTACAGGATAAAGGGTATCTAAATCATTGATTTTTTCATCTATATCTTTGGAAAATATTGGAGATAAGGCCTTGTAAAGGTCGTTGCAGGGCTACATGATAAGGGTACTAGGCCTAATGAGCAGTTTGGAGAAGTTTGAAGAGTTAGGAGTGTTGGGTAGGGTTTGTAACCATAAAACCACTTGAATCCATCCTAATGAAATATAAAGACATCATATATATCATCATTTTTCATTGGAAGGAGTCTTGGTCAATTTGAGGCAGTTGAAGAACTTGAGGATTTGGGGATAGTGCCTAAACCTCTCAAATTTATAAACTTATCTTACTTGTCATCACCCACCACCCTTACCTCTATATCAAGTGGTATCAGATCCCAGTAGGAATCCTTTGTGAATTTTTTGTAAGTGGTCTTGAGATCTTTGATAGTTTGATCCTTAGATTATCCCTTGGAGTTGAAGTATCCTTTGAGGAGAAGCATTGAGTTGATCCACCTTGTCAAGGAGATCAGGAGCCATCTCTTTAGGATAAGAAAATTTTCCCACAAGGATGAAAAACATGGAGTTGGAAAGGATAGTTAAAGATCATGTGGAAGATAACAAGAAGTTAAGGGAAACATTGGAGCAAAAGGAGAAGGAGAAAAATGAGAAGGATGAGATTATGAGAACTATGATGGGGAGAATCTTGGCATTGGAGAAAAGAGATAGAAGCAGAAGATGGGATGAGGAAATAGAAGTTGAAGAAGAGGTACCCCAAGAGGAAGGACAATTAGATCTAAGGATGGTGAAGATTGTGAAAGCCATAAAGAGTGGAGATACAAGGGAAAGAGCAGATTTGCCTATGTATGGAGGGAAGATGGATGATGAAGATTTGATTGATTGGTTTAGTGCAGTTGAGAACTTCTTTGAATGTGAAGATGTTGAAGGACAAAATTTAAAGATTTTAAAGTCTAGGTTGAAGAGGCATGCTCTACTATGGTGGGATTATGTTCAAGTAGAGAGATGGAAGAATGGGAAGCCCAAGATTACATCTTGGCATGCTATGATGGATAAGATGAAGGCAATTTTTTTCCCAATGATTATAGGGTACAACTATACAAGAAGTTGTAGGGTCTTAAGCAAAAAGACATGGATGTACAAAAGTACACTGAATAATTTCACAAGTTGGACATAAGTGTGAGTCATGAAGAAGTGTAGAAGAGAAGATTGGAAGGTACATGGGGGGACTAAAGTTCAATATCCAAGATGAACTCAGTCTTGCTATCCATAGATCAGTTGAGGAGTGTTAAAAATTATCCATAAAGGCTAAAGAGAAGATAAAGATAAGACATGAAAGTAAAATTAGTACAAGAGGAGGTTCAATAATGAGGGGAAGAGGTGGTAGAGGCAATACTGATTTTCAGAATAGTAGTGAAAAAGACAAGGACAATCCATACTCATCAAAGATAAGAGGAGGGTATAGAGGTGGAAGAAGTGGAGGAAGAGGCAGTGGAGTTTTCACAGGAAGATGTTTCAATTGTAATGAAGTGGGTCACCAATCCTTTAGATGTCCCAAGTGGAGTGAGGACATAGGTAGAGACAGGAGGGTAAACTTGGTAGAAGAAGAGGCAAGAAAAGAAGAGCAGTGTGAGCCTACCTTGGCATTACCATAAGAAGGAGAATACTTATTGATGGGGAGAATAAATCCAACACCATACAATCCAAGAATCTTCAGATCAAATTGTTTGATCCAAGGAAAGGTATGCAAACTCATTATAGACTCTGGAGCAAGTCATAATGTAGTGTCACATGAAGTTGTTAAGAAGTTGAATTTGAAAGATTTTCCACACCCTAGGTGATATTATGAAACTTGGGTGAATGAGAATTAGAATATTCTTGTTTTTGAACAAGTCATGATTGAATTTTCAATTGGAAGGTATTGGGATAGTGTATTGTGGGATGTCCTCAATATGAGTTGTGGGCATTTGATTTTGGGAGGATCTTGGAAATGGTCTAGGAGGGTTATGCATGATGGTTTCACAAATACTCATCTAGTGCATAAATTGAGGATAGCTTACAAACTCATTCCACTTCTTAATCATGAAATGAAGAATGTAGTTATGTGTTTTGGGAATAATATTTCAGTGCATGAACAGGGTAGTTTTCATTGTGATACCAGTTTACATAGGAAGAAGGATTTGCAGATTGGAGGGCAAGACAGTCCAAAGAAAATAGGAATGATTGAACAACATTTTGTGATAATTGGGGCAATGAATTTTCTCATTGATAGGAAAATGAATGATGATGATATTGGTAGCAGGCAGGGTCAACATGACTCACACAAGGAGTAACAAGTGCAGACATTCAAGCAACATCAACACTGTCATGCAAATAAGATTTTGTCTAATTTTTTGTGTATGAATGTAGGGTGTTTAAGACAAAGGCAGGTCACTCTAGGGGAGTATATCACCCCTCAGTATCATACTTTCACAAGGACATATAGTAGGCACAAGAAAGACAACTCTTGGGATAATATTTCTTTGCATGGAGGGGAGTACAGTGCAAGGGCACCAAGGACATTCAACACAACCATGAAGACAAAGAGGATATACAAGATATTCAAGGAGGATCAGAGGCCAAAGAAAATCAATTGGAAAATACTAAATCCTATAATGGCTTTTAACTCTATGTAATAAGAACAAATTCTAAAAGTTGTTAAATATCCTTAAGAGGACCCAAATATGCTTGTAAGTGGACAAATAGTATCCAAGGATAAAATTTGGGTTCTAGGATTTTACAATAGGTCATTGAATAAATATAAGGCATTAGGGGTCATTAGGATGAAGTTTGGCGTTCAAGAAAGTCATTTTAATAAGTTTAAATATTTAAATAATTGAAATCAAATGGCTAGTAAGGGTTTTAGGAGGGAAAGTAGTTCTTTTCATTTTTAATCTTTAACTAATCAAACCAACAACCAAAGTCGGTTAAATTTGGTTGTAGAGGGTCTATAATTGTTTTTAGAATTACTATGCATGTACATTTAGTGGTGATTGTATGGACAGAGGCTGGAGAACTTCAATAAAACTATGTTTCCTTCATTTTGGATATTTGTATGTAGTGTTTTGTTTGAGTTTTGATTGGAACAAGTTTTCAAAGTATCTAAAAGATCTTAGGAGGTAATATTAAACACTTTTGAATGTTTTTCAAGTCATTTCATATGACTGTCCCACTATTTATAGCATAATAAGCATTGTTCCTATACATTTTCTATAACAGTTTGACTTTTCTTTATGAACACTAACCATTCCATGGACTCAAAGGCCTAGAATCCATAGACTGTGATTTACCTAACATTGTATCATATTCCTCTAATCATGTATATGCAGAAAGCTAGAAAGAGAAGGTGGTCACCGTTAGAAAATGAGGGAAATATGTTGAAACTAGTGGCATAAGTATTGCAGTGAGAAATCTAGTCAAGTAAGAGGTACATTTCATGATTTGGATTGTCTTAGTTTTTCCTTTTATTGGTGAATCAAGTTCCTTTTATGCTTAGAAATATTCAGAAGCGTGACATTTAGGAAGCCCTAGAAATAAGGGTTTGGAATGTCAACTTTGGAGCTTTTGATGTTGCAGGAGGTTTGGATCTAAGTCCTTTACTATTTGGGCATTTGGAAGAATAATAAGACACTTTCTAGGAATTGGAGGTTTGGGAGAAAATATTTCACATAGTTCCTTTGTTAAACTACTCATTTTTTATGCATTTTAGGAGTCACAAGGTGTGAGCAATGGCACATGCTCCAAAACAATATAAATAAACATTTTAATATGTTGAAGTATAGGATAAAGGTTATTTGAATCATTTATTGGTTCTTCTATTTCTTTGGAAAAGTTTGGAGATAAGGTCTTGTGAAGGTCGTTGCAGGGCTACAAGACAAGGTTATTAGGCCTAGTGAGTATTTTGGAGAAGTTTGAATGGCTAGGAGTGTTGGGTAGGGTTTGGAACCATAAAACCACTTGAATCCATCCTAATAAAAAAATAAAGACACCATATCTATCATCATTTATCATTGGGAGGAGTCTTCGTCAGTTTGAGGCAAATGAAGAACTTGAGGGTTTGGGGATAGTGCCTAAGCTTCTCAAATTTATAAACTTATCTTACTTGTCATCACCTACCACCCTTACCTCTGCATCAATTTTTAATATTTAATAAATATTTATTTTTTAATTAATAAACTTTTGCATGTGTGTATTTGGGAAATCGTAGTAGAATTTATTGAGAAGTTAGGAATTGTGATAATTAGACATTGATTATTGGAAAATTTTATATAGAAATTATAATTAATTTTGATAAATTTAATATCATTATTTTAGTATTAAAGACATAGTGTTATGTATAAACATAAGAGCTTATTTTAAATACATTGTGGTGTATGAGATGTTTATATGAATGCTTTTTGTAGTCAAACTAGACTTTAATAAACAAAATTGACTATTATTAAACAAATCAGACTTGTGTTATAGTTTGACTACTTGGTTTACTCTATTGCCTTGTTTAGTGTTGTTTATTTGGGGAAATTTTGTTGCCTTTAGGAGTGGTATACATAGGCTTGGGGGCTTTTTCTTCTATGTGACATGTGCATTTTCAGTATTTTTGTAATGTTCACTTTGTCACGATTATTTTTACCCAACCTAATTTCTTAAGCGCATTATTTTGTGAACTCTTTGAGAGGGTGTTTTATTGTTGATCTCCAAGTCATGTTATCTATTAGTGTCCAACACTTAGTCATTATCAAGGCAATGTTGGTTGGTCATCATTGCGACCGAGCCATACTATTAAGGTTGAGTTATGTGTAGACTTATATTTAATTTGTATAGTTACCAAGCAGTAGTTATTGTCAACCAAGTCAAAGGTCGCCAAGTACTTTAGTAGTTACCGGGCAGTATATATGTCAAGTTGTATAGAATAGTTAGTGTTGAGCGCTAGTATATGGAAAACTATTTTGGCCGAGCATCAAAGACTTCATATGTTGAGAAAGTCAGTTTTGATATATGTGTTTGTAATGGCACAAATACCTAGGTAAACCATTTTGGCTAACTTCTATGCATGATTTAATGATTGTTGAGATAATTAAGGAGTTGATTGTGGATTATTATTTCAATCATTAATCCCTATGCAAGAAATGCAACCAATCAGAAAAAGGAAATGCTTAAGCGACATAAGTGATGAATCTATATTGTTGATCTTGATCTAGAAGCTTGATCATTTTTTTATATAAGGCGATATCAAAACCCTAAAAGATATAGTAACAAAGGAGATCTCATGTATGTGGATCAGAGTAGTGTTTTGATTTTTAGATGAAAAGATTGGGCAGAGTGACCGAGTAAAGTAGTGAAGGACAAAATAGAGCAATATTTGATTTTGAGATCAGATAAGTATTGGAAACAGGTGATCTATTATTATAATTTGAAATGCAAACTGAAGGATCAGGTACTAATACATTCTAGCAAGTGAATCAGGGTAAATCTCTTAACAGAGTGGTCCTAACAGACCTTTTTAAATCTCTTAACTGAGTGCTTACTTAGCTATAAGTTTTAAATCCTTTAATTGAGGTAGATTATATAAGTTTGTAAGCTCTTATCAGAGAGGACCCCTCACATGGTAGATCATCAGAAGTGATCAAAACTTTATAGCCCTAACAAGAACACTTTATTGATGTAGTAGTGAAGATTTGTGGGTGTCATCCCCACACTAGTTTTACCTTTCAAGGGTTTTTGGGTTACCAAATATTTGTGTTATGGGTTATATTTTCATGGATGTGATTAGAATGTTTGATTCATTTAAGCATTAAATTTTATGTTTATGGTGTATATGTTGAATTGATTTCATAGTGTATAAGTTTCAAGATTCAAATTCACCCTACCCCCCCTCTCATGAGTATCTCACTTTCCCAAATAAGATTTCCAACAATTGGTATTAGAGCTTTGTTCTCTTAGAAGAAGTCTAACCACTTGAGAATTAAGATCTTGGAGATGGAGGCTTATAATTTGGGAAAGATTATAGAGAATCAGAAGATTGACATCCAACTTGCATTGCACCATCTTGAAGTAACAAGAGAAGAATTGAAAAAATCCTTGAAGAGAAGGAAAGAATTGGAAATCCAACTAAATGACACTCAATGTCAAGAAGAGGATACTAAAGGTCTATTTGACAATGGAAACTCTATTGAAAGTGATGCCGCAATAGAAGATCTATTAGAGAGAAAAAAGTCTCTGAATGAAGATGTCAGAAGTCTAAAGAGAGAACAAGAAATCCAATCTATAAGACTATGTAAGGTGATTGAATAGAAAAAGACAGCTGAAGAAGACAAGTTAATGGAAGAAGAAGATAAGAGAAAAATGGCTACAAGACTTTATGAAAGGACATGTGATATGCAGAAGCTGACAAAAAATCAATTGGACATGTTAAATCAACTGTTACTTACAAATCAAGAGTTGAACAAGAAAGACATGGAAATTACAATTCTAAGATCAGAGAATAGTCAAATGAAGAATGAGTTAAGATCTAAAAGGAACTAAATGAGAGGATGAACAAACCTAATGAAGCGGTGAAATATTTTGAGGAACTAATGAGGTCACCAAGAAGATCCAGTGACACCTATGGACTAAGACATGATGAACACCTATCATCCACTAAAGAAGGAGAATCATCAAAGAGTGGAGAACAAAGGAATGCAAAGCCAAAGAAAAACAAACCTACATGCCATCATTGTGGGAAACTAAGACATGTAGAAAAAATTTGTAGAAGAAAGAACAGTAAGTCTAATCCTAAGCCTAAATTCAATGGAAATTGTTTTAATTGTAAGAAGCATGGACATCAAGCACATGAATGCAGGTCAAAGGTTAGTAATTCACCTACACCTAGATTTCAAGGACATTTTTGCAACTATCATAAATATGGTCATAGATCAAAAGAATGCACATCCAATGCAAAACCAAAGTGGACATCCAAGAAGCAAGGTAATGCACCTAGGAAAGGTAATACATTAAATTGGGATTACAATACATGGTACAATTGTCATTATTGTGGATAATATGGTCATATTGGAGAAAACTATGTAAGGACACATTTTAGAGGCAAAACCAAGAGTTGGATGAGTGGAAGTTAGGTTTGTTACAAATGCCACAAGATTGGTCATATAAAAAGAGACTGTAGAGCACAAGCACTGAGTAATGAACAATTCAAAGGGGAAGAGACTATTGAATAGATAAGGAACTAGATGAACCAAACATGGAGAAAGAAAGATGAAGCAAGCAGTAGTGGATCCAATGAACCTGAGGTCACCCAATCCAATAGATCAGGTGATCACACTACTTGTAACTAAACAAAGAAGGTATGTAGGGAACTAAATTCTCAAATGTTATATTTTACACTGGTTCCTGACATTAGATGTGTTAAATTCCATATCAGCATAAGTTAATATGCATTAGGATACATTTGAGAAAAGAGTTAACTTACATAATTGATGTTGAGCATCAGTATTTATGTCTATAGTGACCAAGTCACTTAGTATGTGTCGAGATCCTATAATAACCGAGATGCTATATCTACTGAGTTGAAGTAGAAATGGTAGTATTGACCAAGTAGTGGTTTAAACTAAGTATAGGCATGTGTTGACCGATCTATCATGTGAAGGCTGAGATAGTTATATTTCACCTACTAGTGTACAGAGCATTTAATGAAGACCTAAAGTGACCATTTAAATCTATATAATGAAATTTTACGTTCATTCTCATTTACCCAGTGATTTGAGAATTTTCAGAGTGATTCAAAGGTGATTAAGAAGAGAGATTTGAGTGAAGTCAGTTTGTGAAGATTCCTATAGTGTGTCATAGGCAAACATTGTGAAGAACTGTTGAAACTAGGTATTACCGAGCTACTTAGAATTCATCTTTCAAACCCTAAATTGAAAATGGCATCAAGCTCATTTGTTGTAGTAAGGAAGCAAGGAAAGGAGGTAAAAAATGTTCAGTTAGTGAGAAGTGATGCATATAAACCACCTAATTTTTGTGTTGTACCTGATAGTGCGGTGAAGGGAGATCTCTTAAGATCCCTATCAGTGATTCTTCCCAAAGTCTTGATGATACATGATGTGTGTGCATGCTACATGTACAAGATCGGTGAGATTAGAGATTACAAGTTGAGGGAGGCTTATAACAAGTTGTGTGATAATAGAGTGTTGAAGGAAGAGCATCAACATGTTGCTAAGAAACGGTTAGTGTGTTCCCTAGACTTCCCTCACAATTTCAAGATGGAATGGATTATGATCATTTTAAGCAGAGTTCATGATATGCAATTATGGTTGAAGAATGGGCTAGTGAATATCACCAAGGAAATCATACACCTAGTCACCAGTTACCCTAATCTTACCAAGAAGAAGACAATGAGGTGCCAGAGCAAAGAAATGATTCAATAAAACATAGTGGCGGTATGGAACAAGAGAGGAATCACTATCTCTAATTATTGGAAAGAGGTGATATGTTATTAGCATTTGAAGTGCAAACTGAAGAATCAAGTACTGATACATTCTAGCAAGTGACTCAAGGTAAATCTCTTAACAGAGTGTTCCTAACAGGCCTTTGTAAATATCTTAACCAAGTGCTTACTTAGCTATAAGTTTCAAATTAAATTTCCTTTAATCAAGGTAGATTGTATAAGTCTATAATCTCTTAGCAGGGTAGACCCCTCACACAGTAGATCATCATAAGTGATCAAAAATTTGTAGCCCTAACATGCACACTTTATTGTTGCAATAGTGAAGATTTTTGGGTGTCATCCCCACCCTATTTTTACCTTTCAATGGTTTCTGGGTTACCAAATCTTTATGTTATGGGTTATATTTTCATAGATGTTATTAGAATGTTAGATTCATTTGAGCATTGAAGTTTATGTTTATGGTATATATGTTGAATTGGTTTCCTAGTGTATAAGTTTTAAGATTATGATTCACCCCCCCTCTCAATATCTCACTTTACCAAATAAGATTTCCAACAATTATATCATGTTATGGTTTGAGGACCAGTGTGAGTTCCAGTTATTTTTTATGGAACTAAAATTGATTATCATAATTTATATGATTTATGAGATATTTTTATGACTTATGAGATTAGGTTAGGTTATCTAGGTGTATAGATGGGAGTGGCTTGCAATAAGTACTAGGGCCCACAAGTGGCTACCAAGATCATTTATTGTAACTTAATAAAGTGATAACATGTTACATTAAATGGGGGTTTTAAAATGAATTAACTAGATATTTTCCTCACCCATACCTGAGTACTTGATTGAGGTCTTGACTAGGATGGGAGTGGGGGAAGATGCGTGATTGAGATCTTGCATGATTAGTAGCCTTGTCCATACAAGAGGTTTATTGATTTCACATATGGTCACTTGAGTGTCGAGGTCTAGAGAGATTTCCAAGACAAAACTCAAGGGTTAGACATATGTGATGACACTTCCCTATATACATCTTAGGTTTCCTACATGTGTTGGTTGCCTCTAGATTAGTCTATATACCTTTGCAGTTCAGTTGTACATTTTTAGATAGAGAGATTTTAGGGTCCATTGCTTAGTTTGTATGATTGGTAGTGGTATATTGTTATCCAAGTGGGTTCTAATGTTATCTCCTCGGCACAGTGGGAATGGACTTCTTGGTTCCACGTGGTTAAGTGGTAGTGTTTATTTTACCATTGAGATTCTAACATTCCCAAACCGGTGTTGGATGATCCTTTTTATTGTATATTATTCCTTGTTCATCATTATTGGACACTTTCTCTTATATTTCAAGTTATTATACGTGTACCTTGTTTATGATTGGTTATTACATACCCTGCGACTTGTGCAGTGGATGATGGTTGTTGTGTATACCTTATGGTATCAGTTGTATCTATGTTTCATTTATATGATGTACTTTTATTCATTTACATTAAGTGGAGATTGTATATTTCTATTGTTCTTAATCAATTAATTAACTTATGAGTAATTCTACATTAAGGAACCTTGGAAATTTTAATCTATGTGTTGAGCTATTTTTATGAGTATGTTTTGTCTTACAAATTATTTTTCTTCTGCATTGATGTACTTCTTGATTTTAAAATCTTAAGAAAAAATCTATTATGTAAACGTATTAGTATTTTTTAGGTTAATTTCTCCTGGGTTCCTTAGCGGGGCATTACATGCCTTTATCTTGCATATTGTCTTCTTATCGATTGACTGAACACTTACTTTCTTTTCCAATTTGATTCTTCAATACCAGTGGTAAAACTGATCTCTTGTCATCAATATATCATGTTTCTAGCAATGACAACACCACAATATAACCATGTGATCAAAACACATATCACCTACATCAAATCCAACAATCTCCCCCTTTGGAATTAATGGAAACATAGGGAAAAATTTACTAAGTGTCAAAAACTATACATAACTCCCCTATGCTAAAAACTATACATAACAATTGGATAAATGATTAACTCTCTTGTTTACATAGAAGAAATAAGAAATTTTTCTTACACTACTACTCCCTCTTTGACAACAATGACAAAGGTGTTGCAAAAACCAAAAAAATTATTAATAAGTAAGAATAAAATAACCTATTACATTCTACTATGAACATTTGGTCAAGTGGTAGGAACTCCTTGAATTAGAAGCAACATGGATGCTGGAATAAGATGTCAAGAAACAAGGAGGTGATATAGAGAAATTGGTCTCTAAGAGGAATTGAGACAAATTTCACCCGAGGAGTATGGTGTAGGAGAACCTCAATAAATGGATGTAAGCCAAAGGGCATGTTAGTTGCTAATTAGAGTATGAGCAATGTATTAAATCTCCAAGAGTCATTTGTTAGGAATAACAGTCCACAATACAACTGAGAGGGGGGCTGAATCAGTTTTATGACAGAATATTAAACTTTAAACTTTGAATAGCAACAATAACAAATCCAATGTACACAATGAATGCCAACACAATAACACAATATTTTGGTGTTGGGGAAACCTTGTTAAAGGTAAAAACCCTAGTCGGAATTAGCACCCACAAATGATGTACTGAGAGTATAGTATCCTTTTTAGAAGATTTAGCCTTGTTAGGAGCTAATTGAAGTATTACAGTACATAGCCCTTGTTAGAGGAGAGACCCTATTAGGAGTCAAGAAAGAAGGGTGGGCTCACTGCCCAAAGAAGGTTAAATCCACCTTCAAAACTCACAACAAGTGTATATAAAGAAATACGCAATCTTTTGAATTATCTCTGCTTGATCAGTTCCAATGAAGTACATAATTATCCTCTACTCTACATCTAGTAGACACAAGCTCGCAGCTTTCACAATTCTCTGTTACATCACATACATCTCTAGCATGTCTTTTCCAAAAGAAAAGATCTTACATATATACCCTATTACATTCTACATGATCAAGTCGGCCAATTAGGCTTTCCTAATATACAAACAATTGCATAAACCCTTGCTAAGATACATATGGTATCTAAAACAAGTATACAATGATTACATTACAACAATTAAGGACCGACATCCTAAATTTACATTCACCAACCAAAATGTACACTACATCTCTAAAGTCAGCTCCCAGATAAGTCTTCTCCAAAATGCATGTCATAGCTAACATCATCTTGATTTATGTACCTTGTCTATCATCCCTTAAGCTCACATACATTGAATCTATACCTTCTGTAAGATATACCAGAAACACGGAGACTCACTCTGTCATCTTCCACTATCACAGTCTAGTAACCAGTCTTTACCAAAACATTTATAACTCATCCAATATGAAACTTTTCATGATGTGATCTTGGATATAAGATCACAACATCTCCTTGTATTGTAATATGAAACTGGTGCTCGGCATTGCCTATCTGCTGCTCAGTTATCTTGCTTACCAATGGGTTTAGTTTTATTTCCTATTGTGGCCGACTTGTGCATTTATATTGGATCACAGATTTAATGTTGGAATCCATCCTTGGGGAATGTGTGGTCCTAGATTTGACTATTACTTCCATTGATTGTGGATCTGAAGACTGACTCAGCTCGGTAGCCTCTTGTATAAATGTAGATGTTTGGTTGTAGTTTGGGGGAAAATTTTTTTAGTGAGAAGATAGTAGACATTAGATTGGAGATTTGTGATAGATCCTTGCATGTTTGAGGACTTCTGTAATTCATTGTAATACCAAGCCCTAATCAGGAAGGCCTTACAGCCTAACATGTATGGTTCTATTTAATGATAATATATGAAAGATTTGGCATTCTCTCTCATTGTTGATGTTTGTTGATTCTGCATGTTTGTTGTAGGCTTGGAACATTAGGGTGTGCCATTGTTTGGCCCATCGTGCTCCCCACCTTGCATCAAGTGGTATCAGAGCGAGGTGAGATCTTGATCTAGGTCTGCAAATCTAGGTTTGCAGGTTCCTCTTGAAGCCCTAGTTGATTGTTGTGGGGTAGCAGATTGTGATCTAACCTACAATTGCAGAGGGTTGTCAAGATGGTTCATGGGAGGTGAGATGCAGACCTAGGATTGGAAGATATGATAAGGAATATTTCTGCTAGATTAGAAGTTGTTGAAATAGCCCAGAGAAGAGGCAAACATCTTGAAGATGTTAGTGATGATGAAGTTGAAGAAGAACAGGTGAATGCAGAACCTACACCTGTTATGGATCAAGGTGAAGAAATATTTTTGAAGGCTTTAACAAGTCTGAAGTCAACACCACATTTTAATCCTCTTGAGTATAGTGGAAAGATGGATTCTAATGAATTGGTGGACTGGATCACCGAGATGGAAAATTATTTTGAATATGAAAACATTCCTGAGGATAAGAAGGTGAAGATTGCAAGCACAAAGTTGAAAAGTCATGCATCCTTATGGTGGGAACATCTACAGCTGGATAGAAAAAGGAAAGGCAAAGACAAAATCAAGGTATGGAATAAAATGGTCAATAAATTGAAAGGAAAGTTCTTACCTTGTGATTATCAGATTAACCTAGTTTGACAAATGAAAAGTTTGAGGTAGAAAGATAGCTTGGTAAAAGAGTATAGTGAGGAATTCTACAAATCAGATATTAGATCTGGACATGATGAAGATGATGTGGAAAGAATTGGTAGATACCTGAATGGTTTGAGAGTTTCCATCCAAGAGGAAATTAGTATGGTCAAATTGGAGAACATTGAAGAGGCTTATCAATTTTCTTTGAAGGCCGAGGAGAAATTGAACAAGAGACACAAGAAAAGATAGAGAGGTCAAGGTGGTAGATTCCCTAGAGGAAGAGGTAGATCTAATGGTGAAAATGGTAGATCTGAACTAGAAAAGACAAATCTAGACAAAGGCAAGACCGAGTGGAAAGGTGAAAGTTCTAGAGGTAGAGGTAGTAACTACTGAGGTGGTTATGATAGAGGAAGTTTCTGAGGAACTTTTTATAACTGTGAAGAAGAAGTACATAGATATTTTGAATGTACACAAGCTATTAAGAAGGTTGGTAGCAGTAGAAATTCTTTAGTACAAGAAGAGTCACCAAATGAACCTGAGAAAGAAAATAACTTAATGGTAAGGAGAGCACTGTGGAATGAAAGAAAGAAGGAAGATCCAATGAGGAAAAGTTTTTTCAAGACCAGATGTAGATTTTATGACAAAGTTTGGAAGGTAATCATTGATAGTGGTAGCTCGGATAATCTGGCATCTGAAGAGATGATCACAAAATTGCAATCGAAAAGGTTGGTACATCTGAAGCCCTATCAGATTTCATGGATCAAAGATGAGCATACACTCTTGGTAAGTGAACAATGTCATGTGAATTTGAAGATTGGAAAATACTATGATAAGGTTTTATGTGATATCATGCCTATGGATTGATGTCATATTTTTTTGGGTAGACCTTGGAAATATGATAGACATGCTATATATGATGGAAGATTGCATAAATATACTATTTGGGTTGATGGAAGAAGACAAATCTTGTTACCTTTGATTGAAGAACCTGTTAGTAATGTTTGCACATTTGTAAAAGTTTTCTTGATAGAAGAAAGAAAGTTTGTTAAGGATTTGAAGAAGAATGATGTATGTTTTGTTGTGATTCCTTACAAACTGAGTAAGAAAATGGAGGATAGTGTCCCTGAGGAGATTGATAAGTTACTCACCGAGTACACTGAAATTATTTTTGATAATGTACCTAATGGTTTGTCACCAAAGAGAAGCATTGATCATTGCATGGATCTAATCCCTGCAGCTAGTTTACCTAATAAGGCACCACATTGGTTGACACCTATTGAGAATCGGGAATTGAACCGATAGATTCAATAATTGTAGAAAGGTTTGATCAAAGAAATTTTGAGTCCTTATGCAGTACCTTTTGTATTGGCACCTAAAAAGAATGGTGAATTGTGAATGTGCACTAATTTCAGAGCAATCAATAAGATAACAGTAAAATATAGGTTTCCTATACCGATAATGGATGATATAATGGACATTTTTACTGGAGCAAATTATTTTACAAAAATTGATTAGAAAAGTGGGTATCGTCAAATCAGAATCAGAGAACGTGATGAGTGGAAGACTTCTTTCAAGACAAAAGAAGGTTTGTATGAGTGGTTGGTTATGCCTTTTAGTTTAACTAATGCACCGAGTACTTTTATGAGATTGATATATGAAGTTTTGAAGAAATTCTTGGGTAAGTTTGTGATTGTATACCTTGATGATATTCTTATATTCAATAAGACCAATGAAGAACATTTGTTGCATGATAAACAAGTATTACAGAGATTGAAAGAAGAAAATTTTTTGATAAATATGAAATAGTGTTCATTCATGAAAGAGGAGATTGTGTATTTGGGATTTGTGATTGCAGCTAATGGTTTGAAAATGGATTCTAAAAAGGTTGAAGATGTTGGAGATTTGCTAGCAGGCCAGTACTGACTGTATGTTTGTCATTGATGACAACATATGGAAAGTAGCATGTGTGGAAGTCTTATGTAATAAGATTTTAGCATATGAAGCATGGGCATGATATCAGCATGATATCATGGGCGTAGAGGTTAACTGTTAGTACAGACAGTTATACAACAGCTTGTCTCAGCAATGTTCCTAACAGAGTAACAAACAATGTTCTGTGTATGGTTGTCTGTACAGTTATCATGGAGCCTTGTACGCTTGGATATATGTTGAAAACATGTTAGTGATGTTTTATTTATGGACGCATAGTCTAATAATTAGTATAAGTGAAGTTATGTAGTCGCTATTCACCAGCAGCAGTTTCCTGTGTTTGTTCAAAAGAGCCAACAGAGATTTTATTGGTTCTAGAGCTGCGCCTATCCTATGGGTATGCACTCTTGGATTTAATCTTAGAGGAGAGCTATTGATGTTTAGTTAAGAGTGCATGAATTAATTCAGCTTGAGGAGAAAGATCCAATTGTTTTGGTAGAGCCGATAGTGTGTATCGTGCGTCTATAATTATCTTATTGGACAGGTCCCAGAATATGTTGCATGCATAGTAGAGCCGACAAAATGTTTATTGGAGTTTTTTATGGTTTCTCTAATATTATTTCAAGGTGGTTCTAACAGGCCAACTTGATTATATCATTTGGAGGAAAGATATTTATAGGCATTCATTTGTGATTGCTTGAGTGTGGTTCATAGTTGATTAAGTAGAGCAAAGCAGAGTGTGTGAAGTGTTGAGCCATCAGAAGAAGGTCAATGTGACCAACTAAAGTATTTGTGCTATACATTGGAACTAACCCAGATAGCAAGTTAAAGCGTAGTTCACCAAGATCTAGATATAGTGTGTATCTATTAAACAGAAGGTTGTAGCCTTCACCCCTTTGAGCAGTGTGCTCTCGGACAGTGTGTCCTCTCCCTTAATAGGGACAATTGTAAAAGACTCCTAACAAGGTTCGACCCTTGACCAGGTCTACTGTACTAAATATATTGTAAAGCAACTCCTAACAGGGTTAAGGATCTTCTAACAAGGATCATAATACACTAGTGCAGAATATTAGTGGGTGTCAATTCCCACTGGGGTTTTTACCTATTTTAGTTTCCCCGTAACCAAAATATTGGTGTTGTTTTCATGTGTTCTTTCATTTTTTTTATGCTTTATGTTTAAGTATACTTAATTGGATAAAGAATTGAATCTTGTAGATAACTGATTCACCCCCCCCCCCCCCCCCCCCCCCCGCCTCTCAGTTATCTCTTGGGACTATTCCTAACAGAAGCTATTTTGAATTGGCCTAAACCTAAGAGTGCTAGTGAGGTAAGATCATTTCATGGTTTGGAAAGTTTTTACTGAAAGTTCATTAGGAATTTTAGTTCAATTTGTAATGCTATGATGGAGACTATGAGAGGACATAAAAGAGAATTCAAGTGGACACATGGAGCTAATAAAAGTTTTGAAACTCTGAAGCAGAAGGTTTCTGAATTGCCTATGTTAGCATTGCCTAATTTCAATAAGGTATTTCAAGTGGAATGTGATGCAAGTGGAAGTGCAATTGGAGTTGTGTTGAGTCAGGAAGGTAAACATGTTGCTTTCTTTAGTGAAAAGTTGAATGATGCAAAAAGGAAATATTTTGTGTATGATCAAGAATTATATGCTATTGTTCAAGCACTGAAGAAATGGAGACATTATTTGATACAGAGTGAATTTGTGTTGTATATCGATCATAAATCTTTATAGTATTTGGGTAGTTAGAATAAGTTGAATCAGAGACATATGAAATGGGTTTAGTATTTGTAGAATTATACATTTGTGATAAAGCATAAGAGTGGAGTCACTAACCGAGTTGCTGATGCATTGAGTAGAAGAAGATCTTTGATGACCGAGATGAAAATTGAAGTTCTGGGTTTTGATGACATGAGAGATTCTTATGAATTTGATCCTGATTTTTCTTAGCCATGGAGAAAGTGCAGAGCACCTATTCAAGATCAACCAAGTACAAAATGGGAAGAATATTTCATTCAAGAAGGTATGTTGTTTAAAGGTATTCAGTTGTGTATACCGAGAGGAGCAATGAGAACTAATTTGATAAAGGAGACACATACTAGTGGTTTGGCTAGACATTTTGGTCTTGATAAGATATTGAATTTGTGTAAGGAGAAATACTTTTGGCCATAGTTGTATAAAGATGTTCAAAAATTTGTGAAAAGTTGTGGAATTTGTCAAGTTGCAAAATGAGTAAGTCAAAATATTGGATTATATACACCAATTTATGCTCCTGAGAAACCTTGGTTTGACATCAGTATGGATTTTGTTCTTGGCTTAGCGAAGACCGTAAGAGGTGATGATTCTATATTTGTTGTTGTGGATAGATTTTCTAAGATGGCATATTTTATACCTTGTAGAAAGACATCAGATGTAGTACATATAATAGATGTTTTCTTTAAGGAAATTTTTAGATTGCATGGATTACCGAGGAGTATTATCTCTGACCGAGACAGTAAATTTGTTGGATACTTTTGGAAGACCCTTTGGAGAAAGTTTGGCACCAAGTTGAAATATAGTTCTACATTTCACCCACAGACTGATGGGCAAACATGAGCTATGAATAAAAGTTTCAGAAATCTTCTGAGATGTTGAGTTGGAGACACACCAAGTAATTGGGATTCCATGTTGGCACAACCGGAGTTTGCATACAATAATTTAGTGAATAGGAGTACTAGAAAAACACCTTTTGAGATTGTAAATGGCATATAACCGAGAGGTATATCAGATTTGAGGGATATTACTGATGAAAGAAAGAGAAGTGCTGAAGGATTAAAGTTTACTGAGTACATGAAGACATTGCATGAAGATGTGAAATATAAGTTGGAGAAAAGTAATCATAAATACAAAGACAAAGCTGATAGATCAAGAAGACATAAGACTTTTGCAGTCAGTGATGAAGTGATAGTTAATTTGAAGAAAGGTAGATTTCCTGTTGGAACATATGGAAAGCTGAAAATGAAGAATTTTGGACCTTGCAAGATTCTGAAGAGATTTGATAGTGGTAATGCATATGAGATTGAGTTACCAGATGATATGGATATATCACCTTTTTTTAACATTGCTGATTTGTATGAGTATCATGAGTTGGATGAAGAGATGAGAGTTGTAATCATCTAAAAATGGCCATCTAGACTATTAGCCCCTTTTGCTAAAATCATCAATTGCTTATTCTTGATCAAATCCTAGTTCTATCATTTATTTGATTATTTTCTATGGGCTAACCATCTTATCCTAAGTCTTTATTTAATTAAAAGGAACTTCCTCCTCTTTTATTAAATAAAAAGCCCCCCACTTTTCCTCTTATCCTAAGTTGTACAAATAAAGCATTATTCCTATTTTATAAAAAGAAGAAAAGCACTTTTTGTCTCATATGGACACAAAAGTCAACTCGTATTTTCTCATTGGAGGAATCTTGTGCACATAGATTGCTCCTCTTTGATGCTCCACTGTTGATTAAATCTTTTGCCTCTTAATCTCCATGGTCCATTCTTTCTCATTTCTTATAAAAGGAGAGCTCTCTTCTTCATTCTAGATCCCCAACTTTTTATGCTAATGTTATGCTACAAGTTTTTCTAGGTCACTTTGGAGCTTTTGAAGATTTGGAGCATTCTTGGCTTTTCCATCTACATGTTATCATAGTTTCATTTCTTGCATTATCATGGCATTCATAGCTTCATACTTAGCTTAGTTTCCTTTATGCTTTAGATTAATTCATCTAGCTTAACTAGGAGGCTTTGTAATACTTGTTCTTTCATTTCCATAGTTTAGCTTGCATATTTATCTTAATCTAGCTTGCATTGCATTTCATTTGATGCTTGAGGATATTGGCATTCTTG
Source organism: Chamaecyparis obtusa (assembly GCA_027943335.1). Taxonomy (NCBI): domain Eukaryota; kingdom Viridiplantae; phylum Streptophyta; class Pinopsida; order Cupressales; family Cupressaceae; genus Chamaecyparis; species Chamaecyparis obtusa. Next base: position 825,196 of record BSBK01000188.1, on the reverse strand, counting down.
CCCTTGTCTTCATTTGAATCTCCCATTGCATGGTTTACTAGCAAGGTTATTGGCTTAATAGCTCTAGCTGAGAGCATTCTTAAACACCCTTGCACTCCATGCCTAGGGAGCTCTAAATCCATTTCTCAAGTTTTCCAATCCATGGATTCTCTTGGAAGCAATGATTTAGAGAAGTGCACTATTTAGTGTGTACATTTTTGGCACCCACCGTGGGGCACAACATCATTGTTTTGTCCTTCTTTTTCTGCATTTCTATCAATTTTTTGGCAAATTTTTAGCTCATTTGCGGTCTCTGGTTTTTGGTTCATAGTATCGTGTGATACTTTCAGAAGTATCACGCCATAGTTCTTTGTATACTGGCATGATACTTTACCAGTTCAAAGTATCACTCGAATATTATAGGAACTATCACCTGGTGTAAGCAGAAGTATCACCTGGTGTAGGATGAAGTATCACCTAGAAATATATTATCACCCTGTTATACTATAAAGTATCATGTGATATTTTTGGTGTCTGTACTATCACCTATACCTAGCAGTGAGCTATTTCTTGCATCTTTTTGGCCGAGTTTAGATTTCATTAGTTTGTTGGTTTAGTTTGCTTTAGTTAGGTAGATTTCATTTGCAAATTTCATTTGGATTTTAGATTTTGCTAACCTTGTGGGCCTAACAAGTTGTGCTTGTAGGTGTTCTCATTGCTTGAAATATTTTTCCAAAAGAATGCATGTCAAAGCTTCAAATTCACAAGGGCTACTAACGGTTTTTGTAAGGCTGCCCAAAGCATAAAAACCCAATCAAGTGCTTGTTGTTTATTTCATTTCAAGTGTGGCAATTACTAGTTGTTTCATTTCATAGGAACATAATATCTTGTTGTAGGAATTCTTGGGTGGTAGGAGAAGTATGCTCTTCACCCTTGTGGTGACCAGAAAATCTTGACCCATCTTTGGATTTTGAAAGCAAGAGGGTAATTGAACATTTTCTTGGTGTGTTTGGGAGAAAACTTCGAGATAAGGGAGTATGCTCTTCACCCTTATGGTGAAATAAAATCCTTGAATCTCATAAGTTGATCCACTCTTTGTTTAGATCTTTAGAATCCTTTAGCGGGCCTGCTCTTGAGCAATCAAGAGGAACGATCCAAGTAGGGACAAGCTTATTGCCAGCTATTCCAACCCACTATAAACTCAAGGCTATCAAGGACACAAAACCTTGGTAGACATATACTTGTCTTCGCTTGATGTGAGTACTTGTGGGATTGTGACCATGAGGAAAGTGTTGAGCAAGAATGCTTAAGGTACTCTTGTGGTCACAAGGTTCATTACTTGCCACAAGGTAAGGAGTCCCTTTGGGGAGCAAGAGGGGTACTATGAATGGAAGCCCTTACTAAGAACCATAGATAGAAACCACCCTATTTTGCTGCTTAGCTTCTTGGTGCAAGGATTGATCTAAGTGGAATAACCCAGATCACCCCAAGATTACTCACCATATGTGTTCCTTTGGTTGTTTCTTTGGCACTTCCATGGCAAAGCCAATATCTATTGTGGACAACCACTTTGTGTGAGGCAATGGAGCATCAAGTTGTGGGCCAAGTTGTTAAGTATTGAGCCTTGTCTTTTTAGGATAGTAAGTGCTTGAAGTGTTCTCGTTGTGCTATACCCGTGTAAATGTTCTTGCATACTCAACATCTAGGTAACATTCATAGGGTCTTTCAATTTTGATATCACAATTGTTTGTCTTGGCAAGGTTGCTTTTGCCCTTGTTTCAATTGTTTGAAGACATGTTTGATCCCATACTATTTGTAAACCTATCAAATTACTACTATCATTGTGGTTGAAATCAAAACAATCAACCCTCAAACTAAAAATTTTGAGCAAACAGTCCCAAAAATTGAGTTTTTTATGTTCACTGGTCAAAGAGTCATACAATTCCACAATAGTATCGCGCTCTATGGAGAGAAATATCACGTGATAGTTCACCCCTACTGGACTATCACCCCACCTGCCTGGAAAGTATCGCCCAGGCTTATTGAAAACTATCACCTAGTTTAAGGCGAAGTATCACCTTGCTATAAACTATCACCCTGCTTGCCTGGAAAGTATCGCCCTGAGTCATTCTATTGTCCTGCTACTATTGCAATTCAGAGTTGTTACACTTGCATTTTAACCTATTGTAGAGTGTCTTTTTCTATTCTTATCTGAAGCTAGTTTGTTACCTACATGCTTAGGATTGTTCTAGATTGAAACAAATGAGCTAAAACTATTGGATTTGAGCCTATCAAATGTCACTTTTGATCACTTGTCAAAACACGGTTACCTATCTAGCTACTTGCTAATCGAGCTTCTTGCTTAAATCTAGGCTTGTGTCAATTGATTGTTGTAAGTTCTTAAGCACTTTGACCAGCCATCTCTATTGTTCTATCTTGACAAGTGATCATCATTGGCTTTTGCTTATCTCAACATCTAAGAAACTTTGTCTCATTTTATTGGTTAAATAACATTCTTTTTCATGCTTGTTACAACTCGGTCTCAATTTGAACAAGGGAGTCACCCTCTGTTCAATTATACACAGTTACCTTCTCCTACTAGACACTCATGAGCACCTGTTGGCAACGCTAGTTCTAGTTTTGAGGATTCTAAGGCAACCCCATGGTACAAAGGAGGTTTCCTCTTTTCAGCATTTAAGTCCTCCAAAAACACAAACAGTGTCTCACTCACTCTCACTGAACAAGAAAAGTTCTTTCATTTGCAAGAACACTTTGAGCACAAGGACAACCAAGCACGCTTAGACAAAGAACACAACCAAACCATAATGGATGCTGCTAGGTGCATGGCTTTTAGAGGAATGTCTCACGAGCAACCCGAGACTAGTAGTTATGAGCATAGACCACTTTTTGGTACTAATGGAAACTATGGCAACAACACGCCACCTAGATCTCCTCCGAGATGAACTTTTGTTGTACCTTCTTCACCTCCTAGACCACCTCCCTCTCACTATGGGGAAGAGGCTATTGATGAGATTTTTAGTGAGGATCTTATTGCATTTGAACAAGATGAGGAATCCCAATGAAAGATGCTTAAGCTTTTAGAGCACAATGGCGACCAATATTTCTAATATATGAGTTCTAGAGGATACAAGCTTCCTCCCAGCTATGATGTCAAACAAATTGTCCAACAAAGAGTACCAACTGAATTGGAAGTCCTTCAGGAAGAACTATGTCAGACAAATCAATGCCTTACCCAAATGGCAATAGAACGAGAGCCTCCAAAGGTCTCTTTTGTAGAATCAATTTGTGCTCTTCCTTTTGATAAAATTCTATACATGGTCCCATTTCCTAGGGATATTAAGGTTCCTAAGTATGACAAGTATGATGGAAATGGTGATCCCCATGACCATGTGCCTCACTTTTACACTCTTAGCATGGACTTCCTTCATGAAGATAGATTTTTGCTATGATTATTCCCTTGAAGCTTAAGAGGACAAGCTTTAGAATGGTTTGCAAAGTTGACACCTCCTTTGAAGACTTTTGATGAGTTAGCTATGCACTTCACACAACACTATTCATACAACATTCAACAACCTATCACTATGATAGATCTAAGTGCTCTAAGGCAAAATCAAGGTGAGTTATTTGCTACTTATTTGCAACATTAGAGGTCATTGTATTCTCGATATCCTCGTCAGCTACTCGAGAGAGAAAAGATTGACATTTTTGTAAACACTCTTGTGCCAGAACTGTATTATGATCTATGGAAACAACTGTTCTCCTCTTTCAATGACATGGTTGAAAGTGCATATCGGATTGAGGATGTGGCCATTAGAAAGGGGGATATTGTTATTAATAAAGATACTAGAGGAAATGGTAAAGACAAGAACAAACCTTGGAATAGAAACATGTTGTTAATGATGGGGTTGTAGATGTCCCAAAAGCTAAAGAGCCTGCTTTCAACCTCTCTAATGCCATCTACATAGAAAAACAATAAGAAGCTGCCAATGCTCAAAATGCTCCTAAGCCTCAGAATGCAAATAAGCCAAAGAAGCAATTCTGATGACGGGTCTATACCCCATTGGCTGAACCATATGATGTGATTCTTAAGAATTTGGTTACCAATAATTATCTTACACTTCCTAAGAAAACTTGTCCCTATAATCCACCAGTTAAGCCTGATTGGTGGAGAGAGGATCATTACTACCACTATCACAGAAACAAGGGACACAAGACTGACAATTGTTTCACACTTAAAGATGCTATACAAGATCTCATTGAGGGAGGCACAATTCTCATAGATGGCTTAGTTAAAAATTCTGATCACATGGCTTTCAAAGATCCTCTACCTAAGTATGAGAAGGGGGAGTCCTCTCAAACACATAATAAGAATCATGATGCTAAGATCAACTATACATATACTTCTAATTCACTTGTGATCAACATGGTAGAGCCCGTTGAGAGTGTTCTTATGATGAGACCTCAAGATGATAATAAAGCCAATCATGGTATGCCAAAGTTGGTCTTGCAAACACGTGGTAGTTCATCTTCCCGAAGTGAGGCATTGAATGTTGTTACTAGGGGGCAAGCTAAACTGGTCCTTAAAACTGCACCTGATCCTAAACAAGCCTCATCTTCCAAACTGGCAGTTCCTTCAACTTTGTCTAGCTATGATCTTGTCCATTAGTTGCAATGGACACCCACATAGATATCTATTTTTGAGTTGCTTGAGCTATCCCCTTTACACAAGGAGATCCTTGAAAAGGCTTTGCGTACAGCTAATGTCCCTAATGACATTGACCCAAATAGGTTCCAGGCTATGGTCAACCACATATCATCACCTCATTAGCTATCCTTTTCTGCAAAAGATGATGTATCTATTAGCCACCCTCACAATCTTGCCTTACATATTGAAGTTATGGTCTACCATACCCGAGTCCGCTGAGTCCTGATAGACAATGGTGCAGGGTTAAATATTGTTTCTTTCAATGTCATACAACAACTGGGTTTGTCAGAATTTGTTGTCGATCCTAAGTGGAAAATCACTATAAAAGCATATGATGAAGTTGAAAGATCTTCCAAAGGTCTTGTCACACTGCCTGTTCGAGTGGGCCCTGTCACAAAAGATATTATGTTCCAAGTATTGGACATCCCACTTGCTTATAACATCCTTTTGGGTCATCCTTGGATCCATGACATGCAAGTTGTGCCTTCTACATACCATCAGTGTGTCAAATTCCCCCATAACAAAGCTAAAATTGTGATTCCCAGGGATCATTATATTACTATTAATGCTCTTGTTGCTACTGAAATGTTTGTTCCTCATAACAAACCTTCTAATGATCCTACTGCGTCCCTGGTTGCTGCTAAGAAAACTTTTAAGATGATGAGCCTTGGTATGGGTGAATACACACTGGATTCCCTTACTGCTATGCCTACTTCTCCTAGATCATATGAGAGACCTTCTGATAAGACAAAGCCTTCTGCTTATGCCATGACATTTTTTGGTAATTTTGTTCAAGCGTCCATATCCCTAGAGGCAAAAAGAGAAGAACAAGCTATTAGAGAATGGATCTATAGAGACAAAGAAGATAGTACCACTATTGCTACTCCCATTTCTAATAAGCGCTATGGTAAAGGCTATAAAATTTTGCAAAAAATGGGCTATCAAGATCAAGGACCTATAAATGATAATGGAAACGCCCTAGTCGAGCCTTTGAGTCATACTAATGGCTGACCCTCTAAGATTAAAATAGGTCTAGGATATGGTGCCGATGATGACCTCCCTACATGTTCCAAAAATGTTCCCATGATTAGTGATTCAGACACATATACAGATGAGTCACCACTACACACTATGGCTCAAATGGGAGACAATCTTCCTTCTACTTCACTCCTTTGGGGAGAAGAACACATACCTGCTGAGGACACAGCTAAAGCCGCTACACCTAGAAGCTGGCAATGTAGGAATATTTTGTGGTTAATGAAAAGAGGAGATCTCAAAAATAATGATGCTGAAGCCTCTACTTATAAAGGTCCTAAACCTTCTTGGTGCAAGCATCCCAGTAGAAGTGTAACAACAAATTCAAATGAATATGAATGGGATACCCTCTCAGATGGATCTTCCACAGTGGATATGGAAGTGGATGTGGTTCATACTTATGGTGACCAACCTGACGTAGTTGATGAGTCTCACGTAGGGTCTGATGAGTTTAATCCATGTATTGCTTTAGTGGACCACACTGGTCCTTCTATGACAAGTCTAGATCTTAACACTTTCAGAGCTTACCCTATAGACTTGACCTCTCTTGTCACCAGAGATGACATCCCTCACATAAATGCTATTGAACCAGTCACTTCATTTCATCTCACAAAAATAGATCTCATAGCTTGGTCCACCCAAGATCAACATGCCATTGAACCTATTACTTCTTCCACCAGCAAACCAGTAATAAAAAGGACTGAATCAAAAATCAAGTATCTCAATCATCAAATCAAAAGAAAAGAGCAATGGTCAGATGGCAAAAACCATATTGTGGCGGTATTCGAACCTAAAAAAAGTAAAAATAAAGACCTGCTCAAAAATGATGATTATGAAATAAAAGATGACAAGATGATTCTTTACAAGAACATGGTGAACTTATCTGAAAATAAAGTTGCTAATGTCATGGTTACTTTGACATCTATTTTACAATTGAAAAAGCATAAATCACACTTTAAGTTCCTGGTGGAAGAATTACACTATCTTGCTCATAGTCCTTATAATGCCATCATATTTTCCTATCTCCAAGATCATGTTATTCCTAAAAATATAACACACAATATGAAGCACCATCTCATCCATCATGCCTCACACTTTACCCTTGTCTCTGGTGACTTGTATAGGAAGGGTCTCGATGGAATTCTCCTTAAGTGTCTAGAAATAGAGGAGTTGGACAAAGTGCTAGCTGAAGTCCATGACGGTATATGTGGATCACACTTTAAACGACCTTGCGTTGGCTTGGAAATTGCTTAGGGCTAGTTCTTATTGGTTAGGGCCCTCTATCATCACATTAGCAGCATTTGGATCTGAGGCCTATCAGTTATCTACATTAGAGGAAGTAGAGCTTACCGAGCCTATCAATGTTCTACAATTGCAAAAGTTCTATGCCTAAAGTTCTTGAGCTCTTTGTACATATTTTATTGATCCTAAAAAAATCTCAAAAAAATTCATATATGATGCTAAAAAATCCTAAAAAGCATAAAAAGTATTAAAAAAATGAGCATCCTAGGGAAAACCAAGCAATAGGTGCTTTGATGTCTCACCAAAAAAAATAAAAAAAATAAAAAAGTGCCTCAGTGAAAACCTGGAAACAGGCGCCTTGGTAGCAAAAATACAAAAAAAATGAAAAAAAAGTCCTAAAAAAATCTATCAAGTGGTGAAAACCTAGAAACAGGCACTGCTTGAGATCCTTGCACCTATGTCTATCAGTCTTGCATGGCACTCATTCACTCCACTTCTCGCTTTGCCTCTCCTAGCTTGGAATTGACTCTTGTCTTAGTTTACGGGGCATACGTTGTTCTAGCTTATCTTGGGTCTCTTTGTGTGTCTGGGTTTCTTAGGCACCTTGCAAATGGTGTTTTTCAACACCACCCCAATTGTGTTTTTCAACACTTCCCTCGTGTCTAGTGTTTCTCAACACTTATCAGATATCCTACCTCCAGTCTAGAATGATGCAATATTTCTCACTAGCAAATGCGATACTCAAAGTTTGACTCTATGACCTACACACAAAAGTCAACTCTTATTTTCTCATTGGAGGAATCTTGTGCACATGGATTGCTCCTCTTTGATGCTCCACCATTGATTAAATCTTTTTCCTCTTAATCTCTATGGTCCATTCTTTCTCATTTCTTATAAAAGGAGAGCTCTCTTCTTCATTCTAGATCCCCAACTTTTTATGCTAATGTTATGTTGCAGGTTTTCTAGGTCACTTTGGAGCTTTTGAAGATTTGGAGCATTCTTGGCTTTTCCATCTACACGTTATCATAGTTTCATTTCTTGCATTATCATGGCATTCATAGCTTCATACTTAGCTTAGTTTCCTTTATGCTTTAGATTAATTCATCTAGCTTAACTAGGAGGCTTTGTAATACTTGTTCTTTCATTTCCATAGTTTAGCTTGCATATTCATCTTAATCTAGCTTGCATTGCATTTCATTTGATTCTTGAGGATATTGGCATTCTTGCCCTTGTCTTCATTTGAATCTCCCATTGCATGGTTTACTAGCAAGGTTATAGGCTTAATAGCTCTAGCTGAGAGCATTCTTAAACACCCTTGCACTCCATGCCTAGGGAGCTCTAAATCCATTTCTCAAGGTTTCCAATCCATGGATTCTCTTGGAAGCAATGATTTAGAGAAGTGTACTATTTAGTGTGTACAATAGTACCAAATGATTATCCTGAGAAACAAATAGAAGAAGTCGAGCATATTTTGGAGAAAAGAATTGGCAGAAGTACAAGAGGAAAATAGTATATGGAATATCTGATAAAATGGAAGAATAGACCGATTGAAGATAGTTCATGGATTTCACAATCTAAGTTGGATGTAGCTCAGATCGTACCTGCTAAATGATTCAGAGAATCATTTTCAAATAACCCCAATTGTCTGATGCAGGAGCATCTCAGGTCCTTGACAATCATGTGTCACCAAAAATATGTTTGAAGTTTTCTTTATTTCTGAGTTCCCTGATTTGACTGAGTTGGTTCGGTGTTGCTCGGTTTCCTTTGTTTACCGGTGTTGGTCGGTTATCTCTTTGGCGCTCGACAAATTTCCCTAGTGCTCGGTGATGCTTGTCTGGCGCTCAGTTATCTTTTCTTATCGAGTTGTTTATTTTGGATTTATGTTGAGGCTGACTCTTGCAATTAATTTTGGTCATGGATTTAATGATGGTATCTATCATTGGGAAGCGTGTGGACCTAGATCTGGTCGTTCCTTCTATTGATGGTGGATCTAAAGGCTAACTTGTTTGGTAGCCTCTTGTATATAATGGAGTCTTTAGTTGTAGATTAGAGAGGAGATTTAAGAGAAGTCTAGATAGAAGATAAAAGTTAGAAGATTAGAGTTGATTGGCAGATCCTCACATGTTGGAGGACTTCTATACTTGACTGTAATATTTGACCTAAACCGGGAAGGCCTTACAGTCCAGCATGTATGAATCAAATTAAAGATAATATATGAAAAGTATCTGCATTCTCTCTCTCTCACTTGTTGTTTTGTTGCTTCTGCATGTTGTTCTACAAGGTGGATCTGGTTAGGGTGTGCCTTTGGCCCCTCTCCCTGTATCCTCCTTTGCATCAATAGGTCAGTATGTTGTTTTGGTCTTGGGGGTCACTCAAACCCTAAGGCACTTGTGTAACCCACTAAAGCATCCAAGAGAGTATCGGTCTTGGTGACTTGTGTTGGTAGTTGGGTTAGAGGACCAAGATAGTGATCTTGGTGGAGATCGCAAGACTTCAAAAAAAAAATCTTGTGTATAAGGATGGTTGGTCTACCCAATCCTTTGCCTCCTAATCACAAGGTGATTTTTAATGCTTTCCCCCTTGTCACAACATTAGCAGTTTCTTTTTGTTGTTTCTATTTCACCACTATGACATTAATGGTATTTTCATACCCTGATAAAGAGTTGATAGTATTGTCATAAGTATGATGAAAAATGACTTTATCATTTCGTATTTTTTTGCTTTGATTCAAATTGGATGATTCACCTTTCTCATGATTTAAGAAAGGGGTCTTGAAAGTTGTATGATCTTCATTATTTTGGGGACCATCCACTTTTATTGTACCATCTCCTATCAAGTCTTGAACTACATGTTTGAGTCCCATGCACTCATTTATCTTATACCCTTTGTTTCTATGATATTTGCAATGATGGGAATCATTCCACCATGATGGTTTGACATGTGGTTCATAGGGCCTTGACTCTAGTAAAGTGATGGTTTTGTTAGAAATGAGGGTTCTTAGTTTATTTCAAGTGGTTCACCCAAGGGTGTGAACTTCCTCCTTTGATTTGAATTGAAGAAAGCTTTTGGTTTATTGGTTCCTTGATTATTGAAATAGTTATTATTGTTGTTGTTAAAAGGGGTCTTGGTCATTTGGTTGACATTGTTGGTTTGATTACACCTGCTTGATAAATTAAAAGGAGTAGCCTTCAAGTTGTTGGCTTCCACAACCCCATCATTCACAAGGTTCTTTTTGGTATTCTTTATCCAAAACCTAGGTTTTTCGTTGTTGTTATTACCAACCTTAGCATTATTTAAATTTCTATTAGTGTTAGAGAAATTCTTGTTTTCCTTGTAGAGTTTGATTTCTCCTTTTCTCACTAACACTTCCTTTATTTTGATCCCATTTTCAATGATCTTGTCAAATGTAGGTGGACATTAGAGTTGCAATTGATAATTCATCTTTCTATTTAGGCTATTCATGAAAATGTCCATTTTCTCTTTCTCATGAACACTTCTAGGATAACAGGCAAAAAATGTCCTCCATCTTTACAGGAAGCTTAAGAAGGATTAGCCATATGTTTTTTTGGTATTGCATAGATTCAACATGGTGACTTCTTGTTCAATGTTATAAGAATAATGGGTCACAAATTTGGAGGCTAACTCTTCAAATGTTTTTATACTTGGAGGAAATTTTGAGAACCACTCCATTGCTTTCCCACTAAGGCTTCTTGGGAATAATCTCATTAAATATGTTGTGTCATGCATAAATAATAAATTCTCTCAAATACTCTTGTGGGTCTGATTTACCCATATACTTAACATATCTTGGAAAGACCGCATTTGGAGGAAAAGGTGCCATGATCAATTTTTTGTCAAAGGGAAAGGGGCATATGGCCTCAATTGAAAATGGTTTAGGTGCCACTACCAATTTCATGTTATCAATTTGGGCTTGACATAGTTTGAGTTGTTTTTCCATAGCCCCTAGTGGATTTTCTTCTTCCTCGTCCTTCTTCAAAGTTGATGTGTCATAGTAATGAGGATGCTTAACTCTTAATCAAGCTAAGTTTAAAAAGTGTCTTTCTTTATCCCTTTTCTAAAAGTTTCTCCATAACTTTAAGGAACAAGGGATCTTGAGTTACCTCATCAACCTTCACTTCAATCGCTTCTTCATCTTGATGTCTATGGAAATTTTGATCTTGGTTTTCTCTATTTCAGTTTCGATCTTGATCATAGTTGTCATTATTTTCATCCATGTGATTGATTCTTTCTTCAAATAGATTAGGAATATTTTCCTTGTGTTCTTGTTCTTGTTCTTTGTCAAATGTCAAAAAGAGAGATTACAGGCGTTCATATTTGTATGGGATCTCTTATCTAATGTATGTTTCATCTTTTTGCAAATATATTTGAATGTGATGAGATCTGATGAAGACCAGCATTAACAAGAATCAAGATTTTAAACCTTTTGAAAATGAATCCTTTGAATTCTTTTGATAGTTTGAAATTGTGAGGATTTGACCTAGTTTTTGCCTTGAATATAAAGAACTTCCTAAAGGGTATCTAAATGATTTCAATTTAGAATACAAACCCTAGAAATACTCATTGTTTGGAGTTTTCATTTTGTATGTGTTGAGACAAAGCTTTTATGTGATACTATATTATTTATACATGCTACTCTATTTTTTAGAAGCATTATTTGATGGTTTAAATGCACCAAAAGAATATTGGTACACGCTATTCATGTTCTCAAAGCATTGAAAAAAATTTTGAATGCGTTGCAAGATGTTTTAGATGTGTTATAAGATTTTTCATAAGCATCACAGGGTATATCAAAAGATGAAGCTTTATTGTTTTGGTCTCCAATTGATCGATTTTTAAAAATTTAGGTTGATTTGATTTGAATGGATGTCTTCTTGTAAACATGTATCATCAACCACAACAAGCTCAAAAACAAATGTCTTGCACCCTTAACCTCTAAATATAAATTTTCATGTTTGAGAATGTTTACATGGGACTTTCATGGTAAGAAAATCCATGCAATCCACCTAAGGTCAAATTTGGTATTTAAGCATGGCTCTAAAGGTAGGGATTGCTAGATTAAACATGTATTTAGTTTGGGTTCCATATAAAACTATAAAATGAATCATACAAGGAACATGCAGTTATGCATGCACGATTGAGGCCTATAGCCCTATGAGTCCAAGAATTTGATATTTTTTCCCTCTAAGCTTTTCAACTTAACTGAGGTCTTTATTTATAGTGGGTGGAACATGTTGTCTTCACCTTGTTCCCACTTTGGGTCGTCCTTCTCACTGGCCTTGTTAAGGCATGTTTTCAAGAGGCAAGCCCACGAAATCTCTAACATGTTTATTAAAGCAATGAAATGAAATGAATAAGTAGGTCTAGGGGTTTGATTCACCAAAATGTGAAGAGAATATCCCTACTAATTGTTCACTTCCAAACACAATTAACAATTCTCATTCCAAGCCTCTTAATCTAGGGGGATTAGAGTGTGTTTGGCTTTTTGATTCACCCAAAGGGTGAAGAGAATATACCTAACACTTTCACCCACAAACAAGTAGGCTTCATTTAGGTGTTTGGTTAATTTCTTATCTTATATCCTCTCAAATTTGACATGGCTAGGAGTTTGATTCACCTCAAAAAAATGTGAAGAGCATATCCCTAATGCCTCACTTAAGATTCGTATTTTCTTCTAGTTAGGTTAGATTTTGAATTGAATGCCTCAATTTAAGAAATTACATAGGATTTTAGGGTTACCTTCTTCAAAGATAGAAAAGGCTAGGTACATTTTAATATTTTCATATTTTTTATATTTTATTACTCACCTAGTGGCGATTATTCCAGCTCCTAAGCCTCCTCCTTTCACAAACGTTAGTCCAAAAAATTCAAGGAAAAGTGAGGAAAAATCAAATTGAAATGACTTTGCAAATTTATTTCCAAAATAACCAAAATATCAATTAAGAATAGAAAATCCAATTGAGGGAAATATATTTAGATCTATAAGCACTAATGATTTTCTCATATCTATCATATGCTTTAATTTCTTCACTCATATCCTCAAGAAAATTTGCAAAATGACTTTTCTTTTTGAGTTTAGATGCTTTCCTTTCTTCTTTGTTTTTAAAGTGATCCACAGATCGGTAGATAGGCTTTTGTGATTTTCTATGTCCTATCATCAAAAAAATAGAGAATTAAAATCATTAAATTGGTAGAAATGAGCTTTGATCACTGACAGTACTACGCGCTATAGGAAACTTCATACACGCTATTGCATTTGACTACACATTACAGGAACTTTTAAATGCATTATATGTCTATTGCTATGTGTTATTAAAATAATTGAAATTGCAAAAGTGTTAGAAGAAAGAACAAATGTGTTAAAGATCTTCGACACGCATTGAAAGAATATTAGATTGAAGACTTAATGTTCTGTAAATGCGTCGAAAGGTTGTGAAAATGCATCGATCTTCTCAGTTTACATGTTGTTTTACTATGCAAATGCATCAAACTTCATCTCGTAGGCTTCATTTCATCTATCAAATGCGTTGTTGAACCTACTATGTGTGTATTTTATTGTACCTATTATCTTGCAAATACAACACTTCTATAATTTATTAGATCAATTGTTAGTACATAGAAATTAAGCAAAATATAACAATTAAAACTGAATTATAGCTTCCTAGTCATAGAGAGTATGATCTAATTGTTAGTGCTCTCAAAACTATGCATAAGATCAATGACATTACAACTATAAAATGGAAGATTCAAATGAGATGCAATTAACATGAAATCATAATAGAAGACTTAAGCTAGAGCTATAATGAAGAAATGATGGAAGAAATAGAAGAATTGATCTAGATTTTAGAATTCAAAATGGAAGAGTTTTCTTATGAAAATGATCTAGATGATAAATTCCTTAAATGAACTTGGTTATATGCATTTCCTCTTGGAGAGAAAGATTGAATTCAAATTCAATGGTTGAGATTCATCCATGATGGATGGTTGATATTGATTGCCACTTGATTCATGTGATTGATCCTTGTGATTAGCTCTCATTGGTTGGAATTAGCTCCTTTGTCCTTTTGTGATTGATTTGGATAATAAGACAATTAATTAATTCACATAAATTAATATCCTTAGCCATGTGTATTTTTGAGTTTGATTTAATTAATTGACTAGGATAATTAATTAAGGAATGATTCTTGATGATTAATCATTGATGCTTGATAATTGATGAATTATGTAATCAAATTGATCTAACTTAATTACATAATTATGCTTGAGATTAGCTTGATTTGATATTATTTGATCACTTGAATTGAGATTTAGGGCAATTAGTTTAGCTAGACCATTTAAAATGTTATTATGAGGCTTGAGCCCCATAGTGGGCACCATTTTGTGTATCAAAAATACCTTCATGAAATTAGTTTCTTAAAGAATCAACTCAAATTATGAAAATTCTTCACTTAATCCTATTGAATTGAAAGCAATAACAATAATCATCTCATGGCTCTCTATCTAAAGAAGCTAATGGATTGCTCTCATCTTAAGAATCATTAGAGATATCTCTATAATGAGAAATTAAACTATATTAAATGCAATTATACCAATCTAAATCAATTTTACTCAATTATGTTATGGATTCAAAACTAAATGCCTATAGTAATGATGCAATTAACAAAGGATGCCAATGGATGCTTACTCCTGATTTTGCTCATTATTTATAGATTTTCCCAAGGCTTAGGGTTTGAGTGAAGTTAATCGTGATCAAATTTGAGTCAATTTGATGGTTTCAAATGATGAGACAAAGTAAAGATTTTGGTTTCAAATGGTGGAGTATAGAGACAAAATGAAGGGTCAAGATGCAACTCCAAGATGAGCAGTGTAGAATCGATTTGAACTCGATCTATGTGATCTCATTCTCTTATTCTCATTGGTTCATTTAATTTTCTCCCCATGTGGTGGGTGAGAATAATAATAATTAATAATTGATTTAATTGATTTATCTTAGTCATGTCTACTTTTGAATGGGTTGGATTTAAATTTGATTTCAACTATACAATTAATTAATTAAATCAATTGTACAATTATTTGATCTTTTTTATTTAATTAATCCAATAGCTTTGATTTCAACTAATTCATGATTTTTTCCTTGATTTCTCACTTTGATTTTTGCTTGACCATTTTTAGGTGTATATAGTATCTACTATTATTAGCCTCTTGTGAGATAAATTTTGTTATTGCACCTGTTCAGGATAACTAGTACTAGTACCCATGCCATCCCTACCAGTGGCAGTGGCACTTGGTTGAACACTAATAGGAATATTATCCCCACCATTAGTAGTGGCACTTGATTCAATCATACCATGTTGTGGTAGTGGTTATGATTGAATCTGAGTATTTACATAATCTAGGTTTGAATCTCTAATAAATATAGATGTAGGGGTATCAGTACTATCTTTCTATGATGATTCATGTTCATCTCCAATGACTGGTTTCTCACCACATTTTCATGGAATAGTTTCTATGAATATTGGAAGCTAGGGGCCTTGTCCTTGGGCACCCAGACCACGACCTTCAAAACCCATTTTTTGGACCATGGCTACCACTTTGGGATATGATTGTTTCAAGGAATCAACGACTCCACCCAATTTTGAAGAGAATGTAGTATTTGTTAGAGTGGTTGTGAGAGATTCATCATTCTCATTATTTTTATCACTTTTGTAATCATCATATGCTTCATTGGAATGCTCTTGATTCTACAATTTGATAAACCCTTCATCCTCAGGGATCTCTTCAAGATCTCATTGGTCTTTGATCCACCGAGATTCTTCCTTATAGTCCAAAAGTCAGTAATTTTGGTTGGAGTCCAATATATGTCGATTCATTGTTGCAGTATATTTTGTGGAATAGATTTTTTAGAGAAACCTCCTATTTGTTGCACAGATTATTTTTTTGGATGTCCTTCTCTGTTGTTCCCTACGAGTACAAAACTATATTTTGTGATGATAATTCTTCTATTAAAATATTATTGTCATCAGTAATTTTATCCATCTCTTTTTTTATCTAATCCTAGGAATCCATGTTTTTCAACTTTTCTACCAATGGTTTGATTTCATGTTGAAATTTTCTTGTAAAGTTCCTATTCTCCACAAGCTTTGTTCGAATGACACTGATTGGAACATATTGCCAATAACTTTCAATACCAAAACTAAAAATTTCTTAAAAAATCATGTGCCACAATGAATCCTTTTCTATCAAATGTGAACCCTCCACATGAGAAAGGAAAGGATGGAAATATGGTCTTCTTTTTTTGACAACAAAAGAGTCCATCTGTACTCTCCATATGTTATACATATTTCAATGTAAATACCCTCTGTCACATGTATTGGAAGTTTGTGGGGTTCTACTACTGATCTGTAAAACCTTAACACAGTGTATTCTTCCATGAAGAACTAGTCAGCCAATTGTATTGTACTTCCTAGCTGAATTCAATATCTACAAGATGCGGGAAATCTAGGCATTGGAGTTTTTGTGATTTCATGATACATTGGTGCCAAAAAGTAGTCTACAAAATGGTTGTATTTCTTTCTATTATCATTCATCCTTATATTACGTGTCTATTCATACAATGGACACACTGTTTTGTTCTAAGTCTTCTCATCTATCTTATAGACCTAAAGCTAAAGCTTGTTGTTCTCAAGCATTACACTATACTTTGATAAAAGAAGATAGCACAAGTAGGTTGTGAACCTAAATGTCTTACAATAACCACTTTTAATCATTACTAATTGTTTTTGCATGGATTGACCAACATGCTCAACAAAATTATATCTTACTGGTTCATGTTGACAATGGATATGAAAAATCATTTCAAGAACATTAACACCCACTTCCCTATTAGTTTCCAATCCTAGGAAAAATATTAGTAAGGAAATAGTATCCTGAACCCATGGCACAAAAATATCAAAATCATAAGGAGGCTTATGATGGTAATCCAATCAAGCACCATGCATTGTTAGACCATAAATGAATCTTTAGAATTTGCATTGATTCTCTCAGATTCCTCTTCCAGGTTTCCTAGGTCAATGTGGATGTTTGAATTTTGTGCTTCAAACCCTAGGTCCAACAAATGAACAAATTCTCCCTCAGTTATGGATAGAATTTCTTGTTGAGTATTTTTATTCACAATTTCCTTTCTATCTTCATTGTAATTTAGGGTGCAAACCATGACAATTTCTAGGCAAGGGAATACTTCAGGAAACATCATGCATCCCAATCCAATATCCCATGATGCAATTTTATTTGTATTTTATTTTAACATTTTGTTTAAAATATTAATTTTTTCCCTATCTAGATTTTCTGACTTATTAGACAATGCATAACTAATATCTATGATTCTCCTATGACCATGGATAACAAGATCATAAATATCATGGCATTCATCATTGAAACCTATTGTTTTAACTAGTTTATTGAAGTTTATTTTTTGAATCCCTTTGGATTTGCTTGTAGTGGTAGTTTTTGGGCTCCACATCGCTCGTACTAGTAATGGTTCAAAATAATGCTACACAAATGACCCTAAAAATGTTAACCCTCAAGTTGAATAATCTAAATGGTAAACCATGACTCGTGAGATTCAAAAATTAAAAACACAGGATGTAGGTGTTCTAGATTTTACCTGAAATTTCTATTTGAGCATACTAGTGTGGATAGACTCTTTTGCATTCCTCAATATAGAAGTCATTTTTGAATCTTCCTTGATTAACTGGTTTTTCCAAGAATTAAAATACCAATATGAGTCCCTTAGTTTAAAACCCTCAAAAAGTTCAAAACCTAAAGGGCAAATTTTGTAGAATTGTGTTAGAATTTTATAAATTATTATTAATTACTATTCATAGCCTCGGGGAAATAAGTTTATTGCTTCTTTATGAAGACTAATAGTCTGACACGTCACACATGACACGTGTCTCTTTTTCAGAATGTTTTGAAGACTTTTTAATCCTTTACAACTTATGCCTAAAATAGAGCTTATTACACTTCATTAATTGTACAATCAAATTTAGAATTTAACTATACTTAATTAAATACTTATTGTTTATGGTAGGAAAATGTTCAATGACATGTGCCTCATTTCTGGTCAAAGTATACAAAAAAATGGTTATCGTTCCCACATTCAGCTTGAAATACGCATTAAACTATTGATATGCGCTAATCCAACAAATGACGATATCCATGGTCACTATTACTTGTCATGGGTCCCATTATAATTGATCATATATAAATAAATAAGTTAATTTAACCATGTAAACTGTATAAATGTTTAACACTTAATTATATTTTGAGATATGTTTAACTATAATTTTAAATCAGTGTTCACATTCAAGATTTAATAATTTATATTATAATCAGTATTCCACATTTAGCAACAAGAACATTAATTCAAAGTCTTTATATGACATATAATATTGATAATATATTAGATTCCATTTTGCCCAATTCTTAAATTTAATAAAAATACTTAATTTAAATTTTAAAATATCTAAAAAAGAGTTTACACATATCTTTCAAATACTTTAAGAAATGTTTATTAAAATCTTTCTATTTGTGACAATTTTATTAAGGTTAGGGTTAACATTAGAATTAGGGTTAGGCTTAAAACTTTTTTCATGAGTTGTAAAAGAACCCATTCAACTTTTTGAAACATGGAAAAATACCCCAGAATATATACATTCTTTTATAATTTCAATTTAAATATATCAATTTAACACTATTTTAGCCATCGCATTTTATTTTTAACATATAATACATACACACATATTATTTTTTAATAAAATAATAAAAAGAAATATTAAAATAAAAAAGTAAATTCATTCACGTTACATTGTATTGCAATTGCATTTTGTTAACGATTCGTAAAATCATACACATACTTTTGTTTGGTTTATTTTTAGATTGAAAAATTATGAACTTGGTACTACATTGTAATTTCAATTTTGCGATAAATTATTACACATAATTTTGGCCATTTCATCACAAACTGAATATGCTAAGTGCAAAATGATGAAACAAAAATCATTTTTTACATTCATAAAAGGCAAACTAAAACAAATTTGTAAAATCTTCATTAATTTGCTCGCAAATTTACAGTAGTTGAACTCCCTCCAAAACTTTAAAGCCAAAATGAGGGGGGTTACAAAGTACTAGCCAAAAAATAAAACTAGTAGCCACTAGGGCACTGGCAGTGTACCAGTGGTATGATGGCGTAAAAAAAAAGCAAAGTTGAAACCCTTCAATTCAAAAAACTAGAGCATAGGGTGACAGGTCATGAGGACCACTAAGGAATCAAATCTTCCCCTCCATCTAAGTAGAATTATCGACAGGTTAACCTCTGAGATATCTTCGAGCCATCTATAGTCTATGCCCTCGAATTCTTCCAAGAGAAACCATTTCCTCATAAAATTCCTCCCAATCTGTGCCTAGCTTCGATGCTGCATCAACTGTTGTGCATTCAGGTTCAAAAGAAAGGGTTGCATGGCCACATTTCTACCTGGCAGGAGAAGCTTGGGTATATCACTTGCCCAAGGGATCCCCACTTCTAATTCAGAAAAAATGGAAACATGAATGTCATCCCCCAAGAATTCCTCTTTAAAAACCTTCCTCTGCAGCATGATCATATCCATCTGTTCTCCTTTGAGGTCGAGAAGAGATGCTAAGAATCAGGATGTAATGTATGTGTTAATGCAATATATGTCAACATTTTGAAGGAACTCTCAGTCGAGCACCATCAACACGGTAGTGTTTGTAAAAGACCCAACCTCCTTACAAACTAAAGTGAGGGTTGCATCTGAGACTATGCCCAAAAAGGTCTTATGGTCCAACACGAATGTGCATCTCAATCGAATTGGAGTGTCCATCTCCATAGCCTAAAGACCTAAAAACCTAAACCTTAAAACTAGAGGCAGAATTTCAACCACCGACAGCTCTGACACTTTACCTACCAAAAGAAAATTGAAGAAGAAAGAAGAAAAGATAGTTTATAAATAGCCCTTGATTGATACTTGGCAATTCATTATTACTTCTATAATCCTATTAAATCTATTGTCCTTGAAAAAAAAAACTTTCATATCTCCATGTAAATCTTTCCCATAAATGCACGAGTGTGAGAAATTTTTAATATCATCAGTACCAATTTGAAAGTCATGTGTCTTGAGTGGATGGTAGTTAGAGAATGTCATTGCCAGTGACAAGACATTTCTTTCTTATCAAGTAGGATCGTGCAACATTATCCAATGTCCACGTGTAATGTCCCCGCCAGGGAACCCATAAATTTATAATAAGCTTCTTTCAAGTATAAATACTTTCCCAACCTTAACAAGTTTGTTAGGATTCCTACCATATTCCAAAATAAAAGTCATAGATTCTTTAATAGAGGAAGAGAAATACACGAGTCCTGTGGCTACCCTCTTATTTAATCAAAATAATATGTTCAACCCACTAACCTTTTGTACACACATTTCAATAAAAAGAACACTTGAGGAGGAACTACAAGTCTTGCATCTTCAAAATGATATCTATACCATTACCTACAAATTCTCATTCTTCTAATATTTCCATTATAGCACAGTTAGAAAATTTGTCTTCTAATAAACATATCATTATTCCTTTCATAATAACTCATCATCCCTATATACTAGCAATGTTGTTAGATTCAAATCTTATTTCACACACAAACTTCCAATAAAGTAATTTGTTAATATCATATTCGTTCCTTATAGTTGATGATTTTTCCTTGTTTCAATTCACGCCACTTACGCGGATCATATATAATTTAAAATTCTTACCATATAATCAAACACTTCTCCTTTCAACTAATTGTGTATTTTAATCCCATTTATTACAAAACCTTGGGGACATAGGTCCTTTACCCAAGGGTTTCCTAAGCAAATTTTCCTTATTGTGACACATTGATTTTCCCTTATGAACTTTAGCCTTTTAAACATATTTCTTGAGAAAGAAGGGAGAGACACATCTGATTCGACAATAGACTTAATTTATTACTTAAGAGGGTATGAAAAAAAAGAGATTCTTCTTAATCTTTCCATATTTTGAAATATTAGATATTACCTAAGTTCAACATGTTATCTCAATTTTCCAAAAAATATAAGTTCATAAATCCCTAAGTTCTTGAGGAAAGATAAAAGATACATTTACTAGACATGTTTTTAAACCATTCAATATTACAATCCTTTTTGTCCTAGAAACCTAATCATCCCTTATTCCCAACCATAAGTACAACATGTTTCAAATCTATCTAGCCTTAAATAATTAGACATAACAATCATGGTGTTATCTAGCATTTATAGGGAAGTAAAGTATATAATTTGTCAAAAATATTTTGGCATTCATTCATAGTAATCTTCATAAAATCATAAATTAAGATCAACAACTTTCCTTATCATTTTTTTTTTTAAGATCTTTTTAGAACAAGGATAAGAACACAACACCCAAGTATCAAGAATTCTTGACCACCTATTTTAACCACATGAATCTTATAATCATTTTAGATACTCCTTTCTTGCAACAAATTATGGTAGAAATATAGAAAACATACCTTTTAAGTCCAATGCTCAAGTTTGTTAACATAACAGATACTTTAAAAAGAGAACACACAATGTATTCAAGCTCGATAGGCCAGAAGAAAACATCAAATAGAGAAACACGATATACTCAAGTATTGCGAGTAGGCCAAGTATGATTCCAAAGGTTTTTAGAAGAACAACCTAGGGCTTATATTCTATCCTTATCATAATGGTCAAAATGAGTTGCCTCCTTAGGGCTAACTTTGTTTTCGATGGGCTCTAGTTTTAGCAAAATCAATCATTAAAGTTTTCTTATTCGAGACTCTCCCGAGTCATAATTTATGTTTCGATTCCTCACATCCTCTACGGTGTTGGAAAGCATCTAGGAAAAGTGTTGTAGCATAAGTATAGCCATTGAGTTGGCATAACTTAATAATGAGAAGAAGAACTAAATTAAACACAAATAGACCCTAGAGCTCCCAGTGTAGCAACCTAGGGCTCTGATACCAAATGTAATGTCCCCGCCAGGGAACCCATAAGGAATTAGGTCAATGACCTAAAATTACAACTAAATTTATTTTACACTCTAACATATCATCATTACCATCCACAAGCACATTTATTCTTTCATATTTATTTACCCCTTAACCATAACTATGCTCAACTCAAAGGCACCATCAAAACTAATTTAAGCTTTTCCATTAAGAGTCCTTAATCATATATTGGCAACCAACATAAATCATTAAACGAATCATTTTTGCCATAAGTTTAACTTCCACAAATTATCAACCATAACCTTGTAAACATCTAGTAAAGGATTTATATTAAACCTAGTTGAATAACCCGACATCAGTCACATTGAAATATACATTTAAGAAATCGCATCCCATTACTTCTTTCAATAACATACATGTTCCTTTTTCCCTTATTATTTCACCTGGAGATACCCTTGAACCCTTAGGACATCTTTTCACTAACCAAATATCAAAACAAGTTTCCTTCTAAAGAAGTTTACATCCATAAGTA
This sequence comes from Chamaecyparis obtusa, assembly GCA_027943335.1. Lineage (NCBI taxonomy): Eukaryota > Viridiplantae > Streptophyta > Pinopsida > Cupressales > Cupressaceae > Chamaecyparis > Chamaecyparis obtusa. Next base: position 802,606 of record BSBK01000188.1, on the reverse strand, counting down.
CTTTCATTACAAAGGTTTGCATAGAACCATTACTTTCAATTTCATTTAAAATTCACAAGAGGTATAAGGTAAGAAATTACTCGTTGATTTAACCATATTCAATCCCTTCTTTAGATTCATGATTCTACTCTTCACATATACATAACTTATTCCTTACAATTTTCTTTTACAAACATAATTACAATTACTACACATTGCCCAAAGGCATATAGAAAGATAATTACATCAAGTTGCCCAAGGGCTTATAATACATCTTTACATCTTGATAACAAAAGATAGAGATACATGATACGAGAACAGAATCTTCACCACTGAACAACTTAGAATCTCAGCCACGACACAAACCACGAACAATACCTTGAAAGAGATTTGCCACCCAACCATGTGAAACTGGTAAAGTTCCACTTCCTGTGCTAGGAGATAGAACCAAGGTACTCTCAAGACCTTAAGGAAATCTAAGTCTCAAAAAAAACCAATAAATCCAAGACTCAAAAGAGCAAGAATAAAGCACATAAAACATCATCATATTAAAACACCGAGGTTAAGGTTCTAGGAGACCACCTAAGTGAGTGTCATCACACAACCTGTATATTGGGATCCTCCCTGGCAGCCATGTAACCCTGGTCCCCCCTTTATGAATAGGGATCCACCCTGGCAGTTATCCCTGGTCCCGGTACTCCAATTAGGTCTGTGTGGCCATTAATATTTTCTTTCATTATCTTTTGAATCCCCCTTTCCTAGGTTAATTTTTAAGGTTATCACTTTTTACAAACCCACCCATAGGATCCTCCAGCAACCACTTTAGGGTTCCAGCACCTATGGTGAGCCACTCACTTAAGGTTCCTATTACCTTACCCCATCACAAGTCACAAAACAAGATAACACTTCCAAGTCCTGATTCATAGGTTTAGGAAACTCCCCCGTGCACTCAGGCCCTCAGGACGAGTCCTAACCTTAGCCATATACATAACAGGAACCATTGGAAGAATGTCTATCACAAGACATCTCAAGGAGAAACATAAAACCTGTCCCATGCACAAGTAAAACTTCCCAAGGCTCATTTATAGGTCTAAGGAACCCTCCCGTGCACACTGGCCATCGAGATGAGTCCTAGCCTCATAAACTAAGCACAAATCCATGCCAAGTACAAAATCATCATAAGTAAACCATGTAACCTCAACAAAATAAGCAATGAACATATTTAAAGTTTACACAAAATTTCATATGCCAAAACACCATGCTCTGCAAAATCTCATGTGCCTGAAATTTGGCTAAGTCTGATTTTTAAGAAAACTCAAAATTAGAAATTGCATCATAACTCCTATGAATCTGGAACCTATCTCAATCATCTCAGAAGGCACCTAAACCCTTTATACAAGTATATTTTTCCCTGTCTAGCTCGGTTCACACTAGCATTCCTGTCTTGCTCGGTTAACACTTTCATTCTTGTCTTCCTCGATTAACACTACACCGACCTCCCTTGGTTACTACTACACTGACCACCCTCGGTTAACACTACACCGACCACCCTCGATTAACACTGAACCAACCTGGCTCAGTCAACACTGAACCGACCTGGCTCGGTTAACACTAGACCAACCTGCTCGATCAATACTAAACTGACAGAAACTGTAAAACACGATAGTCAACTATGTCTTGCGGGTAAAACTGGGCATTATGGGGATTGTGGTTGCCTAATCTGAGCACGACCCATTTGAGATCTCCCAGTTTCCCTCCAGAAATAGCTCATCAATCCATCTTATCTATCTAACAAAACTATTCTAGATCTGGACAAGAAAAGGTGGTGCATAAACCGACATGGACCAGTAAGGTTGAAACAACAGCTCTAAATTCTGGAAGCATTCATAATACATTCAATAACAATATAATACACTATCCTACATGATCGAAACCACTTCTACCCTCCCAGGAAGATTTCACCACAATGAACAAACAAACATTCATAAAAATTACTTCTCGAAAACATATTTCAAATACAAAAAAAAAAAAAACATATATATAGTTCTCATTTTCAAACAGAAATAAACCATCACATTCTCATCGAGTAACATATCAATCATATACATAATCATGCACATGGGAAGAATGGAGGTACATCCCATTTTAGACCCTATTTGGGGTCCTGCGGAGAATCGCCCTCCCTTGGTTGGAGACTCTTTACAAACTTTCCAGCCTTGAGTAGATGTCCTTCTGAAAATCTTCCTTTGGCAATCAACTCCAAGCAATCCTCGCACATAAGACTTCACCAACCAGAGACTCTCAAACTCACATAACTTTCACCAAAAATTTCGGAGAAACCATTTACAAACCACTCAAAAGAAAAATAAATCTTCCAAAAATTATTCTCCTCCTTCACACACAAAATCTTCAAACCTTTATCCTCCAACTATGTGGTTGGAGGAGTTGCTTTACGAGAAGCAACTTCTCCAACTTCCATAGTTGGTTGAAAAATTAAACCAATTATTCCCATAAGCACTTAACAAAGTTTTAATGAATTTAATTAAAAATAACCACGAAGGAAAACATAACAAGAACATCCAACAAGTAACTTTCAAGAAAACCACTTAGCACACATGGAAACCAACTAGCCTAACTTCTAGGAGGTCTCGAGTTCAACTCCCTCCTAGATAGCTAGTTTTACTACAAAGAGCATTTATTTTTATTATTATTATTATTATTATTATTATTTTTACTTTTTAATACATTTATTTAATACACTTCATTGAATTCACTTTAGATAGCATACCACTAAAACAATCGATAAATCCATACAAATATTATTATTTATATAAGCATGGGTATATGCGTGTGCACCCACATATACACATACCTATATAGCACACAATCAATGTACACTTATATATAATAAATATATATATACTAGTTAGGGATAAATCTAACTCACATCATAAATCACAAAATGGCATCAAACCATAATTCACAAGACCACATCACATAGAGCATTCAGATCCCCCAACTAGGGTAACCTCCTAAAGAGAAACCTAAGTCCATGGTAACCTTGAGAGTAATCTTGGTAATACCTCCACACAACAACAGTTTGAGGATTTTTAAGGCACGCTCAGACCTGTGTAGCCAGGTGGAGTCAATGCCTAGTACCTACATCCTGCAACACCAACCAAGTACACCAATATATATATACATATGTACAAGCAATTGCAAACAAGGAGGGAGAGTGCCACATCATGTGGACCTCCTGGAGGAGTAACTACGATTGCCTCCCCTCTTCCGACAATCACATCAGACAGTCACATCAACAAAGCATAATTGGATTAGTGTGGTTAGTATCAAAATGATCTCTTTTCTATATTGTATGACAATAATGAATCATAACATAATCATGTAAATATAAATCATTTATTATCTTTCACAAACCCATTTAACCATCAGACATATACTAAAAGTGTCCCATTATCAAATCAAGATAAACAAATCATATAACCGTAAATGCATTGATCATGTCTAATCCCAAGTAATGCTATTAGAGAAGGTAACCCATCTAACCCTTAAATGATTATAGTTAATTAACCTAATGTACACATAAATATTAATAATGAGCATTTCACATAGAAACATACAAATCTATCAAGTGATCCTATCACTGACACACATGAAGATATAAAGGGACATACTTATGTAAGTATTGTTATTTCCCACATTAAAATATGAAGTTATGGTACATTGGAAGAGGTTTGGTTTAAGAAACCATCTCAAGTAGGATCATTCTCACATATAGTCCTTCCTAATTTCAAGTGAACATAACCAAGACTTGATAGGGTTATGTTCACTATAAATAGCCCTTGATTGATACTTAACAATTCAATATTACTTATATAATCCTATTAAATCCATTGTCCTTCAAAAAAAATAATTAAACTTTCATGTCTCCATGTAAATGTTTCCCATAAATGCACGAGTGTGAGAAATTTGTACAATATCATCAGTACCAATTTGAAAGTCGTGTGTCCTGAGTGGATGGAAGTTAGAGAATGTCACTGTCAGTGACAAGACATTTATTTCTTATCAAGTAGGACCGTGCAACATTATCCACCATCCACGTAAACTACTAACCAATTGTTATCGACGATTATGATTAAGGCACAGGATAAGATTTGATACATGTCTCTATTCTAGAGACTTCCTGGAGAACTCCATTTCCTTCAAGAAATTGGAGCCGAAATAAAACTTCAGCCTTTAATCTATGATAATCAAACGGTCTCAAGTAATACATTTAACATTATTAAATCATGGATGCAGTTAGGTAATGGTACGTGTCGATATGATTGCGCTTATTGATACCATTGTGCAGAGTTTGGTCGAACAAGTTGGCAACAAATAAAGGCGATATTAGCTCGATGTGATGTTGCATTTATTAGATCTTTGATCAATTGTCATTTGGCATTGACCCACATGATGAGTCACAACTCTTGAAAATCGCCAATAAAATATTTATTTTTCCCATAATTAACAAAATATTAGCGAATAAAATTAAACCAAGATTTAATTTTTATTTATTTATTTTTTTATTTTTTTTTATTTTTTTTTTTTGGGGGGGGGGCGGGGGGTTTCTTAAAATTATCCCTGCTTTCAACATAGGTTGTCATGCAACAATGATCCACTTGTGCAATTCTTGGAATTTAGACCAAAAGAAATTAAATTGACAAGTTAAACCATTGGCAATAAAAAATTGCTCTCATTCGATAACTTCTTTTTTAAAATCCCCAAGGGTGAAGTAACCATTCTCAAAAGAACTGCATTTTTCATACTAGCCTAAAATGGATGTGAGTCTAAAGATTTCAAAACCTTTTTTTGTTGTGCATCCCATATTATTTTTATTATTCCTCTTGTATACATTATTCCCAAAGAAATCATGAAAGTCTAAAACCATTTGATGTAAATAGGCCCTTGTGTCTATGAGTGAAGTTGAATGGTTTTAAATGAGCCCTCTAAGAATCAAGTCTTGTTGACTACAAGATTCCAACATCATAAAAGATAAGATTGGTGTTGTGCTCCATACGAATTTGGTAGAGTGAATACTCTCAATTTTGTAACTCTCAATCGAAAAGTTTCAACCTAAAATCTCTGCTACTATATCAAATAACTAAAACTTCTTTACAAATGATATAAAATCTTCCATTAATTTTTGTTTTTTAAGTCATTTGATATAAAGGCTTGAATTTCTTCCCTTGACTATATTTTACCACATTGGGAAGGTTAAAAAGCTACATTCAAAGCACAAGTGTAAAAAGAGGGTTCCTTGGGGGCTTCATTTATAAGTGTGGTCAAAAAGAAGGCCATGCAATGTCTTGAAAAAAAGATTTATATGAAAAAAACTATGATAGGTAGCAGATTTGTACTTGGGGAAGAAAAGAATTGCATGATTTTGTATTTGTTTATGTTTGGGACCCCTCCTCCACCTTTCAGCTATACGTTGTATCTCCTATCTTCACATTTAATTACCTCCGGGACCCTTGTTCCACTTCTGAAGTTAGACAAAGAGTACTTGGGATGAGATAGGATATTACGTCCACAAAATCCTTTATATCACCAAAGGTGGACCCTTTCTTTTTCCTCCTACTGAAAACAATGTTTTTCTCTCGCCTTTTTCTCAACGGACTGCCTTCAACCCGCTAATAAGCCTCATTCCATACTTTTTCACTTTCACCTTATTAATTTAAGTCTTTTCCAACGTAGATAAATAAACTTTTGCGTTGATTTCAACAGCAGCAGCTTCAGCCTTAGCCTTCCTAAAATATAATTAAATAAACAAAGGCATGCTTAACTAAGTCATATTTTAGTTTTCATGGGTCTATTTTTATTTAAAGTTTATGTGCTTGTCATCTAGTAATTGTCTCTCTCGTTTTCAAGCGGAAGCCAATGGGAATATGTAATTAAATTTAAAAAAATTAATGGGTCAAAAAGTTGGGAAGAATTAAAAAATATTCCGGGTATATAGTGTAATGTGTGTCTGATATTTTACCGAAGAATCAAACTTACAGTGAGGGTATATATTGAAAGGGATCAGTCTTTCGTTTTTCCTTTGGGAGATCAGTCTTTTCTAGTCATTTAATGTTTTTTATTTTTTTTCAAAGTTAACTGTACCGTAACATTTTTCTCCCGGCCAAATTTAATATAATATCTCTAATTATTTTTCGATTATCGAACACCTTTACTAGAGATGCTCTAGTAAATTTATAGAGTACATTTTTATGGTAGGAAAAGTTTTATTAAGATATTATTATTGAATGTTTATATTAAAATAAGATTTTCATATACGATTTTACAATAAAAAATTGTTGAAAAAAATAGAGATAAATTTCACTAATTCGTATCTTGAATCTAAATTGTGTCGATCTCAAATAAAAAATGTTATGAAAATATAGTAATATGTCTTGCCTAATTTGAAGAACAAACACTATATTTGTTATGTACACAAGGATCAAAAAGTAGTCATTTAGAAGTGTCCCTCCATATCTACTTATGCACTACAACTACCTAAAAAAATTGCACAACTAATCCAAATACATATTCCTCTATAATCTAATACATATTTTTCTATAACCAATGTGTTTTGGTCTAATAACTATTTTTCCCAATATTTATTGCACCAATTTTTTGACTTGTACCAAGATAGTAATTAGGAGTTTGAGTGAACAAGTGTAGACTCATTAGAACATGCGGACTTCTTTTCTTACCCATTCATATCTGAAATTAAAAATGTTTTTAAAAAATGTTCAAAAATAGTGATAAGTCTCACTTACTCATATTGTGATATCAAAAAGCTTATAGAAATAAATTTGGAAGTATAATAACTATATTACCGCATGTGATCTTATCAATTCATATCTCAATAAAAAATTAAATTAAATAGTGATAAATATGTATGTATAATAGCGTTCTTCCGCGTGTTTACGTGGTCTACGGAGAGCTATCGAGTAGGTCCAGGCGAAGGGGTGTAATGGAGAAATTTTATTTTTACTACCATACAAAATTCTCACGTAGATTAAAAAATTAGTTACATAGAAAACAAACTAGTCTTTCCGTGCAATTTTCAGCTTCTGACAGTTACAGATCTGTGAAAAGCATGACCGATTAAATACTGTGGAGAGCAAAGCAGAAACAAAAAGAAATGGACTCCTGTTCTTGCTCCGAGATCCTCCATTGAATTGATTTTGCATGGAATAAAATCATCGAAATATTGCATGCAAAATCCAGATTTATATTGCACGTATAAGTTTTGCCAACTCGAATTATCTAGATTAATGAGCCCAGTTGTCTCAGAAACATTAATTTTAGTCCCCCGCACAAAACATTAGTTGATCACGGTAATAACTGTAATTAGCTATAATCAGGCACAGAAATTTTGCACCTGCTATTGTTTGCAAACTTTGCAGGCTTATTCTGAAACAGTTAGGATACGAATGAGCTGAAATTTATACAATTATTTGCATATTTATGGGGATAAGTGTTGTTGGTTTTGGTAAATATGAGTAGCAGTGCAGCCATTAATGCTCCTGCCTGTGAATGAACACTGTATCCAACACTTTTTTCCGGCGGATATAAAGATTTTCAACACTGGGGTTTTTCGTGACTATGAAGCTGTGGGACACAGAAATGCTGAACTTATTACGTGGATCGGAAGCTGTGGGGGACAGAAATGCTGAAATTATTACGTGGATCTATGATCTAAATACAGCAGTGTGACAAATGTTCAATACATGTCTTAATGAAATTTGTATATTTATGCACCATACCAAACAATTTACCACATAAGGAAATCGCAGTACATTATTGTCGCAGGCTTGCTCAATCATTTGGGAATAAATATATGCATCAGTGATGTGCAATTTTTAGTCGCAATAATAACTGGTACAGATACGGAGAGGAATAAGCCTAAAACGCCTGGTTATAAGTTTCCCTGGAGGAAGATATTATAGAGTCCGTCATGATCAATCTCTCTCGTCTGGGAACAGTTTTCGGTTCAGTTTTTATTTATTTCAATTCCATAAACAGGTATATCAAATTGGGTACTTGTTACAAAATTCAAACCTGCAAAAATTCTCTTGAAAATATAAATTTATCAGCGTTGAGAAACACAAAGTACACTGGTGATGCAGTAAAGAACATACGCCTGAAAAATTCATTGGGAATACCATCTTCGGCAATATTTCTGGATTTGACTATGTAAGCTTTATTCTTCATCAATGTTTTCAGATCGTGTCTCATGAACATCACAGTAGGATGAAAGAATTTGAGAAGAGAAATGATGATTCATGGAGCATGATCTGATATGCTGATGAAGAAAACAGCTTACATAATCAAATCCAGAAATATTGGGCGGAAATTTCATGCCTTTAATTAGGATACCAGTGAAATTTTGCACTACATTATTGATGGACCAATGATAAATACCAACTGTTATATCATGAACATGTGGGAATAAATTTGTCCAAATGGCCTGAAGATATTTTTAGCCTAAATCTACGAGCATATATGGAACCAGATTTTTGCATTGCATCCCAGAGATCAAACTTGATACTTTTGCATAAACACCCCCAAACATTCACCTCCCTCATTTGATACTCAAATTCATGGTTTCCCCCCAAAAATTTCAAATTCATCCTTTTCCAGTCTTGATATTCGACAATTTACGTGGGCTACTGGCAATTTAAGAGACGATATTCTGAAGCTGTATGTTAACACAAATGACAAATGATGCCCAAAGAATCGGATATCAATTATCATAGAGAAAATGCAGAGATAATAAATTTTCAAATGGTTTCCTTTCTTTCTTCTTGTTCCAAATTGAATTAAACAAAAACAGGCGCCATGAAATACCCAAAGAATTATTTACACTCTTTTTACACCAAGAAAAACAATATAGTTTACCCCATTTGGATCGGATTTTACAACCAGCGAAGCAACAAGCGCTTCATAGCATCACAATAGTAGCAACAAAAAGTCTTTTTTGGAATTTTGATACCACAAATTATAACAGAAGAAGAAAAAGATATGAACTTACATCATCTCTTTCCCAGAAGAAGAAGAAGAAGTAGTCTCTGTTAGTAAACTGCAAGTAAAATAAGAAAAAAACACAGCCACAATTTTCCAGTTGCCAATTATTTTCTAGTAGTAAACCTGCCTGCGTGTGGCCATGGCTGCTGCTAAGACGACAGTGACACCTATCTAGCTAAAAGCTAATGACCGACTCCTTAATTAGCTTAATAATGATAAATTAGCGATCAGCACCTCCAGAGTGAGGCAGAAACAAGGCTTCTGCCTTGCCATGCGAGCCGCAGCGTCAACTGGTCTTTGATAACGTCGAAGCCGCGGCCAGGAAGGCGTCGAATCAGATACTCCGCCTGCGTCTCTGTGAAATTGCTGAATGCCACAGGCGCCAAACCCCCCGCCATGAAAACACTCCGCCAAGGTGGAACCTGAACAGCTGCTTTAGCGGGAGTCGAACCCGAGAGCACCAGGTTCTCAATCTTGGGCGCCAGAAGAAACTTCTCAATCTTGTACACGGCCTCCATGTTCATGTTGTTCACAGCGTCCAGGGAATCGAAGAGAAATGAGTAGAACTGAAGCGCTTCCACAAACTGCTGGACGAATGAGGAGGAAGAGGGGCACATTTCGCCGTCCAGAACAACCACGGCTTTAGGGGAAATCTCTTTCAGAAATGCAGCGAAGGAATCCTGGGAAGGGAAGGAGGAGAACAGACGGTGCATGCCGACGGACATGTTGACGGCCACGGCTTCTCCTTCTCGTATGCGCAGCACCGGGATGGTCAGGGTTTCGAATCCTTCCGGATCCAGGACATTGAATTCGAAGCTAATGTTGAGCTCCTTGGCGAAATGCGCGAGATTTTCTCTGGCAAGGAGCATTTCGACGGAATCCCGAGCGCCCAGAGCCGTGAGGCGGAGCGACGGAGAACCACCCATTTTGAGAGCGAGCTCCTGCAGAAACGAGGCCCACTGGCCGCCGAGCCCGATTTCGAAGTCTATGATGTGAATTGCGTCTTCCCCTTCCAGCGCTTCAAGCAGGGCCTGATTGGCCGTGAAATTTGCAAACTGCGCGAGCGGGGAGACTTCGGAAAAGCTCTTGTAAGCGCTGATTTTGTGAACGATTTCAACTGGAGAAGGGGGCAGAGGAGCGAAAGCCCTGTTGTTGCTGCCGGTGGTCTGGTTGAGGATGCGAGAAGTGAGAGCCTCCTTGAAATAGTATGCTGCCCGGTGAAGGGGCTTACCGTAAGGGGTGAGGTGCTGATTGAGCCGCGCCAATATCGCCTGGGCGTGAGTAAAAGTGCCTTGTTCCACTGCCTCCGCTGCCTTCAGCAGCTGTCCGACCATTGTCTGCTGCGCCTCCTCAGAACCCATACTGATGGATTTCATGAACGGCCCAGCCTGTGGGCTGGGCTTCTGGCGCTGAAATTGGGGCTGCAGAAGCTGGGGGCGCCGCTGGAGAGACTGCAGAAGATCAACCTGCTGTTGCTGGGGTTTGAACATGAATTCCTGCTTCACAGAGTGCTGATTCTGGTTGTGCCAGAGCGGCGGAGGCCGTAAAGGCAATGGCGTTTGCTCAAGCCCAATCCCTCCAGGGAGTCGCTTAGGCGTAGTCATCTCATAGGACACAGGGAAAAACACATTGTTGGCATTGACAGAGGGATTAGAAAAGAGCAGCGAATTGGGGTTTGAAAAAACCCCTTGCATTACGGTTTGCTGCGGCTCCTGAGGCTGAAAAGGCGTGAAAGGCATGGTCAGGGGAGGGATTGTTGCAGGGTTGTCGCTGAATTGATGGCGTGGGAGCGGCGGAGGCAATGCAGGATAGGCAGGGGAATGGGAATGGGAATGGGAATGAAAAGTACTCGTTAATGGCGCCATGGATTCCACACCACTGCTAGAAAAAGCGAAGCTCCCGGGGTCAGGAAAGCTCGACTCCATTTGGGGCAGAGGCGATGAGGCTGGAATATCTTTAGGATCGTCGCTCTCCCCTAGCAGCCAACGCATTAAGGACTGATCCGGCGCAGGCGCCGCTGCAGATTCGAGCAACATGATGCTCTCCAAATCCTCCATGCCGGCTGTACCAGTATTTGGCTGCACCCATTCCTTCTCCTCCTCCTGCCGCCAGTCCCTGCTCACATTACCCTTGCTGCCATACCAGCCCTGTCCTCCAGGAGGCGGCGGTGGTGGCGGCGGTGGTGGTGGTGGCGGCGCGTTGGAGCCATCGGAGACGGCTTCGCAGAAGAGGCCGGACACAGCAGCCACTGCCCCACTCTCACTCGACCCCCCCACCGAAGAAGACAGCGTTGAGCTCGGGCTCGGGCTCCGAATATCAAGAACAGAAGTAGGCTCCCCTGAAAAACACTGATCCACACCGTTCGATCTCGACTTACAGTGCCTCTTCGCCGCCTGCACAGGCGCCTGCGCTCTCGACTTCACGACCTCAATGCTCAAAAGGGGTCCCGAATTCCCCGAACCTCTACCGAGCATCCCGTTCATTAAACCACGTCCAAAATCCCCTCCAAAAAACCCCCAAAATCAATCCCCTCCAGAACAAAGCCCAAACCACTCAGAAACCAGGCACTAAACCTTCAGCTAGTACTCTCCAAACAAGCTCAAGCTCAGCCGGGACTCGAACTCGTGACTTCCATGCTCTTTCAAAGCTTCTCTCTTCTCTTCAATGGCGGACGGGACTGGTAAAACGAGGGACGTTGAGGTTGAGGTTGAGGTTGTGGTCGTGGATGTGTAGAGTGTACTGCCCTGCTTCCCTCGAATAAGATGCAGAAAAACCACCGGAGGAAGCAAAGTGCATGTACGCAACTTCTCCCTTTTTACTACCAAGTTAGCTTGAATTAGCAGCAGGTTTTTTCGTGACTGCTTTGCTTTGTGTAAGTGTGTTTTGAGAACAGGCTGCGACCCGACCCGGAGGGGGCCACTGTGCCATCATTTTCTTTTCTTTTTCCCATTCCCATTCCCACCCCATCATGCATCCACATACCAAATCCCATCTCCATTCTCCACATCATTCCCAATTAATCAATTCATTATTATTAATTTATTATTATTCCTCCATCATAGTCGGTGCCGCCAAAACCCCCTCCAAAGTAACCAAGCCTCCGCCAACCGGCTTAATTCAAAAGTAAACCCCACGATTCTCCCCGCCCATGTGACCGCCCCCAACTTGAAAAAGGGCCAAGCCCGGAGAAGAGAAATAAAATAATAATAAAAATGGAGTCCCTGCCAACGAAGCAGCAGCCAGGCCTGCCAGCTGCACCAACTCACAAGCAACCCTGTCTAATAAATCAAAAGCGGGGAAGAAATATATAATTTGTCTGGCTAACTTTATTAAATTAAATAAATAAAAGACACTTGCCCCGACGCCCAAACAAATTGCTGCGCAGCCACAATCTCCGTCAGGATTTTGATTGTCTGCATGGAAGCGAGTAAAACCCTGTTTTTTATGCAAGTCTTTCATTACAATATTCATGACGCCATTTATTGTATCGTTTACCTTAATGTCATTGCAATTTCAATTACGAGGACGACATTGCCAATACCCAAGTTGTAATCCAAAACAAAAACAGAATGAATGAATGATTTCTGTTATATCAATTTGCGCAAGTGCCCTCCCTCCCACTCACATCGTCAAACTTTGCCCCCCCCACCTAGGACTTGTTAGTTTCTTGATTAATAATAATAATGATGGTGTTCATGAATTTCAACAATGGCATTTAATTTGAGTTATTCTTCTCTATGGCCCCAATTCAATTCATACAAATTTAATGAAGGCCCACTTGTTCCTTAGCAAGTAGTTTTAAGGCAATCAAGTCTTAGATTTTTTTCCAAGTTCATTGAAGTGGGTTTGTTATTGGTTGTAACTCTTGTTTAGGCTTCATTAAGGGTTACTTGTTCTTGCAAGTGGTCTAAAGAAAATCAATTATTTTCGATTTGTTTAAGGTTAATCAAACTCTATTTATTATTTGTAAGTGGTTTAAAGGAAACCAATTCTTATATTCCTTAATTCGTTTTAGTGGACTTTTAGTTGGTTGCAAGCTTTGTTCGATCTTGCTAATGATTAGAAGGAGCCTATGTATTGTTTGTGTTCCAATAACCATTTATTAGAATGTGCTCATTTCAAGTCCACTACAAAGTCGTCTACTGGCCTATAACTATCAACTTGTGTACCAAATAATTGACCAAAAATGTCACTAATTAGAAGAATGGTGCAACTTTATTGGTACTCATAGTGCATGAGTACTAGGCCATTTGTGCATCGTATTGGATCGGTTGTACAAATCATGTAGATGTCAAAGTAAATGTTTCATAGAACAATGAGAATATGTATCAAACATCACCTCAAAACAAACTCTCAGATTATACAATTTACTTCAATGGGCTTTTAGTTGGTTGTATGTCTTGTTCTTAGCATTGCTAAGGGCTAACCAATGTCCGCTTGTTCTTTACAAATTCAATGAAGGCCCACTTGTTCCTTAGCAAGTAGTTTGGGCAATCAAGTCTTAGATTTTTTTCTAGTTCATTGAAGTGGGTTTGTTATTGGTTGTAACTCTTGTTTAGGCTTCATTAAGGGTTAACTAAATTCTATTTGTTCTTTGCAAGTGGTCTAAAGGAAATCAATTGTTTCAATCTTGTTTAAGGTTAATCAAACTATATTTATTCTTTGCAAGTGGTTTTAAGGAAACCAATTCTTATATTTCTTAATCCATTTTAGTGGACTTTTAGTTGGTTGTAAGCTTTGTTCAATCTTGCTAATGATTAGAAGGAGCCCATGTATTGTTTGTGTTCCAATAATTATTCATTAGAATGTGCTCATTGCAAACCCACTACAAAGTCGTCTACTAGCCTATAACTATCAACTTGTGTACCAAATAGTTGAGCAAAAATGTCACTAATTAGAGGAATGGTGCAACTTTATTGGTACTCATAATGCATGAGTACTACACCATTTGTGCATCATATTCTAGATCGGTTGTGCAAATCTTGTGGATGTCAAAGTAAATGTTTCATAGAGCAATGAGAATATGTATCAAACATCATCTCGAAACAAAATCTTAGGTTATACAATTTATTTCAATGGGATTTTAGTTGGTTGTATGTCTTGTTCTTGGCATTGCTAAGGGCTAACCAATGTCCACTTGTTCTTTGCAAATGGTTATAGGAAATCAACTGTAAAATTTAATAGTCGATTTCAATGGGCTTTTGGATGGATGCAAGTGGCTTGAAGGCAATTAACTCTTACATTTTATAGTTCATTTCAATGGGTTTTTTGTTGGTTGTAAGTCTTGTTTCACTTGGTCTAATTGTTAACCAATGCCCACTTGTTCTTTACAAGTGGTTTAAAGGAAACAAATATTCTTAGATTTTATAGTCCATTTCGGTGGATTTCTAATTGGTTGTAAGTCTTGTTAATGGTTTAAAGGAAACCAACTCTTAGATTGAATAGTCCATTTCAATGGAATTTTGGTTAGCTATAATTCTTTTTTTGAACTTGTCATTGGTTAAAAGGAAACCAAATCTTATATTTTGTAGTTCATTTTGTGGGTTTTTTTCTAGCTATAAGTCTTGTTTCAGTTGTGTTAATGATTAACCAATACCCACATGTCCTTTACAAGTGGTTTAAAGGAAACAATTCTTAGATTTTATAGTCCATTTTGGTGGACTTTTAGTCAATTGTAAGTCTTTTTTTAGTCTTGTTAATGATTTAAGGAAACCAACTTTTAGATTGTATAGTCCATTTTGATGGACTTTTGGTTAGTTGTAAGTCTTTTTTGGGTCTTTTTTATAGTTATTTTAGTGGTTTTTTCACTAGTTGTAAGTCTTGTTCCAATTGTGTTAATGGTTAACCAATGCCCATGTGTTCTTTGCAAGTGGTTTAAAGGAAATAATTCTTATATTTTATAGTCCATTTTAATGGACTTCTAGTTGGTTGTAAGTCTTGTTTTGGTCTTCTTAATGGTTTAAAGGAAACCAACTCTTAGATTTCATGGTCCATTTTGATGGACTTTTGGTTTGTTGTAGGTCTTTTTTTTTTCTTTTGTCTTGCTAATGGTTTAAAGGAAACCAACTCTTAGATTTCATAGTCCATTTTGGTAGACTTCTAGTTAATTATAAGTCTTATTTTGGTCTTGCCAATGATTTAAATGAAACTAACTCTTAGATTATAGTCCATTTCAATGAGCTTTTGGCTAGTTGTAAGCCTTCTTTTAGTCTTATTAAAGGTTAACTATTTGGTGGTCTATGTAAATTATGTATTCTATCTTAGAAATGAAGTACTAACCCACTAATTAGCTACAAATTCTATTTAAAGATGGACACACAATGAAGATTACAAAAGTAACTAAATACAAACATGATTTTACCTTCACTTACCAATGTAGCTTGTCTCCATTGTCCTTCTAGCTTTGAATACTTGATTTGGTAAGCTCCCAGACTTGAAAATATGCTTCTTCTTCAAGATGTCTTTAAAGTGTGAAGATAGTGAATATGAATATGCAAAACTAGAGTAAATCATAGAATGCTCACTATGAGATGATGGATGATGCAAGATGGATGGATATGGAAGCTATGATATGATCACAATAAACACTCGATTGTTTGATTGCCAAATTCGCAAATGATTACTAAAAGATTCTAGTTCACAAATTTCAAGATGTTAAATTAGCCTCACAAAGGAAGATGAAGGCTCCTTTTATAGGTTTTTGAAGACCTCAAGCTTAGGTGGCAAGATCCAAGGGTGGAGATTGAAAGATGGAATATCCTAGGGCTGAAATTGATTTGGCTATAGGAGTTGAGAGAAATGGGGGTTTATTTGGGTTGTGAGAGAAATAATAGGGGAGATGTTCCTCCTACATTGATATGAAAGAGTTTAAGGTGGAAGGGAAAGACATGTGTCAAGTGTCTCACAAAGACCCTTGAGACTCACGAGGACTCTTGGTACAAGTGTCTCATGAGTCACCTTTGACTCCTTGAAGTGGCTAAAGAAGCTCCTAATGAATAGGAAATGTGGCATGGACTAAGTTCAATAAGGACATGTGGTCATAAGACCAAGTCTCATGAGGCCACAAAACCCTTAATAATAGGACACATGGGTGAGGAGAAATATGCATAATTAATAATTAAAATTAATTAATTATCTTAGTGTCAAGTGACTAGGGCTATGTGATGGACTAGAAGACTTAGTCATATAGTGATCGTATAATTAAGTAATTAATTAAATTATTTTAATAAGACTAATTAAGAGACTCGGGATAAGAAAAATAATGTAGATCAATAGACTAAATAAATTAAATAATTTACTTAGCAATAGATGAAGTAGACATTAATTAAATGATAAATATTTAATTAATTTATCAAGCCAATTTTAAGTGTATACATTTTTCCCCTCTTTGAAATAATGTGCTTGTTACATTGTTTCAAAGAAAATTTAGTCTGCAACACATTGCTCCTGTCCCTATCCAAAGTGACGCTAGCATGCCCCCTCGGAAGATTGTTCGACATTTTTTTATTTTGAATTTTTTTGGAACAATGAATCTCACAAAAATGAATATGGTAGAAAGGAATAAAATGAAGGGTAAATGGGTGGATGGAAGAAGAAGAGGCGGTAGGGTCCACTCACCAAGCAAATAGGGTCCACAGGCTATAAATAGGGATGAAAGGGTCAATGAGTGTAACATTTGCACACTTGTCATTTGGAGATTGGAGCTTTGGAGAGAGATGAGCTTAGAGCTAGAAGGATTTTGTTCCCACTTGCAAATCACTAAGTCGAGTGTGTCAGACGATTCCAAAGGCCAGCTGACTTTGGAGAGTTGGTAGGTGGTTTGATCCTCCCTTGTGTTTGAGTAGATTAGATGTTATTTTTTATAAATTTAGATAGAATTAGATAGTGTAGATTTAAATTATGTCGGTAGGTAATTTTTGTTCTTAATTGTAGGATAAATGCATAGTTGCAACGCATGAATACACAATAGTAGTAGGCATTTACATAGACTTAGGTTAAAACTATGCATTTTCCTAGGGCTCTTGTGCAAATGTGATTAGAAAATAGGATGTTTGTGCATGTGTTGAACAAATGTTTGTGGTGCACGAGCACCTACTCTACATTCAACAAGCACTCCTATGGAACCTAGGATTTCACACTAAGGTCCTTAGAGGCCTCTAGTCCTGCTTAGGATAAGGGTTAGACATTGGATCTCATTGTAAGACCCTAGTTCCAAGATTGGCATTTTATGAGCCCTTGGTCTAACTAGTGGTCATTTATGATCCAACACCCTAGTCATTGGTATTTAATGTTTTTCTATGTTTGGATCCATTAGGGATCATCAAAATGAGGTGAGGACCAATTTTGGTCATTACATTTTCAAAATTGTTCTAAAAGTTGTCAAGCAACTTTCGAGCAACTTCCTTAAAAGTTGTCAAACTTGTAAACTCCACTCCCAAACAGCCAATTAGTTCAAACTAGTCATGTAACCGTTGGGAGTATCCTATATAAGCCCTTATAGGCAGGTGATAGGATACACAATGTAATTTTTGGCAATTATCAATAAAAAACCATCATTTCTCTACAGATTTCGTGGTATAGGCTGTTGGTATGGACGGGTACTTGAGTTTGGAATGAAACCCTAATAGGCTTTGTTATTCCTATGAAACATCTCCATTTTCCTTTTGGTTTCATGTCCTGATCTTGTATACATTAGAAGTTATTGTATTTTCTTTACTGCTACCCTGGTTTGTAGGGTTTACAGCAGGTTTCTAATAGGGCCTGATTGTTTAAGCACATTCCACCATGGAAAATTGAAGCCCCTTGGTGGAATACAAGATTTTCCAATGTAATTTCATCTTTTGTAGGTTAGGAGTGTGGATTTGTAGAGAGGTGTGTTTGCCACCAGACCCTAGGTGTACATCTCTATGTGTGCACCAGTCAAGTAACTAGGACAGTCATCCTAGATTGTGGTTGGGGATTCTCCAAGGTTTGAAAACATGGATTTTGTGTTTTTTTACATGTCCACACATGACTCCATGCTTAGTTTGTGTTTTGGCATAACATAAAGAGTACTTGTAGTGCATTTGAAGCCCTAATTAGGCCTATTGGCCCGGTCTAACCTTGCAGTAGCAGTGACTTCCATGCACTTCCATTCCTTGGTGTTAAGACATGTTTTGTAAACCCCAAAAGGGTATCAGGATCCTTAACCACACCATCATCTCATTTGGGAACATTCAAAGTTATGTTCAAATTTCACTCTAGGAAGGGCTACAAGCCAAATCCTCAAGTTGTGAAGCATATGGGTGTTATGGGTTGCTTTTGAATGAAAGAACCATTGGAACTATAAGGATAAGACCCAAATAGGCCAGAGAAGTGTCTATAGGCCACCCCTAGTCTTAGTTTCCATTTCTTGGGGTTTGATTGGCTATTGGGCTAAAGAGACCTCTTAGTCAATCTTTGGTTTTTGGTGCTTAGGACTTTGGTGAACCTAGTGATTAGGTCACATTGGATATTTGAGGTTGTGATAACCTTTCCCTAGTCCTTTTTGAATACTTGTGATAAGTATTTAGCACTTGACCCCTTCACCTTGGGTGTTGAGGGATTGAAACTCACCAAATTGCTCACTGTTCTAGACTTCCGCTGACCACTGCTGCATCAGTCTATAAACTTTAGTTTTGCACAAATATTTATTATGGTAGTGAAAATATTCAGGAAAGCTCCACAAATGTGAAATATATGCAATTATTTAGGGGTTATCCACAAACATTTTTTTGTGTTGCACATTCATGATAGGGAATTGAATGGTTTAGACAAACTACTTAATATGATATAAAATCAAAGTTGATTGTTTGATTTTCTCTATTGGCTTGTTGATTGGTGTGTTTAGGTCAGTCAATGTCGTTGTGTGCTTGCTAGTTGACTTACTTGATAAGATAATTGATAGAATTATCTAATAGACATGTGATAAATATGTGATAGGTTGAGACATAGAATAGACATATAGATCATAGATTGGTTGATATTGCAGTTTACTTGATATGTCATGTGTATGTATTGATAGGAGGAGATTACTGATATTTTGATGTCAAGGGATAGATACCCCATGTTCAAAGCCTAAGACTAGCTCTATCAAAGATGAATAAAGTCTTGACTAGAGAAACAGATTTATATCATATCATTTACATGCCCGAGATCAAGGAAAACCTAGGTATGCTAACAACGCTCATAGAGAGATGGCATTCTAAGACTAGTACCTTCCACCTCCCTATGGGAGAGATGACAGTTACCTTAGAGGATGTATATGTAAGACTAGAAAAAGGCATAGTAAAATCATAAATGAGAGAACCACAAATCCCATAAACAGATTTATGCAAACCTATCTAATATAAGATTAAAACCATTTGAAATGAGAGCTTAAAAACATATACAAAATAACATAAAACTCCCTTCAAATGTAGTTCCAATGCTCTCATTTCTTCTCCATTGAAGTTGATTGATGTACCTCTACGATCTTGACAAAATCTGCAATATAATTGAAAGAAAAATGAGGATAATGAGAATACTAAGAGTGTGGTTAGCCAAAAAATGAGAAATTGAGCCCAATTTATAGAATTTGAGAGAAAATATTCCAAATTGGCAATATGATATATAATTGGGAAAATTCCATGATTTATGACAAGATTATGAGTGCATTTAGAATGCACAAATAAAATCGGAGTTTGGAAGGGAAAATGACTAAATTAATGTGAAGTGCATTTTAGAAATAAGCCAAAATGAGTGAAATCTCATTTGGAAACTTGAAAATTGGATGAGTAGTTAACTAGGAGAGTGTAAGAGTTTGAAAGGGGAAAGTGTAAGAGATGGAGAGAAAAGAGGGAGTGGAGACTATTAAATAGGGATGGAAGCTAGATTTTAGGAATAGAATCACATGTGGAAATTTGAGAGATTATTTGAATTTAAAATTTAACATTCCTCACAAATTAGGAATTAGGAATTGGAAAATTACAAAACTCAAAATAGTTAGTCAATTAATTCATAAAAATTAATTAATTGTGAGACTTGGAAAAAAGGGATAAATAAATGAGATTTATTTATCAAAGCTAAGACTTAGAGATAAATTAATGGTTATTTACCCTTAGAAGGATGAATTTATTGAATATTAATGATGAAAAATAACATGATTGGACATGATCAAAATGTCAAATGGATTATAAAATAATGTAAACTAGGGACAAAAATCAGTGGTTGATGACATAAAAGAATGACAAAATATTTAAAACATGTTAAAAAAAAGGGAGCCATAAGCATGGACCATTTTTGAGTGTCTATATTTTGCCCCTCTTTGAGACAATGTGATTATGAGCATTGGTTCAAAGAAAAAGTTAAAAGATCATGCCCTAGTGAATCGATAGAAGGGAGGTAGGATGCCCCCTCGAAAAATTGGGCTGAAATCGACTCGAGGATAATTTTTTGAAAGGAGAATGATTGGAAAAGATGGATAGAAGAATTTAGTTAGTAAAAATCATAAAGTAGATGGAGAAGAGTTAGTAATGATGAAACTTGATTTCATAAGTGCACTTTATGTCATGAGAGCTTTATTTAATATGGAAAACTGGATGCAATGCATTGTGACACAAAAGCTAGGAGGATAATGCAATCCATTTCCATAAAAATAAACACATAACAGACAAGAAATGTTTCCATGTATATTGAAGCATATGAAATACATGCCCTAGAGATTTATGAAAAATACCCCGCAAATAGAAGACAAAATAAAAATAAACAACCATGAACCATCTCAGCCACTCTCATCACTCAATGATATCCTGAAGTAAAATAGGAACATGACCAGATGATAAAACAATAAAAAATAAGACTCACTGAACCAAGCCAGTCAACAAACATTCTGATCTTTTTTGTCAAAGTTGATATTTTGTTTGATTGATGATGATGATGATGATGATGATAGTGTCTAGTTTCAGGCATTAAGTACCCCGTCTAAGACAAATATCGTCTGGTTTCGAGTATACCACACCCTGCATAAGACAAATCAAATGTTTGATAAAGGATCAATTGATGTTGTTGTTTGATAGGAAAAGTTTGATCTGATTGATTGCTGGCATGATTGGATAGTTTATTTGTTGATGTGTGATTTCTTGAAGCGTAATGTTTAAAAGTCTTCAGATTGTGTCTGCTCAAATATTTGTCTCATCACAAAGGATAATTTATTGTGGATAAGAAAAATGACTATGTACAAATTTATTGTAGATTTTTGAAGAATTTGATTTTTCAATTTTAAAAATATTTAATTTTTTGTGCTTTTTTTTAGGACATTTTACAATTTTTGGGATTTTTTCAAGACATTATTTGATTTTTTAGTGATTTTTTAACTTATTTATGCAAATGTTTAGGATTATTTTATATGAGCATTAATTGCTATCAAAATAGTTATAAGCTTCTCGCTTACTCCTTGTTTAACATTTTGTTAAACTGACTTGCTCGAAAAATTGATTTTGAACTTTCAACTATCATGCACTCTAAACTGATTTGCACTTTAAACTAACTATTGCTAATTGATTGCTCGATCCTTGCTTTGATCATATCTCTCTAACCTCTTTCTTCATTTATTCATTTTTTTTCTGGAAACATGTTTTTGTTCTTTCATATATATCCTTGGTGGGCCCATCCTTTCAATATCCACACTTATGTTCACCTTGCATGGAGACTTTAATTCATATCTAATAATTTATACTTATTGCTCTTCCATATATTTATATTATTCGGGTTTATGAGTTATTTTACATAATTGCCTTCATTATTCAGTGATTTGATTCAATTGATATATCTGCACATAGTTACAGTTTTATGCTTTTATAGCATCTCTTTATGCTCATGGTAGCATTTTATGGTTTGATACCATTCTTTTATCCTGTAAGTTGCATCGGGAGCCAATTTTTCAAGGTTAACTATGGTGGACCCGACAGTTTTTTTAACTGAATCATAGTTGCCTTATCTGGCCCGTGGAGTATCCCTCCATCCTATAATTGGTGTGCATTTACTCAATGGAGTTTCCCTCCATTTGTTTCAATTTGTTCCTTAGTGCGAGGATGATATTTTATGGGGATTTCCCCTTCAAAATTCTTTTTCTTCCTGGTGTATGCTCCTAGTTGCGATTAATTCATGGTATGACTTCCTACACCTGCTCATTTTTTGAAGCGTATAGGTGACGAGGCTACCATATCTTGGAGCACTCCAATATAGGAGACTCTTGTTTTTTCCTCATGGAAATGAAGTTTCTTGTCCATGATGGATTTCTTATTTGAAGGCAATATGTTGTTTCTCCTCATAAACCATTCATTGATCTGCATTAATATTTATGTTTGGAATTCTAAATCTTGAATTGATCTATTACTTAAGGCTCATGTGCTATCATTGTCTCTCTTATATTTCTTTGATAATTGTACCAATGTGATAATTATCTGTATACTTCATTGCTTAGATCATGAGTCATGTAGGTTGTGGATTAGCTACCCATTCACTTGCAGTGGGATGATTCATTAGTGGACTGTATATATCCATGTGATTGACGCAATGTTGATGCAGGTTTCATTAGTTGGCCTTGTCTGTGGTCATTTGTGCATTAGTATATATATCTTTTATGAGAGCATTATTGTTCCTATCTTTTGAGCTTATGATATCATGTTAACTCCATTGCATGTTGGTGAACAAGTATGAGAATTTATTATTAGCACTCAACTTGAAAGATTTTCTAACTTGTATATAAGATGAAATTCTACTTGTGGATAGTTGTCTTGTTCTTGTTTCCTTGTTTCCTTTTCAAGTGATTAATCCAGGCACATCCAAAGGACCCCTATACTCCTATCAAAGACTAATGTACCATATGACTTCTTGCACACTTGAAGACAATCACATTATTTCATCTTGAAGATCAAGTTGCAGATTGTTGTCAATTATGGGTTTAATACCCCTTGTTGTAATTACCCCAAGTAAAGATTAAAGGGGGGTGTTAGAAGTTGTAATCTTTCCTTAGTGTATTTATAAACCAAGGTTAGACTATTAATCTTTTCTTATTGTAATATATTAGGATATAAGCCAAGGTATCCTAATATACTTCTTTTTTGTCTTCTTTCCACTACATTCTATTTCGTCCTCTAGTGGAATATGTGAGGACAAATATTTATTGTAATTTGTAAATTAGTTTATTCCTCCTTAAGAGGAATCTCACACTTGGCCCACACACACTTATGAATGGTGGCATTCATAGACTTGGGAGTTACATTCTAACTCCTCTCTCTCATCTCTATTTAAGAGATGCTCCTCTCTCTCATTTCTCATGGAAAAGTTATTGTAATGAGCATATTGCTCTTTTTCTCTTTCTCTCATTTTAGGCTATGGCCTCATTCATAATGTCACAAGGGGTTTTCTTTGCTTTCCCCTTTCAAAAATCTTGCCTCATTGTGTTGGATCTTGGAGCACATTCATGTTGTATCTTGAAGCATTCTCTCTCCTTGTTTATGGTAATATTTTTTCATGCATTCACTCGCTTAGATTCTTTCCTGGTATTGTTTATTTTTCACATATTTCTTTTTCATTTCTAACCTAGTATTTATTTTTCCTGGTATTGTGAGCTAGTGGATGGAGGAATATATGGACCTAAAATGGATGGAAGTGGTGAAGGAGGAGGTGTATGCTTGATTTTGGATTTTGAAGGGATACCAACACCATGAGAGTGGGATTTATGACTGGGTTCATGACCTTTATACTTTTCTTTGACATGGAAGGGTTATGATATACTTTGTTCATGGATACTTAACCCTTTGACTTGATAATACTTTTGAATAAGAGAAGAATTACTACAAGACATGAGTTGATTATGACATGGATGTGATTTGGATGGAATGATTATATCATGAAGTAGACTAGAATTTCTAGAACTAGAATAACCCATTTGAAGTGTAAGGGATTGATGAACATCTTGCTTAACTATGTTTGTAGCATGAGGGGGATCATGAGGAATAATGGGATCCTACGATAGAATAGGGGTAGTGATAAGGTCATCTAGTTGGATAGGGTCTTGCAAAGGATATGGAAGATAAGAGCAAGGACATGAAGGATGAGGACGACATTACCAAAACCCAAGTTGTAATCCAAAAGAAAAACTGAATGAATGAATGAATGATTTCTATTATATCAATTTGCGCAAGTGCCCTCCCTCCCACTCGCATTGTCAAACTTTTCCCCCAACCACCTAGGACTTGTTGGTTTCTTGATTAATAATAATAATAATAATGGTGTTCATAAATTTCAACAATGTCATTTAATTTGATTTATTCTTCTCTATGGCCCCAATTCAATTCATACAAATTTAATGAATGCCCACTTGTTCCTTAGCAAGTAGTTTCAAGGCAATCAAGTCTTAGATTTTTTTCCTAGTTCATTGGAGTGGGTTTGTTATTGGTTGTAACTCTTGTTTAGGCTTCATTAAGGGTTACTTGTTCTTGCAAGTGGTCTAAAGGAAATCAATTATTTTCATCTTGTTTAAGGTTAATCAAACTCTATTTATTCTTTACAAGTGGTTTGAAGGAAACCAATTCTTATAGTCCTTAATTCATTTTAGTGGACTTTTAGTTGGTTGTAAGCTTTGTTCGATCTTGCTAATGATTAGAAGGATCCTATGTATTGTTTGTTTTCCAATAACCATTTATTAGAATGTGCTCATTTCAAGCCCACTACCAAGTCATCTATTGGCCTATAACTATCAACTTGTGTACCAACTAGTTGACCAAAAATGTCACTAATTAGAGGAATGGTGCAACTTTATTGGTACTCATAGTGCATGAGTACTAGGCCATTTGTGCATCATATTGGATCAGTTGTACAAATTATGTAGATGTCAAAGTAAATGTTTCATAGAACAATGAAAATATGTATCAAACATCACCTCAAAACAAACTCTCAGATTATACAATTTACTTCAATGGGCTTTTAGTTGGTTGTATATCTTGTTCTTGGCATTGCTAAGGGCTAATCAATGTCCACTTATTCTTTGCAAATGGTTACAAGAAATCAACTCTAAAATTTTATAGTCAATTTCAATGGACTTTTGGATGGTTGCAAGTGGCTCAAAGGCAATCAACTCTTATAATTTATAGTTCATTTCAATGGGTTTTTTGTTGGCTGTAAATCTTGTTTCACTTGTTCTAATTGTTAACCAATGCCCACTTGTTCTTTACAAGTGGTTTAAAGGAAACAAATATTCTTAGATTTTATAGTCCATTACGATGGACTTCTAATTGGTTATAGTCTTATTTTGGTCTTGTTAGTGGTTTAAAGGAAACCAACGCTTAGATTGTATAGTCCATTTCAATGGACTTTTGGTTAGTTGTAATTCTTTTTTCAATCTTGCCATTGGTTAAAAGGAAACCAAAAATTATATTTTATAGTTCATTTGTGGGTTTTTTGCTAGTTGTAAGTCTTGTTTCACTTGTGCTAATGGTTAACCAATACCCACATGTCCTTTATAAGTGGTTTAAAGGAAACAATTATTAGATTTTATAGTCCATTTTGGTGGACTTTTAGTTAGTTGTGAGTCTTGTTTTAATCTTGTTAATGATTTAAAGGAGACACGTTTAGATTGTATAGTCCATTTTGATGGACTTTCAATTAGTTGTAAGTGTTTTTGGGTCTTGTCGATGAGTGAGAGGAAACCATCTCTTACATTTTATAGTTCATTTTAGTGGTCTTTTCACTAGTTGTAAGTCTTGTTTTAGTTGTGCTAATAGTTAACCAATGCCCACTTGTTCTTTGCAAGTGGTTTAAAGGAAATAATTCTTGTATTTTATAGTCCATTTTAGTGGACTTCCAGTTTGTTCTAAGTCTTGTTTTGGTCTTCTTAATGGTTTAAAGAAAACCAACTCTTAGATTTCATAGTCCATTTTTTGTTCTAGGTCTTTTTTTTGTCTTGCCAATGGTTTAAAGGAAACCAACTTTTAGATTGCATAGTCCATTTTGGTAGACTTCTAGTTAATTGTAAGTCTTGTTTGGTCTTGCCAATGATTTAATGAAACTAACTCTTAGATTATATAGTCCATTTCAATGAGCTTTTGGCTAGTTGGAAGCCTTTTTTTAGTCTTGTTAAATGTTAACTAGTTGATGGCTTGTTTTGATTTTGCGATGTTCAATGTTATGTTTATTATTTTTTTCTTGATAGTCTATTGGTTGTTCTCCTTCTATGCATATTATTTTCATTGCGTTGTTCCCAAACAAAAATAAAAAGTCTTAAACCTTCACATTATTTATTTGGAACAATTTTAAATTGAACTTCACTTTAATTGAAAATAGATGACCATATTTATTTGGAATAATTTTAAATTAAACTTCACATTTAATTTTTAATAAATTATTTTTGTACATTAACTAGGTACATTAAATTTGGAACAAAAATTAACTAGGTACATTAAATATTTTAAATTTTAAATTGAACTTCACAAATTTAATTTTTAATAAATTATTTTTGTAAATTTGTTATTTTGATTCTATCATTTTTTAATTTGAAATATTAATATCTATCTATATATCTTTTTTTAATATGAAATGATCTAAAAGGTGTTAATTATCTACCTTTCCACTCATATGAATACATGTCCCTTTTTCACACTTTCAATATAATCTTGTTAGAGTTGATGAGAAAACAACCCACAACTCCCAAGAACACATGTATGCAAACCCTTGTCATAGAAAGAGAGAAGCAAAAGCTATGGGGGCCTGAACGCAAGGATCCATGAAAGAGGAGACATTCTTGATGTGCAAAAACAAAAGTTACAATCAAATAAAAATGAATGTGTTATGAAAACAAAGGAGATCAATCCTTATAAAGGAGATCTAAAACCCTAAAAGGGTGGAGAGACCTAGGTTGCATAATAATAATTAATAAAAGAATTAATTATCATATGCCTAAATTTTAGCTTAAGTAGAAAGAGATAATAAGTGACTTAATAATTAAATCAATATGATTCAATTAATAGGCAAACAACTTATTACTCTAACACCCCCCCTTAAGATAAACTTTGGGAGAAGCTAAAAACCTAGAAAGAACAATTGAAAGCAAATGGGTCCCGATAACAAAGGCTTGATAAGGTACCCAAGTACAAAAGAGAGTCTCTATAAAGCAGAGAAATAGAGAAAACCACATGGGAAAAACTCTACTCCAAAAAGAGGCGAAGACTAGTCTGAAGGACTGAAGAAGCCTCCAAAACTAGGGAATGTTCCAGAAAATAGGAATAAGGATGAACATGTAGAACTATTAGGAATAGTCCCAAGAGATAACTGAGAGGGGGGGTGAATCAGTTATCTACAAGATTCAATTCTTTATCCAATTAAGTAGAGAAGAACATTAAGCATAAACACAATATAAGAACACTTAACACAACACCACAATTTTGGTTACGAGGAAACCCAAATAGGTAAAAACCCTGGTGGGAATTAACACCCACTATAAACTGCACTAGCATATAATGATCCCTATTAGAAGATCTTACAACCTTGTAAGGAGTTGATCTTTACAATGCATTAAGTACAGTGACCTGGTTAAGGGTCGGACCCTGTTAGGAGTCTTTTACAATTAACCCTATTAGGGATGAGGACGCACTGTCCAAGAGCTCACCACTCAAAGGGGTGAAAGCTACAACCTTTTGTTTAACAAATACACACTATATTTGGATCTTGGTGAGCTGCGAGGTAGACTTTCTATCTTGATCAGTTCCAATGAATAGCACACACTCTATACTTTGTCACATAGACCTTCTACTGATGGCACAACACTTTGCACCTTTTGCTCTACTCTTATCTTTCAACTGAATACCATACTGAGCAATCACAAATGAATTCCTATAAATATCTTTCCTCTAAATTATATAATCAAGTTGACCTGTTAGAACCATCTTGAAATCATATTAGAGAAATAATACAACTCTCCAATAACATCTCAGTCGGCTCTACTAAGCACGCAACACAAATTAGGACCGCTCAACTCCATATGAGTGGACGCGTCACTTCACACTGTTGGCTCCACCAATTTAACTACTACTTTCTTCTCATGGTGAATTACGTCATGCGCTCTTAACCGAATATTATTAACTCTTCTTCAAACACAAATTCAAGCACGCATATCCAAATGATAGGCGCAACTACTACAATAATAAAAACAATGTCAGCTTTGTCAGATAAACTCAGGAAACTGTAATTGGCAACTACAGACATCATAACTCAGACTGTACTGCATATCAGACTCTGCGTCCATTAACATAGCTTCTTTATCATGTCTGCAACACAAATGTAAACGCGTAAGGCTCCACCACAACCATACTACAAATCACATACAAAACTCTTCTCGGGACCTGTTAGGAACACTTACTGAAATAGTCAATTGTATAATTGTCTACACTTAGAATCAACCTCTGCGCTTATGATATCATGTTGATAACATATCTAGGCAACATATGCTCAAGGCTCTTTCCATCAGGATTCCATGCATGCTACTTACCATATGTTGTCATTAATGACAAACATACAGTCAACACTAGCTTGCTGGCAAATCTCCAACAATATCCTCCTTTGGCATTGATGGCAACATATGGACTGAAAAACACCACCAATCCAAAAGTACAATTATTTTATAACATTCTCCATTTCCTCAACAAAACTCCCCCAATGATGAATCCTCCAACTGCTACAACTCTTATCGAATACTCCCCCTTACTCCATGCTCCTTCTGCTTTTTTTCTTGTTTTTTATGACTATATATTACTCCCCCTTTGACATCAATGGAAAAGGGCACCAAACAATTAAGCACTGGTACTGCTCCTAAAGTAGAGTAGTCAATCATTTATTAGTCACTGAGGACTGATGCACTCCTGCAAACTTTAGTCAGATTCAGGGAAGGGAATTACTCCCAGCTTCTCCCTGAGACACTCAAAAGTATCCTTAGGTAAAGGCTTTGTGAATATGTCTTCTAGCTTATCTTTTGTACTCACATAATCCAATTGCACTTCTTTATTTTTTACTTTCTCTCTTAGGAAGTGACACTTTATCTCAATGTATTTTTTCTTTGCATGCATCATAGGGTTCTTCGACATATTGATAGTGCAAGTGTTATCATAATGAATAACAATAGGATAATCAATCTTAATACATAAATCTTTTATCATCTGCTTGATCCAAACAATTGTAGAGCAATTTAGTGCTATAGAAACATACTTAGCTTCTGTTGTGGACTGAGAAATACAATTTTGCTTCTTTCTTGTCCAAGTAACAAGCCTGTCTCCAAGAAATATTGCTCTTGTTGAGGTACTCTTCCTATCATCCACGCATCCTGCCCAATTTGCATCTATATACACATGAATCTCTACATTTTCTAAATTAGGATACCATAAACCATTGTCTATAGTTCTCTTCAAACACTATTACATTTGGGGCCAAACTTCGATAGAAGATGTAATACCCTCTCCTATGGTGATACTTGGACTTTCTGATTTGGACATTCTATTATGATGGTTAGAACTATATATTTACATTTATGTTTTGTGGATGATGATATGTTTATCAGATGATTGATATGCTCATTTATGGTTATCATTTATATGTTTATGAAATGAGAAAACCATCTATCTTTATATGTTTTATGGAGCTAACCCAAGGATTTGAATCTAACCATTATCATGATGTTTTATGTTTCATGTATATGTGTCTAATGTGTCTTCATGACTCAGGAAGAAGTCATAGTTTCTCACTTAGTTGAGGTCCACACGATGTATCGATCCTGGTCATCTGTTTGCATATATCTGATTTGTATGTATATCCATATGTATACATGTATCTCTTCTTGGTGATGTAGGATTGCAGGTACCAGGTATCATCTCCACATGGCTTCATAGGTCTGAGTGATCCCCCAAAATCCTCAATTGTTGTTGTTTTTATGGATATATCACCAAGGTTCCATGAGAAGGAACTCTACCTCTGACCCTTTTATCCTTAGGCGGGGAGTTCCTGAGTCAGTCCTTTGTGTGGATGATGCATCTTTGTTTTATGTGGAATTGTTGCTTGCATCTCTAAAAGGCTTATGTTGTGATCAAGATTATGTGCGTTAAGGTGTCTTTTATGTTATGCTAGTAAATATATCCATATATATAGATGCATATATATATGTACTTATATCATGATTAAATTATAAAGAAAGTGATTTAATATATGATTAAATCATGTGATGTGGTCTTGTGATTTTTGACTCGACGTTCTATGATTTATGATGTGAGTTAGATTTATCCTTGTTAGTATATGTGTGTGTATATATATATATTTATTATATATGGGTGTCATATTGATTGTATGTTATATAGGTATGTGTATATGTGGGTGCACACGCATATACCCATGCTTATATAAATAATAATATTTGTATGTTTTTACTGATTGTGTAAATGGTATGTTATTTAAAGTGAATTCAATAAATGTATTGAATGAAGTGTATTAAATAAATGCATTAAATAAAAAGTGAAAATAATATTAATAATAGTAATAATATAAATAAATGAGCCTTGTAGTAAAACTAGCTATCTAGGGGAGGACTTGAACTCAAGACCTCCTAAAAGTTAGGCTAGTTGGTTTCCAGGTGTGCTATGTGTTTTCCTTGATAGTTATTTGTTGAGTTTTCTTGTTATGGTTTTCTTTTGAGACTATTTTAATTAAAATTAATAAAAGCTTTATTATTGTTACGGGAGATGTTGGTTTAATTTTTCAACCAACTATGGAAGTTGGAGAAGTTGCTTCCCGTAAAGCAACTCCTCCAACCATATAGTTGGAGATTAAATATTTGTGTTTTTGGGAGTTTGAGGGGGTTGGCTGATGAGTTTGGATTTGAGAAGAGACATTTCTTTTGGTGGAGAATTTTGCTTATAGGAAAACTATAGTTGTGAGGAGAGAATTTATTATTCTTTGAGATTGCCTTGTGTTTGCTCTCGGAAGAGGCTGGAGTTGGTTGCTTTCAGAAGGAATCTGAAGGAGTGATTGGAGTAGGCTAAGGTTGCTTGAATCTTCTTCTCTCTAACACTTTGATCTTCGAAGGAATCCAGGTACGATCTATCCTAGAAATGATCCTTTTGTTTGTTCACTTGTTTGTATATGTATTCTAGTTGTCTTCTCCATGGATTGCAGTTTAAGAGGAAATTTATACTATTGTATGATGTGAGGATTCTTATGTTATTATTAAAACATGTTTTGTAAACTCTCTCAAAACTATTCTCTAGTGTATGCTAATTGGTTTTCATTTATGCAATTGTAAGAGTCTATAGAATCCATGGTATCTTCCTTGCTTCTACTTTTTTATTTAGAATGTTAAGGAGTACTTCCAAGCCTTAGGACAATTGTTTTGTCTCTACTAGTTCATGTTAGTCTTGCACCACCTTTCATTTCCCAAATCTTGAGTAGGTTTGGATAGTTGGTAATTATAGTTGGAAGGTCATTTTTGTATGGAAATTGGGAGATCTCAAATGTGTCTTTCCTAGATTTGGCATACTCAGTTCCTATAATGCCCAGTTTTACCTGCAAGTTAGATCTATCAGTTATTTTTTTAAATTTTTTGTCATTCTATACAAATGCATAGTTACCTTTAACATATGGGCAATTACCTAGAACACTTATGCAGTCACCTTAACTAGATGCGCAACTTTGTTAAATAGTTGCACAGTAACCTAACTCAAATGCACAGTTACCTCAAAACCAATGTGCAGTTACCTTACACAAATGTGCAGTAACCTCAAAAAAATGCATAGTTACCTTAAGTATATGTGTAGTTGCCTTAAATGGATGTGCAACTACCTTACAAATTTCCAGCCACTAGGAACGGATGAGCAGGACTGCAAAACAAATGCGTAGTTTGATCCCAGGTTAGGGTTTAGGCAAGATTTATACAAATATTGTTAGAAAGTAAAGTCCACCAAGATAATTGAGAGGGGGGGGTGGGTGGATCAGTTATTAGATAATTATAAATTTTATCATCTTCAACAGTATTAAACCATATAAGCAATATAATTACCAACCATAGAAAGATATTCATACAAAATGACATAATAACACAAGATATGTTGACTAGGGAACCTCTTGATCAAAGAGTAAACCCCGGTGGGAATGATGCCCAAAAAAGATGCACTAGTATGAATATTCCTTGTGAAAGGATGGAGTCTATTATGAGTCCTATGAAATACATTCAGTACATATGAATCCCTGTTAAAAGATTCTAACCCGGTTAAGAGTTATGGAAGATAGAAGGACCCACTGCCAAAACAGCTTTAGGGTAAGATCATTGAACACATTGTCCAAATAATCTTTGCATTAATCAATAGAATAATATGTTACCTCTTCTCTAACTATGCCAAATTGCACTCACTATTACATCAGATCTCAATTTCAGATCTTTGTACTTCACATGTCTTCCTTCACAAATTCGCTTTCATACTTAGCTCTTTTCTTCACTTCATGCATACAACATCACACAAAACTGCTGCTTCAATATCACATCGAAAACATTACAATAAGGAAATACATTCCTTCCTTTATACCACACTCAAATAATTATAAATGAGTCGGCATACAATTACAATATAAAAGTTTCCACATGCTAGGTCAAAATTACACAAAACTGTCGGCTTACAAATATAATAAATCTTCACTCATGTGACCTCGAAGTCTGCACTATCATCCATGTCACTATCAATGTGTCTTCAACTTCCTTTTAACTGTGCAAAACCAGATTCCATCCTGATTAGGAGATATCATCCAATTTCCACAAACCACTACTTAGGAACACTGCCTGAATATTGCTTCCACCAAAATGCTCATAACTTTCATGAATAAATGAATTACTGTCTGCACTCTTAACCATAGACATATAACATATCAAAGAGTATATCCTCAACACTACATAGCTCCAACTACAATAAACCACATTCACTAATCGAACAATGTCTGCTTCTCTACAAGTCTTTGGTAAATCTGTGTTGACATCAATGACAACTATACTTATGAATGCAACAACAACTACTATAGAATGGCTACCAAACATTTAGCATTCATTCCTAACAATATCCCCCATTGGCATTGATGGAAACATAGATGAAAAACATCCAATGTTCCAAAAATCCAATACTGCAACACTACTGCTTCAAATCCTCTTCATTAATCAAATCTTGCTTTGTTATCCTATTCAGTTCTCTCCAATAGATGTTTTAGATGGTTTTCATGTATACTTCTCCCCCATTGACATCAATGACATAAATTTCATCACTATGTCAACAACAACTAAATGTCAAAAGAAACTATTCAGAAAATACATTCACTAGAGTCCTCATGACTTAGCTCAGATACACATACTCCCCCATAGAGGAAGTACCAACATCCAGTCCAAAAGAAAGATAAGGCTCATATACCACTGGACGGATGCAACCAACTACATCACTTTTCAAAACTAGGCTGGTAGATAACCCCAAGTATACCTCTCAGATACTCAAATGTATCCTTAGGCAAAGGCTTTGTGAATATATCTGCTATTTGCTCCTTAGTACTTATGTACTCAAGTCTGACTTCTTTCTCAACAACTTTCTCTCTTACAACATGATACTTAATCTCTATATGCTTTGTCTTAGAATGTAATACAAGATTCTTAGACATACTAACTATATTGGTGTTGTCACAATGTATGACAATAGGTTCAGCAAATTTTATTCCAATATCCTTCAACATTTGCTTCATCCAAATTATCTGGTTACAATTGTTTGTTGCTACTAAATATTCTGCTTTTGATGTGCTCTATGAGATACAATTCTGCTTGTTTCTTAGCCAAGAAACCAATCTTCCTCCAAGGAAAAATGCTCCACCACTGGTGCTTTTCTTATCATCAACATTGCCTCCCCAATCAGCATCTGTATATGTGCATAGGGTAAAGTCATCATATTTTTCATACCATAATCCATAGTTCATTGTGCCTCTTAAATATCTCAGTATCCTCTTTACTACTGCATAATGTGATTCTCTAGGTTCAGCTTGAAATCTTGCTACAATTCCAACAGAATGTGCTATATCAGGTCTTACATGAGTCAAATACTACAATCCTCTAATCGTAGATCTGTATTTCTTCTATTCCACTATAGGAGTCTCATCTGTGCTAGATAACTTATGTCTAGTCACCATGGGTGTTCCAACTGGTTTACAATTCTCCATTCCAAATCTTTTCAACAAGTCATTCAGATAAATTGTCTGACTTACAAAGATACCATCATTGTTTTGTGTTATCTATAATCCCAAAAAGTATTTCATTTCACCAATCATACTCATTTCAAATTTAGTCTTCATTTCATTAGCAAATTTTTCACTAGCTTCATCTTCTCCTCCAAAGATAATGTCATAAAAAAAAATAACTATAACTAGAAAACCATTTTCAACTTCTTTTGTGTATAGATTTCTATCAGTTGTTCCTTTTGTAAATCCCAATTTTAACAAATACTTATCCAGTCTTGCATACCAAGTTCTAGGTGCTTGTTTAAGTCCATGTAAAGCTTTCTTTAGTTTACATACTATTTCTCCTTCCTGAGTAAAAGGAAAACCTTCAGGCTGCTCAATGTAGACTTCTTCTTCCAACTCTCCATTTAGAAATGCTGACTTCACATCCATCTGATATACTTTAAATTTATTGTAAGCTGCATAAGCCAAAAACATTCTTACTGCTTCAATTCTTGCAACAGGTGCAAAGGTTTCTTCATAGTCAATTTCTTCTTGCTGTGAGTAACCCTTACATACCAATCTTGCTTTGTTTCTTACTACTTCTCCTTGTTCATTCATCTTGTTTCTAAATACCCATTTAGTTCCAATAACATTCTTATCTTTAGGTCTAGGGACCAATTCCCATGTCTTGTTCTTTTCAATCTGATCTAGTTCTTCTTTCATAGCATTAGTCCAACTTTCATCTTCACAAGCTTCACTAGTAGTCTTAGGTTCAATTTGAGAAATCAAACATAACTATTCTTGTACCTTATTTCGAGTTAGAACTCCTCTTTTGATGCTTCCAATAATTTGTCCAATAGGATGATTCTTTAACAAACTCTTGCTAGGTGTCACTGTCTTAGATCTCTCTTTAGATGTAGGTTCTTAAATGACTTCACTATGGCTTTCATTAAAAAAATCACTGTCAGTTTCATAAAATAATTCAATAGATCGAGTGTTAGGTTTAGGATGAGCTTCTTCATCTGATTCATAATCAAGCATTCTTTCCTGAGTTTTGAACTTTTCATCAACTTTAACATTTGCACTTTCAACAATAGTCTTAGTTCTTTTATTATAACATCTATAAGCTTTTCTTTTCAAAGAATATCCAAGAAATATACCTTCATCACTTCTAGGATCAAACTTTCCAATATCATCATCTCTCTTTATATAACATTTGCTTCCAAAAATTCTAAAATACTTAACTGAGGGTGCATGTCCAAACCATAATTCATAAGGTTTCTTGTCTGTGTCTGCTCTGATTTGTACTTTGTTCATTGTATACACTGCTATGTTCACTACTTCTCTCCAGAATATCTTCGCCAAATCATTTTCAAATAACATAGCTCTTGCTGCTTCAGTCACTGATCTGTTTCTTCTTTTTGCAATGCCATTTTGTTCAAGTGCTCTAGTGGCTAAATATTGTCTCTTAATGCCATTTTATTCACAAAAGATGTTAAAATCTCTAGAAGTAAATTCTCCACCTCTATCAGATCTCAAATATTTAATCTTCATTCCAAATTCATTCTCCACTTTATTCTTAACAATTTTAAAGTTATCAAATGCTTCAGATTTTTCTTTAAGAAATGTAATCCACATCATTATTGTAAAATCATCAACAAGAATCATAAAATAACTCTCTCCATAGAATCCTTTAGTCCTGGTAGGACCGCTGAAATCTGTATGAACAATCTCCAACTTCTCTATAGATGTAAACTTCTTACTAGGAAAAGAACTTCTCTTCTATTTTTCCCTTACACATTCTTTGCAAATCATGTTAGTAGGCTTCATAATTTTAGGCAAATCTCTTAATGCAAGTGTAGTACTTACTTTCACAATGTTATCAAAGTTTATATGACAAAACCTTCTATGCCATAACCAACTATCACCAATCTTAGTAGTCAAACATGTCATCTCAGTAGGATTCAACTAAAATACATTACCTTTGGTTCTAGATCTAGTTCCAATCAGATTTCCATCTTTATCCTTTATCACACAAGTTTTCTCAGTAAACCAAACTTGATATCCCTTATCAACTAACTGTCCAACACTCAAAAGATTATGTTTCAATCCATCCACAAAATAAACATCATCAGTATTAGTCTTTCCATCAAGAGTAATAGATTCTATACCTTTAATCAAACAAGGTGCATTGTTTCCAACTCTAACAACTCCTCCATCATATTCATTAAACTTTATGAAATTTTTCATGTCTCCATTCATATGATGTGAAAAACCACTATCTATAATCCAATCAACTTTCTTTTCAACTTGAGAAACTAAGGCTTTTTCTTCCTTAACATCAATTTCAAGATTCTCTTCTTTAATTGCTACAAATCCTATGTCATCATTATTCTCAGTATCACTTTCACTTAAACTTCTTTCTATACTAGCTTCAAGATCTTCATCATTAGCATAATAACATTCCTTAGATCTTCTAGGTTTGAAATTGTTTATGTACTTTTTAACTCTCTTAGGACATTTAGATGCAAAATGACCATATTCTTGACAAGTCCAACATTTAAATATTTTCTTACCATCTGGTTCTCTTTTCACAAGCAAGCCAATACCTTCTTCAATATTCTTGTCTTCTTCATTTCTAGATCTGCTACTACCAGCATAATCTCTGCTCATGCTGATGCTTCTTGACAAAGTAGGGTGAACACTAAGAGCACTAAATGCTGTCTCCATTCTAGGTAAGTCTCCTGATAATCTTGGGTTCATTTCTGCTGCTTCCAATCTTCCAAGAAGAGTCTCTCTTGTAAAGTTTGTTGTACAAGGTATAAATTGTTCAATCATCTATGTTGTCTGCTTAAATATAGGAGTCAATGTCCAAAAAAATTTCCATATCACTTCACTCTCTGTCTTTGTTGCTCCACAAGATTTTATACCTGTAATAATTTTTGACATTCTACCAATATAGCTTCTAATAGATTCATCTTCCAACATTCTTATATCTTGAAAAAAACATATCCAATTATGTAATCTAACTCTCTTTGCATGTTCATCACCTTCAAAAGTAGAGTGTAAAGCATTCCAAATTTCATGAGACTTTTTCAAATATTTTACCTGACTGTACTCATTTTCCGGAAGGGCTGTCAAAAGTTCTTCTATTTCAAGTATGTTACACATGAATAGATCTCTCTCATCAGTAGTACATGTTTCAAGATTGTCCTCTTCAATGATAGTCTTATCATTCTTTGTAATTAACTAATAACCTAGTCCTGAACAGAGTAGGCGTGTCTTCATCTTTTCTTTCTAGATGTGAAAATTTACTCCATAAAACTTAGGGCTTTCTTTCCTGAAATTCACCATGGATCTCCTTAAGTTGTTAAACTTCTTTTTCACGGACTTGCCGCTCTGATACCAATTGTTAGAAAGTAAAGTCCACCAAGATAATTGAGACAGGGGGGGGTGAATCAGTTATCAGATAATTATAACTTTTATCATCTTCAACAGTATTAAACCATATAAGTAATATAATTACCAACCATAGAAAGATATTCATACACAATGACACAATGACACAATAACACAAGATATGTTGACTAGGGAACCTCTTGATCAAAGAGTAAACCCCGGTGGGAATGATGCCCAAAAAATATGCACTAATATGAATATTCCTTGTGAAAGGATGGACTCTATTGGGAGTCTTATGAAATAAATTTAGTACATATGAATCCCTGTTAGGATATTTTGAATCTATGTTAAAAGATTCTAACCCGGTTAAGAGTTACGGAAGACAGAAGGACCCACTACCCAAACAACTTCAAGGTAGGATCACTGAAGACATTGTCCAAATAATCTTTGCATTACTCAATAGAATAATATGTTACCTCTTCTCTGAATGTGCCAAACTACACTCACTATTACATCAGATCTCAATTTTAGATCTTTGTACTTTGCATGTCTTCCTTCACAAATTCACTTTCATACTTAGCTCTTTTCTTCACTTCACGCATACAACATCACACAAAACTGCTACTTCAATATCACATCCAAAACATTACAACAAGGAAATACATTCCTTCCTTTATACCACACTCAAATAATTACAAATGAGTAGGCATATAATTACAATATAAAAGTTTCCACACGCTACATCAATATTACACAAAACTGTCAGCTTCCAGATACAATAAATCTTCACTCATGTGACCTCAAAGTTTGTGCTATCATCCACATCACTATTAATGTGTTTTTAAATTCCCTTTAACTACGCAAAACCATATTCCATCCCGATTAGGAGATATCATCCGATTTCCATAAATCGCTACTCAGGAAAACTGCCTGAATATTGCTTCCACCAAAATGCTCATAACTTTCACAAATAAATGTATTACTATTTATGCTCTTAACCATAGACATATAACATATCAAAGAGTATATCCTCAACATTTGATAGCTCCAACTATAATAAATCACATTCACTAATCAAAACACTGTCTGCTTCTCTACAAGTCTTTGGTAAATCACTGTGTTGACATCAATGACAATTATAGTCATGAATGCAACAAAAACTGCTATAGAATGGCTGCCAAACATTTAGCATTCATTCTTAACAATCTCCCCCATTGGCATTGATGGTAACATAGATGAAAAACATCCAATGTTCCAAAAATCCAATACTGCAACACTACTGCTTCAAATCCTCTTCATCAATCAAATCTTGCTTTGTTATCCTATTCAATTCTCTCCAATAGATGTTTTAGATGGTTTTCATGTATACTTCTCCCCCATTGACATCAATGATAGAAATTGCATCACTATGTCAACAACAACTCAATGTCAAAAGACACTATTCAGAAAATACATTCACTAGAGTCCTCATGACTTAGCTCAGATACACATACTCCCCCATAGAGGAAGTGCCAACATCTAGTCTAGAAGAATGATAAGGCTCATATACCACTAGATGGATGCAACCAATTGCATCACTTTTCAAAAGTAGGCTAGGGCATAACCCCAAGCATACCTCTCAGATACTCAAATGTATCCTTAGGCAAAGGCTTTGTGAATATATCTGCTATCTGCTCCTTAGTACTTATGTACTCAAGTCTGACTTCTTTCTCAACAACTTTCTCTTTTACAACATGATACTTAATCTCTATATGCTTTGTCTTAGAATGTAATACAAGATTCTTAGACATATTAACTATACTGGTGTTGTCACAATATATGACAATAGGTTCAACAAATTTTATTCCAATATCCTTCAACATTTTCTTCATCCAAATTATCTGGTTACAATTGTTTGCTGCTGCTACATATTCTACTTTTGTTGTGCTCCGTGAGATACAATTCTGCTTCTGTCTTAGCCAAGAAACTAATCTTCCTCCAAGGAAAAATGCTCCACCATTGGTGCTTTTCTTATCATCAACACTACCTCCCTAATCAACATCTATATATATGCATAGGGTAAAGTCATCAGATTTTTCATACCATAATCCATAGTCCATTGTGCCTCTTAAATATCTCAGTATCCTCTTTACTGCTGCACAATGTGATTCTCTAGGTTCAGCTTGAAATCTTGCTACAATTCTAATTGAATGTGCTATATCAAGTCTTGTATGAGTCAAATATTGCAATCCTCCTATCATAGATCTGTATTTCTTTTGTTCCACTATAGGAGTCTCATCTATGCTAGATAACTTATGTCCAGTCACCATGGGTGTTCCAACTAGTTTACAATTCTCCATTCCAAATCTTTCCAACACGTCATTCAGGTACTTTGTCTGACTTACAAAGATACCATCATTGTTTTGTGTTATCTGTAATCCCAAAAAGTATTTCATTTCACCAATCATACTCATTTCAAATTTAGTCTTCATTTCATTAGCAAATTTTTCACTAGCTTCATCTTCTCTTCCAAAGATAATGTCATCAACAAAAATAACTATAACTAACAAACCATTTTCAATTTCTTTTGTGTATAGATTGCTATCAGATGTTCCTTTTGTAAATCCCAATTTTAACAAATACTTAGCCAGTCTTGCATACCAAGTTCTAGGTGCTTGTTTAAGTCCATATAAAGCTTTCTTTAGTTTACATACCATGTCTCCTTCTTGAGTAAAAGGAAAACCTTCAGGCTGCTCAATGTAGACTTCTTCTTCCAACTCTCCATTTAGAAATGTTGACTTCACATCCATCTGATATAATTTGAATTTTTTGTAAGCTGCATAAGCCAAAAACATTCTTACTACTTCAATTCTTGCAACAGGTGCAAGGGTTTCTTCATAATCAATTCTTTCTTACTATGAGTAACCCTTACATACCAATCTTGCTTTGTTTCTTACTACTTCTCCTTGTTCATTCATATTGTTTTTGAATACCCATTTAGTTTCAATAACATTCTTATCTTTAGGTCTAGGGACCAATTTCCATGTCTTGTTCTTTTCAATTTGATCTAGTTCTTCTTTCATAGCATTAGTCCAACTTTCATCTTCACAAGCTTCACTAGTAGTCTTAGGTTCAATTTGAGAAATCAAACATAACTATTCTTGTACCTTATTTTGAGTTAGAACTCCTCTTTTGATGCTTCCAATAATTTGTCCAATAGGATGATTCTTTAACAAACTCTTGCTAGGTGTCATTGTCTCAGATCTCTCTTTAGATGTAGGTTCTTCAATAAGTTCACTATGGCTTTCATTCAAAAAATCACTGTCAGTTTCATAAAATAATTCAGTAGATCTAGTGTTAGGTTTAGGATGAGCTTCTTCATCTGATTCATAATCAAGCATTCTTTCCTAAATTTTGAACTTTTCATCAACTTTAACATTTGCGCTCTCAAGAATAGTCTTAGTTCTTTTATTGTAACATTTATAAGCTTTGCTTTTCAAAGAATATCCAAGAAATATACCTTAATCACTTCTAGGATCAAACTTTCCAATTTCATCATCTCTCTTTATATAACATTTGCTTCCAAAAGCTCTAAAATACTTAACCGAGGGTGGATGTCCAAACCATAATTCATAAGGTGTCTTGTCTGTGTCTACTCTGATTTGTACTTTGTTCATTGTATACACTGCTATGTTCACTGCTTCTCTCTAGAATATCTTCGCCAAATCATTTTCAAATAACATAGCCCTTGCTACTTCAGTGATGGAGGGTGCTCCCCTTAATACCACAAACACATAATAGAAACAGAGAAACAACAACAATATGCAAGAACAAAAAATTGGCTTCTTATTATCTCCACAAATGTGGGATTACAAACTTTCAGAATTACAATATGCAAAGCCACATGGGCATTCCCTTACAATATTCTATAGGACAAAGCCCCGAATCAATACCTAGATCTACCTAGAACTGTCCCGAACTGCCTAAGACAACATTATAGCCTTCCTTATATAGGCAATTTCCACCGCCCGAGAAGGTTCCAGAAATTTAACCCTAAGGGATGACCAAACTTAAAATTATTTTATTTTTCATTTTATTACATCATAGTCGGCTCAAAATAACTTTTGAAACCCGAACAAAAATTTTGAAGAAAAATTATTTTCTGCCATTTTAGGTGGCCCGACTTTCGGAGACCATAAGTCATCACCCGTTGACCCGATTGACTATTATTACCCCATTTTGAAAAGGGCATGAGGAGCTCTACAATGCCTTAAACAAGCAAGCTTCATTCAACTGAAAATAAGACCTCATCTAGGGCCTCTAAAGCCTTCAAAATTGAGTTCAAAGTTTTTGTACCTTGTTTCCAAAACCAAAAAGTTTTAATATCTTCAAAACCAGACTTGGCCTAGCAATGAAATCTATAGGCAGACTGATATGACTAAGATGAACCTCCAACTGTGAAATCAAAACATTCCGTGATCATATGACCAACTTACTAAAAATAGAAAGTTCTAATAAATAGTAGCTCTACACAAGATAGCCCTTATTGAAAAGAAACCAGAAATATTTTTGGGTGATGCAAGATTGCTCTTACACCCAGGATGCTCTTGCATCATTCAGTCACTAATCTGTTTCTTCTTTCTACAATGCCATTTTGTTCAGGTGTTTTAGGGGTTGAATAATGTCTCTTAATGCCATTTTCTTCACAAAAGATGTTAAACTCTATAAAAGTAAATTCTCCACCTCTATCAGATCTCAAACATTTAATCTTCA
The DNA here is from genome assembly GCA_027943335.1 of Chamaecyparis obtusa. Classification (NCBI taxonomy): domain Eukaryota; kingdom Viridiplantae; phylum Streptophyta; class Pinopsida; order Cupressales; family Cupressaceae; genus Chamaecyparis; species Chamaecyparis obtusa. The sequence continues at coordinate 760,132 of BSBK01000188.1, read as the reverse complement.
TTCCATATTCATTCTCCACTTTATTCTTAACAATTTTAAACTTATCAAATGCTTTAGATTTTTCTTTAAAAAATGTAATCCACATCATTCTTGTAAAATCATCAACAAGAATCATAAAATACCTCTCTCCATAGAATCCTCTAGTCCTGGTAGGACCGCTCAAATCTGTATGAACAATCTCTAGTTTCTCTTTAGATGTAAACTTCTTACTAGGAAAAGAACTTCTCTTCTATTTTTCCATTACACATTCTTTGCAAATCATGTTAGTAGGCTTCATAATTTTAGGCAAATCTCTTACTACAAGTGTAGTACTTACTTTCACAATGTTATAAAAGTTTATATGACAAAACCTTCTATGCCATAACCAACTATCATCAATCTTAGTAATCAAACATGTCATCTAGGTAGGATTCAATTGAAATACATTACCTCTGATTCTAGATCCAGTTCCAATCAGATTTCCATCTTTATCCTTTATCACACAACTTTGCTCAGTAAACCAAACTTGATATCCCTTATCAACTAACTATCCAACACTCAAAATATTATGTTTCAATCCATCCACAAAATAAACATCATTAGTATTAGTCTTTCCATCAAGAGTAATAGATCCTATACCTTTAATCAAACAAGGTGCATTGTTTCCAACTCTGACAACTCCTCCATCATATTCATTAAACTTTATGAAGTTTTTCATGTCTCCAATCATATGATGTGAACATCCACTATCTATAATCCAATCAAATTTCTTTTCAACTTGAGAAACTAAGGCTTTTTCTTCCTTAACATCAGTTTTAGGATTCTCTTCTTTAATTGCTACAAATCCTATGTCATCATTATTCTCAATATCACTTTCACTTTCACTTCTTTCTATACTAGCTTCAAGATCTTCATCATTAGCATAATAACATTCCTTAGATCTTCTAGGTTTGAAATTTTTTTTGTACTTTTGAACTCTCTTAGGACATTTAGATGCAAAATGACCATATTCTTGACAAGTCCAACATTTAAATATTTTCTTACTGTCTGGTTCTCTTTTCACAAGCAAGGCAATACCCTCTTCAATATTCTTGTCTTCTTCATTTCTAGATCTTCTACTACCAGCATAATCTCCACTCACACTGATGCTTCTTGACAAAGTAGGGAAAACACTAAGAGCACTAAATGCTGTCTCCATTCTAGGTAATTCTCTTGATAATCTCAGGTTCATTTTTGCTGCTTCCAATCTTCCAAGAAGAGTCTCTCTTGTAAAGTTTGTTGTACAAGGTATAACTTGTTCAATCATTTGTGTTGTTTGCTTAAATATAAGAGTCAATGTCCTCATAATTTTCCATATCACTTCATTCTCTATCTTTGTTCCTCGACAAGATTTTTTACCTGTAATAATTTCTGACATTCTACCAATATAGCTTATAATAGATCCATCTTCCAACATTCTTATATCTTCAAATGCACATATCCAATTATGTAATCTAACTCTCTTTGCATGTTCATCACCTTCAAAAGTAGAGTGTAAAGCATTCAAAATTTCATGAGACTTTTTCAAATATTTTACTTGACTTTACTCATTCTCCGGAAGGGCTTTCAAAAGTGCTTCTATTGCTAGTATGTTACACATGAATATATCTCTCTCATGAGCAGTACATGTTTCAAAATTGTCCTCTTCAATGATAGTCTTATCATTCTTTGTAATTAACCAATAACCTAGTCCTAAACACAATATGATGAAGGGTGCTCCCCTTAATACCACAAACACATAACAGAAATAGAGAAACAACAACAATAATATGCAAGAACAGAAAATGGGCTTCTTATTATCTCCACAAATGTGGAATTACAAACTTTTAGAATTACAATATGCAAAGCCACATGGGCATTCCCTTACAATATTCTGTAGGACAAAGCCTCAAATCAATACCCAGATCTACTACCCAGAACTATTCCCAACTCCCTAAGACAATAATACAGCCTTCCTTATATAGGCAAATTTCCACCGCCTAGGAAGGTTCTAAAATTTTAGCCAATAAGGCCGACCAAACTTAGAATTATTTTATTTTACATTTTATTACATCATAGTCGGCTCAAGATAACCTTTGAAACCCAAACAGAAATTTTGAAGAAAATTATTTTCTGCCATTTCAGGTGGCCCAACTTCCGAAGACCATAAGTCATCACCAGTTGACCCGATCGGCTATTATAAGCCCATTTCGGAAATGCCACGAAGTGCTCTACAGGCTTGACCCGCGCAAGCGCCCGTCACCCAAATTTTTGACCTCATCTGGGGCCTCTAAAGCCTTCAAAACTGAGTTCAAAATTTCTGTACCCTGCTGCCAATACCGAAAATCTTCAATATCTTCCAATATACACTTGATCTGGCAATGAAACTTTACTGGCAGAATTATATGACCAAAATGAACCTCCAAAAATGAAATCTGATCATTCTGAGCACATATGAAAATTACCAAAAATAGTAACTTTCCATAAATAGCAGCTCTGCACAAGATAGCCCTTATTGAATACAAAAATAGAAATATTTGTGGGTGATGCAAGATTGCTCTTACACCCAGGATGCTCCTGCATCAGACACCCGGGGTAATTTGAGAAGTGACCCTGTCACGACTCAGGTGTGCAGAGGAAAACTAAGATGGTTAACCTCCTCCTTTGTTAGCCATGATGAATCTTCAACAGGTCATCCTTTCCATCTGACCAAATATTCTTCATATGTCCTATTCCTTGTGCTTCTGCCAACACGACTGTCCAGTATGTCTTCAATCTCCTTGATATCTGAACTGGTTGCTGGAATATTCCACTGTGCTGCTGCAACCTCATCTTCAACACCTCCTTCATGATACTCTGTCAAATCTAAAATGTTAAACACTGGTGAAATATTCAGCCCAGTAGGCAATTCTACCTCATATGCATTTCCCGAATCATGCTTCTTCAGTATCTTACATGGTCCAAACTTCTTTATTTTCAACTTGTTATATGTACCAACCAGAAACTGCTCCTTGTGCAAATGAACCATGACTTCATCTCCAACCTAAAATTCCTTATGCCTCCTTTTCACATCTGCCTTAGCCTTATACTGTGCATTCATCTTGGCAATATGCTTCCTCACCTCCTCATGGATGTTCTTCAAATGTTCTACAAAATCCTCAGCTTCAGCACTACTTATTTCTCCTTTATCTATCTTCCTCAGTTCAGATGCATTTCTTGGACTACTTCCATATACAATCTGGAATGGTGATTTACTAGTGCTCCTGTTGACAGAATTATTGTATGTAAATTTCGCCTGTGGTAAAATCAAATCCCATCCTGTTGGCTTATCTCCAACCAAACATCTCAGCAAATTTCCCAAACTCCTATTCACCACCTCTGTCTGTCCATCCGTCTGTGGATGATGTGATGAACTAAACTTCAAATCTATCTTTAACTTCTTCCATAATGTACGCCACAAATATCCAACAAACTTAGTGTCCCGATCTGAAACTATGGTCTTTGGAAAACCATGAAGTCTCACTACTTCTCTGAAAAATAATTCAGCTATATGAATAGCATCATTAATCTTCTTGCAGGGAATGAAATGTGCCATCTTCAAAAATCTGTCAACTACAACAAAAATTGAATCGTGTCCCCGCTGAGTCTTCGGTAAACCAAGAACAAAGTCCATACTAATATCCTCCCAAGGCTTCTCTGGTATAGGTAATGGCTGATACAACCCTGTATTCTGCTTCACTCCTTTCACCATCTGACATACTCTGCAACTCTGTACAAACTTCTTCACATCTTGCTGCAATTGTGGCCAATAATAATTCTCACCAACCAAAGCAAGGGTTTTATCACGACCAAAATGTCCAGCCAATCCTCCACTGTGCTTCTCCTTGATGAGATTCTCCCTCATAGAACTTCGTGGAATGCACAAATGACTCCCTCTGAATAGCATATCATCTTGGATGATAAAATCCAGCCATTTCATCCTGTCTAGAGTAACAGGTTCTGTACAAGCTTTCCAAGCTTCACCAAAATCAGGATCCTCTGGATACAAATTCTTGAGTTCCTTGAACCCAACCACCTCAATCTGCATCTCTGTCAGCAATAGTTGCCTTCTGCTAAGAGCATCTGCAACCCTATTAGACTTTCCACTTCTGTGTTTCAAAACAAATGTATAACTCTGCAAAAACTCAACCCATTTCAAATGCCTTTGATTCAATTTTCCTTGACTATTCAAATATTGCAAAGCTTGATGATTAGTATACAAAACAAACTCTTTAGGAAGCAGATAATGTCTCCACTTCTTTAATGCCTGAACTATAGCATAAAATTCCTGATCATAAACAGAATACTTCCTCTTGGCATCATTTAACTTCTCACTAAAATATGCAACAGGTTTACCTTCTTGGCTCATAACAGCTCCTATTGCAGTACCACTAGCATCACAATCTACTTGAAACACCTTATTAAAATCTAGAAGTGCTAAAATAGGTTGTTCTGTAACTTTTTGTTTCAATAATTGAAAACTCTTTTCTGCTCCTTTAGTCCACTTAAACTCTTTTCTATCCCCTCTCATTGTCTCAGTCAAGGGACCACAAATACTGCTAAAATTTTTGATAAACTTTCTATAAAAACTAGCTAGACCATGAAAAGATCTTACGTCAGTAGCACTCCTCGGAGTAGGCCATTCAAGGATAGCCTATACCTTCTCTGGGTCTATTTTTAGACCTTCTACTGAAACTACAAATCCCAAATACACTAACTCTTTCTTCACAAAACTGCACTTCTTCAAATTAATCAACAATTTCTCATCTCTTAACTTCTCAAACACTATATGAATATGCATCATATGTTCCTCCAATGTCTTGCTAAAAATTAAAATATCATCTAGGTAAACAATGACAAACTTACCCAAAAATTCTTTCAGAACCTCGTTCATAAGCCTCATGAAAGTGCTCATTGCATTGGTTAGCCCAAAAGGCATGACTAACCACTCATATAGTCCTTCCTTTATTTTCAAGGTAGTCTTCCATTCATCTCCTTCTCTGATCCGAATCTAGTGATATCCACTCTTCAGATCTATCTTTGAGAAATACATAGCCCCACTCAAACAGTCTATAATATCATCCATTCATGGCAATGGAAACCTATACTTGATTGTGATCTTGTTTATTGCTCTGGAATCTGTACACATCCTCCACTCTCCATTCTTCTTTGGTGCTAATACCGCTGGTACAGCATAGGGACTCAGAATCTCTCGAATCAACCCCTTCTGTAACAACTCATGTACTTGTCTGTTCAACTCTTCACTTTCTGCTGGTGTCATTCTGCGTGCTGCCTTGTTTGGCAAACTGGCTCCTGGAATCAAATCCATCTAATGACTGATCTTCCTTACCGGTGGTAATCCATCAGGTACATTATCAGATACAATATCCTGAAACTCATTCAACAAATTTGCAACCTCTACAGGTACATCCTCTACTTCTTCTTTACCAACTTTTGGAATTAAAGCAAAACACACATGCTCATGCCTCATACCATCTAGGAATTTCCTTCCATCAACAAATGTTATTCTTGCATTACCACATACCTTTTCTTCGGTCTCCTTCAATGGCTTTAGCTTATGTCGCACTCCATCCTTTGTCAGGGAATAGGTATTCGCACGACCATCGTGTACAACACATCTGTCAAACTACCACAGTCTATCCAATAACATATGACATGCATCCATAAAGATGATATCACATAGTACCTCATCTTGGTACCCGCCGATCTTGAACTTTACCAGGCACTGTTCACTGACCATGACCTTGTGGTCATCCTGCACCCAGGCAATCCGATATGGATGTGGGTGTTTCTGTCTCTTGAGCTTCAACTTTGTCACCATCTCTTCTGACATCAAATTGTCAGTGCTTCCACTATCGATAATCACATCACAACATTTACCCTCACACTTGCATCTAGTGTGAAACAGGCTCCTCCTTTGTTCAGGTTCATTCTCACCACTCAACAAGACTCTTCTGTTAATTAGTGTTTCTCCTCTTTCATCATCTTCAGAATTTGATGATCTAGCATCTTCATCGACATGTGCAACTCTAGCCTAGCCTTCATTTCTCCTGTCTATTCTGCCTTGGTGCTGAGGACATTCAAATGCCCTATGACCTTCTTCTCCGCAGTGAAAACATGTTCCACGGAAGCCACCTCTTCCAGATCCTTGTCCTCTTCCTCTTCCTCTCTGATCTCTATTATTCTGATCCTGGAAGCGATTGGAATTATTTCCTTGCTGATTCTGACTGCTACTAGCCTCATCCTTCTTTTTCGGATCTTCATTTCAGCCATCATATGACCGTCCACCAGATCGTCCACCGCGACCTCTTCCATTTTGTCTGCTCTCAAACTTCTTGTTCAACTTTTCCTCTACTTTTAGGGCAAACTGGTATGCATCTTCAATATTGTTCATTCAAACCAGATTCAGCTCCTCCTGAATGCTTGGCCTTAACCCATTAAGGTATCGGGCAACTTTCTCTTTATCAGCTTCTGCATGGCCTGTTCTGATGAGAAGTCGATAGAACTCCTCTGTATACTCCTGAACAGATCTTCCTGCTTGCTTCAAACTTTGCATTTTTTTTAGTAGGTCAAGCTCATAATTAACAAGAATGAACTGTCGCTTCAATTTATCCACCATCCGATCCCATCTCGTGATTTTCTCCTTTCCCCTTCTATTTCGCTCCAACTGAATCTCTTGCCACCATATCTTCGCATGACCTTTTAGTCTGGCCTTCGCAAATTTGACCCTATCAAGATCCTCAACATCTTCATACTCAAAATATTCCTCACATTCATTGATCCAGTCAATCAATTCTTCTAGGTTAAGATTTCCAGAAAATGTAGGAACCTCAATTTTAGGTCTTTTCCCAATCTTAGAGATGGCCCGAAAAAGTCTTTCTTCCTCCTGGTTTACAATTTTGACTTCTCCTTCTTGATATTCTTCTTCAGCTTCATCCTCGCTTTCATCTCTAACATTAAGATTCATTCCTCTACGAATCTCTTGTTGCAATGCTCGCACTTGTCTCTGCAGCTCTCTAACCTTAGGTGTCACAGCACCAGCTCTTCCGCCACGTTCTCTTCGTGGAGGCATTTTCACGATGCGCGCTGAAACCCTAAGCACGGTCCTGGTGCAAACTGCCTCACAGTCGGTGATCTGTTTACACACTCAAGAACTCCTACTCTAATACCACTTGATGAAGGGTACTCCCCTTAATACCACAAACACATAACAGAAATAGAGAAACAACAACAATAATATGCAAGAACAGAAAATTGGCTTCTTATTATCTCCACAAATGTGGAATTACAAACTTTTAGAATTACAATATGTAAAGCCACATGGGCATTCCCTTACAATATTCTGTAGGACAAAGCCTCAAATCAATACCCAGATCTACTACCCAGAACTATTCCCAACTCCCTAAGACAATAATACAACCTTCCTTATATAGGCAAATTTCCACCGCCTGGGAAGGTTCCAGAATTTTAGCCAATAAGGCTGACCAAACTTAGAATTATTTTATTTTACATTTTATTACATCATAGTAGGCTCAAGATAACCTTTGAAACCCGAACAGAAATTTTGAAGAAAATTATTTTCTGCCATTTCAGGTGGCCCAACTTCCGAAGACCATAAGTCATCACCAGTTGACCCGATCGGCTATTATAACCCCATTTCAGAAATGCCACGAAGTGCTCTACAGGCTTGACCTGTGCAAGTGCCCGTCACCCAAAATTTTGACCTCATCCGGGGCCTCTAAATCTTTCAAAACTAAGTTCAAAGTTTATGTACCCTGCTGCCAATACCGAAAATCTTCAATATCTTCCAATATACACTTGATCTGGCAATGAAACTTTACTGGCAGACTTATATGACCAAAATGAACCTCCAAGAAAGAAATCAGATCATTCTGAGGACATACAAAAATTATCAAAAATAGTAACTTTCCATAAATAGCAGCTCTGCACAAGATAGCCCTTATTGAATACAAAAACATAAATATTTTTGGGTGATGCAAGATTGCTCTTACACCCAGGATGCTCCCACATCACAATAGGTGTGTCTTGATCTTTTATTTCCAGCTATCAAAATTTACTCCATCAAACTTAGGGCTTTCTTTCCTGAAATTCGCCATGGATCTCCTTAAGCTGTTAAACTTCTTTTTCAAGGACTTGCCACTCTGATACCAATTGTTAGAAAGTAAAGTCCACCAAGATAACTAAGAGGTGGGGGGGGGGGGGGGGGGGCGGTGAATCAGTTATCAAATAATTATAAATTTTATCATCTTCAATAGTATTAAACCGTATAAGCAATATAATTACCAACCATAGAAAGATATTCATACACGATGACACAATAACACAAGATATGTTGACTAGGGAACCTCTTGATCAAAGAGTAAACCTGGGTGGAATGATGCCCAAAAAAGATGCACTAATATGAATATTCCTTGTGAAAGGATAGACTCTGTTAGGAGTCTTATGAAATACATTTAGTACATATGAATCCTTATTAGGAGATTTTAAATCCATGTTAAAAGATTCTAACCCGGTTAAGAGTTATGGAAGACAGAAGGACCCACTACCCAAATAGATTCAGGGTAAGATCACTGAACACACTGTCCAAATAATCTTTGCATTACTTAATATAATAATATGTTACCTCTTCTCTGATTGTGCCAAACCACACTCACTGTTATATTAGATCTCAATTTTAGATCTTTGTACTTCGCATGTCTTCCTTCACAAATTCACTTTCATACTTAGCTCTTTTCTTCACTTCATGCATACAACATCACACAAAACTTCTACTTCAATATCACATCCAAAAAATTACAATAAGGAAATAAATTCCTTCCTTTATACCATAGTCAAATAATTACAAATGAGTCGGCATACAATTACAATATAAAAGTTTCCACACGCTACATCAAAATTACACAAAACTGTCAGCTTCCAGATACAATAATTCTTCACTTATGTGACCTCAAAGTCCATACTATCATCTATGCCACTATCAATATGTCTTAAACTTCCCTTTAACTATGCAAAACTAGATTCCATCCTGATTAGGAGATATCATCCAATTTCCACAAACCGCTACTCAGGAACACTACCTGAATACTGCTTCCACCAAAATGCTCATAGCTTTCACGAATAAATAAATTACTGTCTGAGCTCTTAACCATAGACATATAACATATCTAAGAGTATATCCTCAACATCGCATAGCTCCAACTACAATAAACCACATTCACTAATCAAAACACTGTCTGCTTCTCTACAAGTCTTCGGTAAATCATTGTGTTGACATCAATGACAATTATAGTCATGAATGCAATAACAACTACTACAGAATGACTACCAAACATTTAGCATTCATTCCTAACAAATATAACATTTAAGTATAATTTCTTATCCTTTAAGTTATATTTGTATAAAGGAATTAGGTACCTTTCCAGATGATTGTGATAGGTTTCAGCTTCCTAGGAGTTAAGATGCAACTTCTAGATTTTAGATTTTTCAAAAAATCAGACTTAGTTAAAACTTCAGACATGGGAGATTTTAGGGAGCTTTGTGTTTTGGCATATGGAATTTTGTGTAAACTTTAATTATGTTCATTATTGGTTTGGTTAGGGTTATATGGTGTGTTTAGGAAGCAGCGTTAGGGTTTAGGATTGTTTGGAGGTTCAGGACTATCCTAGGTCTCCCTAACCACTCCTAATTTTCCTAAACATCCCTAAACTATCTTATTATTTTCTATTCTTTGATGTAGTTCTCAAATGTGTTTATGATGTGTTTTTACTACATGTATGATATATTTGTGATGTGTGGATTAAGGGTAGAAAACCTAACAACACCAAGTGAGTGGCTCTCAATGTGGGGCCAGGGCCCTAAGTGGCTAGAACCAGGATAACCAATTGAAGAGTTATTTAACAAGTGATAATTTAATTAAAACTTATGGGAATGTGTTCAAACACTAAAAAGATTAATATGTGTCTCGCCCATGCCATTTGCACTAGTAAAGGCTATGGATGGGAGTGGGAGAAGGTACCTATGCGTAGGTACGATTGAATGGCGCTTGTTTGTATGAAAGACATTCAATTCTTCATGTGCCTACTTGGCGGCCAGGGCCCGGGGTGGCTAGTACCAGGACAACCCAAGGGGTAAGGGCTATGTGATGACACTCACTTAGGTTGTTGCTTAGAGTTTTTACCAAGCCTTAGAACCTTTGGGAAAAGATTTTTACTTTGATCTTCTTTTCATTGGTTATTTGGGAAAGGTTACCCAACCCTAGGTATGGCCTAGCTATTCCTTCTTTGTGGACCTTGGTGTTTATCTCCTAGCATGGGGGAGTGGGCCTTTTGGTATCCATGTGGTTAGGTGGTAAATCTTTTTATCAAGGTATCTTTTGTGGATGCAATGCTTAAGGAATTCATGCTTGCTAATGTTCTAGTTTGAAGAAGAAGACCTTGTACTTATCTTTCTTGATGTTCAATTAAATGTAAAGTTATTGTTACTTCCCAAGAGGAGATGAATGTAATGTAATCATTGATGTATTTCAAAATGATGTATTTCAAATGGGTAGATTTAGGAAATAGGGAAAAGGAAGATGTGAACTTTATGTAAATAATGTATGTTGGAAAAGAAAAGGGATTTTATAAGATTTCAAGTAAAATAGGTTATTTTCTCATTATTTGTTGATTAAGAAAATTAGTGAATCAAATGTGATGATGTCCTATGTGTAATGGTTCAAATTCCTAGATGAATCTATTATGTGGTATTAATGTGTTAAATGCTATATTGTTCATAAAGGATATTTAGGAATATAGATGGTTTTTAAATGGCAAGTTGAAATGAAAGTACCTTGTATTTCCTTTTTAAAGAATTTACAAATGTTGGGATGTAGTTTTCTTAAGAATTAAATCAAGTTGTTATTACACTATATGGACTTAATGATTTGTACGTTAAATGAAAAGGGAACCTTGGAGGAATCTAAGTTAAAGTTTTGTTCACATAATTCTTTTAAAAATTCAAAATTTTTCATAACTCATTACTTAGGTTTTCTTTTATTTAAGAGAATCTTTGTTCTCTTCCTCGATTCCCTTGCTGTGCATGACAAAAGCTTCTAATGGGTAATTTTTTTAAATGAATTTGTTATTTTTTAAAAAATAGGCCCCAATGGTGTTGGTATTTTGATAGGTTTTAAATTGACCATCGGAATTTCGACAGGTTCGGGGTATACATAAAAAAAAAGTGAAGTGACAAATCATTTTTATTTTGATTGGATAGAGAAGGAGTGAGAGAAAAGGAGCGAAAGCTGAGCGCAAGAGAAGGTATGTGGTTTCTTCAGCTTTCGAGCCTCTCACATCATATTCAACCGCAAATTTTAAATGCATTGCATTTTATTTGATCATGAATGCTCTTTGAAATGACCATATTCTACTGGTGTCATTCCCTTGCCAGTGCTTTATCTCTATTATTTGATGTTATTGGTGCTTGTGCTCAAGGATATCGATTCACCATTTTCAAATGTTTGGATTCATATTTGTTGATATTACTGGCATGTTTAATGATGCCATTTTATATTACTAAGATACTCACTGAAATGACTGCATTGTACTGGTGTTGTGCCCTAGCCCATGCTTTAACTCTATTATTTGATGTTATTGGTGCTTGTGCTCAAGGATATCCATTTTTTTGAAATGTAGACTGTGGTTATCAAATGTACAACCCATGAGCTTCTAGCTAGGCACCATTTGTATTGATAGCTTAGGGCATCAAATGTATTGTATCATTGATAGTTGAGACTTTGTTAAAAGGAAATAGGACAAAGAATGATTTTAATTTATTTTCTCTATTTTGATCCCTAAGTGGCTTACAACCCTAGAGAAGTATATGAAGATTTATGGATGTAGTTGCAGGACACATAGCAGTCGATAATTCACCAGAAATCCATGCGTCCAATTTGAATAGCAATCTATACAAAGAAATAGGGTCCTCAAATGGCCCAGTCATCTTGACCTTGATTATCCCCTCAACTAGTGACCCTTCAAAACTGGGTTATCATGCAATCAATGAGTGATCCTTCATTCTCTCGGTTTGCCCTGCATCCAAACATATTGGAAATACACAATACAATGATAAAAAGTCTTTCACAATCCCCCTTCCCTCAAGGAATTCACTATCAACATCTAGACCTTGACTGTCCCCTCAACCAATGATCCTTCAAAACCAGGCAACGCATCTCAGTCACTAGTAACGTATGGACAGTCAAACCAGTAGTGTCCAAAGCATTCAATAAGTGAATATGAATGTTTGAAAACTTTCCTCTCAACTTCCCCAACCACTCCTAATTGGTTAGAGGGATATTTCTAGAATCTCCACTATTCCTATCCTTACCAACAATTCTTAAACATACTTTATCTGATATGATAATAACATGCTAAACTAAACCAATGGCATGTTCTTTGTATGGTACAAGAAATATTTGGCTATCAAATCTTCCTTTGTGAAAGCTGAGCGTGAGAGAAGGTATGTGATTTCTTCATCTTTGATTGGTATCTTTGACAAGCAACATCTTTCTAGCCTCTAGCATTATATTCGATCGCAAATTTCAAATGCATTGCATTTTATTTGATCATGAATGCTCACTAAAATGATCACATTCTACTGGTGTCATACCCTAGCACGTGCTTTATCTCCATTATTTGATGTTATTGGTGCTTGTGCTCAAGGATATCGATTCACTATTTTTAAATGTTTGGATTCACGTTTGTTGATATTGCAATTCATCATATTAGATAAAGTATTTTTAAGAAGTTTTAGTTTCTAAACACTCAACTAATCCCTCTAACCAATTAGGAGTGGTTGGGGAAGTTGAGAGGAAAGTTTTCAAACATTCATATTCACTTATTGAATGCTTTGGAGACTACTGGTTTGACTGTCCATGCATTAATATTTAGAAGAGATCAATAAAGTATTTAAAAACATTCTTACATGTTTGGAGAGGTTTGAGAGGCACTTATCATGACTATACCCTCAGAAACAACATCATAGATTGGTTTTACTAAGTTCCCTTTCTCTATTTTGAGGTTTCCTTTCTCTGCCGTAGGGGTACAGTTAGAGGGTTCATTGAAAAAATGATCCTTTGAATGGTTACTATGAATATGAATGATTTGATATAGCATATTTCTCATTTTACTTGAAGTTTGGAATAGCTTGTGCAAGGGTGAAAGTACTTTTTATCATTTTGGTCGTGACTGTTCCTCTACATAGTTAGGAAATGTAATTGTCTAATGATTATATGTAATGTTGAATGGATTAAATGATTTATTATTGGTAGAAGTGAATGGAAGGAATAGTGTTGGTGTTAGGTTTCATTTATTATTGAATTCACTAGTTTCCAATATGTGTTGAGGAGTTTGCTCCTTGTTTAATGTTAACTATTCCTGCATAATCCACTCATACAATAGTGAAATGCTATGTGATTGTCAATTTCATACAACTGATCCTTTGGTGTGTATTAAACAAAATAGAATTTTCAGCATATTATTATCATTCTATTTCTTTTTTGTAAACATGCCATTGGTTTAGTTTTGTAAAAAAATTTTCGTGTTAATTTTTTTTTCTATTTTTTCCATTTAATAACTACAGTGAACATTTGAAAACAGTGAATAACATCAAATAATGGAGATAAAGCATGGGCTAGGGCATGACACCAGTAGATTAAAATTGAACCAATGGCATGTTTACAACAAAGAAATAGAATGATAATAATATGTTGAAAATTCTATTCTGTTTAATACACGCCAAAGGACTAGTCCCAACAATTCTTAAACATACTTTATTTTGTTTAAGAATTGTTGGGAGTAGTTTTCAAACATTCATATTCACTTATTGAATGCTTTGGAGACTAGTGGTTTGACTGTCCATGCGTTACCAGTGACTGAGATTCATTAAGAAGCATCTCTCTTTTATATACCCTCTCAAGTAAGAAATTAAATTTATTGTTGAAATCAAATGTGTCTCTCCCTTCTTCTCAAGAAATATGTTTAAAAGACTAAATTTTATAGGGAAAAATCAATGTGTCTGTAAGGAGAATGTACCTATCTAGAGGGAACCCTTGGGTAAAGGACCTATGTCCCCAAGGTTTTGTAATAAATAGGATTATAGTACAAAATTATTGAAAGGATAAATGTTTGATTATATGGTAGGAATTCTGAATTATATATGATCGTTGTAAATAGTGTGAATTGATCTAGTGAAAACCATCAACTATAAGGAAAGAATATGATATTAAACAAAATTGTGTAGTAATTATTTACTTTGTTGGCATTTTGTGTGTGAAATAGAAGTTGAAGCTAAAAACATTGCTATTATATAGGAACAATGAGTTATTATGAAATGAATAATGATATGTCTATTACAATAAGATTTAAGTCAAACTTTCTAACTGTCCTAAAATCAAAATATTAGAAGAATGTGAATTTGTAGGAAATGGTATAGATGTCATATTGAAGATGCGTATAAGGATAACCATACTTATAGTTACTCCTCAAATGTGCTTTTATTGAAATGTGTGTACAAAATGTTAGTGGGTTAAACATATTAATTTGATTGAATAAGAGGGTAGCCATATGACTCGTATTTCTCTACCTCTATTAAATAATCTATGACTTTTATTTTGGAAAATGGTAAAATTCAAACAAACTTGTTAATGTTGGGAAAAGATATAATCATAAGAAGATTATTATGGATTTCTAGGATATGGAATTGGTTAAATAAGCTAGTTAATAAGTAATGTTGATGAAACTCTAGCTTAATGAATCATGTTAAAATTTCTTAGGAATATCTTTATGTGTATTCCATCTTGCGTGTAAGTTGATATTAGATATTATCCTATAAGTATACCTTAGATCTTATGGGCAAAAATAACTTGTTCCATAAAAGAGATTTGTTTTTATCCTGTCGGAAAGGTTACTCACAAAACTATATGCTGATGTATGTCAAAAATTTAATATTTGAATAGTTTTAGTTTTGAAATGTTCACAAAGATAGTAGTATGATAGTAGTATCTTATGTATACCCATTGAGAAGAGATAACCCCTATACTAATCTGTCTCTAGTTTAGAGGATGAATTTTGAATTCTTAACTATATTTTGGAATCCAAACATATTGGAAATACACAATACAATGATAACAAGTCTTTCACAATCCCCTTTCCCTCAAGGAATTCACTATCAACATGCGGTCCTTGACTATCCCCTCAACCAGTGTGTTGGTATTTCCTTTTTCCCCAAGGGTCATCTTGGCATCAGGATTGATAGGGCTAGTGTCACATTCACTCAACACTCCAAATCTGACAGGAAAAAGGGCCAACTAACAAGGATCAAAGAGAGATCCTTCTACACTTTGAGCTCCACATCACTCAGGCGGGTGTACCTCATCTGCACACTCATACAACTTGTGTCACACTACAGGCCTGCAGGACACTGAATGTGGAATGATTCTCAAACTCCTCTAGGTATCCTGTACCTCAATGAAGCCAATATCTCATGTAATAGTCCAACTTGCATGGAGTGAGTATGAAAACTAGAGACCTAACCTATCAACAAGAAAGGGAAAAGGTGGAACTGAATGGAAATGATTTGAAATGGATAGAAGGGACCCCTGAGATACCCTAAGTCTCTCATAGACCGGTGCCTTATCCAATGGGCCACAAAGTCAAATACCCTACTGCAAGAGACAACTATGAAATAAGGAAACAATATATTCAATGTGTTGATGCCTTACATCAATCACACACCATGACCAAACCTCAACTTAACAACCACCTGTGCATTCAAGCATGTTATTATCCATCAAAGGATTTTGACCCTCCCCTTAGAAGAGACCTATGAATAGACAATACATTAACCAGCATCCACTAGAAGACAAGCATGACCTATCCTTAATATTTCAGCTCATACATACATGAATACTAACCCTGAACCAGTTATCTCTGCGAAGACAACTCCACTTGCAAACACATAGGCAATACAAGCAGACAAATCAAACACCCTTGATGTATGATCAATGAATTCAAAGCTCAAATGGAGATAGCTTGGTAATAGTAAGAATAAATTGAGTTCTCATACATAAGACAAATCTACTGTAGCATGCATTCTATTCCCCTGAACCCACAATGGAAGAAGAAGAACACCCTATATGCAGAGAAGAAGAAGAAAATCCACAGGAAAAGGATCCTTCCTGGAACTGACAAAATTCAGAACCCTTACACTGTCAAAATTTTGACTATTTGTACCACGGTTACCTTGGAATCCTAAACTAGTAGGATGCAACAAGTTAAGGGTAACTAGGGTTAAGACTTCAACCACCCAACCAATCAAATCAAAAATCAAAACAATCTATCACAATTCGGAGGGAAAAACACTGAACCCTGCAAGCAATTAACACTTGATCTTCAATCATGAAAGAATCTTTGCAAGGCACCAAAGATCAATCAAAAATCTACAAAATTCAAACTGGAAGTGACCCTGCAACTGCTTTTGGTACATTTCATTCACTCCCCTATGACAAGACACTCCTCTTCCGCAATCATTTCACACCCTGGAGCACACTGGAGCGGTGGAGAAAATCAGTTTTACCAACTCTAGCCCTTTCTATCATCAATTTCAATTCTTTCTGGTCACAGGAAACATTCTTAGAAATTCAAAAATGAAACAAACGGTCACCATGCACTTCGCGGGCTTGTGTTTTTAACCCATCCAAACACCTCGGGTTAACTCCGCAACGGCGACGTCAAACAGTTGTCACATGATCACATAGCCTAGAAATGGGCTATGTGAACATGCGACACGCTACTTCCCATTACCTTCTTCATAACCGCCAACACTGCCACTGCCACAAAAGGGTTTGTTGCATGTTTGCAAGCTGGAAAACTGGCTCATGCGAACATGTGACAAGCCGCTAACATGCATCCTACCGATTGGCACGTCATCACCTAAAATATAACAGTGCATTGGCGATCCATAAGTTGAACTGAGACCAACATTAAGTTCCCACCGTCAAATCCTCCCATCTTCCCAGGTTCATGACTTTAACTCATCCAGGCACCTCAGGTTACTTTTAGCGAACACACGACAAAGGAAAATCCCATTCGTGGAATGAAAGTCTAAACCCTAGTTAAATTCAGAGAACACACAACTACGCATGTCAAAATAACCCCTTAAGTTATCTGAAAAACTAGTGACTGAAGACATTTCGCCAGTTCACAGAAATAATAGCGCTGCCGCTAAAACATCATGCGAACCAGCGACAAGAAGAAGATTTTGTCAGGCCGCCAAATATTTTATCCACACCACCAAAAACACTAAGAAATTCAACTGGGTCCATGTAGGAAAATCCACGGCCATCTCATAATCTCATAAATGTGACACACTTCATAAGCTTTTATGCCAACCATTGATTCTATATGGATGTCAGGTCCCACTGCAATTCCACATCACCATTTGGCTCTACCAACTAAAAATTTACACATCAGTGCCATCAGACAGACAGGTCCCACCACACAAATCCACAACTGCGACACGAGACCATTGTCGCATGATCGCATAGCCCAGAAATGGCCCTTGTGATCATGCAACAAGGCCATAAGACCACCACATCACCACCCAACGGCCAATGAAAAGTGAACACCTCAGCATCTGGAAGATGCCCCATCGCCACATGCCACCGGGCCCCAGAGACACGTGTCAACCAGTCACATGATCGCATGTCAAAAAACTCTGACATGTGATCATGTGACAGCCAACCCCAGGCTGCCACATCACCGCCAATGGGACCACCAAACTGCATCACCGATGGGCCACAACATAAAAGGGTAACCGGTCACATGGTCGCATGTCAGAAAACTCTGACATGCAATCATGTGAGAACCAATCAAAACACATACCTTTGCCTCCCCTCTGACATCAGGCCCACTTTCTTGAAACAAACAAAATCAACGATAGGTGCATGATCGAATGGGGTGAGAATATTCCATGCGATCACACGCCGACCGTCGATCTCCTCCCTCTACCGCTTGAAGAATCTAGGCCCACCAACCATTGCACTTGTGCACTTAAAACTAATGAAGAAGGAGTGCCGGTAGGAAAGAAGAAATGCAAAGTCGAAAACACATAGGGTTTTTGGTGAAAGATCAAAAACATCCAAGGTTTTCACAATGGTGAATGATCGAAAACACACAGGACTTTCGACAGACCGAAAGGTAAACAAGGATGCAAAAACATTGAGGGTTTTCATGCAGGCCAAAAAGGTCGAAAACATCATGGATTTTCTAAAACACTGTGGGTTTTCGACACTGTGGTAGATTTTGAAATTGTTTCCTGCAGACCCTAAAACTTTAAAAACTCCTTGGGTTTTGCAATTCAGCACGTGCAATTTGGACTAGAGCTTGGTGACAACATGAAGAACATAGGGCAGGAGCTCAAACCATGAAACACTATGGACATTCTTTGCAAGATAAAACTGTGTTGTAGCAGGGTGGGAAGAGACAACATTACAAAACTTGCAGGGAAAAGGTCATTTTCATTGGATTTTTGCATTGACTGGAAAATGGCCTAACATAGTGATCCTTGAAAACCAGGTTATCATGTAATCAGTGAGTGATCCTTTATTCTCCTGGTCTGCCCTGCATCCAAACATATTGGAAATACACAATACAATGATAACAAGTCTTTCACAATCCCCCTTCCCTCAAGGAACACTATCAACATCCGGACCTTGACTGTCCCCTCAATGAGTGACCCTTCAAAACTAGGTTATCATGTAATCAATGAGTGATCCTTCATTCTCTTGGTCTGCCTTGCATCCAAACATATTGGAAATACACAATACAATGATAAAAAGTCTTTCACAATCCCCCTTCCCTCAAGGAACACTATCAACCATCCCTATATAGCTCTCTACTATATATCACTTCATCCTGTGATGACCATAGTGATTCTCTTTACTACTGCAAATCTTTGAAGGTTGCTACACTTGGACAGATGTGTACCATTTTTAAGAGAATTGGACCAAGTTTGGCTTACCTCAAACATGTGAGGAAGCATATGGAAAGGTTGTTGTCTATTGACCCAATTACTAGGACTATTTTGATTTTTGGGTACCGTAATGTTGGAAAGAGTTCTTTTATTAATTATGATGAGTTGTATAATTCCCATCATGTCCCATGCTTGCACCATGTGTACCCTAAAATATAGGATGTAAATCATTGTTCTCTTCTTGACCAAAGGCTGCCATATCTTGAGGTAGTGGAGTTATGTCACTGTTATGAACTCAAAATTATGGTCATACCCTGGTGAAATTTTTAAATGGATACAAGCACCTTTTTTGTGCAATAGTCGATCAAGCCCAACCTTTATATCTTGAATGCCAATGCTAGATGCTTCTTCTTTACTGATTAATCCATGTGACAAATCTGCAGATTTATGAGAATGAGGAAAGGAGCCTCTATTGTCCAAATTCAAAACTTGGGACTTTTCTTTCCTTCCATCTTCAGATTCACCACACAACACTAAATTTATATTTTCCTCATCTTCAGATTCACCACACACCACTTCATGTTCTTCACCAATTGTTGATTCAAAATCAATCTTTGAGCAATCTAAATACTCATCAAACTTCTCTTGAATGTCCTCACTACAAGGCACATGTCATCTTCATTGCATCTTCTTTCTATTTCATGTTTTAATCTTTAAGAACTTCATCAAGAACATAGGTTTTAATGAAATATCAATTTGATTTGCAAAGTTTGTGTTCTTTACAAATTTGAAAGGCTCTAATACTTACTAGGGCAGATGTGGATGTGCAACCTTATGCTTTTACTACCAAGTCTCTGGTTGTTGGGTATACTGATTATAAGTACTTGACATATATCACAAATGTTGCTAATTAAGGTTGGCGAGATGATTACACCTATCCTAAAAAAAGACTATCAAATCATTATGCTTTCAAATCAATTACCTATCAACATATCCCTTGCGAGGGAGATAATCCAAACACATAAAGAACATGCACATAAACATGACAACTGAAAAACTTAAATGGAATACGCCAAGAAGTATGAAATGATGAATGCTCAATTGTTGTAATGGAAAAGCTTCAGAACCGTCCATTTCTAGAACTTGATTTTCTAGTCTAAATGATTTTTCTATAGTCGTAATGATTTTTCTAGAACTTGATTTTCTAGTCTTAATGATTTTTCTATAGTCCTAATGATTTTTCTATATTCTTAATGATTTTTCTTTCATCCTAATGTTTGTTGCTCTTGATAAATTAGGCCTTGTATTTGAAATTTTATACACTATTTTATTTCAGCTTGATATTTCATTCATTTTTCATATACACAGAGATTACACATGCTGATAAAAAAATGAGCTATTTGATTTAGGTTAACTATTCATGATTGTAAATGGTCAATATTTCTGATGGTACTCCTTGGTGTATTCCATTTTAAAATAATCATGTTTCTATGGCTATGATAAATGTCCCTTTGTGTTGAGAAAATTAGAGTTGAAAAAATGGTTGCAAACAAATCATCCTTCTTCAACCAACATTCTAGTCAATGTACAAGTAACAATTCATTCCATTCAAGAAAGACCACGTCTGACAATATCAACCCATAACAAAATAAGGAGTATGCAAAATTTAGTGATTATATCTTCCATTAGAGCCACTTCATATGCACAAGTGATGAAGATGCATATTTTCTTGAGCGCTATTGGGAGCTTACCCAACAACACATGTACTATTGTGAAAATCACCAGAAATATATTTCCTGTTGGGTTTAGCTCCTAGTATTGCTTGGTCAAAGATGCATGTTTTTCACCTGTGCATATACCTTCTATGATCAACACTTATATGCACAGGTGATGAACATTCAGATTTGCCTAAGTTTTGATGAACATTTAGAGTCATGAGTCTTAAGATTGTACTTAATATAGCCAAGCTTCATTCAATGGTACATTCAAACATGAAACAAACCATTCTTAAACCAGATTAAACTAGTAAACCAAAGGACATACTAATTATAAGTATACTAGTAAACCAAAGGACATGCTTTTACAACTAAGTCTTTGTTTGTTGGGCATAATGATTATAAGTACTTGACATATATCACAAATGTTGCTAATTAAGGTTGGTGGGATGATTACACCTATCCTGAAAAAAGACTGTCAAATCATTATGCTTTCAAATCAATTACCTATCGACGTATCCCTTGCGAGGGAGAGAAGCCAAACACATAAAAAACATGCACATAAACATGACAACTAAAAAACTTAAATGGAATACACCAAGAAGTACCAAATGATGAATGCTCAATTGTTGTAATGGCAAAGCATCAGAACCGTCCATTTCTAGAACTTGATTTTCTAGTCTAAATGATTTTTCTATAGTTGTAATGATTTTTCTAGAACTTGATTTTCTAGTCTTAATGATTTTTCTATAGTCCTAATGATTTTTCTATAGTCTTAATGATTTTTCTTTCGTTCTAATATTTGTTGCTCTTGATAAATTAGGCCTTGAATTTGAATTTGTGTTCACTATTTTAATTTAGCTTGATATTTCATTCATTTTTCATATACACAGAGACTACAGATGCTGATAAAAAAATGAGCTATTTGATTATTCACTATTCATGATTGTAAATGGTCAATATTTCTGATGGTACTCCTTGGTGTATTCCATTTCAAAATAATCATATTGCTATGACTATGATAGATGTCCCTCTATGGACCTATGAACTGTGGGCTTAGTTCCATGTTTTCTTTCATTCTTGCATTTGAAATGTTAAATATGGGCTGCATACAGAGGTATTATGTGTATCATTGTTGGTGATTATGTAATTGCAATTTTTTATTTTTTATTTTTTATAATTTTTTTTCTTGTTGTTTCTTTTCCATTTCTACAATATGGACATGTACTTTTCTTTGAGCACTATGCTTTATGTTGTGGGCTACAAGGCAGAGCCATTAGGCCTCCGTGATAGTCTGAAGCTATTTAGCCTATTGATACACTTGGTATTTTGGACCACCCCTTGGAGGACAGGAACACCATGTTGGCAAGTTGTCTATACTGATGTATATGACTTGATATAGTGTTGTCATTATGGCAATAAATTCATATAGTAGTTTGGAGTCAGTGCACTTGATGTAAAGATCAGAATTCAGTTAAGTGTTGAAGACTACACAATGTATAGAGTTCTTGCAGCTCAGAACATCAGCACATGTGTGTACGAAAGAACTATGGTATGCACCCTGGAAGTTAAGCTGGTTAGACTATATTCATGCTTAGTCTATGAGAACATAATCAAATATGCAATGATGAGAAAGATACAGTCAGTTGAAGTTGCACAACTAGTGTGTGCCAGTGAAGAATATAGCATGGAGCCGACAGTTAGTATTTTGGTTTGTGGTTATAATGTAATGTTGTAAAGGCTATGTGCCCATTTTATTTAGGTTTCCAATATGTTTATATGTTTAATTGTAAGCATGCTTAAGCCAATTCATTTGGAAGAATTGTTTGTAATTAGTTATAGGGCCAACCTAATTTTTTATTTTGTATGAGCGTATAAATATAAGATGTGCCCATTGTATTCGGCATGAAAGTTAATATAGAGTTGTAATAAGAAGAGAAAAAGTATGTGAAGTCAGCATAAGATGTATTAGAGCTTTGCTAGAGGTCAAAGCATCAGTGCATCAAAGGAGCTGATCTAACAAGCAGTGTCATAGTGATAGTTCATCCGGTAGATATAGTGTGTATTTGAGATCAGAAGGTTGTAGCCTTCACCATTTGAGTAGTGAGCTCTAGGATAGTGAGTCCACTCCCCTAATAGGGATTATTGTAAAAGACTCCTAATAGGGTCTGAACCTTAACAAGGTCTACTGTACTTAAAGCATTGTAAAGCTACTCCTAATAGGGTAAAGCATCTTCTAACAAGGATCATAAAACACTAGTGCAGAATATTAGTGGGTGTCAATTCCCACCGGGGTTTTTACCTATTTGGGTTTCCCCGTAACCATATTGGTGTCATGTGTTGATTTCATGTTTCATGTTTAATTTAGTACTTAAGCATTTAAAGTTCATTATAAAGATTAAAGTGAAAAGTTAAATACAATGAACACTGATTCACCCCCCTCTCAGTGTTCCCATTCCTAACAATTGGTATTAGAGCTCTAGTCCTTAGAAAAGAAGTTTAACCACTTGAGGAGATCATGGACAAAGTAGAAATGAAACATCTAAAGAAAAATCTTGAAGCCACTCTTGAAGACCTGGACAAATCTAAAAGAGAAATTGAAGAACTAAAATAAAAAGTCAGTGATGCTCAATTAGTTATCAAAAAGCTAAGAAGGGATCTGAAAGAATGCTCTAACAGTGATCTAGGAGAAAAGGTCAAGAAAATGAATGAAGAAAATGCATCTATGAAAGAACTACTTGAAGAGTTCAATGATAAGCTAATCAATAATTAGGAAGTCTACAATGAACAGGTCAAGGAGAACCTTCAACTCAATGAGAAATTAAGGGAAGCCAATTTGAAAATCTTGGAGCTAAGGAATAGCAAAGAAAGATTGGAGTCTGAATTGAAAGAATCAAAGAATCACATTCAAAAATTGCACACCAATTCTAATTTGATATAATCTCAGTTGTATGCAAGAAGAGCCAAAGGAGACACTAGCTGTATTGGATACAATGAAGCACAAAACCAGATTGACAACATGTGAGAAAGAAAGGAGACACAAAAAGACTCTACTGATACTGAAAAGATTGAAGATCAAACCAAAGAAAATGGTGGACCACCTAAGAATGAGTGCAAGCCTATAGAATGCACTTGTTTTGCATGTAACAAGCATGGACACATTGCAAGGAACTGTATAGAGGTAAGACCTTTTAATGGTTACTGTTATTCATGCTATAGATTTGGTCAGAGAGCTATGAATTGCAAGACTAGTAAGAACAATAGGATTCAACATGATCAGAGAAATTAGAATCAAACAAATATAAGAAGTTCTCAGAATGTTACATGTTAGATATGTAACTATAATGGTCACTTAGTGAAACAATGTAAAATGGTGACTCATGTCAATGTGCCAAGGAATATAAGGCCTCCAATCATTTTTCACTCTTGTAACAAGGCTGTACATATCTCAAAGTTCTGTAGATCAAGGATGCAAGGTCAGGAAAGCCCTAAAAGGGTCAAAGAACCTGTATTGGATCCTGAAGGAGAAGTCAAGTTTGTGAAAGCTTCAGAGGATGCGAGTTTGATTTGGACAGGAGGAAAGAAGGACAAAGTTGACAAGAATGTATTAGATGCATCCGTAGTGGATGCACCCTCTACATCTAGATGAATGGTCCTCAGGGTCATAGGGGGAGCTAATTTAGCTCTAGACCCCTATGTGGTTGGTATACTCATTCTCAGACTATGCACCTTTGGACTTAAGCTTTTGGAGTGTAAAGGAACCTTTGTGCTAGGGTGTACATGGATACCATGTTGAAATCAGATAAAACATTCATGGATGAATATGCTAAATGGAATGATCACCCTATTGTTGAGTATGCTATGGCATATGAATTCTATGAGATATAATGGATAAAGATTTTATTGAGCAGAATTCATGATGATTTGTTTTGGATTGGTGATGTGCCAATAAGAATCACCAGTGACTTGATATATGAAATGACAGGCCTTTCTAGAATAGGTGTCATCCTTCCTATGGGAAAGGATGTCAGAAAGATAATTGAGAAAACATGTAAGTCAAGGAGCGATAGGTGCAGAATGACAATTGAACCTATTGAGCAAGAAGACATCAAATTGATGTCTATGATACTGGGATACAAGTTTCATCACACCAGTAGGGTGAATAGTGTGTCTGTGGGTACCATTCTAGTAGCCATCAGACTTGTGAAGGAAGATGGAGAGTTCAACTTGTGTGAGATCTTGCATGCACAATTGATTGATAAAATCAAGGCTATCAAGCATGACAAGACAAAGATATTTAGGTTTGGGTCATTAATCATTTACGTGTACCGTCATATAGTTGGAAGAGTATTAGATTTGTATTTGGACAAGTCCATTCCAACCATGCCACAGATATCCAACAAGGCATCCACTGAAAGGAAATTAAGAGATTTCATGACATTGGAATTGAAGATCTTTAGGGCTAAGATGCAAATGAGGTACATGATTCTAGAGAGAATTATGGAAAAGTACAAGGATTCAATATGCTTTATGTTTGAAACTGATACAACTTTTATGGAAGTTGTTGAACCAAGAACTAAAAGGATTCATCCACTTGGCTATGAGGTAGAGGAACAAGTCCTTGAAGCATATGCACAGGTACTACTATCAGCCCCCAAAGATCCTAATGAAACTAGATGGGGAACATATGAGGAGAAGACAAGAGAAGTAGATGAAAAGCTAAATAGGGAAACAACAAAAAGAAAGGTTGCTAAAGTCACATCAAAAATCTTGAGAATACATGGCGTGTCTCAAGTAGATCTTGACAAAGCAAAATAATAAAAGATTGCTTTGGAAATGAAGAGTGCAGATGCAGCTAAGGTAGAAATACATGATCCTAAGATGAAGAAGGTGAAGATAGAGAAAATTGATGTACAGAAGGATATAACTGATGGTACTTCTTCTGTGCCCAAGGAAACCATTGACCTTACTACTCCTCCCAAGTATAAGGCAATGCCTAAGAGGAAGAAAGAGGTTGGTACCAGTCATCCATCCTCGAGAGTCACAAGAAACATAAGGAACACCCAAGCACCTCCTGAAGTAAGCTTCAAACCTAGTCTCAATGTGCTAAGTGCCAGAATATTTGATGAGGGAAGAATTGATCAAGTAGGAAAGTTTTATGACAAGTATAGTGAAATTGACAAGTCAGAGATTCATAACATGATCATAAAGCACATGATCAAGTTCAAAAGGACAGTCTTGGAACTAAAAATAATGATTCCTGACAAAGTATGGAATATCCTTGAATTCAAAAAGAGACAGGCTATTGAGGAAGATCGGCGGATAAGAGAAAAGATTCTTGATGATACCCTTCCTATATGTGAGCTAGAAGAAAAGAAATTGCTGTTAGATTTGGTGAAGCCTCACCTTAGAACTAAGATAAGAACTTTGAATATAATGGATAAGAATTATGAGTTAATTGCAAAGGAAATAGAGAAAGCCTTTGAGAAGGTTATTATGGATAGAAACATGTATCCACCTACTGCTCCCACATCTAATGTACCCACAATGGTTACCAAAGGGTTAGAGACCATCAAGGTACATTCTACAGGTCCTTAGGTTTCAGCACCTATAGTGGAAGTACAAACAAAGGTAGACAAGTCTGCGCCCATGTCAGAATCACTCAAGGACAACACCATTATCATTGATAATGTTGAGATAGCTATGGTGGCCACTGACATAGAATTGGACAATTTTGAGGAAGCTTTTGTGAGCACACAAGAAGCTGAAATCTTATGTATTAACACACCTCCTAGTCAACAAGAAGAGGTATTGATTGAAAATGTAATAGATAAGGAAGAAGAAGATAAGATGGAAGGAAAAGAACAAGAGATGGACAACACTCCCATCACTCCCTCCTCAGCATTGTTGTCAAGTTTAACACCTGACACATCCAGTTTGGATTCATGGAGAGAAGAAGACCTGATTAAGTTCAACATCCTAGCTATGGAGAAGGCAATGGAGAAACAAGTCATGAGAAATCCTCTCCTTGTGGAATCAGTGAACATATTGAATAGTTTATTGCTTGCAGACAAGAAAGTGTCCAAGGTACACTCGGTTGATGATGTGAGTATAGTTATCTCACAGTTCAAAAGTAATTTTTCAAGCCTTGAAGAATCTGCATCCCAAGTTGTAGAAGAAAAGTATCCGAAGAAGAGATTGAATGAGTTGATGAGCAACTTTGCACTAGATTTGAATTCACTCAAGACAGGACAAGCATCTTTAAAAGAATTTGCTGATCAAGGAAGGAAATTCATTGTAGACTGCATGGATCAGGATAAGCTTATTGATGCCCATTTTAAGAAAATAAATGAGGTAGAAGCTATGATTGAACAAGTGAAGAGTTTAGTGATAGACACATCCACTATTGTAAACATGTGCAACAATGTCTACCAAGGTTAGTTGGACAAAATTGAGAAGGTAGAGAAAGAGATGGAAAAGATAAGGTCTAGATAGACTCAGTTGAGGAATGCTCTTGCACCATCACTAGACATTCTCAATCAAAATATAAAGGAGATTGATGCCACCATGATTACCTATGATCAAGGTTTGAGCATAGATTTGAAGAAGATGGAGAAGCTTCAATATGCATTATGCACCCATCTCTAGATAGTTAACTCTTTGATAACTTTTTGGAAGAAGGAGATCCAGAACCTTAAGATAGCATATTCAGATGTTTTCCCTCAGTGAGTATGTGTAGATATAGTTTTTTGGTACACCTTTATCATTAATGTCAAAGGGGGAGTTGTGTATAGAATATGGATTATAATATGTATAGGGAGATATAAGATTATGTATAATAAATGTACAAAATACAAAAGTTTTTTGTGTTGAGGAACAATTAGCAACTTGGCCATATTCCTTTGTTGCCATCAATGACAAAGGGGGAGATTGTTGGAAAGTTGGCTATATTGATTTATATGACTTGATATAGTGTTGTCATTATGGCAACAAAGTCATATAATAGTTTGGAGTCAGCACACTTGATGTAAAGATCAGAATTCGGTTAAGTATTGAAGCCTGGATAGTGTATAGAGTTACTGCAGCTTAAAACATCAACACACATGTGTATGGAAGAATTATGGTATGCACCCTAGAAGTTAATTTGGTTAGACTATATTCATGCTTAGTCTATGAGTGCATAATCAGATATGCAAGGATGAGAAAGATATAGTCAGTTGAAGTTGCACAGCCAATGTGTCCCAGTGAAGAACAAAGCATGGAGCCGACAGTTAGTATTTTGGTTTGCGGTTATAATGTAATGTTGTAAAGGCTATGCGCCCATTATATTTAGGTTTCCAACATGTTTATATGTTTAATTTTAAGCACACTTAAGCCAATTCATTTGGAAGCATTGTTTGTAATTAGTTATAGGGCCAACCTAATTGTTTATTTTGTATGAGTGTATAAATATAAGATGCGCCCATTGTATTCAGCATGGAAGTTAATTTAGAGTTGTAATAAGTAGAGCAGAAGTATGTGAAGTTAGCATAAGATGTATTAGAGCTTTTCTAGAGGTCAAAGCATCAACGCATCAAAAGAACTGATCTGACAAGTAGTGTCACAGTGATAGTGTGTATCTGACAGATATAGTGTGTATCTTAGATCAGAAGGTTGTAGCCTTCACCATTTGAGTAGTGAGCTCTAGGACAGTGAGTCCACTCCCCTAATAGGGATTATTATAAAAGACTCCTAATAGGGTCCAACCCTTAACAAGGTCTACTGTACTTAAAGCATTGTAAAGCTACTCCTAACAGGGTAAAGGATCTTCTAACAAGGATCATAAAACACTAGTGTAGAATATTAGTGGGTGTCAATTCCCACCGGGGTTTTTACCTATTTGGGTTTCCCCGTAACTATATTGGTGTCATGTGTTGATTTCATGTTTCATGTTTATGTGAATGTTTAATTTAGTACTTAAACATTTAAAGTTCAGTATAAAGATTAAAGTGAAAAGTTAAAATATAGTGAACACTAATTCACCCCCCCCTCTCAGTGTTCCCATTCCTAACACACCATAGAGATGTTCAATATTATTACCTTGGCTCATTTGAATGTGGTTGTTTTGTTTTGCCTTGATGTTTTGGGGTCCTATGGTTATAGTATTTCATAAAAGGCAGCTCTGTTTCACAGCATAAAACCTTTGTTTTCCAATAAGCCTCTTATTATAGTTTGTAATAAGATTGATTTGTAACCACTAGAGACTACAAGCTTGAAGAAGTAGTATATTTTGTCAAATGAAGAGTGGAAAGAAGATGATATTCCTAAGATCATGGATGGACACAATATTGCAGACTTTATTGATCTAGATATCTTGCAGAGGCTTGAAGAACTGGAGAGGGAAGAAGGGCTTAGGATGGTAGCTGAGGGTGATGAAATTGATGAGATGGGGTAAGTGGAGTGGAATCCTGATGAAAAGGAAGCTCTGGCTACAATTAGGAAGAAGAAGAAGATGCTTATCATCAAACAAAAATTGAAGAAGAGTATTGCAGAGAGTACGCCTACCATACCAAGGAAGTTTGACAAGAACAAGGAATATGGCTTAAAAAGAATGTGAAGACATCTTTCTAGCATGGGCTTGGATCCTTCAACAATTAGCTTGATAATAAATGAAGCAGATGAGAGCTAAGCAATTAGCTTCCAAGAAAAATCTTGTAAATGAACTGTGTGTACCCCCAATTCCTGTGCCCTTTGTGTGTACCTGAAGAATATATTTGAAACAACAAGGGTAAGGCTTAAAGAAGTTAATTTTGGATCACTAGATAGATCTTTAAGCCTTACCCTTGTGTTTCAAATTTATCCTTCGGGTACACACAAAGGCCACAAGAATTGGGGTAGGCATAGTTCATTTATGGGATTTTTCTTGGGAAGCTAATTGCTCATCTACCATCTACTTCATTGTTATGAAGCTAATTACCATAGGATCTAGGCCTAGGCTTGAAAGATGTCTTCCCAAACACATAAAAAACATGCACATTAACACGTACGACAACTGAGATACATAAATGTAGATATCACAACAGCTAAGAAACATAAATGTAGGCAACATGGTCACAATTTTTTGGAGACAACATAATTGAGTTGTATACCTAGACAATGCAAAATAACTAGTACTCCTCTAGTTCCATAGGAGTAGTGGTTGCTTTGCATCATCTGGGTATACCACTCAATTATGTTGTCTCCAAAAACTTGTGACCATGATGCCTACATTTATGTTTCTCAGCTGTTGTGTCCCAGGACTCCTTATGACCCTTTACGATCCTTTACGGCCCCTAAGAATACACATCTTAGAGGTCTTAAAATTTCATAAAGGGTCATAAGAGGCTCCTAGGAGGGGCCAAATGAGCTTCCACCTTCATGTGGTTGGCCCTGTTAAGTAGATAATGTTAAACTATTATTGAAACAAAGAGAAGCTCAATAATTTAAGGTCTCAATCCATGGAGATGGTGAAAAATGACGGGAATCAATGTTGGAGAGTTTTTAGATACTAAGAAGACGTATATGTAGTGGAGGCTAGAAGGGATTTTTGTGGAGCTTTTCTAGATGTGGATATTTTCTAGAGAGGGTTTCCAGATTGAGTACCAGTGTAGAGATGATGATTCGGTACTACATCTATAAAACCATCACAAATATCCCTTTTTTGGCCTCCACTCACACCTCTTCTCAAAATCTAGAAACTTTGGATACTGTTTCTCATCCATGCACGAAATGTGCTAGTGATCGTATAAAATTACTTTTGCAAGACTCAGATCAATTATGAGAAGGTAAAAAAGATAATTTTATTGTATCTTTCATTTCTTTTATCCATTCATATTTTTTGCCTTCTCTTATATTGGATACTGTGCAGTGTACATAAAGGCAAGGTGGTGATTATTCTCAACGATTGACAGGTATAAGTCTTCCAACCCTTACCCAATAGCTAGAACTAAAGATAGTAGAGCTCAAGAGACCATCATAGTTGGTCTCTGTCCTTGGTCCATATACTGACAAAACATTTTATATTTTGTTAGATCATCAAACATTGTGATTTGAAATAATTTAATGGATGATATTTTCATGTATAATGTATATTATTTTAGTTTGACGCTGAATGAATTTATCTACTTTGCACACTTGTAAACATTGAACACAACCATAAAGAAGCATCCCCTACCGTGGCTTGAGTAATGCAGGACATGGGAGGAGATGCTTCTTTATCACTATGTTTGATGTCTACAAGTGTGCGGAGTCGATAAATTCATGCAATGTCAACTTAATAATATATGTTATCATGAAAATATTCTATTAAATTCTTTCAAATCCCCGCATTTGATGAGCTAATGAAATGTAAAATGTTTTGTCATTATATGGACCAAAGATGGAGACCAAATATGATGGTCTCTTGAGCTTTGTTATTTTTACTATGCTAATCCATTGGTTTTTTGACATGTAGTAATCCTTTTCTGATAGAAGAGCTCTTCCTTCAACAACTACTTGTGTCAGAACTTGATTACCTATCATCAAACATTCCATAGGTAACTCTCAGTGGGAACCCAATCTGATAGATGGAAGTGATGGATGGCTATACCTCTGATAGGTACTCCTATTGAAGATATAATGAATATCCATCACCTTTCCAACTGATGAAATTTCATAAGAAGAATTTGTCGACAGATCGGTGACTATTAGGAATGGGAACACTGAGAGGGGGGTGAATCAATGTTCACTATATTTAATCTTTTTGCTTTATTCTTTAAACTGAAATTGAATGCTTAAGTACTGAAATGAACATCAACATAAATAAGAAACATGAACACAACACATAATACCAATATGGTTACAGGGAAATCCAAATAGGTAAAAAACCTGGTGGGAATTGACACCCACTAATATTCTATACTAGTGTTTTATGATCCTTGTTAAAAGATCCTTAACCCTATTAGGAGTTGCTTTACAATGTATTTAGTAAAGTGACCTTGTCAAGGTTCAGACCCTATTAGGAGTCTTTTACAATAACCCTATTAGGGGTGTGGACACACTTTCCTAGAGCTTACTGCTCAACTAGTGAAGGCTACAACCTTCTGATCTCAGATACACACTATATCTGCCGGATGAACTGACACTGTGACACTGCTTGTCTGATTAGTTCCTTTGATGTGCTAATGCTTTGACCTCTTGCAAATATCTAATACATCTTAAAAAATCTTCACACACTTCTACTCTTCTTATCTTAACTCTATATCAACTATCATCCTTAATTACAATGACGCATCTAATATTTATATGCGCATACAAAATAATTAACTGGGTCAGCCCTTTAACCGATTACATACAATGCTTCCAATTGAATTGGCTCAAGTGTGTTTACAAACAAAAATAATTATATGTCTACAACCTAATTACAATAGGTGCATAGACTTTACAACATAATAGTATAACCGCTAACCAAAATACCAACAGTCGGCTGCTTGCACTATTCTTCTCTGGCATTCACTGTCTGGGCAACTTGAACTCTCTGTATCTTCCTCATACTAACTCTTCTGATCATGAGCTCTTGGATGTAGCATGAATATGATCTTACCAACTTAACATCTAGGGAACATACCATAATTCTATCGTATGCACATGCCCTAACGCTCTAACCTTTAGGTACTCTGTATACTATCCAGTCTTCAACACTTAGCCAATTTTTGATCTTCTTATCATAAGCACTGACTCCAAAACATCATATGACTTTGTTGCCATAATGATAACACTATATTAAGTCATATACACCAGTATAGTCAACTTGCCAATAATCTCTCCCTTTTTCATTAATGGCAACAAAGGAATATGGCAAAGTGACTAATTGTCCCTTAATACAAAAACCACTTGATCATACTCTATCTTATATCTCCCTTATATCTTCTTACTGTACATTTTCTTTACATAGCTATAGCTCCATATTCTATACATACTCCCCCTTTGACATTAATGACAAAGGTGGTACAAAACTAAATTTGTATAAGTACTTACACTGATAGTACATCTGGGTATGCAATCTATAAATCTTGGATCTCTTGCTTCCAAAATGCATTCAATGGATTGATTGTTTGGAGATGGGTGCATAATGCATACTATAGCTTCTCCATCTTCTCCAAGTTTGAACTAGGACCTTGATCATATGTCACCATGGTGGCATCGATCTCCTTTATATTCTGATTCAACACATCTAGGGAGGGCGCAAGAGCATTTCTGAGCTGAGTCTGCCTAGCCCTTATCTTTGACATCTCCTTTTCTACCTTCTCAATTTTGTCAAGCTATCCCTGATATACATTTTTGCACATGTTTATATTAGTAGAGGGATCTTCTACTAATTTCCTCACTTGTTCTATCATGGCCTCTACTTCTTGAATCTTCTTGTAGTGATCGGCTGTCAACTTATCTTGATTCATACAATCAACAACAAACTTCCTTCCTTTTGCTGAAAACTCTTTCAAAGTTGCTTGTCAACTTTGAGTGAACTAAGGTCTAGTGAGAAGTTACTGACCAACTCATCTAGCCTTTTCTACATATACTTATCCTCTACAACTAATGATGTTGATTCTTCCAATTTGGAGAAATTACTCTTGAATTGTGAAAGAATTGCACTTAGATCATCAACAAAGTGTACCTTGGATACTTTCTTATTTGCTAGTAATAGGTTGTTTAGGATATTTAATGATTCTATAAAGAGAGTGTACACTAAGGAAAGTGCCTTCATAGGATTAAGGTTAATCAATAAATGAGAATAGTAACTAAATACAACCACAAAGCAATAGAGCAACTATTTAGCAAAATAATAATTGATTGAGCATCTTATGGCTCTCTAAATAAGATTGTTAATGAATAGCTCTCAACAAGCCTCCATTAATGACAGTCCTAGAATGAGAATGATAAATATAACAAAGCTATTGCTAACAATTAGATCAAAGTAAATTCTAAAATTCTTCTCAAATGCCTTTCTAAGCTCAAATTGCAAGAGGTTCAATGCAATTCTTAGATGTGTGGTTGATAAATTATGAAGGAATTAGGCCTTCCTTTTATAGATTTTCCAATGGTATGGGGTGTAGTTGTATTTGATCATGATTAAGCCTTGGTTGAGTCCTTGGTTCCACCCTTTGAAGACAAAGCAAAGTTTGTGTCCTCAAAGCTTGAGGCAAGTAGACAAGATCAATGGTCAAGATTCCTTTTCACTTTAAGTGAATGAGATTGAATTTGGCTTGATCCATGTGAATGCCTTTCCTTTATTCTCATTGGTTGATTGATTTTACTCCCTTTGTGGTTGTTGAGAGTAATTAAAATTCATTAATTGATTTAATTGATTTATTTTAGCCATGCACCCCTTGAATGGGTTAAGTTTAATTTAATCCAAGACTATACAATTAATTGATTTAATTGTATTTTGATTTGATTGCACTTGATTAAAATGCTCTCAATTTTGATTGATCTTGAATTAGGATTTGCTTGTCATTTTGATTGGTTAATTATGCATTGTGATTCAATTATGTCCTTGATTTGTTTTGATTTGACTTGATTTGACTTGATTTGATCTTTGTCCATTTTTAGGTGATTCAAAATGCCCCTCTTTGAGTTGACGTGCAAAGCATGTTGATTCAAAGAATACTCTAATTTTGCTTGAGGATAGGTCCTAATTCAACAATGATCGATCTTTGATGTTGTTTGGTGTCTTTTGATGGTCGATCTTGATTTTTGATATGAGGCTGATGTAGATATGATCAATATGAAACTCTCTTGATATGGTCCTCTGATGATCATTTTGATATGATGGTCATTCTTGATGATGGATCCTCGATATGATGTTTGATTCACTTTACTATTTTGATATGATACCTGATTTGATGATTGATTTTGATGTGATGCCCCATTCATTTGATTACAAAAATTTTCCTGATAAAAGCTTTCACTTTAATTTGATGATCAGTCTCTTGATTATCGATGATGTTGTTGTTGATGTTGATCTGATTATCTGATGGTATGCCCCCTTGAAAATGAAATAAAATTCATATTTGATTTGACTGTTGATTGATGTTTGGTAATGTTGATCTTTTGATTTTGATAAAATTTAATTTTTTGATGAATTTTATTTGAATTTCCGATATCAATGTTTAGTTTGTTTAATTTCAAATGCCTTGGTGTCAATTATTATGATGATAACATCACTTTATGAGGTCAAATGTGATAATAATGTACTTGCATAGGTCAAAGTTACCTCCTTTTAGGTCAAAAACCTATATAAAGGGGTCAAAATCCCTTTTTACTATTCATTTACCATTGACTTTTGACTTTTACTCTTATTTGTCTTTTTCACTTTCCACGATGTCTGTCCCTATCCATGAGCATGGGTTCAAGAAATGCCAATGATATTAGCAACTGCTTGGCTCAGGACCTCCGATGAGTACTTGTACCTTTCCATTTTTCTATTTTCAACATTTATTTCCATTTTTTTTCAATTTTTTTTGTGAAACGGTTAGGTTTTCACTTTTTTTGATAAATGGGCACTTTTGCCCCTTTTAAGGGTGCTTTTGCCTCCCAATGTGTGCTTTCACACTTTTAAAGAGTGCTTCTATGATTTGTTTTGGTGCTTTCGCTTGTCACTTTCGAGCCCTTTCATGCTTTTACCATTCCTTTGCGTGCTTTTGCTTAGGTTTAGTGCTTTCACAACTTTTGTGTGTGCTTTTGCTTAATTTTCACGCTTTTACATCTTTTAAGAGCGCTTTTGATGTGCAGTTGGGTGCTTTCAAAATTTTCACTGCTTTTACAATATTGATGTGCGCTTTTACTCCTTTAGGAAGCACTTTCAATATTTGCCACTTTTGCTTAATAAATCAATGCTTTTGCTCTGCAATTTTTTAGTTTTTTTTTGAATTTTTGACCAAGTTGCAATTTGTTGACATCATTGATCAATTGTTAGGTTTATGTTCCCAATTTTGATATTGTGTAACATGTTGTAAGGTGTCAGTTAGGGTTCAGTTATAGTTAGGATATCCATTGTCAATCTAGATTCAGATGATGGGTGAAGATAAAATTTCTATTCTATCTGAGTAGAAACATGAAATATGATTATGGGTTTGATAAGTTTTGATAAATTTTTGATTGACTTAGAATAATCTCAATAATTTCTAGTTTCCTTCCTGATGTGTTTAAACTTTCTTTTTGTAGTTGGATCTCAGATCTTTGCGTATCTGCGGTTCTTATCCTTTGTCTTGGGACACAATTCCTACTTTGAGTGCTACCAACCATCGACACATTGCTCAGTGTGGCCTATCATTCTTGTTATATCTTCCTTGATTCTGAGTGAATCGGGGCCTTATTACTGCTATGGCTGAGCGTTGGCACTCAGACCATAACACATTCCATCTTCCTATGGGTGAGATGACCATCACCCCTAAGGATGTGTATCATCTTCTCTGGTTGCCGACTCGAGGAGAGCTTGTATACTATGACATTGTTTATGATGGTTCAGCTTGTCACCAAGTATTTGGTGATCCTTTGGTGATCAGCATATTTAGTGGGCCCAGTTCATCTCGTTCCCTATGTTACCTACTATCCTTGGTACTTTGATTGGTGGATTCTTACTTCCTGACCAACATGGACATGGATTTGTTGTTGGTTGGGGTCCTATCATAGAGGATTTGATCAAAAATCCTCATCATTTTGATTGGGGATCTTGCTTATTAGCACAGTTATATCATGAGCTGCATACTGTCATTTACAAATGTTCTACTACTTTGACTACTAGAGCTATCTTATTACAACTTTGGACTTGGGAGTACCTCCCAGTGACACATCCTATGACTGCACAAGATCATTCGACTAGTTGGCCTTTTGCATGGATGTAAGGTGGCATTATTAGGCAGACCCATATGGGTAAGCTTGATTACTGGTGACGTTGGATAGATGACATGGGTACTATCATTTGGAGGCCTTATCTTAGATGTGAGGCTTGGCTAGAGGATGATGGTGAGCTTTCATACATGTTCTACCCTCATTGGATGATTGGTCATTCTACATTTGTTATCGAGAGATTCTGCTTCTGCCATGTTTTTCATCAATATGGGCGCATTCAGGATATGCCGCAGGGTGTAGCGATGTATGCTCATGTGTAGGCTGAGAGATCATTATGGGGCCCTTGTGTTGATTATGGTATAGCTATTTGAGAGATCCGAGATCTAGGGTATCATCCTTGGAACCCTAGGTCATATGTGATGGATGCTAGGATTATAGATGAGTATGGTGCCTGGTTACATAGGTATCCTTTTCCTAGGTTAACTGATCCTACTGAGAGGATTCCTAGCATTAAGGAGTTATCAGATAGAGATGATGGAGCTGATGGGATGGAGGTGATGATGATGATGATGGAGATGATGATGGAGGTGGTGGTCATGGTAGGATTAGAGGTCGACATGGATGATGGGGTCATCGTAGAGCTAGAGCAGGTCGAGTACAGATGCTAGTGTTAGATACTACTCCTATTCCTCCTAGAGTTGGTGATCAAGGTGGAGGTGGATGAGTTGATAGACTTTTACATCAGGTTGCTAGAGTTCCTACACAGAGGCCTAGTGTTAGACGATAGAGAGCTGCTGATGTAGAGATTGCGTAGGTGTTTCTTGATCAGGCTCAGGGTCCTCCTGCTCAGCAGGTCATTCCTCCTATTGTTCCTATAGCTCAGGCACATGCTTATGCCTCGATGCCTTCATCTTCATCACATCCTTCTTCTTCTACAGTCTTCTATGGCTCAGGGTTTTGCCCCAGCCTCAGCATCGGATGTTTCTTCCTTGCAGACTTAGATATCTTCTATTTAGTAGTAGGTTTCATAGATGAGTTCTATGATGTAGTCATTTATGGCTGCTATGAGTCAGCATGGGTTACAGGCTAGTTCGAGCCATCCGCCAGATAGTGCACCTGGTCCTGAGAATCCTGATGATGGTGGTGATTCTGTTGCTTGAGTGTTCCTCTATATTCACGAGCTTTCTTTTCCTTGTTATCATCAAGACATTGGATTCATGTTGTATCATTTTTGATTGGTTGATGTTTATTTTATGTTAATACTTTAATATCTGATGGACATTGATCTCTAGATATTGCTTTTTATGATCATGTTTTGATTTCTTGTTCATTTATGATGATGGTACCATGGACTCTGATACTTGCTTTGATTGATTTGAGTATATATGATGTCATCATGTGTTGGATTTATTTTCAGATGATTTGTATGATATGAAACTATATGATTCTATATGATGTGTTTTATTTTGTAGAATGTAATGTATGCATATGTCCTAATGATGGTGAAATGCGTGTCTCATATATGACATAGAATAGATGAATGCCATGATGTTTACTTTATGTTATTGATGGATATTAGATGGATAATGAATCTATTTGAATGTATCTCCTTTGATATGTAAATGTGATGCAATGATGGTCTTTCAATGATATATGTATGAATGGTACTATTATGAATGAGATGTTTTTAATGCTAGATGACTAAATGGATGAAATGATTTCTAATTAATGCAATGTTATGGATGCAATTTGATGTTTCTAATGAAATTTCAAATGTATAAATTTTAATGATAATGATGAACCTAATAATGTATGATTCTAATAATTCAAATGTTGGACACATCTAAATCAATGCAAGACTTAATGATAATGGTTTAATCAATGCAAGTAACCTAATGCAATGCACTTTGTTTTTGATTTCCAACACACTCGATCCTATATAATTGGTTTTTGATGATCTTTTAATTGTTTTATTTGCATACCCCCTTTTTGATTTTCCCTCTTGCAAATTAAGCTAAGTAAGGCAAACAATATATATAATGCACTTAATCTAAAATGAATGCAGCTAACTATCATTATTCAAAATTTGGAGCTTATAATCATCACTAAGCATTTTTAGAATCTCATTTTAGTACAATCATCACTAATTTGACTATGATGATATGAATACTTTTTGCCTCTTTATTTTCTTTCCCATTGGTCTCTTCGGTATGATTATCAGTGATTGAAGCCAATCATGAGAGTGCGAATACCAATTTTGTCAGATTCTATGTTGCAAGTGGATTTTGGTATCATGATATTGAAGATCAGAATAGCCAAGGTATCCATTTGCGTAAACAAGCATAAATATTAGTTTTATCCTATACACAAGTCCTCGATGATTCTTTGATGATCATTCCCTTAGACAAATAATGAGACAATCATTCAGAAACCAAGAAAATATCATCCTTTAATCATAGCTTGTCTAGTCTAAAACTTTCATCGACTTGCTAGAAAGACATGATTTCATCAATTGAGTTAACACTTAGAAAAATTTTGCAATGTTTTTCAAATCCATATGTCAAGTGTAGTTCCATCCATTTCATATTTTTAATCTTGATAAAGGGTAAGGTCATTTAAGTTCTTGGATTGATTTTCATTTTAGGCTCAAATTAGATTGGGATGTAGATCTAATTAAGTGCTCCTCTTTTGAGTGTGATGAATTGATTCTCTAATTGAATAAATCTTGCTTTGATGAATCCTTTCTCCTTTTGAGTAGATTCCCCCAGTTTAAGATTGATTTCATTTGTGGGACTTAGGACAATTTTTTGATTAGGTGACTAAGATCTTGAGGTACTTGCAAATGCAACTGTGGGGTTTTATTATGCAATATATACAAATGCTGGTGAATGCAATATTTACAAGGTGACCTTCTAGTTATGCGACTAACTTGGACTTTCAATGGAGCCTATTTACCAGGTTCTCACCGATTGAATGGATCTAGCTCTTTTCCATTTTTAAAACTTTTTCTCTTTTTTTTGCTGCCAAGGTGCCTATTTGCTAGGTTTTCACCAAGGCACTTTTCTTCTTTTTTGATTTTTTTGTATTTTTCCCTTTTTCAATTTTTTTCTTTTCATATCATCAAGGCGCCTATTTGCTAGGTTTTCACCAAGACAACATCTTTTTGAGTATCATATTTGAATGTTTTTGTTTTCTTCATGCTCAATTTTCCACTATTTTTGATCTTTTATGCTTTTCAAATGTTTTTGGTATTTTCAAGATCTATTTTGAACTATGTACAATAAATATGATCCTCATTTGATACTCTTTATACCCTTTCGTCTACCTCATGTATAGAACCTCTTTAGATGTATACTATTTATATGTTCTTGTAGCTCTTCACCATCACAATCTGCTAGGTTGTAGGTGCTGGTCCCAAAATTTTCAACAATGAGAAATGGTCCTAACCAGTTTGCTTCCCACTTTCCCTTCTTTTCCCTTTCTACTTGCTTCTTGGGATTTTCTCGCAAAACTAGGTCACCTATTTGGAATGTCCTTGGTTTTATGTGCTTATTGTAAGTCCTTGACATTCTATTCTGGTACACCTTTAAGTGATCAAAGGCTTCCTTTTTTTTTTCATTGAAAAGTTCTAGTTCTTGCAGCCTAGCAACCCTATAGTCTTCTTCTTTTATCAAACCATGCATAGATATCCTTAAAGATGGAAGTTCTACCTCCAAAGGCAAAATTGCTTCTATTCCAAAGACTAAGGAGAAAGGTGTAGCCTTTGTTGGCATCCTTTTTCTTGTTCTATAAGCCCACAAGGTCGGGTTTATCTTGATATGCCAATCTCTACTAGAATTATCCACCGTTCTCTTCAAAATTTTCAAGATATTTTTGTTTGTTGCTTCGGCTTGTCCATTACCTTGAGGGTAAAATATTGAAGATGAATGATGAATCATGTGAAACTCAGTGCATAACTCTATTAAGTCTTTGTTCTTGAAGTGTCTTGCATTATCCATTATGATGGCATGAGGTATGCCATATCTACAAATTATGTGATTAAGGATAAACAAAGAAATCTATTTTCTTGTTGCAGTTGATAGGGGTACAACTTCCACCCACTTAGTGAAGTATTTAGTGGTTGTAATGATGAATTTATACCCATTCAAAGATGGTGGATAAAACATTCCTATTAGATCTAGACCCCACTGATAGAATGGCCAAGGTGTTGTCATCGGATGTTCTTGTGCTGGCGCATGTATCAAATTTCCATGGAATTGACACGTCTTACAAGTTTTTGCAAAGTTACAAGAATCTTTTTCCATGGTAGGCCAAAAATACCCTATCCTAAGAAGTTTCTTGGCTAGGGATAATCCATTTGAGTGTGATCCAAAAATTCCTTCATGAATTTCTCGTAAGGCTATGTTTGATTCTTCCTCTTCCAAACACCTAAGGAGCATTCTGTCAATAATTTTTCGATACAATGTTTCAGAAACTATAGTATATTTGGCAGCTTGTCTAATGAAGCTTTTCTTTTGGTTTCTAGTTTGGTTGATAAGAAGGGTTTGATATTTTAAATAGGTGTAAATTGGTCCATACCAATGTGATTTAGTTGTAGTTAGTAGGAAAATGGTATAAGGGTGGGTTGGGTCATACGCGGGTTGAATTATTTCTTCTACCAAGAACTCATATCTAGCACTCTGATCAGGTATCTACAAAAGTGAAGCCAAAGTTTCCATAGCATCCGCTACTTTGTTCCTTTCTCTTGGTACTTGCTCAAATGTGATAAGTATGAAATACTTTTTAAGATTATCCACCATGGTTTTATAAGGTACCAGTTTGTCATCCTTTGTTTGATAGTCTTCATTGACTTGATTTATGACTAATTGTGAATCTCCAGACACCTTTAATTCTGTCACTTTCCAATCTAAGGCCAACTTGAATCCAATAACCAAGGCTTCATATTCTGCTATATTGTTTGTGCATTGAAATAGCAATTTGTAAGATTTAGGGATAGTAGAGCCTTGAGGAGTGATTAGGAGTATGCCTACGCCTGATCCATGATGAGTATATGAACCATCAAAATAAAGTTGCCATGTTTTGGCTGCAACATTTACAATTTTTGAATCTGAGAATTCAACTTGTATAGGATGATCATCATGAAATGGTGCTTCCGCCAATTGGTCTGTAATAACTTGTCCTCTGATTGATTTTCTATCAACATATTCTAAGTCGAATTCACTTAGTATCATCACCCACTTTGCTAGTCTTCCATTCAATGCTGTTTTACTTAGTAGATACTTCAAAGGGTCAATCTTAGCAATGAGCCTTATCTTGTGGGCTAGCATATAATGGTGTAATTTTTGTGAAGCAAAAACTACAGCCAAGCATGCCCTTTCCATAAATGTATAGTTCAACTCATATTTGACTAAAGTTCTACTAATGTAGTAAATTGCCTTCTCTTTTCCTATTTCATCCTCTTGTGCTAAAAGTGCCCCCAATGAATTCTCTATTGCTGAAATGTATAAGATCAAGGGCTTGCCTTTGATAGGTGGCATCAAGATTTGTGGATTCATGAGATATTTCTTTAATAGATTAAAGGCTTCTTCACACTTTTCATCCCATTTGAATATTGTATCTTTATGCAAGAGTTGGTTGAAATTGTGACATTTCTCTGCTAATTGGGAGATAAATCCCCTAATGGATTGTATCCTTCCTTGTAAAGATCTCATCTAACTAATGTTTTTAGGTGCTTCCATGTCCATGATGGCCTTTACTTTAGTAGGATCAACCTCTATCCCTTTTGTAGATACAATGTAACCTAGAAGTTTGCCAGATTGGACTCCAAAAGCACATTTCTTTGGGTTAAGTCTCACTTTGAATTCCTCTAACCTTTCAAAAATTTTCACCAAGATTGGTAGGTGTTCTTTCCTTGAATGTGATTTAGCTAGTATGTCATCCACATAATCCTCCATGAACTTATGCATCATATCATGGAAT
Organism: Chamaecyparis obtusa; assembly: GCA_027943335.1. NCBI lineage: Eukaryota > Viridiplantae > Streptophyta > Pinopsida > Cupressales > Cupressaceae > Chamaecyparis > Chamaecyparis obtusa. The sequence goes on along the minus strand of BSBK01000188.1, from coordinate 717,506 downwards.
ATTATAGTCATTGCTCTTTGATAGGTCGCTCTGGCATTTTTCAAGCCAAAAGGCATGACATTCCAACAAAATGTGCCCCATGCACATGTAAAGGTAGTTTTATCTTGGTCTTTTGGTGCTATCTTGATTTGATTATATCCACTAAATCCATCCATGAGTGAGAACATGGAGTGTCCTACTATTAGGTCTACAATGGCATCAATACTTGGAAGTGGGAAGTCATCTTTAGGACATTCCAAGTTTAAGTCTCTAAAATCCATGTAGATTCTGATGGATTTGTCTACTTTTGATACTGGCACTATATTTGAGATCCATTGTGCATAATCAATGGCCCTTATAAATCCCACCTTCAATATTTTTTCTAACTCCACTTTGACAAGTAGTGCTATATGAGGATTCATTTTCCTTAACTTTTGCTTAACAGGTTTGGCTCCTTCCTTGATATTTAGATGATGCATTATCAAATTTGGGTCTAAACCTAGCATATCATCATAAAACCATGTGAAGTTAACTTGCTTTTCCTTAAAGAATTGAATGAATTCTATTCTTTCTTTGCTAGATAGGGATGCTGCTAAGTGGATGATCCTTGGCTTTGTTTCTGATCCAATGTTTATCTTTTCTGTTGACTTAATTAAGATTGGAGATCTTTCTTCATAGTGTTCTGGTAGAACATCCAAATTTCCTTCCATAGGTGCCTCAGTTGGGTTTTCACCTTTGGAAACATCTTTTATTTATTTTTTTCTTTCTTTTGGATCTAATGTTGCCACAACGTGGTTTTTAACACTCGATTCTTTTCCTTTTCTATTTTTTTTAATTTTTTAATTTTTTCTTGGATTAGAAGTTTGGATGTTCCCTTTGATCATTTCTTCTTGGTATTCTCTAATAGAAGAAGGTTCAATCGCATTGAGGTATTGGGACACCATGTTGTCATTCAAGAAAATTGGCAAGGTAGTTGGTTCAATGGCATTCCATTCAATTAGGTCTGGATGGATGAGAGTTAATGGGTCAACACTTGGGTTTGTCTCAATAGGGTTTAGGGTGTAGATCTCATCATTGGAGGGTTTGTATAGTGTATCTTGAAAATCTCAAACATGGGATTCCTCTAAATGTTCTAAAGAAGAAGGATCAAAGTCCTCCTCACTAGACTCTAGTAGGGTTTCTGTTGGATAGAACTTGTGTGGATTAAACCTAGCATTCGATTCTTCCATAGTAGGTCTCCATGAAGGAATGTATGGTTCACCTACACATTGATTTACTTCTATTTCTATGCTTGGCACATCATTTAGGACTACTTGACTAGAACTAGATGCTTGATTTGTACTTGATTCTATTATGTGTCCTTTATTTTTGGTAGAGGCATAGGTGTGAATAAAATCAATGCCCTTATCTTGGCATGACTCATCAAATAGAGTCTCCCATTCCCATTCATTAGAATCCTCATCACTATGAGATTCTAATTGTAATATTTGATCATATAGTTTGGGATAATGTTTTTGAGTGTATCCTTCTTCAAGATATCCTAAACCCATTTTCTCCTTGGGATCTCACCATGTTGATTCTAGGGGTTCAGTTAGCCCTTCATTCTTTGTGCCCAAAGGTCCTTGATCTTTGTAACCCATCTTTTGCATGATAGAAAACCCTTTCCCATATTGATGTGTGGGAATGGTTATATTTTGGATATGTTTGACATGAGCACTTGATTCTTTATCTTTGTATAACCAGTTCAAAATTTTATTATCTTCTTCATCCAGTAGATGATGTACTTGCCCTTAAAAAGTTATCATTATATCTATGAGGCAGATTTGGAGGTTTTCCAAAGGACTTGGGTGATAAAGGTAGGTCCATCATAGATAAGGAGTATTCACCTACTCCTTGTTGTTTGATATTGCATTGCTTATCAAAGTTTTTCATCATTTGGTCCATCTTTTGATAATGGGATTCTTTAGTGTACACTTGGATAGATTTGTTAGGGTCTTCTTTTGGTTCTTCAATAATGTTATCCTCATTAACCTTCTTTTTGCCTTTAGTTGATGTAGCTAGGTTAATGAGTTTTGGTGTGTCTTCAACAACAATCTCTTCTTCCATCTTTTGTTTTCCTTTCAGCAAAGGAATGTCTTTAGAACTTTGGCCTTGCTCCATGTGATTGGGTATAGGCCCTTCAACATTGTGTGGAACCAATGAGTCATTGATAGGCTTGACATTATTACAGTATTGGAATGGATTTAGATCTCCACTTACAATTATCTCTTGCCCTAGATATGGGAATTTTAGGCATTGATGATAAGTTGAAGGAACGACTTGCATTTCATGGATCCATGGCCTTCCTAAAAAAATATTGTAAGTCAACTTTAAGTCCAACACTTGGCATATGGTCTCTTTTTGCATGGGACCAACTCTTATGGGTAAGACTATGACTCCTTTTGATGCTCTTTCTTCATCATCGTAGGCTTTTATGGTTATCTTTTTCTTTGGGTCAATAGCCTCCTCAGAAAATCCTAAGGCTTTTACCAAGCTAAGGGTGCAAATATTTAGGCCAGCACCTCCATCTATAAGGAATCTTTTCACCCTATGCTTATGGATCAACACTTCTATGTGTAAGGGTAGATTTTGAGGATGATTAAGAGACGTTTCATCTTGTTCGGAAAATGATAGGCAATGAGGTGCAATTAGATGCCGTACCATATTTTGGAACTTGTCTACATCCAAATTTAGATGCGCATTGGTTTCCAACAAGGCTTTCTCCAAGATATCCTTATGAATTGGTGATAGTTTGAGCAGCTCAAGAATAGAGATTTGAGCGGGAGTTCTTTGCAATTGATCAACCAAGTTGTATTGTTTTGATGATGATGTGGAAGCTTGGTTTGACAACACAATTTTTGGAGCATTAGTAGGTATGAAAATTTTTGAGGCTTGCCCCTTAGTGACAACATTTGCTGACACTTCTCTTGATTTACCTTTTACTATGACAACATTTATGGTTTGATCCTCTTCCCTTAGAGTATTTATCATGTTATCGTAAGTATGGGCAAAGTTCACTTTCTCATTATCCTTTTTCTAATTTTGATTCGCATTGGATGACTCACCCTTTTCATGATTCAAAAAGGGGTTCTTGTAGGCCGTATGGTCCTCATTGTTTTGAGGTCCTTCAATTTTAATGGTTCCATTATCAATTAGATCTTGCACCAAGTGCTTCAATCTCATGCATTCGTTGGTTAGATGACCTCTATTTCGATGATATTCATAATGATGATATTCGTTCCACCAATGTGGCTTAACTTGAGGTTCATAACTTGATATGTTGGGTAATGTGATAACTTGATTAGAAACCAAGGTCTTTAGTACATTCTCCAAAGGTTCACCTAAGTAGGTGAATTTCTTTTTATTATAGTTGGAGCAAGATTTTGACTTATCCCAAGCCTTATTGTTGGAAGTGTTGGAATTGTTGTTGGAATTATTGGGATTATTGGCATTATATGGAGCCTTGTTTTCTTGGTTAATGTTATTTGAAGAATTAGCTCCATGTGGTAGAATAAAAGGGGTATATTTCAAGTTGCGTGACTCCACAACCCCATCATTCACAAGGTTTTTATTGTTATTCTTATTCCATGATTTAGATTTATCATTATGATTGTTGGACCCTTGATTATTGAAATACTTAGGAACATAATTATTGTTATTGCTATTATTATTGTTGTTGTTGTTGTTGGATTTGTTGTCTTTAAATAATTTGATCTCACCTCTTTTGACCAAAACATCTTCAATCTTGACTCCATTTTCAATAAGTTTTTCAAATGCTGGAGGACATTAAAGTTGTAATCTATAATTCATTTTCGTGGTCAAATTATTGGTGAAGATCTCCATCTTCTCTTTCTCGGGGATACTTCATGGATACCTTGTGAAAATGCTCCTCCACATTTGTAAGAATCCTAAAAAGGACTCTCCATCTTTTTGTTTGGTATCACATAACTTGAGCATTGTGATCTCATGCTCAATGTTATAAGAGTAATGGGTTACGAACTTGGAGGCCAACTCCTAAAATGTCTTTATTCCTTGGGGTAGTTTTGAAAACCACTCCATTGCAGGTCCTCCTAATCTTCTAGGAAAGAGTCTCATTAGATATGTATCATTGTGCATGAATGATGAAGGGTGCTCCCCTTAATACCACAAACACATAACAGAAACAGAGAAACAACAACAACAATACGCAAGAATAGAAAATTGGCTTCTTATTATCTCCACAAATGTGGAATTACAAACTTTCAAAATTACAATATGCAAAGCCACATGGGCATTCCCTTACAATATTCTGTAGGACAAAGCCTCGAATCAATACCTAGATCTACTACCCAGAACTGTCCTAGACAACACTACGGGCCTTCTTTATATAGGCATTTTCCTCCGCCCGAGAAGGTTCCAGAAATTTAGCCCTAAGGGCCAACCAAACTTAGAATTATTTTATTTTTCAATTTATTACATCAAAGTCAGCTCAAAATAACTTTTGAAACCCGAACATAAATTTTGAAGGAAAATTATTTTCTGCCATTTCAGGTGGCCCGACTTCCGGAGACCATAAGTCATCACTAGTTGACCCGATTGACTATTATAACCCCATTTCAGAAATGCCACGAAGCGCTCTATAGGCATGACCTATGAAAGCACCCATCACCCAAATTTTTGACCTCATCCAGGGCCTCTAAATCCTTCATAACTAAGTTCAAAGTTTTTGTACCCTGCTGCCAATACCGAAAATCTTCAATATCTTCAAAACTACACCTGATCTAGCCATGAAACTTTGCTGGTAGGTTGATATGACTGAGATGAACCTCCACATGTAAAATTAGAACATTCTAACATCGTAAGACCAACTTACTAAAAATAGCAAGTTTCCATAAATAGCAGCTCTACACAAGATAGCCCTTATTGAATAGAAAAATAGAAATATTTTTGGGTGATGCAAGATTTCTCTTACAACCAGGATGCTCCTGCATCAGACACCTAGGGTAATTTGGGAAGTGAACCTATCATGACTCAGGTGTGCAGAGGAAAACCAAGATGGTTAACATCCTCCTCTATTAGCCATGATGAATTTTCAACAGGTCATCCTTTCCATTTGACCAAATGCTCTTCATATGTCCTATTCCTTGTGCTTCTGCCAACATGACTATCTAGTATATCTTCAATCTCCTTGATATCTAAAATGGTTGCTGGAATACTCCACTATGCTACTGTAACCTCATCTTCAACACCTCCTTCATGATACTCTATCAAATCTGAAATGTTAAACACTGGTGAAATATTTAGCTCAATAGGCAATTCTACTTCATATGCATTTCCTGAAACATGCTTCTTTAGTATCTTACATGGCCCAAACTTCTTCATTTTCAACTTGTTATATGTACCAACCAAAAATCGCTCCTTTCGCAAATGAACCATGACTTCATCTCCAACCTGAAATTCCTTATGCCTCCTTTTCTCATTTTCCTTAGCCTTATACTACACATTCATCTTGGTAATATGCTTCCTCACCTCCTCATGGATGTTCTTCAAGTGTTCTACAAAATCCTCAGCTTCAACACTACTTATTTCTCCTTTATCTATCTTTCTCAATTCAAATGCATTTCTGGGACTACTCCCATGTACAATCTAGAATGGTGATTTACTAGTGCTCCTATTGACAGAATTATTATATGCAAATTCTGCCTGTGGTAAAATCAAATCCCATCCTGTTGGCTTATCTCCAACCAAACATCTCAGTAAATTTCCCAAACTCCTATTCACCACCGCTGTCTATCCATCAGTTTATGGATGATGTGATGAACTGAACTTCAAATATATCTTTAACTTCTTCCACAATGTATGCTAGAAATATCCAACGAACTTAGTGTCTCTATCTGAAACTATGTTCTTTGGAAAACCATGTAGTCTCACTACTTCTCTGAAAAATAATTCTACTATATGAACAACATCATTAGTCTTCTTGCAGGGAATGAAATGTGCCATCTTCGAAAATTTGTCAACTACCACAAAAATTGAATCATGTCCCCACTGTGTCCTTGGTAAACCAAGAACAAAGTCCATACTGATATGCTCCCAAGGCTTCTTTGGTATAGGTAATGGCTGATACAACCTTATATTCTACTTCACTCCTTTCACCATCTAACATACTCTACAACTTTGTATGAACTTCTTGACATCTTGCTACAACTGTGGCCAATAATAATTTTCACTAACCAAAGCAAGGGTTTTATCTCGACCAAAATGTCCAGCCAATCCTCTGCTATGCTTCTCCTTGATGAGATTCTCCCTCATAGAACTTCTTGGAATGCATGACCGACTCCCTCTGAATAGCATATCATCCTGGATGATAAAATCCACCCACTTCATCCTGTCTAGAGTAATAGGTTCTTTACAAGCTTTCCAAGCTTCACCAAAATTAGGATCCTCTTGATGCAAATTCTTGAGTTCCTTGAACCCAACCACCTCAATCTGCATTTTTGTCAGCAATAGTTTCCTTCTACTAAGAGCATCTACAACCTTGTTAGACTTTCCACTCCTGTGTTTCAAAATAAATGTGTAACTCTGCAAAAACTCAACCCATTTCAAATGCCTTTGATTCAACTTTCCTTAACTATTCAAATATTGCAAAGCTTGATGATCAGTATACAAAACAAACTCCTTAGGAAGTAGATAGTGTCTCCACTTCTTCAATGCCTGAGCTATAGCATAAAATTCCTGATCATAAATAGAATATTTTCTCTTGGCATCATTTAACTTCTCACTGAAATAAGCAACAGGTTTACCTTCTTGGCTCATAATAACTCCTATTGTAGTACCACTAGCATCACAGTCTACTTGAAACACCTTATTAAAATCTAGAAGTGCTAAAACAGGTTGTTCTGTAACTTTTATTTCAACAATTGAAAACTCTTTTCTGCCCCATTAGTCCACCTAAACTCTATTCTATCCCCTCTCATTGTCTTAGTCAAGGGACCACAAATACTGCTAAATTTTTTGATAACATTTCTGTAAAAACTAGCTAGACCATGAAAATATCTTACCTCAGTTCAGTCCTTGGAGTAGGCCATTCAAGGATAGCCTATACCTTCTCTGGGTCCATTTTTAGACCTTTTGTTGAAACTACAAATCCCAAATACACTAACTCTTTCTTCACAAAACTGCACTTCTTCAAATTAATCAACAATTTCTCATCTCTCAGCTTCTCAAACACCATACGAATATGCATCATATGCTCTTCCAATGTCTTACTAAAGATCAAAATATCATCTAGGTACACAATGACAAACTTACCCAAAAATTCTTTCAGAACCTCGTTCATGAGCCACATGAAAGTGCTCGGTGCATTGGTTTGCCCAAAAGGCATGACTAACCACTCATACAGTCCTTTGTTTGTCTTGAAGGTAGTCTTCCATTTATCTCCTTCTTTGATCCGAATTTGGTGATATCCACTCTTCAGATCTATCTTTGAGAAATACACAGCTCCACTCAAACAATCTATAATATCATCCATTCATGGCAATGGAAACCTATACTTGATTGTGATCTTGTTTATTGCTCTAGAATCTATACACATCCTCCATTCTCCATTCTTCTTTGGTGCTAATACCACTGGTACAACACAGGGACTCAGACTCTCTTGAATCAACCCCTTCTGCAATAACTCATGTACTTGTCTGTTCAACTCTTCACTTTCTGCTGGTGTCATTCTGTGTGCTGCCTTGTTTGGAAAACTGGGTCCTGGAATCAAATCCATCTGATGACTGATCTTCCTTACCAGTGGTAATCCATCAGGTACATTATCAGATACAATATCTTGAAACTCATTCAACAAATCTGCAACCTCTATAGGTACATCCTCTACTTCTTCACCAGCTTTTGGAATTAATGAAAAAAACACATGCTCATGCCTCATACCATCTAGGAATTTTCTTCCATCAAAAAATGTTATTCTTGCATTACCACATACCTTTTCTTCGGTCTCCTTCAACGGCTTTATCTTATGTCGCACTCCATCCTTTGTCAGGGAATAAGTATTCACTTGACCATCATGTACAACGCATCTGTCAAACTACCACAGTCTACCCAAAGACATATGACATGCATCCATAGATATGACATCACATAGTACCTCATCTTGGTACCCACCAATCTTGAACTTTACTAGGCACTATTCATTGACCATGACCTTGTGGTCATCCTGCACCTAGGCAATTCGATATGGATGTGGGTGTTTGTATCTCTTGAGCTTCAACTTTGTCACCATCTCTTCTAACACCAAATTGTCATTTCTTCCACTATCAATAATCACATCACAACATTTACCCTCACACTTGCATCTAGTGCGAAACAAGCTCCTCCTTTGTTTAGGTTCATTCTCACCACTCAGCAGGACTCTTCTATTGATCAATGTTTCTCCTTTTTCAACATCTTCAGAATTTGAGGATTTAGCATCTTCATCTACATGTGCCACTCTGGCCTGGCCTTCATTCCTCCTACTCTTCCTTCCTTGGCATTGAGGACATTCAAATGCCCTATGACCTTCTTCTCCATAGTGAAAACATGTTCCACGAAAGCCTCCTCTTCCTGAACCTTGTCCTCTTCCTCTTCCTCTCTGATCTCTATTATTCTGATCTTGGAAATGATTGGAATTGTTTCCTCTCTAATTTTGACTACTACTAGCCTCATCCTTCTTTTTTAGATCTTCATTTCAGCCTCCATATGACCATCCACCAGATCATCCTCCGTGAGCTCTTCCATTTTGTCTACTCTTGAACTTCTTGTTCAACTTTTCCTCCACTTTTAGGGAAAACTGGTATGCCTCTTCAATACTGTTCATTCAAACCAGATTCAGCTCCTCCTAAATGCTTGGCCTCAACCCATTAAGGTAACGAGTAACTTTCTCTTTATCAGCTTCCACATGGCTTGTTCTAATGAGGATTTGATAGAACTCCTCTGTATACTCCTGAATAGATCATCCCGCTTGATTCAAACTTTGCATTTTCTTCAGTCGGTCAAGCTCATAATCAACAGGGATGAACTGTCACTTCAATTTATCCACCATCTAATCGCATCTCATGATTTTATCATTCCTTCTTCTATTTCACTCCAATTGAATCTCTTGCCACTAGATCTTCGTATGACCTTTCAGTCTAGCCTTCGTGAATTTGACCCTATCAAGATCCTCAATATCTTCATACTCAAAATATTCTTCAGATTCATTGATCCAGTCGATCAATTCCTCTGGGTTAAGATTCCTTGAAAATGTAGGAACCTCGATCTTAGGTCTTTTCCCAATCTTGGAAATGGCCTGAAAAAGTCTTTCTTCCTCCGGGTTCACAACTTTGACTTCTCCTTCTTGATCTTCTGCTTCGGCTTCATCCTCACTTTCATCTTTGACATTAAGATTCATTCCTCTATGAATCTCTTCTTGCAATGCTTGCACTTGTGTCTGGAGCACTCTAACCTCAGGTGTTACAACACCAGCTCTTCCACCAAGTTCCCTTCATGGAGGCATTTTTGCGATGCACGTTGAAACCCTAACCACGGTCCTGGTGCAAACTGCCTCATAGTCGGTGATCTGTTTACAGGCTTAGGAACTCCTGCTCTGATACCACTTGATGAAGGGTGCTCCCGTTAATACCACAAACATATAACAGAAATAGAGAAACAACAACAATAATATGCAAGAATAGAAAATTGGCTTCTTATTATCTCCACAAATGTGGAATTACAAACTTTTAGAATTACAATATGCAAAGCCACATGGGCATTCCCTTACAATATTCTATAGGACAAAGCCTCGAATCAATACCTAGATCTACTACCCAGAACTGTCCTAGACAACACTATGGGCCTTCTTTATATAGGCATTTTCCACCACCTGAGAAGGTTCCATAAATTTAGCCCTAAGGGCTAACCAAACTTAGAATTATTTTATTTTTCAATTTATTACATCAAAGTCAGCTCAAAATAACTTTTGAAACCCAAACAAAAATTTTGAAGGAAAATTATTTTCCACCATTTCAGGTGGCCCGACTTCCGGAGACCATAAGTCATCACCAGTTGACCCAATTGACTATTATAACCCCATTTCAGAAATGCCACGAAATGCTCTACAGGCTTGACCCGTGCAAGCACTCGTCACCCAAATTTTTGACCTCATCTAGGGCCTCTAAAGCCTTCAAAACTAAGTTCAAAGTTTTTGTACACTGCTGCCAATACGGAAAATCTTCAATATCTTCAAAACTAGACCTGATCTAGCCATAAAACTTTGTTGGTAGGCTGATATGACTGAGATGAACCTCCACATGTAAAATTAGAACATTCTGAGATTGTAAGACCAACTTACTAAAAATAGAAAGTTTCCATAAATAGTAGCTCTACACAAGATAGCCCTTATTGAATAATATTTTTTTGTGATGCAAGATTGCTCTTACACCCAGGATGCTCCTGCATCAATGAACTCTATACTTAGGGTGCAAAACTCTCTTAAATGATCCTGGGGGTCTATTTTACCCATGTACTTATCATATTTAGGAAAAATGGTATTGAAAGGAAAAGACACGATATCTAGGCTTTTGTCGAAAGGAAAAGGACACAAAGCTTCAATGGAAAAGGCCTTAGGTTCAATTGCCTTCTTTATGGTATCAATTTGTTCTTGGAAGGCCTTAATCTTCCTAGTCATAGCATTCATGGGATCATCTTGCTGTTGGTCTTTCTTAAGTTGGTCAATATCAAAGTCATGAGGAAGCTTCACTCCCTTTTGTGCTAGATTTAGGAAAAAGTTCTCCTTATCCCTATCTATTAATTTCTCCACAACCTATAGGAAATCTAGGTCTCAAGAAGCTTTATCAACTCTTTCCTCAAGTTTATCCATAGGATTTTGATTGGCATTGTTGATGTTTTGATTATTTCCTTGTTGATAATTGTGATATGCTGAATTTCTATCCATCTCTCCAAGTCTTTGTTTGAATAAATTTGGAAAAAGTTCTTCTTGGTTATGACCTTGTAACACACTTTGGTACTCAACCTCTTGCCCTTTGTTTGCAACAAGAGTGCTATCGCCTTGCAAGGATACCCTATATGTTTGGGACTACATGGAAACCGACATCCAACAAGGGTTCATTTTGGAATGATCCTTGATGAGAGAATTTCTAATTTTATATTGAAGAGATTTAAAAATATAATATGACTTTCAATGGATATATCTCACTTGTTTATGTATTTTAAACACAACAATTACACATTCACTTGTTTCTTTTTACCCACTTAAACACAAAATGTTTGATTTGAAGAACATTGTCACGGGTTTTGCACAAAAAGACACTTCAAGCACCTACCTAGCACAAGATTTGGTTCACAAACATGGCTCTAAAAGGTAGTCTTGCTATTTAATCAAGGATTTAGTATGGATTCTTTTCAAAATGGACTTTAATCTCTCATCCCCCAAGTATGTTAAGGGGCTTCCCACATGGACCAAGGTACAATTTTGCGCAATCCGTGAGGACTACTAGAGGAAGTTCAAAAAATTAAAATCCTTTTGTCATGCACCCTATTAAGGATACATGCCATTTCATTTTAGAGTGGGTTGGATCCCCATGGAAAAAGAGAGCGTATCCCACTTTCAGCTATCCCTCTCACCGACCTTGTTAAGAAAAACTTGGGAGGCGAGCCCACTAAAGTTCTAGCATGTTCATTTTGAAAGAAAGAAAAATGGAAGTAAGGTCAAGTTTTTGGGAATTTGGTTCACCAAAAGGTGAAGAGCATATTCCTAACTTTTCCTTTGGTTCCCAAACACAATTAAAAATGTCCAATTAATTTCACCCACTAACTATAGGGATTCAAGTATTTCTCCTCTCTTCCACAAACAAGGAGCTTTGATTCTTAGTGTTTGGTTCCTTTATCTCTCTTGTAATTGCTAGATTTTGAAAATACACCAATGCCACAAGCTAGGGGAAAATATTCACTAGTTGAGGCTTACCTTTGTCCTTGTAGCTAACCGAAGTTAGGGGCATTTTTGATGGATTTCATTGTTTTCATCTTACCTTGCCAATAGCTCTTCCCAAGTGTGCTTGTCCACCAACAAGTTAGTCAACACCAAAAAACACTATGAGGGGAAAGCAAATCAAAATTAATGAAGCATCGAATTATGTATTGAACTTTTAAACACCTTAATTGCAAAGTTTTAAGGAAAACTTGAACTAGGGAGTAAAAATCCAATTTAGAGATATAAATTTTGATTTATATGCTTCAATAATAGCAAGGTATTTCTAATATACTTGATTGTCTTCTTCTTGTGTTGTTTCAAGAACCGCTTTGATATGAGCTACATTCTCCTTCTTGATCCTTTTGGCCAAAGCTTTTCCCTCCTGATTGAATTTTGTCTCTAGTTTTCTCGCCTTTTTATGCCCTATCATCCTGCAAAATAAAAGTCATTTTTCCATAGTTAGATTAATCAATTTATGAATTTATGCAAAAGTGCACTTGAATTAATTTAAAGCGCTATTTTATTGCTCAAAAGCATAGCTAATATGATTGAAAGCACTATTTTAATCTACCAGTAAAGTGCAGAAGCACACAAATAACTCTTAAAAGCGCTACTGAAATAAACAAAGGTGGTAAAATTTATGCAAAAGCGCTCAGAAAACTAGTGAAAGCACCTAGTAGTCAGGAGCAAAGCACTATTTTACGATGCGAAAGTACTAGAAGATAGGAATACAAAATGCGCGATAGATTGACGCAAAGGCACACAACTTTTCCACAAACGCACCAGAACAATGATTGAAAGTGTTGTTTCTTCTGGTGAAATTGCTGCTTAATCCATCAAAAGGGCTACTTCCTAAAAAAGCTAAAGGTTAATCACATGCAAATTTGGAAATAATGAAAAATTTCCATACAATTAATAAAGTAGAGCATTGTGCCCCATGACGGGTGCCATTTTGTACACTAAGGAAAGTGCCTTCATAGGATTAAGGTTAATCAATAAATGAGAATAGTAACTAAATACAACCACAAAGCAATAGAGCAACTATTTAGCAAAATAATGACTAATTGAGCATCCTATGGCTCTCTAAGTAAGATTGTTAATGAATAGCTCTCAACAAGCCTCCATTAATGACAATCCTAGAATGAGAATGATAAAGATAACAAAGCTATTGCTAACAATTAGATCAAAGTAAATGCTAAAATGCTTCTCAAATTCCTTTCTAAGCTCAAATTGCAAGAGGTTCAATGCAATTCTCAGATGTGTGGTTGATAAATTATGAAGGAATTAGGCCTTCCTTTTATAGATTTTCCAATGGTATGGGGTGTAGTTGTATTTGATCATGATTAAGCCTTGGTTGAGTCCTTGGTTCCACCCTTTGAAGACAAAGACAAGTTTGTGTCCTCAAAGCTTGAGACAAGTAGACAAGATCAATGGTCAAGATTCCCTTTCACTTTGAGTGAATGAGATTGAATTTGGCTTAATCCCTGTGAATGCCTTTCCTTTATTCTCATTGGTTGATTAATTTTCCTCCCTTTGTGGTTGTTGAGAGTAATTAAGATTTATTAATTGATTTATTTTAGCCATGCACCCCTTGAATGGGTTGAGTTTAATTTAATCCAAGACTATACAATTAATTGATTTAATTTTATTTTGATTTGATTGCACTTGATTAAAATGCTCTCAATTTTGATTGATCTTGAATTAGGATTTTCTTTTCATTTTGATTGGCTAATTATAGATTGTGATTCAATTGATTCAATTATGTCCTTGATTTTTTTTGATTTGACTCGATTTGACTTGATTTGATCTTTGTCCATTTTTAGGTGATTACAGAGAGGATTCCTCATTACCTATTTCTCCTTGGTCTTCTCCATAGCTAAGACTCTAATCTTGATCAGGTCTTCTTCTCTGCATGAATCCAAACTAGTCAATTTAGGTGTCAAACTTGACAACAATACTACTGAGGGTAGTGGAGTGATAGGAGTGTTGTCGTCTACTTCTTGTTTTACTTTGATTAGCATTTCAACAGATGGTTTATCTGTTGGCTCACTTCTTTTTACCTCTTCTCCTTTTTCTTCTTCTAACTTTTCTTTCTCTTTCTCTATTTCTTTTTCTATCACCTTTTCTTCTTTTTCATCAGTTATATCCTCAGTCAATATTTCTTGTCGATTAGGAGGAGTGTTACCACATAAGTTCTCTGACTCTTGAGTGCTTACAAAGGCTTCTTCAAACTTGTCCAAATCCATGTCTGTGGTCACCATAGTAACTTTTACATTATCAATAAAAATTGAGTCATCCTTGAGTGTCTTTGTCATTGGCGCAGACTTATCTTCCTATGTATGTGTTTCAACTACAGGCGTTGAGTCTTGAGGACTTGTCATAGGTACATTAGTGGGCTCTTCCATCTTGACTTCCTTTGTGGGCACTGAAGCTATAGGCATAGTGGATGGGTACATGTGCCTATTCATGAAGACCTTCTCAAATGATTTCTCTATTTCCTTAGCAACCAATTCATAAATCTTGTCCATTATATGTAAAGTCCTTGAATTAGTTCTAAGATGTGGCTTTACCAGATCTAACAACAAATATTTCTCCTCTAAGGAACATACTGGAAGGGTTTCATCTAAAGTATTTTCTCTTATCCTTAGATCCTCTTCAATATCTTGTCTTTTTAGGAATTTTAAAATGTTCCATACATTATCTAGAATCATAATCTTCAATTCTAGGATTGTCTTCTTGAACTTCAACATATGTTTGACAATCATTCCATGAATTTTTGACTTGTCAATTTCACTATACTTCTCATAGAAATTCCCTACTTGATCTATCCTACCTTCATCAATAATTCTTGTACTCAACACACTAAGACTAGGTTTGAAGCTTACTTCTAGAGGTGCTTGAGTGTTCTTCATGTTTCTTGTTACTCGCAAGGATGGATGACTGGTGCTAATCTCTTTCTTCCTCTTAGGCATTACCCTATACTTAGGAGGAGCAGTAAGGTTAATAGTTACCTTGGGTGCAGAAGGAGTAACATTAGTTTTACCCTTCTTATCATCTGATTTGTCAATTTTCACCTTCTTCATCTTTGGATCATCAAATTTTGTCTTTGCTGCAGTTGCACTCTCTATTTCCAAAGCAATCTTCTCTTGCCTTGCTTTGTCTAGGTCTGCTTGTGATACTCAATGAATTTTCAAAATCTCTGAAGTAACCTTGGCAACCTTTCTTTTTGTTGCTACGCTATTCAATACAACATCTACTTCTCTTATTTTCTCTTCATAAGTTCCCCATCTAGGTTCATTGGGGTCCTTAGGTGCTGACAACATAACTTGAGCATAAGCCTCTAGAATAGGCTCTTCAACTTCGTATCCTAGTGGATGAATCCACTTTTTTCTTGGTTCAACATCCTCCATGCATGTTGTATCAGTCTCTACCATGAAACAAATGATATCCTTGTATTTTTAAACTATCTTTTCTAGAATTTTTTATCTCATCTACATTTTGGCTCTAAATGTCTTTAATTCCAGTGTCATGTAATCCTTCAATGTACTTTCAATACATGCCTTGAGAGATATCTGTGGCATAGTGGGAAAAGATTTGTCTAGATACAAATCAAATGCCTTTCCAAGAATATGGAAGTACATATAGATTATTAAGGACCCAAACATAAATATCTTAGTCTTGTCATGTTTGATGGCTCTTATGTTGTCTATTAGCTATGCACGCAAGATTTCACACAGATTAAACTCTTCATTCTCTCTTACCAACCTTATTGCTTCTAGAATGGTGGCTGCTGACACACTGTTTACTCTGCTGGTGTGCTGGAACCTGTATCCCATTATCATGGACATCAATTTTATGTCTTTCCCCTCTATAGGCTCTATTTTCATTTAGTGCCTATCACTTCTTAATTTGCAATCCCGTTCTACAAGTTTTCTGGTGTCCTTTCCCACTGGAAGAACAACGGCAGTGTTGGCAATTTGGCTGAGTTATATATCTAGATGTTGTCATTATGGAAACATATGATCTACATGAAGACCACATATGTCAAAGATCAGTTATGTCAGAGTACAGAGAAAAATTGTCTAAGTATAAGTAGTATTTTCCCAGTGTACCCAGAAGACAGTTTTGATTGGCGACATCAATTGAAGTAAGTTCAGTGCTTGTGCACTTGAACATGGATACTATGATGCATATTGAAGAGTCACTTGAGAGTGCAAGTCTGTACAACATGTACAGAAGAAGTTATTGTAGTATTACATGAACATAGCTAAAGCCGACAGGACATAATATAAGACAAAATTGGTAAATAGTTAAAGGATTATTTTGTTTATCAAAATAATGTCTTAATCATATGAAGGGATGACATCCTAGATGTTAAACCTTGGGTAGCACATGTTAAAATATATTATGTAAAGTGCTTTATGTTTAGTAAAGCTGACTGTAAAAGTTATTATCCCTAATAACTTGTACAAAATGTAAGACATATGGAATACGAAGAAGATTAATGATATAGATGATATAAGTGAACATATGTATGCAAAAGATATTGATGCAAAGTTGTGAAAGACAAGAAAGAAAGTATAAGGTTATGTACCTTTCCCTATTTAGTAATTAGTAATCATTGTACATTATTTGTTTGGGTAGTGGGCTCATCTTGTAATCATTTGTAATCAATACTACCAACTCTTAGTAGGGTTGAGGCTTCTAACAAGGCCTAGAGTCCCTTAATCAGGACTGAGACACTATACATATGTAACAAGCTCCTAACAGGGTCAACATCCTTAACATGATACTTTTGAATAGTGGATCTTTGTGGATATCATCCCCACTGGGGTTTTCCCTTGGCTAGGGTTTCCTCGAGAACAAATAATGTGCTATGAGTTCTTTTGCTTTACTGTTATGCATGTTCTTTAGTTTACTTTGTTATGCATGTATCAAGATAATCTGTTATATCCATAATTGGGCAAAAGTAAAAGTTTGCAGAATACTGATTCACCCCCCTCTAAGTATTCCCTATTTCTAACAATTGGTATTAGAGCCTAGTTACTCAGAAAATAATCATTTAGAAAAAGCCTAGCAGCTTGAGTAAGATCTCTATGGATATGGATCAACTACAGAAGAATCTTGATGAAGCTCTTGAACATATTGATATACTTACTAAAGAAAGAGATACTTTGAAAGGAAAATATGATGATGCAAAGAACCTCATTGAGAAGCTGAAAAAGAAGCTGGAAGAACTGAAAAATAGAAAAGGAATCTACAATTCAAATTGAAGATTGCGATGATAATTTGGAAAAAGAAAATGAGATCCTTAAACATGAATTAAAGATAGTAAATCTGAAGTTGAGTTTGAAAGATGGAAACAACAAGAATGAAGAAAATCTAAAATCTGAGAATGAAAATATGAAATTTGAGAAAGAAGATCTGAAATCTAAACTTTGTAAAGTGACATCTGAACTTGAGAAAACCAAATTGTAGTATGCTAAACTTAGAAAGTACAATACAATTGTGAAAGGTGAACTAACTCAATCTAAGCAACAACTTGAGAGACTATATTCTACTAGTGAGAAGATTGATGAACAAATGTCTTATCAAAAGCCATTCTATGATAAAATTGGTCTTGGATTTAACTCATCTAAGGTAAGTGAAGAAAGAAAGGAACTAGATCTGAAAGTTTCTGAAAACATAAAAGAAAAGAAATCTGATGAAGCT
Source organism: Chamaecyparis obtusa (assembly GCA_027943335.1). NCBI lineage: Eukaryota > Viridiplantae > Streptophyta > Pinopsida > Cupressales > Cupressaceae > Chamaecyparis > Chamaecyparis obtusa. Next base: position 699,790 of record BSBK01000188.1, on the reverse strand, counting down.
AACAAATCTGAGGATACAACTAAAGAGGAAGAACCACCTAAACAGGAAGAATCACCTAAAGGTACACAAAAAGAATTTAAAGGTAAATGTTTTGCATGTAATACTTTTGGTCATATGAAGAAAGATTGTACATGTAAGCAATTTAAACCTCTTAATGGTTATTGTTATAATTCTCATGGTTTTGGACATAGAGCTATTGAATGTAATAAGCCTAGATTCAATGAGAATAATAGTAGTAGAATGTTTAGAGATACTAACCATGCAGATAAGAAACCTACTGAAGATATGAACAAAAGAAATAGAGTATTATGTTATAGATGCAACAAGGTTGGACACATTGCCAGGAGTTGCAGATCACAAATCAACCAGACTGGACCAAGATATGGAAACAATGGAGTAGTTTGTTAGATATGCAACAAATTTGGTCATACAACAAGATTTTGCAGAATGAACAATATGAGAAACCCTAACCCTAGAATTTACACAAGAAGAAATGAGAATGCAAGCAACAGTCAAGGAGGTTGATGTAGTAATTCAGAAGAAGTGAAGTTTATTAAAGCCACAAATCAAGGAGACACATTCAACACTGAAGGTAATTAGAAAGGTGAAGTATCTAATGGTAAGAGTGAATCTCTTCATAACCCATCTCAAAGTACTTAATTCATGAAAGAATGCATTAGAATAGGAACTTAGGATAGTGTAGAAGTTAGCATAGGATGAATTGATTATTGCACAGTTAATGTAAGGTAGTATATGATGTAATGATGCTATGGTTAAGAGCAAATGAGCTAATATGAAGTTATGTGAGTTCGCAAGAATTTTTAAGTTTTGCAAGAAAGCAGGAACAAATTTTTGGAAAGAAGTGACAAAAGAATTGAAAGTGATGTCATAATCTTGTGAGATTGAAAGGTTAAAAGCTTATGATCTATATTGTTTGATCATAAAAGTGAATACAAGTGTTAAGGAGATCAAACCAGTAGTGTTGGAAAGCATTCTAGTGTAGTAGAACAAGCTATGAAAGATGAGCATTAGAAGAGTCCTTCTCCACCACCTTCAATTAACATTGAAGATGAATCAATGAAAGTGGAAGGAATGAATATCACACTGAACACTAATGACAATCCTTTTAGCCATCTAGAGAACATTGTTGACAATTCATCTTTTGAGGAGCAGGACAAGTCAATTGAAGAGGAAATGAAAGAAATAAGGAAAGAAGAAGAGAAAAAAGAAGAAATTCAAGTTAATTCAGAGTTTCAAGGATAGAAAGAAACACCAAGAAGTGGAAATCAGTCCTACCCCTATGATTGTAGCAAAGAAGCCACATATTGAATCACTTTTTGTTGATATTGGAAAAGAAGTTGATGATGATGATCAGATGGAGTTGATCTCATCCTTGAATAAGATAATCAGAAAGAACAAGAAGGTGAAAAGCCTTGAAGGATTATTGTAAGAAGTAACAGAAAAGTTGCAGAGTGTTGTGACTAATTAGACAATAGAAGAAGATCCAAAGACAAAAGCTAGAGAAGTGATGAGAACATTTGACAATGAATTCACAAATTTGTCAGATATTGCTACAGTGAAGGCTCAAGTAGCCTATGAGGCCAAAATGTTTCTGAACATAAGTCAAAATATAAAAAATGATATCAGTAAATTGGATGTGTGCATAAAAGATTTAAGAAGGAATCTTGAGAAAGGAAAAGCCTTGTATATACAATGTATAAATTTAGACAGTCATGTATCAGAAGTGACTGAGAAGATTAAAGAAAAGGAGATTGAAATTCAAACAAAGGTAAATTTGTTAGATAGTCCTAATGTAAAGATATTGGATGTTGAGAAAAGAATCAGTAAAATAAATGATGAGATAAGGACTCTTAATGATGAAAAATATAAGAAATTGAGAAGATTCGTTCTTCTAAGGGAGCACATTTTAGTAGAAATAAGCATTATTGAAGGATAGTTGGAAGAATGTCTTGCATCAAGGACATCTTATGAGTAGCTCAATTTTGCAAGCCTTCATGCATGTGAGATCACATCTTATGGTCTATGTGAACTACTCAATGTTGTAGACACCATTAAGAAGGCATGGGAGAAAGAATTGGAGAACATAAAAGTGAACTTTGCAGATTGTGTTGCAAGCCTACTGGCTCTGCAATTTTGAATCAAGGTAAACAGTTTTGAGAACACAGTTTTGGAACCCTTTTTTTTGTCATTGTTGTCAAAGGGGGAGTGATGGAAGAAAATTTTTATATATGATAAGGAAGTATATTCCTAGAGGGAGCATAGATAAGATATACAAAGTTATAAGGATAGTGAAGATATAATTTTTGTTATGGCCACAATTTTGAGTTTTGAGACTGAGCCAATTTTATCATATGTTGCCACCAATGAAAAAGGGGGAGATTGTTGGAAATTTGGCTGAGTTAGATATCTAGATGTTGTCATTATGGAAACATATGATCTACATGAAGACTGCATATGGCAGAGATCAGTTATGTCAGAGCACAAAGCAAAATTGTCTAAGTATAAGAAGTATTTTCTAGTGTACCCAGAATACAATTTTGATTGGTGACTTCGATTAAAGTAATTTTAGTGCTTGCACACTTGAACATGAATACTATGATGCATATTGAAGACTCATCTAGAGCACAAGTCTGTACGACATGTACGGACAAAGTTATTACAATTTTATAGGAATAGAGCTGAAGCCGACAGGATAGAATATAAGACAGAATTGGTAAATAGTTAAGGGATTATTTTGTTTATGAAAATAATGTCTTAATCATATGAAGGGATGAAATCCTAGATGTTAACCCTTGGGTAGCACATATCAAAATATATTTTGTAAAGTTCTTTATGTTTAGTAAAGCCGGTTGTAAAAGTTATTATCCCTAATAACTTGTATAAATGTAAGACATATGGAATGCGAAGAAGAGTAATGTAAGACATATGTATGTGAAAGATATTGATGAGAAGTTGTGAAAGACAAGAAAGAAAGTATAAGGTTATGTACCTTGCCCTATTTTGTAATCAGTAATCTTTGTACATTACTTGTTTGGGCAGTGGGCTCATCTTGTAATCATTTGTAATCAGTACTACCAACTCTTAGCAGGGTTGAGGTTTGTAACAAGGCCTAGAGTCCCTTAATCAGGATTGAGACACTATACATATGTAACAGGTTCCTAACAGGGTCAACATCCTTAACATGATACTTTTGATTAGTGGATCTTTGTGGGTATCATCTGCACCAGGGTTTTCCCTTGGCTAGGGTTTCCTCAAGAACAAATAATGTGTTATGAGTTCTTTTGCTTTATTGTTATGCATGTTCTTTAGTTTACTCTGTTATGCATGTACCAAGATAATCTGTTATATCCATAATTGGGAAAAAGTAAAAGTTTGTAGAATACTGATTCACCCCCCCTCTCAGTATTCCCTATTTCTAACAGCCAGTCCTTGAGAGTCCAGTCATCTCATGAATTAGATCTCCTGTAATGTCCCCACCAGGGAACCCATAAGGAATCGGGTCTTAAGACCAAAAATTGCAACTAATTTTTTTTTTTTTCCTAACATTACATCACTACTACTTTACATATACATTCCTTAAGGTTCCCTTAATGAATTACTTATCCAAATTGAATTTCATTTCCTTTCTTTACTTTCACATTTTAGAACTTTAAGAGACAGGGTAAGAAAATAACATTTCATTTACAATTATATTTCTTTACTTTATATACTAATTTCATTTCTCCTTCCTTCACATTGAATAACTATTCATTATAAATTACATTTTAACCTTAGCATATTAAACATTTTCTTTCATTGCAAAAAAGGAGACATAGAAAAGATCATTCAACATTACATCATATATTTCCAACTTTGATCTTTCAAATAATAACCCTTGAAATCAAGCCTAGAACTATCCCTCCCAATTACATTGCTTTTCTTTTCAATTACATCTTTCTGATAATAGATCTCATAATAATAGGTACATGAATGGCCCAAAGGCATAACAACATATCTTTACATCTTTATTTTTAGTAACAATGATACAATAAAAATGTCTTCATAGAATTGAACATATCCAAGTCACGAACTACACACAGGACCTCGAAAGATTTTTTCCACCCAACCATGTGAAACTGGTGAAGTTCCACCCCCCGTGCTAGGAGATAGAACCAAGATACTCACAAGGACCTAAGCAATCTAAGGCTCAAAAGATAAAGAAATCCAAGACTCAAAAATAACATAAAATATCATCATACTATAACATAAAGGTCAAGGTTCTAAGATACCACCTAAGTGAGTGTCATCACACAACCTGTGTATTGGGATCCACCCTAGCAACCATGTAACCCTGATCCCCCCTTTATGAATAGGGATCCACCCTGGTAGTTACCCATGGTCCCGGTACTCCAATAGGATTATGTGGCCATTAACATGTTTTCTTTCATTATCTTTTATTTCTCCCCCCTTTCCAGATTCATTATTAGGTTATCACTTTTTACTTACCCACCCATAGGATCATCTGGTAACCACTTTAGGGTTCCAACACCTATGGTGAGCCACTCACATAGGGTACCTAGTCCCCTACCCACACACACACTAGCCATGAAAACATCAAGTAATCTCAAAAGATCCATCTCATAGGTCTGGGGAGCCCTCCGGTGCACTCAAGCCACCCGAACAAGTCCTGACCTAACATAATGGATTCTACCAAAAACCAAGTATGAACAAATGCTTATAATCAAAACCAAGTATCAAAATTCATAAGATATGACATAAAGCTTCCCACATGCATTTACACAACATTCCATAGCGTATTCCAAAAATCTAGGGAAATCTAATGTGCCTGAAATTTGTCTGTCTGAATTTTTAAGAAATTTCAAAATTAGAAGTTGCACCTTAACTCCTATGAAGCTAAAACCTATCTCAATCATCCCAAAAGGTACCTAATTCCTTTATACAAGTATAACTAAAAGTATAAGTCTAGTTTTCCTCGGTTAACACTAATCTACTCGGTTGATGCTATACCGACCTTGCTCGGTTGATACTATACCAACCTTGCTCAGCTAATATTAAACTGACCCTGCTCAGCTAATACTTAACTGACCCTACTTGGCTAATACTAAACCAACCCTACTCGGCTAACATTGCTGCTCAGTTAACATTGACAACTCCGTTAACACTAACAACACATTTCTACCGATTGCGGGAAACAATTGTCAACTCCAACTTGCAGGTAAAACTAGGCATTATGGGGACTATGGTTGCCTAATCTAGGCATAACCCATTTGAGATCTCCCAGTTTCCCTTCAAAAATGGCCCATCAATCCATCCTATCTATCTAAAAAATCTATTCTAGATTTGGACAAAGAAAAGTGGTACAAAAATAGATATGAAACTGTAGGGTTGAAATAGAAGTTCTAAAGCCTCGAAGAAATCATGGAAATTTTGGATAAGAAAGGAGATACAAGGAGAATTCTAAGGACCCTACAACCTCTTAAAATTGTAGAAATATTCATATACATACAACATGGAAAAATATTTAAACATAATCCTAAACTCCAAATCACTAATATAGGCACAACATATATATGTAGAACATAATCATTCTGAAATTTACATAGACATTACAACACACAAAGACCACATTCATACATGAAGAGGAAGAATGGAGATTCTTCCTAGTTTAGACCCGACCTTGGGTCCTATGGAGAATCCTCTTCCCTTGACTGGAGAATCTCTGCAAAACTTCAATCCTTGAGTAGATATCCTTTTGGAAATCTTCCTCTGGCAATCAACTCCAAGCAATCCTCACACAGATGACTTCACCTACTAGAGACTCTCAAACTCACAAAAACTTTCACCAAATTTTTTTGGAGAAATCAATTACAGACAACTTCAAAAGAAAACAAATCTTCCCAAAAATTATCATCCTCTCGCACACAAAAATCTTCAATTATTTATCTTCCAACTATGTGGTTGGAGGAGTTTCTTTACCGAAAGAAACTTCCCCAACTTCCATAGTTGGTTGGAGGAACAACCAAATAATTTCCCGTAAAGACTTAATCAAGGTTTTAATAAAATTAATTAAAATATATTTTAAATGAAAGCATAACATTGAATAATAGACAAATACCTTTCAAGAAAAACACATAGCACAATAGGAAAACAAGTAGCCTAACTTCTAGGAGGTCTTGAGTTCAACTCCCTCCTAGATAGCTAATTTTAGTACAAAGGGCATTTTCCTGTTATTATTATTATGTTTGTTTTTTATTAAATACATTCATTAAATATACTTTATTTCACTCACTTTATTTACTTATTATAAATAACATACCATTTACACAATTAATGAAAACATACAATTATTATTATTTATATAAGCATGGATATATGCATGTGCACCCACATATACACATACCTATATAAAATACAAACAATTATAACATATTTATAATTATTATATATATAAAACAAATTAATTCTAACTCATAACATAAACTCAGACCAACATCAAATCAAGTCCATAACATAAACTGCATTCTACTTTCCCAACTAGGATAACTTCCTAAACAAAATTCTAAGTCCATGGGTAACCTCAAGAGTAACTTGGTTAAATCTCCACACATCAATAGTTTGAGGATTTTGAAGGCATGCTCAGACCTATGTAGCCAGGTGGAGATGATGCCTGGTACCTGCATCCTACATCATGAACTAATATGCATATACAAATATATATAAATATAAACAGATAGTGGAAAACAAGGAGGGAGAGTGTGATATCGTGTGGACCTCCCGTAGGAGTAACTACGACTGCCCCTCCTCATCCTACACCCACATCAACCAGTGAAGATCAAACCATAATAGGGTCAGTAGGGTTAGATCATAATATAAACATCATAACACAAATCAATGTAAAACATTTTGTTGATAGTTCATTTCTAGCCATTCATCATTAAATTATTACTCATTTAATATGTCCAAATAAACTGCAGTAACCAAATATATATGCTCAAATGTCTCATAAAATGATAACTAAATAATAATCATAGTCCATCATAAAATCCAAAGTGTCAAGCAATAGTCCTATCAGTCTAACATAGGAAGATGCTAGGGTGGGCATTACATCTCCTATTATCCTAACAGGTACTTCACCTATCCAAAATAGGTCATCTTGGATCCTGCTAAGTAGAATCTTGATCCATTCTGATTCATAGAACTCATATGCCATAGCATATTCCACTATAGGATGATTATCCAACTGCGCATACTCATCCATGAAGGTTTTGTCAGGTTTCATCCTTGTTTCCATGTGCGCTCTTATTCTATCCAAACCTAGTAGTTCCTTCTTACAATATATGTATGCCCTAATATCTTGCACATGTATAAAACCCATGGGAGTGCGATATAATGCACCTTCTAAGTCATCTAATATGGACTTGAATGGATGCCTCTTAAACACATATCTCTTCTTCTTCACCACATCAAATACAGTGGGAGTAGCCATTACTTGTATATCGCTTTCCAAATGATTTCAAAGAATTTTGAATCGACGCAATGAATTGGGGCTTTCGCAACTGATCAAATGCACTGCTAATCACTGGTGAATCAATCTCCAGTCCTTTTCTATCAAATGCTAGGGATCCTTTTCTCTCCAATCACTTTGAATTCAAATGCAATGAGAGATCTAAAAGCTTATGTGTACTTTAAAGTAAGAATTTCACCATTAATGCTTGCTGTGTAAACCAGGCTATCACTGATAATTTCCAACTTTCATTTTGTGAACAATCAACTAGTGTGATCTTGCACATAGGTTCTGCTAGTCTCCAAAAGGTTAATTCCAAAGGTGCATACTCTGAGAGTGAGTATACCATCTGTGTAGGGGTTTAGAGCTAAATTAGCTCCACTTATGACCCTAAGGGCCATTCATCCAGATGTAGAGGGTGCATCCACTATGGATGCATCCAATACATGCTCATCTACCTTATCCTTATTCTCCTCTGACCAAATCAAGCTCACATCCTCTGAAGCTTTCACAAACTTGACTTCTCCTTCGATATCCAATATTATTTCTTCTAGTTTTCTAGGGCTTTCCTGACTCTGCATTCTTGATCTACATAACTTTGAGATATGTCTAGCCTTGTTACATGAGTGAAAAATAACTGGAGGCCTTATATTCCTTGGTGCATTGACATGGGTTACCATTTTACACTATCTAGATGAGTGACCATTATAGTTACATATCTAACATGTAACATTCTGAGAAATTCTTATATTTAACTAATTCAGATTTCTCTGATTATGCCGAGTTTCATTTTTTTGACTTGTCTTACAACTCATAGCTCTATGACCAAATTTATTGCATGAATAACAGTAACCATTGAAAGGTCTTACCTCTGTATAGTTTCTTGCTATATGTCCTTTCTTGTTACATGCATAACAAGTTCAATCTAATGGCTTATGCTCATTCTTGGATGGTTCACCATGATCTTTAGTTTGACTTCCAGTCTCCTTAGCATCTGAGATGTCTTCTGGTGCTTTCATTCTTTCTCACATGCTATCAATCTGATTTTGTGCTTCATTATATCCAATGCAGCTAGTATCTCCTTTAAGTCTTCTTGCATACAATTGAAATTCTATCAAATCAGAAATGGTGTGCAATTTATCAATGTGATTCTTTGCCTCTTTCAATTTAGATTCCAAGCTTTCTTTTCTGTTCCTTAGCTCCAAGATTTCCATGTTTTCTTGCCTCAATTCTTCATTGAGTTGAAGGTTCTCTTTGATCTGTTCATCATAGACTTCCTGATTGTTAGTCAACTTATCATCCAATTCTTCAATCTTCTCTTTTAGGGATGAATTTTCTTCATTGAGCTTCTTGATCATTATCCCTAAATCACTGGTGGAGCATTCTTTCAAATATTTTCTTAGCCTTTTGATGGCTACTTGAGCATCACTAACTTTTTCTTTTAGTTCTTCAATTTCTTTTTCAGATTTGTCCAGGTCTTCAAGAGATGCTTCAAGATTTCTTTTCAGATGTTTCATTTCTATTTTGTCCATGATCTCCTCAAGTGGTTAAAGTTCTTTGCTGAGGACCAGAGCTCTGATACCAATTGTTAGGAATGGGAACATTGATAGGGGGGTGAATCAGTGTTCATTGTATTTAATCTTTTTGTTTTATTCTTTAAACTGAACTTGAATGCTTAAGTACTGAAATCAACATCAAGATAAATAAGAAACATGAACACAACACATAACACCAATATGGTTATAGGGAAACCCAAATAGGTAAAAATCCCGATGGGAATTGACACCCACTAATATTCTGTACTAGTGTTTTATGATCCTTGTTAGAAGATCCTTAACCTTGTTAGGAGTTTCTTTATAATGTATTTAGTACAGTGACCTTGTCAAGGGTCAGACCTTGTTAGGAGTCTTTTACAATAACCCTATTAGGGGTGTGGACACATTGCCCTAGAGCTTATTGCTCAAGTAGTGAAGGCTACAATCGTCTAATCTCAGATACACACTATATCTGTTGGATGAAATGGCACTATGACACTTCTTGTCTGATTAGTTCCTTTGATGCACTAATGCTTTGACCTCTTTCAAATATTTAATACATCTTAACAACTCTTCACACACTTCTTCTCTTCTTATCTTAACTATTAGAAAGTAAAGTCCACCAAGATAACTGAGGGGGGGGGGGGGGGGGGGTGAATTAGTTATCAGATAATTATAACCTTTATTAACTTCAAAAACATTTAACCATGTAAGCAATGTAATTACCAACCATAGAAAGATATTCATACACAATGACACAATAACACAAGATATGTTGACTAGGGAACCTCTTGATCAAAGAGTAAACCTCGGTGGGAATGATGCCCACAAAAGATGCACTAATATAAATATTCCTTATGAAAGGATAGAATCTGTTAGGAGTCTTATGAAATACATTTAGTACATATGAATCCCTGTTAGGAGATTTTGAATCCCTGTTAAAAGATTCTAACCCTGTTAGGAGTTATGGAAGACATAAGGACCCATTGCCCAAACTGCTTCAGGGTAAGATCACTAAACACACTATCCAAATGAACCTAATAATATTCAAAAGAATAATATGAAATATGTTACCTCCTTACTATGCCAAACTACACTCATTGCTACACCAGATCTCAAATCCAGATCTCTATACTTCGCATGTCTTCCTTCACAATTTCACTTTCACAACTTCATTATCTCTTTTCTTCACTTCATGCTTACATTCACATTCAGCCATACCATGCTCACACTTCTTTCACATTACTACCACTAATTCAATAAAGAAAAACATTCCTTCCTTTATACCACACTCAAATAGTTAAAAATGAGTCGGCACACAAATACAAAATAAAAGTTTCCACACGCTACATCAAAATTACACAAAATTGTTGGCTTCTAGATATAATAACTCTTCTCTCATGCAACCTCAAAGTTTTCACTATGAACCACATCACTATCAATGTGTCTCAACCTTCCCTTTAATTGTGCAAAACCAGATTCCATCTGGATTAGGAGATATCATCCCATTTCCACAAACCGCTACTCAAGAACACTACCTGAATATTGCTTCCACCAAAATGCTCATAACTTCTATGAATAAATGAATTGATGTCTACACTCTTAACCATAGACAAATAACATATCAAAGAATATAACCTCAACATCACATAGCTCCAACTACAATATCCCATGTGCGCTAATCAAAACACTGTCTACTTCTCTGCTAGTCTCCGGAAGATCACTTTGTTAACATCAATGACAATCATAGTCATGAATGCAACAACAACTGCTGCAGAATGACTACCAACATCTAGCATTCATTCCTAACAATCTCCCCCATTGGTAGTGATGGCAACATAGATGGAAAAAATCCAATGTTCCAAAAATCCAATACTGCAACACTGTTGCTCTGACAAACATTTCAAAGCTTGCTTCGTTATCCTGTTCAGTTCTCTCCAACAGATGGTACAAATGGTTTTTCATGTACACTTCTCCCCCATTGACATCAATGATAGAAATTTCATCACTATGTCAATAACAACTCAATGTCAATAGACACTGTTCAGAAAATACATTCACAAGAGTCCTCATGACTCAACTCACATACTCCCCCATAGAGGAAGTACCAACATCTAATCTAGAAGAAAGATAGGGCTCATATACCACTGGACGGATGCAACCAACTGCATCATTACTCAAAAGTAGGCTAGGGCATAACCCCAAGCATACCTCTTAGATACTCAAATGTATCCTTAGGCAAAGGCTTTGTAAACATGTCTGCTATTTGTTCCTTTGTGCCTATGTACTCCAGTCTGACTTCTTTTTCAGCAACTTTCTCTCTTACAACATGATACTTGATCTTTATATGCTTAGTCTTAGAATGTAAAATAGTATTCTTAGAAATACTAACTATACTGGTGTTGTCGCAATGTATGACAATAGACTCAAAAAACCTAATTCCAATATCCTTCAGCATCTGCTTCATCCAAATTATCTGGTTACAATTGTTTGTTGTTGCTGCATACTCTACTTCTACTGTGCTATGTGAAATACAATTCTGCTTCTTGCTTAGCCAAGAAACTAATCTTCCTCCAAGAAAAAAGGCTCCACCATTGGTGCTTTTCTTGTCATCAACACTACCTCCCCAATCAACATCTAAATATGCACATAGGGTAAAATCATCATATTTTTCATACGACAATCCATAGTCCATTGTACCTCTTAAATATCTCAGTATCCTCTTTACTACTGCATAATGTGACTCTGTAGGTTCAGCTTGAAATCTTGCTACCATTCCAACTGAATGTTGTATATCTAGTCTAGTATGTGTTAAGTATTGCAATCCTCCAATCATGGATCTGTATTTCTTCTGCTCAACTGCCGATGTTTCATCTTTGCTAGATAGTTTATGTCCTATAACCATAGGTGTTCCAACTAGTTTACAGTTCTCCATTTCAAATCTTTTTAGCAAATCATTCAAGTACTTTGTCTGACATACAAAGATACCATCACTATTCTATGTTATCTGTAATCCCAAAAAGTATTTTATCTCACCAATCATACTCATTTGAAATTCAATCTTCATTTCATCAACAAATTTGTCACTAGCTTCATCTTCTCCTCCAAAGATAATGTCATCAACAAAAATAACTATAATCAACAAACCATTTTCAATTTCTTTTATGTATAGATTGTTATTAGCTATTCCTTTATTAAATCCCAATTTCAAAAAATACTTATCCAGTCTAGCATACCAAGGTCTAGGTGCTTGCTTTAGTCCATATAATGCTTTTTTCAGTTTACATACCATATCTCCTTCTTGAGTCAAAGGAAAACCTTTAGGCTGCTCAATGTAGACTTCTTCTTCCAATTCTCCATTTAGAAATGCTAATTTCACATCCATCTCATACACTTTGAATTTCTTAAAAGATGCATAGGCCAAGAACATTCTTACTGCTTCAATTCTTGCCACACGTGCAAAAGTTTCTTCATAGTCAATTCCTTCTTGCTGTGAGTATCCTTTACAAACTAATCTTGCTTTGTTTCTTACTACTTCTCCTTGTTCATTCATCTTGTTTCTGAATACCCATTTAGTTCCAATCACATTCTTGTCTTTAGGTCTAGGGACCAAGTCCCATGTCTTGTTCTTTTCAATTTGATCTAGTTCTTCTTTCATAGTATTAATCCAATGTTCGTCTTCACAAGCTTCACTAGTAGATTTAGGTTCAATTTGAGAAATCAAACATAAATGTACCTTATTCTGAGTCAGAACTCCTTTGTCCAAACTTCCAATAACTTGTTCAACAGGATGATGTCTTGATATATACCTATTCAGTGTCATAGTTACAGATCTTGCTTCAACTATAAATTCTTCTCTAGATTCCTCTCTGGTTTCTTTTACAGGACTCTCATTCAATAATTCACTGTCAGTCTCATAGAATAATTCAATAGTTTCAATGTTAGGCTGAGGATGAGCTTCTTCATCAGATTCATAGTCAAGCATTCTTTCCTAAATTTTAAAATTCTCATCAACTTTAACATTTGCGCTTTCAACAATAGTTTTAGTTCTCTTATTGTAACATCTATATTCTTTGCTCTTCAAAGAATATCCAAGAAAAATACCTTCATCACTTCTAGGATCAAACTTTCCAATATCATCATCTCTCTTTATATAAAATTTGCTTCCAAAAATTCTAAAATACTTAACTGAGGGTGCATGTCCAAACCATAATTCATAAGGTGTCTTGTTTGTGTCTGCTCTGAGTTGTACTCTATTCATTGTATATACTGCTGTATTCACTGCATCTCTCCAAAAAGTCTTCGCCAAATCATTCTCAAATAACATAGCTCTTGCTGCTTTAGTCATTGACCTGTTTCTTCTTTCCACAATACCATTTTGTTTAGGTGTTCTAGGGGCTGAAAACTATCTCTTAATACCATTCACTTCACAGAAAGTGTTAAACTCTCTAGAAGTAAATTCTCCACCTCTATCAAATCTCAAACATTTAATCTTCATTCCAGATTCATTCTCAACTTTATTCTTAATGATCTTAAACTTATCAAATGCTTCAGATTTTTCTTTCAGAAATGAAATCCACATCATTCTTGTAAAATCATCAACAAGAATCATAAAATACCTTTCTCCATAGAATCCTCTAGTCCTGGTAGGACCACTCAAGTCTGTATGAACAATCTCCAACTTCTCTGCTGATGTGAACTTCTTACTAGGAAATGAGCTTCTCTTTTTCTTAGCCATCACACATTCTTTGCAAATCATGTTAGTAGGATTCATAATTTTAGGAAAATCCCTTACTGCAAGTGTAGTACTCACTTTCACAATGTTATCATAGTTTATATGACAAAACCTTCTATGCCATAACCAACTGTCATCAATTTTAGTAATCAAGCATGTCATCTTAGTAGGATTCAACTAAAATACATTACCTCTAGTTCTAGATCCAGTTCCAATCAGATTTCCATCTTTATCCTTTATCACACAATTTTTCTCAGTAAACCAAACTTGATATCCCTTATCCACTAACTGTCCAACACTCAAAAGATTATGTTTCAATCTATCAACAAAGTAAACATCATCAGCATTAGTCTTTCCATCAAGAGTAATAGATCCTATACCTTTAATCAAACAAGGTGCATTGTTACCAACTCTAACAATTCCTCCATCATAATTGTTAAAATTTATGAACTTTTGCATGTCACTAGTGATATGATGTGAACAACCACAGTCTATAATCCAATAAAATTTCTTTTCAACTTTGGAAACTAATGCTTTTTCTTCCTTAACATCAGATTCAGAATTCTCTTCTTTAATTGCTACAAATCCTATTTCATCATTATTCTCAGTATCACTTTCACTCAAAGTTCTTTGTATACTAGCTTCATCATTAGTATAATAACATTCCTTAGGCTTGAAATTATTTCTGTACTTCTTAAGTCTCTTAGGACATTTATATGCAAAATGAACATATTCTTGACAATTCCAACATTAAAATTTTTTCTTACCATCTGGTTCTCTTTTCACAAGCAAGGCAATACCTTCTTCAATCTTCTTATCTTCTTCATTTCAAGATCTATTGCTACTGGCATAATATCCACTCACACTAGTACTTCTTGAAAAAGTACGATGACTACTAAGAGCACTGAATGCTGTCTCCATTCTAGGTAAGTGTCCTGATACCCTTAGGTTCATTTCTGCTACTTCCAATCTTCCAAGAAGAGTCTCTCTTGTAAAGTTTGTAGTACAAGGTATAACTTGTTCAATCATTTGTGTTGTTTGTTTAAATACATGAGTCAATGTCCTCATAATTTTCCATATCACTTCATTCTTTGTCTTTGTTCCTTCGCAAGCTTTTATTCCTGCAACAATTTCTGACATTCTACCAATATAGCTTCTAACAGATTCATCTTCCATCATTCTTATATCTTCAAATGTACATATCCAATTATGTAATCTAGCTCTCTTTGCATGTTCATCACCATCAAAATTAGAGTGTAAAGCTTTCCAAATTTCATCAGCTTTTGTTAAACATTTTACCTAACTGTATTCATTCTCCAAAAGTGCTTGTCTTGCAAGTATGTTACACATGAATAGATCTAGCTCATCTTTAGATCCTGTCTCAAGATTATCTTCTCCAATGATAGTCTTCTCATTCTTTGTAATCAACCAATAACCTGGTGCTAAACATAGTAGATGTGTCTTCATCTTCTCTTTCCAGCTATCAAAATTTACTCCATCAAACTTAGGGCTTTCTTTCCTGAAATTCACCATGGATCTCCTTAAGCTATTAAACTTTTATTTGAAGGACCTACTCTAATACCAATTGTTAGAAAGTAAAGTCCACCAAGATAACTGAGAGGGGGGGGTGGGTGAATCAGTTATTAGATAATTATAACCTTTATCAACTTCAACAACATTTAACCATGTAAGCAATGTAATTACCAACCATAGAAAGATATTCATACACAATGACACAATAACACAAGATATGTTGACTAGGGAACCTCTTGATCAAAGAGTAAACCCCGGTGGGAATGATGCCCACAAAAGATGCACTAATATAAATATTCCTTGTTAAAGGATGGACTCTGTTAGGAGTCTTATGAAATACATTTAGTACATATGAATCTGTGTTAGGAGATTTTGAGTCCTTGCTAAAAGATTCTAACCCTATTAGGAGTTATGGAAGATAGAAGGACCCACTGCCCAAACAACTTCAGGGTAAGATCATTGAACACACTGTCCAAATGACCTTAATATTATTTTGTAGAATAATATGAAATATGTTACCTCCTTACTATGCCAAACTGCACTCACTGGTACACCAGATCTCAATTCTAGATCTTTGTACTTCGCATGTCTTCCTTCACAATTTCGCTTTCACAACTTCATTATCTCTTTTCATCACTTCATGCTTACATTCGCATTCAACCATACCATGCTCACACTTCTTTCACATTACTACCACTACTTCAATAAAGAAAAACATTCCTTCCTTTATACCACACTCAAATAATTACAAATGAGTCAGCACACAAATACAAAATAAAAGTTTCCACATGCTACATCAAAATTACACAAAACTGTCAACTTCCAGATATAATAACTCTTCACTCATGTGACCTCAAAGTTTGCACTATGAACCACATCACTATCAATGTGTCTCAACCTTCCCTTTAATTGCACAAAACTAGATTCCATCCTGATTAGGAGATATCATCTGATTTCCACAAACTACTACTCAGGAACACTACCTGAATATTGCTTCCACCAAAATGCTCATAACTTCTATGAATAGATGAATTACTATCTGCACTCTTAACCATAGAAAAATAACATATCAAAGAATATAACCTCAACATCACATAGCTCCAACTACAATATTATTGGCAATTTGGCTAATGTGGATGCATAGATGTTGTCATTATGGCAACATATGATCTCTATTGAGAGCACATAATCTAGAATGCAAGTATGCAAAGTTGAAGGAAGAAATTGTCTAAGTTTGGATACAGTGATCCTGACAGAGCACCCGATGAAGATTTAGTTGGTGACGTCCACTGGAGCAATATTTTTGTTTGCAAAATTAACTAAAGCTTCTATAGAGTATGAGGATGCTCCATCTCAGTGTACATAAAGTTTGGAGTAGTACAGACAAAGTTATTCAAAGTTTACCGAAGACAGTTTTGCAGATAGAGCAGTTTTGGAGATAGTTTTAGCGAAAGAGTTAAGGGATTATTTTTGCTTGTCAAAATAATGACTTAACATTATGAAGGGAAAAAATCCTAGATGTTTACTCTTGGATAAATATTTTGGATGTTGAACATGTAAATTTATTATCCTTAATAACTCATATATTAGGCATACTTGAAATGTAATGAAATATAGAAGTGAGATGTAAAAAGAAAGAAAAGATAACTTGCGATAGTTGTATATTGTGATAGAAAAAAAGGATATTGATGCGAAGTTGTAAATAGTACCATATTACAGTCAAAAACATTTTTGTATTACCTGTTTAGGCAGTGAGCTCAGCTGGTGATCAGGTTTTGTAATCTAACTCCTAACAAGGTTAAGGCTTCTAATAAGGCCTAAAGTCCTTTAACTAGGACAGATCTACTATATATTGTAAATTGAATCCTAACATGGTCCAATATCCCTAATAGGATACTTTTGATTAGTGATCTTTGTGGGTACCATCCCCACTGGGGTTTTCCCTTGGCCAGGGTTTCCTCAAGAACATGTGATGTGTTATGAGTTCTTTCTATTTACTGCTATGTTTGTTAATCAGCTTGATAATCTTTGTATGAACTAAAGTAATTTTTTATATCCATAAGTGGGCAAAAGAAAATTTTTGTGAAATACTGATTCACCCCCCCCTCTCAGTATTTCCTATTTCTAACAATTGGTATCAGAGCACAGTTACTCGAAGAAGGAACATTCAAGGAAAGCTTAGTAGCTTGAGTAAGATCTCTATGGATATGGATCAACTTCAGAAGAATCTTGAAGAAACTCTTGAACAGATTGATATTCTTATTGATGAAAGAAACTCCTTAAGAAGAAAATATGAAGATGCAAAGAATGCTATTGAAAAATTGAAAGGTAAGATTGAAGATCGTAAATCTGAAAAGAAATCTGATATGCTTGTTGAAGATTGTGATGAATTAAAAAAGGAAAATGAGATCCTTAAGCATGAGTTGAAGATAGTAAATCTAAAGCTTAGTATGAAAGATGGAAATTTGAGATCTGATAATGAAAAATTGAAAATTTAGAATGAAGATCTGAGGTCAAGACTTGAAAAGGAAACATCCGAATCTGAAAAAGTAAAAGTGCAGTATGTGGAACTTGAGAAGTATAATAAAATTGTGAAAGGTGAACTAACTCAATCTAAACAACTTGAAAGGCTATATTCAAAAAGTGATAAGACTGAAAAACAAATTTCTTTTGAAGAACCATTCTTTGATAGGACTGGATTTGGATATAGTATGTTTAGAACAAACCATGAAAGTAAGAAGCTAGATCCAAAGACATCTGAAAGTATAAAGCTAGATGAGAACACATTAGAAGAACCACCTAGAAAGAAAGATGAATCAAAGCAAGAAGAATCAAACCAGGAAGAATCATCTAAAGGTATGCAAAGAGAATTCAAAGGTAGATGTTTTTCTTGTAATACTATTGGGCACATGAAGAGAGATTGCAAAGGTAAGCAATTTAAACCTTTTAATGGACATTGTTATCATTGTCATAGTTTTGGACATAGAGCTAATGAATGTAGAAGACCTAAAGTAATTTTGAATAATTATGATAGAATGATTGGGAATACTAACAATGCAGATAAGAAATCTATTGAAGAAATGAATCAAAGAAAAGTGGTAGTATGTTTTAGATGCAACAAAGTAGGAATCATTGCTAGAAATTGCAGGTCACAGATTAAATAGCAAGGACAAAGATTTGGAAACAATGGAATCATTTGTCAGATATGCAACAAGTTTGGACACTTAGCAAGATTTTGCAGAATGAACAATGAAGGTTATCATCATAACCCTAACCCTAGGAACAATGCAAGAAGGAATGAAAATGCAGGAAACAAAGAGAAAGGTTGCTGTAGCAATGAAGATGAAGTAAAATTTGACAAAGGCACAAATCAAGGAGGTATAGTCAGCACTGAAAGTAGTCAGGAAGGTAATGTAACTAATGGTAAGGATGAATCTTTACCTGACCCTTCTTTAAGCACTTAAATTATGTAAGTTTCTGTAGTTTAGGACTTAGGATTAGTGTAGATTAGGAATTTGAATGAGTTAAGTTTTGTGCAATTACATATAGGTTTATTATGTTGTACTATTGCTATGGTCAAGTGCGCAAAAGAAAATATTGTGTTTTGCAAGGTCGCAGAAAGTTTTATGGTTGCAGGTTTGCAGAATCAGCTTTTTGAGGTTTTAGCGGCAAAATGAATGAATGCAATGTTAGATCGAGTTAATGTGAAGTGTTATAAGGTCAAAATTGAAGTTATTATGATTAAAAAGTGATTGAAAAGAGATTTGAAAGAAGAAAAGTGAGTTGAGGATGATTTGAAGAAGTTTGGAAGCAGTTTGCAGCGACAATCATACCGAAAACCCTAGATTTGCAAAGTTGAGGTATTTCTTGATCTTTAATCAGTTGATAAGATGGATATTTCTATGGTTCATAATGTTAAGGATAAGAATAGACCAAAGATTAAGAAAGAACCAGTAGAACCAATTTAAATTGATGACACTCTAGCATTATCATCCGTACCAGACGAAGTATTGCACATTGAGAATGTTAAAGGATATTTAGGTTGTAAGTTTGAAACTTTGGGAGATGCAAATTTTAGTGATGATTATAGGAAATTGTACAATCAAGACATGTCAATTAAACTAGCTTATGGGCACCTTGAGAACAATGAAATTATCAAATATTCCATGAAGTATGAATTCAATGATGAGGAATGTACCAAAATCATTTTAAGTAGAATCCACAATGGGAAATTCTGGATGGAGGATAGAGTTATTGATATAACTGCCGACCTAATTCATGAAGTTACTGGATTATCAAAAGTTGGAGAGATTCCACTAAATGAAAAGAACATGAGAAAGATTGTTTTAGATAACACTGGATCTAGTTATAATGGTAGAGGTATTGTGATAAGTAAGATTAAGCAAGATGATGTTAGGTACCTTTGCAAGATCCTAACAACTAAATTATATGGCAGTTCAAGGGAAGATGACATGGTTGTAGGAATGATTCATGTAGCTTATCTTATGTGTATTGAGAAGAAACTAGTAGACCTATGTGAAATTTTGAAAATTCAGTTATTTGAGAACTTAGAAAAGATTAAGAAGGCTAAGTACACTCAGTTTAGGTTTTTATCTCTGATAACCTATATGTTTTTCCATATTTTGAGAAGATTTCCTTACACACTAGATTGGAGTGACAATGTGAACACAATGGAGAGAATAAACTCAGTCTACATGAAGCACCTTTTTGATAAAGTTAATGACAGTGTGAAGCTTGTATTGAAGACTTTTCAGAATATTGTTAAGAACAAGTCAAGGATTCCTCAATCCTTAGTTGAAAAGCATAAAGATGACATTTGTTTTATGGTTGACACTGATTTCACCTACATTGAAGTAGTTGAGCCTAGAATGGAATTCATAGACCCTCTTGGCTATGAATTATCTGAAGCAGAAACAATAGGATATGTGAATAGATTGTTAAAGTGTGAGTTGGATGGTCATACAAATAGGTTTGGAACCTATGAAGAGAATTTCAACTCTGCAATAAGTTTGACAGAAAAGAAGTAATCTAGTAAGAGAGTTGAATCTACTATGAAGAAAATATTGAAAGAATCTGGTATGTCAAGTTATGAGTTTGACATAGCTAAGAAGACAGCAGAAGCCCTGAGACAAAGTGAAAAGCTTGTAATTTCACCTGAGACACCAAGTGCAAATCCTGTTGATCCTATTGCAGTAAAGGTAAAAGTTGAAGTACATGAAAAAGATGAAGGAGATAAATCTTTTTCTCCTATTCCTAGCAAAAGAGTAAAAGTGAGTGCAATAGGACCCGACAAGAGATAGAAAGTGGTTGTACCACCTATACCCAGAAATGTAGCAGTAATTAACGATGATGATGTAGTTTCAGTCAAGAATAAGACTTGGAAACCAAGAATTGAAAGAGTTAATGAAGATATATTGAAGCATGGAGACTTCACTAAGTTGAATAAATTCTATGATCTATATGGATCATTTGACAGATTGAACTTTGAGAATGCAATGGTTACACACATGATCACGGAAGATAAGAAACGTAGCACCATTCATGGTAAGATCCTAGAAGATTTGTATAACAGACTTGTGAATAGAAAACAAAGAGCACAAGAAGAGGACATAAAGATGAGAGAACATGTAATAAGATAGTTCTGTGAAGTTAAGGATGAAGATCATTTGAAGAGATTCTTGAAGTCTCTTGGAACTTTATTGAGAACTAAGAGAAGAACAATCCTTATAATGGGAGGCAAAAAGGAGGAAGTACAGAAAGAGACAGAGCAAGCAGTAATGCAAGTTCTTGTAGATATAGTTGCAGAAAAGAATGTTGAATCAGACCCTTAGTAGAAGCAATCAGAGGAACCACATGCAGAGGAAGTTGGTATTGAAGAAGTTCCATCTTCTTCACATATCAATATTGGCAAAGAATCAATGGATATTGAAGGCACCAAAGTGATTTTAGAATCAGATGATGTAGTATTTCATGATCTAGGAAATATTGTTGACAATTTGGCTTTGGGAGAGCAAGAAAAGGTCACAGAATCAGAGAATAATACAAAGGCAGAGGAAGCACCAACTGTATCAGAATCAGTTCCAGCAGAGCAGACAGCCAAAGGCAAACAAATTTTGACAGAGGCCACTACCTCTAGTGCACCCTCTAAACCAGTTGAAGACATTAGTGCACTTGACAGTAAGAAGAGGCATATTGGCTCAATGTTTGAAGACCTTGGAAAAGAAGTTGAAGATGATGATCAGCTTGAGTTCATCACATCTTTGAATAAAATTATTGGAAAGAATAAGAAGGTGAAATACCTTGAAGGCAAAGTTAGAGTTTTGACAGAGAAACTTGAGAGTGTGATCAGCACTAAGGTATTTGAATCAGATCCACTTGAGAAAGCTCAATCAGTAATGAATTCTTTTGACTCTAAATTTTCTAACTTGAAGGATATTGCTAAAATAAAAGTTCAAGAAGACTTTGAAGTAGAAATGCAACAAACTTTAAGTGTAAATATTCGAAATGATATTGGTAGTTTAGATGTATGCATAAAGAATTTGAGGAGACATTTTGAGATAGGAAAGAATTTGTACATACAATGCACTAAATCAGAAATCCTAATAGTTGAAGAGGATAAGAAGATTAGAGAGAAGTTAGATGCTATTTCAGTTGAGACAAACACCTTAACAAGCCCTAATGTCAAGATAAGTTCTGTAGAGAAGAGCATAAGGAAATTGAAAGATGAAATCAGATTATTAGCAGAGGAGAAGAACAAAAAGATGATCAGGGTTAACATCTTGAGAGAGCATGTCTCAATCAGGATATCAATTGTTGAAGATCAAATTGAGCAGTGTCTTTCAGCAAAGACATCATTTCAGAAGTTTAGCTTCAATTCTCTGCAAGCTTGTCAGACAGTAGCTTATGGATAGAGTACTCTACTCAATGTTGCTGAATCCATCAGGAAGATATGGGAGAAAGATTTTGAATATTGGAAGTTAGAGTTTGGTGATTGTGTTGCAAGCCTACCGGCTTTGCAATAACTGATAATAAGGTATAAAGTTTTTGAAATTTTTGTACACCCTATCTTTGTCATTGCTGTCAAAGGGGGAGAGATAACAGAAAATTGAATATGTGTTGAGGAAAGATACTCATAGGGGGAGCTATTCTATGGAGTATGATATTATATACATATTGTATAACTTTTGGCCACAAATTCTGTATAAGTGTTTTTGAAGTTTTGTTTGCACACTTAGCCAATTTTCCCATATGTTGCCACCAATGACAAAGGGGGAGATTGTTGGAAATTTGGCTAATGTAGATGCATAGATGTTGTCATTATGGAAACATATGATCTCTATTAAGAGCACAAAATCTGGAATGCAAGTATGCAAAGTTGAAGGAAGAAATTGTCTAAGTTTGGATATAGTGATCCTGACAGAGCACCCGATGAAGATTTAGTTGGTGACATCCACTGGAGCAATATTTTTGTTTGCGCAGTTAACTAAAGCTTCTATAGAGTATGAGGATACCCCATCTTAGTGTGCATAAAGTTTGGAGTAGTACAAACAAAGTTATTCAAAGTTTACCTAAGATAGTTTTGCAGACAGAGCAGTTTTGGAGACAGTTTTAGCGAAAGAGTTAAGGGATTATTTTTGCTTGTCAAAATAATGACTTAAAATTATGAAGGGATGAAATCCTAGATTTTTACTCTTGGATAAATATTTTGGATGCCGACCATGTAAATTTATTAGCCTTAATAACTCATATATTAGGCATACTTGAAATGTAATGAAATATAGAAGTGAGATGTAAAAAGAAAGAAAAGATAACTTGCAATAGTTGTATATTATAATAGAAGAAAAGGATATTGATGCGAAGTTGTAAGCAGTACCATATTACAGTCAGAAACATTTTTGTATTATCTATTTGGGCAGTGAGCTCAGCTGGTGATCAGGTTTTGTAATCTAACTCCTAATAGGGTTAAGGCTTCTAACAAGGCCTAAAGTCCTTTAACCAGGATAGATCTACTATATATTGTAAATTGACTCCTAACAGGGTCCAATATCCCTAACAAGATACTTTTGATTAGTGATCTTTGTGGGTACCATCCCCACCAGGGTTTTCCCTTGGCCAGGGTTTCCTCAAGAACATATGATGCGTTATGAGTTCTTTCTATTTACTGCTATGTTTGTTAATCAACTTGATAATCTTTGTATGCACTAAAGTAATCTGTTATATCCATAAGTGGGCAAAAGAAAAAGTTTGTGAAATACTGATTCACCCCCCCTCTCAGTATTTCCTATTTCTAACAAATATCCCATGTGCGCTAATCAAAACACTGTCTGCTTCTCTGCTAGTCTCCAGAAGATCACTGTGTTGACATCAATGACAATCATAGTCATGAATGGAACAACAACTGCTACATAATGAATACCAACATCCAAAATTCATTCCTAACAATAACTCTATATCAACTATCAGCCTTAATTACAATAGTGCATATGATATTTATATGCACATACAAAACAATTAACTGGGTTGGCCCTTTAATCGATTACATACAACGCTTCCAATTGAATTGGCTCAAGTGTGTTTACAAACAAACATAATCATATATCTACAACCTAATTATAATAGGTACATAGCCTTTACAACATAATAGTATAACTGCTAGCCAAAATACCAACAGTCGGCTGCTTGCACTGTTCTTCTCTGGCATTCATTGTTTGTGCAACTTGAACTCTCTATATCTTCCTCATACTAACTCTTCTGATCATACGCTCTTGAATATAGCATGAATATGATCTTACCAACTTAACTTCTAGGGAACATACCATAATTTTATCATATGAACGTGCACTGACACTTTGACCTTCAAGTACTCTGTATACTATCCAGTCTTTAACACTTAGCCAATTTCTGATCTTCTTATCATAAGTGCTGACTCCAAAACATCATATGACTTTTTTGCATAATGACAACACTATATTAAGTCATATACACTAGCATAGTTAACTTACCAATAGTGACATAGTAAAATTTCTATTTATGTGGCCAATTTCGATGGGTAGTGATGTCGAGATACCGATGTTTATCACTTTCGTCACCATTTCCAGTGCAAAAATGCCAATAGATAGATGTGTCACAGTTTTGACAAATGTCTGTTGAAAATTTGACAAATGGCCATTAGAATTTGGCCTCAAATGTACTAGTGAAATATCTGAATATCCTCTTTACTGCCATAAGGTGACTTTGTTTAGGTTCTGCTGCAAATCTTCTAACTATATCAACTGCATTGGAAATGTCTGGTCTAGATTGAGTAAGATAGATGAGTTTACCAATCATAGAATTGTACAAGGTTATGTCTACTACTGCTGAATCATCTTCTTTTGAAAGCTTGCATCCTGCTATCATAGGGGTTCTTACTAGCTTGCAATCATCCATCTTGAATTTCTTCAATATCTCTTTTATATACTTAGACTGATTAATGAATATACCTTTGTCTATCTACTATACATTTAGTCCCAAAAAGTACTTGATAGGTCCAATCATGCTCATTTCAAATTCTCTCTACATCTCTTTAGCAAATTCTGCACTAAGTTTGTCATTACCACCAAAGATAATGTCATCAACAAATATGGCAACCAACAATAATCCATCAAATGTTTCTCTTATGAAAAAATTACAATCTTTTGCTCCTTTCTTGAATCCAAGCTTTGTCAAGTATCCATCAAGTCTTTCATACCATTCTCTAGGGGCTTTCTTAAGTCCGTAGAGGGCTTTCTTCAATCTGCATAGCATATCAAGTCTATCTGATAATGTAAATCCTTCAGGCTGCTCTATGTAAACTTCTTCTTTCAGCTCTCCATTCAGGAATGTTGACTTGACATCCATCTAGTATACCTTAAAGTATTTGAATGTAGCATAGGCTAGAAACAACTTTATGGCTTCCAATCTACGCATAGGGGTAAATGTATCAGAATAATCAATTCCTTCTCTTTGCACATACCCTTTACACACTAGTCTTGATTTTTTTCTTACCACTATACCATCTTCATTCATCTTGTTTTTGAATATCCACTTAGTTCCAATTACGTTCTTATCACTAGGCCTAGGGACCAGTTCCCACATATCATTCTTAATTATCTAATTAAGCTCCTCTTTCATTTCTTTATGCCAATCTAAATCATTACATGTATCTTCAACACTTAAAGGTTCAATATGTGAAAGTAAACATATTGGTTCATCATTTGTTGAACTCTTTGCTTTTGATCTTGTCATGACTTTGTTGCTTTGATCTCCAATGATGTCATCCTTTGAGTGATATCTAGATTGGAATTTAGGAACATTAGGTGTGACTCTCTCATCTACCTTTTGTGTTTCTTCTTCACTTGTTTTAGGGTCATTGAATATAACATCAATACTGTCAAACATTTCTTCAACAACTGCTTCACTACTAGTAGATCTAGGTTCTTCTTCAATCATAGGTGCATAATCATGATATCTCTCTTGAATCATAAAATTTTCATTAATCCTTACATGAGCACTTTCAATTATTTTCTTCAATCTTAAATTAAAACATCTATAAGATTTTCTTTTAGTAGAGTAACCAAGAAAAATACCTCCATCACTTCTTGCATCAAACTTGCCAATGGCTTCATCTCTCTTGATGTAGCACTTGCTTCCAAAGATTTTAAAGTATTTCACTATAGGTACATTACCAAACCATAGCTCATAAGGTGTCTTGTCTGTGCCTAGCCTCAATTAAATTCTATTGATAGTATAGACTCTTGTATTAACTGCATCTCTCCAATAGGTGTGCGCCACATTTCCTTCAATCATGATAGTGCACGCTATATCAAGAATGATCCTATTCCTTCTTTTTGCAATTCCATTATGCTAAGGGGTTCTAGGTGCACTTAGTTGTCTTTTTATCCCATGTTCTTTGTAGTACTCATAAAATCTATTAGAGGTGAATTCTCCTCCTCTATCCGATCTCATACATTTTATCTTCAATCCAGACTCATTTTCAACCTTATCTTTGAATATTTTGAACTTCTCAAATGCTTCAGACTTGTCCTTTAAGAATGCAACCCACATCATTCTACAATAATCATCAACAAACAAAATAAAGTACCTTTCATCATAGTATAATCATTTTTGAGTTGGTCCACATAAGTCTGTATGTATTAGATCCAACTTGTTCTCTATTGAATTATTCTTTCTTTTGAATGAATTCCTCACATGCTTTCCCATCACACATTCCCTGCATATTGTATCAACTAGTTTTGCTATGCTTGGAAGATCTCTTAGTACCTTTACATTGTTTATCTTCACTATGTTGTCAAAATTGATGTGACATAGTCTCTTATGCCATAACCAACTGTCATCTACTTTATCAACAAAACAACTTGCTTCAAGATTAAACTGAAAAATATTACCTTTACTCTTTGAACCTGATGCAATCATCTCTCCTTCCTTGTTATTAATGATGCACTTGTTGTCTTTGAATTCCAACTGATATCCTTTGTCAAGAAATTGTCTAACACTTGTAAGTTAGGCTACAAACCATCAACATAAAGAACATCATCAGTGTTGTTCTTTCCATCCAAGGTGATAGCTCCTCTATTAATGATAGGTTTAGGAGTGTTGACTCCAAATCTAACCTTGCTGCTTTTGTATCTGTGTACTATAATTATACCTTCATAGGGTTAGTATTGCTAAATAATTGAATAAAATAGCTAAGTTACCACAAAGGAAGAGCTATTCTAACAAATAAAGAACAATTAAGCACTCTATGGATCTCTAGCTAAGAGTGTTAATCATGAAGCTCTCAGAAAGCCTCCATTAATGACAGTCCTAGAATGAGAGTAAATGATAAAACAAGCTAAATAGTTCAATTCCAAATTGAAATGCTAATTAACTTCTATATTTTCCTTTCTAGCTATAATTCTCAAGAGGTTAGATGCAATTCTCAGATTTGTGGATGAATTATAAGTAATTTAAGCCTTGCTTTGATAGGATTTGGCAAGGGTAGGGAGTGTAGTAGAGTTGATCATGATTAGGTTGGGGTTAAGTCTTTGGTTCCACCCTTTAAAGATAATTTAAATATTATGTCCTCAAAGCTTGGGACAAGAAGACAAGATGAGTGGACAAGATGCTCTTTCAAATTTAGTGATTGAGATTCATTTTGGCTTGATCCATGTGAGCTCTTTTCTTAAATCCTATTGGTTGAGGCTTTTTCCTCCCATGTGGTGTTGAGAGAAAATAAGAATTAATTAATTGAATTTAATTAATTTGTTTAGCCATGTGTACCCCTTGAATGGGTTGATTTGATTTAAATTGAACTATACAATTAATTAGATTAATTGCACATTGATTTGATTTATCATGATTTGATCGATTTAACTTGAATTTATGGCTTTGATTTTTAATTAAATTGAATTAAAGCTTGATTTAAATTTTGATTGGCCAAATACTTGTTTCGATTCATTTGCCTTGATTTTGCCTTAGTTTTGCCTTGATTAATCACATGAATGATCATGTCCACTTTTCGGTGATTACAAATGCCCCTCTTTGAGTCGACATGCAAAGCGTGTCGATTCAAAGAATATTCTAATTGAACTTGATAAAAGGTCTTGGTTCCGTCGATGGTGGATCTTGATGTTCAATATGGGATGTAGATTCTAATGTTAGGATTGATGCAGTCCTAATTGTTTTGATATCTTTGATGGTCGATTCGATGATAAATTGCCTGATATGATACCTGATTTGATCCGATTCAATGTTTGATGCCCCTTTCGATTGATTAGGAAAAAATTTCTTGATAAAAGATTGCACTCTAATTTGATAGTCGTGCCTTTGATTTGATGATGTTGTTTTTGTTACTGATTATCTGAGTGTATGCCCCCTCAAAAATGAAATGAAATTGGATAGATATTTGAAAAAGTTATCTGTTTAGGTCAATTTGTGTTGATTAGGTCAATTTATAATGAATTTTGATATCATTTTTGATAATGTTTTTGCATCTACATGATGACAATTGCCCCTGATTTAGCTGATTTGATGAAAATTTTGGGTCCCCGGGTGTTTTTTGGTCAAAGATGCCCTTTTTTAGTTCAAAGATACCCTTTTTAGGTCAAAGGGCCTATATAAAGGGGTAAAAAGTCATTTTCACTATTCATTTTCACTTTGACTTTTTACTTTTCACTTTGACTCAACCGAGCTTTTCGAGATGGTGATCCCAATTCATGAGCATAGGTTCTAGCACAGTCGACGGTATTAGCGACCACTAAACTATGAACCTCTGGTGAGTGCCTAAACCTCTCAGATTTTCATTTCATGCTTTAGGTTTTAAGAAAATCAAAATGTTCATAGAAAAACCCTATTTTTTTCTAGGCCTATTCTAGGGCATGTTTTGCATTTTCTTTTTAGAATAGCACGTTTGCTTGTATGTTTCACTTTTAAGCTTTTAATTGGCGCGTTCAACTTTTTGAGTAGCACATTTGAAAAGTTTTAGCATGTTTGCAATGTTTTCACATGTTTAATGATTTAAGTAGTGCATTTAAGTTTTTAAATAGCACGTTTTATTTTTAGCACTTTTAAACATTAAAATAGCGCATTTACCCTGATAGGAAAGATTTGAAAATGCCTTAGTCAATTTTTCCAAACTATTCATCATCATCGATTGGTTGATCAGGTTAGTTAGTAAACTTGATTTGGTAGCGAGTTGTAAGATGTTAGTTTGAGTCAGTCATAGTCTGAATGTTTGATCATCACTCTAGATTTAGATGATGGATGGTGATGAATTTTCCATCCTCTCTCAATAGAATCAGGAAAATTGATTGTGGGTTGATTTTTATAAATGTTTGATTAACCTAGGATAATTCAAATGATAACTAATTTCAAAGCTAATGTAATTGAACTTGCTTTTTGCAGGCAGTGGTTAAGTCATTGGGTGTTTGTGGTTCTTACCCTTTACCTATTAGTATGATCGATGATCTAAGTGGTCATGATTGGAGACATATTGGCTAATATGGGTTATCTTTCCTTCTTCCTCTACCTCTATTTTAAGTGAATCAAGGACCAATTACTGCTATGGCTGAGAAATGGCACTTAGACCATAATATTTTTCACTTACCAATGGGTGAGATGACCATTACCCTTGAGGATGTATACCGCATCCTTCTGTTAGAAATAGGGAATACTGAGAGGGGGGGTGAATCAGTATTCTACAAACTTTTACTTTTGACCAATTATGGATATAACAGATTAACTTGATACATGCATAACATAGTAAACTAAAGAATATGCATAATAGTAAAGCAAATGAACTCATAACACATTATTTGTTCTCAAGGAAACTCTGGCCAAGGGAAAAACCCCGGTGGGGATGGTACCCACAAAGATTCACTAATCAAAAGTATCTTGTTAAGGATGTTGACCTTGTTAGGAGCCTATTACATGCATATAGTGTCTCAGTGTTGATTAAGGGACTTTAGGCCTTGTTAGAAGCCTCAACCTTGCTAAGAGTTGGTAGTACAAAATATGATTACTAGATGAGCCCACTACCCAAACAAGTAATGTACAATGATTACTGATTACAAAATATGGCAAGGTACATAACCTTATACTACTTGCTTTACTTTCACAACTTTGCATCAATATCTCTTCGCTTATATCTTCGCTATACCATCTATATCATTACAATTTTCTTCTCCTTCACATTTAAATATGCCTTATATTTATACAAGTTATTAAGACTAATAACTCTTACAGTCAGCTTGAAAAAAGCATTACACAAAATACATATTTACCCAAGGGTTAACATCTAGGAAGTCATCCCTTTATATTGTTAAGACATTATTTTGATAAACAAAATAATCCCTTAACTCTTTACCAATTCTATCTTCATATATTGTCATGTTGGCTTGACATTGTCTTTGGTAAAACTATCATAACTTCTTCCGTACATTCCATATTGTCTTACACTCTTAGGTGAGTCTTCTATAGTCATCATAGTATCTATGTTCAAGTACACAAGCATTGAACTTAATCCAATTGTCATCGCTAATCAAAATTATCTCTGGGTACATTGGAAAAAAATACTGTCTCATACTTAGACAATTTTGCTTTGCACTCTGTCATACTTGCTCTCTGTCATATGTGATCTTCATGTAGATCATATGTTTCCATAATGACAATAGCTAAGTATCTAACTCAGCCAAATTTCCAACAATCTCCCCCTTTGTCATTGGTGGCAACATATGATAAAATTGGCTAAGTCAAGTTTCCTGTCCTTGTATTCATATAGAATCCTTATTTCATTGTTAATATTGCTGATTCTCTTCTCAATGTCCAATATCTTCACATTGGGGTTGGCTAGAAGATTTACCTCTATTTGAATTTCTACTTCTTTGGCCTTAATCTTCTAAATTTCTTTTGAAAAAAGATTCTCAGATTTTGTACACTGAATGTACAAAGTTTTACCTCTGTCAAAGTTCCTTCTCAAGTCTTTTATACAGATATCCAGGCTTTTAATGTCATTCCTGAAATTTTTTACTTATGTCTAGAAATAATTTGGCCTCATAGGCTGCTTGTGCCTTCACTTTAGCTATGTTAGATAAGTTAGTAAACTCATCATCAAATGCATTCATAAGTTTCTTATCTCTTTCAAGTGGGTCTGCCTCTACTATCTATGTAGTCACAATGCTTTACAACTTTTCTATTATTTCCTTCAGTGATCCTTCAAGGCTTTTCACCTTCTTATTCTTCCCAATTATTTTGTTCAGAGATGTGATCAATTCCATCTGATCATCATCATCATCAAATTATTTTCTAAACCTTTCAAATATAGATCCAATCTGTGATTTCTTTGCAGTCTCAGGTGTAAGACTGATTTATTCTTGACTAGGGGCTTCTACTTATTTCTCTATTTCCTTTTCTTCTTCAATCCTTGTATCTCTCTTCTCTTATTCTCTAGCACTATCCTACTCTTCAAAAGCCAAATTGTCAACAATGTTTTCAAGATTCTTGAAAGGGTTATCATCATTGTCTAAAGTGATCTTAGTTCCTTCCACATGCATTGACTCATCTTCAATGTTTATAGCTAGTGGAGAGGGAATTCTCTGATGTTCAGCTTCCTTATCTTGCTATGTTTGTCCTGCTGCACTAGAGTATCTTTCAATAATTTCCTCACATAATCTGAATGGTTCTTTTCTTTGTTCTTAGATGTGTGCTCAGTTATTTCATGATCTCCTTAAAATGTTCTTCATCTTTAACATCACATAGTTTTCTTATAATATTTTCTCTAATTTTATTGTCTTCTTCTATTGCTCTTTTCTTCATGTTCACTAATTTCTCATACAAATCATCAGGTATCTTGCCCTGAATTGTGTCAAACTTCTTATCTGATTGTATCATGTGTCTCACAACTACATTTTCAAGATTCAGTCTCTTTGAATAGTTGTAAAGGTCATAATACTTGTTCATCTTAGAAAAGTCTCCATCTTGTATGATTTGTTCATTCACTTTTTCAATCTTAGGTTTCCATGTTTTATTTTTCACTGGGGTTTCTTCATCATATTTTATTTCTGCTATCTTCCTTTGTACTGGTGGTACCAAAGTTTTCTACCTTTTGGCTGGACCAGTAGCAATTTCTTTCACTCTTTTACCAGGTGTAGATGAGGATGATCTTGTGGATTTTCTAACTTCTTGGTCTTTCTCAACTTCCTCCACTTTTAGCTTATTCTGAATGTCTACTGGCTATTCTGCAACTGATGATAGGGGTGGAACAGACAAAATTTCCTTTTGTCCTATGTCTCTAATGGCTACTGCTATCTACTTAGAAATTAGAAATTCTTGTTCTGTCATCCCTATGTCCTTCAAAATCTTCTTTATTGTACTTTCCACTCTATTCTTAGACTATTTTTTTTCTAAGATTGACTTTGCGGAGTTGAAGTTCTCCTCAAAAGTCCCAAATCTATTACTATGAATATCCAACTTTCTCTTAAGCAATCTGCTCACATACTCTTCTGTTTCAATTTTAGAAATTTCATAGCCAAGAGGGTCTATGAATTCTACTCTAATTTCTACTACTTCAATGAATGTAATGTCAGTATCAACCATGAAACATATCTCTTTCTTATATTTCTCAACTAAAGATTATGGAATCCTTGATCTACTTTTCATTAAATTGTGAAATGTTTTAATTACCAATATTGCACTCTCATTGGCCTTGTCAATAGGATGTCTCATGTATACTTTGTTAATCCTTTCCATTGTGGTTTTACCATCATTCCAATCATCACCAATAGTTTAAGGGAATCTCCTTAACAAATGGAAAAACATATAAGTGATCTATGATGAGAATCTAAACTGAGAGTTCTTAGTCTTCTTTATCTTTTCCAAGTTCTCAAACAACTCAATTCTCAAAATTTCACACATGTCAACTTGAACTTTGTCAACACACAAGTAAGCTACATGTATCATTCCTACTACCATGCCATCTTCTCTTGAGTTTGCATAGAACTTAGCTGTAAGGATCTTGCATGAATACCTAACATCATCCTGTTGTATCTTGCTAATCACTATACCTCTACCATTGTAAGATGATTTTGTGTTATATATTACTATTTTTCTCATGTTCTTCTCATTCAATGGTATGACTCCAGTTTTAGACAAACTGGTTAATTCATGAATTAGGTGAACTGTGATATCTATCACTCTGTCATCTAACCAAAACTTCCCATTGTGAATTCTAGTCAGAATTATCTTAGTACATTCTTCATCATCAAACTCATACTATAAGTTATACTTTATGATTTCATTATCTTTGAAGTGTTCAAACCCTACTTTCAATGACATATCTTGATTGTAAAGCTTTTCATATTCTTTGGTAAAGTTATTATCACTGAGGGTTTCAAGCTTGCATCCCAAATAACTTCTAACATTCTCTAAGTGTAGAACTGTGTCTAGTATAGATGATAAAGCTAATCTAGGGTCTTCCTCCAAGGGTTCTACTAGTTCCCTTTTGATCTTAGGTCTATTCTTATCTCTTACATTATGAATCAATGAAACATCCATGACTTCTACAAATTCTTTAACTGATTTATAGATCTACTTAGTAAAATACCTCGATTCTGTGATTTAGGGCTTGTGTAGATTCAAAATGAAAATCCTTCACCAAATCCTTGCAAACTTCTTTCAATCACTGCTCGTTGATCTCCTTAGCACTTGTATTCACCTTAATGATCAAATAATACTGATCATAACCTTTTAATATTTCAATCTCACAAAAATCTGACATCCTATTCAATTCCTTTGCCGCTTCTTTTCAAAAAGCTATTTCTGCTTACCTGCAAAACTTAAAACTTCTTGCGATCTTGCATAACACAATATTATCCTATGCACTCTTAACCATAGCATCAATACAACATATAATATCTTGCATTAACTACACAAGACTCAATTCATCCTATACTTACTTCTATATTATCCTAAGTTCCTATTCTACTATATTTTTCATGAATTAAGTACTTTGAGATGGGTTAGGTAGAGATTCACTCTTACCATTAGATACTTCACCTTTCTGATTACCTTCAGTGCTGAATATGTCTCCTTGATCCATGGCTTTAACAAACTTCACATCTTCTAAATTACTACAACATCCTCTTTGACGGTTGCTTGCATTTTCATTTCTCCTTGCATGACTTCTAGGATTAGGGTTAGGATGAGGATGAGAAACCCTATTATTCATTCTAAAAAACCTTGTTGTATGTCCAATCATGTTACATATTTGACAAACTATTCCATTATTTCCATATCTTTGTCCTGACTAGTTGATTTGTGATCTATAATTTCTGGCAATGTGTCCAACTTTGTTGCATCTATAACATACTACTCCATTTCTCCTATTCATATATTTAGTAGGTCTCTTATCTACATGGTTAGTATTTATAAACATTCTACTACTATTATTATTCTCAATAAATTTAGGTTTTCTATATTTAATAGCTCTATGTCCAAAACCATGACAATTATAACAATAGCCATTAAGAGGTTTAAATTGCTTACCTGTACAATCTTTCTTCATATTACTAGAAGTATTACAAACAAAGCATCTACCTTTAAATTCTCTTTGCATACCTTTAGGTGACTCTTCTTGTTTAGGTGGTTCTTCTTCTTTAGGTGTATCTTCAGATTTGTCAATTTCATTAGATTTCTTTTCATTTATGCTTTTAGACACTTTTAGATCTGGTTCCTTTCTTTCTTCATTTTCTTTAGATGAGTTAAATCCAAGACCAATTTTATCATAGAATGGTTTTTGATAAGACATTTGTTCATCAATCTTCTCACTGGTTGAATATAGTCTCTCAAGTTGTCATCACAATCTTCAATTTGAATTGTAGATTCCTTTTCTGATTTCAGATCTTCCAACTTGTTTTTCAGTTTCTCAATGAGGTTCTTTGCATTATCATATTTTCCTTTTAGAGTGTCTCTTTCTTTAGTAAGCATATCAATCTATTCAAAAGCTTCTTCAAGATTCTTCTATAGCTAATCCATATCCATAGAGATCTTACTCAAGCTGCTAGGCTTTCCTTGAATGATTCTTTTCTAAGTGACTAGGCTTTGATACCAATTGTTAGAAATAGGGAATACTGAGAGGGGGGGGGGGGGGGGGGGTGAATAACTATTCTACAAACTTTTAATTTTTCCCAATTATGGATATAACAGATTAACTTGATACAAGCATAACATAGTAAACTAAAGAATATGCATAACAATAAAGAAAATGAACTCATAACACATTATTTGTTCTCAAGGAAACCCTGGCTGAGGGAAAAACCCCAGTGGGGATGGTACCCACAAAGATTCACTAATCAAAAGTATCTTGTTAAGGATTTTGACATTGTTAGGAGCCTATTACATGCATATAGTGTCTCAGTCCTAATTAAGGGACTTTAGGCCTTGTTAGAAGCCTCAGCCCTACTAAGAGTTGGTAGTACAAAATATGATTACTAGATGAGCCCACTGCCCAAACAAGTAATGTAAAATGATTATTGATTAAAAAATATGGCAAGGTACATAACCTTATACTACTTTCTTTTCTTTCACAACTTCACATCAATATCTCTTCACTTATATGTTCGCTATACCATCTATATCATTGCAATTTTCTTCTCCTTCACATTTACATATGCCTTATATTTATACAAGTTATTAAGACTAATAAATCTTATGGTTGGTTTGACAAAAGAATTACACAAAATACATATTTACCCAAGGGTTAACATCTAGGATGTCATCCCTTTATATTGTTAAGACATTATTTTTATAAACAAAATAATACCTTAACTCTTTACCAATTCTGTCTTCATATACTGTCATGTTGGCTTGACATTGTCTCTAGTAAAACTATCATAACTTCTTCCATACATGCTGTACTAACTTTCACTCTTAGGTGAGTCTTCTATAGTCATCATAGTATCTATGTTGAAGTGATCAAGCACTAAACTTACTCCAATCATCACTGCTAATCAAAACTATCTCCAGGTACACTAGAAAAAACACTGTCTCATACTTAGACAATTTTGCTTGGCACTCTGTCATACTTGCTCTCTTTCATATGTGATCTTCATGTAGATCATATGTTTCCATAATGAAAACATCTAAGTATCTAACTTAGCCAAATTGCCAACGCCTTCACCTTCCTACTAGAGGAGAGCTGGTATTTTATGACCAGGTCTGTGATGGTGCAACATGTCGATAGGTCTTTCAAGATCCTACCATTGGTGATGATCACATTTGGTGGTCTCTGTTTCATTATTTTCTTGTTCTTCCAGCAGTTCTAGGTGCATTGATCAGAGGATTCTTGTTACTAGATAGATGGGGTCATGGATTTGCAGTCAGACGGGGTCCTATTCTGGAGGACTTGATGGCTCATCCTCGAGGGTTCGATTAGGGATCATGTGTTCTAGCGCAACTCTATCATGAGTTTCATATTGTTGTGTATAGACATTCATCTACTCTCTCAATAGGAGGTATATTGCTTTAGCTCTAGACATGGGAGCATCTCCTAGTGATACGTCCTATTGTAGCATGTCACCAAGATCTAGATTGGCCATTTTCTTGGATGTACAAGGGGATGGTAGTGAAGACCCATATGGGGAAGTTAGATTATTGGCATTGTGTTATTGATGACATGGATCAGGTTGTTTGGCAGCCTTATCTAGGTTGTGAGCCATGGATGAAGGATGATTCTGAGCTTCCATATATGTTTTGTCCTTGTTAGATGATTGGCCATACCTCTTATATCATAGAGAGATTTTTCTTTTGGCGAGTACTATGACAGTATGGCCAGTCACAGGGTATGCCCCAGGGCATTGCTATGTATGCTCAGGTTCAAGCTGAGAGATCACTGTGGGGTCCTATTGTGGATTTTAGGATGGCTTATTAGGAGATTTTCTTCCTTGGTTATTTTCCTTGGGATATGAGGGAGGATGTCATTGATGCTAGGATGACAGATGATTATGCAAATTGGTTTTCTTGGAACCCATTTCTGAGGTTCACAGATCTAGTAGGGAGAGTTCCTAGTATTGATGAGGAGTTTGATGGTGATAGTGGTGATGGTGGTGATGATGGTAGGGGTGGGGGTATGATTAAAGCATGGCATGGATGACGGGGTTGTCGAGCAGCCAGAGTGGATAGAATTCTCATGCCAGTGATTTCTGCTACTCCCATTCCCCCTAGGGGTGGTGGTCAGGTGAGGGGTCATGGTGTGGATAGAGCTTTACATTAGATTGCTAGGGAACCAATAGGTAGACATGATCACCATAGGGCTAGGTGTCAGAAGAAGCTGGATGCCTAGGTAGCTCAGGCTTTATTAGATCAGGCATAGGGTCAGCCGACATAGGCACCTCCACAGGATCCTCCTACATAGGCACATACTTCTACTTCTACTTCTATTTCTACTTCGATGCCATCTTCTTCATCACATCCATCTTCTTCATCATATGTTCCATCATTATCTGTTCCTTCTTCTTGCATTCCATCTTCATCTATGCCTCCACCACAGACTCCTACAACACAGGCTCCTAGTACAACTGCACTAGAGGTTCTAGATTTATATTCAGAGATGGCTGAGGTTAGACAAAAGGTTAGGCATCTGAGTACTATGATGCAAGCCTTCATGGCAGTGATGAGTCAACATGGGTTGTAGTTGAGCTCAAGTCATCCTGTTGATAGTGCTCTTGGTTTGGATGGTACTGATGGCACTGGTGGTTCAGCCAGTTGATCTATGATTTGAGATGATTCATGTTCTTTCATTGATGTATATGATCTCATTCTTTTGGTATATTGAGACATTGAACTCTATTGTATATTTTGATTTAGTTGATGTTGCATTTATATGATCATTCCAAGGACTTTGATGCTCGTTTGATTTTATGATGATGCCATAGACTTTGATACTCATTTTTGATAGATTTAATATATATGATGTCATGATGTGTTGGATCTCTTTTTCAGTTGTTTTGGTATGATATTTAGAGCTATATGATTCTATCTTCTACATGCTTTCTTTTATGCTTTTTAGAATGCATTTTTTTGATCTGGATGCACATGTTATATTGATGCTTAAATGGTTATCTTATTTATGACATAGAATAGATGAATGGATGCAATGTGAACTTAATGATGTGATTTAATGATTAATGATTTTATGTATGTAAATGATATATTCATGTGTCAGATGTATTATGAAATGGATAATGCGATGTAATGGATAATGGATAATTTTTGGTATACAAATGTGATGGACCTATATGATGTAATTTATAATGATCATGGGTACTTAATGATTAATGTTTCTAAATGTTATATGTAATATAGATGAATGATGTTATCATGCAATGATATCTAATGAATTTTAATGAATAATACCATGTTTCATGTTTTTGAAGTAAATGATATGCATTTAATGATGAATTAAAAGGACTTTAATGGATGTAATGAATGTTAAATAATGCAATGTACTTAATGAATTGATATGAATGATACAAAGAATGTATCCTAAATGAGATTAACTTTAAAATGAATGCAACCTAATGCAATGAATTAAATGAAATTGATTTAAATAATGAATGCAACCTAGTGCACTTAATGAAAATGATTTGTAGGTAGGATGTGAATGATAAATGCAACTTAATGGAATTAATGATTTGCAATGAACTTAGATTAAAATGAATGCAACTTAATGCAAGATATCACGAATCTAACAAATTCTCATGACCTAATGGAATGCTCCTTTTTTTAAATTTGTTTTTGATTTCCAACACACTCGATCATACATAGTTGTTTTTTATGCTCATTTGATTTTTTATTTAACTACACCCCCTTTCTCTTTTCTTCTTGCAAATTAAATTTTTGAAGCTAAGAAAGGCAAAATACATTAAATGCATTTAATCTAAGATGTATGCTATTAACTGTCATTATTCAATACTTTGGAGTTTATAATCATCATTGAGTGGTTTTTCAAATCTCGATTTAGTACAACGATCACTAGTTCAACCATGATGATATGAATACTTTTTGCACCTCTTTCATTGCTTTCCCAACTTTTGGTATGAAAATCATTGATTGAAACCAATCATGAGAGTGCGAATACCAATTTTGTCAGATTCTATGTTGCAAGTGGATTTTGGTATTATGATATTGAAGATCAAAATAGCCAAGGTATTCTTTTGCGTAAATAAACAAAAATCTCAGTTTATCCTATTTACCAGTCCTTGATGATTCTTTGATGATCATGTCCTTAGACAAATAATACATGATTTAAAACTTTGATCTTGAAAGAGTCATTTAGAAAAAAAATATCATGCTTTCATCATAGCTTGTCTAGTTTAAAAACTTTCATCGATTTGCTAGAAAGATATGATTTCATCAATTAAGTCAACACTTTAGAAAAATTTTGCAATGTTTTTCAAATCCATATTTCAAGTGTAGCTCCATCCATTTCATACTTTTAATCCTATTAAAGATAGAGTCATGTAAGATCTCAAATCAAATTTTGCGTTTGGTTCTATTCGGATTAGAATAAATATTTGATTAAGTGTTTCACTTGCATTTTTGATGAATTGATTCCATGATTGATTGAAGTTTTCTTTTCATGAATCCTTCCTCCTTTTTAGTAGATTGCCCCCATTTTGATATGTTTTCAATTGTTGGACTTAGGACAATTTTCAAATTAAGTGACCAAAATCTTTAGGTACTTGCAAATGCAACTGTGGGATTTTATTATGCAATATATACAAATGCTAGCGAATTTAATATTTACAAGGATGACTTCTAGGTATGCAACTGACTTTGACTTTCAATGGCACCTGTTTACCAGGTTTCACCGATTGAATGGATCTTGCTTTCTTTTCTATTTGTAAAGCTTTTTTTTTTTTGCTACCAAGGTGCCTATTTGCTAGGCTTTCACCAAGGCACTTTTTATCTTTTTTGATTTTTTTGTATTTTCTCTTTTTTCAATTTTTTTTCTTTATCACATCATCAAGGCACCTATTTTCTAGGTTTTCACCAAGACAACATGTTTTTGAGGATCATATATGAATTTTTTTGGCTTTCTTCATGCTCAATTATCCACTATTTTTTATCTTTTCTGCTTTTCAAATGTTTTTGGTATTTTTCAAAATCTCTTTTGGCTATGTACATTAAATATGATGCTTTCCATCTGATGTTTTGATACTCTTTTTCTTTATCCTCTTGCATCTACTTCATGTGTAGAACCTTTTGAGATGAATGCTATTGATAGGTTCTTGTAACTCTACTCTATCACAATCAACTAACTTGTAGGTGCCGGTCCCAAAAGATGAAGTGATCACAAAAGGTCCTAACTAGTTTGCCTCCCATTTCCCTTTCTTTTCCCTTTCTTCTTGATTCTTGGGATTCTCTCACAAAACTAGGTCACCTATTTGGAATGTTCTTGACTTGATATGCTTGTTATAAGTCCTTGACATTTGGTTTTGATAAACCTTCAAGTGATCAAATGCTTGTTGTTGTTTCTCATCTAGCAGTTCTAGTTCATGCAACCTAGCAACTCTATAGTCTTCCTCACTTATCAAACCATGTAGAGATATCCTTAAGGATGGAAGTTCTACCTCCAAAGGTAAAACTACTTCTGTTCCAAAGACTAAGGAAAATTGTGTAGCTCCTATTGGCAAATTGATACTTGTCCTATAAGCCCATAAGGTAGGGTTTATTTTTATATGCCAATCTCTACCTGAATTATCCACTATTCTCTTCAATATCTTTAGGATGTTTTTATTTGTTTCTTCTAATTGTTCATTACCTTGAGGATAATAGATTGATGAAGAGTGATGGATCATGTGGAACTTTGTGCATAACTCCTTTAGGTCCTTGTTTTTGAAGTGCTTTGCATTATCCATTATAATGGCATGAGGTATGCCATATCTACATATTATGTGGTTTAGGATAAACAAGGATATCTACTTTCTTGTTGTAATTGATAAGGGTACAACTTCCACCCACTTGGTAAAGTACTTTGTTGCCTTGATAATGAATTTATGACCATTTGAAGATGGTGGATAAATCATTCCTATTAAATCTAGACCCCATTGATAAAAAGGCCAAGGTGTCGTCATAGGATGAAGCTCTTGTGTGGGCACATGTATCAAGTTTCCATGATATTGACACTCTATACAAGTTTTAGCAAAATGACAAGCGTATTTCTCCATCGTAGGCCAAAAATATCCTATCCTAAGAAGTTTCTTAGCTAGGGTTAAGCCATTCGAATCTGACCCACAGATCCCCTCATGAATTTATTGTAAGGCTATATCTAATTCCTCTTTCTCTAAACATCTAAGAAGCATTGCATATAGAATCTTATGATATAATGTGTCAGATATTAGGGTATAACGAGTGGCTTGTCAGATAAAGCTTTTCTTTTGGTTCTTGGTTTGGTCATTGGGTAGTATTTGATGTTTTAGGTAAGTGTAAATGTCTCCATACCAAGGTGATTCATGTGTTGTTAGCAAAAAAATGGTATGAGGATGGGTAGGATCAAATGTGGGTTGCTCAACTTCTTCTACCAGGAATTCAAATATGTCACTTTGATCTGGTATTTGGAGAAGTGATGCCAAAGTTGCCATTGCATCTACTGCTTTATTCTTTTCCCTTGGTACTTGTTCAAATGTGATAAGAGTGAATTATTTCTTGAGATTCTCAACCATATTTTTGTAAGGTATCATCTTGTCATCTTTAGTGAGATATTCATCATTAATTTGATTGATAACTAGTTGTGAATCTCCATATACTTGTAGTTCTATCACTTTCCACTCTAATGCTAGCTTGATTCCAATGACCAATGCCTCATATTCTACTATATTATTTGTACATGGGAATAGCAATTTGTATGATTTTGGAATTGTAGACCCTTGAGGAGTAATCAAAATTATTCCTGCTCCTAATCCATGTTGTGTGTAGGAACCATCAAAATATAGTTTCCTTATTTTTGCTTCCACATTGACAATTTCAAAATCTGAAAATTCCACTTGTATTGGGTGGTCATCTTACAATTGTGATTTTGCTAACTGATCAGCTATGACTTGGCCCTTGATAGATTTTTGATTGACATATTCTATATCAAATTTTCTTAGCACCATGACCCATTTGGCTAGCCTTCCATTCAATGTTGTTTTGCTAAGAAGTTATTTCAAGGGATCTATCTTTTCAATGAGTTTAATCTTATGAGATAACAT
Organism: Chamaecyparis obtusa; assembly: GCA_027943335.1. Taxonomy (NCBI): domain Eukaryota; kingdom Viridiplantae; phylum Streptophyta; class Pinopsida; order Cupressales; family Cupressaceae; genus Chamaecyparis; species Chamaecyparis obtusa. The sequence goes on along the minus strand of BSBK01000188.1, from coordinate 657,679 downwards.
ATAGTGGTGCAATTTTTGGGAAGCAAAAACTATGGCCAAATATGATCTTTAGATAAAGGTATAGTTCAAATCATATTTCACCAAAGTCCTACTTATTTAGTAGATGGCCTTTTCTTTTCCTGATTCATCTTCTTGTGCCAAGAGTGCCCCAAATGAATGCTCAATCACTGAAATGTATAGAATCAAAGGCTTGAATCTTATAGGTGGCATCAAAGTTGGTGGATTCATTAGATATTTCTTCAACAAGTTGAAGGCTTCTTCACATTTTTCATCCCATTCAAAAATTATGTCCTTATGCAAGAGTTGGGTAAAATTATGGCACTTTTCTACCAATTGAGAGATGAACCTTCGTATGGATTAGATTCTACCTTGAAGAGATCTCATCTGACTTATATTTCTAGGTGCTTCCATTTCCATGATAGCCTTGAATTTAGCTGGATCTACCTCTATTCCTTTTACTGAGACAATGTACCCTAGCAGCTTTCCTAATTGGACTCTAAATGCACACTTTTTTGGATTTAGCCTTACTTGAAATTGTTCTAATCTTTCAAAAAAATTCTCTAGGATTCGTAAATGTTCATCTCTTGAATGAGATTTTTCAAGTATATCATTTACATAATCCTCCATGAACTTGTGCATCATGTCATGGAATATTGTTTTCATGGCTCTTTGATAAGTTGCCCCGGGATTCTTTAGACCAAAGGGCATAACATTCCAATAGAATGTCCCCCATGCGCATGTAAATGCTATTTTATCTTGATCCTTAGGTGCTATCTTTATTTGATTATAGCGACTGAAACCATCCATAAGAGAGAACATGGAGTGTCCTACTATTAGATCCACTATGGAATCTCTACTTGGCAATGGAAAGTCATCTTTAGGGCATGCAAGATTTAGATCCCTAAAATTTGTGGAAATTTTGATGGACTTATCTACTTTTGAAAGTAGCACTATGTGTATCATCTTAAAATGGAAGCATTTCCATGATAAGATCATTTAAACCTTTGAGTAAGTGGTCTAGGGTCATGTCAAGTGCCTTGATTAGGTCTTTGAATGAATCTGACAGTTTCCCCTTGTTCTGCTTCTCTCCCCCTATTTCTAACCTCTTTCTAACAACTTTCTTTGAGAAACTGGAGACTTTGACTTTTTGGTTCAAGGATGACCTGAAGGGTCAAGGATGACCTAGACCCTGACCTAGGTCAAGGTTGACCTTGACTCTAACCTAGGGCAGAGTCAACCTCATCCCTGACCCCAGGTCCAGATTTTAGTTTCTAGAAGTTTTAGGATGTTGGGCTTCGGAAAGTTTTTTTTTCCCACTTTCGGGTCAGCTGTTTCAGATTTTAGAATGGTAAACCCTTAAATTGCATTTAATCTAGGTCCATTTCAAGGGGTTAAGGTTAATTGGGATTTAATTCTCCAATGTCGGCCTCTCTAGAAGTTTTTGCCCTAGATCACTATAAAAGGAAGCCTTCCTCTCTCATTTTCACATCCACTTTTCATGATCAAGAGCCCTCAAGGAAATAGTCACAATCCTTCAAGCAATCATCCATTCAAGCAACCATCCATTCAAGCATTCAAGTTCTCCATTGAAGATCAAGGATTCAAGCATTGAAGATTCATCATTCAAACCCTAGATCTAGCCATCATGATGGTGTGATCTTCCTTCAAGATCCTTTGTTCATCTTCAAGATCTATTCATCCTCTCTTCAAGGTGGATTCCAAGCATACAATCATGGAGGTTTTGATTTACATTTATGGTTTTGATTTACATTATTGAGTCCAAGCTTTCATATCAATATACTTGAACTTACATTTCAAATACAATTGCATATCTATTGAATATGATGTAGGGGCATCCTCGGTTCCCAAAGATTTTGGTAGTCTCGGTAACTATCTGGTGGTGTTTGGTTAATTGGATGGTGATCTCAGTAGAAGATTGGAGTTTCTCAGTCTGTGGTGGTAGTTCTTGGTCGGAATCTACTAGGATTCACTGATGGATCTTGGTGGTCTTGGTAGGGATTCTTGGTTGGAAGTTCTGGTGGATCTCAGTGAATGATGGTCACTCAGTGACTTGATGTTTTGTTTCTTAGTGCTTGATTATCGATGGGGTCTCAATGTTCATGTTTGTTGCTTGGTCACTGAAGTGGCTCGGTCACTAGAGGACTTGGTCATTAAAGAAAGCTTGGTCATGGAAGGAGACTTTGCATTTCTAGTGCTCGGTAATGCTTGTGGAGCTTGGTTGGCATGTTTGCTCAGTATATTTCCTAACACTTGGTATTGTGGCTTACCAACGGTTGTTCTTGGAGATTTAGGAGGTTGACTTGGTGCATTTATTATTGGTAGCTAATCTAGAGGCTGACATAGATAATTTAATATTTGTAAGGTTGTTTGAGAGCTGACTTGTATTGCATTTAATGTTTGTTTGTAGTAGAAGCTGGATTGGCTTGGGAATTAATTATTTCTTCCAGCCGACTTGTGGCTGAAGATTAGTATTTAAGAAGATGTTTGGGTAGTTTCTTAGAAAGTAGAAGAAGAGATATGGAGTTAGAGCAGATCTAGATAGAGTAGAAGAAATGTAGCAGAGTTAGTAGCTTGCAAGCTTAGGAACAAGGAGATTGCTTGGTGGCATGTGAGCACAAGTTTAGATTTTTATTGGAGTGCCTACCAGTGTCCTATTGTGTTGTAGACCTAGGCTAGCTGAGAAGTGTGTTGGATCTTGCGTGATCTTGTAGAGCTATTTCTTGATTTGTAATTGGCCGTAACCAGGAAGACCTTATAGCCTGACACATTGCATGTAATTAGTTGTTGATGAATAAATATATTAGTTTTATTTTAGATCTAGTTGTGGTGTTGTGTTATTCCACTATTTTGTTTAATTATTTCATGGTCAGACTATCCTTAATTGGATCCTCCTACCTTGGCACTACATTAGAATATCATAGCTTCATTGTTAGATCTACTTCTACTACTTTCTAGCATTCTCTATTTCAATTCCATTACTAAGGTTGATTCCAAACCGGGGTTTGACTAAGGAAAACTCCTCATCCAAAAAATAAAACCTTTTTTTATTGTAGGTATAGGTAGATAATAGCAAATTGAAGTGCAGATCTGGATACCCTTTTCAGTGAACTTTCAGGATTCGCCAATAGAATTTCTATCAGAGTTGTTTTGGGTCAAGGATGACCTTTAGTGGGTGGTAAGATTGTGCCCCAGGGTAAGATTGTGCCCTGCTATCAAGGTCAAAGTTGACTTGACCTTAGAAGGACAAATTTTTTTTGGGTTTTCTCTATCTCGACTTTTCTAGTCCAGGGCAGGTTGCAGAATTTCCTGAAATTGTGCACACACATAAAAAAAAGTGATTTCTTCATCAGCCTTCTTTCAAGATAAGTATTTCTATTTTATTTAGTTTATATGCCCATAAAATTTTCCATCACACACCCCTCCACTACATTTTAACTTATTTATCATACTATCAATCATACTCCATATTCCAACTATTCATTTTGTTGAACCCGACAAGCTTACACCTTTTCTTTTGTGGACTTAGATGCCCTATTATGTTCGATTCATGGTTTAATCTCTTCTTGCATTAAGATTAGGTTTATTTTATGCTCTTGCATTTTAAATTAAAAAATCCAAAAAAATCTATATATTCAATAAAATACAAAAACATTTCTTGCATTTCAAAAACTATGAAGATTCTTAAGATTCTTTGGTGTGTGGTCATGTTCTTTATTACCTTTCTTTTAGCATCTCTTTACCATACCTATGATGTTTATGAGAGTATCATTCACTTCATTATGTTGATGATCCTTCATTTTTCTCTCACCTATGCTTTTGTGAAATTGACTGATACTAATCTTCTTGCATTCAAAACTTTCATTAAAGATTCATGTGGTAGACTTATTATCCTCTTGGATTATGTGAAGAATTTGGTAGATGATACACCATATCCTAATCTTCCTAATCCTAATCCTATTATTCCTAATTTGATTCCTAATCTTCCTATTCCTAATCCAATACCTAATTCTCTATCTGTTCATCCTCATCCTTCCCATACTTATGATGGAATTCAAGCTATAGTTTAGGATGCAGATGTGCAAGATTTCTTTGATTTACCTTCTCCTTTGTTTGATGATGATATTAAAGGAAAGGGTAAATAAACTTCTTCAAAACCTATTATTACACCTTATACAACATTTACTCATGAAAGGGATAAAAAATCACCTCCTGTAGAAGCTTTACATGATATGAACACTATAGGATATAATATGATAAATAAACAAGGTTATAGATGTTTAGGACTTGGAGTAAATGAGCATGGTATCAAGTATCTGGTTCATATACCCCCTAAATAGGATTTGCATGGTTTTGGTTGTTTGCAATCTCAATTCATGGTAGGTGATGTTGATCATCATCCTCCTCTTCATATTCTTCTTCCTACACCTAAAATAGATAATCCTGATACTTGTCAAGATGTAGCTAAGAAGGTGTATGTTCAATTAATGAATTCCAAAAAAGAAATATTTAAACCTATACCGAAAGATGATTTATACAAGTAAAAATGTCCTTTTCATTATATTAATACACATTTACTTGCTGATTGTAAGCATTTCAAGTTATATGTTAGAGAAAAAGTTGCTTTAGGAATTATATCTCACTCTCGTGCAGTTTTACAATTCCTTCATAATTTTGATATAGGGGATTCCCCTCATTCTGATATAATATAGATTTCATCTCCTCTTATCTCTAGACTAGGGGGAAAGAGGTGTATTTCCATCCAGTCTCCTAGGATCCATTAGGGTTTTTTGGGCTTAATTGGTATTCTTTCTATCCTATCTCTCTATGGTTTTGTATTATGTTTATAATCATCCATAGATCCTATTCAAGATATCTTTTCTAAGACATTTTTTTTGTGAAGGTATCCCTTGCCTTCATCTTTTGGGGGAAAGCTTCTTCCTATTAGGAATGAATGCTGAAGTCTTTGATAGTCATTCTATAGTAGTGGTTTTTGCATTCATGACTATGATTGTCATTGATGTTAACATAGTATTATTCTAGAGTTTAGTAGAGAAGCAGGCACAGTTTTGTTTTGCGCACATGTTATATTGTAGATTGAGTTATGCATAGTTGATGGTATGTTCTTAGATATTTTATTAGCCTATGGTTAAGAGTGTAAAAAGAAATTCATTTATTCATGAAAGTTATAAGCATTTTGGTGGAAGCAGTATTCTGGCAGTGTTCCTGTGTAGCGGTTTTTGGTAATCGGAGGATATCTCCTAACTAGGATGGAATTTGATTCTACATAGTTAAAGGGAAGTTTGAGACTCATTGGTGGTGATGTGGTTCATAGTGCAAAATTTGAGGTCACACAATTGGAAAGTTATTTTATCTGGAAGCTGATAGTTTTATGTAATTCTGATGTAGCGTGTTGAAATTATTATTTTGTATTTGCATGCCGACTCATTTGTAATTATTTGAGTGTTGTATAAAGGAAGGAATGTTTTCCTTATTGAAGTGTGGATTTTAATAGTTGTAATATGAAGTTATGAAAGTTGTGATGCGAATGTATGCATGAAGTGAAGAAAAGAGCTAATTCAGTGATGAAGGAAGACTTGTGAAGTACAAAGATTTGAATTTGTGATCTTGTGTAGTAGAGAGTGTGGTTTTGGCATAGTGTGAAGGAGGTAACATATTTCATATTATTCTATTGAATAATCCTAAGATCTATTGGATAGCGAGTTTAGAGATCTTGCCTTGAAGCTGTTTGGGCAGTGGGTCCTTCTGTCTTCCATAACTCCTAACAGGGTTAGAATCTTTTAACAGGGATTCAAAATCTCCTAATAGAGATTCATATGTATTGAATGTATTTCATAAGACTCCTAACAGGGTCCATCCTCTAATAAGGAACTTTCATACTAGTGCATCATTTTGTGGGCATCATTCCCACTGGGGTTTACTATTTGATCAAGAGGTTCCCTAGTTAACATATCTTGTGTTATTGTGTCATTGTGTATGATTATCTTTCAATGGTTGGTTACTGCATTGATTATATGGTTTAAAGCTGTTGAAGTTGATATTGAAGTTAATGATGATAAATGGTTTAATTATCAAATAACTGATTCACCCCCCCCCTCTCAGTTATCTTGGTGGTCTTTCCTTTCTAACACTTCCTTCTTTCTCTTTGTCTAAGGAACTACTTTCCTTAGCTTTGTGGTATTTATTTATATTGCAATATTATTTCATCATATTGATAGATGTTTTGACTATGGATGACCTTTTTATAAGAGTTTTCTGTCCTAGGTCATCACCTCTTCTCTATATTGCAAATTATGTTTTTTATAAACACTTACCTTGGCTTTGGTGTTAGAGTTGTTTCCCTCATTCCAAAGATTCCTTTTCCTCTTCTTTGCAAGAGGCTTGATGATTGAATCTTTGTTCCCGCCTGATTTATCTTTGAAAGATGATATTTTATCTAAAAGAACTCCTCTATGGTGGGGGTCTTGTTGATAATATCTCTTTCTCTTTTGAGGATCCTTTTTCCATAACCAACATATCCTTTTCACAATTATCTATACTCTTGGATGTAGGGGTTAATACCCTTCACTAAGAATGTAGTGTACATTGATGTAAATATGATATCTCCTTACATTGTGAAGTAGGTATCCTCTTCCTCTTCCTTATCCTATCTAGTAGACTGCCATGATAAGGAGGGGGGCATATATAGGGTCTCCCTTGTACTATAGTTTTTATTTATTTATTTCATATGCTAAATCTTGGAAGGTAACACACATAAGTTGCTAAATCTCGAAGAGACGCATTTTTCAATTTTCAATATCCTAAATCTTGGAAGGTAATGCACATAAGTTGCTAAATCTTGAAGGGACACACATTTTTAAATTTTCAATATGCTAAATCTTAGAAGGTAATGCACATAAGTTGCTAAATCTTGAAGAGACACGCATTTCCAATATGCTAAATCTTTCGAAGGTAATGCACATAGGTTGCTAAATCCTAAGGAGACACATTTCATATTCATAGTGATACAAGAAGGTGGATCTATGGGTATTCTAGAAACCTTCAGAAGACACATTACAATTGCAAGCACAATTTATGGGTGAGCTATCAGGTTTGGCCACCTGGTTGGCTCTCCCTCCCTTGGTGATTCATGGTAAGGTGGGCATCTTATTGGGTGAGGTAATCACTTTCTCTTTTCTCTCTTTTCACTTTTATGCTAGTAGGACTGGATCATGAAGCTATAATATTTATAGTGTTGCTCTTGTATTTATTAAGTAATCATTTATGCTTTTATGATAGATTTCCAAATATGATATTAATATGAGAAATATTTCTTAGCAAGGTTTCTTATGCTAATTGATCTAGGTTTGTTTGTACTAACCCCTCTTTTGTGTTGCTTTTGGTTTTCTTTTTGCACCATCATGCATGTATGTTGAGTTAGAATCCTTAGTCTAGGGGCTGGTCTCCTTAGCTAAGTGTTATTTTATCTCATTGTGAATCCACTCATATCTTTTCTTTCTTCTCCTTTACCAAGAGTTTGCATCGAGTCCATACTCTTGCTAAAGTGGGGGCTTAATGTATCATCTTAAAATGGAAGAACTTCCATGATAAGAGTGTTTAGCCCTTTGAGTAAGTGGTATGGGGTCATGTCAAGTGCCTTGATTAGGTATTTTCATGAATCTAGCAGTTTCCAACCTCTTTCTGACAACTTTCTCTGAGAAACTGGAGACTTTGACTTTTTGGGTCAAGGATGACCTAGACCTTGACCTAGGTCAAGGTCAAACTCAACTCTGACCTAGGGTAGAGTTGACCTCATCCTTGACCCCAGGTCCAGATTTTAGTTTCTATAAGTTTCAGGATGTCAAACTTCAGAAAGTTTCATTTTCCCGCTTTCGGGTCGGCTGTTTCAGATTTCAAAATGGTAAACCCTTAAATTGAATTTAATCTAGGTCCATTTCTAGGGGTTAAGATTAATTGGGATTTAATTCTCCAGTGTTGGCCTCTCTAGAAGTTTTTGCCCTAGATCACTATAAAAGTAAGCCTTCCTCTCTCATTTTCACATCCACTTTTGATGATCAAGAGCCCTCAATGAGATAGTCATAATCCTTCAAGCAATCATCCATTCAAGCATTCAAGTTCTCCATTTAAGATCAAGGATTCAAGCATTCAAGCCTTTGAAGGGATTTGGTTCAAGCATTCAAGATTCATCATTCAAACCCTAGATCTAGCCATCATGATGGTGTGATCTTCCTTCAAGATCCTTTGTTCATCTTCAAGATCTATTCATCCTCTCTTCAAAGTGGATTCAAAGCATACAATCATGGAGGTTTGATTTACATTTATGATTTTGATTTACATTGTTGAGTCCAAGATTTCATATCAATATACTTGTTTACATTTCAAATACAATTGTATATCTATTGAATATCATAGCTTCATTGTTAGATCTACTTATACTACTTGCTAGCATTCTCTATTTCAATTCCATTGTTAAGGTTGATTCCAAATTGGAGTTTGACTAAGGAAAATCCATCATACAAACAAAAAAACTACTTTTCTTGTAGGTACAGGTACAAAACAATGAATTGAAGTGCAGATCTGGATACCCTTTTGGTGAACTTTCAGGGTCCATGAACATAATTTCTGTCAGAGTTGTTTTGGGTCAAGGATGACCTTTAATGGGGGGTAAGATTATGTTTCTCTATCTAGGTCAAGGTTGACCTGGCTCAGAAAAGAAAAATATTTCTTTGTTTTGTAGATCTCACAGTTTCAGTTCGAGATTGCAAAAATCAATAGTTTCTAAGACTGTTTGATAGGGTTTCCAGTAGGTTCTTTTTTGGATGTGCGTACCTTTATTTCTTCATTTCAATATTAGCATTTCTAGATTTAAATTCCATCCCCTTACAATTCAAATGCATGTGTAAATATTGGTTTTGGGGTCTCTTTTATGTGCTAACCATTGTTCTAGGACCCCATCCATATTTTATCCTATTCACTATGTTTGAAATCCATTGGACATAATTAATGGCTCTTATAAACCCAACTTTTAGCAATTTTTCTAACTCCACCTTCACAGCAAAGCTATATGTGGGTGCATCTTTCTCAATTTTTGCTTGATTGGTCTTGCTCCTTTTATGTTCAAGTGATGCATGATTAGATTTGGATCTAATCATGGCATATCATCATAAGACCATGAAAAATTGATTTTCTTTTCCTTGAAAATTTTGATGAATTCTTCTCTTTCCTTGCTAGATAAAGATGCTACTAAGTGTATGATCCTTGGTTCTGATTCTGATCCAATGTTCATCTTTTCAATTGGTTCGATCAAGATAGGAGAGCTTTCCTCATAGTGATAGGGTAAAGTATCCAAACTCCCTTCCTTAGGTGGCTCAATTAGGTTTTCACCTTTGGAATCATCCTTTATTTCTTTCTCTTTTTGATCTAATGCTGGCACAATGTGGTTTTCAACATTAGATTCTTTCCATTTTTTATTATTTTTGTTTTTTACATTTTTTATTGAATTAGGAGTTTGGATACCTTCCTTTGCCTCTTCTTCTTGATATTCCATGGTAGAAGAAGGTTCAACCACATTTAAGTATTGGGACACCAAGTTGTCATTCAAAAATGTTGGGAGTATGGTAGGTTCGATGGAATCCCATTCTATTAATTATAGGTAAATGAGGGTCAAATGATCAATGTTTTGATTTAAGTCAATAGTTTTTAAGGACAAGACTTCATGGGAAGGTTCAAACATTGTATCACTTAATTCTATGACATATGCTTCTTCGAGATGATCTAGAGAACTAGGGTCAAAATCCTCCTCACTAGAATCCTCTATGGTTTCTATTGGGTAAAAATCTTGTGGGTTAAACCTAACATTGGATTCTTCCATAGCAGGTCTCCATGATGGTATGTAGGATTCTCCTAACCATTGATTTATTTCAATTTATTGAATTGGTACATTATCTAGAACCACTTGGCTTGAGCTTGAAGCTTGATTTTGGCTTGATTCCGCAATTGATTCCTTCCATTTGCTAGGAGTGTAAGTATGAATGACATCAATACCTTTATCCTAACATGATTCATTAGAAAAAGTATCACATTCCCACTCATTTGATTCTTCACCACTATGTGACTCTAATTGTAATATTTGATCATAGACTTTAGGATAGTTCTTTTGAGTATACCCTTGTTCTAAGTAGCTTAATCCTGTCTTCTCTTTGCTGTCTCTCCATGTCATTTCAATAGGTTTGAGGAGTCCTTCATTTCTTGTTCCTAAAGGTCCTTGTCCTTTGTATCCCATTTTTTGCATAATTTGAAAGCCTTTCCCATATTGATGTGTAGGAATGCTTATGTTTTGTATGTGTTTCTCATGGATACTTGATTCTTCATCTTTGTATAACTAGTTTAGGATTTCATTGTCTTCTTCCTCCAGAAATGATGATGTATTTTCCCTCACAAAGTTATCATTGTATTTGTGTTGTAAATTAGAGGGCTTTCCATATGACCTTGGAGATGAGGGTAGGTCCATCATGGATAAGGAGTATTCACCTACTCCCAGTTGTTTGATTTTACATTATTTCTCAAAAAATTTCATCATGTAGTCCATCTTTTGGTAATGGGCCTCGTTAGTGTATATTTCAATAGATTTATCTTTGTCTTCTTTCTTTGGCTTAGACATACTCTCCTCACTAACCTTTTCCTTCCCTTTTGTCAATGTAGCTAGGTTATTGGAATTTGGGATGCTTTCAACAACAACTTCTTCTTTCTCTTCTTTTTCCTTTCCTTTTAAAGATGGAAGATAGGTAGAAGGCATGACTCGCATCTCATGAATCCAAGGTCTTCCTAGTAAGATATTATAGGTCAGCTTTAGGTCTAGGACTTGACAAATGGTTTCTTTTTGCATTAGGCCAACCCTAATAGGAAGTACTATGACACCCTTAGAAGCTCTTTCTTTGTCATCATAGGCTTTGATATCTTTTTCTTTGGGTAAATAGCCTCCTCAAAAAATCCTAAGGCTTTCACCAAGTTTAGGGTACAAATATTTAGGCTGGCCCCTCTATCAATAAGGACTCTTTTTACCCTATGCTTATGAATTAGAACCTCTATATGTAAAGGCAAGTTTTGTGGGTGATTCAATGACATGTCATCTTGCTTGGAAAAAGATAGGCAATGAGGTGCAATAAGATGTCCCACCATATTTTGAAATTTACTTGCCTCTAAATTTAGAGGTACATTTGTCTCTACCAAGGCCTTTTCGAGAATCTCCTTGTGAGTTGGTGAGAGTTTGAGAAATTCTAAGATATAGATTTGAGAAGGAGTTCATTGTAATTGATCTACCAAATTATTATTTTTTGATGATGAAGATGAGGCTTGAATTGGTATAACAATTCTTGGAGCATTAGTAGGTAGAGTAATTTTTGAAGCTTTCCCCCTAGTCACAACATTAGATGTTGCTTCTCTTGGTTTCTCTTTTACCACAATAACATTTATGGTGTTTTCATAACCACTTAAAGCATTAATTGTGCTATCATAAGTATGAGAAAAATTGATTTTCTCATTACTTCTTTTATTAGTTTGATTATTATTTGATGACTCACCCTTCTTTTGAGGCCCTTCAACTTGGATTGTCCCATCATTAATTAAGTCTTGCACCAAATGTTTTAGCTTCATGCATTAATTGATCTTATGACCCTTATTTTGATGATACTCACAATGGTGAGAATCATTCCACCAATTCGGTTTAATTTGGGGTTCATAAGGCCTTAACTCGGGTAGATTAATGATCTTGTTGGCTACCAAAGTCCTTAATACATTTTCCAATGGTTCACCTAAGAAGGTGAATTTTCTCTTTTGATAAGTGGAAAAGAAGGGTTTAGGCTTGTTTCCATTGACATTATTGAAGGGATTATTATTAGAACTGTTATTGTTGTTTGAATTGTTGTTGGAATTGGAATTATTAAAAGGAGCTTTATTCGTTTGATTTATATTGTATGTTGAATTCGCTCCACTTGATAAATTAAATGGGGTAGACTTCAAGGTGTGGGCTTCCACAACCCCATCATTCACAGGGTTTTTGTTATTATTTTTCAACCATAGCTTAGGTTTTTCATTGTGATTATTGGCCCCTTTATTGTTGGTATAATTAGATATATAATGATTATTATTATTATTGGTAGAGGATTTGTTTTCTTTGAACAATTTTATTTCACCTCTTTTGACCAATACATCTTCAATCTTAATCCCATTCTCAATAACATTTTCAAATGTAGGGGGACATTGAAGTTGGAGTCTATAGTTCATCTCCAAATTTAAATTATTCATAATTATCTCCATCTTCTCCTTTTCAGGGATAGTTCATGGATACCTTGCGAAAATGGTCCTCCACCTTTGAAGGAACCCTAAGAAAGATTCACCATCCTCTTGATTTTTATCACATAGTTTTAGCATGGTAATCTCATGTTCAATGTTGTAGGAGTAATGGGTTACAAATTTAGAGGCTAATTCCTCAAAAGTCTTGATCCCTTGCGGAAGTTTAGAGAACCTTTCCATGGCTTACCTTGCCAAACTCCTTGGAAAAAGTCTCATTAAGTACATGGGGTTATGCATAAATTCAATACTTAGAGCACAAAACTCTCTAAGGTGATCCTTTGGGTCTGATTTACCCATGTATTTATCATATTTAGGAAAAATAGTATTGATAGGAAAAGGTGTCAGGACTAAGCTTTTGTCGAATGGGAATGGACACAAGGCCTCAATAGAGAAAGGTTTAGTCTTGATGACATTTTTCATTAGGTATATTTGAGTTTGGAACATTTTTAGTTGTTGAGTCATAGCATGCATTGGGTTTTCCTCTTCTTTTCTTTTCTTGAGTTGATCCACATCATAGTCATGTGGGAGCTTTACCCCTGCTTGGGCTAGAGTTAGGAAAAATTTCTCCCTATCCCTATCTATTAGTTTGTCCATGACTTCAAGAAAATTGTTATCTTGGGCCTCTCTATTAACTCTTTCTTCAAGTGCTTGTTTAGGACCTTGGTTTGCATTATTGGTATTATCATAATCATGAAATGTGGAATTTCGATCCATTGATACAAGTCTTTTTTCAAATAAGTTTGGGAGACTATCCCCTTGGTCGTGATTGTTGAAAAGACTTTGATAATAAAATTTGGGGACCTCATTTGCAATGAAAGTGCCATCTTCTCTTAAAGATAATTTGAGTTTGTGAGAACGTGTAGAAACCGGAATCCAACAAAGTTTGATTTCAAATTGATTCCCAAATTGGTAATTGTTGATTTTTAATGAATAGATTTAAAAATGTAAGATAAATTTTCAAATGGATCCCTCTCACTTGTTCTATGTATTTTTCAAACACAAAAACCATAAGTACACTTGTTCTTTTTAACCCTCTACATAAAATGTGTTTGAATTTGTAGGATGTTATCACGGGTTTTTGCACAAAAAGACACTTCAAGCAATCTACCTAGCTCAAGATTTGGTTTGTAAACATGGCTCTATAAGGTAGCCTTTGCTAAGTTAACAAGGTTTTAATTAATATTCTGTTCAAAATGGATATTAAATTTTCATCCTCCAAGTATATTAAGAGGCTTCCCACCACCAGTATGTCAGAGTTTTGCACAATCTCGAAGGACTGCTCGAGGAAGTTCAAAAATTTAACACCCTTTTGTCACACACCCCATTAAGGATGCATGCATTTTATTTTATAGTGGGTTGGATGATCATGGAAAAGGTGATTGTATCCCACTTTGGGCTATCCCTTTCACCGGCCTCGTTAAGGCAAATCTCAAGAGGTGAGCCCAACTATTGATCTAGCATGTTCATTTGAAAGCAATAAAGTGAAATAGAGAAATAGGCTGTGGGATTTTGATTCACCAAAAAAAGTGAAGAGCACATCCCTATCCACTTCTGAACCCCCAAACACAATTAACAATGTTCAATTACCAACCCACTAACTAGTGAGAATCAAGTATTGCTACTCTTTTCTACAAATAAGGGGTTTTTCAATTTAGTGTTTGATTTTCTTAAACTTTTTTTTTAATCAAAGAGGTTAACACTTTTGGCACTTTGATTCACTAAAAAAAGCGAAGAGCATAGGCCTAATGTTAAATTTCCTCAAACAAAGATAGGTTGTTTTTAATTACTAGATTTTGAAAACAACAAAGCCACAATTTAAGTAAAAAAATGACTAAGTTTAGGCTTACCTTCAAACAAAGCTAGCTAAGGCTAGGGGCATTTTTGATTGATTTTTTTCATTTTTGATGCTTACCTAGAGGCAATCGTTCCTTTCCAATTGCTTCTCCTCCAACAAATTAGTCAACAAAACCAGGCAAAGTGAAGAAAGCAAAGATAAAATTGAATCTAAGCCTTAATTTCCAAATTTAAGCACAACTTTATTAAGGTGAAAATATCCAATTTGATGAAACAAATTTTGCCTTATATGCTTCTACAAATTTTAAGTAATGCTCATATACATTACTCTCTTGCTATGAATCCTCCAAAACTAGCTTAATGTGAGCAATATTTTCTCTTTGATCCTCTTTGTCAAGGCTTTTCCCTCACTGTTAAATTTTCTCTTTGGTTTTTTTATTTTTTTATGTTCAGCCATCCTACAGAAATAGAGAAAACATTTTCTGACAGTAAAATTCTATAAATTTTCAATTTAATCAAAAGCACTACTAAATTTATTGAAAGCGCTATTTAAATGCTCAAACGCACTAAAGATCAAATTAAACATGCTAAAGAAAATAGTTAAAAGCAAAGAAATAGAGAGTAAAAGCACTGAAATCCTATGTAAAGGCGGTAAAACACCACAGAAGCATTGTACAATGGATCAAACGCACTGGCTAGTCAGGGTAGAAGCGCTGAGAGAATAAATACAAAAAATAGAAGTGATCAAATGCACTAACTCCCTATGTAAAGGCACAACAATTTGTCATCAAGGCACCATTTCAGGTATCAAACACGCTAAAGAACCTGTCAAACACGCTGCAGAAATGATCATATGCACTACTTGACCTACAAAATAGAGAGTTAAACATGCAAAAAAATTGAAAATATAAATTTTCTAGATTTTTAGAAAAGTGAAGCCTAAGGCCCCATGGTGGGTGCCATTTTGTGTACTAGAATTGTACCTTCATAGGGTTAGTATTGCTAAATAATCAAATAAAATAGCTAAGTTACCACAAAGGAAGAGTTATTCTTACAAATAAAGAGCAATTCAACATTCTATGGATCTCTAGGTAAGAGTGTTAATGGTGAAGCTCTCAGAAAGCCTCCATTAATGACAGTCCTAGAATGAGAGTAAATGATAAAATAAGCTAAATAATTTAATTCCAAATTGAAATGCTAATTAACTTCTATATTTGCCTTTCTAGCTATAATTCTCAAGAGGTTAGATCTAATTCTCAGATTTGTGGATGAATTATGAGTGATTTAGGCCTTGCTTTTATAGGATTTGGCAAGTGTAGGGGGTGTAGTAGGGTGACCCCACAATAGTGGGTTACACTTTTTTAGACATGCTAATTTTTGCTGAAATAAAACATTTTTAATAAAATATGATTATTTAAGCCTTTAGATGTTCCATTTGAAGGAATTAATTACAAATGGTTAGCTCAAAGCCTCTTAGATTAAAAGAACATTGATATAACATCTATACTACTCATTCATACCTGCAATGGAGTCTCCTTCACACCTATTAAAATGCTGACAAAAAATCACTTTGAATTTATCTTTTGGGAGACCAAATGAATCCATTTGACAAACCTATCTATGTATTAAGGAACAACTCAAAAAAATCTTTCCAATGATTATAATGTTAATATATATTACTTGTTTATTATGACTTTGTATTTTTAGTTTTACTAAACATAAATATTTCACCGTATGTCTACCTTTATGTTTGAAGCTTATGGAAAAATAGAAAATGAGAGAAAAAAAATTCTAAATAATATCTATTCCCTAGGTATTTAAGTTCTCTTTCTATAAAAAAAATAAAAATGAAATTGGACAAATACATGATAAATTATAAGCTATGTAGTCAAGGTATGTCAAAATTACGGTTTAGTCAACTCCACACATTAATGAAATATGAAATAATCATGATGATGTCATAAAACCAATTGCATGCCCTCTGTATGGATGTTAAAAAAAATAATTTTGAAAGAATCACATTGATATCTATTTTAGAAAAAAAGTTATGCTCTATGAAAACAATGTAACTCTTTGAAAATGACATTTTTAGAAGCATACCGGTTTTTGTGGGAGAAAGAAAAAACCATTCAAATCAATTTAAAAATAAAAATAAAAAATATATTTAGAATCTAGAAAGAAAATCCTAAAAGACTCTAATTTACTTCATCTTCTGATTTCAAATGGTTTAACAACAATATGCATCTAAATCTGAATTTTTTTTCAAAATGTAGAGTTCAATGTCCGTTTAGGCAAAAAAGTGTAACCCACTATTGTGGGTTCACCCAGTAGAGTTGATCATGATTAGGTTGGAGTTAAGTCTTTGGTTCCACCCTTTGAAGAAAATTTAAATATTGTGTCCTCAAAGCTTGGGACAAGAAGACAAGATGAGTGGACAAGATGCTCTTTCAAATTGAGTGATTGAGATTCATTTTGGCTTGATCCATGTGAGCTCTTTCTTAAATCCTATTGGTTGAGACTTTTTCCTCCCATGTGGTGTTGAGAGAAAATAAGAATTAATTAATTGAATTTAATTAATTTTTTTAGCCATGTGTACCCCTTGAATGGGTTGATTTGATTTAAATTGAACTATACAATTAATTAGATTAATTGCACATTGATTTGATTTATCATGATTTGATCGATTTAACTTGAATTTATGGATTTGATTTTTTATTAAATTGAATTAAAGCTTGATTTTAATTTTGATTGGCCAAATGCTTGTTTCTATTCAATTGCCTTGATTTTGCCTTAGTTTTACCTTGATTAATCACACAAATGATCCTATCCACTTTTCAATGATTACAGTATCTATCCACATGTACAAATCTATCCTTGTCTCCTGTCATATGATGTGAGCAACCACTGTTAATGATCTAATCTATCCTGATGTTAGCTTGTGAAATTAGTGCTAACTCTTGTGATTTCCTTTCATCTTCAAGGTCCATTTCATCAAACATTTTCTCCATGTCTTCAAGAGAAATGAATCCAATTTCATCTTCTGTTAATTCTTCATCAAATACTCCATCACCAGCATAGTAACATTCTTTTGTATACTTAGGTTTGTAATCTTTGTACTTCTTGACTCTTGTAGGACACTTAGATGCAAAGTGACCAATCTTGTTACATGAAAAGTATTTGAATGGTAACTGACCTTCATATTTCCCTTTTCCTTTCTTTTCTTTCTTAGCAATCAAGGCAATGAAATCATCTAGTTCTTTTTCTTCATTATCATCATCAAAATTACTAGAAGTGTTCAAGAATTTTTTACCATGGACTGAAGCTTTGAATGTAGTTTCACTTTTAGGCTCTATCTTCAATCTTGATATCTCAAAGGCTGAAAGCTTGTTGATTAAGGTCTCTCTTTTGAAGTCTTTTGTGGACTGCATAGTTTCATCTAGGATGCATATCTTGTTGTCATATTTTGGTGTCAAGGTAGTCATTAGTTTATCCATTATGTCTTCTTTTGAAATCTCTCCACCATTGTTTCTGATTCCAGCAACTGCTCCATTAATCCTTTGATTGTAAGCTCTAACACTCTCATTAGGTAGCATCTCTAATGTACTGTATCTTTTCTTCCATGTCTTTTTGTGTGCATTCTTGGCTTGAATATCTCCTTCAAACATGTGTTCTAGATACTTCCATATCTTACAGGCTTTGTCCATTTTTTTGATCTCTAAAAACTCACTATCAGATAGGGCGCTGATAAGAGATTCTTTGGCAATAGAATTTGATGTGAATGTCTCCTTTTGCTTCAAAGTTGCATCATCTTTTGCAAGATCTACTAGAGAGGGAATCTGAACTTCTTTAGTAGCTACTTCAAAAATCTCAAAGGGAATGCACTGCAAATGTGTCATCATTTTGTTCTTCCAGTCTGGATAGTTCCTCCATCAAACTTAGGACTTTCTTTTCTAAAGAATGCCATCTGATCAACCTCAAGTTGTTAAACCTTCTCTCTGAGGCACTTGGCTCTAATACCAATTGTTAGAAATAGTCCCAAGAGATAACTAAGAGGGGGGAGGGGGTGAATCAGTTATCTACAAGATTCAATTCTTTATCCAATTAAGTACAGAAGAAAATTAAGCATAAACATAATATAAGAACAATTAACACAACACCACAATTTTGGTTATGCGGAAACCCAAATAGGTAAAAACCCTGATGGGAATTAACACCCATTATAAATAGCACTAGTGTATAATGATCCTTGTTAGAAGATCTTACAACCCTGTTAGGAGTTGATCTTTAGAATGCATTAAGTATCATGACCCAGTTAAGGGTTGAACCCTGTTAGGAGTCTTTTACAATTAACCTTGTTAGGGGTGAGGATGCATTGTCCAAGAGCTCACTACTCAAAGAAGTGAAGGCTACAACCTTCTATTTAATAGACACACACTATATCTGAATCTTAGTGAATTGTGAGGTAGACCTATTATCTTGATAAGTTCCAATGAATAGCACACACTCTCTACTTTGTCACATATACCTTCTACTGATGGCACAACACTTCACACCTTCTCTTCTCTTATATTTCAACTGAATGCCATACTTAGCAATCACAAATGACTGCCTATAAATATCTTTCCTCTAAATGATATAATCAAGTCGGCCTATTAGAACCATCTTGAAATCATAGTAGAGAAACAATACAACTCTCCAATAACATCTTAGTCAGCTCTACTAGGCACGCAACAAAAATTAGGACCGCTCAACTCCATATGAGTGGATGCGTCACCTCACACTATCAGCTCCACCAATTTAACTGCTACTTTTTTGTCATGCTAAATTACGTCATGTGCTCTTAATTGAATATTCTTAACTCTTCTTCAAACTCAAATCCAAGTGCACATATTCAAATGATAGGTGCAACTACTACAACAATAAAAACACTTTCGGCTATGTCAGATAAACTTAGGAAACTATAACTGGCAACTATAGACATCATAACTCAGACTATACTGCATATCAGACTCTGCATCCATGAACATAGCTTCTCTATCATATCTACAACACATATGTAAATGTGAAAGTCTCCACCACAAGTGTACTGCAAATCACATACAAAACTCTTCCTGGGACCTGTTAGGAACACTTACTAAAATAGTCAACTGTATAACTATCTACACTCATAATCAACCTCTGTGCTTATGATACCATGCTGATAACATATCTAGGCAACATATGCTCAAGGCTCTTTCCATCAGGCTTCCATGCATGCTACTTACTATATGTTGTCATCAATGACAAACATATAGTCTACACTAGCTTGCTAGCAAATCTCCAACAAGAGCATCACTGAGACAAGAAAATGTTGTCAAAAAGAAACTACTAAACTAAAGATGCTCCACTAAAATAGAACATGATTAGGTAGAGAAGACTAAAATCTGCATGAGTTCCATCAAATGACACTGCTTGAATCAGTAAGTAAACAAAGGAAAACACCTAAACTTGAAGATACAGATGGTATACAAACACCAAAGTATGAAGATCTAATCAATCAAAGATGGAAAATTGCCTCCAAAAATAGGAATGAAAGAGTGTCCATAAGGTAAATGACCCATCTCACAGAAATGTATAGGTACCCAGCTAAGTTGCATCCACCTAGTACATAGGAACAAATACTAAATACATATCTCACTCCATCAAACCAAGGAAGCAGAAGAACCAACAATAGAAACCCTCCATAATGCTAATAAGGGTGATAGGTACGCTGAAAAGGATTGCTAATAAGAACTACATAATGAAGAACTAGGAACATCGAAGGTGCAGTGAGAGTACAAACACAAATAAAAACATCCTTAGGCTGATGTTGTTGGAGGAACACTCACATGACAAAGGTAGATGGAAAACAAAGGAAAAAATCAGATCCCCCACGACACTATAATGGAGTGCGAGTACAAATAACAAAAACATGTGCAAGATCCCAAGCATGCAATAGAATAACACTTTATCTCAGTGTGTTTTCATAAAAGAATGCTTACAAAGGATGTATACAATGATCAAAGATTACAAAAGACTGTTGAAACAAGAAGAAGAACCTGAAACGAGCCATCCCACAAAAGGAAGAGACCCCAAGACTTGAAACATCCAAGATATTCACTAGAGTGCAGAAATACAAAAAACTAAATAAAGTATACCTGGAGAAGAATTTGGAAAAATGAATCATAAAGTAGAAATTTCACAGAACAAGATTTCCAATGATATATCATTTTTTAAAAACGGAGTTCAGATGCGCAAGATATGGCTCTCGAAGTGCAAAAAGGAACTTCTAGCTTTGACAACAAAAAAATACCATCAAAAAAGAAAAATAAAAAATTCAAACCTTTGGATCTGAATAGAGCTCAGAAAGAGATTTCTGACGATATCTCATTTTCCTAATTTGGATACCGTATGCTCAAGTTATGAGCAAAAAACTAATGATAGCTTTAGAGGGCCAAAAAATGGTGTAGAAGTGTGCTAATAGAGTGTTGACATCAGAACTTCACAGTCTTAAAATTAACGGTCCAATGGTCATCATTTCAAAAAATGGCCAGGGGATGAAAAATATGGCCCCTGGTCAACTGGGTGACCAGGGGCTAGCCCCTGGCACTAGCGTTTGGGGGTTGGTCACCATGTGACCTGAGACTAGGTGTGGAAGGGGGCTGATGACTAGAAGATATGCTGACCACTGGACATAGCGATAGTTGTAATACCCCAAAAATAGGCTATAGGTTCATTAACCTCCTACATCATCAATTCAATCGAAATCAACATCAATGTCCTAATCAAAGGCACATCTGCACATCTAAACATAAAAATCCTAATTGATTTTATCTTAATTCTACATTAGGGAATATTTCCTAAATATTCCTAATTTATCTAATTATCTTTAATTAAATAATATTTGGTGATAAATCATATTTATCCTAAATTTGATTAATTGAATATGATAAATATTTAATTAATTAAATTTGATTCTACCACTTAATTATTTAATTAAATTTAATTCTATTCTATTCCTAATTATATTATTTAATTTTGACAATAAATCAAAAACTCCTACGAATAATTGATTAAATATTTATTTAATTGATTAAATCCATTTGTCAAATGTAATAATATAATTTTTGAATAAAATTTTGATTAAAATAATTGATTAACCCATGCATCAGTTATTCTTAAATTTAAAATCAATTAAGTTAAGAATAAATCACTTTATTTTTAAATTAATTTAAATTAAAACATGCACAATAAAAAAAGCAGTCAACTAGAAATCAACATCCAATTTTAAATTTAAACTCAACATTCAATTGTGAGTTGAAAATTTAATCTAAACTCTATTTTGAGTTAAACACTGCTTTTGCATGATTTTTGTGAGTTAATTATCTCTGATTTCTTGATAACTCAAAAATCAACCTGAGTTTATCAAGAGTGATTTATGGCTTTTCTCATGCATCCTCAAAGCCCTAGATTTCTATAAAATCAAGACTCAACTCTTCACAATTCATCTCACAATCTCTCGAATTTGCATACTTACTCTAGCGAATTGACATCTGAAGAATCAAGCTCTTGCACACAAGGTGATTGTGAGATTTTTGTTATTGTTTTTGAGGGTTCATAGCGTTCATTCATAGCATATCATTGTTAGATTAATTTACATATCATTTCAATTCATTCTAGATTAGTTTCATATCAAGTTTTTTCATCTTATTGCATTCAAAATCCAAAAAAAAGAAGATTAATTTGCATTTCATCTTCATTCCTTTCAATCATTTAAATCCTTCATTTAGGTGTTGCATTGTCACTGATCTCGGTCTAATATGAGAATACCATACTCACACCTACTAGAAGGTAGTAAATCACCTGGTTAGTTTAGTTTCAATTACTTGTAGATTTTGATTTTGCTAACCTCTAATGTTTTATTGAAGTGTTGTGTCCACAGCTAGGTACAATTTTCACACACACATTTCTAGCACCCACCGTGGTTCTTCCTAACTAAAGGGTTCAGATGTGATACCATTACAATTCTTTTGGACAATCAGGTCTGGAATTAGGTCACTCACTTCTTCGTAATCATAAGGTTCAGGATCAGGCGTTTTGATACTTTTTCGTAATCACTGGTTCATCATTGCTATAGTGAACATCATTACAATTCTTGGTCAACCAGGACCTAAATCATCTTTTCCAATGTTTCAATCGGTTTCTATCTTGGAATCGGTTCATCTTTCAAATCAATTTCAAACATCTTTATCATACATAGATTATTCTTTGAACCACTACGCTTCGCACAATAATTCAAAGAGGGGCAAAATGTAATACCCCAAAAAATGGGCTATAGGTTCATTAACCTCCTACATCATCAATTTGATCAAAATCGACATCAAAGTCCTAACCAAAGGCACATCTGCACATGTAAACATCAAAATCCTAATTGAATTTATCTTAATTCTGCATCAGGGAATATTTCCTAAAAATTCCTAATTTATCTAATTATCTTTAATTAAATAATATTTGGCGATAAACCATATTTATCCTAAATTTGATTAATTGAATATGATAAATATTTAATTAATTAAATTTGATTCTGCCACTTAATTATTTAATTAAATTAAATTCTATTCTATTCCTAATTATATTATTTAATTTTGACAATAAATCTAAAACTCCTACGAATAATTGATTAAATCCATTTGTCAAATTTAATAATATAATTTTTGAATAAAAGTTTGATTAAAATAAGTGATTAACCCATGCATCAGTTATTCTGAAATTTAAAATCAGTTAAGTTAAGAATAAATCACTTTATTTTTAAATTAATTTAAATTAAAACATGCACAATCAAAAAAGGAGTCAACTAGAAATCAACAACCAATTTTAAATTTAAACTCAACATTCAATTGTGAGTTGAAAATTTGATCTAAACTCTATTTTGAGTTAAACACTACTTTTGCATGAGTTTTGTGAGTTAATTATCTCTGATTTCTTGATAACTCAAAAATCAACTTGAGTTTATCAAAAGGGATTTATGGCTTTTCTCATGCATCCTCAAAGCCCTGGATTTCTATAAAATCAAGGCTTAGCTCTTCATAATTCATCTCACAATCTCTCAAATTTGCATACTTACTCTAGCGAATTGACATCTGAAGAATCAAGCTCTTGCACACAAGGCGATTGTGAGATTTTTGATATTGTTTTTGAGGGTTCATAGCATTCATTCATAGCATATCATTGTTAGATTAATTTGCATATCATTTCAATTCATTCTAGATTAGTTTCATATCAAGTTTTTTCATCTTATTTCATTAAAAAAAAAGAGATTAATTTGCATTTCATCTTCATTGCTTTCAATCATTTAAATCCTTTGTTTAGGTGTTGCATTGTCACTGATCTCGGTCTAATCTGAGAATACCATACTCGTACCTACTAGAAGGCAGTAAATCACCTGGTTAGCTTAGTTTCAATTACTTGCAGATTTTGATTTTGCTAACCTCTAATGTTTTACTAAAGTGTTGTGTCCACAACTAGGTACAATTTTCACACACAATAGTTACCACCAGTGGTGACCATGGCTTGCTTGGCGGTTATGCCGACGGTGACTGTGGTGTCACCACGATCCACCAGCAGTGGTTATCGGGTGGCTACTGGGTGACGCTCGGGTAGTCGCCCACCCAAACCTCTTTTTTTAATTTTTAATTTTTTTGAGTACCTCGGGGTGCATGCTAGGGTCGTATGACCCTAGTATAAAAAAAATGCTTCTCCCTACAACATTGTCCAAATCAAACATATTTAATATCAAAATAGGGATTTTGGGGCACTGCAAGCTCAACAAGAAGGTTTTTTTGAGCCCAAAGTGACCCAAAAAAGAGTGACCACCTCAGGGTGCATGCCAAGGTCGTATGACCCTAGTGCAATTTTTTTTACCACATGAGAATGCAACTTTGTCCAAATTGGACAAATTTTATATGAAAATAGGGGTTCTTGGGTGCTCTAAATGTAACCGTGAGGTTCATTCAAGCTCAAAGTGAGCAGAAAAAGATGTCCCCCCCCCAAATTTGGTAGAAAATCATCTAAAAACACAGATCTAATGAGCAAGGTTGAATCTCTCAAGAAGAGGATAGGGGCAAGGAGATCTAAAGCTCTAATACCATGTTAGAGTTGATGAGAAAACAACCCACAACTCCCAAGAACACTTGTATGCAAACACTTGTCACAGAAAGAGAGAAGCAAAAGCTATGGAGGCCTGGACGCAAGGATCTATGAAAGAGGAGACATTCATGTGTGCAAAAACAAAAGTTGCAATCAAATAAAAATGAATGCGTTAAGAAAACAAAGGAGATCAATCCTTATAAAGGAGATTTGAAACCCTAAAAGGGTGGAGAGACCTAGGTTGCATAATAATAATTAATAAAATAATTAATTATTATATTCCTAAAGTTTAGCTTAAGTAGAAAGAGATAATAAGTGACTTAATAATTAAATCAATATGATTCAATTAATAAGAAAATAACTTATTACTCTAACCGATCCAAGGTTCAATGTTAAATAAAAGGTTTCCTTCTAGAACAAGAAATAAGTTGCTATCAATGTAACCTTGTATAAATCTAATATTTATTGTTGAGTTAAGATTATACCCTAAAAATCCCAAATTATTAGTTAACAATTGTTTATGTTTCCTTCTCAAACAAGAAATAGATTTCTATGTATATAAATTTTTAGAAATCTAAAATTGATTCTTGAGTTTAGCTTATACCCTAGAAATTTGAATGTATTATAGGTTTCAATGCTTTTGAATGGCTCTCTTCCCTTGCTTAGGGTTTCTGAGTGCTCAAACTTGACTTTGCCTCAGTGCTTCTAAGGTGATGTTGGATGGATCCATGGTGGTTCTGAGAGGTTTTTCCCACATTGGAAGAGGGCACAGTCAATGCATCCTAGTAATGTATTTTTTGCGGCAGGAAGAACTTATAACCCTCATTTGGCGTGGGTGGGAAACAAGGTAGTCGAGTTGTTGGTATTGGCATGCATTCTCATAGCAATGGGGATCATGGATGTGATGAAATGTCCTTACTTAGAAGGACACATAATAGTAGTTTTGAGGGTTTTAAAAAGGGAGAGGTGTCTTTTGTTGGGGAAGACCTTGTTATAGGAAATATGAAAGAGCGGGTGGTTGTCTTTGAGAAAAATAAGTTGGGTCAAAAGAAGAGTTATGTTGATGTAGCTAAGAGGAAATATTGCAAGGCTAAAACATATGCTACATGGATTGAACATTGTGGAGATAGGCCACTAGTCTTCCTAGATGTAGAAATTGAAGTAGAGATTGCTGAAAATGAAACCAAAATTAGAGAAATGAGGTTGATTGGAAGGTTTAATGGTTTTTGGCCCAATCTAAGTGCTCTTCATAAATGAATTTCAGAGAATTAGAGCCCTATTTTAGATGGGGAAGTTCAAATATATCTTGGTGTTAGAGATTTTTTTGTGGTGGTTTTTGAGAGTGAATGGGATAAAAAGATCATGTGTGAATCACACTAGAGTTGGGAGAATAAGTTTGTGTTGTAGTGAAAACCATGGTACCCAACTTTTAATCTATCTACTAAGTATTTCAAAAAAAATCATGTTTGAGTTAGACTTCCATATTTTCCTTTACAATTTTGGTGTGATTCTTGTTTTGAGGCTATTAGGAATTCACTGGATAGATTTTTGGAGGTGTATGAGGGCTCTCAGGAGTTTTTCCATGCTACCTATATTCACATCCTAGTTGAGATGGACTTCTTGAATGCTCCACCAATAGAGGTATCCTTAATTTTGTCCATAGGGGTGTGGATATAGCTTGTGGACTATGAAGGCGTTCTATTTAGATTTAGAAGGTGCTTTCAAACTAAGCATATTGCACAAAGAATAAAATACATAAAGAGGCCTCCTAGTGGAAGGATTATTCTACACTTTTGTATAATGTGGAAAAGAAGAAAGTGGATAGGTGTAATTCCTCCCTTGATACTACACTAGTAAATGCATGTGATGTTAGTTTAAGGACTAATTTGTAGTAAAGGTTGAATAGAACCAACAAGGTTTGGCCACTAAAGCCCCATAAAAGATCAAGATCAACACTTCAAAATCTACTATGTTTGGTCATCAGGTTGATTTTATTTCACCTATGGTTTCTTGAGCTGATGCTAATAAGGATTCAAAATGAGTCTCATAAGAATGGTTGTATTCTTTTTAGTTTTAGTAGAAATATTGTTGGTTCTAGTGGCAATATTGTTGATATTGGGAGCCCATTATATGTTCTTGTGCAATGGATAAATGAGATATATAAACTAGAAGAGGTGTGGAAAGTGACGAAAAGGAAGAAGGAAAATAAAATGGTGAGGGAAGGAGCCTTTGAAATGACCCTACATTCACACTCTAAAAGTTGGTTAGCTATGAAAACTTAAATTTTGACCTGTTTACAAGTTTTTTTTTGTTATGCTTGACTTGTGGGAGGTGGATCCTTGATGGTGCCCACCCCTAGTTCAAGTCAGGAAAAAACCTAACCTTATTAATAAAATAAAAATATTTTACCAACCAAAAAATATTAAAAGTATTGATTGTAAGATTTGGTTGCAAAGGTAGCCACCCAAGATCTAGAAGGAAAATGAAAAGCACAATTACAAGAGAAATAATATCACAAGAATAAATTGTATTCCTATCAAGAATGCAATACCACTACAATACAATAAATTGTTTTTTGTTATGCTTGACTTGTGTGAGGTGGACCCCTTTTTTCACCCACCTCTAGTTTGGGCTAGGAAAAAACCTGACCTTATTAATAAAATAAAAATATTTTATCAACCAAAAAAAATTAAAAGTACATTTATTGTAAGATTTGGCTGTGAAGGTAGCAACCCAAGATATAGAAGGAAAATGAAAAGGACAATTACAAGAGAGAAATAATATCACAAGAATAAATTGTATTCCTATCAAGAATGCAATACCACTACAATACAATGAATCAACTAAATTTATTGACTCAACTAGAATGAACTTAACTATTCAATAAGAGACCCCTTGGTTATATAGACAAGGTGAGTACAATGCAATGAATGAGACAATGACAAGTGTCATCTCATTACATGATAATCAAGAGACAACTTATCATGCACCTAAGGTGGAATCACATGTCCACCAAAGGTGGATCATCCTCCAATGTGTAATAAAGTATGCACAACAAAGGTGGAGAGTAATAAAGTGATAAAATTATAATTTCACATAAAGTAGAATTTCTCCATCTACTCTTATGAAATTCCCTAAGTAAGCTTAAGTAAAGTGTAACTAGGATCTAGGTGAGAAGTAACCAAGGTAAAGTACCTTAATTACACCAACAACTGCCCCCCCCCAAGTGCAACTTACAAAGAATGTACAAAATCTAATAGTAAAGGATGGGTCCTAGCTACTAGGCCATCTTAAGTACCCATGTACAATGTGACGTAATCTCTTAAAAACAAAGAAAAGGAGAAAACCAAGGGGGAAAAAAATCCTCCCCAAAAGAGAGATAAAAATACATAATTCACTCAATGAGAACTGATGATCTACAACTGATTGAATATCTTGATGAACTGAAGGAACAATGATTAGAGGTCACCAAGATATTAAAGTGATTTGTAAGATGATTAAATTAGTCAATATGTTGTCATTGATGTCAACTAGTTTTGACTATACTTATCATGGTAGTTACAAACATCTGAACATCTGTAGAAGGAAGAAATGGTGAAGAAATGAGATATCTACATAAGGAGAAGATGGATATGACAGATAAGGATAAGGTATACATTGGGTAACTTATTGATGAGACTATGGCATTATATTGTTGACTTGAGCATGTTACATTATTCTATTATGAAGAAGAGATCAGAATTGAACAAGTTAATGTGGTCGGTAATTGAAGATTTTTGTATACACCGAGTCAGTCTTGTGTATACCGAGTGACAGTAATAACCAAGTTAGTTATCATTGACACATTCAATATTAACCAAGTATGGATGAAAACATTAAATGCTATAACAACTGACTAAAATTGATGAGCTGGAAATTGCTTATAATTTTGAGGTAACATATGAAGTTTGTTATAAGATCCACGATTGAAAAAATTCATAGATGATTTGATGGAAGAGATTGAAACATGTTATTGACACATCTGTCGAGGAAGGTTTAAGCTGCAAAATGGATGATGATGATTATGAGGAAAAATCTAATGGTTGATATGAAAATGATTTACACATCTATTTAAGAGACATGAGTTCATTGATGAACAATGCCAAATGAAATAGAGATTGCAATATATTTTGCATGAAGACATTTTCATGTATATCTGATCAAATTGGTTATAGACAAAACCGAGCAAAACTGCAGACATAACCGAGCGTTAGAGATACATACACTAAGTGAAGTAAATTAAAGGATATGAGAAAGGGAATTGATTATTGATAATATGAGTTTTATGAGCTTAGCATAGATTTGAATATTTTCAAATTGAGTTGTATTTGAATCAGATCAGAACTGTATCAGTTTAACCATTGTTACAACAAAATCTCTTAACCAAGTGGACTTAACAGTCTTATTTTCTACTATGACATTCATTGAATGTATGAAGGTTTTCTTGTTGACCCCATAGTGAATTCTGGTCAAAAGTTAACTATTAGTGATAAATCCTCTAACCAAGTCACACCTGACAGTGTGCATTGTAACCTTTAATAGGGTTGGCTCCTAACCGAGCTTACTTCAGAAGAGTGAAATATTTTGGGTTATCGGTCCCAGGTGGGTTTTCCCTTTGTAGGGTTTCCACATTAAATCATTATGTTATGTGTTATTTTTTATAATTATTTTGTTATCATACTTTACATGTTGCATATTTGATTAATCAATAAAGACAGTTTTGGATAATTACTAGTATTCAGTAAATGATTAGAAAGATAGATATCTTATGTTATCGAGCTGTTTGATTTATTGAATAAGTGTGAAAAAGTACATTTGAGAGTTTGGGACTATATGATAACTGATTTAACTGATTCATCCCCCCTCTTAGTTATCTAAAAATTGGTATCAGAGCACATTGGTTGCTTGGAGAAAAGTTTCAAGGACTTGAGCAAAAGATCACAAGATGTATAAAAGAGAAGTGCCTAAGCTGAACGAAGATAACTTCATAACATGGGAAATAAGTATGAGGTTGCACATATCTAGAATTGGAGGATCTAATCTTCATCTCCTAGACCATGGCTACTTACAACCGACCATTGGACCTTTGACAATTGATCAGTTGAGAGACAAACATGAACATAATATAACTATGATAGAGATTGTTGCTACTCTAATTAATGCAAAATTTGAGGATGTCAAAGCATGCACTATAGCAAAAGAAATGTGGGATAAACTTCCACTAGTTCATGGTGGTGATGTAAATGTAATGAGATCAAGAGCTGAAAGCCTAAGAGGTAAATTTGATGATATGAAGATGAAAGAAGGTGAGAACATCACACAATACTCTAACTGAATCAAAGAGGTGGTCAATGCTATATGAGGAGTAGGAGGTATTATTTTTGAAGATACTATGGTAAGTAAAATACTAAGAACCTTGTTTCCTATCTATGCTATTAGAATCTCTACTATTCATGAAATGAGATATGCACCTGGAAGTACTCTTACACTTGATAGTCTAATTGGTAAGTTGACTACTTTTGAGCTGAATAACTATGACAATAGTATTGTACTAAGTGTTGAGTTTGCTTTTATGTCATCCCTAAAGATTGGTAAGTCTAGTAGTAAGCATAACATAAAGAATGAAAGTGGTAGTGACAGTGAAGATGAGCTTGATGAGCTTGAAGCACATATGGCTAGAAGATTGTAGAAAGGTAAAGGAAGGTATAAAGGAAAGTTACCTTTAGCTTGTTTTAATTGTAAAGAGATTGGCCATATTGTTGCTAGATGTCCTAACATGAAAGAAGAAGATAAAGACAATGACCAATTTGGTGATGGAAAGTTTGGCAGAAGAGATAAGAGAGGAAACTGACATTTTGATAAAAGAAACAACTGAGACTAAAGAGAAAAAGACAAGAATGCATGTCACCTTGTTGGAGATGATGATAATGACACCAACACCAACACTGAGGTATTTGTTGCAATGAAGGATGATTTAGAAGAAGAAGAAATGTATGTAGAAACAACACGTATATCTAAAGTTAGCAAGAATGATACATGGATTATTGATAGTGGTTGTACACATCATATGATTGGTGATGAAGAAAAATTTGAATACCTTTAACACTACAATGGAGGATCAGTTAAAATGGGAAATGATACACCTTGTCTAGTGAAAGGAAAAGGATCTATCTTGTTGAATGATAAGATTAGATGTGATAATGCATATTGGGTAAAATGAATTAATTATAATATGTTAAGTGTAGCACAACTGAATAAGTTAGGTCACCAAGTTGCATTTGAAAGTAAGAGGGTGAAAATCTATGATGAAACCAGAAAGCTGGTAGGTACTGATGGACAATCCAAAGGTAATCTATTCTATCTTGACAATGTTGAAACTTCTTGTTTATTGGCTAGAAATGAAGATGTATGGTTGTGGCATAAGAGACTGTGCCATGTGAACTTTGATAATATGGTTAAGATCAATAAGAAGAGAAGAGTTAGAGGTTTATCGAATCTAACTAAACCTGACCATGTTATGTGCAATCAATGTCAGAAAGGGAAAATGACTAAATCTAGTTTTAAAAGTAAAGACTATTCTTCTAAAGGTATTTTGGAGTTGGTACATACCAACTTATGTGGTCCTATGAGAACTTGGAGTTATTATGGTGACAAATATTTCATTTTATTTGTAGATGACTACTCCAAGATGATGACATTTATGTTTCTAAAAGGAAAATCTAAAGCTTTCAAATTGTTTAAGTGGTATAAAGCTAAAGTTGAAAGGGAAATTGGGAAATATTTAAAACTCTTAAGATCTGATAGAGGAGGTGAGTTTATTTCTAATGAATTCACTAACTTTTGTAATGGGCATGGAATCAAAAGATAAGTTTTTACACTGAGGACACCATAATAGAATGGTATTGCAGAAAGAAGGAACTGATCTATAATTGATTGTGCTATAACTTTGATGATTAAGAAAAATGTTGCAAAAATGTACTGGAGATAAGCTCTTAGCACTTTTGTATACACCTTGAATCAAGTTCAACTGAAGAAAGACATAAATAAGACACCTTATGAGTTATGGTTTGGCTACACACCAAATGTAAGTTATTTCAGAATTTTTGGAAGTAGATGTTACATTCTGAAAGATGATAGGAATGGTAAATTTGACTCTAAAGGTGATGAAGGAATATTTTTAGGGTATTCTACTAAGAGAAAATCATACAAATGTTTAAACAAGGCTACTAACAAAATGATTGAAAGTGCTAATATAAAAGTTGATGAGTTTTCTGAAAAGAAAGATGAAGAAAGAATGAAGGATCTAGAAGACTATGGTAGGTTTACATATATTGAACATCTAGACTATCTACCCAAGCCATAGGCTAAGTCTACCGTGCAATAGGAAAATGCTACCAAGAATCAAAAAATACAAACTGAGAACTAGGAAGAAGCTATAGAGGAACAAAATGAACCTGAACTGAATCATGAGTAAAGAAGAGAACAAGTGCTGGAAAGATTTGTTAGAAAACACCATCCATAGAACCAAATCATTGGAGACAAGCAAGCTGACATGAAGTAAGTTAAGAGAGAACACATGCTTAGTTTGTGAATTTGAGCCTAAGAATGTTAGAGATGCACTTGAGAATGATGAATGGATTAAGGCAATGCATGAAAAAATTGAGCAAAATGAGAAGAACAAAACATGGACATTGGTATTG
Source organism: Chamaecyparis obtusa (assembly GCA_027943335.1). Lineage (NCBI taxonomy): Eukaryota > Viridiplantae > Streptophyta > Pinopsida > Cupressales > Cupressaceae > Chamaecyparis > Chamaecyparis obtusa. The sequence goes on along the minus strand of BSBK01000188.1, from coordinate 625,592 downwards.
AGACCAAGTGATAAAAATGTAATAGGTACTAAGTGGATTTTCATAAACAAGTTGAATGAGAATGGTGAAGTCACTAGAAACAAAGCAAGACTTGTATGCCAGGGAACAAGAAGAAGGAATTGACTATGGTGAAACTTTTGCACTAGTAGCAAGACTTGAAGGAGTTTGGATATTACTTGCATATGTTGCACATAAGGGATTCAAAGTATATAAAATGGATGTGAAATCAACATTTTTGAATGGAATTCTTGAGGAAGAGGTCTACATAGAACAACCTGAAGGTTTTGTTGATCCGAATAAGAGGAACATGGTATGTAGACTACACAAAGCACTATATGGACTGAAGCAAGCATTGAGAGCATGGTATGAAAGATTACATGCTTATCTTATTAGTATTGGATTTGTAAGGACAAGTGAAAATAGCAATTTGTATATGAAAGGAGAATTTGATGACAATATTTTGATTGCTGAAATTTTTGTTGATGATATAATCTTTGGAGGACATGATATGATTTGCAAATATTTTGGTGATGAAATGAGAAAAGTGTTTGAGATGTCAATGTTTGGAGAGATTAAATTCTTTCTAGGTTTGCAGATTATTCAACAGAATGATGGTATTTTCATAACTCAATCAAAATATATCTAGGAAGTGTTAAAGACTTTTGGCATGGAAGATTCAAAACCATTGGGTACACCAATGGTGATAGGATGTAAGTTGACAAAAGATGATGAATCAACCGAGGTAAATCAGACACTATATAGATCAATGATTGGAAAACTCATGTATGTAGTACATAGTAGGCTTAATATAGCACATGTAGTTGGGGTTGTGGCAAGATTTTTTGCTAATCCTAAGGAATTAAATATGGTTGCTATTAAAAGGATTTTGAGATATTTGAAGAAAACTAAAGATTATGGTTTATGGTACACAAAGGAAGGAAACTTTGAACTCTGAGTTTACACTGATGTAGATTGGACTGGAAACATTGATGACCAGAAGAGCACAACTGGTGGAGCATTCTTTTTGGGAGACATACTTGTAGCATGGATAAGCAATAAACAAGCATGTATTTCTCAGTCTACTATCGAAGCAGAGTATGTTGCTTCTACTGCTAATTGTTCAAATATTGCATGGATAAAACAAGTGTAGGAAGGAATGAATGAAGTGATCAGTAATTTAGTGATTATATATTGTGACAACACTAGTGCTATAAACATTTCAAAAAATCTGGTGATGCATTAAAAAACAAAGCATGTATCTATTAAGTATCACTATTTGAGGGAACAAGTACAAGAAAAGCAAGTGAAACTAGAATTTGTGAAGTCTAAAGAGCAACTTGCTGATATATTTACCAAGTCCTTACCAAAGGACACTTTTGCATACTTGAGGACTAGACTAGGGGTCTATCCCCTATCTATTAGTCACTAAGGTGATCAGGAGGTTGCATCAACCTATACTTTATTAGAAAATCATTCATGTTGATGCATATAGCTCACACTTTAGGATTTCTAAGGTTGTGAAGGATTGTAGAAGCTAGAACAAAGAATTGTAAATTAGTACATGAAGGTACTTGATCTGGACCTAACAATAGAGAACAACTTGGCTGCTGAAGAGCTGTTTATTTTCTTTGGCATTTTTGTCAAAGGGAGAGAGAAATGTATATGAAATATCTATTGATGAGAACATAGAAAAGGAGAGAGATTTCAATAAAAGATCTATCCACTATAGGGAGAAAGAATAAAAGAATAGAAGAAGATCAAATCTATAGGGAGAGTCTGCATGGAATGTTGTTTGTAGTGATTAAACATATTAAATTTCAAGATAGGGAGAGCTTACCGAGCTACAACATTTACCTATGTATTTGTAGAACTAATGTTTGGTATGGTATGGCATATTTCATATTGCGTGTGTTTCCATCAATGCCAAAGGGAGAGATTGATGATCTACAACTGATTGAATATCTTGATGAACTAAAGGAATAGTGATTAGAGGTCACCAAGCTATGAAAGTGATTTGTAAGATGATTAAATCAATCAACTAATATGTTGTCATTGATGTCAACTAGTTTTGACTATACTTATCATGATAGTTACAAATATTTGAACATCTTTAGAAGGAAGAAATGGTGTAGAAATGAAATATCTACATAAGGAGAAGATGGATATGATAGATAAGGATAAGGTATACATTGGGTAACTTATTGATGAGACTATGACATTATATTGTTGACTTGAGCATGTTACATTATTCTATTATGAAGAAGAGATCAAAATTGAATAAGCTAATGTGGTCAGTAATTGAAGATTTATGTATACACTGAGTTAGTCTTGTGTATACCGAGTGAAAATAATAACTAAGTTAGTTATCACTGAAACATTCAGTATTAACCGAGTATGGATGAAAACATTAAATGCTATAATAGTCGACTAAAATTGATGAGCTGGAAATTGCTTATAATTTTTAGGTAATAGATGAAGTTTGTTATATATAAGATCCACAACTGAAAAAATTCATAGATGATCTTGTTAGGAATGAATGCTAAAGTGTCTGGAAACCATTTTTTAGCAGTTGTTGTTACATTCATGACTTTGATTGTCATTGATGTCAAGACAGTGATTTACCGATGACTTGCAGAGAAGTAGATAGAGTTTGGATTAGCACATGTGGGTTATTGCATTTGGAGCTATGAGATGTTGAGGTTATACTCTTTGATATGTCATATGTTTATGGTTAAGAGCATAGATAGCAATTCATTAATTCATGGAAGTTATGATCATTTTGGTAGAAGCAGTGTTCAGGTAGTGTTCCCGAGTAGCGGTTTGTGGAAATCAGATGATATCTCCTAATTCAGATGGAATATAGTTTTGTGTAGTTAAAGGGAAGTTGGAGACACATTGATAGTGATGTGGATGATAGTGTAGACTTTGAAGTCACACGAGTGAAGATTTATTGTATTTGGAAGCTGACAATTTTATGTAATTTTGGTGTAGCATGTGGAAACTTTTACTTTGTAATTGTATGTCGACTCATTTGTAATTATTTGAGTGTGGTATAAAGGAAGGAATGTATTTCCTTGTTTTATAGTAGTAGCATGATGTTGTGATGTGAAAGTGTGTAATTATGATATGGTAGTAGTGGCTGTGATGCTATATGCATGAAGTGAAGAAAAGAGCTAAGTAATGAAAGTGAATATGTGAAGGAAGACATGCGAAGTATAGAGATATGAAATTGAGATCTAATGTAATAGTGAGTGTATTTTGGCATAGTTAGAGAAGAGGTAACATATTATTCTATTGAGTAATACAAATATTATTTGGATAGTGTGTTCAATGATCTTACCCTGAAGCTGTTTGGGTAGTTGGTCCTTCTGTCTTCCATAACTCTTAACCGAGTTAGAATCTTTTAACAGAGATTCAAAATCTCCTAACATGGATTCATATGTACTGAACGTATTTTATAAGACTCCTAACAAAGTCCATCCTCTCACAAGGAATATTCATATTAGTGCATCTTTTGTGGGTATCATTCCCACCAGGGTTTACTCTTTGATCAAGAGGTTCCCTAGTCAACATATCTTGTGTCATTGTGTATGAATATCTTTCTATGGTTGGTAATTATATTGCTTATATAGTTTAATGCTGTTGAACATGATAAAAGTTATAATTATCTGATAACTGATTCACCCCCCCCGGTCTCAGTTATCTTGGTGGACTTTACTTTCTAACAATTGGTATTAGAGCAACAGGTCCTTGAAAGAGAAGTTTAATAGCTTAAGGAGATCCATGGTGAATTTTAGGAAAGAAAGCCCTGAGTTTAATGGAGTAAATTTTGACAGTTGGAAAGAAAAGATGAAGACACACCTATTATGTTTAGGGCTAGGTTATTGGTTGATTACAAAGAATAATAAGACTATCATTGAAGAAGACAATCTTGAAACATGTACTGCAGAAGAGAGAGATCTATTCATGTGTAACATACTTGCAAGAGAAGCACTTTTGACAATGCTATCGAAGAATGAGTATAGTTAGGTAAAATATTTGAAAAAATTTCATGAAATTTGGAATGCTTTACACTCTACTTTTGAAGGTGATGAACATGCAAAAAGAGTTAGATTACATAATTGGATATGTGCATTTGAAGATATAAGAATGTTGGAAGATGAATCTGTTAGAAGTTATATTGGTAGAATGTCAGAGATCATTTCAAGTATAAAATCTTGTGGAGGAACAAAGATAGAGAGTGAAGTGATATGGAAAATTCTGAGGACATTAACTCCTGTATTTAAGTAGACAACATAGATGATTGAACAAGTGATACCTTGTACAACAAAATTTACAAGAGAGACTCTTCTTGGAAGATTAGAAGCAGTAGAAATGAACTTGAGATTATTAGGAGACTTACCTAGAATGGAGACAACATTCAGTGCTCTTAGTGTTCACCCTACTTTGTCAAGAAGCATCAATGTGAGTAGAGATTATGTTGGTAGCAGAAGATCTAGAAATGAAGAAGACAAGAAGATTGAAGAAGGTATTTCCTTGCTTGTGAAAAGAGAACCAGATGATAATAAATTTTTTAAATGTTGGACTTGTCAAGAATATGGTCATTTTTCATCTAAATGTCCTAAGAGAGTTAAAAAGTACAGAAGCAATTTCAAACCTAGAAGATCTAAGGAATGCTATTATGCTAATAATGAAGATCTTGAAACTAGTATAGAAAGAACCTTAAGTGAAAGTGATACTAAGAATAATGATGACATAGGATTTGTGGCAATTAAAGAAGAAAATCTTGAATCTGATGTTAAGGAAGAAAAAGCCTTAGTTTCTCAAGTTGAAAAGAAAGCTGATTGGATTATAGATAGTGGTTGTTCACATCATATGACCGCAGACATGAAAAAGTTCATAAAGTTGAATGAATATGATGGTGGAGTTGTTAGAGTTGGAAACAATGCACCTTGTTTGATTAAAGGTATAGGATCTATTACTCTTGATGGAAAGACTAATACTGATGATGTCTATTTTGTTAATGGATTGAAACATAATATTTTGAGTGTTGGATAGTTAGTTGATAAGGGATATCAAGTTTGGTTTATTGAGAAAACTTGTGTGATAAAGGATAAAGATGGAAATCTGATTGGAACTGGACCTAGAACCAGAGGTAATGTATTTTAGTTGAATCCTATTGAGATGACATGTTTGATTACAAAGATTGATGACAGTTGGTTATGGCATAGAAGGTTTTGTCATATAAAATTTGATAACATTGTGAAAGTAAGCACTACACTTGCGGTGAGAGATTTGCCTAAGATTATGAATCCTACTAACATGATTTGCAAAGAATGTGTAATGGCTAAATAGAAGAGAATTTCTTTTCCTAATAAGAAGTTTACATCTACAGAGAAGCTAGAGATTGTTCATATAGATTTGAGCAGTCCTACTAGGACTAGAGGATTCTATGGAGAAAGGAATTTTATGATTCTTGTTGATGATTTTACAAGAATGATGTGGATTGCATTTCTTGAAGAAAAATCTGAAGCAATTGATAAGTTTAAGATTGTTAAGAATAAAGTTGGGAATGAATGTGGAATGAAAATTAAATGTTTAAGATTTGATAGAGGTAGAGAATTTACTTCTAGAGAGTTTAACAACTTTTGTGAAGAAAATGGAATTAAAAGATAGTATTCAGCCCCTAGAACACCTAAACAAAATGGCATTGCAGAAAGAAGGAACAGATCAGTGACTGAAGCAACAAGAGCTATGTTGTTTGAGAATGATTTGGTGAAGGTATTCTGGAGAGAAGCAGTGAACACAATAGTGTAAACAATGAACAGAGTACAAATTAGAGCAGACACAGACAAGACACCTTATGAATTATGGTTTGGACATGCACCCTCAGTTAAGTATTTTAAAATTTTTGGAAGAAAATGTTATATAAAGAGAGATGATGATATAGGAAAGTTTGATCCTAGAAGTGATGAAGGTATATTTCTTGGATATTCTTTGAAAAGAAAAGCATATAGATGTTTCAATAAAAGAACTAAGACTATTGTTGAGAGTGCAAATGTTAAAGTTGATGAAAAGTTCAAAATTCAGGAAAGAATGCTTGATTATGAATCTAATGAAGAAGATCATCCTAAGCCTAATACTAGAACTATTGAATTGTTTTATGAAACTGACAATGATTTGTTGAATGAAATCCACAGTGAAGTTATTGAAGAACCTACATCTGAAGAGAGATCTAAGATAGTTACACCTAGCAATTGTTTGTTAAGGAATCATCCTTTTGAATAGATTATTGGGAGCATCAAAAGAGGAGTTCTTACTTGAAATAAGGCACAAGAATAGTTATGTTTGATTTCTCAAATTGAATCTAAGACTACTACTAAAGCTTGTGAAGATGAAAGTTAGACTAATGCTATGAAAGAAGAACTAGATCAGATTGAAAAGAACAAGACATGGGAATTGGTCCCTAGACCTAAAGACAAGAATGTTATTGGAACTAAATGGGTATTTAGAAACAAGATGAATGAACAAGGTGAAGTAGTAAGAAACAAAGAAAGATTGGTATGTAAGGGTTACTCACAACAAGAAGGAATTGACTATGAAGAGACTTTTTCACTTGTTGCAAGAATTGAAGCAGTTAGAATATTTTTGGCATATGCACCTTACAAGAAATTCAAAGTGTATCAGATGGATGTGAAGTCAGAATTTCTAGATGGAGAATTGGAAGAAGAAGTCTACATTGAGTAGCCTGAAGTTTTTCCTTTAACTCAAGAAGGAGACATGGTATGTAAATTAAAGAAAGATTTATATGGGCTTAAATAAGCACCTAGAACTTGGTATGCAAGACTGGATAAGTATTTGTTAAAGTTGGGATTTATAAAAGGTACAATTGATAGCAATTTGTACACAAAAGAAATTGAAAATGGTTTGTTAGTTATATTTATTTTTGTTGATGACATTATCTTTGGAGGAGAAGATGAAGCTAGTGACAAATTTGCTGATGAAATGAAGACTGAATTTGAAATGAGTATGATTGGTGAAATGAAATAAATTTTGGGATTACATATAACATAAAACAATGATGGTATTTTTGTAAGTCAGAAAAAGTACTTGAATGACTTGTTGAAAAGATTTGGACTGGAGGATTGTAAACTAGGTGGAACACCTATGGTGACCAAACATAAGTTATCTAGCACAGATGAGACTCCTGCAGTAGAACAAAAGAAATATAGATCTATGATTAGAGGATTGCAATATTTGACTCATACAAGACCTGATATAGCACACTCAGTTGGAATTGTAGCAAGATTTCAAGCTAAATCTAGAGAATCACATTATGTAGTAGTAAAGAGGATACTGAGATATTTAAGAGGCATAATGGACTATGGACTATGGTATGAAAAATTTGATGATTTTACCCTATGTGCATATATAGATGCTGATTGGGGAGGCAGTGTTGATGATAAGAAAAGCACCAGTGGAGGAGCATTTTTCCCTAGAGGAAGATTAGTTTCTTGGCTAAGAAAGACGTAGAATTGTATCTCACAAAGCACAACAGAAGCAGAATATGTAGCAGCAGGAAACAATTGTAACTAGATAATTTGGATGAAGTAGATGCTGAAGGATATTGGAATAAAATTTGTTGAACATGTTGTCATACATTGTGATAACACCAGTATAGTTAGTATGTCTAAGAATCCTATATTACATTCTAAGACAAAGCATATAGAGATTAAGTATCATGTTGTAAGGGAAAAAGTTGTTGAAAAAGAAGTCAGACTTGAGTACATAAGTACAAAGGAGCAGATAGCAAATATATTCACAAAGCCTTTACCTAAGGATACATTTGAGTATCTAAGAGGTATGCTTAGGGTTATGCCCCAGCCTACTTTTGAGAAGTGATGGAGTTGATTGCATTCATCCAGTGGTATATGAGCCCTATCTTTCTTTTGGACTAGATGTTGGTACTTCCTCTATGGGGGAGTATGTGTACCTAAGCTGAATCATGAGGACTCTAGTAAATGTATTTTTCTAAAAAGTTTCTTTTGACATTGAGTTGTTGTTGACTTAGTGATGGAATTTCTATCATTGATGTCAATGGGGGAGAAATATGCATGAAAAACAATATGAGAAAACTGAATAGGATAACGAAGCAAGATTTTATTGATGAAGAGGATTTGAAGAAGCAATGTTGCAGTATTGGATTTTTGGAATATTGGATGTTTTTCATCTATGTTGCCATCAATGTCAATGGGGGATATTGTTAGGAATGAATGCTAAAGTGTTTGGCAGCCATTCTATAGTAGTTGTTGTTGCATTCATGACTTTGATTGTCATTGATGTCAACACAGTGATTTACCGAAGACTTGCAAAGAAGCAGACAAAGTTCTGATTAGCGCATGTGGTTTATTGCTGTTGGAGATATGTGATGTTGAGGTTATACTCTTTGATATGTCATATGTCTATGGTTAAGAGCACATATAGTAATTCATTGATTCATGGAAGTTATGATCATTTTAGTAGAAGCAGTGATCAGGCAGTGTTCCTGAGTAGCGGTTTGTGGAAATCAGATGATATCTCCTAATCGGGATGGAATCTATTTTTGTGCAGTTAAAGGGAAGGTGGAGACACATTTATAGTGATGTGGATGATAGAACAAACTTTGAGGTCACATGAGTGAAGATTTATTGTATTTGGAAGCTGGCAGTTTTATATAATTTTGGTGTAGCATGTGGAAACTTTTACTTTGTAATTGTATGCCGACTCATTTGTAATTATTTGAGTGTTGTATAAAGGAAGGAATGTATTTCCTTGTTTTATAGTAGTAGCATGATGTTGTGATGTGAAAGTGTGTAATTATGATATGGTAGCAGCGGCTGTGATGCTATATGCATGAAGTGAAAAAAAGAGCTAAGTAATGAAAGCGAATATGTGAAGGAAGACATGCGTAGTACAGAGATCTAAAATTGAGATCTGATGTAATAGTGAGTGTGGTTTGGAATAGTCAGGGAAGAGGTAACATAATATTATGTTGAGTAATACAAAGATTATTTGGACAGTGTGTTCAGTGATCTTACCCTGAAGCTGTTTGGGCAGTGGGTCCTTCTGTCTTCCATAACTCTTAACCAAGTTAGAATCTTTTAACAAGGATTCAAAATCTCCTAACAGGGATTCATATGTACTGAATGTATTTCATAAGACTCCTAACAGAGTCCATCCTCTCACAAGGAATATTCATATTAGTGCATCTTTTGTGGGTATCATTCCCAACGGGGTTTACTCTTTGATCAAGAGGTTCCCTAGTCAACATATCTTGTGTCATTGTGTTATTGTGTATGAATATCTTTCTATGGTTGGTAATTATATTTCTTATATGGTTTAATGTTGTTGAAGATGATAAAAGTTATAATTATCTGATAACTGATTCAACCCCCCCCCCCCCCCCCCCCCCCCCCCCACTCTCAGTTATCTTGGTGGACTTTACTTTATAATAGATCTAATGGAAGAAATTGAAATGTGTTATTAACACATCTGCCGAGGAAGGATTAAGAAACAAAATGGATGATGATGATTAAGAGGCAAAATCTAATGGTTGATATGAAAATGGTTTACATGTCTATTTAAGAGACACGAGTTCATTGATGAACAATGTTAGATGAAATAGAGACTGCAGTATATTTCTTGTGAAGACATTTTCATGCATATCTGATCAAATTGGTTATAGACAGAATTGAGCAAAACTACAAACATAACCGAGTGTCAGATATACATACACTGAGTGAAGTATGTTGAAGGATATAAGAGAGAGAATTGATTATTGATCAAATAAATTTTATGAGCTTAGCATAGATCTGAATATTTATAAATTGAGTTGTATTTGAATCAGATCATAATTGTATTAGTTTAACCATTGTTACAACAAAATCTCTAAACCGAGTGGACTTAATAATCTTATTTTCTACTATGACATTCATTGAATGTATGAAGGTTTTCTTGTTGACCCCATAGTGAATGCTAGTCAAAATTTAACTGTTAGTGATAAATCCTCTAACCAGGTGACAGTTGACAATGTGCATTGTAACCTTTAATAGGGTTGGCTCCTAACCGAGCTCACTTCGGAAGAGTGAAATATTTTGGATTACCGGTCCCAAGTGGTTTTTCAATTTGCAAGATTTTCACGTTAAATCATTGTGTTATGTTTTATTTGGTATGATTGTTTTGTTATCATAATTTACATGTTGCATATTTGATTAATCGGTAAAGACAGTTTTGGATAATTACTGGTATTCGGTAAATGATCAAAAAGATAGATATCTTATGTTACCAAGCTGTTTGATTTATTGAATAAGTGTGAAAAAGTACATCTAAGAGTTTGGGACTATAGGATAACTGATTTAACTGATTCAGCCCCCCTCTCAATTATCTAATAAGAAGAACAAAACCTCATATGAAGAAAAAGACCCCCTCATAAGAGATAATTGGAAAGACCATGAAGCCCCCTTTCTCAATGTAAAATCTCCTACAAAAATGGTCCAAGATGATGAGAAATACTCCTTTATAGGAAGAAAATAGAGCCAATGTTCCATCAAGAATGTCAAAGTATGACAAAACTAGGTACTAATATCAATTAAGAACTGATGATCAATCACTCACTGTAATATGATGAAGATTAGGCATGGAGACACATGCTTGAGTTTCAATTGGTTACTTGATACTTGCATATTGGTAAATTCTAAGTCTTAATTGGAGCCATGCACCAAGTCTCACAAGATACTTCCCAATCTAGTCAGTACAAGAGGATTACATCAAATATGTCATTAATCACAAAGTACAAAGAAATATGGCACTTTATATTAATGCATGTACAACATAGGTCATGTAGGAGAATACAACATAGATGTAAATATGTGAAGCTAGAAACTAATAATGGTCCCACCAATAGATGTGTTATAAATAATCATTAATGATGCCTTCCAATTGTATTGATGTGCCAAGAAAACATAGGAGTAACTGACCCCACTTGGCTACTAGTTGGAAGATAAATCATTGCAACAGGTATGGTAGGTGGACAAAAAATTGTGCTCCCAATTTTACATATTTATTTGAAATTTGTTTTTAAAAAATTATAAAAAAATGTCAAAAAAATTTAATTACTTAAAAACTTTATTAAATAATAAAGATTATTTTTTAAAAAAATCTCTTTTTCTTTTTATTTCTTGGACTTTCCATTTCATTGATTACAATTGCCACAAATAGGCTATAATATACTTAGATCTCTATTGCAAAAGACCAAACTAAGGTCTATGCATTATAATTGTGAAAATAAGCCAACTTTTGAAAGCACAATTTTTTTTTTAATCATAGACACTATAAACTAATAGCACCACTATAAAATACAAAAATATCATGCACTTTCAAAAACCTAAAAAGTAGTATGTATGAATCTGAATGAGGTATTGGAAGTTACAAAAATGGGATTATGCAATTTTCTAAAAAATCTAGACATTAAAATCAGAAACCACCCACACCAATGTGTAGAGCATGAAATTCTACCCAAAATTAAAAATAATTGCTCAAAAAAAGGAGTCTGGATGACTAAGATATCACTGTTTGAAAATCAATTATGTAATTATGATGCTTTACTCTCTATTGCACCTCTAAACTTAAATGGCTCTAGCTTTGGCCTCTAGTGCCTTATTTGAATGAAACATAAATTGTTCCCAAGCTTTTTGGACCACCTTAATGTGATGCAAACCTCTAATTTACAACAACTAGTTCCAATTTTTTCTCACAATAAAAATCCACAAAGAGGACCCCCACACTCCCTCCCCCACCTCTAAAATAGAAAATCCACCAAAATTCTCTCAAATGGAAAACAAATGGCACTCTATGGAATTTGATACCATTTAAGATTTGGCTACAAAGGTAGCCACCAAAGACCTAGAAGCCAAAATAAAAGCACAATAAAAAGAGACAAATAATATTATAAGAATAAATTATATTTCTATCAAGAATGCAATACAATGAATCAACTAAATTGATTGACTCAATTGTAATCATTTGTAATGTGATATTACATAGGAGACCCCTTGGTTATATAGACAAGGTGAGTACACACTAGTATATGAGATAATGTAAGTGTCATTGTCTCATTAAACGATAATTGAGAGACAACTTATCACCCACCTAAGGTAGAATCACATGTCTTGTAATGCCCCGCCAAGGAACCCTTGAAACATAGTTGTTAAATATGCACTTAATTTTTTTTTATTTGAAACATGGAATAAACATCATGTAACAGGTGTATCACATAACCTTAAACATTTGTAAAATAAAACGTGCAAGAGAATAAACCATGATATCACACAATCATTTACAAGCACAAGGCTAACAAGCACTTCCAAAGGTTCCAAGACAAGTCAATCACATACTCGGAATGAAGAACACACATTCATGAGATTTCCCTACAAGGATCTAGATAAAATCCACAAATCACTAGATGCTAAGTCAAAAAAACCCATGGCTATGCAAAGAGGATACTAATCTATCCTCAAATTCTATCTCACTAACATTCATTTTAATCCCAAAGCACATTTTCCTAATATGGTTAAATAAACATTTTAATTACTAACCATAAATATAAATAATAAGATAAGAAAATATGTTCAAACGATCAAGTACAAGTGAAAGACTCAACAATAAAATAAGGACACAACCAAGTCACCACATAAGGACCATGCTGAAGAAAACATGTTGATTCCTAAAATTTGGCCAAGTCTGAAATTTCCTAAAAAGCCTCCAAATCTAGAATATTTATTATAACTCCTATGAATCTGAAACCACTCTCAAACATCCTGAAAGTATTACATAAAATGTAACTTAAATTATACAAAAGGAAGAACATTTTATGTACTACCCTAGTCTTGAAATTACACTGAGAATACTAGAAAGGCATCCAAGAAGCATCAGAAAGAAAACCCAAAAGCATAAACATCTCATTCAACATCCAAAACTGAATGGAAAAACAAACTACATGCAAACGTAGAAGAAGGGAGAGACGTTGATTGAGGTGGAGATGCCAATTCGCACAAATGTCAATTTTTACTGGTAAAATTCTAAGAAAAGAAAAGTCTCAGACCAATGAATTAAAAAAGATGATTCAAGCTATGGAGACATTGATCCACACAAATGTTGAATCAAGTAGAGATATTGATTCATGAAATTGGCCAAATACACAAAGGCACGAAGACAAAAATCTAAGCCAACACCAATGTATGTGATGCAAGGGAAAATAGGGAGAGGGGCCAAAGGCACACCCTAACCAGATCCCCCTTGCAGAGACCACATTCGGAAGCAAAAAACACACAAGTGAGAGAGAGAATGTAGATATCTTTCATATATTTATTGCAATTGATTCATACATGACAGGTTGTAAGGCCTTCCCAGTTTAGGCTAGCTATTAAAATCAAGTACAGTAGTCCTCCAACATGCAAGGATCTGAAACAATCTTCCAAACTCCTAGCTTCTATCTTCTAACCTAACTAACTCCCTAAACTACAACCAAAGATTGCATTATATACAAGAGGCTATTGAACAGGTCGGATTTTAGATCCACCATCAACAAAAGGAATGACCAGATCAAGGTCCATATGCTTCCCAATGATAGATACCAGCATTAAATCCATGACCAAAATTAATTGCAAGAGTCGGCCTTAATAAGAACTCAAAAGAAATAACTCGGTAAGAAAGGATACCCAAGCACTAGACAAACATCATCGAGCACCAGAGAGATAACCGACCAACTCTGGTAAACTAAGGAAACTAAAAAACACTGAACCAAATCAGTCAAAGAAGGAACCGAGAAACACAAGAACACACAACCATATTTTTGGTGACACAGGATTGCCAAGGACCTGAGATACTCCTGCATTAGACACCTAGGGTTATTTGAAAATGATTCTCTAAATCATGAAATAGGTACGATCTGAGCTGAATCCAACTCAGATTGTGAAATCGATGAACTGTCTCCAATCGGTCTATTCTTCCACTTTACCAGATATTCCATATATTGTTTTCCTCTTGTACTTCTGCCAATTCTTTGCTCCAAAATATGCTCAACTTCTTCTATCTATTTCTTAGGATAATCATTTGGTACAATCATCTCTTCATCTGACTCATGATACTCATATAAATCAACAATGTTGAATATATGTGATATATCCATGTCATCTAGTAACTCAATCTCATATGCATTTCCACTGTCAAATCTTTTCAAAATCTTTCAAGGACCAAACTTATTCATTTTTAGCTTCCCATATGTTCCAACAAGAAATTTTCCTTTCTTCAAATGAACCATTACTTCATCACCAACTGCAAAAGTCTTATGTATTCTTGATCTATCATCTCTATCTTTATATTTCTGATTACTTTTTCCCAACTTATGTTTCACATCTTCATGCAATGTCTTCATGTACTCAACAAACTTTACTCCTTCAACACTTCTCTTTCCTTCATAAGCAATATCCCTCAAATTTGATATACCTCTCGGTTGTATGCAATTTACAATAGCAAAAAGGTGACTTTCTAGTACTCCTATTAACTGAATTATTATATGCAAAATCTACTTGTGCCAACACAGAATCCCAATTACTTGGTGTGTCTCCAACTAAACATCTCATTAGATTTCCCAAACTTCTATTCACAACTTCTGTCTATCCATTGGTCTATGGGTGAAATAAAGAACTATATTTCAACTTGGTGCCAAACTTTCTCCAAAGAGTTTTCCAAAAGTATCCAACAAATTTACTGTCTCCGTCAGAGATAATACTCCTCGGTAATCCATGTAATTTGACAATTTCCTTAAAGAAAAGATCTGCTATATGTACTGTATCTGATGTCTTTCTATAATGTATAAAATATGCCATCTTAGAAAATCTACCCCACAACAAAAAATATAGAATCATTACCTCTTACTGTCTTCGGTAAGCCAAGAACAAAATCCATAATGATATCAATCCAAGGTTTATTAGGAACATAAATAGGTGTATACAATCTAGTATTCTAACTTACTCCTTTTGCAACTTGACAAATTCCACAACTTTTCACAAATTTCTGAACATCTTTATACAACTGTGGCCAAAAGTATTTCTCCTTAAGAAAATTCAATGTCTTATCAATACCAAAATGTCCAACCAAACCACTACTATGTTTCTCCTTTATCAAATTAGTTCTCATTGCTCCTCTCGGTATACACAACTAAATACCTTTAAACTGTTGGAAACTACAATTGAAACAATTGTTGTATTGTCATTGATGTTAAACCTTAATTGGTAAGACTGTGGCTACTTAGAAAAGTAAGTTATATCTATTGTATTGTTGTGAAAGATTCGGGCAAGGTTGGTAATAATAGCACCTAGGGAAAGGTTGAGTTATCTTGATACTACAAAGTGTACTTGACTATGTTGTACAATGATCAGACAATGTATTGTTTATCCTAGTAAGATTGAAGACTAAACTGGTAGGCTTGACCGAGCAAAAATGGAGAAATCATGTATAAGCTGAGTAATGTTAGTGTCGACCGAGTCAGTGTATGCCAAGCAAAATTCTAGTGTTGATCGAACAACAGTTAATTGCTGAGGAGATAGTATTAGCCGAGGAAACATTTTTAGTAATGACCGAGCTTTCTACATGAAGACCGAGTAGTTGATCACAGTATTGACCAAGCATAGGCATTTTTATATTTGAAGAGAATTTAGTTTTGGAGCCGACATTGTTGAATTCTTGGATTATGTAAAATGTGTTGACTTTATTTATTGATTATTTGAAAGCATTAAATGCACTATAAAATGTTTTAATATAAATCTTTAAGAGATTTGAGATGATTCTAGAAATGAAGCCAAATAACATGAAGCAAGTAGATTCAATGAATCTGACCTAACCCTAAGATCTACGAATGAGATTGAGCAGCATAAGATGAGTTAACCTAATTGAGGAAAGTATTGAGGGAACCTGAACATTAGATATGTGTGTGCATGGGTGAAAAAGAGAATGCTAGAAGATCAGTAAAGTTTTTTGACTGTATAAGAAGAAAAGGCTAAAGGATAATTGTGGTGGTTGCTTGAAGAAAAGTTCTGAGAAGATCAGAGATGGAGATGGCAAAGTTTCAAAGTCAGTAAACCAACATTAGTGTATGGAATTAGATCTGATATTTGCAAAGTGATTTGTATATTTTTTAGATCAATATTGCTGCTACTTTCTAACCATTGTAACAGTTAAAATCTTTTTAACAGAGGTTGACCTAACAGTCATATGTTAAATCCTTTGAACAAGGTTGCATTCTAATGGAGTGTATGTAACTCCTATAACAAGACTCAATTTTAATAGGGTGATTGAAATCCTTTAACCGAGTCACACCTAACAATGTGTATTGTAACCTTTGATAGGGTTGGCTTTTAACCAAACTCACTTCAGAAGAGTGAAAATAATAGTAGCATGTTACAAAGTGGTTTTTCCCACATTGGGTTTCCACTATAAATCTTGGTGTTAATACTTGTGTGAATGTTTTGGTTTGAACATTTATGTGTTTTACAAGTTAAGTTACAGCTAGGCAGTGGACTGCAATGTTATATGTTTCTATTATTGAATCAGTGATGACCGAGTTTGTTTTGGTTATTGGATCTGATTTAAGGAAAAGTTTTTAAGTTTGTCTTATACATCAAGACCTGAGAACAACTAATTCACCCCCCCTCTCTATTGTTCTAAATCATATTAACAATTGGTATCAAAGCTTTGTTGCTTACTATTAGTGTTTATAGAAATCAAGTTTAAAGGGACTTGAAGAAAATGATCAGGATGTATAAGAAGGAGGTACTGGAATAAGGAAAACTTCCCTGTATTGCAAGGCTTGATGAAGCTACATCTGGCCAGTATTGGTGACTCTAAAAAGTACTACATTGAGAATGGCTATGTCTCACCTATCATACCTTTGACTGCCGAAGAAATGAGAGCTAAGCAAGAACATAATCAGGCAATGCTAGAAATTGCATTTGCCCTTAGCTATCTAGAATTTGAGGACATTAAGGATTGCACAACTGCTAAGGAGATGTGGGACACCCTTGCAAGGATCTATGGTGGTGGCTTAAATGTACTAAAAGCAAAGGCCGAGAGTCTTAGAGGTAAGTTTGATGAAATGAGAATGCAAGAAGGTGAGAACATTGCACAATATTATGGTACAATAAAAGTTGTGAATGCTATTAGAGGAGAAAATGAGATTATTGATGATGAAACTATAATTGGGAAAGTACTAAGAACCTTGCATCCTATATATGTTATTAAGATCTCAGCTATTTAGGAATCTAGATGCAACTCTGCTAATTTGCTTACTTTGGAAAGTTTGGTTGGTAAGCTGACTACTTTTGAACTCTCTAACTATGATAATTTCACTGTTGTAGCATTGGTAATGTTGAATCTACTTTCAAGTCACAACTAGTTCTGAATAAGCCAAAGAAAGAAAAAGAAAGATGCATCAGTGAAAGTGAAAGTGAATGTGACAGTGACACTTTTGATGAAGAACTGGAAGATCTAGAAGCTCTTATTGCTAGAAGACTGAGAAGAGGAAAAGGAAAGTATAAAGTAAACTCCCTATTATATGTTTTGCATGTAACAAAGTTGGTCATATAGCTACTAGATGTCCTGATAGGAAGGATAATGAAGATTAAAGAAAAATAAAACACAAAGACAAAAGAGATGACAGAAGCTATTGAAGGAACAAGGACTACAAAGGAAAAGGTAAGAAATCTTGTTACATTGCTGAAGAAGAAACTGACACTGATAGTGATGATTTTGAAATTGAGGTAGTCTATGTTGTAATGAAAGATGAATCTGATGAGGATGAGAAAACTACATTGATATCATATGTGAACAATAATGATAAATGGATTATTGATAGTGGTTATTCACATCACATGACTGGTGACAAAAATAAGTTTGAGACCTTACATCATTACAGAGGTAAAAGTGTAACATTTGGTAATGATGCACCATGTCCTATTAGAGGAAAATGTTTGATTAAATTGGCTGATAAGATATCTTGTGAAAATGCATATTGGGTTGAAGGTCTTAATTATAATTTGTTAAGTGTTTCTCAGCTCAATAGAATTGGTTACCAAGTGGAATTTCATCACAAGAAAGCTAAAATATTTGATGCTAGTGGAGAACTAATTGGAAGTGGAGATCAGACTAGAGATAATTTGTTCTATCTTGACATATCTGAAGAAACATGTTTAATTGCACAAATTGATGATATTTGGTTATGGCATAAAAGGATATGTCATGTTAACTTTGACAATCTGGTAGAGATAAGTAAGAAGAAAAAGGTAAGAGGTCTACCTAGATTGAAGAAACCTGAGAATGTGATGTGCAAGGAATGCTAGTTAGGAAAAATGACAAAGTCAAGTTTTAAGAGAAAATCCTTTACTTCTGAAAACATTTTAGATTTGGTTCATATTAACCTTTGTGGACCTATGGGTGTACAAAGTTACTCTGGTGCTAGATATTTTATCTTGTTTATTGATGATCAAACTAGGATGATGCATGTAATGTTTCTAAAAGAAAAATTTGAAGCTTTTCAATTCTTTAAGTGGTATTTGGGTAAGGTTGAGAAGGAGACAGGTAGGAACCTGAAATGTCTTAGATCTGACCGAGGTAGAGAATTTACATTAAATGAATTCAATCTATTTTGCAATGATAGAGGAATTAAAAGACATATGTCTGCACCTAGAACACTTCCATAGAATGGTATAGCAGAAAGAAGAAACAGATCTATCTTGGATTGTGCAAGGACATTGTCGATTGAAAAGAATGTGGCACAGAAATACTGGAAAGAAGCTATAAGCATTGTTGTCTATACTCTTAACCAGGTATAGATCAAGAAAGGTACAAATTTGACACCCTATGAATTATGGCATGGGCATGCACTGAGTGTTAAATACTTTAGAATCTTTGGAAGTAAGTGCTATATATTAAAAGACACTAGGAATGGAAAGTTTGATGCTAAGAGTGATGAAGGCATATTCCTAGGATATTCCACAAAAAGTAAAGATTATAAGTGTTTGAACTCTAACACTAACAAAATTGTGGAAAGTGTGAATGTCAAAATTGATGAGTATGCATAAAGAAATGAAGTTGACAACAAAAGAGAACCAAAAGATTATAGATCTTTTGTGTACATTGAGGAAGAAGAAGAGGCAAGTAACAGACTTGCACCTGATGCTGACTCCTTGGTAAGCAATGTCAAGCGACAAACAGATGCTGCCGAGCATCAGGAAAATAGTGCTGAAAGAGAACAAGAACATGCCAAGCTACAAGAAAATGCTACCAAGTATCAGGAAGAGGTTGCCAAGCATTCAGAAGCTAAATCTAACAATCTTGTTGAGGAACCTGATGAAATAGAGGAGATAAGAGTTGAACCTATTTTGGAAAAATATGTAAGAAGATATCACAAGCCTGAACAAATAATTGGAGACAAAAATAATGGAATTCAGACCAAAAGTAAGACTAAGGATCCAACATGTCTACTGTGTGACATTGATCCCAAGTCAACTAGAGAGGCATTGGAGAATGAAGACTGGATACAAGTAATGAATGAAGAGATTGACTAGATTGAGAAGAATGATACTTGGACTCTAGTGTGGAGACCTGAAAACAAAAATGTTATAGGAACAAAGTGGCTATTTTGGAATAAGATGAATGAAAATGGTGAAATAACTAGGAACAAAGCTAGGCTGGTATGCAAAGGCTACACACAACAAGAAGGAATAGATTATGGGGAGACATTTTAATGAAGGGTGCTCCCCTTAATACCACAAAAACATAACAGAAATAGAGAAACAACAACAATAATATGCAAGAATAGAAAATTGGCTTCTTGTTATCTCCACAAATGTGGAATTACAAACTTTTAGAATTACAATATGCAAAGCCACATGGGCATTCCCTTACAATATTCTATAGGACAAAGCCTTGAATCAATACCCAGATCTACTACCCAGAACTACCCTAGACAACACTACGGGCCTTCTTTATATAGGCAATTTCCACCGCCCGAGAATGTTCTAGAAATTTAGCCCTTAGGGCTGACCAAACTTAGAATTATTTTATTTTACAATTTATTACATCAAAGTCAGCTCAAAATGAGTTTTGAAACCCAAACAGAAATTTTGAAGAAAAATTATTTTTCACCATTTCAGATGACCCAACTTTCAAAGACCATAAGTCATCGCCCATTGACCTGATTAGCTATTATAACCCCATTCTAGAAATGCCACGAAGTGCTCTATAGGCTTGACCGGTGCAATGTGCTTGTCAGCCAAATTTTCAACCTCATATGGGGCCTCTAAAGCCTTCAAAACAAAGTTCAAAGTTTCTGTACCCTACTGCCAATACCAAAAATCTTTAATATCTTCAAAACTACACCTGATCTAGCCATGAAACTTTGTTGGCAGGCTGTTATGACTGAGATGAACCTCTATATGTAAAATCAGACATTCCGAGATTGTAAGACCAACTTACTAAAAATAGCAAGTTTCCATAAATAGCAACTCTGCACAAGATAGCCTTTATTGAATACAAAAATAGAAATATTTTTGGGTGATGAAAGATTTCTCTTACACCCAGGATGCTCCTGCATCAGACACCCGAGGTAATTTGAGAAGTGATCCTATCATGACTCAGGTGTGCAGAGGAAAACCAAGACATTTAACCTCCTCCTTTGTTAGCCATCATGAATCTTCAACAGGTCATCCTTTCCATTTGACCAAATACTCTTCATATGTCCTGTTCCTTGTGCTTCTACCAACACGACTGTCTAGTATGTCTTCAATCTCCTTGATATCTGAACTGGTTGTTGGAATACTCCACTGTGCTACTACAACCTCATCTTCAACACCTCCTTCATGATACTCTATCAAATCTGAAATGTTAAACACTGGTGAAATATTCAGCTCAGTAGGCAATTCTACCTCATATGCATTTCCTGAATCATGCTTCTTTAGTATCTTACATGGCCCAAACTTCTTCATTTTCAACTTGTTATATGTACCAACTGGAAATCGCTCCTTCTGCAAATGAACCGTGACTTCATCTCCAACTTGAAATTCCTTATGCCTCCTTTTCTCATCTACCTTAGCCTTATAATATGCATTCATCTTGGTAATAGGCTTCCTCACCTTCTCATGGATGTTCTTCAAGTGTTCTGCAAAATCCTCAGCTTCAGCACTACTTATTTCTCCTTTATCTATCTTTCTCAATTCAGATGCATTTCTTGGACTACTTCCATATACAATTTGGAATGGTGATTTACCAGTGCTCCTATTGACATAATTATTGTATGCAAATTCTGCCTATGGTAAAATCAAATCCCATCCTGTTGGCTTATCTCCAACCAAACATCTCAGTAGATTTCCCAAACTTTTATTCACCACCTCTGTCTATCCATCAGTCTATGGATGATGTGATGAACTGAACTTCAAATCTATCTTCAAATTTTTCCATAATGTCTGTCAGAAATATCCAATAAATTTAGTATCTCAATCTGAAAATATGGTCTTTGGCAAACCATGTAGTCTCACCACTTCTCTGAAAAATAATTCTACTACATGAATAGCATCATTAGTCTTCTTGTAGGGAATGAAATGTGCCATTTTCAAAAATCTGTCAACTACTACAAAAATTGAATCATGTCCCTGTTGTGTCCTCGGTAAACCAAGAACAAAGTCCATACTGATATCCTCCCAAGGCTTTTCTGGTATAGGTAATGGCTGATATAACCCTATATTTTGCTTCACTCCTTTCACTATTTGACATACTCTACAACTCTGTACAAACTTCTTCACATCTTGCTCCAACTGTGACCAATAATAATTCTCACCAACCAAAGCAAGGGTTTTATCATGACCAAAATGTCTAGCCAATCCTCCACTATGCTTCTCTTTGATGAGATTCTCCCTCATAGAACTTCTTGGAATGCACAACTGACTCTCTCTAAATAGCATATCATCTTGGATGATGAAATCCAGCCATTTCATCTTTTCTAGAGTAACAGGTTCTGTACAAGCTTTTCAAGCTTCACCAAAATTAGGATCCTCTGGATAAAAATTCTTGAGTTCCTTGAACCCAACCACTTCAATCCGCATCTCTGTCAGTAATAGTTGCCTTCTGCTAAGAGCATCTGCAACCCTATTAGACTTTCCACTCCTGTGTTTCAAAACAAATGTATAACTCTGCAAAAACTCAACCCATTTCAAATACCTTTGATTCAACTTTCCTTGACTATTCAAATATTGCAAAGGTTGATGATCAGTATACAAAAAAAACTCCTTAGGAAGCAGATAATATCTCCACTTCTTTAATGCCTGAACTATAGCATAAAATTCTTGATCATAGATAGAATATTTTCTCTTGGCATCATTTAACTTCTCACTGAAATAAGTAACAGGTTTACCTTCTTGGCTCATAATAGCTCCTATTGCAGTACCACTAGCATCACAATCTACTTGAAATATCTTATTAAAATCTGCAAGTGCTAAAATAGGTTGTTCTATAACTTTTTGTTTCAACAATTGAAAACTCTTTTTTGCCCCATTAGTCCACTTAAACTCTTTTCTATCCCCTCTTATTGTTTCAGTCAAGGGTCCACAAATATTGCTAAAATTTTTGATAAACTTTCTGTAAAAGCTAGCCAAACCATGAAAAGATCTTACCTCAGTAGCACTCCTTGGAGTAGGCCATTCAAGGATAGCCTGTACCTTCTCTGGGTCCATTTTTAGACCTTATGCTGAAACTACAAATCCCAAATACACCAACTCTTTCTTCACAAAAATGCACTTCTTCAAGTTAATTAATAATTTATCATCTTTGAGTTTCCCAAACACCATATGAATATGCATCATATGCTCCTCCAATGTCTTGCTAAAGATCAAAATATCATCTAGGTAAATAATGACAAACTTACCCAGAAATTATTTCAAACCTCGTTCATGAGCCGCATGAAAGTGCTCAGTGCATTGGTTAACCCAAAAGGCATGACTAACCACTCATACAGTCCTTCCTTTGTCTTGAAGGCAGTCTTCCATTCATCTCCTTCTCTGATCTGAATCTGGTGATATGCACTCTTTAGATCTATCTTTGAGAAATACACAGCTCCACTCAAACAGTCCATAATATCATCCATTCGTGGCAATGGAAACCTATACTTGATTGTGATCTTATTTATTGCTCTGGAATCTATACACATCCTCCATTCTCCATTCTTATTTGGTGCTAATACTGCTAGTACAACACATGGACTTAGGCTTTCCCAAATCAATCCCTTCTGTAACAACTCATGTACTTGTCTGTTCAACTCTTCACTTTTTACTGGTGTCATTCTGTGTGCTGCCTTGTTTGGAAAACTGGCTCCTGGAATCAAATCCATATGATGACTAATCTTCCTTACGGGTGGTAATCCATCAAGTACATTATCAGATACAATATCTTGAAACTCATTTAACAAATCTACAACCTCTAGAGGTACATCCTCTACTTCTTCTTTACTAGCTTTTGGAATTAAAACAAAACACACATGCTCATGCCTCATACCATCTAAGAATTTTCTTCCATCAACAAATGTTATTCTTGCATTACCACATACCTTTTCTTCGGTCTCCTTCAATGGCTTTAGCTTATGTCACACTCCATCCTTTGTTAGGGAATAGGTATTCACACAACCATCAGGTACATCACATCTGTCAAACTACCATGGTCTACCCAACAACATATGACATGCATCCATAGATATTATATCACATAGTACCTCATCTTGGTACCCGCCGATCTTGAACTTTACCACGCACTGTTCACTGACTATGACCTTGTGGTCATTTTGCACCTAGAAAATCTGATATGGATGTGGGTATTTCTATCTCTTGAGCTTCAATTTTGTCACCATCTCTTCTGACACCATATTTTCAGTGCTTCCACTATCAATAATCACATCACAGCATTTACCCTCACACTTGCATCTAGTGCGAAACAGGTGATGAAATATGGATGAAGTGACTGAGAGGGGGGTTGAATCAGTCAACCATAAAACACTTCACAATTAATTCTTTCCAGATCCCTTAGGATATCTTAACAATGTTATCTATTTTAGCACTCGGTAAATAGATTGCAGTAACTTTGAAGATGCAGAAAGTATTAGCAAAATTATCTTTTAGATATTCATCAGCACTGGTGTATGATTAAGATAGAAATTAAGAACACAAGAGACACAAGATTTAACGTGGAAACCCAATATGGGAAAAACCACCAATGTATCTAGATACTGATTTTCACTCTTCTAAAGTGATGCCCGGTTAGAAGCCAACCCGGTAAAAGGTTACAAAAACACACTGTTAGGTGTGACCTTGTTAGAGGATTTAAAACACCCTGCTAGGAGTGGCTTGGTAAGAGGTCTTGAAAACAATTCAATGGAATTGTCACCTTGTTAGAGGATTTACAATATGGTTGTTAAACCAACTCGGTTAAGAGATTTAGAATTCATTGTTACAATGATAAGAAGGTAACAATGAAAAATGACCTGTATAATAATGCAACTGTCTTGCTGATTACAGATCTCTGTTCTGCATATGTGTGATCCTTCCTGATCGAATAAATCTATGCTGCACCTCAAGGATATCTGAACATCCTTCACAAATTTGCACACACCTTTTCTGTCTTTCTTCTGTAAATCTTCTGCTATATTTCTTATTTATTTTTCACATTTGACCTTTTATTTATATGATTCTAGATTTGTCAAATCGACATTATTTAGTATAACAGTCGGCTGAATTAAACAAACTCTATTTGCAAAAATCTTTCAAGGGCCGACAGTGCTCGGTGACCATAACTTTCTACAATCTTTCAGAGACCGAGGGAACTCGGTAAACACCGACAATCCTTTACCTTCGATAACTGACTGACTTCGGTAAACACTGAATTTCCTTTGACGACCGACTGAACTCGGTAAACACTGAATTTCCTTTGACAACCGACTGAACTCGGTAAACACTGAATTTCCTTTGACGACCGACTGAACTCAGTAAACACTAAATTTCCTTTGACGACCGACTGAACTCGGTAAACACTGAATTTCCTTTGACGACCGACTGAACTCGGTAAATACTAACTTTTCTTCGACAACCGACTGAACTCGGTAAATGCTGAATTTCCTTTGGTAACCGAGTGAACTCGGTAGACACTGATTTTCTTTGATAACCGAGTGGACTCGGTAAGCACTAATCTTCTGTCTGGCAGACCGAATGAGCTCGGTAGGAACTGATTGCTGCGGACTATGACATTGTGTGACATCAAAGACAATACATAATTTGAGTAGCAATTTCCTTCAGACAATTGTTTCCAACAATCTCCCTCTTTGACATTGATGGCAACACAATATGTCATAGCATAAGAAATTTGAAAGAATTAGCTCGGTTCAGATTCAAATCTCCCTCTGTCAGCAAACTTCCTGTATCCTGAAAATTCTTCCTTCTGACTATTGAAAATTTCTTGAAGTAATAGAAAAGACATAGTAAACACTCCCTCTTTGACAACACATGCCAAAGACAATTCACATATTACCGGTGAAAATTAATGTACCTCAAGTACTGATTCATATGCAATGATTCCTTGAATATGCTGCATCAACTGGTTGATTTTCAATCATGTTCTGGTTGATGCATCACTAAAACTGTATTTAGTGAGCCTCGGATAGGGGAATGACCCCTAACTTACCTCTTAGATACACAAATGCATCCTTAGGTAATGGTTTGGTAAAAATGTCTGCAATCTGTTCTTTTGTATGAATATATTCTAATCTGATTTCCTTATCCTGCACCAATTCTCTGACAAAGTGATATTTAATAGCAATATGCTTGGTTTTAGAATGCATCACTGGATTCTTCAAAATGTTTATTGCACTGGTATTGTCACAAAATATAACAACTGGTTCTTTGATTTCAACCTTCATACCTTCTAATAGCTGTTTAAACCAAACAATATTTGAACAATTTACTGCAGTAGCAACATATTCTGCTTCAGCTGTGGATTGAGATGTGCAATTATACTTTTTACTAGTCCAGGATACCGGTCTTTTTCCAAGAAAAAATGCTCCACCACTTGTGCTTTTTCTGTCATCAATGTTTCCTGCCCAATCAGCATCAGTAAACACTTTCAAGTCTAGATTGCCTCCAAATTTATACCACAAACCATATTCTTCAGTTCCTCTTAAGTATCTTAAGATTCTTTTGATTGCCATCATGTGATTTTCCTTAGGTTTTGCTGAGAATCTAGCTACTATACCGACTGCTAAGGCAATATCAGGTCTTGTATGTACTACATATTGCAATTTTCCAATCATAGATCGGTATAGGGTCTGATCAACTTCTTTTGAATCATCATTTTTGGTAAGTTTCAGTCCAGTGCACATGGGTGTACCAACTGGTTTTGAATCTTCCATACCAAACTTCTTAAGTATTTCCTTAATGTATTTAGATTGAGTAATGTATATA
This sequence comes from Chamaecyparis obtusa, assembly GCA_027943335.1. Classification (NCBI taxonomy): domain Eukaryota; kingdom Viridiplantae; phylum Streptophyta; class Pinopsida; order Cupressales; family Cupressaceae; genus Chamaecyparis; species Chamaecyparis obtusa. The sequence continues at coordinate 599,010 of BSBK01000188.1, read as the reverse complement.
CCATTCTTGCTTTGCTGAATTTGAAGACCAACAAAGAATTTTATTAAACCAAACATAGACATTTCAAATTCTTTGTTCATTTGCTCTGAAAATTCTTTGCACTGATCCTCATTCCCTGTAAATATAGTATCATCTACAAATATTTCTGCCAATACAATTTTGTCATCCGGTCCTTCTTTAATATACAGATTGCTGTTATCATTTGCTCTTTTGAAATTAATCTGAATCAAATAGTTATGGAGTCTTTCATACCATGCTCTAGGAGCTTGTTTTAAACCATACAATGCTTTGTGTAACCTGCAGACCATGTCCTTTTTATCTGGAACAACAAAACCTTCAGGTTGTTCAATGTAGACTTCTTCATCAAGAATTCCATTAAGAAATGCAGATTTTATATCCATCTGATATACCTTAAATCCTTTGTGTGCTGCATAAGCAAGTAGAGTTCTTACACCTTCTAATCTTGCAACAGGAGCGAAAGTTTCTCCATAATCTATACCTTCTTCTTGAGAATAACCTTTACATACCAGTCTAGCTTTGTTTCTAGATACTTGACCATCTTCATTCAGCTTATTCCTGAATACCCATTTTGTTCCAATTGCATTCTTATCTTTAGGTCTAGGTACAAGAGTCCAAGTTTTGTTCTTTTGTATTTGTTCTAATTCTTCATTCATTGCTTCAATCCAACTTTCATTTTCCAATACATCTTTGATATTTCTAGGTTCAAAGTCAGTAAGCAGACATGTACCTTTTAGCTTGCTTCTTGTCATAGTACCATCTGATTTGTTTCCAATGATTTGATTTGGTGTATGATGTCTTCTAACATATTTGGCTAGTATAGGTTCCTTGCCTTTTGAATGATTCCTGCTGTTGTCTTCTAGGATCTCTTCGTTAGGTTGCTCGGGCTCGGTAGATATTTGCTCGGTAACTTCAGGCTGAGACTCGGTCTGAATTCCTTCCTGTGACTCGGTTTGAACTTCTTCCTGTGACTCGGTTTGTGACTTGGTAACTGTGCTCGGCTCGGTAGATATAGTTTCCTTATTGATAGTTGTGTCTGCCAATGTTTCAGGTTCAATGTAAACGAATCTTCTGTAGTTCTCAGGTTCCCTTTTGCTTTCTTCCTCAGTCTTTTCCGCAAACTCGTCAAATTTTACATGTATACTTTCTATGACTTTGTGAGTAGATAAGTTCAGACATTTGTATGCCTTGCTTTTGCTAGAATATCCTAGGAATATTCCTTCATCACTTTTCACATCAAATTTATTTCTTCTGGATTCTTTTAAGATATAACACTTGCTACCAAATATTTTCATGTAACTTACATTGGGTTTATAGCCATACCATAATTCATAAGGAGTTTTGAATGTGTCTTTCTTCAATTGTACTCGGTTCAAGGTATGAACTGTAGTGCTGATAGCTTCCTTCCAGTACTTTATAGCGATGTTCTTTTCTATCATTAGAGTCCTTGCACAATCCATAATAGATCTGTTTCTTCTTTCTGCTATTCCATTCTGCTCAAGAGTTCTAGGAGCTGATACCTATCTTTTGATTCCTCTTTCAATGCAAAAGTTGTTAAAATCATGGGAGATGAATTCACCACCTTTGTTTGATCTTAAGCATTTCAATCTTTTCCCTATTTCCTTTTCCACTCTTGCTAAGTACCATTTGAACTTTTCAAATGCTTCTGATTTCTCTCTTAAATACATAACAGTCATCATTCTAGAATAATCATCAATGAAAAGAATAAAGAATTTATCTCCAGTATAGCTTTGTATTCCAATAGGTCCACATAAATCAGTATGCACAATTTCCAAAAAAATTTTAGACTGATAGTTCTTGCTCTTGAAACTAGTTTTACTCATTTTGCCAATCTGACAATTCTTACATAGACTAGTATCAGGTTTCTTCAAAGTAGGAATGCCTCTAACCTTCTTGAATTTGCTTATTTTTATCATGTTATCAAAATTCACATGACATAACCTTTTGTGCCATAGCCAACTTTCTTCTATTTGAGCAATAAAGCATGAATATTCACTGAGATCAAGATAAAATAAGTTACCTTTTGTTTGTTTGCCTGATCCAATGAGTTTTCCTTTTCCATCCAGCAGTCTTGCTTGACCATTCATGAATTCAACCTTGAAACCAGTGTTGATTAGCTGTGCTACACTTAGAAGATTATGTTTTAGTCCTTCAACCCAATAAGCATTATCACATATGAGTTCTTTGGTTAATGAGATTCTTCCTTTTCCTTTTATACAGCAAGGTTCATTGTTTCCAAATCTTACATTACCACTATCACAGTCTTCTAGATATTCAAATTTTGTCTTGTCACCAGTCATGTGGTGTGAACATCCGCTGTCTATTATCCATATATCATCTTTGCTTATATGAGAAATAAGTGCCATCTTATCTTCATCATCATCAAATTCATCTTTTATAGCAATAAAAACAATTTCTTCTTCACTATCATCAGAATCTTTAGCCATAAAACATGATTTCTTACCTTTATCCTTGTATGATTTGAAATTCTTTTTGCCATAGTTTTTGTGACTTCTCTTCTCTTCCTTGACTTGCTTGTTTGGGCACCTAGCTGCAATATGTCCAATTTCTTCACATGAAAAACAGATTAAAGGAGTTTTACCTTTATATTTACCTTTCCCTCTAGAGTACTTCTTTGCAAGTAATGCTTCTACAATTTCAAGATCACTATCAGAACTTTCTTCTGATACTTCTTCACTTTCTGACTGAACTTCTTTAATTTTCTTGTTCTTCTTTAGTGAAACCTTGGCCTCAAATGCTGATTCAATATTTTTGGAACTAGGAACATAGTTGTCATAGTTGTCTAATTCAAAGGCTGTTAATCTTCCAACTAAAGCACCCAAAGTTATATTGTGGTTTGTTTCACATCTTCTTTCTTGAATAGCTGATACTCTTATTGCATAGATAGGGAGTAATGTTCTGAGTACCTTACTTATAACAGTTTCATCTGAGATTGTTCCTCCAGAAGCTCTAATTGCACTTACACTTGCTTTGATTCTTTCAACATATTTTGCAATGTTTTCATCTTCCTTCATATTCATCTTGTCAAACTGTCCTCTTAGGCTTTTTGCTTTGGCTCTTTTCACATTTGCATCACCACCATATATTTTCTTCAGTGCCATCCACATTTCATATGCAGTAGTGCAGTCTTTAATATCATCAAATTCTTCATAGCTGAGAGCAGATGCAATGTCTATCATCATGGTGTTGTGAGTCTTTTTATCTGCAATGTCTTCAACAGTTAATGCACCATTAGGAATTGTGTATTCTTCATCAATGTATTTGCATCTTGAATCACCAATGGAAGCCAGATGAAGTCGCATGAGACCTTGCCATGCTGAAAAGTTATCTCTGTTGAGCTTTGGAATTTCCCTCTTGTAAGACATCCTGATCTTTAGCTTAGGTCCTTGAAACCCTTTTTGCAAGCACCAAAAGCTCTGATACCAATTGATGGAATATGGATGAAGTGACTTAGAGGGGGGGTGAATCAGTCAATCATAAAACACTTCACAATTAATTCTTTCCAGATCCCTTAGGATATCTTAACAATGTTATCTGTTTTAGCACTCGGTAAATAGATTGCAGTAACTTTGAAGATGCAGAAAGTATTAGCAAAATTATCTTTTAGATATTCATAAGCACTGGTGTATGATTAAGATAGAAATTAAGAACACAAGAGACACAAGATTTAACATGGAAACCCAATATGAGAAAAACCACCAATGTATCTAGATACTGATTTTCACTCTTCTGAAGTGATGCCCGGTTAGAAGCCAACCCGGTAAAAGGTTACAAAAATACACTGTTAGGTGTGACCTTGTTAGAGGATTTAAAACACCCTGCTAGGAGTGGCCTGGTAAGAGGTCTTGAAAACAATTCAATAGAATTGTCACCTTGTTAGAGGATTTACAATATGGTTGTTAAACCAACTCGGTTAAGAGATTTAGAATTCACTGTTACAATGATAAGAAGGTAACAATGAAAAATGACCTGTATAATAATGCAACTGTCTTGCTGATTACAGATCTCTATTCTGCATATGTGTGATCCTTCCTGATCGAATAAATCTATGCTGCACCTCAAGGATATCTGAACATCCTTCACAAATTCGCACACACCTTTTCTGTCTTTCTTCTGTAAATCTTTTGCTATATTTCTTGTTTATTTTTCACATTTGACCTTTTATTTATATGATTCTAGATTTGTCAAATCGACATTATTTAGTATAACAGTCAGCTGAATTAAACAAACTCTATTTGCAAAAATCCTTCAAGGGCCGACAGTGCTCGGTGACCATAACTTTCTGTTAGAGTAGTCGAGTATTGCTAATAATTAAATCAGTTAATTATTAGTTCTCCACTCTTAGCTTAAGTTAGACTTAGGAAAGTTTCCTTTTCTTAGATGTTTTCCCTTTAGGGTTTTGGTATCCTTTATAAGGATTCACCGCTTTGTAATTCATAAGGAGATTGTATTATCTTCATCATTGTTAATAGAAGATTATTTTCTTGCAACATGGTTTTGCAGTCTCTAGCCTTTTGGCCGCCATAGTTTCTGCCTTCTCTTCTGTCTTCATTCTTGTAGCAGTCTTTGCATGCAGGTGTTCTTGGGAAGATTTGATGGTTATCAAATCTTAACATGGTATCAGAGCGGTCTTGCTGCTGGCTGTTCGAGTTTTATTGAAGCTGTCAGACTCAGAGGGTTTCAGAAGCTTTTTTGGCTTCTTTTTAGTGGTTCTGGGGGGTCTCTATTTTTGGAGGCATTTTGGGTCCAAACGGACACTTTCATTGCGTCCAGAAGGCCCAAAAACCCCAGAATCCATATAAAATTTGTCCATTTTGGACACTTTTGCAATTTGAGGCAAAATTTTTTAGGTACCAGGCCGTACGACCTGGCACGTGGATCGAGACGACAATTTTTTTTTAAAAAAAAAAAAAATTTTGGGGGGGCGCCGCCCAGCGGCCACCCCCGTGCCGCCCAGCAGCAACCGCATAGCGGCCACCGCAGCCGCGGCCCCCGCCACCACGCCACCCGCGGCCCGCCCAGCTGCCGCCCGGCCCGGCCGCCACCCCGGCTCCGCCAGCGCCCCCGCCGCCCTCCGCTCTGCTTCGCCGGCCCGCGCCCCCGCTCCGCTCTGCAGGCTCCGCCCGGCCCACCGCCGCTCCGCTGGCCCCCGTCGCCGGTGGCGGCCCGTTTCAGCCCCCGCGGGCTCATATTCACAGCCGCGCGGTCATATGACCGACCAGGGGCTGCGTCCCAGCCCCCGGAGCGCTCCATGCGCCCGGGGGCCTATTTTTTTAGCTCCTGGGGCATTTTGTAAGCCTTTTTTGGCAATTTTAGGGGTACTGAGCTTTTTTCGCTCTACAGGGAGCATACGGGGGTCTTTTTCTGACTTCCATATATCGTCGGAAAGCTCTTTCCGAGCACTTTTCGATGGTGGAGGTTAGGGTTTTTGGTTCCACCGTTTCAATAGTGTTTTTTGCTATTGAAGTCTGATATCTCTTTTTGCCTTCCGGGAGTCATATCTGGCTCATCCGGACTCCTTTTTCGGCAAATGAGATATCGTCGGAAAGCTGGTTCAGTGTGCTATTCAGTGGCAGAGGTTATTTTTCCAGATTTTACTCCAGGTTTTCACTCATCTGAGTTATGCAGTTTATGCCCTCTGGTGGTGTGCTTGGTTCTACAGGTCCGGGGATCTCTTCTTCTGGTTTCTTAGTGCACTTTTCTTTCTGACTTCTGAGCTTGCATGCTCTTTCTGATGTATCTTTGTTCTGTAAACGCACTGAGATAAAGTGCCCTCTTCTGCATTTTTGGGATCTTTTTCACCTAGTTCAGTTTTAGTATTCGCACTCAGTTATAAAGTGTCATGGGGGGATTCTGATGCATTTGCCACTATAGGCGCATCCACTCTTGTCAAGTGAGCGTACCTTCTATGACATTAGCCCATGTAGACTGTGTCTATGACACCGCCCTTTATCCTGTGTGTGTGCTTCTGTTGCATTGTTGGTGTTCCTGGTTCTTCTTCTGCAGCTGTTTTTGGCATCGCATTTTAGTGTTCCTGTCACCTCTCCCAGTTCAGCATTATGGGGGGGTTCACCTGTTGGTTCTATTGCTTCCTGGTTCGATTGATCAGCTCTTCAGACACTTGTCTTCTCTACCTGGTCATGCACTTCAGTGGGGGTTCCAGCAGTATCTTCTGACAGAGTTTTCAGACATGCTTCGGAGGAGCTTCTTGCTCTCTTCTTGTTCCTTTCTCTGGGACTTCTTTTGCTTTATGTTTTGGGTACCTGATCAGGCCTAGTTGCCGGGACCCATCTTTCCTGCTTTCTGCAGTAGTTTAGCTTTTTTTGCTTCTCCCTAAGTTACACTTAAGGGGGGGTGTTAGAGTAGTCGAGTATTGCTAATAATTAAATCAGTTAATTATTAGTTCTCCACTCTTAGCTTAAGTTAGACTTAGGAAAGTTTCTTTTTCTTAGATGTTTTCTCTTTAGGGTTTTGGTATCCTTTATAAGGATTCACCGCTTTGTAATTCATAAGGAGATTGTATTATTTTCATCATTGTTAATAGAAGATTATTTTCTTGCAACATGGTTTTGCAGTCTCTGGCCTTTTGGCCGCCATAGTTTCTGCCTTCTCTTCTGTCTTCATTCTTGTAGCAGTCTTTGCATGCAGGTGTTCTTGGGAAGATTTGATGGTTATCAAATCTAACACTTTCTACAATCTTTCAGAGATCGAGGGAACTCGGTAAACACCGACAATCCTTTACCTTCGATAACCAACTGAACTCGGTAAACACTGAATTTCCTTTGACGACCGACTGAACTCGGTAAACACTGAATTTCCTTTGACGACTGACTGAACTCGGTAAACACTGAATTTCCTTTGACGACCGACTGAACTCGGTAAACACTGAATTTCTTTTGACGACCGACTAAACTCGGTAAACATTGAATTTCCTTTGACAACCGACTGAACTCGGTAAATACTAACTTTTCTTCGACAACCGACTGAACTCGGTAAATGCTGAATTTCCTTTGGTAACCAAGTGAACTCGGTAGACACTAATTTTCTTTGATAACCGAGTGGACTCGGTAAGCACTAATCTTCTATCTGGCAGACCGACTGAGCTCGGTAGGAACTGATTGCTGCGGACTATGACATTGTGTGACATCAAAGACAATACATAATTTGAGTAGCAATTTCCTTCAGACAATTGTTTCCAAGAACAGGCTCCTCCTTTGTTCAAGTTCATTCTCACCACTCAATAGGACTCTTCTGTTAATCAATGTTTCTCCTTTTTCAGCATCTTCAAAATTTGATGATTTAGCATCTTCATCTACATGTGCAACTTTGGCTTGGCCTTCATTTCTCCTATCTGTTCTGCCTTGGCACTGAGGATAGTCAAATGCCCTATGACCTTCTCCACAGTGAAAACATATTCCACAGAAGCCTCCTCTTCCTGAACCTTGTCCTCTTCCTCTTCCTCTCTATTCTCTATTATTCTAATCTTGGAAATGATTGGAATTGTTTCCTCTCTGATTTTGGCTACTACTGGTCTCATCCTTCTTTTTCAAATCTTCATTTCAGCCACCATATGACTGTCCACCAGATCTTCCACCATGACCTCTTCCATTTTGTCTGCTCTCAAACTTCTTGTTCAACTTTTCCTCTACTTTTAGGACAAACTAGTATGCCTCCTCAATACTGTTCATTCAAACCAGATTCAACTCCTCCTGAATGCTTGGCCTTAACCCATTAAGGTATCAGGCAACTTTCTCCTTATTAGCTTCTGCATGGCCTGTTCTGATGAGGAGTCGATAGAACTCCTTTGTATACTCCTAAATAGATCTTCCTGCTTGCTTCAAACTTTGCATTTTCTTTAGTAGGTCAAGCTCATAATCAACAGGAATGAACTGTCACTTCAATTTATCCACCATTTGATCCCATCTTGTGATTTTATCTTTCCCTCTTCTATTTTGCTCCAATTGAATCTGTTGCCACCAAATCTTCGCATGACCTTTCAATCTGGCCTTCGCAAATTTGACCCTATCAAGATCCTCAACATCTTCATACTCAAAATATTCCTCACATTCATTGATCCAGTTGATCAATTCCGCTGGGTTAAGATTTCTAGAAAATGTAGGAACCTCAATCTTAGGTCTTTTTCCAATCTTGGAAATCGCCCGAAAAAGTCTTTCTTCCTCTTAGTTCACAACTTCAGCTTCTCCTTCTTGATATTCTTCTTTGGCTTCATCCTCACTTTCATCTCTGACATTAAGATTCATTCCTCTGTGAATCTCTTCTTGCAATGCTCACATTTGTCTCTACAACTCTCTAACCTCAGGTGTCACAGCACCGGCTCTTCTGCCACGTTCTCTTCGTGGAGGCATTTTCGCGATGCGCGCTGAAACCCTAACCACGATCCTGGTGGAAACTACCTCACAATCGGTGATCTGTTTACACACTCAAGAATTCCTGCTCTGATACCACTTAATGAAGGGTGCTCCCCTTAATACCACAAAAACATAACAGAAATAGAGAAACAATAATAATATGCAAGAACAGAAAATTGGCTTCTTATTATCTCCACAAATGTGGAATTAAAAACTTTCAAAATTACAATATGCAAAGCCACATGGGCATTCCATTACAATATTCTATAGGACAAAGCATCGAATCAATACCTAGATCTACTACCCAAAACTGCCCTAGACAACACTACGGGCCTTCTTTATATAGGCAATTTCCACCGCTCGAGAAGGTTCTAGAAATTTAGCCCTTAGGGCTGACCAAACTTAGAATTATTTCAGGTGACCCAACTTTCGAAGACAATAAGTCATCACCCGTTGACCTGATTGGCTATTATAACCCCATTCTGGAAATGCCACGAAGTGTTCTAGAGGCTGGACTAGTGCAAAGCGCATGTCACCCAAATTTTCAACCTCATCCGAGGCCTCTAAAGCCTTCAAAACTTAGTTCAAAGTTTTTATACCCTGCTGCCAATACCAAAAATCTTCAATATCTTCAAAACTACACCTGATCTAGCCATGAAAGTTTGCTGGCAGGCTGATATGACTAAGATGAACCTCCATATGTAAAATCAGACATTCCAAGATCGTAAGACCAACTTACTAAAAATAGAAAGTTTCCATAAATAGCAACTCTGCACAAGATAGCCCTTATTGAATACAAAAACAAAAATATTTTTGGGTGATGCAAGATTGCTCTTACACCTAGGATGCTCCTGCATCACATTTTCCTCTGTAGCTAGATTGGAAGGAGTAAAAACTCTGCTTGCATATGCTGCTTATAAAGATTTCAAGGTATATCAAATGGATGTCAAGTCTACATTTTTAAATGGTATACTAGAAGAAAAAGTTTATAGAGAATAGCCAGAAGGTTTTATTGATCCAAATAGAAGACACATGGTGTGCAAACTGAATAAAGCACTATATGGATTGAAACAAGCTCCCAGAGCATGGTATGAGAGGTTTCACAACTACTTGATATAGATTAGATTTTCAAGAACAAATGACACAAGCAATCTGTACATGAAAGATGAAGAAGGTAAAGGTATCTTGTTGGCAAAAATTTTTGTGGCTGACATTATTTTTGGTGGACAAGATGCATTGTGTAAAAGATTTTCAAATGAAATGCAAACTGAATTTGAAATTAGCATGTTTGGTGAGACCAAATTCTTTATTGGTTTATAAGTATATCAGATGAAGAAAGGAATTTTCATTACACAGTCTAAGTATGTTAATGAAATACTGAAAACTTTTGGGATGGAAGATGCTAGACCAGTGAGTACTCCTATGGTTACTAGACAAAAGTTATCTAAGAATGATGATGCTGCAGAAGTGAATCAGACTTTGTACAGATCCATGATTGAAAAATTGTAGTATGCTGTACATAGTAGACCACATATTGCACTAGCTATTGGGATTGTGGCAAGATTCTCTGCCAATCCTAAGGAAACACACATGATGGTTGCGAAAAGAATTATGAGATACTTGAAAGGAACTGCTCACTATGGTCTATATTATAAGAAGGATGACAAATTTGAACTTAGAGTTTATACAGATATTGATTAGGAAGGTAATGTAGATGATAGAAAGAGTACTAGTGGTGGAGCTTTCTTTCTTGGATAGAGATTAGTCTCCTAGATGGGAAAGAAACAAAATTTCATTTCCCAATCTATTGCCGAGGCCGAGTATGTTGCTGCTGTAGTAAATTGTTCAAATTTGGTATGGATAAAGCAATTGTTGATAGGCATGAAAGAAGAAATCACTGAACCTGTTGTTATTTTCTATGACAACACAAGTGCTATCAATATTTCTAAGAATCCAGTCATGCACACTAAGACCAAGCACATAGCAATCAAGTATCACTACTTCAGAGAATTAGTACAAGATAAAGAAGTCTGAATGGAATATGTGAATACAAAAGAACAATTAGCAGACATATTCACTAAAGCTTTACCTAGAGAAGCTCATGAGTATTTGAGAAGTCAATTTGGGGTCCTTCCCCTAATTGAGGCTACCTAGTCAAGCTAGGAGCACTGCATCAAATATGCTACAATAGAATATTTGACAAATTGATGCAGAAGATTGTCACACTTTAGGGCTAGCCTAGAGTTGTGAAAAGGAGCAAAGACAAGGAATCAGTCATAAGCAAGATGACAGAGGGAGAAATAGTGAGCTGCACATATATTATCTACATCTAATGGATGTATGTTTTAGTTGCTGCTTTGGCATTTTTGTCAAAGAGGGAGATGAACTGATATGATAACATTGAGATGATAACACATGACACTGAAAATTAAGGGTGATGAATTGAAATGAAGGATCAGGATAGAGGGAGATTTGAATTCTTCTGACGGTCACAGAAGTGAGGCTTATAGGATTCTGAATCAAAATGAAGCTAAGGATATTATAAATAATTCTCTGATGAACATATATATTTTTGGAAAATGGTTGGTAATCCATGTGTTATTTAGGTGATATCATATGGTGTTTCCATCAATGCCAAAGAGGGCGATTGTTGGAAACTGTAATTGAAACAATTGTTGTATTATCATTGATGTCAAACCTTAATTGGTAAGACTATTGCTATGTAGGAAAGTACTATATTTATTGTATTATTGTGAAGGATTGGGGCAAGGCTGGTAATAATAGCACCTAGGGAAAGGTTGAGTTATCTTGATACTACAAAGTGTACCTGACTATGTTGTACAATGATGAGACAATGTATTTTTATCCTAGTAAGACTGAAGACTAAACTAGTAGGCTTAACTGAGAAAAAATAGAGAAATCATGTTTAAGCCGAGTAATGTTAGTGTCGACCGAGTCAGTGTATGCCGAGAAAAATTCTAGTGTCAACTGAACAATAGTTAATTGCTGATGAAGATAGTATAAGCCGAGGAAACATTTTTAGTAATGACCGAGCTTTCTACGTGAAGACCGAGTAGTTGATCACAATATTGACCAAGCATTAGCATTTTTATATTTGAAGAGAATTTAGTTTTGGAGCCAAATTGTTGAATTCTTGGATTATGTAAAATGTGTTGACTTTATTTATTGATTATTTGAAAGCATTGAATGGATTGTAAAATGTTTTATTGTAAATCTTTAAGAGATTTGAGATGATTCTAGAAATGAAGCTGAATAACATGAAGCAGGTAGATTCAATGAATCTGACCTAACCCTAAGATCTATGAATGAGATTGAGTAGCATAAGATGAGTTAACCTAATTGAGGAAAGTATTAAGGTAACCTAAACATTAGATATGCATGTGCATGGGTGAAAAAAGAGAATGTTGGAAGATCAGTAAAGTTTTATTGACTGTATAAGTAGAAAAGGCTGAAGGAGAATTGTGGTGGTTGCTTGAAGAAAAGTTCTGAGCATATCAGAGATGGAGATGGAAAAGTTTCAAAGTCAGTAAACCAGCATTAGTGTATAGAATCAAATCTGATATTTGCAAAGTGAGTTGTATATTTTTCAGATCAATATTGCTACTACTTTCTAACCATTGTAATAGTCAAAATCCTTTTAACAGAGGTTGACCTAATAGTCATATGTTAAATCCTTTGAACAAGGTTTCATTCTAACAGAGTGTATGTAAGTCCTATAATAGGGCTCACTTTTAATAGGGTGATTGAAATCTTTTAACCAGGTGACACCTAACAGTGTGTATTGTAACCTTTGACAGGGTTGGCTTTTAATCGAGCTCACTTCAGAAGAGTGAAAATAATAGTAGCATGTTACAAAGTGGTTTTTCCCACATTAGGTTTCCACTATACATCCTGGTGTTAATACTTGTGTGAATGTTTTGGTTTGAACATTTATGTGTTTTACAAGTTAAGTTATAGCTGGGTAGTGGTCTACAATGTTATATGTTTCTATTATTGAATCCATGATGACCAAGTTTGTTTTGGTTATTGGATCTAATTTAAGGAAAACTTTTTAAGTTTGTCTTATACATTAGGACTTGAGAACAACTGATTCACCGCCCTCTCTGTTGTTCTAAATTATATTAACATAAACAACATACCTTCTTGAATGAAATAGTCTTCCCATTTTGTACTCGGTTGATCTTGAATAGGTGCTCTGCACTTTCTCCATGGCTTAGAAAAATTAGGATTAGTTTTATACAAATCTCTCATGTCATCAAACCTAGGAACTTCAATTCTCATCTCGATCATCAAAGATCTTCTTCTACTTAATGCATCAACAACTTGGTTAGTGACTCCACTTTTATGCTTTATCACAAATGTATAACTCTGCAAATACTCAACCCATTTTATATGTCTCTGATTCAACTTATTCTAACTACCCAAATACTATAAAGCTTTATGATTGGTATACAACACAAATTCACTCGGTATCAAATAATGTCTCCATTTCTTCAGGGCTTGAACAATAGCATAGAATTCTAGATCATATACAAAATATTTTCTTCTTGCATCATTTAAATTTTCACTAAAGAAAGCAATAAGTTTACCTTCTTGACTCAACACAGCTCCTATTGCACTTCCACTTGCATCACATTCCACTTGAAATACCTTATTGAAATCAGGCAATGCTAACACAGGTAATTCAACAACCTTCTACTTCAGAGTCTCAAAACTTTTATTAGCTCTATGTGTCCACTTGAATTCTCTTTTATCTCCTCTCATAGTCTCAGTCATAGCATTACAAATTGAACTGAAATTTCTAATAAACTTTCAGTAAAAAATTGCCAAACCATGAAATGATCTTACCTCACTAGCAATCTTAGGTGTAGGCCAATTCAAAATAGCTTCAAACTTTTCAGGATCCATTTTCAAATGATCAGGTGGAATAAATAATCCCAAATACACAATCTCCTCTTTCATCAATGAACACTTTTTTCAAATTAATCAACAACTTCTCTTCTTTCAATCTCTGCAATACTTGTTTAACATGCAACAAATGTTCTTCTCTGGTCTTACTGAATATTAAAATATCATCTAGGTATACAATCACAAATTTACCTAAGAGTTTCTTCAAAACCTCAATCATCAACCTCATAAAAGTACTTAATGCATTAGTTAAACAAAAAGGCATAACCAACCATTCATACAAACCTTCTTTTGTCTTAAAAGAAGTCTTCCATTCATCACCTTCTCTAATTCTAATCCGATGATACCCACTTTTCAAATCAATTTTGGTAAAATACTTTGCTCCAGTCAAACTATCCATTATGTCATCCATTCTTGGTATAGGAAACCTATATTTCACTATTATCTTGTTGATTTCTCTGGAATTAGTACACATTCGCCATTCTCCATTCTTCTTAGCTGCCAATTGTTAGTGATTTTTCTTGCTGAATCCTAACACAAAAGCCCTGAATGCCTAATTGGAACTGTATGATTCCTAAACTCCTGATTCAAACAAGAAAAGACTATTTAACAAGGACCAAGTCCTTCACTTTGAGCTCTTAGCTACAGGTAGGTGTACCTATTCAGATCTACTTCTTCAAAGTATTACAACATTAGTTTATATCCTTGATACAAACCTAATCTTCTCAGCTCTACAACATACATAAAAGCAAATATTCATTGATTTTAGATTTGATGATGAAAGATGCAATGACAAGCAATGACCAGTGCCTTATTTGTTGGGCAACAGATTCAAATGAATGTATATCCCCTGAAACTTTCTAACTCTAAACACATGAAACCCAAATGAAATGCCTTATAGATCATTCTCTCACTCCTCTACCCAGACATCAGATTCATACACATTGTTAAATTCTTAGAATTGTGCCAAAGATTTATTCACTTCTTGAGAGAAACTAAGAACACCGATTCACAGTTACCTTGTAACCAGCATATCAGATTGCCTTAAAAACTAATACACAAGAAATGAAACCAATACACATGAAGACATCACCAATACAGGATTGGGATTCCACTATTTTTCATTCAAAATTTTTTGGTTTAACACAAACACAAAACCATGAAAACCACAAAAATAAGGGCTCCAAAGCCAGAATACTACCTCTATAGTGATTATTCCATCATCCTTTACAGTGGAGAGAAAAATGAAAGATATAGGAAAAGGAGGTCAGTTACACAGAACTGACAGCTATCCACTTAGCCCCAAAATATCTCTAATCTTCTTCTACACTTGATCTGCAACTGATCTTCAAAACTGATTCACATGCCTACAATCATGTCTCAACAAACTTGATTCTGATCTCAAAATTCTATCCATTACTGCTCTTTCCCACTAAGTTGAAACTGAAAACAATGACTGCCATCTGATTCCTTATGTCTTTCCATTTCCAGAAACATATTATATGCCTATATTTGGTTAAAAAATGAATCTCCGAGCATTAATTCTCTGAATAGGCCCTGCCATTTAAATTTTTGAATTTATCTCCTAAGTTTGGGCTATGTCACATTTTAAATCTTCCCTTTTACCTCAAACCTAACTAGAATATGATAAGTGTCACGATGTGATTGGATGGTCAGACTAACCCAGGCCTTGACCTCTAATTTGGAGATTGGGTGAATGCACTTGATCTCTGAATCTCTAAATGATTTTGGTAACCTTGGGTTTAATCAGGGAACTGGTGAATCCTTTATTCTCACAATCTCTGAATGGAGCCTTAACCACAGTCAACTCTTGGTGATTATGTGAATAGGCTATCTCTGAATCTCAGAATGTCCTTACTAACCTCGGGTTAAATCTGGTGATTGGGCAACTGAGCTCACTCTCTGAATCTCTAGATTTTCCTTGCTAACCACCAGGGATTTTGAGATCTAGTGACCATGGTTATTCTCCAATTCTCTGAATGCTAAGGCCTAACCATCATTTATTTGGTGAATGCACGACTACTGTTCTCTGAATCTACAAATGTTTCATCTTGACCGCTAGCTATTTGGAGATCTGGCGACCACGTAGTCTTTGAATCTTCGGATGCTAGCACTAAAAGCCAACTTATTGTTAGATTATGAAACCATTGCTCTCCTGATCTCAGAATACTTGGTCCTTAACTGCCAGCATCAAGTGACTTGGCAACCGCAGTTAACTAACCACCAACTCCGAATCACTTGATCTTTCTCTAGCTGCCAGTTTCATTTCACAATCATGCGACTGGGTGCCACGTGTCCTTCTCCATCTAGCTATCATTGTTAGTCATCTACAAAATTACCTTACCTCTGGCCCACCGGCATGGTTCCAAAGGAACCTCCACACATGCATGTGTATAGAGCCCCCTGCTCTTTCTTCTAATTCACTATGTGAGCATTTTGCCTTATAAACACCTCAAATGTCCAATTTGGGGCCAATGTGGGACTAATATTTTGAAGGTTTTTAAAGACTTTTCAAAATTTTTCCTTAGTGGCCAGCTAACATGCGCACCAATGTGGGCCCAGAAGGGCATGAGGTAGTCTCAAGCCTCATTCCTTTCTCTTTACAACACTAATTGAGTGTTTTTGTATTTAAACACTACAAATATCCCAAACAGGGTGCATGTGGGATAAACCCACATGCACATTGCCTGCATTTTCCTTTTGTTTCTTAATGTTGTGTGAATCCTTTGGTCCCTTGCATGAACTAACTTGCTAGTTGAAACTTCACACAATCTTTCTCCTTTCTCAAATACTAGCTTCACCATTTTATGCGTGAGCCTTCATTTGGCGTTCCTTTGGTTTTTGATGCTGGCTTCTTGTTTATGCAAGGCCATCACTATACACAATACATGAGCCTCTTGGTATCCTCCATTCTATGCAAGGCAATTAGCATTTTGGGTAGGTCTTCAAAACATGCTACGACTTGTATTTCATACTCACACACTTTGACAGGCCTTCTCCCCTTTTGGCCTTCATTCAAATTCACGCAACCTTTTACATGTTTGACTAGCATGCACCCTACCAATTTTGATAGCCTCTTCCCATTTTTCATGCACCTCGCTTTCTTTTGCGTGAGTGTTTCTGCATTGTTCCATGGTGCGTAAAAGCACTAGATTGGCAAAATCCTCCTTTGTTTTATCTGCAAGCCTCATGCAAGGCACCAGCTTGCTCCCCCTTTGCAAACGCAAGTCCCTCTTTTTGATTTTACACAAGGCCACCAAAACTAGCAGCCTCCTTTGCATTCACACACAATGCTATGTGCTGGCCATTTTTCTTTCACATTGACTTCTCTCACCTCACACAAGGCACCAACTTTGTCCCCCTTTGTAAACATAGGTCCCTCTGTGACTGACAACCTCCTAAAACATGCCTCCTCTTAGCACTTACCTTTAATTTGTGCTGGCATCCATATTTAGTGCTCACGCACATCTCTTGTGCTTACACACTTGATTTATTTGGCCTTTGTTTGCTTTATGTGCCAGTCCCCTTACCAAATGCGTAACTCCTTTTCACTCACTCATGCTTTATTCAAAACTGAATGGCAACCTTACTATGATGAGTGCATGTCAGTTTGGAGACAAAGACACCATGCCATGTTGGGCAACATTCTTATTTTATCTTTGCCGACAACATATGACTCAAAATGTTGGTTCTTCAAACACTTACACACCAGCCCCTTATGGAGCTGACATGCAAATCCCCTTAGCACCCTTTGTGTTTGACTAGCATGCACCCTTTATTTTGTGTAGTAAGACAAATTTTAGTGTGCACCTCCATCTTTAACACAAAGATTGACCCAAAATGGTCTTATTCATTTAATTTACTTGTCGAATGTACTGGCATCACTTTGAGACAAGTGTGCACATCATAGAGTAACACATGCACGCTAAGAACAATATGCAACTTCTAAAGGTAGGTGTCATCAACAAACCATGATGGAGTCACTTAGAGAATACAAACCATGATGCATTGGAATTCAAAAATATAATTAACCTTTTCACACATCAACAAAACTAACCATGAACATCAACTGGCCTCCCAAAACTGGCCTCAAAAATTGACAAAAAGCCATCACAAGATCACACCATCAGGAATACAAGATTTCCTCCAACATTATAGTATGATTTCCAAAGGAGAAATCATGAAAATAATTGAGCAAAAAGATCTTAGTAACCAAACATGGCCATTCAGAAAACTGAAACTTTCCACACCGCCAAAATTACATAAGTCACCTCCGGAACTGGCTTTAAGAACTCATCCAATGAGATCTTTAGGAACCAACAACTTGGGCATTGATTAACCTCCAAAAAGGTTCATGGATCCATAATAAAATCTCCCAAAATATCAAGTAGCCGATTATAATCAAACGCCAAAGTCAACTTGTTAGAAATATTCAGGACTAAAACAATGAAATATGCATAAATTTGATTTGGAATTGGCCTGGAAAAGTGATCAAATAGATTGGCAGAGACCTCAAAATCCTTAGGTAAGGTCAATTCTAGGTCTAAATTATGTAACAACATTCAATTATGTGTGACCATGAATAGGATGCAAACTAGGAGACCTCAAAGTAGGTTATTTAGAAAACTAAACAAGGCAGACACAGAGAAACTTAACAATGTGCAAATGAAATGGCTCTGGCAAATAGGTCAAACAAGCACATGGGGGGATGAAAATTGGCATGAACACTCTCTCTCATGCCTACAAAATGATGCAACAACCTGTATTTTATGAATAATCATAGGGAAATAAATTCACTTCCTCAAAGTGGGCTACTCAGTGAAAATTAGGAAATACACTTAATGCAGATTTTGGGAAACACCTTTAAACAACCACTTCAAAAAATCTCAAAACTGAAACCTAGGACCAAAAACCTATTACATACATCAAATGATAGGTGATGAACACCCTATCTAAGTGACTTCTCATGAAAATCAACGGGTCCACATTTTCTATGCACTTAAACTAGGCATCTTTCAATGATTTTTCAAAGGCACAACTTCGACACTTAGACAAATTTTTTGAATATGGACTCAAAACCATAGACTGAATTTTTTGAGCTCCAATAGTGGCTCTGATTGGGGATCATGCCCCTTGCAGGCATGCAGAGAATCCAGAATCTTTGGTACAATAGACCACCCAAAGATTATCAACTTAACACTTTACTTCTTCACAAAACTCCGAACATGGAACCCTCTATTGAAAACATAGACACACACAACTGAAAGGAAACCGACTGTACATGGACTTACAATATTTACAAAAAGGCTCAAAGCCCCAAAACTCTTATCATTTTTTACCCCTATTAAACAAATGATTTTCATCTCCATACAATAGAGGCAAACTGAAATTACATGTTTCATCCAGTCGGTCAAAAATATTTTGATCCACTTTCAGCACATTATAGAAAAAATGATCAACATACTCACCATCATCTGGCAAGAGAAGGCCATCAAGCTACCATAGATACTAATCACTTTGTGACATTAAAAGATCACACTTCTCATTGTCAACATCATGCTGAAAAATGAAACACTCTAACTCAACTTCATGGCTGGAAACATCAGCATTCCGATCATTAGTCTGCAAAAAAGAACAAAACACTTCCATCTCATCACTTTGCAAACTAACATAGAACTTCTTAAGACAAATATCTGATTGCACAAAATCGGAGATAACTTGCTGATCGCAAACTACATCAACATCATTTAGAAGGGAACAAGCTCTATCAGTGAGTGACTCATTAGTCATTTATAAATCTAAGAAAATTCATTCAGATTTTCCACAATTTACAGCATCAAAATGTAGATAACAAACACCGACATTATCTTCTTGAAAATCAGAATACTCACTAGTACATTCATCATACTCATCAAATATAACATTATCAAATTCATCACAATGATGTGTACTATCCATTTGCACATATTTCAATGAAAATATAGGAGAAGGAAAATTGGTGAATGTTTCATACATCATGCCATCACTTGAATCATCTTCATCAAAACTTATATCTACTGGGCATGGAATTTTTGAAACAAAATTGGGAGCATACCTTTGAAACTCAGTCTCCAAGAGTTCTGAAATTTTCTCACTACTTAGTAAGCATTGAACATCACACTCCATCTCTTCAGTTTCACTGCTAATGCTGCAAATATCTCCCCCATTTGAAATAGGGACCAAAATCACTTGTCTCACCTTACCTTGGGAAAATTAATCACTATAGGAACTATCATTTGCATTATAATCATATTCTTCATGTTCACAAAAAATGTCATCAAGCTGAAACAAGGAACCATTGTCATCATACTGAGAAAAAGAGAAATCTCTAAACTCAAGGGAATCATTATCAATTGTAAATTTGTCTTCTACTCCTTGATAACCATAAATTTCATCATCAACACAATAAGTAGCACTATTAGCATCACAAGATTTAACATCCTCAACACAACTAGATTTAACATGACTAGATTCAGCATTTAAAAAAGAATCTATCCATTCTTTAGTTTTTTCAATTACTTCCTTTTTGAGGGATGCAGTCCAACTGACTGATTTAGGCATACCAAGTTCTAAAAACATTTTAGCATATTGGGATTCTTGAAAATCAAGACCCATAGGAAGTCCACTACATGCAACAAGAAATTTCTTGTAGTATGACAATGTAGACTCCTCTTTCCTTTATCCTATTGCACATCTTAAAATCTGAATGCAATTATACTGAATTCTTTTATTTATCAAATCAAGTTCATCATTATAATTCTCTAAATTTGACTGAAAAATTTCAGATCTAGAAGCATTTTCTTGATTTATCACAGCTGGGAACTCCATTTTAATACACTGACAAAACAATAGATTATTTTCCCTTTTCACTAGTGACTTATTCACCTATTTAGGCACTATTTTTACTTTGATAAAAGTTTACCTAGAAATGTTGTTGCTAGTGAAAAAAATTGATTAGAAGTCTCCTCCAAATCACCTTTCAAACCTTTGTAGAGTCACCACCTCTTTGCATAGCACCAATTTTGAATCAGCTGAGAACCTTTATCTCAAATGTAAACCTTCTTTACCATAAAACACAAAACAACTTCACAGGATGCACTGTTTGTCAGGATCATAAAATACATTACAAATTCAATTTCAAAACACTAATCAAATAGAGATTCAGAGTCACCACTCACATTCAGTGAGATAATATAACAATTTTTAAAAAAACACTTGACTCTATGATCACTTAACTAGACTCTGGGATAATTCAACCAAGCAAGGAAAAAGCATCTTAAACTTGTTGTCCTTTATTTTTCCCCAAGTAGAGTCACCAATTTGTTGTCACTCAAATGAGCTAAGTCAGTCTAGATTTCTCAAACAAATCTTTCATATGGTCAGTCCCCAATGGAGTCACCAATTTTTTAGTGATTTTTCTTGCTGAATCCTAACACACAAGCCCTAAATGCTTAATTGGAATTCTATGATTCCTAAATTCCTGATTCAAACAAGAAAAGACTAATTAACAAGGACCAATTCCTTCTTCACTTTGAGCTCTTAGCTACATGCGGGTGTACCTATTTAGATCTACTTCTTCAAAGTATTACAACATTAGTTTATATCATTGATAGAAACCTAATCTTCTCAGCTCTACAACATACATAAAAGTAAATATTCATTGATTTTAGATTTGATGATGAAAGATGCAATGAAAAGCAATGACCTACACCTTATTTGTTGGGAAACAGAGTCAAATGAATGCATATCCCCTGAAACTTTCTAACTTTAAATACATGAAACCCAAATGAAATGCCTTACAGATAATTCTCTCACTCCTCTACCTAGACATTAGATTCATACACATTGTTAAATTCTCAGAATTATGCCAAAGATTTATTCACTCCTTGAGAGAAACTAAGAACATAGATTCACAGTTACCTTGTAACCAACTTATCAGATTGCCTTACAAATTAATACACAAGAAATGAAGCCAATACACATGAAGGCATCACCAATAAAGGATTGGGATTCCACTATTTTTCATTCAAAATCTTTTGGTTTAACACAAACACAAAACCATGAAAACCACAAAAATAAGGGCTCCAAAGCTAGAATACTACCTCTATAGTGATTATTCCATCATCCTTTACAATGGAGAGAAAAATGAAAGATATAGGAAAAGGACGTCAGTAACAAAGAACTGATAACTGTCCACCTAGCCCCAAAATATCTCCAATCTTCCTCTACACTTGATCTGCAACTAATCTTCAAAAATGATTCACATGCCTGTAATCATGTCCCAACAAACTTAATTCTGGTCTCGAAATTCTATCCCTTACTACTATTTCTAACTAAGCTAAAACTGAAAACAATGATTGCCATTTGATTCCTTATGTCTTGCCATTTCTGGAAACATATTATATGCCTACATTTGGTTAAAAAATGAATCTCCAAGGATTAATTCTCTAAACAAGCCCTGTCATTTAAATTTTTGAATTTATCTCCTAAGTCTAGACTATGTCACATTTTAAATTCTTTTTCATTTTAAATCTTCCCTTTTACCTCAGCCTTGACTAGAATATGACAAGTGTCACGATGTGATTGGATACTCAAACTAATCCTAGCCTTGACCTCTGATTTGGAGATTGGGCGAATGCACTTGATCTCTGAATGATTTTGGTAACCCTGGGTTTAATCAATGAATTGGTGAATCCTTTATTCTTGTGATCTCCGAATGGAGCCTTAACGATAGTCAACTCCTAGTGGTTACACGAATAGGCTATCTCTGAATCTCGAAATGTCCTTACTAACCTCGAGTTAAATCTAGTGATTGGGCGATTGAGCTCGTTCTCTAAATCTCTAGATTTTCCTTGCTAACCACTAGGGATTTGGAGATCTAGTGACCATGGTTATTCTCTCACTGAATGCTAAGGTGTAACCATCATCTATTTGGTGAATGCATGATTATTATTCTTTGAATCTCCAAATGTTTCATCTGAACCACTAGCTATTTGGAGATCTAGTGACCACATAGTCTTTGAATCTCCGGATCCCAGCACTAACCACCAACTTATTGTGAGATTATGCGACCATTGTTGTCTTGATCTTAGAATACTTCATCCTTAACTGCAAGCATCTGGTGACTTGGTGACCATAGTTAACTAACCACCACCTCCAAATTGCTTGATCTTTCTCTAGCCACCAATTTCATTTAGCGATCACGCAGCTGGGCACCATGTGGCCTTCTCCATCTAGCTGTTGCGATCACTCATCTAGAAAATTACCTTGCCTCTATCCTATTGGGATGGTTCTCAAGGTACCTCAGTGCACACGCATCTATAGAGCCTCCTTCTCTTTCATCTAATTCACTATGTGAGTGTTTTGCCTTATAAACACCTCAAATGTGCAATTCGGGGCCAATGTGGGACTAAGATTTTGAAGGTTTTTAAAGACTTTTCAAAAGTTTTCCTTAGTAGCTAGCTGAAACACACACCAAGGTGGGCTCACAAGGGCATGAGGCAGCCTCAAGCCTCATTCCTTTCTCTTTACACCACTAACTGAGTTTTGTTGTATTTAAACACTACAAATATCCCAAACAGGGTGCATGTGGGATAAACCCACATGCACATTGTCTGCATTTTCCTTTTGTTTCTTAAGGCTGCATGAATCCTTTGGTCCCTTGCATGAACTAACCTATTGGTTGAAATTTCATGCAATCTTCATCCTTTCTCAAATGCTAGCTCCACCATTTCATGCGTGAGCCTTCATTTGGCATTCCTTTGGTTTTTGACATTGGCTTCTTGTTTACACAAGGCCATCACTGTACACCATGTGTGAGCTTCCTGGCATCCTCCATTCTACGCAATGCAAGCAACATTTTTGGTAGGTCTTCAAAATATGCTATGCCTTGTATTTCATATTCATGCACCCTCATAGGCCTTCTCCCCTTCTGTGCTAGCCTTCATTCAAATTCACGCAACCTTTTACATGTTTGACTAGCATGCACCCTGCCAATCTTGATAGCCTCTTCCCATTTTTTGCGCACCTCCCTTTCTTTTGCATGAGTGCTGCTGCATTGTTCCATGGTGTGTATAAGCAATGGATTGGAAAAATCCTCCATTTTTTTTGCAGGCCTCATGTAAGGCACCAACTTGCTCCCCCTTTGCAAACACAAGTCCCTCTTTTAGATTTTATGCAAGGCCACCAAAACTAGTAGCCTCCTTTGCATTCACATACAATGCTACATGTTGGGCATTTGACTTTCATGTTGACTTCTCTTACCACATGCAAGGAACCAGCTTGTTGTTGGAGATTTTCCAACTAGCCAAATTGATGTTTGTATGTTTGTCATTGATGACAACATATGGTAAGCAACATGCATGGAAGCCTGCTGGAGAGTGCCTTCAACATATGTTGATTAGATATGTTATCAACATAATATCATAGACTCAGAGGTTGATTCTGAGTAAAGACAGTTGTATAATTGTATATATCAATGACTGTTCTAGACAGGTCCCAAGAACAATTCTATATGTGATTGGCCGTACAGCTATAGTAGATCCTTGCACCTTCATATTTATGTTGTGGACATATGTATCATGCTATGTTCATGAATGTAGAGTTAGATATGTAGTACAACTTGAGTTATGAAGTCTCCAGTTATAGTCTCTTGAGTTTATCTGGGAGAGCCGAAAGTGTTTATAAGATTGTGGTAGTTGCACCTATCATCGCAGTATGTGCCCTTGGATTTATGTTAAGAGGAGGGTTAACAATGTTTGGTTAAGAGCACATGATTTAATTCAGCATAAGAAGAACGTTGGAAATAATTTAGTGAAGCCGACTATGTGTAGCGTGGCGTCTACTTGCATGGAATTGTGAAGTCCTAATTTATGTTACGTGCTTAGTAGAGACAACTGAGGGGTTATTAGAGAGTTGCATTGTTTCTCTAATTTGATTTCAAGATGATTCTAACAAGCCAAATTGATTATATCACTTGGAGGAAATATATTTATAGGAAGTCATTTGTGATTGTTATAGTTTGGTTCAGAGTTGAAAGAAAAGTAGAGAGCAGAAAGTGCAAAGTGTTAAGCCATCAATAGAAGGTCTATGTGACCAAGTAAAGAGTATATGCTATTAATTGGAACTGATCCAAACATCAGGTTTATGCACAATTCACCAAGATCTAGATATAGTGTGTATTTGTTAATCAAAAGGTTGTAGGCTTCACCCCTTTGAGTAGTGTGCTCTCAAACAGTGTGTCCTCACCCCTAACAGTGTTAATTGTAAAAGAGTCCTAATAAGGTCTGACCCTTGACCAGGTCACTATACTTATTACATTCTAAAGATCAACTCCTAATAGGGTTGTAAGGTCTTCTAACAAGGATCACAATACACTAGTACATATTATTAGTGGGTGTCAATTCCCACCAGGGTTTTTAACTATTTGGGTTTCCCTATAACCAAAATTGTTGTGTTGTGTTAAGTGTTCTCATATTGTGTTTATGGTTAACATTCTTCCACACTTAATTGGTTAAAGAATTGAATGTCATAGATAAATGATTCACCCCCACCTCTCTCAATTATCTCTTGGGACTATTCCTAACAATTGGTATTAGAGCCAAGTGCCTCGGAGAGAAATTTTAACAACTTGAGGTTGATCAGATGGCATTCTTCAGAAAAGAAAGTCCTAAGTTTGATGGAGAGAATTATCTTGATTGGAAGAACAAGGTGATGACACATTTGCAGTGCATTGCCTTTGAGATCTTTGAGGTGGATACTAAAGAAAATGAGATTCCTTCTTTATCAGATCTTACAAAAGAAGATACAACTCTTAAGAAAAAGGAGTTGTTCACTTCAAATGCTATTGCCAAAGAAGCACTCATCAACACCTTGTCTGACAGTGAGTTTTCAGAGGTCAAGAAGCCAGACAAAGCCTACAAGATTTGGAAGTATCTAGAAGATATGTTTGAAGGAGACATCCAAGCAAAGAATGTGGACATGAAGACATGGAAGAAAAAGTACAATACATTGGAGATGCTACTTGAAGAGAACATAAGAGCCTACAATCAAAGGATTAATGAAGTAGTTTCTAGAATTAGAAACAATGGTGGAGAAATTTCAGAAGAAGACATCATGGATAAGCTAATGACTACCTTGACACCAAAATATGAGAGCAAGATAAACATCCTTAATGAGACTGCCTTTTTCAGAAAACTTCAAAAGAGAGACCTTAATCATCAAGATTGTTGAATTTGAGATATCAAGTTTGAAGATAGAGCTTAAAAGTGAAACTACCTTCAAAGCTTTAGTCCATGGTAAGAAATCCTTGAACACCTCTGTGGTAATTTTGATGATGATGATGAAGAGAAAGCACTAGATGATTTCATTGCTATGATTGCTAAAAGGGAAAAGAAGGGAAAAGGAAAATATGAAGGTCAATTGCCATTCAAATTCTTTTCATGTAATAAGATTGGTCACTTTGCATCTAAGTGTCCTACAAGAGTTAAAATGTTCAAAAATAACTACAAGCCTAAGTATACAAAGGAATGTTACTATGCTAGAGATGGAGTATCAGATGAAGAATCAGCAGAAGAGGAAATTGGATTCATTTCTCTTGAAGATGAAAAGAATACACAAGAATTAGCACTGATTTCACAAGTAGACATCAGGACATATTGGATCATTGATAGTGGATGCTCACATCACATGATAGGAGACAAAGATAGATTTGTTAATTTGGATAGATACAAAGAAGGCATGGTTAGATTTGGAGATAACACTCCTAAACCTATCATTGGTAGAGGAGCCATCACCTTGGATGGAAAGAACAACACTGATGATGTCCTATATGTTGACGGTTTGTAGCATAACCTACTGAGTGTTGGACAATTGCTTGACAAAGGTTACTAGTTGGAGTTCAAAGACAACAAGTGCATCATTAACAAAAAGGAAGGAGAAATGATTGCATCAGGATAAGAAACTAAAGGTAATGTTTTCTAGCTTAATCCAAAATCAAGTTGTTTTGTTGCTAAAGTAGATGACAGTTGGCTATGGCACAAGCGACTATGTGATATCAATTTTGATAAAATAGTAAAGATACGTAATGTAAAGGAAGTTAGAGATCTTCCTAGCAATGCAAAACTAATTGATGCAATATGTAGGGAATGTGCAATGGAAAAGCATGTAAGAAATTCATTCATAAGAAAGCACAATTCGTTACAAAACAAGTTGGATTTGATTCATATAGACCTATGTGGACCAACTGAAACAAGATCATATTATGGTGGGGTATTTCATTTTTTTTGTTGATGATTATTCTAGAATGATGTGGGTTGTGTTCTTAAAGAAAAAATTAGAAGAATTTGGAAAGTTCAAAATATTCAAAGCTAAGGTTGAAAATGAGTCTAGATTGAAGATTAAATGTCTGAGATTAGATAGAGGCGGAGAATTAATCTCTGATAGATTTTATGAATACTGCAAAGAACATGGGATAAAGAGATAGCTAAGTACCCCTAGAAACCCTCAATAGAATGGAATTGCAGAGAGAAGGAATAGGATCATTCTTGACACAGTGTGCACCATCATGATTGAAGGAAAGGTCACACACACCTATTGGAGAGATGCGGTCAATACAACAATCTACACTATCAATAGAATTCAATTGAGGCCAGGCACAAAAAAGACACTTTATGAGATATGGTTTGGGAATGTACCTACATTGAAATACTTTAGAATCTTTGGAAGCAAGTGCTACATCAAGAGAGATGAAGCAATTGGCAAGTTTGATGCAAGAAGTGATGAAGGTATTTTTCTTGGTTACTCTACTAAAAGAAAAGCTTATAGATGTTTTAATCTAAGATTGAATAAAATCATTGAAGTTCTCATATTAAGATTGATGAGAAGTTTATGATTAAAGAAAGATATCATGATTATGCACCTATGATTGAAGAAGAACCTAGACCTACTAGGAGTGAAGCAGTTGTTGAAGAAATGTTTGATAGCATAGATGTTCTATTCAATGACCCTGAAACAAGTGAAGAAGAATCACAAAATGCAGATGAAAAAGTCACACCTAATGTTACTAAATTCACATCTAGATATCATTCAAAGGAAGACATCATTGGAGATCATAGTAGAAAATTCATGACAAGATAAAAAGAAAAAATTTCCATAGCAAATGAAGAGGTATGTTTACTATCATAGATTGAACCCTTAAGTGTTGAAGATTCATGCAATGATTTAGATTGGCATGAAGCAATGAAAGAAGAGCTAGATTAGATAATTAAGAATGACACATGGGAATTGGTCCCTAGGCCTAGTAATAAGAATGTGATTGGAACCAAATGGATATTTAGAAATAAGATGAATGAAGATGATATAGTAGTAAGAGACAAAGCTAGATGAGTATGTAAAGGGTATGCACAAAGAGAAGGAATTGATTATTCTGATACATTTTCCCTAGTAAGCAGATTGGAAGCCATAAAATTGTTTCTAGCCTATGCTACATTCAAAAACTTTAAAGTCTACTAGATGGATGTTAATTCAGCATTCCTAAATGGAGAATTAAAGGAAGAAGTTTACATAGAACAAACTAAAGGATTCACCCTATCAGACAGACCTGATATGGTATGCAGATTGAAGAAATCCCTCTATGCACTTAAGCAAGCCCCTAGAGCATGGTATGAAAGACTTGATGGTTACTTGACAAAGATTGGATTCAAGAAAGGAATTGTAGATTTTAATTTATTCATAAGAGAAACATCTGATGGATTATTGTTAGTTGCTATATTTTTTGATGACATTATCTTTGGTGGTAATGACAAACTTATTACAAAATTTGCTAAGGAAATGCATAGGAATTTGAAATGAGCATGATTGGACCTATTAAGTAATTTTTGGGATTGAATGTGCAATAAATAGACAAAGGTATATTCATAAATTAGACTAAGTATGTGAAAGAGATCTTGCAGACATTCAAGATGGATGATTGCAAGCCAATAAGTACCCCTATGATAACTGGATGTAAGCTTTCAAAAGAAGATGATTCACCAGTAGCAGATACAACCTTATATAATTCTATGCTTGGAAAACTTATATATATTACTCAAACTAGACCAGAAATTTCCAATGCAGTTAGTATTGTTGGAAGATTTGCAGGAGAACGTAAGCAAAGTCATCTCATGGTAGTAAAAAGAATATTCAGATACTTGAATGGAACCTTAGACTATGGTTTATGGTATCCTAATTCTAAGAATGTAAAGCTTCATGTATATATAGATGCAAATTGGGCAAGATGTGTGGATGATAGAAAGAGCACCTCTGGAGGAGTTGTATTCTTTGGAGATAGACTTGATACTTGGACAAGTAAAAAGAAGAATTGTATTTCTCAGTCAATAGCAAAAGCAGAGTATGTTACAATAGTATTGAATTTCTCTACAATTGTGTGGATCAAGTAGATGATAAAATATTTTGGCATTCAGATTGACTACCCTATTGTTATTCACTGTGATAACACTAGCACTATCAACATGTCAAAGAACCCTGTGATGCATGCAAGGACAAAACATATTGAGATAAAGTATCACTTCCTAAGAGAGAAATTAGTAGAGAAAAAAATAATGGTGGCTTATGTGAGTACAAAAGATCAGCTAGCATACATATTCTCAAAGCCTCTACCTAAGGATACTTTTGAGTATCTAAGGGAGAAGTTGGGAGCAATTCCCTTTCTTAAATCTGATTAGAGATCTCAGGAATGCATTAGTCCTCAATGACTGATGAAGGGTTGACTACTCTACCTTAGGAGTAGTACTGGTGCTTAAATGTGTTGGCACCCTTTGCCATTGATGTCAAAGAGGGAGTATATATGAAGTCATGAAAAAGAAGAAAAGCATGTATATAGTAAGGAGGAGCATATTTAGTAGTGATTGTGAAGAAAGGAAGAGTTGCAATAGTTGATATTTAGAGCTTTCAATAGTTGATGGGGGATCCATCCTTGGGGGATTTTTGTTGAGGAAATGGAGAATTTTATAAAAGAATTGATCATTTGGATTGGTGGTGTTTTTTATTCCATATGTT
Source organism: Chamaecyparis obtusa (assembly GCA_027943335.1). NCBI lineage: Eukaryota > Viridiplantae > Streptophyta > Pinopsida > Cupressales > Cupressaceae > Chamaecyparis > Chamaecyparis obtusa. Next base: position 569,536 of record BSBK01000188.1, on the reverse strand, counting down.
GCCATCAATGCCAAAGGGGGAGATTGTTGGAGATTTTCTAGCAAGCCAGATTGTTGTCTGTATGTTTGTCATTGATGAAAACATATGGTAAGTAGCATGCCTGGAAGCCTGATGGAGAGTAACTTCATCATATGTTAGTTAGATATATTATCAACATAATATCATAGACACTGAGGTTGATTATGAGTAAAGATAGTTGTACAGTTGTATATATTAGTGAGTGTTCTTGACAGGTCCCAAGAACAATTCTGTATGTGATTGGTCATACGGTTGTAGTATAGCCTTGCACATTCATATTTATGTTGTAGACATATGTATGATGCTATGTTCATGAATGCAGAGTCAGATATGTAGTAGAACTTGAGTTATGAAGTCTCTAGTTCACAGTTATAGTTTCTTGAGTTTATTTGGGAGAGCCGATAGTATTTATAAGATTGCGGTAGTTGCACCTATCATCGTGGTATGCACACTTGGATTTATGTTAAGAGGAGGGTTAAAAATGTTTGGTTAAGAGCACATGATTTAATTTAGTATAAGAAGAAAGTTGGAAATAATTTAGTGAAGTTGACTATGTGTAGCGTGGTGTCTACTCACATGCAATTGTGAAGTCCTAATTTATGTTGCGTGCTTAGTAGAGCCAAATAAGGTGTTATTAGAGAGTTGAATTGTTTCTCTAATTTGATTTTAAGATGGTTCTAATAGGCTGACTTGATTATATCACTTCGAGGAAAGATATTTATATGCAGTCATTTGTGATTGTTATAGTGTGGTTTAGAGTTGAAAGAAAATTGCAGAGTAGAAAGTGCGAAGTGTTGAACCATCAGTAGAAGGTCTATGTGACCAAGTAAAGAGTATATGATATTAATTGGAACTAATCTAGATAGTAGGTCTATGTGCAGTTCACCAAGATCTAGATATAGTGTGTATCTGTTAATCAGAAGGTTGTAGCCTTCACCCCTTTGAGCAGTGTGCTCTTGGATAGTGCATCCTCACCCCTAATGGGGTTAATTGTAAAAGACTCCTAACAGGGTCCAACCCTTGACCAGGTCACTATACTTATTGCATTGTAAAGATAAACTCTGAATAGGTTTGTAAGGTCTTCTAATAGGGATCATAATACACTAGTGTAGATTATTAGTGGGTGTCAATTCCCATTGAGGTTTTTACCTATTTGGGTTTCCCCGTAACCAAAATTGTTCTGTTGTCTTAAGTGTTAGCATATTGTGTTTATGGTTAATGTTCTTGTACACTTAATTGGTTAAATAATTGAATCTTGTATATAAGTGATTCATCCCCCCCCCTCAGTTATCTCTTGGGACTATTCCTAACACTTTCTCCCCCTTTGCAAATGCAAATGCCTCTATGACTGGCAGCCTCCTAAAACGTGCCTCCTCTTACCACTTACCTTTAATTTGTGATGGCATCCATATTTAGTGCTCACACACTTTCCTTGTGCTTATGCACTTGATTCATTTGGCCTTTATTTTCTTTATGTGCTAGTCCTCTTACCAAATGTGTAACTCCTTTTCACTCGCTCATGCATCGCTCAAAACCCACTGGAAACCTTACTATGTTGAGTGTGTGCCAGTCTAGAGACAAAAACACCATGCCATCTTGGGAAACCTTCTTTTTTTATCTCTATTAGTAACATATGACTCAAAATGTTGGTTCTTCAAACACTTACACACTAGCCCCTTACTGAGCCGGCATGCAAATCCCCTTAGCACCCTTTGTGTTTGACTGGCATGCACCCTTTATTTTGCATGGTATGATTCCAAATTTTAGTGTGCACCTCCATCTTTAACAAAAATATTGACCCAAAATGGTCATATTCATTTAATTTACTTGCAGAATGTGCTGGTATCACTTTGAGACAAGTGCACACATCATAGAGTAAAGCATGCACGCTGAGAACAATATGCAAATTCTAAAGGTAGGTGCCATCATAAAACCACAAAGGAGTCACTCAGAGTATACAAACCATGGTGCATTAGAATTTAAAAATATAATTCACCTCTTCACACATCATCAAAACTAACCATGAACATCAACCTGCCTCCCAAAACTGGCCTCAAATACTGACAAAAAGCCATCACAGGATCACACCGTCAGGAGTAAAAGCTTTCCTCCAACATTATAATGTGCTCGCCAAAGGATAAATCATGAAAAGGCCCAAGAAAAAAGATCTGAATAACCAAACATGGCCATTCAGAAAACTGAAACTTTCCGCACCACCAAAATCACATAAGTCACCTCTGGAACTGGCTTTAAGAACTCACCCATTGAGATCTTTAGGAACCAACAACTTGGGCTGGGGATGAGAACTAGAGGTCGCACTCAGAGAAAGGTCTCCACACAAGGTTCATGGATCCATAATAAAATCACCTAAAATATCAAGTGGCTGATTACAATCAAATGCCAAAGTTAGCCTGTTAGAAGTGTCTAGGACTTAAATAGTGAAAAATGCATAAATTTGATTTGGAATTGGCCTAGAAAAGTGATCAAATAGATTGGTAGAGACCTAAAAATCCTTAGGTAATGTCACTTCTAGGTCTAAAGTATGGAAAAACATTCAATTATGCATGACCATGAATATTATGCAAACTAGGAGACCTCAAAGTAGGTCATTCAGAAAACTAAACAAGGCAGACACAGAGAAACTTAACAATCTGCAAATGAAATGGCTCTGGAAAATAGGTCAAACAGGCATATGGGGGGCTGAAAATTGGCATGAACACTCTCTCTCATGCCTAAAACATGATGCAACAACCCACATGTTATGACTAATCACAGGGAAATAAATTTACTTCCTCAAAGTGGGCTACTTAGTGAAAATCAGGAAACACACTTAATGAAGATTTTGGGAAACACCTTTAAACAACCACTTCAAAAATATGTCAGAACTAAAACACAAGACCAAAAACTTATTACATACATCAATTGATAGGTGATGAACACCCTATCCAAGTGACTCCTCATGAAAATCAATGGGTCCACATTTTTTATGCACTTAAACTAGGCATCTTTCAATGATTTTTCAAAGGCACAACTCCGACACTTAGACAAATTTTTGAACATGGACTCAAAAACATAGACTAAATTTTTTGTGCTCCAAGATCAATACAATAGGTTCTGCACAAGGACTCAAACTTTCTTGGATTAAATTTTTTTGTAACAATTCTTGAATCTGTCGGTTCAATTCTTGATTCTTGGTAGGTGTCAACCGATGTGGTGCCTTATTCGGTAAACTAGCTTCAGGGATTAGATCCACATTATAATCAATTCTTCTCTTCAGTGTTAAACCATTAGGTACATTATCAAAAATAATTTCACTATACTTGGTGAGTAACTTATCAATCTCTTCAGGTATGCTATCCTTAGTTTTCTTACTCGATTTGTTAGGAATCACAACAAAACATACATCATTTGTTTTCAAATCCTTAACAAAATGTATTCCTTCCATTAGACAAACTTTCACAAATGTACAAACATTACTAACAAGTTCTTCAATCAAAGGTAACAAGGTCTATCTTCTTCCATCAGCCCAAATAGTATATTTATGCAATCTCCCATCATAGATAGCTTGTCTATCATATTGCCAAGGTCTACCCTAAAAAATATGACAACAATCCATAGGCATGATATCACATAACACCTTATCATATTACTTTCCAATTTTCAAATTCACATAACATTGTTCACTTACCAAGAGTGTATGCTCATCCTTGATCCATGGAATTTAATAGGGCTTCAGATGTTCCAACCTTTTCAATTGCAACTTTGTAACCATTTCCTCAAATGAAAAACTCTCTGAGCTAACACTGTCAATGATTACCTTCCAAAATTCATCAGAAACTCTACATCTGGTCTTGGACAAACTTTTTCTTACTAGATCTTCCTTATTTCTTTCATTCCAAAGTGCTCTCCTTACCATCAAATTATTTTCCTTCTCAAGTTCATTCGGTCACTCTTCTTGCACCAAAGCATTTCTATTGCTACCAACCTTCTTACTTGCATGTGTACACTCAAAATATCTATGTCCTTCCTCTCCATAATTGTAACAAGTTCCTCGAAAACCACCTCTATTATAACCACCTTGGTATTTACTGCCTCTGCCTCTAGATGAACTTTCACCTTTTCACTCAGTCTTGCCTTTATCTAGATTTTTCTTTTAAGGTTCAGATCTACTATTTTCACCATGAGATCTACCTCTTCCTCTAGGGAATCTACCACCTCTATCTCTTTGTCTTTGCTCATGTCTCTTGTTCAATTTCTCCTCAGCTTTCAATGCAAATTGATAAGCCTCTTCAATGTTCTCCAATTTGACCAAACTAATTTCTTCCTAGATGGGAACTCTCAAACCATTAAGGTACCTAGCAATTCTTTCCACATCATCTTCATCATCTCCAGATCTGATATCTAATCTATAGAATTCCTTAGTATAATCCTTTATCGAGCTATATTTTTGCCTCAAAATTTGCAATCACCTAACTCCTTTCAATTTATTTATCATTTTATTTCATACCTTGATTTTGTCTCTGCCTTTCCTCTTTCTATCCAACTGTAGATGTTTCCACCATAAGGATGCATGAATTTTCAACTTTGTGCTTACAATTTTCACCTTCTTTTTCTCAAATACATTTTCATACTCAAAATACTTTTCCATCGTGGTGATCCAGTCCATTAATTCATCATAATCCAATTTTCCACTATACTCAGGAGGATTAAAGTGTGTTGTAGACTTCAGATTGTCAAAGCCTTCAAAAATATTTCCTCACCCTGATCCATCATAGGTGCAGGTTCTACATCAACTTTTTCTTCCTCAATTTCATCATCACTAACATCTTCAAGATGTCTTCCTCTTTTTTGGGCTGTTTCAACACCTTCTATTCTAGTAGCAAGTTGTCTCAACATGTTTTCAAATCCTGGATCTACATCTTGCCTCCCATGAACCATCTTGAAACCCTCAGCAATTGTAGTTCAGATCACAATCTGCTACCCTACAACAAATCAACTAGGGTTTGACAAGAAGGAACCCTCAAACCTAGATTCAAAAACCTGGATCTAGATTTCATCTCATTCTGATACCACCTGACGCAAGGGAAAACTGGGAGAGGGGCCAAAGGCACACACTAACTAGATGCCCCTTCAAGAGACCACACGTGGAAGCAAAAAAAAAACAAGTGAGAGAGAGAATGAATATATCTTTCATATATTTATTACAATTGATTCATACATACCGGGTTGTAAGGCCTTCCTAGTTTAGGCCATATATTAAAATCAAGTACAGTAATTATCCAATATGCGAGGATTCAAAAAAATCCTCCAAACTCCTAGCTTATATCTTCTAACTGAACTGAATCCCTAAACTAAAACCAAAGATTACATTATATACAAGAGGCTATTGAACAAGTCAGCCTTTAGATCCACCATCAATGAAAGGAACAACTAGATCTAGGTCCACATGCTTCCCAATGATAGATACTATCATTAAATCTAGAACCAAAATTAATTGCAAGAGTCAACCTCAATAAGAACTCAAAATAAACAACTTAGTAAGAAAGGATAACCGAGCACTAGACAAGCATCACCAAGCACTAGGGAAATTCATCGAGCACTAGAGAGATAACCGACCAACTCTAGTAAACAAAGGAAATCATGAACCAACTTAGTCAAAGAAGGAACCAATCAACAAAGGAGCATGAAAACATATTTTTGGTGACACAAGATTGCCAAGGACCCAAGATACTCCTACATTAGTATGGGTGGTAAACATCTAGCTCCACATTGGGGAGTACCAGATAGCATAGATTGAGGCCATGATCACTTGATTGCATCAATACCATAAAGAAAAATAAGCTAAGATCATCACTATTGGAAATTGCAATTGAAACAATTATTATATTGTCATTGATGTCAAACCTTAACTAGTAAGATAGTTTTTATCTGAGAAAGTACTATATCTATTGATTGGTGAAAATGATTAGGGAAAGGGAGATAACAAGAGAACCTAGGAAAAGGTTGAGTTATTTGATACTTCAATGAGTACTTGATTATTTGGCACATTGATAAGATAATGTATTGTTTATTTAGGTAAGAAGAAAGATTGAAGAAGTAGGATTAACCAAGAAAAAGTGAAGAAATCTAGTTTAAGCTGAGTGATGTTAGTGTCAACCAAGCACTAGTATATGCTGAGTAAATATAGTGTTGACCAAACATCAATTTATGTCGAGTGATAGGAAATTATCAAGAAAGACAGTGTTAGCGGAGGAAGACAGTTTGTAGAGATGACCGAGTTATGCAGTGATGACCGAGGAGATGAACACAATATTGACCAAGCATCAGTAATTTACATTTGGAGGAAGAATTTAGAATCCTAACCGACATTGTTGAATTCTTGGGTTATGTAAATCGTGCTAACTTTATTAATTGATTGTATAGAGAATTTAGTGCATGGTAAATCATTTTATTATGGATTCAATGAGGAGATTGAAGATGTATCTAGAAGGAAGGATGAATAACTTAAATTATGGAAGAATTCACTGAATTTGACCTAACCTAAGATCTACGAAGGATATTAAGAGGCAAAAGATAGATCTACCTATTGAAGAGGTATAAAGGAAAACCTAAGTGTGAAGATTACATAAGGGAGGAGGCTGAAGTTGTTGATGTTATTGGCTGATAAGTCTAAGAAGAAGGTTGAAGGTGAAGGAGTTGATCAGAGTTGCGATTTCTTGAAGTGAATTATGAGTAGATCAGAGATGGAGATGGAAATGGAACTCAATCAATAAATTAGCATACATGTGTGAATTAGATCTTTTATTTGCAAAGTGAGTTGTATGTTTTTCAGATTAGAAATTACTGCTACTTTCTAACCATTGTATCAGTCTAAATCCTTTAATCAAGGTTGACCTAACATTCATTGTTTAAATCCTTTAATCAAGATGGCATTCTAATGGAATGTACTTAAATCCTTTAACTAGGTCACTTTTGACAAAGTGTTTAAATCCTTTAACAGGGTCACACCTAATAGTGTGTTTGTAAACATTTAACAAGGTTGGCTTTTCATAGAGCTCACTTTAGAAGAGTGAAAATATCAGTAACATGTTATAAAGTGGTTTTTCCCAAGTTGGGTTTGTAGGAATTGCTAACATGCAAATCCACAGACCCCGAATACACCTGCATGCAAGAACCTGATACAAAGTAGAAGCAAAAAGACGAAAAAGAAGAACTCAGATGTTTACTCAAAATGTGAGAGCAAAATTATCAACTGAATTAACAAAACAATTACAAAGTTCAACCTTAAAAAGGTGAATGAAACCCTAAAAGGGAAATACTAGGTTGCACATTATTAATTAAGAATTAATTAATAATGCACCTAAGAGACGCTTAAGCAACTAGAGTAAAAAGAAATAATACTCTAACACCCCCCTTAAGCTGAACGCAGGGAGAAAGCAGACCTAGCAAGACTAAGAAAGCAAGAAATGGGTCCCGGCAACAAGGCCTGATCAGGTACCCAGTACAAGGAAATCTCTGTAAACCGGAGACAAAGGAGAAAACCCAGTGGGAAAAACCCCTCTCCAAAATGAGATATAAAAGCAAGCAAAGACAAAAGGCATGACTTCAAGAGACTCTCTCAAAGCCAGTAGTAAAATGCGTGCTGCTAACCCCCCCCGAGAGAGAGGGTCGATGCTCCAAAGCCCCCCAGAATGAAAGAACCCCTGGAGCAATGAGCAAACCACTGTGACTCCAATGCAGAGGAGTGAAGGTCAGTGGGTGCTGAAGAGGAGACCTCGAAGGATGAGGTGTCACTGGAAGGCCGAGCTGATGCTCAAATGAGAAGACACGAGGATCCTGAAAGGGAATCCCCAATGCAAGTGGTATGACAGGTGTGCTGACACTGTCATGAGAGAGGAGATGAGTGTCCTCTGAAGAATCCTCAACAACTGCACCTGATGGCTCGATGAATGGAGCTGGAGGATCAAGCAGTGCTGAAGAAGAATCTGGCTGAAGAGAAAGGTACTCCTCAGGATGTGGTGTAGCAGTCACAACACGGGTCTCAGGAACAACACAGAGGTTCAAGCTACCTGACTGCACCACATGATGTTCTCGTGAAAGAGGAGAGCTGAGCTCGGACAATGGAGATGGTGGACCAAAATGAGAAAAGATGTAGAGACGGGAGGAAGGATCAACTGTCCCTGTAGCAATAATGCCTCTTGTCACACGATCCCTGATGAAGGCTGAATCGGCCGTAAACTCAACTGTCTTCCCTGACCCACTGCGAGTAATCTGATAAATGGAGAGAAGGTTTGCAGAGAGAGATGGAACATACAATACATCATTGAATGTGCCATCCTGAATGCTGACTGAACCTGTCCCACAGACTGTCTGTATAGTGTTATTCCCCACGAGAATATGAGGAATAGGAGAAGTCTCAAAAGAAGAAAATAACTCCTGAGAAGATGCCATATGGTGAGAAGCACCGGAATCCAGTATCCAAGGGACCTGTGAAGGGGATGCAACAGATGCCCGTAATGCATGACCCTGTGCAAAATCCTGTCCAGATGTCGAAGATGAGGCAGAAGACTGAAAAGCAGACCCCTGAGAGGTGGAAGATGATGGAGAGGAAATAGCGCTCTTCTGAAGGAGAGCTTGCAAATCTGCAATCTGTTTCTCATAACCATCACATCTCTTCTGAAAACACTGTGACTCATCATGGTTCCTCTTCTGACAATAGGAACATGTGGGGTTCTGAGTCTTCTGATTCTCCTTCTTAGGAGAAGATGGTGGGCCAGTGGAGTGCTGAGAAGAGCAATCAGATATCTGCTTCGGCTTTGGCTTCTGTGAGTCCTGAGATGACTTGGCAAGCAATGCCTGTGACGGTGAACCTGTAAGAGAATCCATCTGACTGAGCTTGGACTGCTCATGAGTTAACCTGTCACAAAAGGTCTCAAAAGAGGGCATGACATGCCGAGTACCCAGTGCATCCATAGTGGAGTAGAAGGTAGAAGTGAAGATCTGATAAGGACCACGAAGCTTGGAGAGTATTAGGAAGATACACTCATCATCTGACTTCGTCTTTCCAGCAACCTGTAAGATGGATCAAAGGGACTTGAACTTCATCAGGAAGTCCTCAATGCAAGTGAATGAGTCAGGTGCCAAGGAGGTGAACTCTGCATCTATCTGGAGAATCCTGAATTGATTCATGGTGCCAAACAAGGTGGAGAACTTGTCCCACATATCCCTGGGTGAGGTCAGACCATCCAGGTGGAACAATAACCCATCTGAAACATTCATGGCAATGAGGCCCATTGCCTCATCCATCCTATTTCTGTGCATAAGTGCCTCATAAGGTCGCTGAAGAACTAGCTGAATAGCATCCATGCAGGACCATAAACCTCGTGACATGAGGAGTCTGGTCATGTGTGGCTTCCATGTGTGATAGTTATGGGGTGTCAGCCGGGCCACAGAGGGGTCTGACATTGAGAGAAGAAAAGACAGAAGTAGAAGGGACTATTTCTGGAAGTAAATAACAGAAAGTAAAATGCACCCCCCCACAATGTATATATTCTATCCCCTGAGCACCATGAATAATCAATTACTGAAAGCACACAAAAAATGAGGAGAAAACCTGAGTTCCAGAAGCCGAATAGGAGGAGAAATGAAGCTTCAACTTCAATGCTGAGAACAGGTACTCAAACAGCTGAATCAAAAAATGAAACCAGCACCATCACATCCGGCTCAGAAATAGCTTTCCGACAATATTTCATTTTTTGAAAATGGATACCGGATACCCAAGATATGGACAAAAAACCAACTGTACCTCCAAATAACAAGCTCCCTGGAAAAAAACAGGGCCCACCGTAAATTTGATGGCTGGTTGGCCGTCGGCTGACGTCCTGGTGACGTCAGCTGACGTCACTATCGGTAGCTGGGCGGCGGCCGGGCGGAGGTGGGGCGCGGGAGGAGCCCGAGCGGGGTTGAGCGGCGCAGGAGCGGAGGGAGGGCGGCGGGTTTGAGCCGGTGGAGGGCCGGTGCTGCGCCGGTGGCGGGCCGGTGGTGCGCCGGTGAACCCACCGGTGGTGGTGGTCCTCCGGAGGCGCGCGGGAGGCGCGATTTTTTTAAAACTGGCTGCATTTTTTTAATACGCAGAAAATCATTAATAAATGATTTTTTTGAATTTTTTCTGAGAAATGACCTCGATTTTTGAGCCGTACGGCCCTAGGAGGCCAAGACATTTTCACTGTGCTTTCGGAGGCTAAATAGGTCAAACTTTATGTGATTTCTACTCTCCCGGGCCTTCTGAACGCAATGGTGGAGTCTGTTTTGGCTCAAACGGCACCAAAAAGTAGCGCCTCCTTAGAACTTACAGAAAAAACCCTAGAAAGGCTGTGACTGACTTCTTCGAATCGCGGCTTCAAATATCTTCAAACCAGACAGTAGCAGGGCGGCTCTGATACCATGTAGGAATTACTAACATGCAAATCCACAGACCCCGAATACACCTACATGCAAGAACCTGATACAAAGTAGAAGCAAAAAGACGAAAAAGAAGAACTCAGATGTTTACTCAAAATGTGAGAGCAAAATTATCAACTGAATTAACAAAACAATTACAAAGTTTGAAACCTTAAAAAGGTGACTGAAACCCTAAAAGGGAAATACTAGGTTGCACATTATTAATTAAGAATTAATTAATAATGCACCTAAGAGATGCTTAAGCAACTAGAGTAAAAAGAAATAATACTCTAACAGGGTTTCCACTATAAATCTGGTGTTATACTTGTGTGAATGTTTCTATATTCTGCAAGTTAATTACTGTTGGATAGTGGACTGCATGTTATATGTTTTTCATATACATATACTTTAGAGACTGAGTTGTGTTGTTGAAGTGTTTAAAATTTCAATTGGTACATCTAGACCTGAGAACAACTGATTTACCCCGCTCTTTGTTGTTCTAAATAATATTAACAATTGGTATCAGAGCTGTTAGTGCTTACAGAGAAAAAATTTAAAGGTACTTGAAGCTAATGATCAAGATGTATAAAAAGGAGGTACCAAAGTTGAACAAGGAGAACTTCCCTGCATGGAAGAGTCTGATGAAACTACATCTAGCTAGTATTGGTGATTCAACAAAATACTATGTTGAACATGATTATGTCATACCTACTACACCTTTGACTATCGAGGAGATGAAACCAAAACATGAACACAATCATGCAATGTTGGAGATTGCATCTTCCTTAAGCTACCCTAAATTTGAAGATATCAAGGATTGCACTAGTGCAAAGCAAATGTGGGATAATCTTGCAACCATCTATGGTGGTGATGTAAATGTATGAAGGGAAAAAGCTGAAAACTTGAGAGGTAAGTTTGATGAAATGAAAATGCAAGAAGGTGAGAATATTGCTCAGTATTGTGGTAGAATTAAGGAGGTAGTGAATGTTATTAGAGGAGCTAATGGAATTATTGAGGATGAGACTTTTATTAGTAAAGTATTGAGAAATTTGATTCCTATCTATGCTATCAAAATCTCAACAATTCAAGAGTCAAGATGTAACCCTGGTAATGTTCTAACTTTGGAAAGTTTTGTTGGTAAGCTTAATGCTTTTGAGATTTCTAACTATGATAACTACACTATTTCTAATATTGAATCTGCATTCAAGACACAAATGGTGAAAGTGATAGTGACACTTCTAATGAAGAACTAGATGATCTTGAGGCACTCATGGCTAGAATACTGAAAAGAGGAAAAGGAAAATATAAAGGTAAACTTCCTATAATCTATTTTTCATGTTACAAAGTTGGCCATATTGCTACAAGATGCTTTGATAGGAATGGAAAGGATTAGGAAAGAGAAATTAAGTACAAAGATAAGATATATCATAGAGATCACTGAAGGTACAAAGATTACAAGGATAAATGTAAGAAATCTTTCTATTTTGCTAAAGAGGAAACTGATAGTGATAGTGATAATTTTGATATTGAAGTAGTTTATGTTGCTATGAAAGATGAGAAAATTGTACTTATTTCTTATGTGAGTAAAGGTGATAGTGTAATACCTCTCCTATGGTGATACTTAGGCTTTTCTGATTTGGACATTTTATTATTATTATGGTCAAGACTATACATTTACATTTATGTTTTGTGGATGATGACATGATGAATATGCTCATTTATGGTTAGTAATTACATGTTTATGAGATTAGAAAATTATCTATTTTTATATGGATCTAACCCAATTATTTGAATCTAACCATTATCATGATGTTTTATGTTTCATGGATGTGTCTGATGTGTTTTTTCATGACTCCAGGACGAAGTCATAGTTACTCACTTAGTTGAGGTCCACACGATGTATCGATCCTGGTCATCTTCTTGCATATATCTGATTTCTATCTCCATATGTATATATATGTATCTCTTCTTGGTGATGCAGGATTGCAGGTACCGGGTGTCGTCTCCACCTGGCTTCACAGGTCTAAGCGATCCCTCAAAATCCTCGATCGTTGTTGTTGTTACGGAGGTATCACCAGGTCCACAGGAAGAAACTTCACCTTTGATCCTTTTATCCTTAGGTGGGAAGTGTCGAGTCAGTCCCTTGTGTGAATGTCTTATGTGGTTTTGTAGTTGATGGAATTGTGGATCTTGTAGCTAGTTCTTGCCTTCATGATATGTTCAATTCTGTTAGTAGATCATGGATGTAGATTATTGTTCATTTGAGGGTATGATTTAGTAGCGTATCTCATTAGGAGCGATTTTTGAGTGCAATTAAATCATGTGGTTTTAATACCCATGATAAGGATTAATTTTATGGTATTTTAATGTCTAAGGAAATATTAATAATAAGAGGTTTTAAATAATAATAAGTGGTAAAATTCTAACCTATGTTAGTGGCTACTTAATATATGCATATATATTTTAGAATGGGGATTAAGGTATGAATAAACAATATAGTTTATAATAATGTTATTCTAATGTTTAACATTAATAATAATGTACCTTATTTATGGGATTATTTTATAATACGAAATAACGACAAAGAGTCTATAGCAATAAAAATAATAATATGTTTTATAATAATAATATTGTGCTTGTAATAATATTTATAATAATAATAATATATGTACACATAGGCATATGGGTGCACACATATGCATATGCATACATATATTTATATATAATTATTACCATGTAATCATTTATTATATTAATAAATAATTAGATCAATTAACGGTATGGTAAATAGGATTATCCTATTACCATAGTTAAATAATTTAATAAATTGTTTTAAGATTATAATATTTATTTTAATATCCTTAAATTTAAGGACTTAGATTATAGTTTATTTATTCCTTTACGGGAATGAGTTTTCAAACCATCTCTTTAACGGATGGATAGTTGAGATGGTTGCACCAGTTGGATTACCTGTGCAACCACCTCCTCCATCCTATTTACAGGAAAGATTTCCTGTGTAAAAGGGAGTTGGGAGAAGAGGATTGTTATGATTATTATTATTATTGTGGTAGAAAATTTATCCTGTGAGTTTGGCGTTTGGATTGTTACGGGTAGAGGCTGGAAGGTTGCGAGAAAAGGGATTCAAGGAGTGTTGGAAACATTGGAGAGGGTTTGATCTCTCCCTTCTTCTCCAACTGGTCTTCGCAGGACTCCAGGTTGGAATCCATCCTGAGAAGTAGATTTATCTTGTAGAATGAATGTAAAATCTAGATTTCTGGAAAAGTTTCTGTATATTGTGCTATGGTTGCAAAATATATATATATATGCTTTATTTTCTATGTATTTGAAATGTGTTTGTGGAAAGATATTTTACGAATGTTTGTATGTTCACTGTGGTGAAACCTCCCTGGAAGGGTAGAAGTGGTTTGATCTGGTAGGGTAGTTTATTTTACTGTCACTGGATGTATTATGAACACTTCCAGATTTTAGAACTTTTGTTGCAACCTTACTGTTTCATGTCCATTTATGTGCCACCTTTTCTTTTCCCAGATCTAGAATATATTTGTTAGATAGGTAGGGAGGATTGATGGGCCGTTTCTGAAGGGAAACTGGGATATCTCAAATGGTTCATGCTCATTTTAGGCAACCTTAGTCCCCATAACACCCAGTTTTACCCGCAAGACAAAGTTGACAGTCGTTCTCTGCAGTTTCAGTCGGCTCAGTGTGTTAACCGAGTAAGGTCGGTAATGTGTTTACCGAGTTAGGTCGGCTCAGTGGTAACCGAGTTAGGTCGGCTCAGTGTTAACCGAGTTAGGTCGGTAATGTGTTTACCAAGTTAGGTCGGCCCAGTGTTAACCGAGTCAGGTCGGCTCAGTGTTAACCGAGTAAGGTCGGTAATGTGTGAACCGAGTTAGGTCGGTAATGTGATAACCGAGTGAGGTCGGTAATGTGTGAACCGAGTGAGGTCGGTAAAGTGTCAACCGAGCTAGGTCGGTAGTGTGTTAACCGAGCTAGGTCGGTAGTGTGCTAACCGAGGAAAATAGGGTTCAAACTTTATACAATTATAACATTTAAGTATAAGTTTACGTACTTTAATTTCTTATACTTTAAGTTATACTTTAATTTCTTATACTTTAAGTTATACTTTAATTTCTTATACTTTAAGTTATACTTGTATAAAGGGATTAGGTACCCTTTGAATCCATTGGAATAGGTTTCAGGTTCCTAGGAGTTAAGTTGTAACTTTTAAATTTCAGATTTTTAATTAACTCAGACTTAGTCAATTTTCAGGATTAGCCAGGTTTTAGGTTTAGAAAGAAATTTTGTTTAAACCTGAAGATTGTTCATTCCTTGTTTAGTAGAGATTATTTTTAGTACATTTAGATGTCTTTATTGAGATAGAATGTTTGTAAGGAGCAGTTTAGGTTTTAGAGTCAAGACATTCCAAACATTCTTAACATACCTAATTTCTCTAAACATACATAACTATCCTATTATTTTCAATTCTTGGTAGTAGTTCTCAAATGTGTTTGCAATATGCTTTTACTATGTGTATGATGTAATTGTGATGTATGGGTTGAGGGTAGAAAACCTAACGACACCTAGTGAGTGGCTCTCAGTGCGGGGCCGGGGCCCTAAAGTGGCTAGAACCAGGATAACCGACTGAAGAGTTATTTAACAAGTGGAAATTTAATTAAACTAATGGGAATGGGTTAAAACATTAAAAAGATTAAATGTGCCTCGCCCATGCCATTAGTGCTAGTAAAGGCTATGGATGGGAGTGGGAGAAGGTACCTATGCGTAGGTACGATCGAATGGCACTTGTCTGTACGAAAGGCATTCGATCCCGCATGTGCCTACTTGGGAGCCGGGGCCCAGAGTGGCTAGTACCAGGACAACCCAAGGGGTGAGGGCTATGCGATGACACTCACTTAGGTTGTTGCTTAGAGTTTCTACCCAAGCCTTAGAACCTTTTGGGAAAGATCTATACTTTGACTCTCTTTTCATTTGCTAGTTTGGGAAAGATTACCCAACTCTAGGTTTGGCCTCGCTATTCTTTTTTTGTGGACCTTGGTGTTTATCTCCTAGCACGGGGGAGTGGGCCTTATAGGTACCCACGTGGTTGGGTGGTAAACATTTTTTTATCGAGGTATCTTTTGCAGATACATGCTTGAAGATTCATGCTTGCTTATGTACCAGATTTGAAGAATGAAGGCCTTGTGATTATATTTCATGATGCATAATCTTGTTACCTTTTATGAGGAGTTGAATGCAATGTAATCAATGATGTATTTCAAAATGATGTAATTGGAATGGGTAGACTTAGGAAGAAGGGAAAAGGGAAATGTGAACTTTATGTTTAAGATGTATGTTGGAAAGAAAAAGGATTTTGTAAGATTCCAAATTATGTAACATGCTTTCATTATTGTTGTTTAAGTGAAGCTATTGAAAAACCAAATGTAGTATATTTTAATGTATCAAATGAGTTGGATAAATTTTATAAGTTACATTGTTCATAAAGGATACTTAGGAATATAGATGATTTTTAAATGGAAAGCTGAAATGAAAATATTTTGTATTTCTTAAAGATATGATGCAGTTTGCTTTGAGAATTAAATCTTGTTGTTAGTTTACTTAATGGATTTGAATGAATCATGCGTTTAAAATGAAAAGGGAACCTTGGAAGGAATCTAAGTTAAAGTTTTGATTACATAATTCTTTTTAAA
Source organism: Chamaecyparis obtusa (assembly GCA_027943335.1). Lineage (NCBI taxonomy): Eukaryota > Viridiplantae > Streptophyta > Pinopsida > Cupressales > Cupressaceae > Chamaecyparis > Chamaecyparis obtusa. The sequence goes on along the minus strand of BSBK01000188.1, from coordinate 553,352 downwards.
GTTCAAAATTTTTCATAAATTATTACTTAGGTTTTCTTTAACAAAGAGAATCTTTGTTCTCTTCCCCGGTTACCTTGCGGGGCATGACAGATAGATAGATTATTGATAGTGGTTTCTCACATCACGACTGGTGATAAAAGTAAATTTGAAACCCTAGATCATTACAAAGGTAGAAGTGTTAAGTTTCGTAATGATGCACCATGTCCTATGAGAGGTAAAGGATCAATTAAGTTAACTGATAAGATTACATGTGAAAATGCATATTGGGTTGAAGGTCTTAACTATAATTTGGTAAGTGTTGCACAACTTAATAGCACTGGTTACCGAGTGGAGTTCCATCACAAAAAGGCTAAAACATTTGATGCTACTGATGAACTAATTGGAAGTGGAGAACAAACTAGAGGTAATTTGTTCTATCTAGATCTATCTGAAGAGACATATTTGTTTGCATAATTTGATGATGTTTGGTTATGGAATAAGAGGCTATGTCATGTTAAATTTGATAATCTGGTAAGTATTAGAAAAAATAAGAGAGTTAGAGGTTTTCCGAGATTGAAGAAACCTGATAATGTGATGTGTAAACAATGTTAGTTGGGAAAAATGATAAAGTCTAGTTTCAAGAGCAAGATATTTACTTTTGAGAATATTTTGGATTTGGTCCATACTGACCTTTGTGGACCTATGGGTGTACAAATTTATTGTGGTGCTAAGTACTTTATTCTATTTGTTGATGACTACACTAGGATGATGATTGTAATGTTTTTGAAACAAAAATTTGATGCATTTCAATTGTTTAAGTGGTATTTGGCTAAGGTTGAAAAAGAAACAGGTAGAAGCCTAAAATTTTTGAGATCTGACCAAGGTGGAGAGTTTATATCAAATGAGTTCAATCTGTTCTGCAATGATAGAGGAATTAAGAGACAGATGTCTGCACCTAGGATACCTCCACAGAATGGTATAGCTGAGAGGGTAAATAGGTCAATTATGGATTATGCAAGGACACTAATGATTAAGAAGAATGTTGCATAAAAATAATGGAGAGAAGCAGTGAGTACAACTATTTATACCTTAAATCGAGTATGAATCAAGAAAGGTACAAATGTTACACCTTATAAACTATGGCATGGATATGCACCTCATGTGAAATACTTTAGAATCTTTGGGAGTAAATGCTATATATTGAAAAATAATCAAAATGGAAAGTTTCATACAAAAAGTGATGAAGGCATATTCCTAGGTTATTCTACTAAGAGAAAAGCTTATAAGTGTTTGAATTCTAACACTAACAAAATTGTGGAAAGTGCAAATGTGAGAGTTGATGAATATGCAGAGAAAAATGAACAAGAATGTAAATGAGAACCTGAAGACTATAGATCTTTTGTCTATATGGAAGAAGGAGAGGCTAGTAACACAACTGCACTAGATGCAGAGTCATGGGTAAGAAATGTTGAGCATCAGGGGGATGCTGTCGAGCATCAGGAGTGTGCTTCCAAGCATTAGGAGGATGCTATTGAGCATTAGGAGGATGTTGTTGTACACACAAAATTAGTGCACTTCTCTAAGTCATTACATCAAAGGAAATCCATGAAAAGAAAACCTTTTCCATCAAAAGAAAACCTTCAATAGTGACCTAGAGCTCTTTATGTATGGAGTTGCAAGATTATAAAATTTCTCTCAGCTAGAGCTAATAAACTTATGACCTTGCTAGTCAACCACAAAATGAGAGATTCAAATGAAGACAAGGGCAACAATGCCAATATCCCCAAGAATCAAATGAAATGAAATGCATGTAAGATAAGAATGAGGATGCAATCTATTCTATGAAAATGAAAGTACAATCTAAACTATGAAATGGAAATAACAAGTGTTACAATCCTTCCTATTAAACTAGATGAGTTAAGCTAAAGCATGAAAGGAAATCTAAACTATGAAAGCATGAAATATGAAGCTACTATGCAAGAATGAAAACTAAACCATGAAGCAATGAAGAAAGTCAAGATGTAATGCAACAATGATCTCCAAAAAAAATCTTCAAAGTCTTCAAGAATTCCTGAAGCATAAAGTTAGCATAAAAGTGAATGACCTAGAATGAGGAAGAGAGCTCTTCTTTTATAGGAAATGAGGAGAAATGGACCATGGAGATTAAGAGGCAAAAGTCTTAATCAAGGGTGGAGCTTGAAAGAGGAGCAATCCATGTGCACAAGTATCCTCCAATAGAAAAATAAGAGTTGACTTTTGTGTCCATATGAGACAAAAAGTGTTTTTCTTTTTTTTATAAAATAAGAATAGTGCTTTATTTGTGCAACTTAGGATAAGAAGAAAAGTGGGGGCTTTTTATTTAATAAAAGGGGAGGAAATATTCCTTTTAAATAAATAAAGACATAGGATAAAATGGTTAGCCCAAGGCAAATAATAAAAAATGATAAAATAGGATTTGATCAAGGAAATTGATATATTTGAAAATGTTGATTTTTGAAAATCTTGATTCAAGGATTTGATAAATTGCTGAATGGGGGCCCAAAGTCTAGGCAACCATTTTAGGGTGCATACATTTGCCCCTCTTTGACTAATGTGTGATCATTCTGGGAACACGCCAGGACAAAAATAAATAGGCTGAAAGACAAGACCAATCATCATTGTTGTTAAGTGATAGTCAAGTCTAAAAATAAGAGATAAGAATCAAAAGACAAGATCAACACCATTGTTGTTAAGTGATAATAAAGTCTCAAAATAAGAATCTCAAGCTGAGCTGAATGATAAAGCTGAATCAGAGAAAATCAAGGATTAAATCCAATAGGTACTGCCCCATCAGAATCGAAATTGAAATTAGGTAGAGGAGAACAACATAGATCAAATCATAATGAAATCATAATCGAAGATAAAGGATAGTGGGATAACCATTAGGTAGTGAAAACATGCCCCAGTGATGAATGAGAAGAAAAGAAATGGGGTGAATGGAAGACTAGAAGTGTGAAAGACATGAAAAGGAAGAAATTCCATCAAAGATCGAAGAATTATACCTCAAAAGGTTAGTCAACTGCACAGAAGAAAGATAAATTTTGAAATGCAATTTTGACTATCAAGATGACCTCATATTTTGATTTCAAGTCTAAAAATGGATCCAGGACATCGAAATTAGCTAGAGGTGCAATTTTCACGCAATTCTGAGGTGTTTTGAAAATTAGGTCAAAAAGTCAAAATACTATAAAAGGGGTAAAAAAGTGTCATTTTCAAAATCATTTGTTATTTAGCTATTTGAGAATTTTAGGAGCTCAAAGAGAGAAAATGGCCCAGAAAGTAGCAATTCTGATCCACAGACATAGATTCAAGCGTGGTCGGTTGCATAACCGGCCTCCTCAGTATAGTGCCCCAGTACGTTTCCCGAAAACTAGCCACTTTTGAGTCTTTTATTGCATTAAATATATATTTAGCACATTTTTTTTCAAGAATTTTTAAATTTTAAATTTCAATTTTCAAGAAATGGGTGATGTATCATGTGATACTTTAGGAGTATCGCACCCTTTATAGAGAAACATCGTGCAATACTTCGTGGGTCCCAGATGTATCGCACGCGTGTAGACACCAGTATCGCATGATAACTAGTGAACTATCATGTGATACCTAGTGAAGTATTGCACAATCAAAGGTATATCACACTACTATAGGAAGAAGTATCACTCGATACTTGTTCCAAAAGCAATGTCACCCGAGTTAAAAATTTGATATTTTTAAGTATTTTCGAGCAAAAATGACATGGGTCTAGACAATTTTACATTGTATATGTCTTGTACTAATTTTTAGACATTCATCATGATATGTACTGACATTTGGCTTGATTTAATGGTTTGCAGGAGCACTTTCTAATGTTACTCATTAGAGCGCCGAAGGTGGTGGTACTGAAATGCATCTGAGATCTTGATGATTTGGGCAAGGATGACTTGAGGGCTATGGGATTTTGATATTTGTTGCGGTTCCCATATATCTGGGTTGATCATGGTCTACTGATAGCCTTGGACGAGCGATGGCACAATGAGCATAATACTTTTCACCTACCTACTGGAGAGGTGTCCATCACATTAGAGGATGTCTATAAGATTCTCAAAGTACCATGCCATGGTGATCCTGTAAGTATAATCATGCTTGGAAATATAATCATTTAAGTGTAATGTTTCCATATGATGAAAACTAACATGATTGTTTGCTGGCACAGGTATACTATGATCAGGATGCCACTGAGGGCCGACATGCTATCCAGGGCATGTTTCAGGATGTCACTATTGTTGATAGGCATGTCAGTTGGGAGTGACTGATGGATAATTTTGGCAAAGACTTCCCAGTGTCATGCATTATTGCCTCTATCATCTCATAGGTCCTGATGACTAATCGTAGTCAGAAGGGATTCCCTCTCGGATGGGGTAGACTACTGGTTGACTTGGTAGGTAGACCTTGGTGCATGGCATGGGGACCTGCCATACTTGTGGAGATGTATCATGAGTTACATGAGATCGTCTATAGGGATGGTCAGACATGGGCTTGTGGTGCCATCCTGGCATAGGTGTGGGCTTGGGAGCACATTGTTGTGGTGTACCCCAGGGTTCAGCTAAGAGAGCAGAGATATTTATACATATACAAGTATAGAGGGTTTATATCACATTCCCATATTGGGGATGTGACATACTACAGACGAATCTTGGATGAGATGACCTCCTTCATCTAGAGGCCATACAAGGAGGTTGAGTCTTGGAGTGATGTAGAGGATGAGCTAAGCTACATGCTATGTAGCTAGCCATTAGTAGGACAACATGCAGAGATAGTTGAGAGATTCTACATCACTTGGGTATGGCAAGAGTTCAGGTGGTAGTAGCAGGTCTCTACAAAGACCACCACTTATGTGAGGTCTAGCGATGAGGAGGGACATGGATGGCTACCCATGTTATATTATCAGCTAGCCATTGAGGAGATGGATGGCATTAGGAGGGAGCCTTGGGAGTACCTTCCTGATATGGATGATGTAGGATCTGATGTAGCATACAGGGCTAAGTGATGGAGGGTTCCATTCCCTTGATTCACTATTCTTGATGTACAACTTGCAGCTCAGGGTGGGGATGATGGTAGAGATAGAGGAGACAGAGGGGATGGAGGGAGAGGGAGAGGGAGAGAGATGGAGAGAGGTGAGGGATCTAGATCAAGTGGATAGAAATGGTCACAGGGATGGAGATCAGTGACTCCTGAGGATGAGGTGAGACCAGCTCACCGATAGGCAGAGGTGCAGTTAGATCAGCCTCTAAGAGGAGAGGACCTAAGAGCTAGGATACAAGCTCTTGAGGCTGAGATGTAGCAGCTCAGGATCACTATAGTAGTCAGGGAGTAGTAGCTCATAGATCAGGGGGCTGAGACAAAGTACGGAGAGAGGTAGCTATAGGTTTCCCTTATAGAGAGGTAGAGAGAGGTAGTGCAAGCTGCGTACTATCATGGTCTGTACATACGGGTAGTACTGGTGGATCAAAGAGCTCCTTCTTACTCAGTAGTAGTGGGTAGATTAGATGTAGTACTAGATGTGGCACCACCTCCTCCACCACTAGGTCCTTGGGATGGTGGCAGAAAGTCCTAGGTTTAGGGCTTAGGTTTAGATGTTTTCGACATATCCTGAGACTTTTGATCCAGATTTTGGGATCTCATATTGTATTGTATATCATGACATTGTTATAGATAAATGAGATTACTGGATGTTTGATATATCATGTGTATTTGTCTCACTTGTGATGGATGTATTAGTTTATATATATTTTCTTGTCATATTGCTCAAAATGTATGTGTTAAATGCTCATGTAGATTCTCTCTCATGGATGTATGTTTGATTCTCATGTTTGTGATGTAGACTTGTGTTTTTGAAAATGACATTTTTGAGATATAGATATTATGATATGATTAACCCTTTGTGATGAACTGGAATAGGTTTGAGATGAAAGACAAGGAGCGAAAGACATGAAGAAATAGAATGTGAGTGCAGTTGACCAGCTAGTCCATGAATGATGAAAAGGAGAGCTCTCTCCATATGCAAGATGCAAAGCTAATATAATCATGAACCTAAAAAAATGCAAGCTACTATGAAAATTGGTTGACTTGCAAGGTCACAACGCTTATAGACATCTAATTATCATCATCGAGCATTATTGGTAGCATCGTGAGATCATAAAATACACACTAGTATGACTATGTGAATTTGAATATGATCTATATCAGATAGGAATGTGGGAATCCCACCTAGGCATCAAAGACATGTAGGTCAAGATGACTAGTGCAGTGAGATTACCTAAGTTTAATATAGCAAGATTATACTTGCATCGAGACACAAGAAAGTCAAGATGACTATAAGTATGCACTTGAAAAAAAAAATAGTCAAGGATGATACCTTGTAGATCCTAGGTGTCAAGTGGATCAAGCATAAATGCTAATGACAATTAGGACCAACAAAATATACCCACAAGCAGATAAAGAAATAAAACATGTTCTCATACCCTCAGTCCTCTAGCTATGCATCATCAAAAACTTCTCAAGGAGAGACCACTCATCAAAGAAATCCTCATAGATAGCACACCAAGAAAAATAAAGTCAACATATTTCAATTGAATTGATTGTTTAAGTGCATGTGTGTTGGTCATAGAGTCAAACTTTGAGTATCAAATTTGCTAATGAGTGATATCACATCATACTTAGACTGGTGGGTAAGACATCTGATAAGTGATGAGAAACACTTGATGCTAGGGTAGTGTTGAAAAACATAGTTTGGGGTGGTGTTGAAAAACACCTGTTTGTGAAATGCCCCAAGAGACAAACACACCTAAAGGACCTATGCTAATAGGTATCCCCCCTAGACAAAAATAAAGACCAATTCAAGACCAAGTCAAATGAAGTCAAGGCATGATGGAGAATGGCTAAGTGTCAAGGATGCATGCTAAAAGACAAGGGTGCAAAGGCCTCAAGTAGCGCTTGCTTCTAGGTTTTCACCACTTGGAAACTTTTTATTTTTTCAAACTTTTTTTTATTTTTTTGTATTTTTGCTACCAAGGCGTCTGTTTCCAGGTTTTCACCAAGGCAATTTTTCTATTTTTTTGAATTTTTGAATTTTTTGATTTTTTTGTATTTTTCAGAATCATATATGAATTTTTTTAGGATCAATAAGTATGTACAAAGGATGCCCCTAGACAGAACGGGCATCATGGGTAGAACTTCTTGAGGTGCAAAATATTGATGGGATCAGGGAGCTATTCTCCATCCTCATCAGATAACAAATAAACACCTATCCCAAAAGTAGCTGTGATGACATATGGCCCAAGCCAATTAGGTTCAAACTTACCCTTTTGCTCTCTATTTTGTTCGTTCTTAGGATTCTCTCACAAAACAAGATCACCTACTTGAAACTCTCTAGGGTGAACCTTCTTGTTGAATGCCTTTGACATATGCTTCTGATACACTCTCATATGATCAAATGAGGCCTTGCACTTCTCATCTAGAAGTTCTAAGTCTTGTAACCTCATGGCATGATAATCGTCATCTGTTATCAAACCTTTGAGAGAGACTCTAAGTGAAGGGATCTCTACTTCTAAAGGTAATACTGCTTCAACACCATAAGTGAGGGCAAAAGGAGTAGCCCCTGTGGGAGTATGTATACTTGTTCTATAAGCCCATAAGGTTGGATTGATCTGTAGGTGCCAGTCTCTACCATTCTTGTGAATTGTTCTATGGAGAATCTTAAGAATGGTTTTATTTGAAGCCTCTGCTTGTCCATTTCCTTGCAGGAAGTAAATGGAGGACCAATGCTATTTTATCTTGAATTTCTTGCAGAGGTGTGTAAGGTCCTTATTTTTAAACTGACCTCCATTGTCAGTGATTATCTCAGAAGGTATCCCAAACTAACAAATGATGTGATTCAATATGAATAAAGAGATTGTCTTTCCTAAAGCAATAGATAGTGGAATGACTTCTACCCATTTGGTAAAGTAGTCAGTAGCAGTAATAATGAATTTATGTCCACTGGATGAGTTGGGATGAATCTGCCCATCAAGGTCAAAGGCCCATCATTGAAATAGCCAATGAGAAATAGAAGGAATAAGCTCCCTACCTAGAGCATGAATCAGGTTTCAATGTTTTTGACACTTTTCGCAAGACTTGGAAAAAGCTATAGCATCCATCTACATTGTGGGCCAATAGTACCCCACCCTAAGCAACCTTCAGGTCATGGCAAGACCATTGGAATGTCCTCCAAAAATGCCCTCATGGATGTCAACTAACACTCGATCAGACTCATTGTTTTCCAAGCACCTAAGAAGTGTCCCATCCAAACCCCTTATGCAATGTTTGTTCCTTGTTAATCATGCTACAAGGCATCCTCTTGGCACTGACAGTCTTCACTCCAAATACTGACTTCCTTCATTTGCTTAAACCTTTTATTACGTTGACAGCCATGAATGCAAGGGGTCTGCAAACACCTTAATGATGATGTCTCCACACAAAACCTCTGCAAACCAACAACATCATACCAAAAGAGGGCAATGCCTGAAAGCAGCCCTACACAAGCCTCCATGTGGCCCCTTCATTTTCCTTTGGGACCTATAGTCACTTATGTGAGTGGCATTTCATCATGAGTATATGTTGCTTCCCCCTTTTTGCACTCCTCAATAATGTATTGAAAGAATACTGAGATGGAGGACCAAACGAAGGTCCATCTCCTACCTTCTCTAGTTTTTCATTCAGAGAAATCTTTGGAGAAATATGAACACCCCATCCTCTATATTTTGTATCCACTTGTATACCTTCAGACATCCGACCCAATCCATCCAAGACTATATTGTTTCTTCTCAATGCGTCTAGAATATTCTTCAAAGGATTCAACGTTATGCAATCAATGTCCATTACAAATTCAACTCCCAATTCTGGCTTGTCAAATTGAACTCTACATCTATTTCGATCAATAGTAAAAAAAAATCCATCATGCACTTCCTATGTTCTTGGATGGCAAGTAATAACACATTGGCCTACATTGCTGCTACGCTAGGCATTTACAAACGCTGGTTTTTTATTTCATATGCTACCATGATTCATTTCTTACGCAAGTCTCCTTTCACATGTTTAGTAATCACATCTACTTGATCCTCTTTCGATCATTCATCAGATTCCTTAGTCAATGATCGAGCATCTGTGATTAAATAAAGGTGTTTATTCACTTTATTTCCCTTCATCCCTGCTCCATGTTTCTTTATTAGCAATTCCATTCTGACCACTAAAGCATCTAGACAATCCCCTTGGACTCTACCCCTTGGTAGTTCACTTAGATATGCAAGAAGATCCTTCTCAACAACCTGTAGACATGGAAAATTGGCCAAAGGCTTAAATCAATCAAAAGGTGCATCAAATCATCAAAATAGCACGAAAAATCAATAAATGGAACAAAGGCAATTCAAATCAAAGAAAAATTCAATTAAATGATTAAATGATTAAATAAAGCTTGAAAAGGGGAAAAACACTACGAAATTGATTAAATTCAATTAATGACATAGTTGTTGAAAGCAAAAATCAAAATGAACCTCTTACCCTTCATGGCTAAATTTAATTACTTTAATTAATTAATAAATCATAATTTCCCTCAACAAAGCAAAAAGGAGACAAAATGGACACAAATCACTCACTTTTGTTGAAATGGTCCAGCCTTTTGAAACCATTTAAATGATTGTCCCCTCCTTGTCCCCCCATTTATGGACAAAGCAAAGCCAATTGACCTTACCCAAGCATAACCATGATCAACTCACTCTACTCCCTACCCTTGGGAAAATCCTATAAATATAAGGCATTTTGAGGCATTATTCATCCACCACATATTTGAGAATTACAGCCAAGCTCTTGCAATTTTCATCCACACCACTCACTTGCATTTTTACTTGCTTAAATTGCTTAATTGCTTTGATTATCATAGATTATTCTTCAAATAGAGCTAGAATTTGATAGAATAGATCTAAATTTTCATATCATATAGCTTAATTCTCATCTTTAGAGTGTCACTAGTGAGGATCATAGCTGAGAGCCTCATTTTCCACTTTGTTTTAGAGATCCATGAGATGTTGATAGATTAATTGTACATTTGTTAGATTAATTTGCTCTAATTCTTGTTGTTCTTAGTTAATCTTGTAATTTCATGAAGGTGTAATTCACACACACACACAACCCTTAATAGTTTACATTGAATTATTCATCACTTGTGTTTGATTGCCAAGTTTATCAAAAGTTTTCATCGTGTCTGCTTTACTGCCAAATATTTTTCCCTTAATAGATCCAACATATGATTAGACTTTAGTCTCAATCTCAAAAACCTTTTGCCATGATTTCTCAACTTGATGTTTTTCATGCAATATTATACTTGACTGGTATGTACCCATTCCATACTATGTGCCGCCCATAATTTGTCTTTTACGCCATCACAGGCCGTTTTAAAAATAATGAGGCAGGTTGGACCCCAAGCGAGTTCGGCCTAAAATATTTTCGAACTCAAACAACCAGCCTTGAAAATGATCTAGAACAACTGGTGCTTGCAACCGGATCCAATCCGAACAAGCAGATACTTATAAAAAACTTAATTTCTATTTCTTTGCGAGCTGCCAAAATTTGAATAAAATGCCCTCAGTTGCACCTTCAAAAGACTAATCAGAACTTATCATCAGATGTTGAGAACTGGTAGACACAAACTTTGTAGCATAGAGATTTACCCTGTTAGACGGCCCTGCCTATAAATGAATGAGCCAAGAGAATTTAAAACTTAAAAATGCTTGTTCAAAAATGCTCTGCAAACACAAACTAAAAACACTGCAATCTACCTCTGAAAGAGATGGTTCAAAAATATCAAAAGACGAGCTGAGGGCAAGCCACTAAAACTAGTAGAAAAATCATATGCAAGGAATGCAACAAAACAACCACCATCAAAATAAATGCATCTAACATCAAGTTACAAATTTTTGAAATGGGCTACTTAGCCAAGTTGATCCTGCCAACACTATCCAATTCACACAAATCACCTCGAGAACTGGCCTAAAAAACTCACTCACTGAAACTTTGACGAACTGACAACTTGGGTATTGATTCACCCCCAAACAAGGTACACGAATCCATAATTAATTCAGCTGAAAGATCAAGTGACCAATTGCAATCAAACTCCAAAGTCAGCACATTATAAATATTCAGGATTCAAAACAACAAAATATGCATAAACTGGGTTTAAAATTGGCTTCGAAAAGTGATCAGATAGATTGGCAGAGACTTGAAAATCTTTATAAAATTATTCTTATAGGTCTACAATATGGATCATCCTTTAATTATGCTTGACCTTGAACCAGGTGCAAATGGAAAGACCCCAAAGTATGCCACTTAGAAAACTGAACTGTGCACACACCGTAAAACTTAATAATCTGCAAATGAAATGACTTTGGCAAATAAGTCAAATAGGCACATGGGGGGCTGAAAATTGGCATGAAAACTCTCTCTCATGCCTAAAGCATGATGCAACAACTTGTGTGTTATGAATAATCATGCTATTCAAGATACAACATCACGAACAGGGCCTCTAACTAAACTATGCAACTGATCCTCATTAAAAAGTTAGAAACTACAAATAGAATCAGATTGACAAATTACCCAAATGGACTCATCATGCCCTGAAAATATCCATGGTGACACATTTACATGATTATAATATAGAGGAATATTCAATTATCCATCCCACTCAATCCGGTGCAAGTTGCAAGACTTCAAAGTAGGGCATTCAAAATTAAACATTTTCACATTCTGGGAAACTTAATTAATTGCAAATAGAATGGCTTGGGAAAACCTATTATATGGACTCATAGAATTCTAAAAATGAAACTAAAGCTTCTCTCTCATTCCTACAACACCTTAGACCCATCCTTATATCATGAAACACTATCAGGTCAAAGATGTAAGCGTGCAAAGTAGGTCATTTGCTACAATCAGACAATATGTAGAATGCAGATTTAAGGTGAACACCTTTAAACAACTATCTCCAAAACTCATCAAAATTGATAATGGAAAGTTGTGACACATTACATCTACCCCATGGTAGGTTTTTCACATGTTCCCAAATTGGTATATCATGAAAATGATCAGGTCACATTTTACTTGTACTTCAAGTAGGCATCTTCGAAAAGTTTTTCAAGGGTACTCACCTTGCCTTAGAGAAAAGTTTGAATTGGTCACTCCAAATTTGAGAGTACCAACATCTTCCAAGAAGAGTTTCTCTGGTAAATTTTGTAGTACAAGGTATAAATTGTTCAATCATCGGTGTTGTCTGCTTAAATGCAGGAGTCAATGTCCTTAGAATTTTCCATATTACTTCATTCTATGTCTTGGTTCCTCCACAAGATTTTATACTTGCAACAATTTGTGACATTCTACCAATATAGCTTCTAACAGATTCATCTTCCATCATTCTTATATCTTCAAATTCACATATCCAATTATGTAATCTGGCTTTCTTTGCATGTTCATCACCTTCAAAAGTAGATTGTAAAGCTAAACAAATTTCATGAGATGTTTTTAGATATTTTACCTGACTGTAATCATTTTTTGAAAGGGTAGACAAGACTGCTTCTCTGGTAAGTATGTTACACATGAATAGATCTCTCTCCTCATTATTACAATCTTCAATCTTATCCTCATCAATGATAGTCTTCTGATTCTTTATAATTAACCAATAACCTAGTCCTAAACAAAGTAAATGTGTCTTCATCTTTTCTTTCCAACTGTCAAACTTTAATCCATCAAACTTAGGGCTTTCTTTCCTAAAATTATTCACCATGGATCTCCTTAAGTTGTTAAACTTTTCCTTTAAGGACCTTTTTCTCTTATACCAATTGCTAGAAAGTAAAGTCCACCAAGATAACTGAGCGGGGGGGGGGGGGGGGGGGGGGGAGGGGTGAATCAGTTATAAGATAAATACAACTTTATCAACCTCAATATAATTTAACCATGTAAGAAATGTAATCAAAAACCATAGAAAGATATACATGCACAATAACACAATGACACAAGATATGTTGACTAGGGAACCTCTTGATCAAAGAGTAAACCCCGGCGGGAATGATGCCCATAAAAGATGCACTAATATGAAAGTTCCTTGTGAGAGAATGGAATCTGTTAGGAGTCTTATGAAATACATTCAGTACATATGAGTCCTTGTTAGGAGACTTGGAATCCCTATTAAAAGATTCTAACTCTGTTAGGAGTTATGGAAGACAGAAGGACCCACTGCCCAAATAGCTTCAGGGTAAGATCACTGAACTCACTGTCCAATTGATCTTTGTATTACTCAATAGAATAATACCAAAAGATTAATGATCTCAAAAATTCAATACTCCTCTGACTGTGCCAAACCATACCAATTGCTTCTTCAAATCTCAATACCAGATCTCTAAACTTCGCATCTCCTCTTTCAACAAATTCGCTTTCACAATTCCTTCATTCACACTTACATACATATTACAACAAGGAAAACATTCCTTCCTTTATACCACACTCAATTAATTAAAAATGAGTTGGTATACAAATTACAAAATAAAAGTTTCCACATGTTATATAAAATTTGTTAGAAAGTAAAGTCCACCAAGATAACTGAGAGGGGGGCGGGGGTGAATCAGTTATGGGATAATTATAACTTTTATCAACTTCAATAGCATTTAACCATGTAAGAAATGTAATTAAAAACCATAGAAAGATATTCATACACAATTACACAATGACACAAGATATGTTGACTAGGGAACCTCTTGATCAAAGAGTAAACCCCGGTGGGAATGATGCCCACAAAAGATGCACTAATATAAATATTCCTTGTGAAAGGATGAAATCTGTTAGGAGTCTTATGAAATACATTCAGTACATATGAATCCCTGTTAGGAGACTTTGAATCCCTACTAAAAGATTCTAACCTTGTTAAGAGTTATGGAAGACAGAAGGACCCACTACCCAAATAACTTCAAAGGCAAGATCACTCAACACACTATCCAACTAATCTCTAGATTATTAAATAGAATAATATCAAATCATTACTAATCTCAACAATATGTTACCTCTTCTCTGACTGTGCCGAACCACACTCACTGCTACACCATATCTCAATTTCAGATCTCTGTACCTTACATGTCTTCCTTCACATATTCTCTTTCACAACTATATTCCAACCATGTTACAACAAGGAAAAAAATTCCATCCTTTATACCACACTCAAGTAATTACAAATGAGTCGGCATCCAATTACAAAATAAATGTTTCCACATGTTACATCAAAATTACACAAAACTGTCAACTTCCAATTAGAATAATTCTTCACTCGTGCAACCTCAAAGTTTGCACTATCATCCATGTCACTATCAATATGTCTTCAACTTCTCTCTAACTGTGCACAACTAGATTCCATCCTGATTTGGAGATATCATTTTATTTCCATGAAACGCTACTCAGGAACACTGCTTGAATACTGCTTCCACCAAAATGTTCATAACTTCCATGAATAAATGAATTACTATCTGGGCTCTTAACCATCAACATCACATAACTCTATCTGCAATATCCCACGTGCTCTATTCCAAACACTATCTACTCCTCTCCTAATCTCCAGTAGATCATTGTGTTGATATCAATGAAAATCACAGTCATGAATGCAACAAAAACTACTATAGAATGGCTACCAATACTCCCATAGGATATATTCAACATTCATTCCTAACAATCTCCCCCATTGGCATTGATGGCAACATAGATGAAAAATATCCAATGTTCCAAAAATCCAACACTGCAACACTACTGCTCTGAAGAATACTTCAAGTCCTCTTCATCAATCAAATATTGCTTCATTTTCCTATTCAGTTCTCTCCAATAGATAGTACAAATGGTTTTTCATGTATAGTTCTCCCCCATTGACATCAATGATAGAAATTTTATCATTATGTCAACAACAACTCCAATGTCAAAAGACACTATTCAAAAAATACATTAACTAGAGTCCTTATGACTCAGCTTAGATACACATACTCCCCCATAGAGGAAGTACCAACATCCAGTCCAGAAGAAAGATAGGACTCATATACCACTAGATGGATGCAACAAACTACATCAATTCTCAAAAGTAGGCTGGGGCATAACCCCAAGCATACCTCTCATATACTCAAATGTATCCTTAGGCAAAGGCATTGTAAATATGTCTGCTATCTGCTCCTTTGTGCTTATGTACTCAAGTCTAACTTCTTTCTCAGTAAATTTCTCTCTTACTACATGATACTTAATCTCTATAAGCTTTGTCTTAGAATGTAATACATGGTTCTTAGACATACTAACTATGTTGGTGTTATCACAATGTATAACAATAGGCTCAACATATTTTATTCCAATATCCTTCAACATTTGCTTCATCCAAATTATCTGCTTACAATTGTTTGCTGCTGCTACATATTCTACTTCTACTGTGCTTTGTGAAATACAATTCTGCTTCTTGCTTAGCCAAGAAACTAATCTTCCTCAAAGGAAAAATGCTCCACCATTGGTGCTCTTTTTATCATCAACACTGCCTCCCCAATCAACATCTGTATATGCACATAGGGTAAAATCATCAAAATTTTCATACCACAATCCATAGTCCATTGTGCCTCTTAAATATCTTAGTATCTTCTTTACTATTACATAATGTGATTCTCTAGGTTCAGCTTGAAATCTTGCTACATTTCCAACTAAATGTGCTATATCAGGTCTTTAATGTGTCAAGTATTGCAATCCTCCAATCATAGATCTATACTTTTTCTATTCAACTATAGGAGTTTCATCTATGCTAGATAATTTATGTCCAGTTACCATAGGTGTTCCAATTGGTTTATAGTTCTCCATTCTGAATCTCTTCAACAAATCATTCAAGTACTTTGTCTAGCTTACAAAGATATCATCACTGTTCTGTGTTATCTGTAATCCAAAAAAGTATTTCACTTCACCAATCATACTCATTTCAAATTCAGTCTTCATTTCATCAGCAAATTTATCACTGGCTTCATCTTATCCTCCAAAAATAATGTCATCAAAAAATTAACTACAACCAACAAACCATTTTCAATTTCTTTTGTGTACAGGTTGCTCTCAGCTGTGCCTTTTGTAAATCCCAATTTTAACAAATACTTATCCAATCTTGCATACCAAGTTCTAGGTGCTTGCTTTAGTCCATATAAAGCTTTCTTTAGTTTACATACCATGTCTCCTTCTTGGGTCAAAGGAAAACCTTCAGGCTGCTCAATGTAGACTTCTTCTTCCAATTCACCATTCAGAATTGCTGACTTCACATCCATCTGATATACTTTGAATTTCTTGTAAGATGGATAGGCCAAAAACATTATTACTGCTTCAATTCTTGCTACTAGTGCAAAAGTTTCTTCATAGTCAATTCCTTCTTGCTGTGAGTATCCTTTACATACCAATCTTGCTTTGTTCCTTACTACTTGTCCTTATTCATTCATCTTGTTTGTGAATACCCATTTGGTTCCTATAACATTCTTATCTTTAGGTCTAGGGACCAATTCCCATGTCTTTTTCTTTTCAATATGATCTAGTTTTTCTTTCATAGATTTAATCTAATGTTCATCTTCACAAGCTTCACTAGTAGATTTAGATTCAATTTGAGAAATCAAACATAACTATTCTTGTACCTTATTTTGAGTTAGAACTCCTCTATTTATTCTTCCAATAATCTACTCAATAGGATGATTCATTGATAAATTCTTGTTAGGTGTCATTGTCTCAAATCTCACTTCAGGTGTCAGTTCTTCAATGATTTCACTATGGCTTTCATTCAACAATTCACTGTCAGTTTCATAGAAAAATTAATTGGTTTCAATGTTAGGTCTAGGATGAGTTCCTTCATCTGATTCATAATCAAGCATTGTTTCCTAAATTTTTAACTTTTCATCAACTTTAACATTTGCGCTCTCAACAATAGTCTTAGTTCTCTTATTGTAACATCTATAAGCTTTGCTCTTCAAAGAATATCCAAGAAATATACCTTCATCACTTCTAGGATCAAACTTTCCAATATCATCATCTCTCTTTATATAACATTTGCTTCCAAAATTTCTAAAATACTTAACTGAGGGTTTATGTCCAAACCATAATTCATAGGGTGTCTTGTCTGTGTCTACTCTGATTTTTACTGTGTTCATTGTGTTAGAGTAGTCATATTATAGCTAATAATTAATTTATTTAATTATTAGTCTATTATTCTCTACACTTAAGTTAGACTTAGGCATCTCATTATTCTTTAGGGTTTTCACCTTTAGGGTTTTGGTATCCTTTTATAAGGATTCCCTCTTTGTATTTCAATTAATTCAACTTATTGGATCCTAATAGAGATTGCTCTTTGCATGTCCATAAGATGTCTCTGGCTTTTTGGCCTCCATAGATTTTTCTTGCTTCTGTTCTTTGCTTCTTCCATGTGACAGGGTTATGCATGCAGGTGTTCTTGGGAGATTAGTATTTCACCTAATCTAACATGGTATCAGAGCCATCTTGCTGCTCGCTGTTCGTATTTTTGTTGAAGTGATTCAGAAGCAAGACGGTATTTTTTATTTCTTTTTTGCCTGCAAAAAAGAAAAAATAAAATTTGGGGGGTATTTTGAGCAAAAACGGACGCCGCCATTGCGCTCAGAAGGTCCGGGAGAGTAAAAAATCATATAAAATTTGTAGTTTTTGGCCACTGTGACTTCTGGGAGAAAATTTTTGCCCTCCTAGGGCCGTACGGCTTGAAAATTGAAAAAAA
Organism: Chamaecyparis obtusa; assembly: GCA_027943335.1. Taxonomy (NCBI): domain Eukaryota; kingdom Viridiplantae; phylum Streptophyta; class Pinopsida; order Cupressales; family Cupressaceae; genus Chamaecyparis; species Chamaecyparis obtusa. The sequence goes on along the minus strand of BSBK01000188.1, from coordinate 535,504 downwards.
ATATTAAAAAAATCATTTTTTAATGATTTTTTGCGTTTAAAAAAAATGCAGCCTTTATTTTTTACACAGCGCCACCCGCGCTCCTCCGCCGCGCCACCAGCGGCCACCGCGCCGCCAATCAGCGGCCTCCGCCACCCGTGCCGCCGCCCGCGCCCGCGTGCGCGCCCATGCTGCCGCCGCCATCCGCGGCCACCGCTCCGCTGCAGAGCCGCCGCCGGCTCCTCCGCCACCCCGCTGGCCTCCTCCGCCGGCCCCACTCCGCCCACCGCTCCGCCGGCCGCCCGGCGGGTTTTCAGCCCTGCGGGCCCTAGCGGTGGTCACATGGGTGACCGGGAGCTCTAGCTCCAGCCCCCTGCGCGCGCCATGCACCCAGGGGCTCTATTGTTTCCAGCCCCAGGGGCTTAAAAATTTATTTTGAAGCCTTTTTAGGGTACCTGGGCTTTTTTTGCAATATCTTGAGCATACGGAGGTCTTTTTTCGACTTCTTTATATCGCCGGAAAGCTCTTTCCGAGCTCTTTCTGATTATGGAGGTTAGTGTTTTTGGATCTGCTGTTTTGATAGTTATTTTTTCTGTCAAAGGTGATGTTTACTTTTTGCCTTCCGGGAGCCATATCTCGCTCATCCGGACTCATTTTTGGGCTCACCATATATCGTCGGAAAGCTAGTTCTATGTGCTATTCAGTGGCAGAGGTTATTTTTCCAGATTCTACTCCAGGTTTTCACTCCTCCACATTTGGCAGTTTATGCCCTCTGGTGGAGTGCTTGGTTCTACAGGTCCGGGGATCTCTTCTTCTGAGTTCATAGCTCACTCTTCTTTCTGACTTTTGAGCTTGCATGCTCTTCTATTGCATCTTTATTCTGTAAACGCACTGAGATAAAGTGCCTACCTTTGCATATCTGGGATCTTGTACTCCTTGTGTTTGTTTGTACTCGCACTCAGTTATAAAGTGCCATGGGGGGTTATGATATTTTGCCTTTTGTGCTCATCCACCTTTGTCAAGTGAGTGTACCTTCCACGACATTAGCCCTTGCTGTGTGTCCAGAAGATCTATTCTTCTTCTTCGACACCGCCCTTTATCCTATGCGTGTATTTCTGTTGCACTGTTGGTGTTCCTGATTCTTCTTCTTGCAGATGTTTCTGGCATTGCATTTCAGTGTTCCTGTCACCCCTCTCCCTATTCAGTATTATGGGGGGGTTCACCTGTTGGCTCTATTGCTTCCTTGGTTCGGTTGAGTGATCTACGTATTCAATTTTTGTTCCTATGTACTAGGCGGATGCAGTGGCTAGGCACCTATGCATTTCGGTGAGATGGTTCATCTACTATATAGACACTCATTCATTCCTATTTTGGAGGTCACCTCTTTGATTGATCAGCTCTTCAGACTTTGTCTTCTCTACCTGGTCATGCACTATTTCAGTGGGGGTTCCAGCAGTATTCTTCTGACAGTGTTTGCAGCTTCATGCTTCGGAGATGCTTCATGCTCTTTCTTATTCCTTTCTTTGGGACATTCCCTAGATTGGAGGCTTTGTTTCCTTCATCTAGTTTATTTCTTGTACTTGGGTACCTGATCAGGCCTTGTTGCCGGGACCCATAGCTCTTTCATGCATTTTTGTTTTCATGCATCTTTTAGTCCTTAGTTGTTTAGCTTCTCCCTAAGTTACACTTAAGGGGGGGTGTTAGAGTAGTCATATTATAGCTAATAATTAATTTATTTAATTATTAGTCTATTATTCTCTACACTTAAGTTAGACTTAGGCATCTCATTATTCTTTAGGGTTTTCACCTTTAGGGTTTTGGTATCCTTTTATAAGGATTCCCTCTTTGTATTTCAATTAATTCAACTTATTGGATCCTAATAGAGATTGCTCTTTGCATGTCCATAAGATGTCTCTGGCTTTTTGGCCTCCATAGATTTTTCTTGCTTCTGTTCTTTGCTTCTTCCATGTGACAGGGTTATGCATGCAGGTGTTCTTGGGAGATTAGTATTTCACCTAATCTAACACATTGTATACACTACTGTGTTCACTACTTCTCTCTAGAATATCTTTGCCAAATTATTCTCAAATAACATAGCTCTTGTTGCTTCAGTCATTGATCTATTTCTTCCTTCTACAATACCATTTTGTTCAAGTGTCTTAGGGGCTAAAAAATGTCTCTTAATACCATTTACTTCACAAAAGGTGTTAAACTCTTTAAAAGTAAATTCTCCACCTCTATCAGATCTCAAACATTTAATCTTCATTCTAGATTCATTCTAAACTTTATTCTTAATGATCTTAAACTTATCAAATGCTTTAGACTTTTCTTTAAGAAATGCAATCCACATCATTCTTGTAAAAACATCAACAAGAGTCATAAAATACCTTTCTCCATAGAATCCTCTAGTCCTGGTAGGACCGCTCAAGTCTGTATGACGAATCTCCAACTTCTTTGCAGATGTAAACTTCTTACTAGGAAATGAACTTCTCTTCTGTTTAGCCATCACACATTCCTTGCAAATCATGTTAGTAGGCTTCATAATTTTAGGTAAATCTCTTACTGCAAGTGTAGTACTCACTTTCACAATGTTGTCAAAATTTATATGACAAAACATTCTATGCCATAACCAACTATCATCAATCTTAGTAATCAAACATATCATCTCAGTAGGATTCAATTGAAATACATTACCTCTTGTTCTAGATCCAGTGCCAATCAAATTTCCATCTTTATCTTTTATCACACAAGTTTTCTCAGTAAACCAAACTTGATATCCCTTATCAACTAACTTTTCAACACTCAAAATATTATGTTTCAAACCATCCACAAAGTAAACATCATCATTAGTAGTCTTCCCATCAAGAGTTATAGATCCTATACCTTTAATCAAACAAGGTGCATTGTTTCCAACTCTAACAAATCCTCCATCATAATTGTTAAACTTTATGAACTTTCTCATGTCTCCAATCATATGATGTGAACAACCACTATCTATAATCCAATTAGCTTTCTTTTCAACTTGAGAAACTAGGTCTTTTTATTCCTTAACATCTGTTTCATGATTTTCTTCTTTAATTGCTACAAATCCTATGTCATCATTATTCTTAGTATCACTTTAACTTAGGGTTCTCTCTATACTAGCTTCAAGTTCTTCATCATTTGCATAATAAAATTCCTTAGATCTTCTAGGCTTGAAATTATTTCTATACTTTTTAACTCTCTTAGGACATTTAGATGCAAAATGACCATATTCTTGAGAAGTCCAACATTTAAAAATTTTCTTACTGTCTAGTTCTCTCTTCACAAGCAAGGCAATACCTTCTTCAATCTTCCTGTCTTCTTCATTTCTAGATCTGTTACTACCAACATAATCTCCACTCATACTAATGCTTCTTGACAAGGTAGGGAAAACACTAAGAGCACTGAATGTTGTCTCCATTCTACGAAAGTTTCCTGATAACCTCAGGTTCATTTCTGTTGCTTCCAATCTTCCAAGAAGAGTCTCTCTTGTAAAGTTTGAAGTACAAGGTATAACTTGTTTAATCATCTATGTTGTCTACTTAAATGTAGTAGTTAATGTCTTCATAATTTTCCATATCACTTCATTCTCTATCTTTGTTCCTCCACAAGATTTTATGCCTGCAACAATTTCTAACATTCTACCAATATAGCTTCTAAGAGATTCATCTTCCATCATTCTTATATCTTTAAATGCACATATCCAATTATGTAATCTAACTTTCTTTGCATTTTCATCACCTTCAAAATTAGAGTGTAAAGCTTTCCAAATTTCATGAGATGGTTTCAAACATTTTACCTGACTGTACTCATTCTCTGAAAGGGCTGTCAAAAGTGCTTCTCTAGCAAGTATGCTACACATGAATAGATCTCTCTTATCATTACTGCATGTTTCAATATTATCTTCATCAATGATAGTCTTCTCATTCTTAGTAATCAACCAATAACTTGGTCCTAAACACAGTAGATGTGTCTTCATTTTTTCTTTCTAGCTATCAAAATTCACTCCATCAAACTTAGGGCTTTCTTTCCTAAAACTTTCCATGGATCTCCTTAAGTTGTTAAACTTTTATTTCAAGGACCTGCTGCTCTGATACCAATTGTTAGAAAGTAAAGTCTACCAAGATAGTTGAGAGGGGGGGAGGGGGGGGTGAATCAGTTATCTGATAATTATAACTTTTATCAACTTCAACAACATTTAACCATGTAAGCAATGTAATTAACAACCATAGAAAGATATTCATACACAATAACATAATGACACAAGATATGTTGACTAGGGAACCTCTTGATCAAAGAGTAAACCTCGATGGGAATGATGCCCACAAAAGATGCACTAATATGAATATTCCTTGTGAAAGGATGGACTCTATTAGGAGTCTTATGAAATACATTCAATACATATGAATCCTTGTTAGGAGATTTTGAATCCCTACTAAAAGATTCTAACATTGTTAGGAGTTATGGAAGACAGAAGGACCCACTACCCAAACAGCTTCAAAGGAAAGATAACTGAACACATTGTCCAACTGATCTCTATATTATTCAACAAAATAATATCAAATCATTATTGATCTCAACAATATGTTACCTCTTCTCTGATTGTGCCAAATTGCACTCACTGCTACACCAGATCTCAATTTCAGATCTTTGTACCTCACATGTCTTCCTTCAAAAATTTGATTTCACAACTATATCACAACCATGTTACAACAAGGAAAAACATTCCTTCCTTTATACCACACTCAATTAATTACAAATGAGTTGGCATCCAATTACAAAATAAATGTTTCCACACGTTACATTAAAATTACACAAAACTATCAGCTTCCAATTAGAATAATTCTTCACTCGTGTGACCTCAAAGTTTGCACTATCATCAATGTCACTATCAATATGTATTCAACTACTCTCTAATTGCACAAAACTATATTCCATCCTGATTAGGAGATATCATCCGATTTCCACAAACCGCTACTCAGGAACATTGCTTGAATACTGCTTCCACCAAAATGCTCATAACTTCCATGAATAAATGAATTACTATCTGCACTCTTAACCATCAACATCTAATAGCTCTATCTACAATATCCCATGTGTGATAATCCAAACACTTTCTACTCCTCTGCTAATCTCTAGTAGATCACTGTGTTGACATTAATGACAATCATAGTCATGAATGCAACAAAACCTGCTATAGAATGGCTGCCAATACTCCCATAAGATCTATTCAACATTCATTCCTAAGAAAATTTACACAAAACTATCAACTTCCAATTAAGATAATTCTTCACTTGTGTGACCTTGGATCTTGCACTCACATCCATGTAACTAAAATCATGTCTTCAACTACCTCATAACTACCCATGATTAGATTCCATCCCGATAAGGAGATTTCATCTAATTTCCACAAACCACTACTCAGGAACATTGCCTAAATACTACTTCCATTGATTTCATCATAACTGTCATGAATAAATAAGTTTTCATCTACGCTCTTAACCATGATCTTATATAACATCATAGAGTAAGTCCTCAACTCCGCAACACTTCATCTTCAATATCCCAAGTGTGCTAACTCAAACACTGTATGCTTCTCTGCTAATCTCTAGTAGATCACTGTGTTGACATCAATGGCAATCATAGTCAGGAATGCAATAACAACTGCTATAGAATGGCTACAAATACTCCCCCATAGGATATATTCAACATTCATTCCTAATAGAAAATAGTGTTAATATTATTTAGAACAATAAAGAGGGGGGGTGAATCAGTTATTCTCAGGTCCAGATGTACCAATTGAACTTTTAAACACTTCAACAATCTTAGATCTAATCACCAACACAACTCAGTCTCTAAAGTATATATACTGGAAACATATAACATGCAGTCTACTATCCAAAAGTAATCAACCCTCAGAATATAGAAACATTCAAATCAAAACATTCACACAATTATAACACCAAGATTTATAGTGGAAACCCAACTTAGGAAAAACCACTTTGTAAGATGTTACTGATATTTTCAGTCTTCTGAAGGGAGCTCTGTGAAAATCCAACCTTGTTAAAGGTTTACAAACACACTGCTAGGTGTGATCTCGTTAAAGGATTTAAACAATCTATCAAAAGTGACCTAGTTAAATAATTTAAGTACATTCTATTAGAATGCCACTTTGATTAAAGGATTTAAACTTATACAATGATTAGAAAGTAGTAGTAGTTTCTGATCTGAAAAACATACAACTCACTTTGCAAATAACAGATCCAATTCACACATATATGCTGATTTATTGACTGAGTTCCATTTCCATCTCCATGAATGATCTACTTGGAATTCATTTCAAGCAATCATAACATTGATCCTTCACAACTTCACCTTCAACCTTCTACTTAGACTTATCAGCCAATAACATCAACAACTTCAACATACTCTGTAACCTCACAATTAGGTTTTCCTTTATACCTCTTCAATCGGGTAGATCCATCTTTTGCCACTTAATCTCTTTTTTAGATCTTAGGTTTAGGTCAGATTCATCGAATCCTTCCAACATTTAAGTTCTTCATCCTTCCTTCTAGATACATCTTCAAACTTCTCATTGAATCCATAATAAAATGATTTACCATACATTAAATTCTCCATACAATCAATTAATAAAGTCAACATGATTTACATGTCGGTTGGGAATCTGAATTCTTTCTCCAAATGTAAATTACTAACACTCGGTCAATACTGTGTTCATCTCCTCAGTCATCACTATGTAACTCAGTCATCTCTACAAATTGTCTTCATTGGCTCACACTATCTTTCTCAGTAATTTCCCGTCACTCGGCATAAAATGATGTTCGGTCAACACTAAATTTACTCAACATATATTGGCACTCAGTCGACACTAACATCACTCAACTTAAACTAGATTTCTTCATGTTTTCTCTGTCAAGCCTACCTTTTCAGTCTTTCTTCTTACTTATATAAAGAATACATTATCTTATCAATGTGCCAAATAATTAAGTACCCATTGAAGTATCAAATAACTCAACCTCTCCTTAGGTTCTCTTGTTATATTCCTTTCCCTAATACTTTTCATCAATCAATAGATATAGTACTTTCTTAGATAGCATCTATCTTACCAATTAAGGTTTGACATCAATGACAATAGAACAATTTTTTCAATTGTATTTTCTAACAAATAGTGGTAGGAGTAGGGGAAGATAATCCTTCAGAGGTAGATGCTCATTTAGAGGAAGAAGTACAAATTATTAGCCCCAACTGGAGAAACATCAAGAGGAGAACAAATCTAATTCATTCAGAGGTAATTTTAGAGGTAGAAGACCAAGCTTTAGAGGTAGATCACTAGGGAGATCAAATGGACCAATAAAGTGCTACAATTGCAATCAAGAAGGGAACATGAAACATAAGTGTCCCGGGAAGGGAACTTCTGCGTGGTCTAAAATTGAGGAATAACCAACACTCAATAAGCCATTAGCTCAAGAATGGTCACTAATTAGAGGAATGGTGAAACTTTATTGGTACTCATAGGGCATGAGTACTTGGCCATTTGTGCATTGTATTGGGTTGGTTGTGCAAATCTTGTGGATGTCAAAGTAAATTTTTCATAGAGAAATGAGAATATGTATCAAACAACACCTCGAAACAAACTCTTAGATTATATAGTTTATTTCAATGGGCTTTTAGTTGGTTGTATGTGTTGGCAAGTTGACTATACCATTGTATATGACTATGATTTAGTGTCATCATTATGGAAAAAAATTTATATGAATTTTTGGAGTCAGCGCATAACTTAGAAGATCAAAAAATTGGCTAAGTATGGAAGATAGGACAGTTAGTGAAGCATTAGAGGAACAGAGCATCAACGCACATGAGTATGACCAAGTTTTAGTATGTGCCCTTGAAGATAAGCTTTTGAATTGTTGGATACAATTGTCTGAAGGAGATTGTTGGATTAATTATGTGTTGTCTTTGATGTCACACAAATGTTATATCATTTACTAAGCTCAGTCGGTCAGCAAAGTAGTTCCCATCATTTACCAAGCTCAGTCGATCTGCAGGTGGTTTTCAATATCTACCAAGATATTTTAGGTGTCAAAGAAAAGTATGGCAGAAAATAGTTTTAATCGAGCTTCCATGGTTATCAAAGGAAAGTTAGTGTTTACTGAGTTCACTCGGTCTCCAAAGGATGTTATAGAATTCACAGTGCTTACCGAGTTCTCTCGGTCACCAAAGGAAATCTCTTCAGATTAGTGTTTACCAAGCAAGGTCAGCCCAGTGAAGGATTTTGTTATTTTGAGAAATAAAGTTTGTTTATTCCAGCCGACTATTGTAATGATTAGTAATATTATTAGTGCTGACTTGACAATCTGAATGGAGAATCCAAATGGTATATATAGAAGGTCAAGTTGTGAATTAAAAAGTGTGAGTGAATTTTGAAGGATGATTAGATATCCTTGAAGAGCAGCAGAGATATATTTGATCAGGAAGGATCTAGTGAAGCAAAACAGAGATCTATAATTAGCAATTCAGTTGCATCATTATTTAGGTCACTTCATTGTTACTTTCTTACCATTGTAGTAGTGATTTCAAAATCTCCTAACCGAGTTGGTTTAATAGCCATTTTGTAAATCCTCTAATAAGGTGATAGTTCTATTGAATTGTTTCAAGACCTCTTACAAGGCCACTCCTACTAGGGTGATTAAATCCTCTAACAAGGTCACACCTAACAGTGTGTTTTGTAACCTTTAACCGGGTTGGATCCTAATAGGGCTCACTTCAGAAGAGTGAAAAAAAGTAACTAGTTACATTGGTGGTTTTTCTCATATTAGGTTTCCATGTTAAATCTGGTGTCTCTTGTGTTCATGATACTTTCTTTATTCATGTATGTTAATCACTGATGAATGCTTAAGAATAGTTATAATTAATACTCACTGCAATAACTGAGTTTTCAGTATAACATCAATAAATGATTTAATGAAACATCTAAGGGATCTGTGGAAATATTTTTGTGGTTAACTGATTCACCCCCCCTTCTCAGTTACTCCATCTATATTTCCAACAATTGGTATCAGAGCTTTTGGTGTTTGCAGGAAGGGTTTCAAGGACCTAAGCTAAAGATCAAGATGTCTTACAAGAGAGAAATTCCAAGGCTTAACAAAGATAAATTTTTAGCATGGAAAGGTCTCAGGAGACTTCATCTAGCTTCCATTGGTGATTCGGGATGCAAATATATTGATCAAGAATATACAGTTCCTACTGGCACATTAACTGTTGAAGACATTGCAGAGAAAAAGAACCATAACACCATGATGATAGACATTGCATCAACTCTTAGCTATGAAGAATTTGATGAGATCAAAGACTGCACAACTGCTTATGAAATGTGGAACAAGCTAAAGAAAATTTATGGTGGTGATGACAATGTGAATAGAGCCAAAGCAAAAAGCCTAAGAGGATAGTTTGATTAGATGAAGATGAAAGAAGATGAAAACATTGCAAAATATGTTGAAAGGATCAAGTGAGTGTTAGTGCAATCAGAGCTTTTGGAGGAAAAATTGACGATGAAACTGTTATAAGTAAGGTTCTTAGAACATTGCTTCCTATCTATGTAATCAGAGTATCTGCTATTCAAGAAAGAAGATGTGAACAAAATCAAAATATAACTTTGGATGCCTTAGTTGGAAGATTGATAGCTTTTGAATTAGATAACTATGACAACTATGTTCCAACTTCTAAAAATATTGAATCAGCATTTGAGGACAAACATTCACTTAAGAAGGGAAAGAAAATCAAGTGAGAAAGTGAAGAAGAATCAGAGGAAAGTTCAGATAGTGATCTTGAAGTTATTGAAGCATTACTTGTAAAGAAATATACTAGAGGCAGAGGTAAATACAAAGGTAAAACTCCTTTAATCTATTTTTCATGTGAAGAAATTGGTCATATTGCAGCTCGGTGCCCAAACAAGAAAAGAAAGGATGAGAAGAAAGGTCACAAGTACAATGGCAAGAAGAATTTCAAGTCATTCAAGGATAAAGGTAAGAAAACATGTTTTTTGGCTAAGGATTCTAATGATAGTGAAGAAGAAATTGTCTTCATTGCTATAAAAGATGAATTTGATGATAATGAAGATGAGATGGAACTTATCTCTCATATAAGCAAAGATGATACATGGATTATAGATGGTGGATGCTCACATCATATGACTGGTGACAGAACAAAGTTTGAACACCTTGAAGATTATGATGGTGGTAATGTAAGGTTTGGAAACAATGAACCTTGTTGTATAAAAGGAAGAGGATGAATTTCATTAACCAAAGAACTTATATGTGATAATGCATATTGGGTTGAAGGACTAAAGCATAATCTTCTAAGTGTAGCACAACTAATCAACATTGGATTCAAGGTTGAATTCATGAATGGCAAAGCAAGACTGTTGGATGACAAAGGAAAACTGATTGGTTCAGGCAAACAAACCAAAGGTAACCTGTTTTATCTTCATCTTGGTGAATGCTCATGTTTTATTGCTCAAATTGAAGAAAGTTGGTTATGGCACAAAAGGTTGTCATGTAAATTTTGATAATATGGTGAAAGTAAGCAAATTCAAGAAAGTAAGAGGTATTCCTACTTTGAAGAAACCTGATGTTGGTCTATGCAAGAATTGTTAGATTAGTAAAATGGGAAAGACTAGCTTTAAAAGTAAAAACTATCAGTCTAAAGATATTTTGGATATTGTCCATACTGACTTACGTGGGCCTATTGGAATTGAAAGCTATACTAGAGAAAAATTCTTTATTCTCTTTGTTGATGATTACTCTAGAATGATGACTGTTATGTATTTAAGAGAAAAATCAAAAGCATTTGAGAAATTCAAATGGTATCTGGCAAGAGTAGAAAAGGAAATAGGAAAAAGGATGAAGTGCTTAAGATTAGACAGAGGTGGTGAATTCATCTCCCATGAATTCAATAATTTCTGCATTGAAAGAGGAATCAAAAGATAGGTATCAACCCCAAGAACTCCTGAGCAGAATGGAATAGCTGAAAGAAGGAACAGATCTATCATGGATTATGCAAGGACTCTAATGATTGAAAAGAACATTGCTATGAAATACTGGAACAAAGCTATTAGCACTGCAGTTCATACCTTGAACCGAGTACAGTTGAGGAAAGACACATTCAAAACTCCTTATGAGTTATGGTATGGCTATAAACCCAATGTAAGTTACCTGAAAGTATTTGGTAGTAAATGTTACATCTTAAAAGAATCTAGAAAAGAAAAATTTGATGTAAAAAGTGATGAAGGAATATTTTTGGGATATTCTTGCAAAAGTAAAGCATATAGATATCTGAATTTGTCTACTCACAAAATCATAGAAAGTGCACATGTGAAAGTTGATGAGTTTGCAGAAAAGACTGAAGAAGAAAGAAAAAAGGAACCAAAGGATTACAAAAGATTTGTTTACATTTAAGGAAACTACATCTACCGAGTCTAGTACAGTAACCGAGTCACAAGAAGAAGTTCAAACCGAGTCACAAGAAACCGAGTCTCAGCCTGAAGCTACCGAGCAAATATCTACCGAGCCCAAGCAAACTAAACCTGAAGATGAAATTCAAGAAAATGACAATATAACTCATTCAAGAGGCAAGGAACCTATATTGGCCAAGTATGTCAAGAAGCATCATACACTAGATTAGATTATTGGAAACAAATCAGATGGTACTATGACAAAAAGTAAACTGAAAGGTACATGTTTACTTGCTGATTTTGAACATAGAAATGTTAAAAATGCATTGGAAAATGAAAGTTGGATTGAGGCTATGAATGAAGAAATAGAACAAATAGAGAAAAATAAGACATGAACTCTTGTACCTAGGCCTAAAGACAAAAATGTAATTGGAACGAAATGGGTATTTAGAAACAAGCTGAATGAAGATGGTCAAGTATCTAGAAACAAAGCTAGATTAGTGTGTAAAGGGTATTCTCAAGAAGAAGGTATAGATTATGGAGAGAATTTTTCTCCTGTTGCAAGATTAGAAGGTGTAAGAACTCTAATTGCATATGCAACACATAAAGGATTTAAGGTATATCAGATGGATGCAAAATCTGCATTTCTCAATGGTATTCTTGATGAAGAAGTCTACATTGAGCAACCTGAAGGTTTTGTTGATCTAGACAAAAAGGATATGGTCTGAAAGTTACACAAAGCATTGTATGGTCTGAAACAAGCCCCTAGAGCATGGTATGAAAGATTACATAACTATCTTATTCAGATTGGTTTCAAAAGAGCTAATGATAACAATAGTTTATACATCAAAGAAGGACCAGATAATAGAATTGTTTTGGCAAAAATATTTGTGGACGATAATGTGTTTAGTGATGCTGACTAGGTAGGAAACATTGATGATAGAAATAGTACAAGTGGTGGAGCATTCTTTCTTGGCAAGAGGTTGGTATCTTGGACTAGTAAAAAGCAAAATTGCACATCCCAATCCACAACAAAAGCAGAATATGTTGCTGTAGTAGTAAACTACTCTAATATTGTTTGGTTTAAATAGTTATTGGAAGGCATGAAGGTTGAGATCAAAGAACCAGTTGTTATATTTTGTGATAATACAAGTGCAATAAATATTTCAAAGAATCCAGTAATGCATTCCAAAACCAAGCACATTGCTATAAAATATCACTTTGTCAGAGAATTGGTGTAGGACAAGGAAATCAGATTGGAATATATTCATACAAAAGAACAAATTGTAGATATATTCACCAAGCCACTACCTAAGGATGCATTCTTGTATCTAAGAGGTAAGTTAGGGGTCATTCCCCTATCTGAGGCTCACTAAATGAAGTTTTAGTGATGCATCAACTAGAGCATATTGAAGATCAATCAGTTGATGCAGCTTAGTCAAGGAATCATTGCATATGAATCAGTACTCAAGGTACATTTCTATTCACCTGGTATGTGTTGTCTTTGGCATGTGTTGTCAAAGAGGGAGAGTTTGCTGTCATACTTCAAGAAATTTCTTAAGATTTCTAAGAGGGAGAGTTTTCTTGGAGAGTCTTCAGTCAGAAAGAGAAGTTTGCTAATAGAGGGAGTTCTCATAGATGAGAACTAGAATGAAGCTAAGGATATGTTCCTTACTCTATGTTTTTTATGAAATTTCATTGTGCTATGACATGTTGTGTTGCCATCAATGCCAAAGAGGGAGATTGTTGGATACAATTGTCTAAAGGAGATTGTTGGATTAATTGTGTGTTGTCTTTGATGTCACAAAAATGTCATATCATTTATCGAGCTCAGTTGGTCAGCAAAGCAGTTCCCATCATTTACCGAGCTCAGTCGGTCTGCAGGCAGTTTTCAGTATCTACCGAGATATTTCAGGATTTAAAGAAAAGTATGGCAGAAAACAATGTTAACCGAGCTTCCATGGTTATCAAAGGAAAGTTAGTGTTTATCAAGTTCACTCGGTCTCCAAAGGATGTTACAGAACTCACAGTGCTTACCGAGTTCTCTCGGTCACCAAAGGAAATCTCTTCGGATTAGTGTTTACCGAGCAAGGTCGGCCCAGTGAAGGATTTTATTATTTTGAGAAATAAAGTTTGTTTATTCCAGCTGACTGTTGTAATGATTAGTAATATTATTAGTGCCGACTTGACAATCTGAATGGACAATCTGAATGCTATATATAGAAGGTCAAGTTGTGAATTAAAAAGTGTGCAAGTGAAAAGAAGGAAAGTGTGAGCAAATTTTGAAGGATGATTAGATATCGTTGAAGAGCAGCAGAGATATATTTGATCAGGAAGGATCTAGTGAAGTAGAATAGAGATCTATAATCAACAATTCAGTTGCATCATTATTCAGGTCACTTCATTGTTACTTTCTTACCATTGTAGCAGTGATTTCAAAATCTCCTAACTGAGTTGGTTTAACAGCCATTTTGTAAATCCTCTAACAAGGTGACAGTTCTATTGAATTGTTTCAAGACCTCTTACAAGGTCACTCCTAATAGGGTGATTAAATCCTCTAACAAGGTCACACCTAACAGTGTGTTTTGTAACCTTTAACCGGGTTGGCTCCTAATAGGGCTCACTTCAGAAGAGTGAAAAATAGTAACTAGTTACATTGGTGTCTCTTGTGTTCATGATACTTTCTTTATTCATGTATGTTAATCACTAATGAATGCTTAAGAATAGTTATAATTAATACTCACTGCAATAACTGAGTTTTCAGTATAACAACAGTAAATGATTTAATGAAACATCTAAGGGATTTGTGGAAATATTTTTGTGGTTAACTGATTCACCCCCCCTCTCAGTTACTCCATCTATATTTCCAACATTGAATATGTTATTGAACTATGGTTAAGAGTGCATGATTAGATGAGTTAGTATGATGAAGATACAATGAGTTGAAGTGATATAGACAGTGAGCAACATAACAAAATAGAGTATGGACCTGACTATTAGTAATTTGGTTAGCATGTATAATATTGTTTTGTAAAGGCTATGTGCCTATTTTATTTTTTTTATAGACATGTAAATCTCATTATATGTAAACATGCTTGAGCCAATTCAATTGGAAGTGCTATATGTAATCAGGTATAGGCCAACTTGGTGAATAGTTTTGTTTGTGCATATAAATAAGACATGCACCTTTGTATTTGAGTATGTGATATGATATAGAGTTGATAGAAGATGAGAAGAAGTATGCAAAGAGAAGTTAGTATGATATAGAGCTTTACAATAGGTTAAAGCATCAGTGCACAAAAGGAACTAATTAGACAAGTAGTGTCATAGCAATAGTTCACCTTGTAGATATAGTGTGTATTTGATATCCAGAAGGTTACAACCTTCACCCTTTGAGTAGTGAGCTCTCAAACAGTGCATCCTCACCCCTAATAGGGTTAATTATAAAATAATCCTAACATGGTTTGACCCTTGAGAAGGTCATTGTACTTAATTGTAATGAAAGCTTCTAACAGGGCTAAGGAACATTAACAAGTTCATAATACACAAGTACAATTATTAGTGGGTATTAATTCCCACCGGGGTTTTTCCTTTAACCAAGTTTCCCCATAATAATATCTGGTGTTATGTGTTATGTATTGATTACTTTACATGCTTTGATATTTAGTTTAGCAATTAAGTTATTAAGTTAAGTTTCAAGTATCAGAAAGTAATTATATAGAACAGTGATTCACCCCCACCACCCCCCCCACTCAGTGTTCCCATTCCTAACAATTGGTATAAGAAATTTGTTCCTTCTAAGACAAGTTTAACCACTTGAGGAGATCATGTTTTTGGAAGAAGTGAAACATCTAAAGAAGAATCTTGAAGCAGCTCTTGAAGACCTTGATAGATCTGAGAAAGAAATTGAAGAATTGAAACTAAAGGTTAGTGGTTCTCAAGTATTCATCAAGAAACTAAGAAAATATTTGAAAGAGTGTTCTACAAGTGATTTAGGGAAAATGGTCAAAAAGCTGAATGAGGAAAATACATCTCTAAAGGATCAGATTGAAGAATTGGATGAAAATATATTTAACAATCAAGAAGTCTATGAAGAATAGGTCAAAGAAAATAAATAGTTGGATGAAGAACAAAGGTAACCAAACATGAAAATCTTGGAGTTAGAGAACATCAAGAAGAAGATGGAATCTGAATTGATTGAAGAAAATAATCATATTGACAAGTTGTAAACAAGTAAGGATATAATAGAGTCATAGTTGTATGCTTGGAAGCTAAAAGGAGATACCACTAGTATTGGATACAATGAAGCCCAAGTTTAGATTGATGCTATGCGAGGAAGAATAAAAGCACTAGAAGAATCTACATAAGCCAAGAATAGTAACGATCATACTGAAGCTAAAGTAGAAACATGTAAGGATGAGCACAAGCCAATAAACAAAAATTGTTATGCCTGTAAAAAGTAGGGATACATAGCAAGAGACTGTAAAGAGGTAAGACCTTTTAATGGTTATTATTATTCATGCAATAAGTTTGGCCATAGAGCTATGAATTGTAGATCAAATCAAAGAAATCAGAATCAACAAAGTCAGAGAAATCATCCTTAGAAAAATGTTAGAAGTCCTCAGAACATTACGTGTTAGATATTTAATTATAATGGTCATACAACTAGACAATGCAAATTGGTAACTCACATTAATGTGCTGAGGAATATAAGGCCTTCAGTCATTTGTCACTCTTTTAACAAAGCTGGACACATCTCAAAGTTTTGCAGATAAAAAACATAAAGACAAGAAAGCCCTAATGAGACTCAAAAGTCAATATGTGATGAATTTGGAGAAGTTAAATTTGTGAAAGATACAACAGATGCGACCTTGATTTGGAAGGAAGCAAAGAAGGATAATGTTGATGAGTATGTATTGGATGCATCCATAATGGACACACCCTCTAATTCTAGATGAATGACCCTCATGGTCATAGGGGGAGATAGATTAGGTCTAGACCCTTGCGTGGCTGGTATACTCACCCTCTGAGTATGCACCTTTGGTTATAGTAGTTTGCTTACTATGTGATGTAGTATGCAAGAGCACATTGCCTGATTGATAGCAGAGACAAAGAATGGAATTCCCTATTGTATTCTATGTTTACGCAGAAAGTATTAATGGTAGAAAGTTGTTTTAAAGTCACCAAAGATCCATTATTCAGACACTTGCATTTGAATTTGAGCCTTTGGAGAGAACATGAGATCAAAGTATTTTGTGTTGAAAGATTGCAGTTGGTTTATCAACAAAGAAATTTGAAAGTTTGTTGTGAAGCCCTAGTTTAGACAGGATGATTTAGAAACCTTTGGAGACCTATTTGAAGTGATTGGCCAAGTTAGTTATGGATACTCTAGTTGTTTTCAATGTTTCTGAAAGGAAGAGATACATTTTTAAGAAGCACCCTTTCAAGTTAGTCCTAGATGACCTAGAAGAAGCATTCTCTAGGACTTTAATGGGAGTTATGAATGTAGAGGAGATACACTCATACATTTATTGCAAAAAGGAACCAGTAGGATTGGATAGAATAAGGTCATACATAGAAACCATGATGAATCTAGATAAAACATTCATGGATGAGTTCACACATCTTTAAAATCACCCAATCATTGAGTATGTGATAGCATATGAATTCTATGAATCCAAATGGATTAAGATCTTATTGAGTAGAATTCATGATGACCAATTCTAGATAGGAGAAGTTATAGTTCACATCACTTTAGATATCATTTATGAGATGACATGATTATCTAAGATAGGAACCATTCTTCCTATTGGTAAGGATGTCAGAAAACTGGTGGAACAAGCTTGTAAGTGATGCAGTAATAAGCGTGACATGACAATTGAGCCGATTAAGGAAAAAGATATCAAGCTCATGTCTATGATACTTGGATATAATGACAACATATATGTCATTATGGAAACATATGATCTACATGAAGATTGCACAAGTTAGAGAGCAAGTATGACAGAGCGCATTGCAAAATTGTCTAAGTGTGAGACAGTATTTTTACCAGTGAACCTAGATGCAATTTTTGTTTGTGATATTCATTAGAGTAAGTTCAGTGCTTTAAAACTTGAACATAGACTCTATGATGACTATTGAACACCCATCTCAGAGCACAAGTCAATACAGCATGTACGGAAGAAGTTATGATAGTTTTATCGAAGATAGTGTTAAGCCGACAGGACAGAATATGAAGACATAATTAGTAAAGAGTTAAGGGATTATTTTGTTTATCAAAATAATGACTTAACAATATAAAGGGATGACATCCTAGATGTTTACTCTTGGATAAATTTATTTGTATAAATGTAAATGTAATTGTAATTGTAATTGTAAGAAATATACAATAGTCTGGACAAGTGATATGATGCGAAATATATGATGCATATGTAATAGCGATAGTGAAAGAGTAGCAAAGAGATATTGATGCAAGCAGCATAGGGCTATGTACCTAAACCTATTTTTGTAATTAGTGTATATTTTACATTACTTATTTGGGTAGTGGGCTCATTTGGTAATCACATTTTATACTACCAACTCCTAATAGGGTTGAGGCTTCTAACATGGCCTATAGTCCCTTAATCAGGACTAATACACTATATGCTTGTAATAGAATCCTAACAGGGTCAACATCCTTAATAAGATACTTTTTATTAGTGGATCTTTGTGGGTACCATCCCCACCAGGGTTTTCCCTTGGCCAAGGTTTCCTCGAGAACGAATAATGTGTTATGAGATCTTTGGTTTTATTGTTATGCATGTTGTTTAGCTTCTTATGTTATGCATGTGTAAAGATAATCTGTTATATCCATAATTGGGCAAAAGATAAAGTTTGTAGAATACTGATTCAGCCCCCCTCTCAGTATTCCCTATTTCTAACATTTAGTATCAGAGCTTAGTTACTTGGAAAAGAATCATTCAAGGAAAACCTACCAATTTGAGTAAGATCTCTATGGATATGGATCAACTTCAGAAGAATCTTGAAGAAGCTCTTGAATAGATTGACTTGCTTACTATTGAAAAAGACACTTTGAAAAGAAAGTATGATGATGCAAAGAACCTTATTGAGAAACTGAAAAATAAGTTGGAAGATCTGAGATCTGAAAAGGAATCTAAAGCTTTTATTGAAGATTGTGATGACAATTTGGAAAAAGAAAATGAGATCCTTAAGCATGAACTAAAGATAGCAAATTTGAAGCTTAGTATGAAAGATGGAAATGGAAAAAATGAGGCAAATCTAAAATCTGAGAATGAAAGTCTAAATATTCAAAATAAAGGACTAAAATCTAAACTTGGTATAGTAACATCTGAGCTTGAGAAAGTCAATTTGTAGTATGATGAACTTGAGAAATACAATAAGATTGTGAAAGGTGAACTAACTCAATCCAAACAATAACTTGAAAGGCTAAATTCAACTAGTGACAAGATTGATGAACAAATATCTTATCAAAAACCATTCTATGATAAGACTGGTCTTGGATTCAACACTTTTAAAGTAAATGATAAAAGAAAGGAACCAGATCTGAAAATATCTGAAAGCATATATGAGAAGTCTGATGAGATCAACAAATCTGAAGATAAACCTAAAGAAGAAGAATCACTGAAGCAAGAGGAATCACCCAAAGGTATGCAAAGAGAATTCAAAGGTAGATGTTTTGCTTGTAATACGATTGGTCATATGAAGAGAGATTGCATAGGTAAGCAATTTACACCTCTTAATGGTTATTGTTATAATTGTCATGGTTTTGGACATAGAGCTATTGAATGTAAGAAACCTAAATTTATTGAGAATAATGATGGTAGTAAAATGTTTAGGAATACTAAAAATGTAAATAAGAAAACTACTGAAGATATGAACAGAAGAAATGGAGTTATATGTTATAGATGCAACAAGGTTGGACACATTGCTAGAAACTACAGATCACAAGTCTATCAACCTAGACCAAGATATGGAAATAATGGAATTATTTGTCAGATATGCAACAACATTGGACATACATCAACATTTTGCAGAATGAACAATAGAGTTTTTCATCCTAATCCTAATCCCAAAAATCATGTTAGAAGAAATGAAGATGCAAGTAATAGTCATAAAGGATGCTATAGTAATTCAGATGAAGTGAAGTTTATCAAAAGCATAGATCAAGGAGATGTACTCAACATTGAAGGTACTCAGGAAGGTGAAGTATTGAAAGGTAAGAATGAATCTTTACTTGACCCATCTCAATGTACTTAATTTATGAAAGTTGCAGTAGAATAGGAACTTAGATTAGTGTAGAAGTAGATATATGATGAACTGAGTCTTGTGTAGTTAATGCAAGGTAGTTTATGATGTTCTAATGCTATGGTTAAGAGCGAAAAGAAAAATATTATGTTTTGCGAGATCGCAAGAAGTTTTAAGTTTTGCAGGTTAGCGGAAACAACTTTTTGGAAAGAAGCGGCAAAAGAATTGAATGCAATGTTAGATCTAAGTGACATTGAATTAATAAAAGGTTATGATTAGTATTATTTGATCATCAAAGTGAATTAAAGTATCAAGGAGATCAAACAACAGTGATTGGAAGCATTTTGCAAGGAATTGGAGAAGAATTTTGTGTCGAATCTACGCAAGCCCTAAAATCATGAAATCAAGGTATTTTACTTGACAGATCTTTAAATCAGTAAAGGAATTTGAAGAAATCATGGATGTTTCTTTAGTACACAATGTCAGAGATAAGAATAGACCTAAATTGAAAAGGGAACCAGTAGAACCCTTGGAAGATGACCCCAGGTTTTCTTTATCATCTGTACCAAATAGAGTTTTACATTTAGAAAATGTCAGAAGTTATCTTGGATGCAAACTAGAGACAGTCAGTGATAGTAATTTCACAAATGAATATCAGAAGATTTACAATCAGGATATGACATTGAAGATAGAGTGATAGATATCACAACTGATTTTATTCATGAAGTCAATGGATTATCTAAAATTGGAGCTATTCCTTTAAATGAGAAAAACATGAGGAAAATAGTCATTGACAACACAAATTCATCCTATAATGGTAGAGGAATTGTGATTAGTAAGATCAAACAAGATGATGTGAGATACTTATGCAAGATCCTAACTACTAAGTTTTGTGCAAACTGAAGAGAGAATGACATGGCAGCTGGAATGATACATGCAGCCTATCTAATGTGTGTTGACAGGGTACAAGTTGATATGTGTGAAATTCTGAGAATTCAATTGTTTGAGAACTTAGAGAAGATTAAGAAAACTAAGTATACATAGTTTAGGTTCTCATCCCTAATCACCTATATGTCTTTTCATCTATTGAGAAGATTTAATTACACCATTGGAAATGACTGGAATGATGGACAAAATACAATGGAAAGGATTAACCAAGTGTACAATAGACATGTTATTGATAGTGTAAATGAGAGTGCAGTACTGGTTATTAAGACATTTTAGAATATTATGTCTAGCAGATCAAGGATCCCTAAGTCTCTTGTTGAGAAGTATAAAGATGATATATGTTTTATGGTGGATACTAACTTTACCTATATTGAAGCAGTAGAGCCTAGAACAGAGTTCATAGACCCTCTTGGCTATGAGATATCTAAGGTAGAGACTGAAGAATATGTTAGCAGGTTACTTAAGTGTAAGTTGGACACTCAGTGTAACAGGTTTGGAACCTTTGAGGAGAACTTCAACTCTGCAAAGACCTTAATTGAAGAGAAGTAGTCTAAGAAGAGAGTTGAGAGAACTATAAAGAAAATCTTAAAAGATACAAGGATGACAAAGTGTGAGTTTTTTATAGAAAAGAAAACTACAATAGAAATCAGAGAGGGTGGGAAAAAATAAGTTTTGTCTATCCCTCCTTTATCATCAATTCTAGTACAACAGGAAGAACCACAAGTGAAAGTGAAAGTGGAAGTATTTGAGAAGGATCAAGAAGAAAAGATTTCTACTAGATCCACTTCCTCCACACCTACCAAAAGAGTAAAGGAAAGTGCTACTAGACCAGGAAATAGACAAAACTTTAGTGCAACCAGTTCCAAGAAAGATTGTAGAGATAAAAGATGATGTCACTACTATTAAGAAGAAAGCTTGGAAACCCAAAGTTGAAAATCTTAATGAGAAGATCATTCAAGATGGAGACTTTACAAGAATGAACAAGTACTATGATCTTTATGACTATACAGATAGACTTAATCTAGAGAATGCAGTTGTAAAGCATATGATTTTGGCTAACAAGAAGTTTGATACAATTCAGGGTCAGATACCTGATGATTTGTATAATAAACTTGTGAATAGGAAGAAGAGAGCATCAGAGGAGGATACATCTATCAGAGAAAATCTTGTGATGAAGCTTTGTGAAATAAGAGATGAAACACATTTCAATCAAATCATGAAAGCCCTAAGCACCCATCTGAGAACCAAAAGGAGAACCATTCTAATTATGGGAGGCAGATATGAAGAAATCAATTCTAAGACAAAACAAGCTATTATCAAGGTTATGTTAGAAAATGTTGGAGAACCATCAGTTGTAGTAGAGCAAGAAGGTGAGACAGAACAAGAGGACATTTCCTCTCCTCCAGCCATTAATATTGAAGATGAAACAATGAATGTAGAAGGAAAAAATATCACCTTGGATACCGATGATAATGTATTCAAGAACTTGGAGAACATTGTTGACAATTCAGCCTTTGAAGAACAGGAAGCTACAAAAGAAGAAGAAATGACAAAGACAATAGTTGTAGAACCACCAGTAATAGAGAAACAAGTACCCATTCCCACCAAAGAAGATATCAGTCTTACTCCTGAGATTGGAAAGAAAAATAAATTGGATCTATGATTGCGCATTTGGGAAAGGAAGTAGATGATGATGATCAGATGGAATTGATCACATCCTTGAATAAAATCATTGGCAAGAATAAGAAAGTGAAGAGTCTTGAAGGGTGTCTGAAGGAACTCACTAAGAAGTTACAAAGTGTTGTAACTACACAAATTGCAGAAGTAGACCCTATGGAGAAAGAAAAGAAGGTAATGAGCACTTTTGACAATGAATTCACAAACTTGTCTGATATTGCAAAAGTGAAAGTACAAGCAGCCTATGAGGCTAGAATGTTTTTAAACATCAGCCAGAACATCAGGAATGATATCAACACTCTTGATATATGTATCAAGGATTTGAGGAAGCATTTGGAGATAGGAAAATCTTTGTACATACAGTGTACAAAATTAGAGACTTTGACAATAGAAGAAGATTAGAAGATAAAGTTGAAGGAAGAAGAAATTATGAAGGAAACTAACCTTCTTTCTAGCCCCAATGTGAAGGTATGTGATGTTGAAAAAAAAGTTCAGAAGCTATATGATGAAATCAAAGTTGTGCAAGATGAGAGAGATAGAAAATTGAAAAGATTCACTCTTTTGAGAGAGCATACTTCTATGAAGTTAAGCATTATTGAAGAGAAGTTGGAAGAATGTCTTTCAACTAAGACATCTTTTCAGAAGTTTAACTTTGAAAACCTCCAAACATGTGAAATAACATCTTATGGACTGAGCACACTACTTAATGTGGTAGATTCCATTAAGAAATCATGGGAGAAGGAGATAGAAGCTATGAAGATAGATTTTATAGATTGTGTTTCAAGCCTACCAGCTTTGCAATAATTAAATTGAGGTATAATCTTTTTGAGATACAGTTTTGTAACCCTCCCTACCTTTATTTTGTCATTATTGTCAAAGGGGGAGAGATACTTAGCAGAAAATTGATAGTATATGATAAAGATTGATACTTCTAGGGGGAGTACTATATTAGAGATAATATTTTTTGAGGAGTTATAAGGATAGTATATATATTTTATACTATGGCCACAATTTTGAGATTTTGAGTCATACACTTAGCCAATTTCCGCATATGTTGCCACCAATGACAAAGGGGGAGATTGTTGGCAATTTGGCTGAGCTGATTACATAGATGTTGTCATTATGGAAACATATGATCCACATGAAGATCACACAGGTTAGAGAGTGAATATGACAGAGCACATTGCAAATTTGTCTAAGTGTGAGACAATATTTTTACCAGTGAACCTGGACATAGTTTTTGTTTGTGATGTTGATTGGAGTAAGTTCAATTCTTGCACAATTAAACATAGACTCTATGATTACTATTGAACACCCATCTCAGAGCGCAAGTCAGTATGACATGTACGGAATAAGTTATGATAGTTTTACCGAAGATAGTGTCAAGCTGACAAGACAGAATATGAAGACATAATTAGTAAAGAGTTAAGGGATTATTTTGTTTATCAAAATAATGACTTAACAATACAAAGGGATGACATCCTAGATGTTTACTCTTGGATAATGTTATTTTTATAAATTTAAATGTAATTGTAATTGTAATTGTAAGAAATATACAATAGTGTGGACAAGTGATATGATGCATATGTAATAGCGATATTGAAAGAGCAGCAAAGAGATATTAATGCAAGTAGCATAAGGTTATGTACCTTAACCTATTTATGTAATCAGTGTATATTGTACATTACTTGTTTGGGTAGTAGGCTCATCTGGTAATCACATTTTGTACTACCAACTCCTAACA
Organism: Chamaecyparis obtusa; assembly: GCA_027943335.1. NCBI lineage: Eukaryota > Viridiplantae > Streptophyta > Pinopsida > Cupressales > Cupressaceae > Chamaecyparis > Chamaecyparis obtusa. Next base: position 511,400 of record BSBK01000188.1, on the reverse strand, counting down.
AGGTTGAGGCTTCTAACAAGGCCTATAGTCCCTTAATCAGGACTGATACACTATATGCTTGTAATAGACTCCTAACATGGTCAACATCCTTAACAGGATACTTTTGATTAGTGGATCTTTGTAGGTACCATCCCCATCAGGGTTTTCCCTTGGCCAGGGTTTCCTCGAGAACAAATAATGTGTTATGAGTTCTTTGGTTTTATTGCTATGCATGTTGTTTAGCTTCTTATGTTATGCATGTGTAAAGATAATATGTTATATCCATAATTGGGAAAAAGATAAAGTTTGTAGAATACTGATTCACCCCCCCTCTCAGTATTCCCTATTTCTAATAGTTCCAAACATGCAAACAATGTAAATAGTGTGTCTGCGACCCACTATTTTAGCAACCATAAGGATTGTGAAGGAAAATGGAGAGTTCAACTTGTGTGAGATCTTGTGCACACAGTTGATGGATAACATTAGAGCTATTAAGCATGATAAGACCAAAGTGTTTAGATTTAGATAATTGATCATTTACATGTATTTCCACATTGTTGGTAAAGTGTCAAATCTTTACCTTGATAGGAGCATACCTACAATGCCACACATTTCATTGAAGGCAACATCTGATAACACGTTGAAGGATTTCATAGATTTGGAGATCAAGACATTTAGAATAAAGATGTAGAGGAGGTATAGGATACCTGAGAGCATAGTTGAAAAGTACAAGGATACCATTTGTTTCATGGTTGAGACTAATATAACATGCATGGAAGCTGTAGAGTCTAGGACAAAGTGGATCCATCCACTTGTTTATGAAGTGGAAGAACATATTCTAGAAGCATATGCACAAGTCCTACTACCAACACACAAGGATCCTAATGATCCAAGATGAGGCACTTATGAGGAAAAGACAAAACAAGTAGATGCAGTATTGTATAGTGCTATGACCAAGAGGAAAGTATCTAAAATCACCTATGAGATACTAAAGATTCATGGTGTCACTCAAGCTGACTTGGATAAAGCTAGAGAAGCCAAGATAACAATGCAAATTGAGAGCGCGCCCACTGCTGAAGCCAAAATAGATAATTATAATGACTCCAAGGAGAAGAAAAGTAAAATTGATGATAACACTCTTGTGCCCATGGAGACTATTGATATGGAGTCCACTCCATCTCTTGAGCCAAGAAAGATACCCAAAAGGAAGAAGTAGACAGTCACAAGCTATCCATCTTCAAGATCCATAAGAAGCTAAGGTAGAAATATTCAACCACCTCCTGAGGTAGGATTCCTACCAAGTGTAGAAGTATTGAGATCAAGAGTAGTTGATGAGGGTAGAATTGATCAAATAGCTAAGTTCTATGAAAAGTACCATGAGATAGATAAATATGAGATTCATGCTATGATTATAAAGAACATGATCAAGTTTAAGAAGATAGTTCTAGAACCCAAGACAGTCATTCCAGACAATGTATGGAACATTTTGAATACCTTGAAAATAAAAGCAATAGAAGAATATTTCAGAATAAGAGAAAATACCTTAGATGATAACCTCCTTGTTTGCTCAGTTGAAGAAAAATCATTGTTGCTGAATTTGGTGAAGCCTCACCTTAGAACCAAATTGAGAACTTTGTAGATTATGAACAAGGACTATGAATTAGTTGCTAAGGAAACTGAAAAGCATTTGAGAAGGTATTTTTGGAGCAACACATGCATCCATCATATGCGCCTGCAACCCAATTTCCCATTGAGCAAGTAAAAGTAGCTGAGATCCCAAATGTACCTATGATAGGTCCACAAGATTCTGTGGCTATTCCTGAAACAAAAGATGATACAATTATGATTGATAATGTAGAAATATCAATGGCAGACATAGATAAGGACTTGGACAAGTTTGAGGAATATTTTGTGAGCATTGAAGAAGTAAAAATTCTATGCACTGATAATTCACCCAAGAAGTAAGAAGAAGTTCACATTGAAGACATAACTAGACAAGAAGAAGAGGAGGAGAAAGAAGAAGAAGAGGAGAAAGAAGAAGAAAAGGAAAAATAAAAAGAAGAAAAAGAAGAAGAAGAGGAAAAAGAAAAAGAACTTGTAGAAGAGCCCTTAGTTGAAATGCTAGTGAAGGTTAAGAATGAAATCATGGACTATACACCTCTCACTCCTAGGCCATCAATATCATTTTTTTCAAATTTGACTCTTGACACAACATGTTTAGATTCATGGGGAGAAGAAGACCTGATAAAATTTAGTGTGCTAGAAATGGAGAAAGAAAAAGAGAAAAAGGTAATGAGGAACCCTCTATTTGTGGAATCAATAAGTATACTAAACAGTTTATTGCCCGAGGACAAGAAAGTGTTAAATATTCATTCAGTTGAAGATGTAAGCATCATTTTGACAAACATTAAAGAAAATTTCTCTACTCCAGAAGAATCAACATCTAAGATGGTAGAAGAAAAATATCTTAAGAAAAGGCTAAGTGAATTGGTAGGTAACTTCACACTTGACCTCAGTTCACTAAAAGTGGGTCAAGCTATGTTGAAAGAAATTGCAGCTAAAGGAAGAAAGATAATAGTTGATTGTATGGATAAAGAAAAACTTACATCAGATCTTTCCAAGAAGATTCAGGAAGTTGAATCCATGACGGAAGCTATGATCAAGTTAGTGCCAGATCCCTCAACTAATATAAATATGTGCAATAATGTCTATTAAGGTCAAATTGCCAAGATTGAGAAGGCAGAGTGAGAAATGGCTAAGAGAAGGGCTCGACAAGCCCAATTAAGGCATGGACTTGCACCCTCATTAAATGTGCTAAATCAAAATATCAAGGAGATTGATGCCACTATTATGACATATGATCAAGGTCCATGTATAGATTTGGAGAAAATGGAGAAATTGACTTAAGCTTTGTGTGCCCATCTCCAAGCAGTAGATGCACTAAACACATTTTGGTAGCAAGAAACTGCAAACCTTCATACTGCATACCATGACGTACTATCAGTGTAATTAGTTAAAGTTCTATTTTTTGAGCACCTCTATCATTAATGTCAAAGAGAGAGTAGAGTATATAGTAGAAGGGAGAATATAGAATAGTGTATATGATGTAAAGGGGAGTAAAGTATATAGTAGAAGGGAGATATAAAATAAGAGTATATGTTAGAGAGCTTTCTATATAAGATTGATGCAGGAGCATCCTGAGTGTAAGAGAAATCTTGCATCACCCAAAAATATTTTTGGTTTCTTTTAAATAAGGGATATTATGTGTAGATATGCTATTTATGGAAATTTACTATTTTTAGTAAGTTGGTCATACGATCTTGTAATGTTTTTATTTCACAAGTGGAGGTTCATCTTAGTCATATCAACCTACCAGTTGAGTTTCATTGTCATATCATCTGTATCAGTGAAGTTATTGAGGTTTTTGGATATGAAATCTTTGAGCTCAATTTTGAAGGCCTTAGAGGCTCTGGATTGCGATCGACCCCCGATTGACTAGAGTTTGCATGAGTCAGACACTGTAGATCACATCCTGGAATTTCCTAAAAGTGGTTATAATAGAAAAACAGAGCTACGGTTAAAAATTTATGGCCTCCGAAAGTCGGGCTACCTAAAAACATATTTTTTAATTATTTAGAGCTGAACCTATGCAAAAAGAAATGAAAATAAATTAATTCTTAGGGAAGTCGGCCTTAAGGGCTAAATTTCTAGAACCTTCTTAGGTGGTGGAAATTGCCTATATAAGAAAGGTCTATAGTGTTGTCTAGGGTAGTTCTAGGTAGTAGATCTAGGTAATGATTCGAGGCTTTGTCCAATAGAATATTGTAAGAGAAAATGCCCATGTGGCTTTGCATATTGTAATTCTAAGATTTGTAATTCCACATTTGTGGAGATAATAAGAAGTCTATTTTTTGTTCTTGCAAATTGTTGTTATTTCTCTGTTTCTGTTATGCGTTTGTGGTATTAAGGGGAGCACCCTTCATCAAGTGGTATTAGAGCAGGAGTTCATAAGTGTGTAAAAAAAACACCAACTGCGAGGAAATTTGTGCTAGGACTATGGTTAAGGTTTCAAAAAGTAGTGCGAAAATGCCTCCATGAAGGGAATGTGGCAGAAGAGCTGGTGGTGTGGCACCTAAGGTTAGAGCACTCCAGAGATAAGTGTAAGCATTGTAAGAAGAGATTCACAGAGGACTGAATCTTAATGTTAGAGAATAAAGTGAGGATGAAGTCAAAGAAGGAAATTTTGATCAAGAAGGAGAAGGCGAAATTATGAACCAAGAGGAAGAAAGGCTTTTTCAGGCCATTTCCAAGAGCAAGAAAAGACCTAGGATTGAGGTTTCTGCATTTTCAAGAAATATTAACCCAAAGGAGTTGATCGAATGTGATGCAGGAGCATCCTAGGTGTAAGAGCAATCTTGTATCACCGAAAAAAATATTTCTATTTTTGTATTCAATAAGGGCTATCTTTTGCAGAGCTGCTATTTATGGAAACTTGCTATTTTTAGTAAGTTGGTCTTACGATCTCGAAATGTTCTAATTTTACATATGGAGGTTCATCTCAGTCATATCAGCTTGCCAGCAAAGTTTCATGGCTAGATCAGGTCTAGTTTTGAAGATATTGAAGATTTTCGGTATTGGCAGGAGGGTATAGAAACTTTGAACTCAGTTTTGAAAGCTTTAGAGGCCCCGGATGAGGTCGAAGAAATGGGTGACGGGTGATTTGCACTGGTTAAGCCTGTAGAGTGCTTTGTGGCATTTTTGAAATGGGGTTATAATAGCCAATCGGGTCAACTGGTGATGACTTATGGTCTCCGAAAGTCGGGCCACCTGAAATGGCAGAAAATAATTTTCCTTCAAAATTTTTGTTCGGGTTTCAAAACTCATTTTGAGCTGACTTTGATGTAATAAATTGAAAAATAAAATAATTCTAAGTTTGGTCGGCCCTTAAGGCTAAATTTCTGAAACTTTCTTGGGTGGTGGAAATTGCCTATATAAAGAAGGCCCGTAGTGTTGTCTAGGGCAGTTCTGGGTAGTAGATCTGGGTATTGATTCGAGGCTTTGTCCTACAGAATATTGTAAGGGAATGCCCATGTGGCTTTGCATATTGTAATTCTGAAAGTTTGTAATTCCACATTTGTGGAGATAATAAGAAGCCAATTTTCTGTTCTTGCATATTATTGTTGTTGTTTCTCTATTTCTGTTGTGTTTGTGGTATTAAGGGGAGCACCCTCCATCAAGTGGTATCAGAGCAAGAGTTCTTGAGTGTGTAAATAGATCATCGACTATGAGGCAGTTTGCACCAGGACCATGGTTAGGGTTTTAGCGTGCATCACAAAAATGCCTCCACGAAGAGAACGTGGTGGAAGAGCTGGTGCTGTGACACTTGAGGTTAGAGAGCTGGAGAGACAAGTGTGAGCATTGCAAGAAGAGATTCGCAGAGGAATGAATCTTAATGTCAGAGATGAAAGCAAGGATGAAGCCGAAGAATAATATCAAGAAGGAGAAGCTGAAATTGTGAACCAGGAGGAAGAATGACTTTTTCGAGCGATTTCCAAGATTGGGAAAAGACTTAAGATTGAGGTTCCTCCATTTTTTGGAAATCTTAACCCAGAGGAATTAATTGACTGGATCAATGAATGTGAGAAATATTTTGAGTATGAAGATGTTGAGGATCCTGATAGGGTCAAATTTGCAAAGGCCAGACTAAAAGGTCATGCAAAGATCTGGTGGCAAGAAATTCAATTGGAGTGAAATAGAAGAGGGAAAGATAAAATCACAAGATGGGATCGGATGGTGGATAAATTGAAGTGATAGTTCATTCCTGTTGATTATGAGCTTGACCTACTAAAGAAAATGCAAAGTTTGAAGCAAGCAGGAAGATCTGTTCAGGAGTATACAGAAGAGTTCTATCAACTCCTCATTAGAACAGGCCATGCAGAAGCTGATAAGGAGAAAGTTGCCCGATACCTTAATGGGTTAAGGCCAAGCATTTAGGAGGAGTTGAATCTGGTTCGAATGAACAGTATTGAGGAGGCATACCAGTTTGCCCTAAAAGTAGAGGAAAAGTTGAACAAAAAGTTTGAGATCAGACAAAATGGAAGAGGTCATGGTGGAAGATCTGGTGGACGGTCATATGGTGGCCAAAATTAAGATCTAAAAAAGAAGGATGAGGCCAGTAGTAGCCAGAATCAGAAAGGAAACAATTCCAATCATTTCCAAGATCAGAATAATAGAGATCAGAGAGGAAGAGTAAGAGGACAAGGTTTAGGAAGAGGAAGCTTTCGTGGAACATGTTTTCACTATGGAGAAGAAGGTCATAGGGCATTTGAATGTCCACAGCCCCAAGGCAGAACAGATAGGAGAAATGAAGGTCAAACCAGAGTTGCACATGTAGATGAAGATGCCAGATCATCAAATTCTGAAGATGCTGAAAGAGGAGAAACACTAATTAATAGAAGAGTCTTGCTGATTGGTGAGAATGAACCTGAATAAAGGAGGAGCTTGTTTCGCACGAGATGCAAGTGTGAGGGTAAATGCTATGATGTGATTATCGATAGTGGAAGCACTGACAATTTGGTGTCAGAAGAGATGCTGACAAAGTTGAAGCTCAAGAGATAGAAACACCCACATCCATATTAGATTGCCTGGGTGTAGGATAACCACAAGGTCATGGTCAGTGAACAGTGCCTAGTAAAGTTCAAGATCGGTGGGTACCAAGATGAGGTACTATGTGATATAATATCTATGGATGCATGTCATATATTATTGGGTAGACCATGGCAGTTTGACAGATGTGATGTACATGATGGTCTTGCGAATACCTATTCCCTAACAAAGGATGGAGTGCGACATAAGCTAAAGCCATTGAAGGAGACCAAAGAAAAGGTATGTGGTGTACCAGCAGTATTAGCACCAAAGAAGAATGGAGAATGGAGGATGTGTACAGATTCCAGAGCAATAAACAAGATCACAATCAAGTATAGGTTTCCATTGCCACGAATGGATGATATTATGGACTGTTTGAGTGGAGCTGTGTATTTCTCAAAGATAGATCTGAAGAGTGGATATCACCAGATTCAGATCAGAGAAGGAGATGAATAGAAGACTACCTTCAAGACAAAGGAAGGACTGTATGAGTGGTTAGTCATGCCTTTTGGGCTAACCAATGCACCGAGCACTTTAATGCGGCTCATGAATGAGGTTCTAAAAGAATTTTTGGGAAAGTTTGTCATTGTTTACTTAAATGATATTTTGATATTTAGCAAGACATTGGAGGAACATATGATGCATATTCGTATGGTGTTTGAGAAGCTAAGAGATGAGAAATTGTTGATTAATTTAAAGAAGTGGAGTTTTGTGAAGAAAGAGTTAGTGTATTTGGGATTTGTAGTTTTAGTAGAAGGTCTAAAAATGGACCGAGAGAAGGTACAAGTTATCCTTGAATGACCTACTCCAAGGAGTGCTACCGAGGTAAGATCTTTTCATGGTCTAGCTAGCTTTTACAGAAAGTTTATCAGAAATTTTAGCAGTATTTGTGGACCCTTGACTGAAACAATGAGAGGGGATAGAAAAGAGTTTTCAATTGTTGAAACAAAAAGTTATAGAACAACCTGTTTTAGCACTTCAAGATTTTAATAAGGTGTTTCAAGTAGATTGTGATGCTAGTGGTACTGCAATAGGAGCTGTTATGAGCCAAGAAGGTAAACCTGTTGCTTATTTCAGTGAGAAGTTAAATGATGCCAAGAGGAAGTATTCTGTTTATGATCAGGAATTTTATGCTATAGTTCTGGCATTAAAGAAGTGGAGAAATTATCTGATTCCTAAAGAGTTTGTCTTGTATACTGATCATCAAACTTTGCAATATTTGAATAGTCAAGGAAAGTTGAATCAGAGGCATTTGATATGGGTTGAGTTTTTGCAGAGTTATACATTTGTTTTGAAACAGAAAAGTGAAAAGTCTAATAGGGTTGCAGATGCTCTTAGCAGAAGGCAAGTATTGCTGATAGAGATGCAGATTGAGGTGGTTGGGTTCAAGGAACTCAAGAATTTGTATCCAGATGATCCTGATTTTGGTGGAGCTTGGAAATCTTGTAAAGAACCTGTTACTCTAGATAGGACGAAGTGGCTAGATTTTATCATCCAGGATGATATGCTATTTAGAAGGAGTCAGTTGTGCATTCCAAGAAGTTCTATGAGGGAGAATCTCATCAAAGAGAAGCATAGTGGAGGATTGGGTGGACATTTTGGTCATGATAAAACCCTTGCTTTGGTTAGTGAAAATTATTATTAGCCACAGTTACAGCAAGATGTGAAGAAGTTTGTACAGAGTTGCAAAGTATGTCAGATGGTGAAGGGAGTGAATCAGAATACATGGTTATATCAGCCATTACCTATACCAGAGAAGCCTTGGGAGGATATCAGTATGGACTTTGTTCTTGGTTTACCGAGGACATAGCGAGGATATGATTCAATTTTTGTAGTAGTTGATAGATTTTCAAAGATGACACATTTCATTCCTTGCAAAAAGACTAATGATGCTATTCATGTAGCAGAATTATTTTTCAGAGAAGTAGTGAGACTACATGGTTTGCCAAAGACCATAGTTTTAGATAGAGACACTAAGTTTGTTGGATATTTCTGGCATACATTGTGGAAGAAGTTGAAGATATATTTAAAGTTTAGTTCATCACATCATCCACAGACTGATGGACAGACAGAGGTGGTGAATAGAATTTTGGGAAATCTACTGAGATGTTTGGTTGGAGATAAGCCAACAGGATGGGATTTGATTTTACCACAGGTAGAATTTGCATACAATAATTCTGTCAATAGGAGCACTGGTAAATCACTATTCCAGATTGTATATGGAAGTAGTCCAAGAAATGCATCTGAATTGAGAAAGATAGATAAAGGAGAAATAAGTAGTGGTGAAGCTGAGGATTTTGCAGAGCACTTGAAGAACATCCATGAGGAGATGAAGAAGCATATTACCAAGATGAATGCGTAGTATAAGGCTAAGGTAGATGAGAAAAGGAGGCATAAGGAATTTCAAGTTGGAGATGAAGTCATGGTTCATTTGCAGAAGGTGTGATTTTTGGTTGGTACATATAACAAGTTGAAAATGAAGAATTTTGGGCCATGTAAGATACTGAAGAAGCATGATTCATGTAATGCATATGAGGTAGACTTGCCTAGTGAGCTCAATATTTCACCAGTGTTTAACTTTTTAGATTTGATAGAGTATCATGAAGGAGGTGTTGAAGATGTGGTTGCAGCAGCACAGTAGAGTATTCCAACAACCAGTTTAGATATCAAGGAGATTGAAGACATACTGGACAGTCGTGTTGGTAGAAGCACAAGGAACAAGACATATGAAGAGTAATTGTTCAAATGGAAAGGATGACCTGTTGAAGATTCATCTTGGCTAACAAAGGAGGAGGTTAACCATCTTAGTTTTCCTTTGCACACCTGAGTCGTGATAGGGTCACTTCTCAAATTACCTTGGGTGTCTGATGTAGGAGCATCCTGGGTGTAAGAGCAATCTTGCATCACCCAAAAAAATATTTCTATTTTTGTATTCAATAAGGGCTATCTTCTGCAGAGCTGCTATTTATGGAAACTTGCTATTTTTAGTAAGTTGGTCTTATAATTTTAGAATGTTCTAATTTTACATGTGGAGGTTCATCTCAGTCATATCAGCCTGCTAGCAAAGTTTCATGGCTAGATCAGGTCTAGTTTTGAAGATATTAAAGATTTTTGGTATTGGTAGTAGGGTACAAAAACTTTGAGCTTAGTTTTGAAAGCTTTAGAGGCCCTGAATGAGGTCAAAAAATTGGGTGATGGGTGCGTTGCGTAGATCAAGCTTGTAGAGCACTTCGTGGCATTTCTGAAATGGGGTTATAATAGTCAATCAGGTCAACTAATGATGACTTATGGTCTTCGGAAGTCGGGCCACCTGAAATGGAGGAAAATAATTTTCCTTCAAAATTTTTGTTCGGGTTTCAAAACTCATTTTGAGTTGACTTTGATGTAATAAATTGTAAAATAAAATAATTCTAAGTTTGGTCGGGCCTTAAGGCTAAATTTCTAGAACCTTCTCGGGCGGTAGAAATTGCCTATATAAAGAAGGCCCGTAGTGTTGAGTAGGGCAGTTCTGGGTAGTAGATCTAGCTATTGATTCGAAGCTTTATCCTATAGAATATTGTAAGGGAATGCCCATGTGGCTTTGCATATTGTAATTCTGAAAGTTTGTAATTCTACATTTGTGGAGATAATAAGAAGCCAATTTTCTGATCTTGCATATTATTGTTGTTGTTTCTCTATTTTTGTTATGTGTTTGTGGTATTAAGGGGAGCACCCTTCATCAAGTGGTATCAGAGTAGGAGTCCTTGAGTGTGTAAATAGATCACTGACTATGAGACAGTTTGCACCAGGACTGTGGTTAGGGTTTCACTGTGCATCGTGAAAATGCCTCCACCAAGAGAACGTGGTGGAAGAGCTAGTGTTGTGACACCTAAGGTTAGAGAGCTGAAGAGACAAGTGCGAGTATTGCAAGAAGAGATTCACAGAGGAATGAATCTTAATGTTAGAGATGAAAGTGAGGATGAAGCTGAAGAAGAATATCAAGAAGGAGAAGCCGAAATTGTGAACCAGGAGGAAGAACAACTTTTTAAGGCGATTTCCAAGATTGGGAAAAGACCTAAGATTGAGGTTCTTACATTTTCTAAAAATCTTAACCCAGAGGAATTGATTGACTGGATCAATGAATGTGAGGAATATTTTGAGTATGAAGATGTTGAGGATCCTGATAGGGTCAAATTTGTGAAGGCTAGACTGAAAGGTTATGCGAAGAACTGGTGGCAAGAAATTCAATTGGAGTGAAATAGAAGAGGGAAAGATAAAATCACAAGATGGGATTGGATGGTGGATAAATTGAAGTGACAGTTCATTCCTATTGATTATGAGCTTGACCTAGTAAAGAAAATTCAAAGTTTGAAGCAAGCAGGAAGATCTATTCAAGAGTATACAGAAGAGTTCTATTGGCTCCTCATTAGAATAGGCCATGCAAAAGCTGATAAGGAGAAAGTTTCCCGATATCTTAATGGGTTAAGGCCAAGCATTGAGGAGGAGTTGAATCTAGTTCAAATGAACAGTATTGAGGAGGCATACCAGTTTGCCCTAAAAGTAGAGGAAAAGTTGAACAAGAAGTTTGAGATCAGACAAAATGGAAGAGGTCATGGTGGAAGATCAGGTGGACGGTCATATGGTGGCCAAAATAAAGATCCAAAAAAGAAGGACGAGGCCAGTAGCAGCTAGAATCAGAGACGAAACAATTCCAATTATTTTCAAGATCAGAATAATAGAGATCAGAGAGGAAGAGGAAGAGGACAAAGTTCAGGAAGAGGATGCTTTTGTGGAACATGTTTTCACTGTGGAGAAGAAGGTCATAGGGCATTTAAATATCCTCAGCACCAAGATAGACCAGACAAGAGAAATGAAGGCTAGGCTAGAGTTGCACATGTAGATGAAGATGTCAGATCATCAAATTCTGAAGATGCTAAAAGAGGAGAAACACTAATTAATAGAAGAGTCTTGCTGAGTGGTGAGAATGAACCTGAATAAAGGAGGAGCTTGTTCCGCACTAGATGCAAGTGTGAGGGTAAATATTGTGATGTGATTATCGATAGTGGAAGCACTATCAATTTGATGTCAGAAGAGATGGTGACAAAGTTGAAGCTCAAGAGACAGAAATACCCACATCCATATCGGATTATCTGGGTGCAGGATGACCACAAGGTCATGGTCAGTGAACAGTGCCTAGTAAAGTTCAAGATCAGCGGGTACCAAGATGAGGTACTATGTGATATAATATCTATGGATACATGTCATATGTTGTTGGGTAGACCATGGCAGTTTGACAGATGTGTTGTACATGATGGTCATGTGAATACCTATTCCCTAACAAAGGATGGAGCGCGACATAAGCTAAAGCCATTGAAGGAGACCAAAGAAAAGGTATGTGGTAATGTAAGAATAACATTTGTTGATGGAAGAAAATTCCTAGATGGTATGAGGCATGAGCATGTGTGTTTTGCTTTAATTTTAAAAGCTAGTAAAGAAGAAGTAGAGGATGTACCTGTAGAGGTTGCAGATTTGTTGAATGAGTTTCAGGATATTGTATCTGATAATGTACCTGATAGATTACCAACCGTAAGGAAGATCAGTCATCAAATGGATTTGATTCCAGAAGCCAGTTGGCCAAAGAAGGCAGCACACAGAATGACACTAGCAGAAAGTGAAGAGTTTAACAGACAAGTAGATGAGTTGTTACAGAAGGGATTGATTCGGGAGAGCCTGAGTCCATGTGCTGTACCAGCAGTATTAGCACGAAAGAAGAATGGAGAATGGAGGATGTGTACAGATTCTAGAGCAATAAACAAGATCACAATCAAGTATAGGTTTCCATTGCCACGAATGGATGATATTATGGACTGTTTGAGTGGAGCTGTGTATTTCTCAAAGATAGATCTGAAGAGTGGATATCACCAGATTCAAATCAGAGAAGGAGATGAATGGAAGACTGCCTTCAAGACAAAGGAAGGACTATATGAGTGGTTAGTCATGCCTTTTGGGCTAACCAATGCACCGAGCACTTTCATGCGGCTCATGAATGAGGTTCTGAAAGAATTTCTGGGAAAGTTTGTCATTGTTTACTTAGATGATATTTTGATCTTTAGCAAGACATTGGAGGAACATATGATGCATATTTGTATAGTTTTTGAGAAGCTAAGAGATGAGAAATTGTTGATTAATTTAAAGAAGTGAAGTTTTGTGAAGAAAGAGTTAGTGTATTTGGGATTTGTAGTTTTAGAAGAAGGTCTAAAAATGGACCGAGAGAAGGTACAAGTTATCCTTGAATGGCCTACTCCAAGGAGTGCTACCGAGGTAAGATCTTTTCATGGTCTAGCTAGCTTTTACAGAAAGTTTATCAAAAATTTTAGCAGTATTTGTGGACCCTTGACTGAAACAATGAGAGGGGATAGAAAAGAGTTTTCAATTGTTGAAACAAAAAGTTACAGAACAAACTGTTTTAGCACTTTCAGATTTTAATAAGGTGTTTCAAGTAGATTGTGATGCTAGTTGTACTGCAATAGGAGCTGTTATTGTTGGAAATATTTAGGAATTAACCAAGTTACTGAGAGGGGAGGGGTGAATCAGTAACTCCAAATTTTCTTCTAATTTCAATACATGTATTTTACTTTTAACCTTTGCATACAGAAAGCATGAAACTTAAAAAGCATTCACAATAATGACACATGGATTTGGTTACCCAGAAACCTTCCAAAAGAAAGTAAAACTGGGGTGGGGATGAAACCCACAAAGCTTTAATACTGCAGAATAAAGTTGGCCGGTTAAGGCTTACAATTTGATCACTTCTGATGATCTGCCCTGTTAGGAGCAATAAGGATTGCTAAATCCACCCTGTTAAAGGATTTACAAACATACAGTGAAGTATGCACTCGGTAAAGAGATTTATACAAAGACTGTTAAGTCTACCCGGTTAAAGGATTTAGTACTGATTCACCTGTTAGAATGAAACAGTAGATCTCTACTTTGCAACTGGATTGCTGAATGAGATTCGCTGATGTACTGATCACCTTCTATGATGAATTTGTCTTTGCTGTATCTTATACTTCTGAAGCCTTCTGCAATTCGCTTATTTCTGCCTTACTTACTCTTTATATATTCTATCTCATATATTTCATTACTTGTGCATGTCTCTTTTATTTCTACATCATTGTTTATATACAGGTCTCAAACAATTAATTACAATTACAATTGCACAGTCGGCTTGACAAATAAACATAAGTGCTACTAAGTCGGCCCAAATATGGTTACTCGGTTCCTTCACACTGACTCGGTGACTTTCTGATACTCGGCGTCCACTGCATTACTCGGCATCGTCATGCACTCAATAGAAGTGAAGACACGGTTCATACTGATCACTCGGTAGGTATTGAACTCGGTAAGCATTGGTGACTCGGTAGACAAGATGTTACTCAGTTTTCATTGTCCTGATCAGTTTGTACTAACTTGCTCGGTTTCCACTGTCTGCTCGGTTTGCACTGTCTGCTCAGTTTGCACTGTCTGCTCGGTTTGCACTGTCTGCTTGGTTTGCACTGTCTGCTCGGTTTGCACTGTCTGCTCGGTTTGCACTGTCTGCTCGGTTTACACTGTCTGCTCGGTTTACACTGTCTGCTCAGTTTACACTGTCTGCTCGGTTTATACTGTCTTCTCGGTTTACACCCAGAATGCAAATAAGTGTTGTCACTAGTGGCAATACTGCTTAATGCCAACAATCTCCCCCTTTGGCATTAGTGACAAAAACACTTATTGGCCAAAATTTATATACACCGAATCATGCTGAGTTTTATTTTGATTTTTCAAAATTTGTCTTTGTTATAGGGCTTTATACATTGTCTCCCCCTTTCAATGTGCTAACTGTTTCTTATACAAATCTATACAGTATACATATCTCTCCTTCTATACATATCTCCCCCTTTTTGACGATAATGCCAAAGGTGCATATACAATTTATTTACAGAGAGAATCCAAAATTTGATAAGAAATCAGAATGTACCTTCATTATTAGTGCCAGGGTTCTGTCCCAACTTTCTTGCAGAATCTTACATGTTTGTATGGCAATTTGGATTTCTGCAGAGAGTTCAATCATGTGATCTGCTATGGAGAACTGATTGTCATGAATCAATGTTCTGGAATGTTCAATGTGCTTATACATTGTATTCATGATGGGAAGAATCATGTGTTGGATGTCTAGCAGTGTGGACTGGATCCTTGAGTCTTCTTTCAATAGATCAGACTGCATATTGGATAGATGTGAAATTTTCATGTGATGAGCAGAGCTTGAACTTGGTTCAAGTTGCAGCTTCTGTATGCTAATCTTCATATCCTCATCCATTTTATTCATTTTATCTTTGACATCCTTTGTGAACTCGGCAAAATTGCATAGTCTGGCCAAAAGAGAGGTAGCATTCGAATAAATAGACTCTGTGTTAGACAAAACTGAAGACAATTCCACTTGGTTAATAGCTATGTGCTGAGCAATGTGCTCAAGCACTTTATTGTTGAATCTCTTCTCGGCTCTTTCAACTAACTTTTCTGTCCCGGATGAGTCCTCATTGTATTTCTCAACTGCTTCTGCCAATTGTAACAAAACATGCTGGGAGGAGTCTACTTTAATGCCTAATGCATCAGATAAAATGTCCTTAGCATCCTTGATGATTTGATACTCCTTGTCTCTCTCCTCCTTAAGCTTCTTTTGTTTTGCTTTCCTTTGGAGGATCTCACCTATATTCTGCATCTGGTCTGCTGAGAGATTTGCAAAATCTAGTGTAGGAATCTCTATCTCTTCGTCTAGGTCTATATCCTCAACTATATTTTTACCCAAAAATTTTATACTCGGTAGAGCCTTAGGCTTATCTGTACTTAATGCTCTTGTAGTAGTGATAGTAGATAAAATAGGGCTGGCTATTGATAATGGTATACTTACTACTGGAGAACTTACAATATTTACACTTGATGATTCAAAAGCTGGAAAACTTACTGGTACAGGAGACTGCAGCTTGGTAGAAGAAATGGTAGCTGCCTCTGATATTGCTAGGGATGATTGGACAAATGTGGAAGTTGTCACAACCATGCTTGAAGGTGTCTCTGGGCTGGATGTAGAGACTTTCACTGGAGAGGTAGGAAGGGATGCAATGACTTCTGCTGCTATCCTTACAGTATCATCTACCTCGGTGTCTTCTTCTTGCTCATCGCTGTCATCTTCAATATCCTTTATTATTACAATTTCAATGCTCGGTTGGTGAAGGTGGTAAATGTTCTTCCATGTGGCTTTTGCAGCCTTCACAACCGATTCAATATTGTTGATCAAAATCAAACAAGTATTGAACTTTAGTGTCATCTTATTTTCATTCTCTTTTAGTGCCTTCTTTACTTCATCATTGTTCAGGCTCGGCATCAACTGTCTTAGGTTTTGATCAAATATGTCTATTACAGTTTGCCTTGCATTGCTCCATCTCATTCTTATCAGATTCAATAGAACTGCTGGAACCTGTGGGGTAATTTCTTCAGGAGAGTATTTCCACTGTCCCATCTTCTCAACAACAGCATCTTCTATTTCCTTCTGCTCTGCTTCCGATCTGGTTTCATATCTCAAGGATTTTATGTTACTTACTCCAGATCTTGATCCATCTCTGAAGAGTTTGAGCTTTTCTTGAAGGGTTAGAGGAGGCCTTTTGAATACTATGTCCTTATCTTCCTTTTCTGCCTTGTCTGCCTTTCCTCTTGTATTTCTCCTTGTGAACACAGCAGTGGGAGGCACAGATGCCTTAGTGATAAAAACTTTTCCTTTCTTCTTTGCAGGTTCTGGTTCCTCTGTTTTCTCATCCTTTTCCTCTTCTTTTTCACCTATTTCTTCTTTCTCCTCGGTTATCATTTGCATTTTAGCTATTCTTTTCTTTCCTTTGTTTACCGCCTGTGGAAGCTTTATGCTTAGTTCAATTCTCATCTTAGCTTCATCATATGTTCCAAAATATGGGGCTTTGGGATTGACAGGCTGATTTAGAAGTGCTTCAATAATGTTCTTGGTTTCATCAATATTTACCTCATAAGGAAGAGGTTTTGCATACACAGTTCTTGGTTTTACTGCTTGAATATACACATTATCACAATCTACCATAAAACAGATGTCATCTTTGTAATCTTCCACCAACTTCTGTGGAATCCAGAATCTGTCATTCATTTTCTCTTTGAAAGACTCAAAATAATTATCCATGATGCTGTCAAAGTTTTCACCCATTTCTGTGATGTATTCATTAATTTCATACAGTACAGGCACGTCTTTTCTCCATACAACTTTTCCTTTTGAAGGGAAGAATTTCTGAACATAGAAGAATAAACAGACTATCAAGGATCCAAACTTACATGGATTGTTTTTGGAAGTTTTGATGCTTTCCATGTTCTTGTTGAACTGTTTCAACATTAAGTCTGCTAGGTCAAATGTCAAGTTGTTTTTGACCACTTTGTATGCTAGGTCAACAGCTTCACATGAGACACTGTTCTGTCGACTAGAACTGTAAATCTTGTGTGCAATGATATGTGTACCAAACTTCAGTTCGGCGTCGGTAATGCTGCTAACCTTCATGCCTCTACCATCCCACTCGGCTAGGGTTTTCTTCTCTAGTTCCGTCCGACCTAGGGTTTTGGTAGTTTTCGCTTTGTTCAACATGGGAAGACCGGTAACTTGATGAATCATTTTCCTTGTGATCTCAATAGGTTGCTCAAGCCAAATCTTGCCATCGTGTACTCAGCTGAGAATGTACCTAACCCATTTATCTCAAAAGTTTCGAGGAAGATGTGCAATGTGGACTAAACCCTTATCTTCCAGATGTTTGTGCTCGAGTTTCAAAGTACCATCCACACATAGTTCCTCACGCACAATGTCTAGTTCTAGGTTTCCCATTTCTTGAATAGAACAGTTAAAATGATTACGGATATCGTTGATAAGTAGTACCTTAGGAGGAATCTGAGATTGAGCTCCGTTCGGATCTAGGGCAGCTGCAACTGCGGGCACGATCTTAAAATCTGGTGCTTTCCACTCCCCTTGGACTAACATGTCTGATCCTTTCTTCGCTGAGGTGCTGGATGATGCCATGGTAGCTCACAGAAAATTCCTTTCGCAAGAGTATTAAATCGCCGGGTTGCCCTTGAAGTTTTTCTGCTCTCAAAGTGCTTAAAGATTTGCGGTGAAGAATGAGTTCGATTACTTGCTTTTTGTTTACAATTCTGTCATTAATGCTCATTTCAAATTAGGGTAGGAATTCTGACAGACTGTCACCCACCAAGAATTAATTGCTCGGAAAAGACTTCGCAACTCGGTGAACTCGAGAATTCATAATGCTCCGACCTCGCTCGGTGAAGACTATACCGACCTCGCTCAGTGAAGACTATACCGACCTCGCTCGGTGAAGACTATACCGACCTCGCTCGGTGAAGACTATACCGACCTCGCTCGGTGAAGACTATACCGACCTCGCTGATCTCACTGCATCTTGCATGCTGATTTAGACTTTTCTTTTAATTTCGGTTCTGGAACTGTTTGAGATTGATCTATGAGAGTACAGTTCCAGTGCTTCCTTGGAAATTTAGTCTGAGTCGGTAGAGCCATCCATTCCATTACTTGGACTGGATTGCTCGGTAGCTTTAGGAATCCATTTTTGTCTGACCTGTTTCCTGACCTTAGTTGCTTCATTCTTTTTTTCTTCTTCAATTTCACTGGCATTCATGCATTTTCTGGCTATGTGACCGAGTTTAGTGCATTTGAAACATCTTATGGTAGTATCTCTTTTCCTTAGATGATGTTTTATGCAATTCATGCCAATGTGTCCATATTCTCCATAGTAATGACATCTACACCAGGTGTTATAGTCCCATCCAAACATTGCTTTCACAATTTGTTCTGCTGGATTAAATATCTTGGATCTGCACTCGGATGCCTTGTGACCTTGTTTGTTGCACTTGTGACAATTACCTCTGAATCTAGGTTTTTCCCTGCATTCATTTGCTTTATGACCAGGTTGATTGCAGCTATAACATTTTCCATTGAATTCTGCTTTTTCATTGTTCCAACATTTATTTGAAGTATGTCCTATTTTACCACAATGATTACAAGTAGGTTTTTGATTTCTTTTAGTACCTTGCTTAGAGGATTCGCCTTCTTCTTTGTATCCAAGTCCTGCTTTTCCTTTTTGTCTATGAAGATTTCGTTCATATAGCTGATTCAAGTCTTCTTGACTTTTCAGCATTCCTTCATTGATTTGTTTTTCAGCATTTAGGTCATCCATCAATCTTAGATTGATTTCCTTTTCAGATCTTAGTTCTTCTTTTGTGTTTTCTATTTCTGAACTTAGATTTAGAATTTCTTCATTTGTATGAGAGATTTGATCAATTAGGTTTTCTAGCTGAAGGGTTTTGTTTTGGACTTCAATGTTTCTTTCATCTAATTCATCTTTCAACTTGTTTTTCTGTTCCAAGATCTCACAGAATCTTGTAGAGTGTAGTTCTTGTTCTCTTTTCAATTTTCTCACTTCTTCCTGCAGAGACCCATTCTTTTCTAGGAGTTCTTTGATAGCATTGTTTGCTTCATCTGAGTTATTTGAGGGAAGAAGATCTTCAATCTTTTCTTCAATGTAATTCTGATCATTCATCTGATTTGCAAGTTCCTTCCTTCTTCTTAGGGATTGGGAAAGATGTTCTTTTGCTTCTTTGAGTTTAGCTATGGCCATTTCCAGATCTAGCTTTTCATTTTCAATCACCTTGTTTAGTTTGAATACCTCCATTGTCCTGGATCTTTGCTCAAGCTAGTTAAGCTTTGTCTTGAGAACCAATGCAGCTCTGATACCAATTGTTGGAAATATTCAGGAATTAACCAAGTTACTGAGAGGGGAGGGGTGAATCAGTAACTCCAAATTTTCTTCTAATTTCAATACATGTATTTTACTTTTAACCTTTGCATACAGAAAGCATGAAACTTAAAAAGCATTCACAATAATGACACATGGATTTGGTTACCCAGAAACCTTCCAAAAGAAAGTAAAACTGGGGTGGGGATGAAACCCACAAAGCTTTAATACTGCAGAATAAAGTTGGCCGGTTAAGGCTTACAATTTGATCACTTCTGATGATCTGCCCTGTTAGGAGCAATAAGGATTGCTAAATCCACCCTGTTAAAGGATTTACAAACATACAGTGAAGTATGCACTCGGTAAAGAGATTTATACAAAGACTGTTAAGTCTACCCGGTTAAAGGATTTAGTACTGATTCACCTGTTAGAATGAAACAGTAGATCTCTGCTTTGCAACTGGATTGCTGAATGAGATTCGCTGATGTACTGATCACCTTCTATGATGAATTTGTCTTTGCTGTATCTTATACTTCTGAAGCCTTCTGCAATTCGCTTATTTCTGCCTTACTCTTTATATATTCTATCTCATATATTTCATTACTTGTGCATGTCTCTTTTATTTCTACATCATTGTTTATATACAGGTCTCAAACAATTAATTACAATTACAATTGCACAGTCGGCTTGACAAATAAACATAAGTGCTACTAAGTCGGCCCAAATATAGTTACTCGATTCCTTCACACTGACTCGGTGACTTTCTGATACTCGGCGTCCACTGCATTACTCGGCATCGTCATGCACTCGGTAGAAGTGAAGACACGGTTCATACTGATCACTCGGTAGGTATTGAACTGGGTAAGCATTGGTGACTCGGTAGACAAGATGTTACTCGGTTTTCATTGTCCTGATCGGTTTGTACTAACTTGCTCGGTTTCCACTGTCTGCTCGGTTTGCACTGTCTGCTCGGTTTGCACTGTCTGCTCAGTTTGCACTGTCTGCTCGGTTTGCACTGTCTGCTCGGTTTGCACTGTCTGCTCGGTTTACACTGTCTGCTCGGTTTACACTGTCTGCTCGGTTTACACTGTCTTCTCGGTTTACACCCAGAATGCAAATAAGTGTTGTCACTAGTGGCAATACTGCTTAATGCCAACAGTTATGAGCCAAGAAGGTAAACCTGTTGCTTATTTCAGTGAGAAGTTAAATGATGCCAAGAGGAAGTATTTTGTTTATGATCAAGAATTTTATGCTATAGTTCAGGCATTAAAGAAGTGGAGACATTATCTACTTCCTAAAGAGTTTGTCTTGTATACTGATCATCAAACTTTGCAATATTTGAATAGTCAAGGAAAGTTGAATCAGAGGCATTTGAAATGGGTTGAGTTTTTGCAGAGTTATACATTTGTTTTGAAACACAAAAGTGGAAAGTCTAACAGGGTTGTAGATGCTGTTAGCAGAAGGCAACTATTGCTGACAGAGATGGAGATTGAGGTGGTTGGGTTTAAGGAACTCAAGAATTTGTATCCAGAGGATCCTGATTTTGGTGGAGCTTGGAAAGCTTGTAAAGAACCTGTTACTCTAGATAGGATGAAGTGGCTGGATTTTATCATCTAGGATGATATGCTATTCAGAGGGAGTCAGTTGTGCATTCCAAGAAGTTCTATGAGGGAGAATCTCATCAAAGAGAAGCATAGTGGAGGATTGGCTGGATATTTTGGTTGCGATAAAACCCTTGCTTTGGTTAGTGAAAATTATTATTGGCCACAGTTACAGCAAGATGTGAAGAAGTTTGTACAGAGTTGCAGAGTATGTCAGATGGCGAAGGGAGTGAAGTAGAATACAAAGTTATATCAGCCATTACCTATACCAAAGAAGCCTTGGGAGGATATCAGTATGGACTTTGTTCTTGGTTTACCGAGGACACAACGGGGACATAATTCAATTTTTGTAGTAGTTGACAGATTTTTGAAGATGGCACATTTCATTCCCTGCAAAAAGACTAATGATGTTGTTCATGTAGCAGAATTGTTTTTCAGAGAAGTAGTGAGACTACACGGTTTGCCAAAGACCATAGTTTCAGATAGAGACACTAAGTTTGTTTTATATTTTTGGCGTACATTGTGGAAGAAGTTGAAGATAGATTTGAAGTTTAGTTCATCACATCATCCACAGACTGATGGATAGACAGAGGTGGTGAATAGAAGTTTGGAAAATCTGCTGAGATGTTTGGTTGGAGATAAGCCAACAAGATGGGATTTGATTTTACCACAGGCAGAATTTGCATACATTAATTCTGTCAACAGGAGCATTGGTAAATCACCATTCCAGATTGTATATGGAAGTAGTCCAAAAAATGCATCTGAATTGAGAAAGATAGATAAAAGAGAAATAAGTAGTGCTGAAGCTGAGGATTTTGCAGAGCACTTGAAGAACATCCATGAGGAGGTGAAGAAGCATATTACCAAGATGAATTCATAGTATAAGGCTAAGGTAGATGAGAAAATGAGGCATAAGAAATTTTAGGTTGGAGATGAAGTCATGGTTCATTTGCAGAAGGAGCGATTTTCGGTTGGTACATATAACAAGTTGAAAATGATGAAGTTTGGGCCACGTATGATACTGAAGAAGCATGATTCAGAAAATGCATATGAGGTAGATTTGCCTAGTGAGCTCAATATTTCACCAGTGTTTAACATTTCAGATTTGACAGAGTATCATGAAGGAGGTGTTGAAGATGAGGTTGCAGCAGCACAGTGGAGTATTCCAGCAACCAGTTCAGATATCAAGGAGATTGAAGACATACTGGACAGTTGTGTTGGCAGAAGCACAAGGAATAGGACATATGAAGAGTATTTGGTCAAATGGAAAGGATGACCTGTTGAAGATTCATCATGGCTAACAAAGGAGGAGGTTAACCATCTTGGTTTTCCTCTACACACCTAAGTCGTGACAGGGTCACTTCTCAAATTACCCAGGTGTCGAATGCAGGAGCATCTTGGGTGTAAGAGCAATCTTGCATCACCCAAAAAAATATTTTTGGTTTTGTATTCAATAAGGGCTATCTTGTGCAGAGCTACTATTTATGGAAACTTGCTATTTTTATTAAGTTGGTCTTACAATCTCAGAATGTTCTAATTTTACATGTGGAGGTTCATCTCAGTCATATTAGCCTGCCAGCAAAGTTTCATGGCTAGATCAGGTCTAGTTTTGAAGATATTGAAAATTTTTGGTATTGGCAGCAGGGTACAAAAACTTTGAACTTAGTTTTGAAAGCTTTAGAGGCCCCGGATGAGGTCAAAAAATTGGGTGACAGGCGCTTTGCGCGGGTCAATCTTGTAGATCACTTTGTGGCATTTCCAAAATGGGGTTATAATAGTAAGTTGGGCCACCTGAAATGGCAGAAAATAATTTTCCTTCAAAATTTCTGTTCGGGTTTCAAAACTCATTTTGAGCCGACTTTGATGTAATAAATTGTAAAATAAAATAATTCCAAGTTTGGTCGGCCCTTAGGGCTAAATTTTTGGAACCTTATCGGGCGATGGAAATTGCCTATATAAAGAAGGTCTATAGTGTTGTCTAGGGCAGTTCTGGGTAGTAGATCTGGGTATTGATTCAAGGCTTTGTCCTATAGAATATTGTAAGGGAATGCCCATGTGGCTTTGCATATTGTAATTCTAAAAGTTTGTAATTCGACATTTGTGGAGATAATAAGAAGCTAATTTTCTATTCTTGCATATTATTGTTGTTGTTTCTCTATTTCTATTATGTGTTTGTGGTATTAAGGGGAGCACACTTCATTAGAATGGATCAATGAATTAGAAGAATATTTTGAGTATGAAGACATCGAGGATCTTGATCGGGTCAAGTTTGCAAATTCTAGACTAAAGGCTCATCCAAAGATCTGGTGGCAAGAGATTGAATTGGAGAGAAATAGAAGAGGAAAAGATAAAATAATAAGATGGGATCAGATGGTGGATAAATTGAAGAGACAGTTCATTCCTATTGATTATGAACTTGACCTACTGAAGAAAATGCAAAGTTTGAAGCAAGCAAGAAGATATGTTCAGGAGTATACGAAAGAGTTCTATCGAATCCTCATCAGAATAGGCCATGTGGAAGTTGATAAGGAGTAAGTTGCTTATTACCTTAATAGGTTGAGGTCGAGCATTCAAGAGGAGTTGAATTTGATTCGAATGAACAGTATTGAAGAGGCATACTAGTTTTTCCTAAAAGTAGAGGAAAATATGAACAAGAAGTTTGAGAGCACACAAAATGGAAGAGGTCATGGTGGAAGATTTGGTGGATGGTCATATGGAGGCTAAAATGAAGATTTGAAAAATAAGGATGAGGCTAGTAGTAGTCAAAATCAGAGAGGAAACAATTCCAATCATTTCCATAATCAAAATAATAGAGATCAAAGAGGAAGAGGAAGAGGACAAGGTTCAGGAAGAGGACGCTTCCGTGGAACATGTTTTCACTATGGAGAAGAAGGTCATAAGGCATATGAATGTCCTCAATGCCAAGGAAGGATAGATAGGAGAATTGAAGGCTAGGCTAGAGTTGCACATGTAGATGAAGATGCCAGATCATCACATTCTGAAGATGCTAAAAGAGGAGAGACACTAATTAACAGAAGAGTCCTGCTGAGTGGTGAGAATGAACCTGAGAAAAGGAGGAGCCTGTTTCATGCTAGGTGTAAGTGTGAGATTAAGTGTTGTGATGTGATTATCGATAGTGGAAAAACTGATAATTTGGTGTTAGAAGAGATGGTCACAAAGTTGAAGCTTAAGAGATAGAAACACCCACATCCATATCGGATCACCTAGGTGTAGGATGACCACAAGGTCATGGTCAGTGAACAGTGCCTGGTAAAGTTCAAGATTGACAGATACCATGATGAGGTACTATGTGATATCATACCTATGGATCCATGTCATATGTTGTTGGGTAGACTATGATAGTTTGATAGGCATGTTGTACATGATGGTCATGCAAATACCTATTCCCTAATGAAGGATGAAGTGCAACATAAGATAAAGCCATTGAAGGACATAGAAGAAAAGGTATGTTGTAATGCAAGAATAACTTTTGTTGATGGAAGAAAATTACTAGACGGTATGAGGCATGAACATGTGTGTTTTTCTTTAATTCCAAAAGTTGGTAAAGAGGAAGTAGAAGATATACCTGTAGAAGTTGCATACCTATTGAATTAGCTTCATGATGTTGTATCCGATAATGTACCTGATGGATTACCACTAGTAAGGAAGATCAATCATTAGATGGACCTGATTCTAGGAGCTTGTTTTCCAAATAAGGCAGCAAACAAAATGACACCAACAGAAAGTGAAGAGTTTAATAAATAAGTACAAGAGTTGTTACAAAAGAGGTTGATTCAGGAGAGTCTGAGTCCATGTGCTGTACTAGTAGTATTAGCACCAAAGAAGAATAGAGAATGGAGAATGTATAGAGATTCTAGAGCAATAAACAAAATCACAATCAAGTATAGGTTTCCATTTTAATGAATGAATGATATTATGGACTGTTTGAGTGGAGCTGTGTATTTTTCAAAGATAGATCTGAAGAGTGGATATCATCAAATTCAGATCAGAAAAGGAGATGAATGGAAAACTGCTTTCAAGACAAAAGAAGGACTGTATGAGTGGTTAGTCATGCCTTTTGGGCTAACCAATGCATCGAGCACTTTCATGTAGCTCATGAATGAGGCTCTAAAGGAATTTATGGGTAAGTTTGTCATTATTTACCTAGATGATATTTTGATCTTTAGTAAGACATTAGAGGAGCATATGATGCATATTCATATGGTGTTTGAGAAGTTAAGGGAGGATAAATTATTGATTATGTTGAAAAAATGGTCAGCACTCCCCTCAGGATTTGTGACATGGTTTAACCACCTCCTGCGTCTTCTATAAGTCTAGTGGTTGTATTAGGCATTATCAAGTCAATCTTTTGGTGCAACGACAACTACTACTTGTAACAAGTGGTCTCAGAGCTTGGTCACAGGTTCGAATCCCCTCAGGTAATGCTGATGGGGAGATTGTTGGAAAAATGGTCAACGCTCCCTTCAGGATTTGTGACATGGTTTAGCCACCTCTTGTGTCTTCTATAAGTCTAGTGGTTGTATTGGGCATTAACAGGTTGATCTTTTCGTGCAATGACAACTACTACTTGTAACAGATTAATTTGAAGAAGTGTAGTTTTGGGAAGGAGTTAGTGTATTTAGGATTCATATTTTTAGCAGAAGGTCTAAAAATGGACCTATTGGAGCTCAAAAACTCAGTCTGTATTTTTAAGTCCATTTTGCAAAAAATTGTCTAAGTGTTGGAATTAGTCCTTTGAAAATCATTAAAGATGCTTAGTTTGAGGTGCATGGAAAATGTGGTCTGTTGATTTTCATAAGAATTCACTTGGATAGGGTGTTCATCACCTATCATTTGACATTTGTAATAGTTTTTAGGTCTTGGGCTTCAGTTCTGATATGTTTTTGAAGTGGTCATTTAAGGGTGTTCCCAAAATCTACATATGGTGTATTTCTTGATTTTCACTGAGTAGCCCACTTTGGAGGTCTGCATCTTTTTCCTAATGATTTTTCATAGCATGATAGTTGTTACATCATACTATAGGCATGAGATTGATTCATCTTGCCAATTTGTAGCTCCCCATGTGCCCATTTAGTCACTTTGCCAAAGCCATTTCGTTTCCAGATTGTTAAGTCTTGCTAGGAGTGCCTTGTGTAGTTTTGAAGTAGCCTACTTTGAGGTCATGCAAATTGCATCTAGTCAGTGATCAAAAGGAATTGATGATTGATTTATGTTGTAGACATGGAAATGTTCCCCCTTGGAAATTTTTAGACTTTGGTCAATCAATTTGACCACCTTGCCCAATCGATTCCAAATCAGAATTCTGCATTATTACTGCGTTTGGGTTCAAAAGGTGTCTAAGTGCTGACTTTGCAAATTAATATCGGTTGATAACTTCATCATCAAAGCTAGCTACTTGAAGTTTTTTATTCCCTATGTGAAAGTAAATCTATGTCTAAGGTTTCCAATCTTGAGGTGTACATTTGGTGGGTTTGTGAAGGCAAATCCAAAAGCAATTTTCTACAGATTGGCAGTGCTAAGTGAAATTATTTTTGCAAAGTTGTTATTTTGAGAAGAGTTATACTTGTCTGCTGATGAAATAAAAATTGTTTTCAAGTTATTGTGTTTGGGTTACCTCAATCCAATGTGGAAACATAGGCAAACAAATGCAAAGTGGGAGAATGTGGAAGATGCCAGATCTCTACGCTGAATAATGAAGGATGAGTGAAGTTTTTTTTCTAAAAACCCTCAAGTAAATGATGACATCATGAGAGATTCTTTTTAGATTTATGCAAGATGTGGAGTCATAGACAAATGCAAAGCATGTGGAGAAGAAGTAGATAAAAAAAAAAGTGTGAATGCATAGCCATTCACTTTTTTTTATCATAACTCAAAAAATATGAACTGGGTTGGGCTGAATTTTACACAGGTTTGAGACGATCATGTGTGCATTCTACAAATTTTTTTTATAGAAAAACCCAATTTGAAAAATCAAAATTTATGGTCCTCTGAGTACTGGCAGCAATAAAAAAATCAGCAATGCTTCCAAAAGTTTAGTCCCACATTGCTCAAGAAATGACCATTTCAAGTGTTTAAAAGATATACCACTCACATAATGGAATGAAGAAAGAGGAGGCTCTCAAGGGTGTGCACAACTAGTGGATTAGGATGTGTGCCAGTGACCATAAAGCACTAAATTTTGTAGAAAAATGCTAGTGGTTAAATCATTGACATTCGGAGAACTAGAGAATGCTCAGTCTCCAAGTCTCCAAATGCTAGTGGTTAAGTCAAAAACATTCAGAGAACTAGAGAATGCTTAGTCTCCAAGTCTCCAAATGCTAGTGGTTAAGTCATAGACATTCAGAGAACTAGAGAATGCTCAGTCTCCAAGTCTCCAAATGCTAGTGGTTAAGTCATTGAAATTTAGAGAGCTAGAGAATGCTCAATCTCCAAGTCTCCAAATGCTAGTGGTTAAGTCATTGACATTCAGAGAACTAGAGAATGCTCAGTCTCCAAGTCTCCAAATGCTACTGGTTAAATCATTGATATTCAAATAACTAGAGAATGCTCAGTCTCCAAATGCTGGTGATTAAGTCATAAACATTCAGAGAACTAGAGAATGCTCAGTCTCCAAATGCTGGTGATTAAGTCATAAACATTCAGAGAACTAGAGAATGCTCAGTCTCCAAGTCTCCAAATACTAGTGGTTAAATCATTGACATTCAGAGAACTAGAGAATGCTTAGTCTCCAAGTCTCCAAATGCTAGCGGTTAAGTCATAAACATTCAGAGAATTAGAGAATGCTCATTCTCCAAGTCTCCAAATGCTAGTGGTTAAAGAAATGGTTAAATTGGAGCATCCAATCAGATGATGCCACATGGCATATGTGAAGCCCACCCAAATTTAAAAGTTGCACAAAGATTTAAAAGGCTTGCATAGTCCAGACTTTAGAAGAATTTTGAAATTTTCAAGAGATTGCAGTTGCTCACATAAAATAATGCTTGGAGCCTTTATTTTTATCCAAATATAGGCATGTTATATGTTTTCGGAAATGGGAGAAGACAAGGAATCTAATGGAAATGATTATTTTTAGTTTTAGAAAAGTGGGAAAGAGTAGTACGAGCTGGAAATTTTAGGATCAAAATCAGATCAGTTTGGAAATGATTGCAGGAATGTGGATCAGTTGAAGAGAATCAATTGTAGATCAATGTTGAGAGGAATGTTTGGAGATATTTTTGTGCTAAGTGGACAGCTGTTAGTTCTGTGTAACTGGCCACCTTTTCCTATATCTTTGGTTTTTCTCTCAATTGTAAAAGAGGTTGAAAATTTATGTTGCTAGGACAACTTTAGGCTTTTGAGTTTTATTGTTTGTGTTCATGGTCTTACAATGTATAGTTTCAAGTGAATTTTAATGAAAATAATGGAATCCCTATTCAGTTCTTGTTGATGTCTTTGTGTATCTAGTCTTAGTTCTTGTGTGTCAGTTTGTAAGGCATTTTGATACACTGGCTATAAGGTAGCTATGATCTTATTTTTAAGTTTCTTTCAAGGAGAGAGTCAATCTTGAATACAAGTTCTGGGAATTTAAGGTTTATATATGAATTTGATGTCTAAGTGTTGAAATGAGAGGAATGGTTTGCAAGACATTTCATTTGAGTTCTTGAATTGGAGTTAGAATTTTTTGGGATTGCATATTTGTTTGACTCTGTTGCCCAATAAATAAGGCATTGGTCTTGGCTTGAATAGTAGTTTTCTTCATCAAGCATTAATTGAAAGCATTTTATATATCCAGTTTAAGAGCATAAATGTTTTTAAATCGCATTGAATAGTGCAAATACTTTTGGTGATTCCTTGTAGATGTGAATCTAATAGGTTAGCCTGCCTGAGCCTCCGGGTTCGAAGAGAAGAAGGGTGAACATCCTTATTGTTACCTTGACCATTTCCCTGGTTCTTATTAGATCATACAGGTGGTATCTTTTATAAGACTAGTTGAGATTGGAACTCGCATGTTTTATAAGTTTGAGAACTATCCACGGTCACATCTACATAAAGGGTTTTAGCTAGTGAGTTATATGTATGCAGATTTTAACTTGTTTTAGGTACACCCGCCTAAGTGTGTGGAACTCTAAGTAGAAGGAGGATCAAATCCTCATCAATTAGTCTTTTCTTGCCCCTCAATTTGTAAGAAGAAGCAGACTCTTGCGAGTTGGACAAATATCCCCAGGTCTGGTTTTCATTGTCTCTTTTAGAACTGAGGGATATAAGAGAAATCACTAATAGGACCTAGAGAAAGTGCATGCTATCCTTGAATGACCTACTCCAAGGAGTGCTACTAAGGTAAGATCTTTTCATGGTTTGGCTAGCTTTTACAGAGAGTTTATCAGGATTTTTAGTAGTATTTGTGGACCCTTGACTGAAACAATGAGAGGGGATAGAAAAGAGTTTAAGTGGACTACTGGGGTAGATAAGAATTTTAAACTATTCAAACAAAAAGTTACAAAACAACCTATTTTAGCACTTCAAGATTTTAATAAGGTGTTTCAAGTAGACTGTGATGCTAGTGGTACTACAATAGGAGTTATTATGAGCCAAGAAGGTAAACCTATTGCTTATTTCAGTGAGACGTTAAATGATGCGAAGAGAAAATATTCTGTTTATGATCAAGCATTTTATGCTAGAGTTCAGGCATTAAAGAAGTGGAGACACTATCTGATTCCTAAGGAGTTTTTTTTGTATACTGATCATCAAGCATTATAATATTTGAATATTCAAGGAAAGTTGAATCAAAGGAATTTGAAATGCGTTGAGTTTTTGCAAAGTTATACATTTGTTTTGAGACATAGGAGTGGAAATTCTAATAGGGTTGTAGATGCGCTTAGCAGAAGAAAACTATTGTTGACAGAGATGTAGATTAAGGTGGTTGGGTTTAAGGATCTCAAGAATTTGTATCCAGAGGATCCCAATTTTGGAGAAGCTTAGAAAGCTTGTATAGAACTAGTTACTCTAGAAAGAATGAAGTGGTTGGCTTTCATCATCTAGGATAGTATGTTATTTAGAGGGAGTCAGTTGTGCATTCCATGAAGTTCTATGAGGGAGAATCTCATCAAGGAGAAGCATAACAGAGGATTGGCTACATATTTTGGTCATGATAACTTGCATCTGGTCAGAACTCAAGTTTTTTTGTCTCCAATGATTTGTTTAAGCTTGTGATGTCTCCTTACATATTATGCCAAAATAGGTTCTCCTCTCTTTTCTTCTTGCTCTTCAGGTTCACCAATAAGATTGTTAGATTCAGCTTCTGAATGCTTGGCAACCTCTTCCTGATACTCGATAGCATCCTCCTATCACTTGGCATGTTCTCCTTGTCGCTCAATATTATTTCCCTAATTCTCAGCATTTCTTACCTGAGACTCTACATCAGGTGCAAGTTTGTCACTTGCCTCTCCTTCTATATATACAAAAAATCTATAATCTTTTGGTTCTCTCTTGCTTTCCTGTTCATTTTTCTCTGCATATTCATCAACCTTGACATTTAAACTTTCCACAATTTTATTAGTGTTAGAGTTCAAACACTTGTAAGCTTTTCTTTTTGTGGAATAACCTAGGAATATGCCCTCATCACTTTTAGCATCAAACTTTCCATTCCTATTGTCTTTTAGTATATAGCATTTGCTTCCAAAAATTTTAAAGTACTTTACATTAGGTGCATACCCATGCCATAACTAATAAGGTGTAATATTTGTACCTTTTTTTATTTGTACTCGAATTAGGGTATAAATAGCTCTACTTATAGCTTCTCTTTATTATTTATGTGAAACATCCTTCTCGATCATTAATGTCCTTGCACAATCCATGATAGATCTGGTCCTTCTCTTTGCTATACCATTTTGTGGAGGTGTTCTATGTGCAGACATGTGTCTCTTGATTCCTCTATCATTGCAAAATATATTGAACTCATTTGATATGAATTCTCCACCTCGGTCAAATCTCAAACACTTCAGGTTCCTACCTATCTCCTTTTCAACCTTAGCCAAATACCACTTAAAAAAATAAAATGCATCAGATTTCTCTTTTAAAAACATTATAGTAATCATTCTAGTATAATCATCAACAAACAGAATAAAATATCTAGCACCACAATAGCTTTGTACACCCATAGGTCCACAAAGGTCAGTATGAACCAAATCTAATACAGTTTTAGAAGTAAAAGTCTTGGTCTTGAAACTAGACTTTGTCATCTTATCCAACTGACATTGTTTGCACATTACATTATCATGTTTATTCAATCTCGGTAGTCCTCTCACTTTATTCTTTTTACTAATTTCTACTACATTATCAAAGTTAACATGACATAGCTGCTTATGCCATAACCATATATCATCGAGTTGTGCAATCAAACATGTCTCTTCATATAGGTCTAGAAAGAAAAAATTACCTCTTGTCTATTCTCCTCTTCCAATTAGTTCACTAGTGGCATCAAATATTTTAGCCTTCCTATGATGAAATTTCACTCGGTAGTGGTGCTATTAACTTGTGCAACACTTAGAAATTATAGTTAAGACCTTCAACCCAATAAGCATTTTCACAAGTGATCTCACGAGTCAGTTTAATCAATCATTTACCCCTAACAGGACATGGTGCATCACTACCAAATTTAACACTTCTACCTTTGTAATGATCTAAGGTATCAAACATACTTTTATCACCAGTCATGTGGTGTGATCAACCACTATCTATAATCCACTTATCATTTTTGTTTACATAGGATATCATTGCATTTTTCTCATCCTCATCAGACTCATCTTTCATAGCAACATAGACAGGATTGCATTTTTCTCTTCCTCATCAGACTCATCAATGTCAGTTTCTTCTTTAGATATATAGCAGGATTTCTTACGTTTTCCTTTGTAGTCCTTGTACCTTTGGTAACCTCTTTCTTTTCTTTTATCTTTTTGCTTGCTATCTCTTTCCTCATCCTTGTCATCCCTATTAGGACATCTTGCAGCTATATGACCAACTTTGTTACATGAGAAGCATATGATAGGGATTTTACCTTTATACTTTTCCTTTCCCCTTCTCAATCTTTTGGCCATAAGAGCTTCAAGATCCTCTAGTTCTTCATCAGAAGTGTCACTATCACTTTCAATCTCACTGATGCATCTTTCATTTTCTTTCTTTGACTTATTCAAAACCATTTGTGACTTGAATGTAGATTCAACATTAGTAATAGTGAAGTTATCAAAATTAGAAAGCTCAAAAGCAGTAAGTTTACCAACAAGACTTTCCAAAGTAAGAGCATTGCCAGGGTTACATCTAGATTCTTGAATTGCTAAAATTTTGATGGCATAAATAGGATGCAAAGCTCTCAATAATTTTCCAATAAGAGTCTCATCATCAATAGTTCCATTAGCTCCTCTAATAGCATTTACAACTTCTTTTTATCCTAGCACTATTGGAAAAATGGTCAGCGCTCCCCTGGGGATTCACAACATGGCTTAACCTCCTCCTGTGTCCTCTACAGGTCTACTGGTTGTATTGGGCATTAACAAGGTGATCTTTTGGTGTAACAACAACCACTACTTGTAACAAGTGGTATCAGAGCTTGGTCATAGGTTCAAATCCCCTTGGGTAACGCTGAGGGGGAGATTGTTAGAAAAATGGTCAGTGCTCCCCTCAAGATTTGCGACATGGCTTAACTACCTCCTGTGTCTTCTACAAATCTAGTGGTTGTATTGAGCATTAACAGGTCAATCTTTTCATGCAATGGCAACCACTCCTTATAACAACCATAATATTGTGCAATATTCTCACCTTCTTGCATTTTCATTTCATCAAATTTACCTCTTAGGCTTTCAAATTTTTCCCTTAGTACATTTATGTCACCACCATAGATGTTTGCAAGAGTTTCCCACATTTTCTTTGAATTTGTGCAATCTTTGATGTCTTCAAATTCAGGATATCTTAAGGCATATGCAATCTCCAACATTTCTTGATTGTGTTCTTGTTTAGCTCTCATCTCCTTGGCAGTCAGAGGTGCAATAGGTGTAACATTGTCATGCTGAATATAGTACTTTACTGAGTCACCAATACCAGCTAGATGCAGTTTCATCAGACTCTACCATGTAGGGAAGTTCTCCTTATTTAGCTTTGGTACCTCCTTCATATACATCCTGATCATTTACTTCAAGTACCTTTAAACTTATTCTATTTAAGCACCAAAAGCTCTGATACCAATTGTTAATATGATTTAAAACAATAAAGAGGGGGGTGAATCATTTGGTCTCAGGTCTAGATGTATAAAAAAAGCTTTCAAAACTCTTCAAAAAATTCAGATCTGATCACCAAAACTACTCGGTCTTACTGAATGCATAACAGAAACATACAACAATACAGTCCACTATCCAATAGTATTTAACTTGCAAAACACATAAATGTTCAAACCAAAACATTCACACAAGCATCAACACCAAGATTTATAGTAGAAACCCAATTTGGGAAAAACCACTTTGTAACTGTTGGCATTAAGTATGTTTGTCATTAGTGACAACACTTATTTAGACTCTATGTGCTTATCGAGCTCATCTAGAAGAACAGTGTTTACCAAGCAATTCAAGTAGAATAGTGCTTACCTTGAAGACCGAGCTTTGCAATGCTTACCGAGTTATCATTACCAAGTGATGAGATGAGCAGTGTTTACCAAGTGCCAACATGGTAAACAAGGAATTTAGTTTCTACCGAGTGACACTGTATCTACCGAGTTCGAAACTACAACCAAGTGGTTAGTATGGATCGAGCCTCCACTCCTACCGAGAGCATGATGATGCCAAGTATTGCAGTGGATGCCGAGTATCAGAAAGTCAACAAGTTAGTTTGCAGTAACTGAGTAACTATATTTGGGCTGACTCAGTAATATTTGTGTTAGCTTGTTTAAGAGCCGACTTTGTAATTATTTTGTAACTGTTTTGGATTGATATATAAACAATGTTTTGTATCATATCCAAGGTGTGAAAAAAATGAAAGTGAGAAGTGTGTAATGAAAAGAATTGTTGGCATTAAGCATGATTGTCATTAGTGACAACACCTATTCAGGACAGTGCATATCAAGCAGAATAGTGCATACCGAGTAGAACAGAGCTTACCGAGTAGAGCAGAGCTTACCAAGCAGATCAGTGCATACTGAGCTTGCAAAGTTTCACAGTGTTTACCGAGTGCTACATGGTTAAATAGGAAATTTAGTTTCTACCAAGTAACACTTTATCTACCGAGTCTCCAGTATTTACCGAGTTTGAAACTACGACCGAGTGGTTAGTATGGACCGAGCTTCCACTTCTACTGAGTGCATGATGATGCCGAGTAACACAGTGGATGCCAAGTATCAAAAAGTCACTGAGTTAGTTTGCAATAACCGTGTAACTATATTTGGGCCAACTTAGAAATATTTGTGTTTACTTGTTTAAGAGCCAACTTTGTAATTGTTTTGGAATTGACTTAGATTGATATATAAACAATGTTTTATGTCATATCTAAAAGAAGATATAGAGAAGTATGAAAAAGAGAGAAAGGCAGAGATAAGAAAATTACAAAAGGCTACAGCAGTATAAGAAGCAACAAAGATCTATCCATCACAAAAGGTGATCAGTACATCAGAGAATCTCAATTAACAAGTACAGTTGTAAGTAAGAGATCTATTATTTCATCCTAACAGGTGAATCAGCTTGAAATCCTTTAACCGGGTAGACTTAACAGTCTTTGTAAAAATCTCTTAACCAAGTGCATACTTCATTGTATGTTTTTAAAACCTCTAACAAGGTGGACCTAGCAGTCCTTATTGCTCCTAACAGGGCATATCATCAGAAGTGATCATTGTAAGCCTTAATCGGCAAACTTTATACTGCAATATTGAAGTTTTGTGGGTATTATCCCCACCCCAGTTTTACTTTCTACTTGGAAGGTTTCTAGGTCACCAAATCTCTGTGTTCTAAATGTTATGAATGTTTTATTCTTTCTATTACTCATACATGCAGTCAGATTATCAATCTAATATTATTAAGATCTAAATCTATTAAAAGTTTTGAAGTTACTAATTCACCCCTCCCCTCTCAGTAACCTAGATAGTCTTGAATATTTCCAACAATTGGTATCAGAGCTCAGTGGATCTTAGAATAAAGTTTGATAGCTTGAGAAAAGATTCAGGACAATGGAGATATTCAAACTGAACAAAGTAATTGAGAATGAAAAGCTAGATCTGGAAATGGCCATAACTCAACTCAAAGAAGCAAGAGAGCATCTTTCCCTTTCCCTAAAAAGAAGGAAGAAACTTGTAAATCAGACCAATGACCACCAGTATGTTGAAGAAAAGATTGAAGACTTTTTCCCTTCAAGCAGCTTAGATGAAGCAAACAATGCAATCAAAGAACTTCTAGAAAAGAGTGGATCTCTGCAAGAAGAAGTGAGAAAATTGAAAAGAGAACAGGAAATTCAGTCAACAAGATTCTGTGAAGTCTTGGAACAAAGAAACAAGATGAAAGATGAAATAGATGGAAAGAACAATAAAATCTAGAATAAAACTCTTCAGCTAGAAAATCTTATTGATCAAATCTCCAATGCAAATGAAGAAATCTTGACTCTAAGATCAGAAAATGAAAATATGAGAGAAGAGCTAAGATCTGAAAAGAAAATCAATTTAAGAGTGATGAGTGAGCTAGATGCTGAAAGGAAAATCAATGAGAGAATGTT
Source organism: Chamaecyparis obtusa (assembly GCA_027943335.1). Classification (NCBI taxonomy): domain Eukaryota; kingdom Viridiplantae; phylum Streptophyta; class Pinopsida; order Cupressales; family Cupressaceae; genus Chamaecyparis; species Chamaecyparis obtusa. The sequence continues at coordinate 475,600 of BSBK01000188.1, read as the reverse complement.
GAAATCTCAAGAAGATATGAATCAGGTGTATGAATGAAACCTTCATAGGCAAAAAGGAAAAGTAAGACTTGGATACAAAGAGGAAGGTGAATCCTCCAAACAAGGTACTCAAAAGAATCAGAAACCTACCTGTAATCATTGTGGCAAAATTGGTCATACTTCAAACAAATGTTGGAGCAATGGAAAAGCAAAATTCAATGGAAAATGCTACAATTACAATCAGCTTGGTCATAAAGCAAATGAATGCAAGGAAAAACCAAGATTTAAAGGCATATGTCACAAATGTAGCAAACAAGGACATAAGGCATCAGAATGCAGTACTAAAACACCCAATCCAGTGGAACAAATTATCAAAGCAATGTTTGGTTGGGATTACAACACTTGGTGTAGATGTCATTACTATGGAGAATATGGACACATTGGCATGAATTGTGTAAGGCATCACTTGAGAAAAAGGGATTCTACCATAAGATGTTATAATTGCACTAAGCTTGGTCACATAGCTAAAAACTACATGAATTTAGGCACAATTGAAGATGAAAAGAAAGCAAAAGAAAATAACATTAGGAAGAAAATGAGACAAAAGTAGATTCCTAAACCTACCGAGCAAACCAATCCTGAAGTTACTAATGAAGGGAGTGGCTCTATGAGCTCTAACTAGTCTCCAAGAAAGCACTGGAATTGTATCTTCATAGACATATTACAAAATAGTTCCTGAACTGAAAGGAAGACAGATCCAAATTAGTATGCAAGATACAATAGGATCACAAGAAGGTCGGTATCAGTTACCACCGAGAAAGGTCAGAAATAACCTAACTTCATTTGGTTACCGAGTAAGGTCGGAGAAGTATGAATTCATGTGATCACCGAGTTGTGGAGTCTTCACCGAGCAATTAATTCATAGTGGATGATAGCCTATCTAATTCAATACCCTAATTCGTACTGAGCATTAATGACAAAGTTTTAACAAAAGGAATGAAATCAAGTTCACTATTCACCGCGAAAAAAAGTCTCCTAGTGCAATCAAGCGTATCGAAGCATATTTCAGCAAGATATTCTCTTTCCTCAAAGAATTTACTATGTTCACTGAGCTACCATGGCATCATCGAGCACTAAAGTGAAGAAAGGTTCGGAAATGTTGGTTCATGGAGAATGGAAAGCACCAGATTTCAAACTCGTGCCCGCAGTTGCTGGAACCCTAGACCCAAGTGGAGCTCAATCTCGGATCCCTCCTAAGGTACTTCTTATTAATGATATTCGTAGTCATTTTAAGTGTACAATTCAAGAGCTTGGAACCCTAGAGATAGATACTATTCATGAGGAACTATGTGTCGATGGTGTTCTCAAACCAGAGCATCAACATTTGGAAGATAAGGGTTTAGTTCACATCACACACTTGCCTCGGAGCTTTCAGATAAAATGGGTTAGATATATCCTCAGCCGAGTACATGAAGGTAAAATATGGCTTGAGCAACCAGTAGAGATTATGAAGAAGATGATTCACCGAATCACTCGTCTTCCCATGCTCGATAAGGCAAAATCTACAAAAACCCTAGGTCGAACGGAACTGGAAGAGAAAACCCTAGCTGAGTGGGACAGTAGAGGTATGAAGAGAAGCAGAATTACTAATGTAGAATTGAACTTTGGTATACATATCATAGCTCACAAGATATACAGTTCAAGTCAGCAGAATAGTGTTCTATGTGAAGCAGTTGACCTAGCGTATAAAATTGTAAAGAACAATCTGTCATTTGACCTAGCAGATCTTTTGTTGAGATAGTTCAATAAGAACATGGAGAGCATCCAAACCTCAAAGAACAATCCATGTAAGTTTTTCTCACTGTTGGTTTGTTTATTTTTCTATGCTCAAAATTTTTTCCCATCAAAAGGCACGGTAGTATGGAGAAAAGATGTGCCGGTTCTTTATCAGATGAATGAATACATTTCAGAAATGGGTGACAATTTTGAAAGCATAATGGATAACTATTTTGAATCATTTAAAGAGAAAATGAACAATAGATTCTGGATTCCACAGAAATTGGTGGAAGATTACAAAGATGATATTTGTTTCATGGTGGACTATGATAATCTGTATATACAGGTAGCAAAACCAAGGATTGTACATGTGAAACCTCTTCCCTATGAGGTAAATATTGATGAAACCAAAAATATTATTGAATCCCTAATTAATCAACCTGTTAACCCAAAGGCACCATATTTTGGGACATATGAAGAAGCTAAGGAGAGAATTGAGCTTAGTATAAAGCTTCCATTGGTGGTTAACAAAGGAAGAAAGAGGATGGCCAAAATAAAAGCTAGCACACCTCTAATGTCAACCGAGGAAAAAGGAGAGGACTTTGAAGAAGAAGATGAGAAAAAGGATGAGGAGGAAGAAGAACTAGTACCAGCAAAGAAGAAAGGAAAAGTAATTATCACCAAGGCACCCAAGCAACCCTTTGCAGTATTTACAAGAAGGAGTGCAAGAGGCAAGGCCAGAAAAGACAGTGAAGAAATAGTATTCAAAAGGCCTCCTCCTTCATTAAAAGAAAAGATCAAGGACTTGAGAGAAGAATCTGGAATTGCAAACTTCAAATCTCTCAAATATGAAATCAGATCTGAGGAAGAGCAGCATGAAATTGAAGATGCTGTTGTCAAGAAAATAGGAAAATGGAAATACTCACCTGAAGAGATAGCTTCTCAAATCCCAGGAATTCTGCTGAACAAAATTAAGTTAAGATGGTCCAATGCAAGACAAACTGTCAAGGACATCTATGCTCAAACCTTGAGGCAATTAATACCAAGTTTGAAAAATGCTGAAATTAATAAGGCATTGATAGATAATGAAAATAAGATGACACTCAAATTTAACAGTTGTTTGATTTTGATCAAAGATATTGAGTCAGTTGTGAAGAGTGCCACTGCCACATGGAAAAACATCTATAATCTTCACAAACCGAGTGCAGAAATTGTGATAATCAAGGATATTGATGATGATAGTGATGAACATGAAGAAGATACCGAGGTAGATAAGCAAAGTGATGAGGAAGATAATATTGTTCGGATAGCTGCAAAAGTCATTACCTCACTTCCTCACTCTCCAGAAAAAGTTGCTACACCTAGCACGGAGATAACTTCAAGTATGATTATGAAAACTTCCACAGATAGTCTAGAACTCTGGCACTAATCATAAAGGTACATTCTGATTTTCTTTCACATTTTGGATTCTCCCTGTAAAATACTTGTATATACACCTTTGGCATTATTGTCAAAAAGGGGGAGAAAATGTATAGGAGAAAGTGTATAAGATTAAGGTGTGTAATACGAAAGGGGGAGAATGTACTCTATATAAGGGATTCATGAAATGTATAAATAGTAGTTTGACAAAGATAAATTTTGAAAAATCAAAAAAAAAAGATTCAGCATGATTCTTGTATATAAGTTTGGCAATAAGTGTTTTTGTCACTAATGCCAAAGGGGGAGATTGTTGGCATTAAGCATGATTGTCATTAGTGACAACACTTATTCAGGACAGTGCATACTAAGAAGAATAGTGCATACCAAGTAGAACAGAGCTTACCGAGTAGAGTAGAGCTTACCGAGAAGATCAGTGCATACCGAGCTCGCAAAGTTTCACAGTGTTTATCGAGTGTTGCACGGTTAAATAGAAAATTTAGTTTCTACCGAGTAACACTTTATCTATCGAGTCTCTAGTATTTATCAAGTTTGAAACTATGATCGAGTGGTTAGTATGGACCGAGCTTCCACTTCTACCGAGTGCATGACGATGCCGAGTAATGCAGTGGACGCCAAGTATCAGAAAGTCACCGAGTTAGTTTACAGTAACTGTGTAACTATATTTGGGCTGACTCAGAAATATTTGTGTTTACTTGTTTAAGAGCTGACTTTGTAATTGTTTTGGAATTGACTTAGATTGATATATAAACAATGTTTTATGTCATATCTAAAAGAAGATATAGAGAAGTATGAAAAAGAGAGAAAGGCAGAGATAAGAAAATTACAAAAGGCTACAACAGTATAAGAAGTAGCAAAGATCTATCCATCACAAAAGGTGATCAATACATCAGAGAATCTCAATCAACAAGTACAGTTGCAAGTAAGAGATCTACTGTTTCATCCTAACAGGTGAATCAACTTGAAATCCTTTAACCGGGTAGACTTAACAGTCTTTGTAAAAATCTCTTAACCGAGTGCATACTTCATTGTATGTTTGTAAAACCTCTAACAAGGTGGACCTAGCAGTCCTTATTGCTCCTAATAGGGCAGATCATCAGAAGTGATCATTGTAAGCCTTAACCACAAACTTTATACTACAGTATTGAAGTTTTTAGGGTATCATCCCCACCCCAATTTTACTTTCTACTTGGAAGGTTTCTGGGTCACCAAATCTCTGTGTTCTAAATGTTATGAATGTTTTATTCTTTCTATTACTCATGCATGTAGTCAGATTATCAATCTAATATTATTAAGATCTAAATCTATTAAAAGTTTTGAAGTTACTGATTCACCCCTCCCCTCTCAGTAACCTAGATAGTCTTGAATATTTCCAACAAAGAATATGTGCATATGCGAAGATGCAAGAAAGGTAGAGATAAGAGAATTACAAAGGGCTACAGCAGTATAAGGAGCAGCAAAGATATATCTATCATAGAAGGTGATCAGTACATCAAGGAATCTCAATTAGCAAGTAAGAGATCCACTGTTTCATCCTAACAGGTGATTCAGGCCCCAAATCCTCTAACAGGGTAGACTTAACAGTCTTTTGTAAAATCTCTTAACCGAGTGCATACTTCATTGTATGTTTTTAAATCCTCTAACAAGTTGGACCTAGTAGTCCTTATTGCTCCTAACAGGGTAGATCATCAGAAGTGATCATTGTAAGCCTTAACTAGCAAACTTTATACTATAGTATTGAAGTTTTGTGGGTATCATCCCCACCCCAGTTTTACTTTCTATTTGGAAGGTTTCTGGGTCACCAAATCATTATGTTCAAAGTGTTATGAATGTTTTATGTTTTTAGTTTCTCATGCATGCAATTAGATCAATGAGCTAAATGTTATTTGGAATATGGTTAAGATCTGAAATTGATATAAAAATTTTGAAGTTACTGATTCATCCCTCCCCTCTCAATAACTTGGCTAGTCTTGAATATTTCAAACAATTGGTATCAGAGCTTTGTGGTTCTTAGGATAAAGTTTGACAGCTTGAGAAAATATCCAAGACCATGGAGATATTCAGACTTAACAAAGTAATTGAAAATGAAAAGCTAGATCTAGAAATGGCCATAGTTCAACTCAAGGAAGCAAAAGAGCATCTTTCCCAATCCCTAAAAAGAAGGAAGGAACTTGCAAATCAGATGAATGACCATCAGTATGTTGAAGAAAAGGTTGAAGACTTTTTCCCTTCAAGCAGCTCAGATGATGTAAACAATGCAATCAAAGAACTTCTAGAAAAGAATGGATCTCTGCAAGAAGAAGTAAGAAAATTGAAAAGAGAATAGGAAATTCAGTCAACAAGATTTTGTGAAATCTTGGAACAAAGAAACAAGATGAAAGATGAAATAGATGGGAAGAACAATGAAATCCAGAATCAAACTCTTTAGCTAGAAAACCTTATTGATCAAGTCTCCAATGCAAATGAAGAAATCTTGACTCTGAGATCAGAAAATGAAAGGATAAGAGAGGAGATGAGATCTGAAAAGAAAATCAGTTTAAGATTGGTGAATGACCTAAACACTGAAAGGAAAATCAATGAGAGAATGATGAAATCTCAAGAAGATATGAATCAGCTGCATAAGCAAAAAGGAAAAGCAGGACTTGGATACAAAGAAGAAGGTGAATCCTCCAATCAAGGTACTCAAAAGAATCAGAAACCCACTTGTAATCACTATGGAAAAATTGGTCATACTTCAAACAAATGTTGGAGCAATGGAAAAAAAAAATTCAATGGAAAATGCTACAATTGCAATCAGCATGGTCATAAAGCAAATGAATGCAAGGAGAAACCAAGATTTGTAGGCAAATGTCACAAATGTAACAAACAAGGTCACAAGGCATCAGAATGCAGATCTAAAACACCCAATCTAGCAGAACAAATTGTGAAAGCTATATTTGGTTGGGATTACAACACTTGGTGTAGATGTCATTATTGTGCTGAATATGGACACATTAGCATAAATTGTGTAAGGCATCACTTGAGAAAAAGGGATACTACCATAAGATGTTATACATGAACTAAACTTGGTCATATAGCTAAAAATTGCATGAATATAGGCAAAGTTGAAGATGAAAAGAAAGCAAAAGTAGATAGCATTAGGAAGCAGATGAGATAATAGTGGATTCCTAAATCTATCAAGAAAACTAGTCCAAGTAATGAAGTCACTCATGAAGAGGGTGGCTCTATCTATTCCAACTAAGTCTCCAAGGAAGCATTGGAACTGTATCTTCATAGAAAAATTCCAAACAGTTCCTGAATTGAGAAGAAAGAAAGATCCAAATCAGTATGCAAGATACAATAGGATCACATGAAGGTCAGTATCAGTTACCACCGAGAAAGGTCAGGAGTAATCTAATTTCATATGGTTACCAAGTAAGGTCGGAGCAGTATGAATTCGTATGTTCGCCGAGTTGTAGAATCTTCACTGAGCAATTAATGCATAGAGGATGACAGTCTATCTAGTTCAATGCCCTAATTCCTAAGAAGCATTAATGACAAAATTTTAACAAAAAGCATGAAATCAAGTTCATTCTTCACTGTGAATATCAAAATATTGAGTAGAGAAATTTCCTAGTGTGATCAAGCGATTTGAAGAAAAATTTGTAGCAGAAATTTTTCAAAGAATTTTCTACCGAGCTACCATGGCATCATCCAGCACTAAAGTCAAGAAAGGTTCGGAAATGTTAGTTCAAGGAGAATGGAAAGAGCCATATTTCAAACTTGTGCCCGCGATTGCAGAAGCCCTAGACCTGAGTGGAGCTCAATCATAGATTCCTCCAAAGGTACTTCTTGTAAATGACATTTGCAGTCATTTTAATTGTACAATTCAAGAGCTTGGAACCCTAGAGATAGATGTTGTTCATGATGAACTGTGTGTTGATGGTGTTCTCAAACCGGAACATAAACATTTGGAAGATAAGGGTTTAGTTCACATCACCCACTTGCCTCAGAGTTTCTAGATAAAATGGATCAGATATATCCTAAGCTAAGTACATGAAGGTAAAATTTGGCTAGAGAAACCAGTAGAGATAACCAAGAAGATGATTCACCGAATCACTGGTCTTCCCATGCTTGCTAAGGCAAAATCTACAAAAACCCTAGGTCGGGTAGAGCTGGAAAAGAAAACCCTAGCCGAATGGGATGGTAGAGGTATGAGAATAAATAGTATTACTAATGCAGAACTAAAATTTGGCACATATGTCATAGCTCAAAAGATATACAGTTCAAGTCGACAGAATAGTGTTCCATGTGAAGAAGTTGACCTTGCTTATAAAATTGTGAAGAACACTGTCATTTGACCTAGCAAATTTGTTGTTGAAGCAGTTCAACAAGAATATGGAGAGCATCCAGACCTCAAAGAACAATCCATGTAAGTTTGGCTTGTTGTTGGTTTGTTTATTTTTCTATGCTCAAAAGTTTTTCCCATCAAAAGGCACGGTAAAATGGAGAAAAGATGTGCCTATTCTTTATCAGATAAATGTGTACATTGCAGAAATGGGTGAGAATTTTGTAAGCATAATGGAGAACTATTTTGAATCTTTTAAGGAAAAGATGAATAATAGATTTTGGATTCCACAAAAGTTGGTTGAAGATTATAAAGATGATATCTGTTTCATGGTTGATTGTGATAGAGTATACATTCAGGTAGTAAGGCCTAGGATTGTATGGGTGAAACCTCTTCCTTATGAGGTAAACATTGATGAGACAAAGGATATAATTGAAGCCCTAGTAAATCAACCTGTTGATCCAAAGGCTCCATACTTTGGAACATATGATGAAGCTAAGGTAAGAATTGAGCTAAGTATAAAGCTCCCACAGGCGGTTAACAAAGGTAGAAAGAGCATGGCCAAGATGCAATCTAGCACACCTTTAATGTTAATTGAGGGCAAAGGAGAGGATATTATAGAAGAAAATGATAAGGATGAGAGTAAAGAAGAACAAGTGCCTATAAAGAAGAAAGGAAAGGTGACTATCACCAAGACATCTGAGCAACCCACTATAGTATTCTCAAGGAAAAGATCAAGGGGTAAGGCAAGTAAAGTCAGTGATGATATAGTACTCAAAAGGCCCACTCCCTCATTAGAAGAAAAGATTAAGGATTTGAGAGAAGGATCTGGAATTTCAAATTTCAAATCTCTCAAATATGAAATTAGATTAGAGGCAAAGCAGCAGGAAATTGAAGATGTTGTTATTGAGAAAATGGGAAAATGGAAGTACTCACCTGATGATATGGCTTCTCAAATTCTAGGTGTTCTATTGGATAAAGTTAAGATGAGATGGTCCAATGCAAAGCAAACTGTCAAGGACATATATCCTCAAACCTTAAGACAGTTGATGCCAATTTTGAAAAATGCTAAAATAAATAAGGCATTGATAGAAAATGAGTGCAAGATGACACTAAGATTCAACAGTTGTTTGATTTTGATCAAGGATATAGAGTCATTTGTGAAGAGTGAAAATTCTACTTGGAAAAAAATCTATCATCTTCACAAACTGAGTGTTGAAACCGTGATAATAAAAGATATTGAAGAGGAAAATGATGAAGAAGAAGAAGAAGTAGTTCAGATAGATAATGTTGAGGAAGAAGCTACCGAGGAAGGAAAGTAGAATGATGAGGAAGATGATCCAGTTCGGATAGTTGCAGAGGTAATTTCCTCACTTCCTCACTCTCCAGCAAAAGTTGCTACATCTATCCCAGAGATAGCTTCAAGTGTGATTGTGACAACACCTACAAATGCATCAAATGTCCAATCATCACTAGCACAACTCAATGTATCAATGATAGAAGTGGCTACCACTTCATCCACTGAGCTTCAGCCTCCTTCTTCCACTGGTTTGCAGCTCCAGCATCATCTTTAGTACCTTCTTTAGTTTTGAGTTTTTCAGTAGCAAGTACTTCAATTTTGGATACCTCAATAAGTACTTCAAATTCTATAGTTGTAAATACTTCAGTTTTGGGTTTATCAAGTATTCCAATTACCATTCCATCATTTGGAAGTTTATCATTTTTCACTACAAGTCCTACTATGTCTACAATAATTTCTACTACAAAGGCATTAACTACAATGATAGTTGAACCTAAGGCTCAATTGAGTACAAGATTCTTGAGTAAGAGTGTAGAAGAGGATATAGATTTAGATGAGGAGATAGAGATTCCACAATTAGATTTTGCAAATCTTTCAGCGGACCAAATGAAAATAGTCGGTGAACTCCTCCAGAAGAAAGCTAAGCAGAAGAAACTAAAAGAGGAAAGAGATAAGGAATATAAGATCATTGAGGATGCCAAGAATATTTTGACAGAAGCAATAGGTGTTGAGGTTGATTCCTCTCAACACATTTTGTTGCAGTTGGTAGAGGCAGTAAACAAGTTCAATGAGGATTCTTCTGGATCAGACAAGTTGCTTGAGAAGGCTAGGAAGAAGTTTGATAATAAAGTGCTTGAGTGTATTGCTCAGCAAATAGCTATCAATCAGGAAGGGTTATCTTTAGTTTTGACTAACATTGAGTCCTCCTATTCCAAGGTAACATCATTTTTTGTCAAAGTATATAATGTTGTGGAGTTCTCAAAGGAGATTAAGGACAAAATAAATAAGATTGATGAGGATTTGAAGATCAGTGCACAGAAGTTGCAACTTGAACCTAGTTCAAGCTCTGCACATCATATGAACTTCAGATTCCTATCTGATAAGCAGTCAAAGTTATTGAGAGAAGATGCAAGGATCAGGTCAACATTAATAGATATTCAGAACATGATCCTTCCCATCATGGATACAATGCAAAAGCATATTGCACACTCAAAAACATTGATCCATGACAATCAGTTTTCAATTGCAGATCGCATGATTGAACTCTCTGCAGAAGTCCAAGTTGTACTCCATACATGCAAGATTCAGCAAGAGAATTGGGATAGAACTCTGGCACTAATTAGCAAGGTACATTCTAATTTTCTCTCACATTTTGACATCTCCATGTAAAATATTTGTATATACACCTTTGGCATTATTGTCAAAAAGGGGGAGAAAGTATATAAGATAGGGGGAGATATATGGAAAGATATGAGAGATATGAAAGGGGGAGAAAATATATGAGAAATAGGAAATATTAGTATGAGGTGAAATAAGATATTTGTATATATGTATACTATATGGGGGAGTCATGAAATGTATATACAACAGATTGACAAAGACAAATTTTGAAAAATCAAATAGATTCAGCATGATTTTTGTATATAAGTTTTGGGCAATAACTATTTTTGTCACTAATGCCAAAGGGGGAGATTGTTGGCATTAAGTATGTTTGTCATTAGTGACAACACTTATTCAGACTCTATGTGCTTACCAAGCTCATCTAGCAGAATAATATTTATCGAGCAATCCAAGTAGAATAGTGCTTATCGAGCAGACTGAGCTTCGTAGTGCTTATCAAGTTATCATTACTGAGTGATGAGATGAGAAGTGTTTACTGAGTGCCAACACAGTAAATAGGGAATTCAATTTCTACCAAGTGACACTATATCTACCAAGTCTCCAGTATATACCAAGTTTGAAACTACAACCGAGTGGTTAGTATGGACCAAGCCTCCACTCCTACCGAGAGCATCATGATGCCAAGTATTGCAGTGGATGCCAAGTATTAGAAAGTCACCGAGTTAGTTTTCAGTAATCGAGTAACTATATTTGGGCCGACTCAGTAATATTTGTGTTAGCTTGTTTAAGAGCTGACTTTGTAATTATTTTGTAATTGTTTTGGATTGATATATAAACAATGTTTTGTATCATATCCAAGGTGTGAAAAAAAAGAAAGTGAGAAGTGTGTAATGAAAAGAATATGTGCATATGCAAAGATGCAAGAAAGGCAGAGATAAACAAATTACAAAGGGCTATAGTAGTATAAGGAGCAACAGAGATATATCTATCACAGAAGGTGATCAGTACATCAAGGAATCTCAATCAGCAAGTACTGTTGCAAGTAAGAGATCTATTGTTTCATCCTAACAGGTGATTCAGCCCCCAAATCCTTTAACAAGGTAGACTTAATAGTCTTTTGTAAAATCTCTTAACCGAGTGCATACTTCATTGTATGTTTGTAAATCCTCTAACAAGGTGGACCTAGCAGTCCTTATTGCTCCTAATAGGGTAGATCATTAGAAGTGATCATTGTAAGCGTTAACCGTCAAACTTTATACTACAGTATTGAATTTTTGTGGGTATCATCCCCACCCCAGTTTTACTTTCTATTTGGAAGGTTTCTAGGTCACCAAATCATTGTGTTCAAAGTGTTATGAATGTTTTATGTTTTCAGTTTCTCATGCATGCAATTAGATCAATGAGCTAAATGTTATGTGGAATATGGTTAAGATATGAAATTGATATAAAATTTTTAAAGTTACTGATTCACCCCTCCCCTCTCAGTAACTTGGCTAGTCTTGAATACTTCCAACAGTAACATGTTACATATATTTTCACTCTTCAAAAGTGAGCTCTGTGAAAATCCACCCCTATCAAAGGTTTACAAAACATTGTCAGGTGTGACTCGGTTAGATGATTTCAACCACCCAGTTAAGAGTGTGCCTTGTTAAAGGACTCACATACGTTCCATTAGAATGCAACCTTGTCCAAAGGATTTATACAAATGACTGTTAGGTCAACCTTGATTAAAGGATTTAAACTGATCCAATGGTTAAAAAGTAACAATAGTGTTTGATCTGAAAACATACAACTCACTTTTCAAATAACATATCCAATTCTATACACATATGCTAACTTACTGACTATGATCCATTTCCATCTCCATCACTAATCTACTCAGAAATCCCTTCAAGAAATCACAAGTCCTTCTCCTTCAACCTTTTCTGCTTATACAATCAATAACAAAAACAACTTCAACATCTCCTCATTCAACCTCACACTTAGGTTTCCTTAATACCTCTTCAATTAGGTCAATCCAACTTTTTCTACTTAATCTCCTCCATAGATCTTAGGGTTAAGTGAGATGCATTGAATCCTTCCAACTTTATGTTTTTCATCCATCCTTCTAGAAAAATTTCAAATCTCTTTATGTAATTACAATAAAATGGTTTACAATGCATTAAATACTTCCATACAATAAAAAAATAAAGTCAACATGATTTACATAATCCAAGAATTCAAATATGTCAGCTAGGAATCTGAATTCTTCCTCAAATGTAAATTACATATGCTTGGTCAATATTGTGTTCAACTCCTCGGTCATCACTAGGTAGCCCGGTCACCATTGAAATTGTTTCCTTGGCTAATACTATCTTCCTTGGCAACTAACTAATGCTCGGTCAACACTGAATTTACTCAGCATATATTGGCTCGGTTGACACTAACATCTCTCAGCTTAAACTAGATTTCTTCACTTTTGCTCATTTAAGCCTATTGTTTAGTCTTACTTCTTACTTGGATAAGCAATGCATTATCTTATTATTGTGCCACACAGTCAATAACCCATTGAATTATCAAGATAAATCAACCTTTCCTTAGGTGCTATTGTTACCAACCTTTCCCTAGTCCTTCTCATCAATCAAATAGATATAGTACTTTGTTAGATAGCAACAATCTTACCAGTTGAGGTTTGACATCAATGACAATACAACAATTTCTTCAATTGAAGTTTCCAACAATCTCCCTCTTTGGCATTGATAGCAACACCATATAAATAACACATGAATCACCAACCAATCCAAAAAACTTGTTTGTCCATCAGAAATATTTATAATATCCTTAGCTTCATTCTAATTCAGAATCAATTAGCCTTGCTTGCATGACCATCCACATAGTAATTTCCACTTAATCTCTTCTATGTTTCTTTCCTCTGAATCTCTCCCTCTTACTTGATCTTCCATGAAATATCACCATGTGTTTTCATCTTTTTCATCTCCCTCTTTGACAATAATGCAAAATTAGCAACTAAAACATACATCCTTCATATGTAGATGTCATCTTGTCAGTTTAGTAACAATATTTCTCCCTCCGTCATCTTTTCTTATGACTGATTATCCACTTTGTTGTACTTTTCACAACTCTAGGCTACTCCTAATGTGTGATCTTTCTCTCCATCAATTTGTTAGATACTCTTTACAACACACTTGATGCAGTGCTCCTAGCTTGACTAGGCAGCCTCAATTAGGGGAATAACCCCTAATTGTCCTCTCAGATATTCATGAGCTTCTTTAGGTATTCTTTAGTGAATATGTATGCTAGTTTTTCCTTTATATTCACATATTCCATTCTAACCTCTTTATCTTGTACCAATTCCCTCAAGTAATGATACTTGATGGTGATGTGTTTGGTCTTTGTGTGCATTACTACGTTCCTAGATATGTTGATAACACTTGTGTTGTCATAGTAGATGACAACTGATTCAATGATCTCTTCTTTCATGCCTACCAACAATTTCTTTATCCATCCCAGGTTTGAATAGTTCACTAGTGCAGTAACGTACTCGGCTTCAGTTGTAGATTGGGAAATACAATTTTCTTTCTTGCTTGTCCAAGAAACTAATCTCTATCCAAGAAAGAAATCTCCACCACTACTACTCTTTCTATCATCCACATTTCTTGCCCAATCCACATTAGTATAGACTCTTAGTTCAAATCTTTCATGCTTCTTATAGTACAATCCATAATCTACTATCCCTTTCAAATATCTCATTATCATTTTTACAACCATCATGTGAGTTTCTTAGGATTAGCAGAGAATCTTGCCACAATCCCAAAAGCTAGAGCAATATCTGGTCTTCTATGAACAACGTACTATAGTTTTTCAATCATGGACCTATACAAAGTTTGGTTTACTTCAGCAACATCATCATTTTTAGAGAATTTTTGTCTAGTAGCCATGGGAGTTCTTACTAGCCTTGAATCCTCCATACCAAAGGTTTTTCAATATCTCATGATCATATTTAGACTAGGTGATGAAAATACCTTTCTCCATTTGATATACTATTAAACCAACAAAGAATTTTATCTCCCTAAACATACTCATTTCAAATTCAGTTTGTATTTCATTTGAAAATTTCTTACACAGGGCATCTTTTCCACCAAATATGATATCATCTACAAAAATATTAGCCAACAAGATTGCTTTACCTTCTTCATCTTTCATGTATAGATTGCTGGTGTCATTTGTCCTTGAGAATCCAATCTGTATCAGGTAATTGTGCAACCTCTCATACCATGCTCTAGGGGCTTGCTTTAGTCCATACAATGCTTTATTTAGATTGTAAACCATGTGTCTTTTGTTTGGATCAAAAAATCCTTTAGGTTGTTCAATGTACAGTTCTTCTTCTAATATAGCATTTAAAAATGCAGACTTGACATCCATTTGGTATACCTTAAAATATTTATAGGCAGCGTATATAAGTAAAGCTCTTACTCCTTCCAATCTTGCTACAGGGGAAAATGTCTCCCCATAATCTATTCCTTCTTGTGCGTTGCCTTTGCATACCAGCCTTGCCTTGTTCCTTGTGATTTGTCAATGTTCATTTCGTGACATTTTTGTTTTCTAGTCTCAGCACTAGAGTCAAGGTATCATTCTCCTCTATTTGGTCTATCTCCTCATTCATTGATTGGATCCAATCTTCATTTTCTAATGCCTCCCTTGTTTTCTTAGGCTCAAATTTACATACTAAACATGTAGGGTCTCTTAACTTTCTTGTGGTCATAACTCTAGTTTCTTTGTCTCCAATGATTTGTTCAGGCTTGTGATGTCTCCTTACATATTGTACCAAAATAGGTTCTACTCTCTTTTCTTCTTTCTCTTCAAGTTCACCAATAAGATTTTCAGATTCAGCTTCTGAATGCTCGGCAACCTCTTCCTGATACTCAGCAGCATCCTCCTATCACTTAGCATGTTCTTCTTGTCACTCAACATTATTTACCTAATGCTCGACATTGCTTACCTGAGACTCTACATCAGGTGCAAGTTTGTCACTTTCCTCTCCTTCTTCTATATATACAAAAGATCTATAATCTTATGGTTCTGTCTTTCTTTCCTGTTCATTTTTCTCTGCATATTCATCAACCTTGGGGTATATGCACAAAGATGGGGGACCAAAAAGATGCCACTTTTCTTTTTGGTCCCCCATCATGCATAGTGCATATGCACTAAAGGGCGCACACCCTATGGATTGGGTTCCCCAAGCCTTAGGCTTGGGCAATCTAAAACTAATCACATGCACCCTATAGGGTGCACACACTTTGTAAAACACTTTTTTAGTGTTTTTCAAAGTGTGTGCGTCCTATAGGGTGCACAGGCTTTGAAAAAAGCCTTCTTAAAGCTTGTTGCGGGTTGGAAAGCTCATTTCTCTTTCCTCAAACCCGCATTTGTAGCTAAGACGGGCTTCCCAAGTGTGCATGCACTCTTCTTTTGGCTTGTGAATCCATTTTTTTTGTTCATCCATCCATCAAATGGCTCCACAGTGTCATCAAGTTCGATCTAGAAGAAGAGGTAATTGTTTTTACAGCCCATGCCTCTTATTTGTATTAAAATTTTAGTTTTGTAGCAATTTGTTTTTGCTTAAATTTGTGTGTAATGAAGATTTTAAAATCTAGTTTTTTTAATTGCTAGGAAGAAATAATCTCCCTCAACCAAACCCTCCACCAAACTCTCCACCAAACCCTCTGTCTCCTCATGAAGAACCGAATGAAGAAACAAATGAAGAAAATGAACCTCAATTGCCTCCACCAATCAAGAAACCTCCTCCTGGAACACAAAAAAATTTGATGAACCAAATTGAAAGAGGGCAAAAAGAATTAGAATCTTTAATTACTAGGTTAAAAGATTCTAGTGCTACAAATCCCGGAAGGAAAAGACTTGCAAAATCATTGGAAGCAATCTTGACCCACGTAAGCTTGGTTAGTGGCAAATTAATTTATGGCAGGATAAAAGAGAAGAACAAAAACAATATTATGCCAATAAATTATCTTATGAGGACATAAAAAAGAAAAAAATCACAAAATATGACATTTGCTAGCTATTTAAAAAAACTAGGGGACACATATACTCTTAGAACTACAACAAGGAGCTTCCCAATTCATTGGTGCTTAAATGAAGACATTAAAAACAATTTTTGGGAGAGATGGTGGATGGTCTTTGATTTGCCTCCTTGTAACAATCATGAGGTTGCTATATATTTCTTGAGGAAACTCTATTGCGAGTTTTTACTCAAGGAGGTGCCAAATCATTTTGACTATCTAGATTCTCAGGGTAGAGGAGGGGGGTCATCATTTGATCAAGCGGGGGCACATCACCCTAATGCACCTAGGGCTCCTATTGGAAAGACATAGGTGGATCATGTTACTATTCCTTCTGTTATGAAGGAACATGTAGAGGCATACACACTAGGTAGGACTAGTGCTCTAACACAGACTCTCATTCAGTGTGCCACTCCTTTAGTTGAGGGTGACCATGGTCTATCCTCGAGGGGGAATATTTTTTGGTCATGTGGATTCTTGTGCACATATGGTATTGGTGAGAGAGAGGAAGAGGATCCTAGAATGATGACTAATAGCTTTCTAAATATGACATTTGGCATTGACACAGGTAAATATTTCCAAGTTCATTAAATTTCTTTGATCATATTTCATTTATAAAAGAATAACTATTTAATTTAGTATCTATTGATTATGATGAAAATTCAAGGCAAGAGTGTGAGTGGCAGTGGCAGTGGAAGCGACAATGATCCTCATGTCCCCTTCTACACATCATCATAAATTCCACAAGTATGTATCAAATAAAACATTTTAATTAACATATTTGATTATTATGTAATTATATGAATAATTGTATCATAACTTATTATGCATGTGCATTAGACGTTCACTGGTGGACCATCGATGTTCACAATGAATAACGAAGGGCATCATGCCACTTTACTTGAGGTATCTTTATTTGCATGGTAATTTGATTTACTTGATTATATTTAATTAATAAATGAATGAATGACTAAATTACTAGACAAATTATGATCAAAATCCAGAGGCACAATGATCACATTCTTTCATATGGGTTTGTGAGGTCACCATTGAGTCCACAGGTATATATGTAATAATGCATTATAATTAACATGTCAGTAGTACATTCTTATATGAATGGTTATCTTATAATTTTCTATGTACATGTGCACTAGTTGAATGTTGGAGCTTCAACTTTGACACTGCCACTTATACATTTGGGGTGAAATTGCGACGGCAATTTGTGACGGTAGGCAAATGTCATGCGGTTTTGGCCTTTTTTTTTCAAATATAGCCCGACACCGTCGCAATTTGTGACGACAATACATTTGGCACTGTCACAATTGCGACGTTGTCGGGATATAAGCGCAAAATTAAAAAGGAACGTTGTCATGTGTGTTTTCAACAGTGCCGTAACCCTCCGCGAAATCACATCAGGATATAAGGGCAAAAAAAATAAGAACGTTGTCATTTGTGTTTTCAACAGCGCCGTAACCCTCCACGAAATCACATCGGGATATAAGGGCAAAAAAAAAAGAACGTTGTCATTTGTGTTTTCAACAGCGCCGTAACCCTCCGCGAAATCACAGCTACAATTTCTGAGTACGTTGGGTTTATTTTTCTTTTGTCATTATTATGTAATCTAGTATTCAGCTGTTAGAGAGCTAAAATACCCAGAAATGAGGACATATCTATGTTGAATTTATTGTTAGCGGCTTTGGTTATTTAGAAGTTTAATTTTATTTGTTCATCTTTCAAGCACAAACGTTTTGTGGACCGTAACGTCTTCATTGTTTCGGGTATGCAGTGAAACAACCCTAACTTGCAATTGCGATGTTGTCGGGATATAAGGGCAAAAAAAAAAAGGAACGTTGTCATTTGTGTTTTCAACAACACTGTAACCCTCCGTGAAATCACATCGGGATATAAGGGAAAAAAAAACAAGAACATTGTCATTTGTGTTTTCAACAGCGCCGAGAGAGATTCCCTCCGCGAAATCACAGCTACAATTTCTGAGTACGTTGGGTTTATTTTTCTTTTGTCATTATTATGTAATCTGGTATTCAGCTGTTAGAGAGCTAAAATACCCAGAAATGAGGACATATCTGTGTTGAATTTATTGTTAGCGGCTTTGGTTATTTAGAAGTTTAATTTTATTTGTTCATCTTTCAAGCACAAACATTTTGTGGACTGTAATGTCTTCATTGTTTCGGGTATGCAATGAAACAGCCCTAACTTGCGACTACCTTCACGGTACTTGTGTACATTATCATGTTGTCTTTACAGTGACTGTCCTCATTCAAGTGGCAATTACACAAGGGATAGTCACTGTGAGATGTCCTCATTTGTGACAAGGACAATCACACTTAGGACATCTCATAGTGATATTCCCTTGTGTAATTTCCACTTGAATGTATTGCTATTGAACCACATTAATGCTTTTCTTCTTCAACAAATGAGGACAGTCACTGTAAAGACAACATGATAATGTACACAATTACCAAAAAATGATCTTGTTAATTGATGTAACACTTTGTCTTGCTCACTCCCTATCCTTCACTAGGGTCTCTTTAGGCCAATGTTTTGACTTGATAGGGTACTTAACTATCCCTACACTCTTTAGGTATCTCTACCCAAGATCCCACTCCTTCAACTAGTGCACACCAACAAGAAATACAACGAACTCTGCTCAATACCAATCTAGCTACTAGGACACTCCTAGTCTTGTCTTCACAAATTGAAACACATTCAACTAGAACTTTACTCCATGGAGAGGCTGGCCACTAGGACCTCTATTGGTTTCAATATTACTCCTTCACCTATACTTTTCATCAGTACTTCAATCCGGTTCATCAAACCATGCCAATTGCACCCAAAAATAGGCTGCTAGCAATTAGGCCTTTGTCAAGCCTTTTTGTTTATATTAAGCCACCTAAAGGGCTTAGGATTCAGATGCCCTTTATTGAGAACTCCAAGATATCTAAGGTCTTCTCCTCCTAGATTTTTTGTACACCAACTGCTACAGCCATGCCTGAAAACAAGTATTTTGACACAACTTGGACAGTCTGACTAAGAGTTTGTTTTCTTAGCAGCTAAAGAAACTCACCCAATCTTCTAATTTGACTTGGGGCTTCTTTAGATGTGTGTCTACCTCTCCATGAGATTTTAGTTGAAGCAACCAATGCATTCAACTTGTTGTAATCTTCTTGTAATGATTTGTCATCCCTAACTGTGCTCAACTGACTCACCTAGGACATCATTGCAAACATAGAAAATTAGCTTCCCAGGGCCCCTCCTTCCAAACATATAGTACATGGAGTCTCCTCACCCATTCCAAGAGCCCATACAAAATTGACAATGGAATGATGAGCTAAGACTCCATTTGTTCAACCTGCCTGGTTCAAACCAATGATAGGGTACTTAACAAAAGAATTAACAAACTAGTTGGAATGCTTCAAAACTCAAAAAAACACAACACAGAATAAAAAAACAACTTGTACTAACTTTTCCAATAGACACTGTGAGCTATCTAATCCATTAATCAACTGAAAACAAAGAAACAAAAAAACTCAAGAATTCACTAAAACCGTGTTACTCTACAAATCTTCTTAATTCCAAATGTTTTTCCCCCCAACCTTTTGCACAGATCAATGGAGGCCTCTTATAGTTGATCTGATGCCTAATTCAATGGTTTCATATAGTTACATAACCATCTTACTCGAAAATGCTCCCTTGCACAAATGTTGTCAATGTTGTGAATGACAACATTGACAACTTGTTACAACCTTTGGGATTTTGGTTCAAAACTTATTGTTCAAACACCATAAGACCCTAACCATGACTTAGTTAGGCTATTTAGACCTCACATAGGCCACTTCTACACTTCTTTGCCCAATTTGACCCCTAAATGCTTCATTCCCACTTTTGCCACAATATTGGTAACTTGGGTACAAATTGGCACTTGCCTTCACAAAGGTCACACATGAGGACATCTCACAGTGATCGATTGTCCCTTGTGTAATTGCCACTTGAATGTATTGCTATTGAACCACATTAATGCTTTTCTTCTTCAACAAATGAGGACAGTCACTCTAAAGACAACATGATAATGTACACTCACTGTAAGGACAGTCACAAATGAGGACATCTCACAGTGACTGTCCCTTGTGTAATTGCCGCTTAAATGTATTGCTATTGAACCACATTAATGCTTTTCTTCTTCAACAAATGAGGACAGTCACTCTAAAGACAACATGATAATGTACACTCACTGTAAGGATAGTCACAAATGAGGACATCTCACAGTGACTGTCCCTTGTGTAATTGCTGCTTGAATTACACAAGGGACAGTCATTGTGAGATGTCCTCATTTGTGACAAGGATAGTCACACATGAGGACATCTCACAGTGATTGTCCCTTGTGTAATTGCCACTTGAATGTATTGCTATTGAACCACATTAATGCTTTTCTTCTTCAACAAATGAGGACAGTCACTCTAAAGACAACATGATAATGTACACTCACTGTAAGGACAGTCACAAATGAGGACATCTCACAGTGACTGTCCCTTGTGTAATTTCCACTTGAATTACATAAGGGACAGTCATTGTGAGATTTCCTCATTTGTGACAAGGATAGTCACACATGAGGACATCTCACAGTGATTGTCCCTTGTGTAATTGTCACTTGAATGTATTACTATTGAACCACATTAATGCTTTTCTTCTTCAACAA
Organism: Chamaecyparis obtusa; assembly: GCA_027943335.1. Classification (NCBI taxonomy): domain Eukaryota; kingdom Viridiplantae; phylum Streptophyta; class Pinopsida; order Cupressales; family Cupressaceae; genus Chamaecyparis; species Chamaecyparis obtusa. The sequence continues at coordinate 454,652 of BSBK01000188.1, read as the reverse complement.
ATGAGGACAGTCACTCTAAAGACAACATGATAATGTACACTCACTGTAAGGACAGTCACAAATGAGGACATCTCACAGTGACTGTCCCTTGTGTAATTGCCGCTTGAATTACACAAGGGACAGTCATTGTGAGATGTCCTCATTTGTGACAAGGACAGTCACACATGAGGACATCTCACAGTGATTGTCTGTAATGTCCCCTTTTTGGCTAACTTGGAAAACAGGAACAATTACTCCACTTCTCAGACTTACTCTATCAGATACTTACAATTAAACTAAGTAATGGAGGTTACTTAAGATATCAACCGCTATTTCAGATTCAATCACAATATGTGTGCAAGATGATATTGATACCAATATGTTTAATAGCACTGTCGGATATAATGATATGAAATATGCTATGAATATGATGTTTCCTATCACTTATAGTGATAGTATAATGATGGTATGTCTGATATAAACAATATCGATATACAATCAATAAGTATTGCTTACAGCAATGTATTTGCTGTGTCTGATATGATGATGTAATTATGCAAATGTGTAATATCGCTATGAGTGATATGTTGCTATTTCAGATTCTGAATTATATGCTTGCAACTTCAAATATTGATGCTGTTTCTGACTATCCTTTCTATCTGTGCAATCATGGTGTTGTCTCTGATCTGCAATGATAAACTTGAAACCAAACTGCCAAAGGCAGATGCTCTATTGAGTATATCCAAATATGGATAAGTAAATAAAGTTTTAATGATGCCTTGAGTGACTGACGAGAATGCATTCTTATATTGTCTTTAACAAATGAAGAGATGCTATGAATGAGACGTGTCTTGTTTCTTCCTCCATGTCCCTTTGTTAATCACACCTTTCCTTCAATCATGGTGTCTTTGGATTGCATTAGGGATGACCCTGCATCAAATAGCAATGCATTCAAGTGGCAATTACACAAGGGACAGTACATGCCCATTAAAGTTGGTGTTTTGTTATCCAGCATGACAATGGAGACAACATACTCTGTGTCAATTTTACTGATCAAATTTCCCTCCGCCAGGCAAAGCAACAATCTGGGTATGATAAGGTGAAATTTTGTATTCCTTTTGGGTATGATAACAGTTCCAGTTTCCAATAAGATGGTTCATTTTTATAATCTAGCTTCAATTTCTCTTGTGAAAATCTTTTTTTCATTTTATGGGTGGTAAAATATAATTATTATGCTAGAGGTGTGTACTTATGGATGATAATGAAACAAAATGATAAGATTTAAGACTCTTGTTTTTTTTTTAAATAGCAATTTAAGTTTCCTTCTATTATAAATTACTGTTTTTCTATTTTTTAATGTATCTTTCCAAATCTTTTATATCAATTTTATTTATGAAATATAAATATATTAATAATGTTTTAGTGTTTTTAGGATTAGTTTATATCAATTCTATGTATCATCATTCGTCATTCAATTGTCAGTATTATTAATTTAGACTGTGCAATTGTAGAACTACTCGAATATGGGTTGGATGGATACTCAAGCAGGGGAACCCTCCTCAAATATCTCAAGCAGTGAACTTGGAAAAATGTGTCCTGAAGGAACCCTTTCCATCAGAGAGATAAAAGTACAAACAAGTAAAAGAAGCAGGCTCTGCAAATATGTTTTTGAGAAGAAAAATGATAGATTATTCGAGTATGGTTCATGAGGTATATCTAAAAAGACATTTTTTTTCTTATTATAATAAAAGAGGAAGTTGTGAATGTCAAAGTTGAGTGAAACAAAAATTATTTTCATCAAATTTTGTTAGGCTTGCTTTTGGGAATAGTTTCTTACAATATTGCTATTAAGATTTTTATTGTGTAGTTTTTAGATTAGGTTTATAAAATTATATTTCATGAGTAGTGATTCATATTAATCAATTAACGATACTTTTGGAAGGTATTTTCAATGTGTCAAATTTTGATATTTTTACAAGAATTAGATTGTGTAATTTTTTTAATTAAAGTCATTGACTCATATTTCATAAATAATAGTTCTCATGAATCCATCTCTTATAAGATTGAATAGTCTATTTAGGAAGTATTTCTGATAGTATATCAAATTATGATATTACTATTACCATTAGATTGCATGGCTTTGAAGTCAACCTCGTTGACCCATATTCTTCTCTGTAGATGCTACTATGTGCTAGGGAACTTCTTAGAACTGTTGGTATATTCTTACAACTTGTTACACCTGGGATATTCTTCTCTGTAGATGCTACTATGTGCCGCGGTCCAAACGGGCCCATAAATGTGGTTGAATAGCAATACATTCAAGTGGAAATTACACAAGCGACAGTCACTATGAGATATCCTCATGTGTGACTGTCCTTGTCACAAATGAGGACATCTCACAGTGACTGTCCCTTGTGTAATTTCCACTTGAATGAGGACAGTCACTGTAAAGACAACATGATAATGTACACATACAATGAGTGTACATTATCATGTTGTCTTTACAGTGGCTGCCCTCATGTTGTATATTCTTCTCTGTAGATGGTACTATGTGCTAGGGAACTTCTTAGAACTGTTGGTATATTCTTACAACTTGTTACACCTGGGATATTCTTCTCTGTAGATGCTACTGTGTGCTGTGGTCCAAACAGGCCCATAAATGTGGTTGAATAGCAATACATTCAAGTGGCAATTACACAAGGGACAGTCACTGTGAGATGTCCTCATGTGTGACTGTCCTTGTCACAAATGAGGACATCTCACAGTGATTGTCCCTTGTGTAATTGCCACTTGAATGAGGACAGTCACTGTAAAGACAACATGATAATGTACACAAGTACCGTGAAGGTAGTTGCAAGTTACGGCTATTTCATTGCATACCCGAAACAATGAAGATGTTACGGTCCACAAAATGTTTGTGCTTGAAAGATGAACAAATAAAATTAAACTTCTAAATAACCAAAGCCGCTAACAATAAATTCAACACAGATATGTCCTCATTTCTGGGTATTTTAGCTCTGTAACAGCTGAATACCAGATTACATAATAATGACAAAAGAAAAATAAACCGAACGTACTCAGAAATTGTAGCTGTGATTTCATGGAGGGAATCTCTCTCGGCACTATTGAAAATACAAATGACAACGTTTCTCTACATTATCATGTTGCCTTTACAGTGACTATCCCTTGTGTAATTGCCACTTGAAGGAGGACAGTCACTGTAAAGACAACATGATAATGTACACTTACAGCCCGTGTACATTATCATGTTGTCTTTAGAGTGACTATCCTCATTTGTTGAAGAAGAAAAGCATTAATGTGGCTGAATAGCAATACATTCAAGTGGCAATCACACAAGGGACAGTCACTGTGAGATGTCCTCATTTGTGACTATCCTTACAATGAGTGTACATTATCATGTTGTCTTTAGAGTGACTGTCCTCATTTGTTGAAGAAGAAAAGCATTAATGTGGTTCAATAGCAATACATTCAAGTGGCAATTACACAAGGGACAATCGATCACTGTGAGATGTCCTCATGTGTGACTATCCTTGTCACAAATGAGGACATCTCACAATGACTGTCCCTTGTGTAATTCAAGTGGCAATTACACAAGGGACAGTCACTGTGAGATGTCCTCATTTGTGACTGTCCTTACAATGAGTGTACATTATCATGTTGTCTTTAGAGTGACTGTCCTCATTTGTTGAAGAAGAAAAGCATTAATGTGGTTCAATAGCAATACATTCAAGTGGCAATTACACAAGGGACAATCAATCACTGTGAGATGTCCTCATGTGTGACTATCCTTGTCACAAATGAGGACATCTCACAATGACTGTCCCTTCTGTAATTGCCACTTGAATGAGGACAGTCACTGTAAAGACAACATGATAATGTACACATACAATGAGTGTACATTATCATGTTGTCTTTACAGTGGCTGCCCTCATGTTGTATATTCTTCTCTGTAGATGGTACTATGTGCTAGGGAACTTCTTAGAATTGTTGGTATATTCTTACAACTTGTTACACCTGGGATATTCTTCTCTGTAGATGCTACTGTGTGCTGTGGTCCAAACGGGCCCATAAATGTGGTTGAATAGCAATACATTCAAGTGGCAATTACACAAGGGACAGTCACTGTGAGATGTCCTCATGTGTGACTGTCCTTGTCACAAATGAGGATATCTCACAGTGATTGTCCCTTGTGTAATTGCCACTTGAATGAGGATAGTCACTGTAAAGACAACATGATAATGTACACAAGTACCGTGAAGGTAGTTGCAAGTTACGGCTGTTTCATTGCATACCTGAAACAATGAAGATGTTACGGTCCACAAAACATTTGTGCTTGAAAGATGAACAAATAAAATTAAACTTCTAAATAACCAAAGCCGCTAACAATAAATTCAACACAGATATGTCCTCATTTCTGGGTATTTTAGCTCTGTAACAGCTGAATACCAGATTACATAATAATGACAAAAGAAAAATAAACCCAACGTACTCAGAAATTGTAGCTGTGATTTCGCAGAGGGAATCTCTCTCGGCACTGTTGAAAATACAAATGACAACGTTTATCTACATTATCATGTTGCCTTTACAGTGACTGTCCCTTGTGTAATTGCCACTTGAAGGAGGACAGTCACTGTAAAGACAACATGATAATGTACACTTACAGCCCGTGTACATTATCATGTTGTCTTTAGAGTGACTATCCTCATTTGTTGAAGAAGAAAAGCATTAATGTGGCTGAATAGCAATACATTCAAGTGGCAATCACACAAGGGACAGTCACTGTGAGATGTCCTCATTTGTGACTGTCCTTACAATGAGTGTACATTATCATGTTGTCTTTAGAGTGACTATCCTCATTTGTTGAAGAAGAAAAGCATTAATGTGGTTCAATAGCAATACATTCAAGTGGCAATTACACAAGGGACAATCGATCATTGTGAGATGTCCTCATGTGTGACTATCCTTGTCACAAATGAGGACATCTCACAATGACTGTCCCTTGTGTAATTCAAGTGGCAATTACACAAGGGACAGTCACTGTGAGATGTCCTCATTTGTGACTGTCCTTACAATGAGTGTACATTATCATGTTGTCTTTAGAGTGACTGTCCTCATTTGTTGAAGAAGAAAAGCATTAATGTGGTTCAATAGCAATACATTCAAGTGGCAATTACACAAGGGACAATCGATCACTGTGAGATGTCCTCATGTGTGAATATCCTTGTCACAAATGAGGACATCTCACAATGACTGTCCCTTCTGTAATTGCCACTTGAATGAGGACATTCATTGTAAAGACAACATGATAATGTACACATACAATGAGTGTACATTATCATGTTGTCTTTACAGTGGCTGCCCTCATGTTGTATATTCTTCTCTGTAGATGCTACTATGTGCTAGGGAACTTCTTAGAACTGTTGGTATATTCTTACAACTTGTTACACCTGGGATATTCTTCTCTGTAGATGCTACTGTGTGCTGTGGTCCAAACGGGCCCATAAATGTGGTTGAATAGCAATACATTCAAGTGGCAATTACACAAGGGACAGTCACTGTGAGATGTCCTCATGTGTGACTGTCCTTGTCACAAATGAGGACATCTCACAGTGACTGTCCCTTGTGTAATTGCCACTTGAATGAGGACAGTCACTGTAAAGACAACATGATAATGTACACAAGTATCGTGAAGGTAGTTGCAAGTTACGACTGTTTCATTGCATACCCGAAACAATGAAGATGTTACGGTCCACAAAATGTTTGTGCTTGAAAGATGAACAAATAAAATTAAACTTCTAAATAACCAAAGCCGCTAACAATAAATTCAACACAGATATGTCCTCATTTCTGGGTATTTTAGCTCTGTAACAGCTGAATACCAGATTACATAATAATGAAAAAAGAAAAATAAACCCAACGTACTCAGAAATTGTAGCTGTGATTTCACGGAGGGAATCTCTCTCGGCACTGTTGAAAATACAAATGACAACGTTTCTCTACATTATCATGTTGCCTTTACAGTGACTGTCCCTTGTGTAATTGCCACTTGAAGGAGGACAGTCACTGTAAAGACAACATGATAATGTACACTTACAGCCCGTGTACATTATCATGTTGTCTTTAGAGTGACTATCCTCATTTGTTGAAGAAGAAAAGCATTAATGTGGCTGAATAGCAATACATTCAAGTGGCAATTACAGAAGGGATGGTCACTGTGAGATGTCCTCATTTGTGACTATCCTTACAGTGAGTGTACATTATCATGTTGTCTTTAAAGTGACTGTCCTCATTTGTTGAAGGAAAAAAGCATTAATGTGGTTCATTAGCAATGTATTCCCAGCATCTGTACCTGCATCTCTCTTATATACTACAAGTTGCTTGCCATCAGAAATTGCAGTTCCCTCACGTGACATTGATGGTGAAGTGTTCTTTTCAAAACCATCATCTATGGTTACCAATGCTCCTGTTTTAGGCAATAAGTTTGTTGCATTCCATGAGCCATTGGTCAAGTTTCTTCTACGAGCTTCTGATGCCTCAAAATCTAAGCAGTGCCTACGCATGCCTCGTTGTGGTTGATTATCATTCTGTACATGAATTATAATGAGTAATCAGTTTTGGGCCTTGGAATCTTGTATGTAACATGCACAGGCATTTCATGGCTAAATGAATCTATTTTAAAAGCATCAACTTTTCTTACATGATGCTAGATACATAAGTAGAACAAGCGTATATCAAATTGGAAGCAATCAGAAGTCCACAATGACATATTATTTAGAGTACTCTTTAGTTTAAGTAATAATGCATATATTGACACTATAAAGACAACATGATAATGTACACTCACTGTAAAGACAACATGATAATGTACACTCACTGTAAGGATAGTCACAAATGAGGACATCTCACAGTGAATGTCCCTAGTGTAATTGCCAGTTGAATGTATTGCTATTCAGCCACATTAATGCTTTTCTTCTTCAACAAATGAGGATAGTCACTGTAAAGACAACATGATAATGTACACTCACTGTGAGTGTACATTATCATGTTGTCTTTAGAGTGACTATCCTCATTTTTTGAAGAATAAAAGCATTAATGTGGCTGAATAGCATGCAATACATTCAAGTGACAATTACACTAGGGACAGTCACTGTGAGATGTCCTCATTTGTGACTGTCCTTACAGTGAGTGTACATTATCATGTTGTCTTTACAGTGGCTGTCCTCATTTGTTGAAAGAAAAAAGCATTAATGTGGTTCATTAGCAATGTATTAAATAAATTTTTTTTTTTAATCCACCCACGGGCGTCGCAATTGCGACGGCAACCCGTCGTAATGCGATGCAGGCGCCCGTCACAATTGCTTGGGAGGTTCGTCGCAATTGCGATAGCCCTCCGAAGCCATGCGATGGGGGGGCGACGCCCATGCCGCTAACAAATCTTAGTCACATTGCGATGGGATATGTGTCGCAATTGCGACGGCTACCCATAGACGTCACAATTTGCGACTAAAAAATAGCGACGTCTATGGGTGTTGCTATTGTGACACATAGCTGTCACAATTGCAACACATAGCCATCACAAAATGCCCCCAAATGTATTAGTGTGCACACTAGAGGACGTAGTGGAACCTTCATGGATGTATCATTTACTCATTAGTAGGGTTGTAAAAAATATATGTAATCTTGATAACTACAGAATACTTTTTTTGTTTCATTTTCATCTATTGAAATCAAAGACTCCTCCTTCTGTCCATGATACTTTGGATCATGGAGTAGCTACACTAGTAGCTAGTTCTGAAGCACTGACTGAGGTATAAAAGAGATCACTTAACTTTAATTGTTATTTTAATAGTTTGTATTGAATTTTATAATGATATTCATGTATGTATTTTAATTATTATTTTGATAATTGTTGTAGGGACTTATTACTCCAAATCACCAACATGCACCTTCGGTGGATGAACATAGTGATTATTTGCTAGCGGTAAGCGAATATTCAATTTTATGTCATTGTATAATTCAATTTTGATCTATATTAGTTATTGATGCTTAAATTTTTTTTTATCAGCTCGAGCTACAAAAGAGTCTAAACAGGAGGACGAGTGAGCACACTCAGAAGACTACATCATCCACTACATCTCCATTAGCACGATGATGAAAGACAACTCAGGATTTTTTTTCTTCACCTGGTGGGAAAGGACTAGATTAGGGATATGGATTGTATGCCTATATGGCATTAGTGGACATATTTTTTGTATATTGTATAAGTGATATGTTGTACATCCATTTGGTTTTGAGGAAGCCAGTTTAACTATATTGAATATATTCAATGTATGACATTATTGGACATATATATTTGGCTTCATGCCCTATGAATATTTTTTTTTAATGTTTTAGGTATGCAATTCATGTGTTTGGTGTATTGATGTATACTAATTTATGTTTATGTGGATGTCTTATGCTTTGTAAATTTCCAACACCTTATAGTTATGCTTGTATGTTTATTGATGTATGTTTAACTTATTGACTGTGCTACAAATGCCACTCACTATCCTCAATAATAGTCAATTCCTTGACTATAATTATAATAAAAGTAATGAAATGAGTGCAAAAATGTATAAATATAGTATAAGGCAATATTTCTACATCACAACCTATCTAAGATCACGTGGAATCAAACATTTATATTCATTGGTGTGTTCCTTGTTCCATGGGAAAGTCACAATATAAAGACATGACCTCAAATAGGTGAGGCAACATATGGCAAGGTTGTCATCTACTGACCCCAATAGCAAGCCTATTTTGATTTTTTGGTACCCTAATGTTGGCAATAGTTATTTTATTAATAAGATTACTATGGCGGATGTGGATGTGCAACCTTATGCTTTTACAAACTAACTTCTAATTGTCCTCTAACTGACTGATTATTAATGACAAACACTAGAATACATACTGCTCACCCAAAGTGTTCGGCGGTGTTTGAACAACTGTGTGTGCCAAAAAATGTTGTCAGTAGCATTTATCCAACCATTCAAAGTTGTTGGAACAAACGGTTCGATGCTATGACCGAGAGTTTGAAATATACACAATGTTGGTCATTTGAACTGAGGAACATTGTGCATTCTGACATCGACTGAGAATGTGTTTCCAAATTTAAATGAAGTTGAATCTCTAAAAATTGAGACATGCTTTTATAGGCCTCGGCAACATGGTCCCATAGAAACTGATGGATCGATGCTACCTCATACAAGCTTTGAGATATGACCCCACAAAGATCACTGATTTCATGCTTAAGTGACCTCGAGGGACACTTTGGCCCAGAGTCATCAGTGGGGATTGAACGACTGTGCATGGTGAATGAGGTTTCCACTAGCATTTACCTGGCCATTCAGAGCTATTGGAACAGATGGTTCATTTCTAAGAATGACAGTTGAAAGGATATTCAATGTTGGCCATTTGAACTAAGGAACACTGTGCGTTCTGACATTGACCGAGAATGTGTTGCCAAATTTAAATGAAGTTGAATCTCTAAAAACTAAGACAAAATTTTGTAGGCCCTGATAACACGGTCTCGTAGAAACTGACGGATCGATGCTACCTTGCATGAGCTTTGAGATATGACCTCGCAAAGATCGCTAATTTCATGCTTAAGAGACCTTTAGGGACACTTCGACTTGGAGCCATCGCCGGGGATCAAACAACTATGCGTGGTGAATGAGGTTGCCACTAGCATTTGCCTAGCCATTCAGAGCTATTGGAACAGACAAATCATTACTACAACCGATGGTTGGAAGGATATGCAACATTGGTTGTTTGAACTGAGGAACACTGTGCATTTTGACATCGAGCAAGAATGTGTTTTCAAATTTAAATGAAGTTTAATCTCTGAAAACTAAGACAGGCTTTTGTAGGCCTCAACAACATGGTCTCATAGCAACTGATAGATCAATGCTATCTCTCATTAGCTCTGAGATATGACCCCACAAAGATTGTTGATTTCATGCTTAAGCGACCTTGTGGGACACTTTGGCCTGGAGTGGTCGGTGGCATTCGAATGACTGTGTGTGCCAAAAAAGGTTGTCAGTAGCATGTATCTAGCCATTCAAAGTTTTTAGAACAAATGGTTTGATGCTACGACCGATGGTTTGAAAGATACGCAATGTTAGCCATTTGAACTGAGGAATAATGTGCATTTTGACATTGACCAAGAATGTGTTTCCAAATTTAAATGAACTTGAATCTCTAAAAACTAAGATAGTTTATTGTAGGCCTTGGAAAAATGGTCTTGTAGCACCTAATGGATGGATGGTACCTCACATGAGCTCCAAGATATGACCCCACAAAGATCACTAATTTCATGCTTAAGCAACCTTGAGGGACACTTTAGCCTAGAGTCATCGGTGGGGATTGAACTGCTGTGTGTGGTGAATGAGGTTTCCACTAGTGTTTACCTAGCCATTTAGAGTTGTTGGAATAGATGGTTCATTGGTACAACCAACGGTTTAAAGGATACGCAATGTTGGCCATTTGAACTAAGGAACACTATGCATTCTAACATCGATCAAGAATGTGTTGCCAAATTTAAATGAAGTTGAATCTCTAAAAACTGAGATAGGCTTTTTTAAGCCACGACAACATAGTCTTGTAGCACCTAACAGATCAATGCTACCTTGCATGAGCTTTGAGATATGACCCTAAAAATATCATTGATTTCATGCTTAAGTGACCTTGAGGGACACTTCGGCCTGCAGTCGTCAGTGGGGATTGAATGGTTGTGTGTGGTGAACGAGGTGGCCACTAGTGTTTACTTGGCCATTTAGAGATTTTGGAATAGATGGTTCATTGCTATGACCAATATTTGGAAGGATATGCAACGTTGGCCATTTGAACTGAGGAACACTATGCATTCTAACATCGACCGAGAATGTGTTGCCAAATTTAAACAAAGTTGAATCTCTGAAAAATGAGACAAGATTTTGTAGGCCCCAACAATATTGTCCCTTAGCAACTGATGGATTGATGCTACCTTGCACGAGCTCTGAGATATGACCCCACAAAGATCATTGATTTATGCTTAAGAAACCTTGAGGAACACTTCAGCCTGGAGTCATCAATGGGGATCGAATGACTGTGCATGGTGAATGAGGTTTTCACTAGTGTTTACCTGGCCATTCGAAGCTATTGGAATAGATGGTTCATTGCTACGACCAATGGTTGGAAGGATATGCAATGATGGCTGTTTGAACTGAGGAACACTGTGCATCCTAATATCAACTGAGAATGTATTTCCAAATTTAAATGAAGTTGAATCTCTGAAAACTGAGATAGGCTACTATAGGCCCTGGTAACATGGTCTTGTAGCAACTGATGGATCGATGCTACCTTGCACGAGCTCCAAGATATGACCCCACAAAGATCATTGATTACATGCTTAAGCAACCTTGAGGGACACTTCAGCTTGGAGTCATGAGTGGGGATTGAATAACTATGCATGGTGAATGAGCTTGCCACTAGTGTGTACCTAACCATTTGGAGTTGTTAGAACAGACGGTTCATTTCTACGACCAATGGTTGGAAGGATATGCAATGTTGGTCATTTGAACTAAGGAACATTTTGCATTCTGACATTGACCGAGAATGTGTTTCCAATTTTAAACAAAGTTGAATCTCTGAAAACTAAGACATGCTATTGTAGGCCCTGATAACATGGTCCCATAGCACTTGATGGATCGATGCCACCTCGTACGAGCTCCAAGATATGACCCCACAAAGATCACTGATTTCATGCTTAAGCAACCTTGAGGGACACTTCAGCCTGGAGTCGTCGGTAGGGATCGAACGGCTATGCATGGCAAATGAGGTTGACACTAGTGTTTACCTAGCCATTTGGAGTTGTTCTTCTAATCCTCCTTCTTACAACATCTCTTTGATTAGGAGATACCCATGTATTATTCTTCCAAAATTCTTCAATGAAGGATTTCAAAGCTTCAACAATTGCTTTATCTTTTTGCGGTAGTCTACCAGAAAATGCCCATAACTCATTGCTATTTGGATCTTCCACTCTTTGACCCCTTCACAAGGCTCTCATTAGAGACTTTCTACTTATTTTCAATGTTTTTCTTGTCTTTCTAATGAGTCAATATTTCTTCATCTGAGTGCTTACTATCATTGATGTATGTACATGTCGTGTGACATTACTATCTTTTTTGCATGATGTAGAACCCACGCTCTCATATGTAGTCATTAGATTCTTTACAATATATTTTTCACTTGACTCATCCATCATTCTTAGCCCAAGAATCTTCATGATGGGCCTAAATTTTAGATTTATCATCATTTCAACAAATAGTTGACATCTTCCTGTCATCTTTAAATTCTCAAAAACTGATCTCCAAATATGATTAGCATTTCTTTGACAAGTACACTTGGAAATCTTGCTAGGCATTGCTTGCAAAATGTTAGTATCAATATCAATCAAATAATTTGGCTTTCAATAAATAATTCTAGAAGCGTCAAAAACATTATGTGTGAATTTCATACCATCTTGAGTACCTTCAACATGAGATGATGTTGTGCCTACACCTTGGGATGATGATGATTTCTACATATGAATTGATTACAATTTTAAAAATATAATATAAATGTAAAATAATAAGTCAAATTATAATATAAACCTCTTACAATATGACAAATTATAATATAAATTTATTACAATTATATCAAATTATGTATTAAACAAGTCTATATCATACCAATTATAAACCAAAACTAATGAAGGGTGCTCCCCTTAATACCACAAACACATAATAGAAACAGAGAAACAACAACAATATGCAAGAACAAAAAATGGGCTTCTTATTATCTCCACAAATGTGGAATTACAAAATTTTAGAATTACAATATGCAAAGCCACATGGGTATTCCCTTTACAATATTCTATAGGACAAAGCCTCGAATTTATTACCCAGATTTACCCAGATTTATCCCTGAACTAATCCAAACCGCCTAGACAACACTACAGGCCTTCTATATATAGGCAATTTCCACCACCCGAGAAGGTTCCAGAAAATTATCCCAAAGGGCCGACCAAACTTAGAATTATTTTATTTTACAATTTATTACATCAAAGTCGGCTCAAAAAAACTTTTGAAACCCGAACAGAACTTTTGAAGGAAATTTATTTTCTGCCATTTTAGGTGACCTAACTTCCAGAGACCATAAGTCATCACCAGTTGACCCGGTTGACTATTATAACCCCATTTTAGAAAGGGCACGAAGAGCTCTACAACACTTGAATCAAGCAAGCTTCATTCAGTCAAAAATTTGACCTCAACTAGGACCTCTAAAGCCTTCAAAACTGAGTTCAAAGTTTCTGTACCCTGTTTCCAAAACCAAAAATTTTCAATATCTTCAAAACCAGACTAATCTAGCAATGAAACTTTATTGGTAGGCTGATATGACCAAAATGAACCTCCACCTGTGAAATCAGAACATTTTGAGATCATATGAAAAACTTACTAAAAATAGTAAATTTCCAAAAATAGCAGCTCTGCACAAGATAGCCCTTATTTGACAAGCAAAAAAAATATTTTTTTGGGTGATGCAAGATTGCTCTTACACCCAGGATGCTCCTGCATCAAAAACACTCTTTATTCACATTCGACATGTAAAAAAATAAAAAACTTACCTCAATCGATAAATTTTGATGATAATAATTGACTTTCACAATTTGATGTTGATTTTTAAATAAAAAGATGGTGCAAATTGATATAATATGCTTCTTTGTCACTATCAACACCATGAAAAGAGAATACTTGTCGGATAACATGCAAAACTCAGATAGCATAAGAAAAAGTGGGCCTCTTTCATGAAATCCTTGGTAAAGAAGACCGTTTATTTTAGTTTTGCATAGCCCGAGCGCGCTATAGGGTGTGTGCCCTATACAAAACAAAAAAGTGTTATGAATTCTCTTAAATAGGGCGTGCACCCTATGCAAAACAAGAAAAAGGGAGAAAAGAGAGAGAGAGAGAAGGGGATACACAGAGAGAATGGAGAGAGTAGGAGAGAAGGGGAAGGAGAGAGAGAGAGAGAGAGAGAGAGAGAGAGAGAGAGAGAGAGAGAGAGAGAGAGAGAGAGAGAGAGAGAGAGAGAGAGAGAGAGAGAGAGAGAGAGAGAGAGAGAGAGAGAAGGGGAGAGAGAGAGAGCGGGGGGGTGAAAGAGGGTAATAAGGGAAAATATAGAGGGTACAAAGGTGGAGAGAGAGAGAGAGAGAGAGAGAGAGAGAGAAGGGGAAGGAGAAGGGGAAAGGGAGAGAGTAGGAGAGAGAGAAGCAGAAGGAGAGAGAGAGAGAGAGAGGGGGGGTTGAAAGAAAGTAATAAGGGAAAATATAGAGGGTAGGAAGGCGGGAGAGAGAAGATGTGTGTGAGAGAGAGAGGGGGGTGAAAGAGGGTAATAAGGGAAATATATAGGGTATGAAGGTGGAGAGAGAGAGAGAGAGAGAGAGAGTCATAAGGGGGAGAGAGAGAGTGTGTGTGATGAGAGAGAGAGAGAGAGAGAGAGTAGGAAGGTGGGAGAGAGCATATGTGCATGTATGTGAGAGAGAGAGAGAGGGGGTGAAAGATGGTAAGAAGGGAAAATATAGAGGATAGGAAGGTGTAGAAAGAGAGAGAGAATATAGAGGGTAGGAAGGTGGGAGAGAGAATATGTGAGAGAGAGAGAGAGGGGGTGAAAGATGGTAAGCAGGGAAAATATAGAGGATAGGAAGGTGTAGAGAGAGAGAGATTATGGGGGAGGGAGAGAGAGACATAGAGACAGAGAGTGATCTCTCTCTCTCTCTCTCTCTACCTCTCTCTCTCTCTCTTCCTCTCACTCTGACTATTTCTCATCACTATTTAAATCTATGTCTTAAATAGGGTGCACGCCCTATAGAAATCTTTGACTTTCATAGGACGCACGCCCTATGAAAGTCATAGATTTCAATAGTGTGCTCACCCTATAGGGCATGCACGATTTGTAAGACATTTGAATTTACCAATCATAAGGCTTGGATTTGCCTTGGAGATCCAACCCAAAGGCTTGGATGATTGAAATAGGCCTAAGATGTGTTTTCCAACAGACACAAAAAAATGACATCTTTTTTTGTGTGCTCCTCGTCAAGTTTACTCGTGGCTCAAGAATGTAAAAATTAGATGACGTGATATTGCAGATCTCTCTATTACTTATCTAAAGATATAATTTATTTTGAATTCTGATTATGTTAAGTTTTTCAACTCTAATTTCTTTTGTGTGTATGTCTATTTTTTGTAAAAAACCAACATGTAGTATTTTGGGCATAGATTTTGGCTCGTTCATTGAATTTTGCAACAAGTTACATTTTTAGAAACTAGACTCCATTCTACACACTTTTAGAAAAAATAAAATTTGATTTTCAATTAGTTTTATATGATTTCTAGGGGGAGCACACAAAAATTTCATGTTTTTATGATGTGTGCACTTTGTAAATTCATCAAACATTATACATTCATCAAAAAATTACCAAAAAATTCTGACATAAACTACGTGGTGTTAGCTAACTTCTCACTGGAGCAATTAAAAAATTCAAAAAAAGGTTAACATTTTAGGGGGCACACACCTGACGCTATGTTATGTTTT
The DNA here is from genome assembly GCA_027943335.1 of Chamaecyparis obtusa. Classification (NCBI taxonomy): domain Eukaryota; kingdom Viridiplantae; phylum Streptophyta; class Pinopsida; order Cupressales; family Cupressaceae; genus Chamaecyparis; species Chamaecyparis obtusa. The sequence goes on along the minus strand of BSBK01000188.1, from coordinate 439,004 downwards.
TTGACAAAAAAAAAAGGACCACTTTTTGTGCTCCCCCTTTTTGAGGCCCTTAGTTTGCACCATTTTCAAAATAAGTTAGTAGTTTAGGAACTAGATTCAGAGTATTACAACTCTTGCTTTTGTCACATCTTAAATTTTTGAGTCTAACTATCTTCAATTTCTTGTTGAAGTTCAGAGTTTTTTGATTTCAGGAAAAAAGTAGCATCTTATACCCCCTTTTTGGTCGCCCATCTTTGTGCACTTACCCATTGAAATTTACACTTTCCACAATTTTGTTAGTGTTAGAGTTCAAACACTTGTAATCTTTGATTTTTGTGGAATAACCTAGGAATATGCACTCATCACTTTTAGCATCAAACTTTCCATTCCTATTGTCTTTTAGTAACTAGCATTTTCTCCCAAAAATTCTAAAGTACTTTACATTAGACCATACCCATGCCATAACTCATAAGCTATAATATTTGTACCTTTTTTTATCTATACTTAGTTTAGGGTATAAATAGCTGTACTTACAGCTTCTCTCTAGTACTTTTGTGCAACATTCTTCTTGATCATTAATGTCCTTGTACAATCCATGATAGATTTGTTCCTTCTCTTTGTTATACTATTCTATGGAGGTGTTCTAGGTGCAAACATTTGTCTCTTGATTCCTCTGTCATTGCAAAATAGATTGAACTCATTTGATATGAATTCTCCACCTTGGTCAAATCTCAGACACTTCATGTTCCTACCTGTCTCCTTTTCAACCTTAGCCAAATACCACTTAAGAAATTGAAAAGCATCATATTTTTCTTTTAAAAACATTACAGTCATCATTCTGGTGTAATCATGAACAAACAGAATAAAATATCTAGCACCAATATAGCTTTGTACACCCATAGGTCCACAAAGGTCACTATGAACCAAACCTAAAGCATTTTTACAAGTAAATGTCTTGGTCTTGAAACTAGATTTTGTCATCTTACCCAACTAATATTGTTTGCACATGACATTATCAGGTTTCTTCAATCTCGACAATCCTCTCACTTCTTTTTACTAATTTCTACCAGATTATCAAAGTTAACATGACATAGCCACTTATGCCATAATCATATATCATCAAGTTGTGCAATCAAACATGTCTCTTCAGATAGGTCTAGATAGAAAAAATTACCTCTTGTCTGTTCTCCACTTCCAATCAGTTCACCACTGGCATCAAATATTTTAGCCTTCTTGTGATGAAATTCCACTTGGTAGCAAGTTCTATTAAGTTGTGCAACACTTAGTGGATTATAGTTAAGACCTTCAACCCAATAAACATTTTCACAAGTGATCTTATCAGTCAGTTTAATCAATCCTTTACCCCTAACAGGGCATGGTGTATCATTACCAAAGTTAACACTTCTACCTTTGTAATTATCTAAGGTATGAAACTTACTTTTATCACCTGTCATGTGGTGTGAACAACCAATATCAATAATCCACTTATCATTTTTGTTCACATAGGATATCAATGTAGTTTTCTCATCCTCATCAAACTCATCTTTCATAGCAACATAGACTACTTCAATTTCAAAATCATCACAATTAGTTTTAGTTTCTTCTTCAGCAATATAGAAGAATTTCTTACCTTTTCCTTTGTAGTCCTTGTACCTTCGGTAACCTCTTTCTTCTCTTTTATCTTTTTTCTTTCTATCTCTTTCCTCATCCTTGTCATCCCTATCAGGACATCTTGGTTCTATATGACCAACTTTGTTACATGAGAAACATATAATAGGGAGTTTACCTTTATACTTTCCTTTTCCCCTTTTCAATCTTCTAGCCATAAGAGCTTCAAGATCCTCTAGTTCTTCATCAGAAGTGTCACTATCACTTTCACTCTCACTGATGAATCTTTCTTTTTCTTTCTCTGACTTATTTAGAACCATTTGTGACTTGAATGTAGACTCAACATTAGCAATAGTGAATTTATCAAAATTAGAAAGCTCAAAAGTAGTAAGCTTACGAACAAGACTTTTCAAAGTAACAACATTGTGAGGGTTACATCTAGATTCTTAAATTGTTGAAATTTTGATGGCATAAAGAGCTTCAAGATCATCTTGTAGGACATCTTGTAGCTATATGACCAATCTTGTTACATGAGAAACATATGATAGGGAGTTTACCTTTATACTTTCCTTTTCCCCTTTTCAATCTTCTGGCCATAAGAGCTTCACGATCCTCTAGTTCTTCATTAGAAGTGTCACTATCAATTTCACTCTCACTAATGCATCTTTCTTTTTCTTTCTTTGACTTATTCAGAACCATTTGTGACTTGAATGCAGATTCATCATTAGCAACAATGAAGTTATCAAAATTAGAAAGCTCAAAAGTAGTAATCTTACCAACAAGACTTTCCAAAATAAGAGCATTGTCGGGGTTACATCTAGATTCTTGAATTGCTGAAATTTTGATTGCATAAATAGGATGCAAAGTTCTCAATACTTTTCCAATAATAGTCTCATCATCAATAGTTCCATTAGCTCCTCTAATAGCATTTACAACTTCTTCTATCCTACCACAATATTGGGCAATATTATCACCTTCTTGCATTTTCATTTCATCAAATTTACCTCTCAGGCTTTCAACTTTTTCCCTCAGTACATTTATGTCACCACCATAGATGTTTGCAAGATTTTCCTACAATTGCTTTGCATTTGTGCAATCTTTGATGTCTTCAAATTCAGGATAGCTTAAGGCAGATGCAATCTCCAACATTGATTGATTGTGTTCTTGTTTAGCTTTCATCTCCTTGATAGTCAAAGGTGCAACAAGTGTTTAACATTGTAATGCTCAATATAGTACTTTTCTAAGTCACCAATACCAACTACATGTAGTTTCATCAGACTCTACCATGCAGGGAAGTTCTCCTTATTTATCTTTGGAACCTCCTTCTTATCCATCCTAATCATTTACTTCAAGTACCTTTAAACTTGTTCTCTATAAGCACCAACACCTCTGATCCCAATTGTTAATATGATTTAGAACAACAAAGAGGGGCATGAATTAGTTGTTCTAAGGTCCAGATGTATAAGACAAACTTTCAAAACTCTTCAACAAATTCATATCTGATAACCAAAACTACTCAGTCATTACTGAATGCATAACAAAAACATACAACAGTACAGTCCACTATCCAATAGTATTTAACTTGCAAAACACATAAATGTTCAAACCAAAATATTCACACAAGCATCAACACCAGGATTTATAGTGGAAACCCAATTTGGGAAAAACCACTTTGTAACATGTTACTGATATTTTCACTCTTCTAAAGTGAGCTCTATGAAAAGCCATACCTATCAAAGGTTTACAAATACACTATCAAGTGTGACCTGGTTAAAAGATTTCAACCACCTAGTTAAGAGTGCTCCTTATTAAAGGACTTACATACATTCCATTAGAATGCAACCTTGTTCAAAGGATTTATACAAATAACTATTAGGTCGACCTTGATTAAATGATTTAAACTGATACAATGGTTAGAAAGTAATAGCAGTGTTTGATTTGAAAACATACAACTCACTTTGTAAATAGAAGATCCAATTCCATACACATATATTGGCTTACAAACTATGATTCATTTCCATCTCCATCACTAATCTGCTCAAAAATCCCTTCAAGCAATCACAACTCCTTCTCCTTCAGCCTTTTCTACTTATATAGTCAATAACAACAACAACTCCAGCATCTCCTCATTCAACCTCACACTTAGGTTTCCTTAATACCTCTTTGATTAGGTCGATCTAACTTTTTCCACTTAATCTCTTCCTTAGATCTTAGGGTTAAGTTAGATTCATTGAATCCTTCCAGCTTTATGTTCTTCATTCATCCTTCTAGAAACATCTCAAATCTCTTTATGGAATTACAATAAAATTGTTTACAGTGCATTAAATTTTTCCATACAATCAATAAATTAAGGAAACATGATTTACATAATCCAAAAATTCAACTATGTCAGCTAGGAATCTGAATTCTTCCTCAAATGTAAATTACTGACACTCAGTTAATATGGTGTTCAACTCCTCGGTCATCACTGGGTAGCTCGGTCACCACTAAAACTGTTTCCTCAGCTAATACTGTCTTGCTCAGCAATTAACTGATGTTTGGTCAACACTGAATTTACTTGACATATACTAGCTTGGTCAACACTAACATCACTCAACTTAAACTAAATTTCTTCTCTTTTTCTTGATTAAGCCTACTATTTAGTCTTACTTCTTACTTAGATAAGCAATACATTATCTTATCATTGTGCCACATAATCAAGTACCCATTGAAATATCAAGATAACTTAATATTTCCTTAGGTTCTATTGTTACCAACCTTGCCCTAGTCCTTCTCATCAATCAAATAGATATAGTACTTTCTTATATAGCAACAATCTTACCAATTAAGGTTTGACATCAATAACAATACAACAATTTATTCAATTGCAGTTTCAAACAATCTCCCTCTTTGGCATTGATGGCAACACCATATAAATAACACATGAATCACAAACCAATCCAAAAACCTTGTTTATCCATCAAAAATATTTATAACATCCTTAGCTTCATTCTGATTCAAAATCCATTGGCCTTGCTTGCATGACCATCCATACAGTAACTTCCACTTGATCTCTTTTGTGTTTCTTTCCTCTAAATCTCTCCCTCTTACTTGTTCTTCCATGAAATCTCACCCTGTGTTTTCATCTTATTCATCTCCCTCTTTGTGAGTAATGCCAAAGCAAAAACTAAAACATACATCCTTCAGATGTAGATGTCATCTTATCGGTCCAGTAAAAATATTTCTCCCTCTATCATCTTTGCTTATGACTGATTATTCGCTTTGCTATACTTTTCACAACTCTAGGCTACTCCTAAAGTGTAACCTTTCTCTGCATCAATTTGTTAGATACTCTTTGCAGCACATTTGATGTAGTGCTCCTAGCTTGAATAGGCAGCCTTAGTTAGGGGAAGAACCCCTAATTGTCCTCTCAGATATTTGTGAGCTTCTTTAGGTAAAGCTTCTGTGAATATGTCTGCTAGTTGTTCCTTTGTATTCACATATTCCATTCTGATCTCCTTATCTTGTACCAATTCCCTCAAGTAATGATACTAGATGGTGATGTCTTTGGTCTTTTTTTGCATTACTGGGTTCTTAGATATGTTGATAGTAGTTGTGTGGTCACAGTAGATGACAACTAGTTCAGTGATCTCTTCTTTCATGCCTACCAACAATTTCTTTATCCATACCAAGTTTGAATAGTCCACTACTGCAGCAACATACTCAACTTCAACTTTAGATTGGGAAATGCAATTTTGTTTCTTGCTTATCCAGGAAACTAACCTCTATCCAAGAAAGAAAGCTCTACCACCAATACTCTTTCTGTCATCCACATTTCCTACCAATTCTACATTAGTATAGTCTCTCAGTTCAAATCTTTCATGCTTCTTATAGTACAATCCATAATTTGCAATCCCTTTCAAATATCTCATTATCCTTTTTACAGCCATCATGTGTGTTTTCTTAGGATTGACAAAGAATCTAACCACAATCCCAACAACTAGAGCAATATCTAGTCTATTGTGAACAACATATTGTAGTTTTCCAATCATGGACCTATACAAAGTCTGGTTTACTTCAGCAACATCATCATTTTTAGACAATTTTTGTCTAGTAGCCATGGGAGTACTTACTAGCCTTGAATCATCCACACCAAAGGTTTTAAGTATCTCATGAACATATTTAGAATGGGTGATGAAAATACCTTTTTCCATCTTATATACTCCTAAACCAACAAAGAATTGTATCTCCCCAAATATACTCATTTCAAATTCAATTTGCATTTCATTTGAAAATTTCTTAAATAGGGCCTCTTGTCCACCAAATATGATATCATCTACAAAAATATTAGCCAACAAGATTGCTTTACCTTTTTCATCTTTCATGTATAGATTGCTAGTGTCATTTGTCCTTGGGAATCCAATCTGTATCAAGTAATTGTGTAGCCTATCATACCATGCTCTAGGGGCTTTCTTTAGTCCATACAGTGGTTTATTCAGATTGCAAACCATGTGTCTCTTGTTTGGATCAACAAATCCTTTAGGTTGTTCAAGTTACTCATCTTGTTCTAATATACCATTTAAAAATGCAGACTTGACATGCATTTGGTATACCTTGAAATCTTTATAGGCAAAATATGCAAGTAAAGTTCTTACTCCTTCCAATCTTGCCATAGGTGAAAATGTTTGCCCACAATCTATTCCTTCTTCTTGTGTGTTGCCTTTGCATAACAGCCTTGCCTTGTTCCTTGTGATTTGTCCATGTTCATTCAGTGACATTTTTTTTTTCTCATCCCAACACCAAAGTCCAAGTATCATTCTTCTATATTTGGTCTATCTCCTCATTCATGGCTTGGATCCAGTCTTCATTTTCTAATGCCTCCCTTGTCGTCTTAGGCTTGAATTCACATAGTAAACATGTAGGGTCTCTTAACTTTCTTTTGATCATAACTCTAGTTTATTTGTCTCCAATGATTTGTTTAGGCTTGTTATGTCTCCTTAAATATTGTTCCAAAATAGGTTCTTCTCTCTTTTCTTCTTTCTCTTTAGGTTCACCAATAAGATTGTTAGATTCAGCTTCTAAATGCTCGACAACCTCTTCCTGATACTCGACATCATCCTCCTATTGCTTAGCATGTTCTTCTTGTCACTCAACATTGTTTCCCTGATGCTCGTCATTGCTTACCCGAGACTCTACACCAAGTGCAAGTTTGTCACTTGCCTCTCCTTTTTCTATATATAAAAAAGATCTATAATCTTGTCATTCTCTCTTTCTTTCCTATTCATTTTTCTCTGCATATTCATCAACCTTGACATTTACACTTTTCACAATTTTTTTAGTGTTAGAGTTCAAATACTTGTAAGCTTTGCTTTTTGTGGAATAACCTAGGAATATGCACTCATCACTTTTAACATCAAACTTTCCATGCCTATTGTCTTTTAGTATATAGCATTTTCTCCCAAAAATTCTAAAGTACTTTACATTAGGTGCATACCCATGCCATAACTCATAAGGTGTAATATTTGTACCTTTTTTGATCTATACTTAGTTTAGGGTATAAATAGCTATACTTATTGCTTCTCACCAGTACTTTTGTTTAACATTCTTCTTTATCATTAATGTCCTTGCACAATCCATGATAGATTATTTCCTTCTCTCTACTAGACTGTTCTGTGGAGGTGATCTAGGTGCAGACATTTGTTTCTTGATTTCTCTATCATTGTAGAACAAATTGAACTCATTTGATATGAATTCTCCACCTTGGTCAGATCTCAGACACTTCAGGTTCCTACCTGTCTCCTTTTCAACCTTAGCCAAATACCACTTAAAATACTGAAAAGCATCAGATTTTTCTTTTAAAAATATTATAGTCATCATTCTGGTGTAATCATGAACAAAGAGAATAAAATATATAGCACCACAATAGATTTGTACACCCATAGGTCCACAAAGGTCAATATGAATGAAATCTAAAGCATTTTCAGAAGTAAAAGTCTTGGTCTTGAAACTAGACTTTGTCATCTTACCCAACTGACATTGTTTGCACATTACACTATCAAGTTTCTTCAATCTCGGCAGCCCTCTGACTTTCTTCTTTTTACTAATTTCTACTAGATTATCAAAGTTAACATGACATAGCCACTTATGCCATAACCATATATCATCAAGTTGTGCAATCAAACATGTCTCTTCAAATAGGCCTAGATAGAAAAAATTACCTCTTGTCTGTTCTCCACTTCCAATCAGTTCACCAATGGCATCAAATATTCTAGCCTTCCTATGATGAAATTCCACTCGATAGTTAGTGCTATTAAGTTGTACAACACTTAGCAGATTATAGTTTAGATCTTTAATCCAATAAGCATTTTCACAAGTGATCTTATGAGTCAGTTTAACCAATCCTTTACCCCTAACAAGACATGGTGCATCATTACCAAATTTAACACTTCTACCTTTGTAATGATCCAAGGTATGAAACTTACTTTTTGTTGGAAATATTCAAGACTATCTAGGTTACTAAGAGGGGAGGGGTGAATCAGTAACTTCAAAACTTTTAACAAATTCAGATCTTAATAATATTAGATTAATAATCTAACTGCATGCATGAGTAACAAAAAGAATAAAACATTCATAACACTTAGAACACAGAGATTTGGTGACCCAGAAACCTTCCAAGTAGAAAGTAAAACTGGGGTGGGGATGATACCCACAAAACTTCAATACTGCAGTATAAAGTTTGCCGGTTAAGGCTTACAATGATCACTTCTGATGATCTACCCTGTTAGGAGCAATAAGGACTGCTAGGTCCACCTTGTTAGAGGTTTTACAAACATACAATGAAGTATGCACTCGGTTAAGAGATTTTTACAAAAACTGTTAAGTCTACCCGGTTAAAAGATTTCAAGTTGATTCACCTGTTAGGATGAAACAGTAGATCTCTTACTTGCAACTGTACTTGTTGATTGAGATTCTCTGATGTACTGATCACCTTCTGTGATGGATAGATCTTTTCTGCTTCTTATACTGCTGTAGCCCTTTGTAATTCTCTTATCTCTGCCTTTCTCTTTTTTTTTTACTTCTCTTTTTCTTTGCTTTTTGGATATGACATAAAACATTGTTTATATATCAATCTAAGTCAATTCCAAAACAATTACAAAGTTAGCTCTTAAACAAGTAAACACAAATATTACTGAGTCAGCCCAAATATAGTTACACAGTTACTGCAAACTAACTTGGTGACTTTCTGATACTCGGCGTCCACTGCATTACTCGGCATCATCATGCACTCAGTAGAAGTGGAAGCTTAGTCCATACTAACCACTCGGTCATAGTTTTGAACTTGGTAAATACTGGAGACTCGGTAGATAAAGTGTTACTCGGTAGAAACTAAATTTCCTGTTTAACCGTGCAGCACTCGGTAAACACTGTGAAACTTTGCGAGCTTGATAAGCTCTATTCTACTCGGTAAGCTCTGCTCTACTCGGTATGTATTTTTCTTCTCAGTAAGCTCTGTTTGGTAAGCTCTACTCAGAATAAGTGTTGTCACTAATGACAATCATGCTCAATGCCAATAATCTCCCCCTTTGGCATTAGTGACAAAAACACTTATTGCCAAAACTTATATACAAGAATCATGCTGAATCTTTTTTGATTTTTCAAAATTTATCTTTGTCAAACTATTGTTTATACATTTCATGACTCCCTTATGTAGAGTACTTTCTCCCCCTTTCATATTACTCACCTTAATCTTATACACTTTCTCCTATACATTTTATCCCCCTTTTTGACAATAATGCCAAAGGTGCATATACAAGTATTTTATAGGGAGAATCCAAAATGTGAAAGAAAATTAGAATGTGCCTTTATGATTAGTGCCAGAGTTCTATCCCAATTCTCTTGCATAATCTTGCATGTTTGGAGTGCAATTTGGACTTTTGCAGAGAGTTCAATCATGTGATCTGCAATGGGAAATTTATTTTCATGGAGTAATGCTTTTGAGTGAACAATGTGCTTTTGCATTATGTCCATGATGGGAAGGATCATGTTCTAAATATCTAGCAGTGTTGACCGGATCTTTGTATCTTCTTTTAATAATTCCAACTACCTATTTGATAGGAATGTGATTTTCATATGATGTGCAGAGCTTGAAATAGGTTCAAGTTGCAACTTCTGTACACTGTCCTTTAGATCCTCATCAATCTTATTTAATTTATCCTTGACTTCCTTAGTGAGCTTGACAACATTACATAGCTTAGAAACAAGTGAGGTAACATTGGAATAGGAGGACTCAATATCTATCAAAACTGAAGATAATTCTGCCTGATTAATAGCTATATGTTGAGCAACATGCTCAAGCACTTTATTGTCAAACTTCTTCCCGGCTTTCTCAAGAATCTTTTTTGACATAGAGGAATCCTCATGGAACTTGTTTACTACCTCAGCTAACTGTAACAAAATAGGTTGAGAGGAATCAACTTTAATACCTAATGTTTCTGACAAAATATCCTTTGCATCTTCAATAATTTTATATTCCTTGTCCCTTTCTTCTTTTAGTTTCTTCTGCTTTGCTTTCTTTTGGAGGAGTTCACCAATGTTTTGCATTTGGTCTGCTGAAAGATTTACAAAGTCTAATTTTGGAATCTCTATCTCCTCATCTAAATCTATATTCTCTTCTACATTCTTACTCAAAAATCTTGTACTCGGTTGAGCCTTAGGATCAACTGTTATTGCACTCAATGCCTTTGTAGAAGTTATTGTAGACATTGTAGGACTAGCTGTGAAAAATGATAAACTACCGACTGTAATACTTGAAGGGCTCAAAACTAAAGTATTCACAATTGTAGAATCAAAAACTAAAATACTTACTGAAGTATCCAAAACTAAGGTACTTACTGCTGGAAAACTTGATATGGAAGTAGCTACTGAAGTAGATACAGGAGACTGCAACTCGGTAAAAGAGGTGGTAGTCATTTTTGTCAATGATACATTGAGTTGTGCTAGTGATGATTTGACATTTGATGTATCTATGGAAGTTGTTACAATCATACTTGAAGTTATCTCCATGCTAGGTGTAGCAACTTTTGCTAGAGAGTGAGGAAGTGAGGCAATGACTTCTGCAGCTATCTGAACAATATTATCTTCCTCATCACTTTGCTTGTTTACCTCGGTATCTTCTTCATGTTCATCACTATCATCATCAATATCCTTGATTATCACAGTTTCGACACTCAGTTTGTGAAGATTATATATGTTTTTCCATGTGGCAGTGGCACTCTTCACAACCGACTCAATATCTTTGATCAAAATCAAACAATTGTTGAATTTGAGTGTCAACTTATTTTCATTATCTATCAATGCCTTATTAATTTCAGCATTTTTCAAACTTGGCATTAATTGCCTCAAGGTTTGAGCATAGATGTCCTTGACAATTTGTCTTGCATTGGACCATCTCAACTTAATTTTGTTCAACAAAATTCTTGGGATTTGAGAAGCTATCTCTTCAGGTGAGTATTTCCATCTTCCTATTTTCTCAATAACATCATCTTCAATTTCCTGCTGCTCTTCCTCAGATCTGATTTCATATTTGAGAGATTTGAAGTTTGCAATTCCAGATCCTTCTCTCATATCCTTGATATTTTCTTTTAATGAAGGAGGAGGCCTTTTGAATACTATTTCTTCACTGTCTTTTCCTACCTTTCCTCTTGCACTCCTTGTAAATACTACAGAGGGTTGCTTGGGTGCCTTGGTGATAATTACTTTTCCTTTCTTTGTTGCTGGTACTTGTTCTTCTTCCTCCTCATCCTTTTTCTCTTCTTCTTCTTCAAAGTCCTCTCCTTTTTCCTCAGTTGACATTAGAGGTGTGCTAGCTTGTATTTTGGCCATCCTCTTTCTTCCTTTGTTAACCACCTATGGAAGCTTTATACTAAGCTCAATTCTCTCCTTAGCTTCTTCATATGTCCCAAAATATGGTGCCTTTGGATTAACAGGATGATTAATTAGGGCTTCAATAATATTTTTGGTTTCATCAATATTTACCTCATAGGGAAGAGGTTTCACATGTACAATCCTTGGTTTTGCTGCCTATATATACAGATTATCATAGTCCACCATGAAACAAATATCATCTTTGTAATCTTCTACCAATTTCTGTGGAATCCGGAATCTATTGTTCATTTTCTCTTTAAATGATTCAAAATAGTTATCCATTATGCTTTCAAAATTGTCACCCATTTTTGAAATGTATTCATTCATCTGATAAAGAACCAGCACATCTTTTCTCCATACTACCGTACCTTTTGATGGGAAAAACTTTTGAGCATAGAAAAATAAACAAACCAACAGTGAGCCAAACTTACATGGATTTTTCTTTGAGGTTTGGATGCTCTCCATGTTCTTGTTGAACTGTTTCAACAAAAGATCTGCTAGGTCAAATGACAAATTGTTCTTTACAATTTTATACGCTAGGTCAATTGCTTCACACCGAACATTGTTCTGCCGACTTGAACTGTATATCTTGTGAGCTATGATATGTATACCAAACTTCAATTCTACATCAATAATTCTGCTTATCTTCATACCTCTACCATCCCACTCAGCTAGGGTTTTCTCTTCCAGTTCCATCCAACCTAGGGTTTTTGTAGATTTTTCCTTGTCGAGCATGGGAAGACCAGTGATTCGGTGAATCATCTTCTTCGTAATCTCTACTGGTTGCTCAAGCCATATTTTACCTTCATGTACTCAACTAAGGATATATATGACCCATTTTATTTGAAAGCTTCGAGGCAAGTGTGTGATGTGAACTAAACCCTTATCTTCGAAATGTTGATGCTCTGGTTTGAGAACACCATTGACACATAGTTCCTCATGAATAGTATCTATCTCTAGGGTTCCAAGCTCTTGAATTGTACACCTAAAATGACTGCAAATATCGTTAATAAGGAGTACCTTAGGAGGGATTTGATATTGAGCTCCACTTAGGTCTAGGGTTCTGGCAACTATGGGCATGAGTTTGAAATCTGGTGCTTTCCATTCTCCATGAACCAACATTTCCCAACCTTTCTTCACTTTAGTGCTGGATGATGCCATGGTAGCTCGGTGAACACAGTAAATTCTTCAAGGAAAGAGAATATCTTGCTGAAATATGCTTCGAAACGCTTGATTGCACTAGGAGACTTTTGTTCACGGTGAATAGTGAACTTGATTTCACTCCTTTTGTTAAAACTTTGTCATTAATGCTCAGTATGAATTAGGGTATTGAATTAGACAGGCTGTCATCCACTATGAATTAATTGCTCAATGAAGACTCTGCAACTCAGCGATCATACGAATTCATACTTCTCCAACCTTACTCGGTAACCAAATAAATTTAGGTTACTCCCAACCTTGCTCGGTGGTAACTGATACCGACCTTCTTGTGATCCTATTGTATCTTGCATACTGATTTGGATCTATCTTCCTTTCAGTTCAGGAATTGTTTTGGAATATGTCTATGAAGATATAGTTCTAGTGCTTTCTTGGAGACTAGTTAGAGCTCATAGAGCCACTCCCTTCATTAGTGACTTCAGGATTGGTTTGCTTGGTAGGTTTAGGAATCCACTTCTATCTCATCTGCTTCCTAATGTTATTTGCTTTTGCTTTCTTTTCATCTTCAATTTTGCCTAAATTCATGTAGTTTTTGGCTATGTGACCAAGCTTAGTGCAATTATAACATCTTATGGTAGAATCCCTTTTTCTCAAGTGGTGCCTTACACAATTCATGCCAATGTGTCCATATTCTCCACAGTAATGACATCTACACCAAGTGTTGTAATCCCAACCAAACATTGCTTTGATAATTTGTTCCACTAGATTGGGTGCTTTAGTTCTGCATTTTGATGCCTTATGACCTTGTTTGCTACATTTGTGACATATGCCTTTAAATCTTGGTTTTTCCTTGCATTCATTTGCTTTATGACCAAGCTGATTGCAATTGTAGAATTTTCCATTGAATTTTTCTTTTCCATTGCTCCAACATTTGTTTGAAGTATGACCAAATTTTCCAGAGTGATTATAGGTAGGTTTCTGATTCTTTTGAGTACCTTGTTTGGAGGATTCACCTTCCTCTTTGTATCCAAGTCCTACTTTTCCTTTTTGCCTATGAAGGTTTCGTTCATACACCTGATTCATATCTTCTTGAGATTTCAACATTCTCTCATTGATTTTCCTTTCAGCATCTAGCTCACTCATCACTCTTAAATTGATTTGCTTTTCAGATCTCAACTCTTCTCTCATATTTTCATTTTCTGATCTTAGAGTCAAGATTTCTTCATTTGCATTGGAGATTTGATCAATAAGATTTTCTAGCTAAAGAGTTTTATTCTGGATTTCATTGTTCTTTCCATCTATTTCATCTTTCATCTTGTTTCTTTGTTCCAAGACTTCACAGAATCTTGTTGACTGAATTTCCTATTCTCTTTTCAATTTTCTCACTTCTTCTTGCAGAGATCCACTCTTTTCTAGAAGTTCTTTGATTGCATTGATTGCTTCATCTGAGTTGCTTGAAGGGAAAAAGTCTTCAATCTTTTCTTCAACATACTGGTGGTCATTGATCTGATTTTCAAGTTCCTTCCTTCTTTTTAGGGAAAGGGAAAGATGCTCTCTTGCTTCTTTCAGTTGAGTTATGGCCATTTCCAGATCTAGCTTTTCATTCTCAATTACTTTGTTCAGTCTGAATATCTCCATTGTCCTGAATCTTTTCTTAAGTTGTCAAACTTTATTCTGAGATCCACTGTGCTCTGATACCAATTGTTGGAAATATTAGATTGATAATCTAACTACATGCATGAGTAATGAAAAGAATAAAAAATTCATAACACTTAGAACATACAGATTTGGTGACCCAGAAACCTTTCAAGTAGAAAGTAAAACTGGGGTGGGGATGATACCCACAAAACTTCAATACTGAAGTATAAAGTTTGCCAGTTAAGGCTTACAATGATCACTTCTGATGATTTGCCCTGTTAGGAGCAATAAGGACTACTAGGTCCACCTTGTTAGAGGTTTTACAAACATACAATGAAGTATGCACTCGGTTAAGAGATTTTTACAAAGACTGTTAAGTCTACCTGGTTAAAGGATTTCAAGTTGATTCACCTATTAGGATGAAACCGTAGATCTCTTACTTGCAACTGTACTTGCTGATTAAGATTCTTTGATGTACTGATCACCTTCTATGATGGATAGATCTTTTTTGCTTCTTATACTGCTGTAGCCCTTTGTAATTTGCTTATCTCTGCCTTTCTCTTTTTTTTTAACTTCTCTTTTTCTTTTCTTTTTGGATATGACATAAAACATTGTTTATATATCAATCTGAGTCAATTCCAAAACAATTACAAAGTTGGCTCTTAAACAAGTAAACACAAATATTACTGAGTCGGCCCAAATATAGTTACATGGTTACTACAAACTAACTCGGTGACTTTTTGATACTCGACATCCACTCCGTTACTCAGCATCGTCATGCACTTGGTAGAAGTGGAAGCTCAGTCCATACTAACCACTCGGTCGTAGTTTCGAACTCAGTAAATATTGGAGACTCGGTAGATAAAGTGTTACTCAGTAGAAACTAAATTTCCTATTTAACCATGCAGCACTTGGTAAACATTGTGAAACTTTGTGAGCTCGGTAAGCTCTGTTCTTCTCGATAAGCTCTGCTCTACTCGGTATGTACTATTTTTCTCGGTAAGGTCTGTTCAGTAAGCTCTGCTCAGAATAAGTGTTGTCACTAATGACAATCATGCTTAATGCCAACAAATTTTATCACTAGTCATGTGGTGTGAACAACCACTATCAATAATCCACTTATCAATTTTTTTCACATAGGATATCAGTGCAGTTTTCTCATCCTCATCAAACTCATCTTTCATAAAAATATAGACTACTTCAATTTCAAAATCATCACTATCAGTGTCAGTTTCTTCTTTAGCAATACAGCAAGATTTCTTACCTTTTCTTACCTTTATACTTTCCTTTTCCCCTTTTCAATCTTCTGGGCATAAGAGCTTCAAGATCGTCTAGTTCTTCATCAGAAGTGTCACTATCACTTTCACTCTCATTGATGCATCTTTCTTTTTCTTTCTTTGACTTATTCAAAACCATTTGTGACTTGAATGTAGATTCAAGATTAGCAATAGTGAAGTTATCAAAATTAGAAAGATCAAAAGCAGTAAGCTTACCAACAAGACTTTCCAAAGTAAGATTATTGCCAGGGTTACATTTAGATTCTTGAATTGCTGAAATTTTGATGGCATAAATAGGAGGCAAAAATCTCAATACTTTTCCAATAACAGTCTCATCATCAATAGTTCCATTAGCTCTTCTAATAGCATTTACAACTTCTTTTATCCTACCACAATATTGTGCAATATTCTCACCTTCTTGCATTTTCATTTCATTAAATTTACTTCTCAGGCTTTTAGCTTTTGCCCTCAGTACATTTATGTCACCACCATAGATGTTTGAAAGATTTTCCCACATTTTCTTTGCATTTGTGCAATCTCTGATGTCTTCAAATTCAGGATTGCTTAAGGCAGATGCAATCTCCAACATTGCTTGATTGTGTTCTTTTTTAACTCACATCTCCTCATTAGTCAGAGGTGCAATAGGTGTAACATAGTCATGCTCAATATAGTAATTTGCTGAGTCACCAATACTAGCTAGATCCAGTTTCATCAAACTTTTCCATGTAGGTAAGTTCTCCTTATTTAGCTTTGGTACCTCCTTCTTATACATCATGATCATTTACTTCAAGTACCTTTAAAATTGTTCTTTTTAAGCACGAACAACTCTGATACCAATTGTTAATATGATTTAGAACAACAAAGAGGGGGGTTGAATCAATTGTTCTCAGGTCCAGATGTATAAAACAAACTTTCAAAACTCTTCAACAAATTCAGATTTGATAACAAAAATTGCTTGGTCATTACTGAATATATAACATAAACATACAATAGTGCAATCCACTATCCAATAGTATTTAACTTTCAAAACATAGAAATGTTAAAACAAAACATTCACACAAGCATCAACACCAGGATTTATAGTGGAAACCCAATTTGGGAAAAACCACTTTGGGAAAAACTAATTTGGGAAACACCAGGATTCATACATCTCCTCATTCAACCTCACACTTAGGTTTCCTTAATACCTCTTTGATTAGGTTCATCTAACTTTTTCCACTTAATCTCCTCTGTAGATCTTAGGGTTAAGTCAAATTCATTGAATCCTTCTAGCATTATGTTCTTCATCCATCCTTCTAGGAACATCTCAAATCTCTTTATGGAATTACAATAAAATGGTTTACAGTGCATTAAATGTTTCCATACAATCAATATATTAAGGCAACACGATTTACATAATCCAAGAATTCAACTATGTCAGCTAGGAATCTAAATTCTTCCTCAAATGTAAATTACTAACGCTCGGTCAATACTGTGTTCAACTCCTCAGTCATCACTGGGTAGCCTAGTCACCATTGAAACTATTTCCTCAGCTAATACTATCTTCCTCGACAATTAACTGATGTTCGGTCAACATTGAATTTACTCGGCATATGCTGGCTCGGTCGACACTAACATCACTTAGCATAAACTAGATTTCTTCACTTTTTCTCACTTAAGCCTACTATTTAGTCTTACTTCTTACTTAGATAAGAAATACATTATCTTATCATTGTGCCACATAATCAAGTACCCATTAAAGTATCAAGATAGCTGAACCTTTCCTTAGGTGCTATAGTTACCAACCTTTCCCTAGTCCTTCTCATCAATCAAATAGATATAGTACTTTCTTAGATAGCAACAATCTTACCAATTAAGGTTTGACATCATTGACAATACAACAATTTCTTAAATTGCTATTTCCAACAATCTCCCTCTTTGGCATTGATGGCAACACCATATGAATAACACACGAATCACCAACCAATCCAAAAACCTTCTTTGTCCATCATAAATATTTATAATATCCTTAGCTTCATTCTTACTCAGAATCAATTGGCCTTGCTTGCATGACCGTCCATACAGTAACTTCCACTTGATCTCTTATGTGTTTCTTTCCTTTGAATCTCTCCCTCTTACTTGATCTTCCATGAAATCTCACCATGTGTTTTCATCTTATTCATCTCCCTCTTTGTCATTAATACCAAAGCAGCAACTGAAACATACATCCTTCAGATGTAGATGCCATCTTATCAGTTTGGTAAAAATATTTCTCCCTCTATCATCTTTGCTTATGACTAGTTATCTTCTTTGCTATACTTTTCACAACTCTAGGCTACTCCTAAAGTGTAACCTTTCTCTACATCAATTTTTCATATACTCTTTGAAGCACATTTGATGCAGTGCTCCTAGCTTTAATAGGCAGCCTCAGTTAGGGGAAGAACCCCTAATTATCCTCTCAGATACTTGTGAGCTTCTTTAGGTAAAGCTTTTGTGAATATGTCTGCTAGTTGTTCCTTTGTATTCACTTATTCCATTATGACCTCTTTATCTTGTACCAATTCCCTCAAGTAATGATACTAGATGGTGATGTCTTTGGTCTTTGTGTGCATTACTAGATTCTTAGATATGTTGATAGCACTTGTGTGGTCATAGTAGATGACAACTAGTTCAGTGATCTCTTCTCTCTTGCCTACCAGCAATTACTTTATCGATACCAAGTTTGAACAGTTCACTGCTGCAGCAACATACTCGGTTTCAACTTTAGATTGGAAAATGCAATTTTTTTTCTTGCTTATCCAAGAAACTAACCTCTGTCCAAGAAAGAAAGCTCCACCACTAGTAGTCTTTCTGTCATCCACATTTCCTACCCAATCTACATCAGTATAGAACCTCAGGTCAAATCTTTAATGCTTCTTATAGTACAATCCATAATCTGCAGTCCCTTTCAAATATCTCATTATCCTTTTTACAACCATCATGTGAGTTTCCTTAGGATTGGCAAAGAATCTTGCCACAAACCCAACAACAGAGCAATATCTAGTCTCCTATCAACAACATACTATAGTTTTCCAATCATGGACCTATACAAAGTCTGGTTTACTTCAGCATCATTATCATTTTTAGACAATTTTAGTCTAGTAGCCATGGGAGTACTTACTGGCCTTGAATCCTCCATACCAAAGGTTTTTAGTATCTCATGAACATATTTAGAATGGGTGATGAAAATACTTTTCTCCATCTTATATACTTCTAAACCAACAAATGACTGTTAGGTCAACCATGATTAAAGGATTTAAACTGATACAATGGTTAGAAAGTAACAATAGTGTTTGATCTAAAAACATACAACTCACTTTGCAAATAACATATCCAATTCAGTACAGATATGCTGGCTTACTGACTATGATCCATTTCCATCTCCATCACTGATCTGCTCAGAAATGCCTTCAAGCAATCACAACTCCTTCTTCTTCAACCTTTTCTACTTATACAGTCAATAACAACAACTCCAACATCTCCTCATTCAACCTCACACTTAGGTTTCCTTAATACCTCTTTGATTAGGTTGATCCAAATTTTTCCACATAATATCCTCCGTAGATCTTAGGGTTAGGTTAGATTCATTTAATCCTTCCAACTTTATGTTCTTCATCCATCCTTCTAGAAACATCTCAAATCTATTTATGGAATTACAATAAAATGGTTTATAGTGCATTAAATGCTTCCATACAATCAATAAATAAAGTCAACATGATTTACATAATCCAAGAATTCAACTATGCCAGCTAGGAATCTAAATTATTCCTCAAATGTAAATTACATACACTCGGTCAATACTGTGTTCAACTCCTCGGTCATCACTGGGTAGCTCGGTCACCACTGAAACTATTTCCTCAGCTAATATTGTCTTCCTCAGCAATTAACTGATGTTCAATCAACACTAAATTTACTCAGCATATACTGGCTCAGTCAACACTAACATCACTCAGCTTAAACTAGATTTCATCACTTTTGCTTTGTTAAGTCTATTGTTTAGTCTTACTTCTTACTTAGATAAGCAAAACATTATCTTATCATTGTGCCACATAATCAAGTACCCATTGAAGTATCAATATAACTCAACCTTTCCTTAGGTTCCATTGTTACCAACCTTGCCCTAGTCCTTCTCTTCAGTCAAATAGATATAGTACTTTCTTAGATACCAATAGTCTTACCAATTAAGGTTTGACATCAATGACAATGCAACAATTGCTTTAATTGTAGTTTCTAACAATCTCCCTCTTTGGCATTGATGGAAACACCATATGAATAACACATGAATTACCAACCAATCCAAAAAACTTGTTTGTCCATCAAAAATATTTATAATACCCTTAGCTTCATTCTTATTCAAAATCAATTAGCCTTGCTTGCATGACCTTCCACACAGTAACTTCCACTTGATCTCTTCTATGTTTCTTTCCTCTAAATCTCTCCCTCTTTCTTGATCTTCCATGAAATCTCACCATGTTTTTTCATTTTATTCATCTCCCTCTTTGACAATAATGCCAAAGAAGAAAATAAAACATACATCCTTCAGATGTAGATGTCATCTTGTCAGTTCAGTAGAATATTTCTCCCTCTATCATCTTTTCTTATGACTAATTATCTACTTTGCTGTACTTTTCACAACTCTAGGCTACTCCTAATGTGTGACCTTTCTCTGCATCAATTTGTTAGATACTCTTTGTAACACATTTGATGCAGTGCTCCTAGCTTGACTAGGCAGGCTTAGTTAGGGGAAGAACCCCTAATTGTCCTCACAGATATTTGTGAGCTTCTTTAGGTAGAGCTTTAGTGAATATGTCTGCTATTTGTTCCTTTGTATTCACATATTTCATTCTGACCTCTTTATCTTGTACCAATTCCCTCAAGTAATGAAACTTGATGGTGATGTGTTTGGTCTTTGTGTGTATTACTGGGTTCTTAGATATGTTGATAGCACTTGTGTTGTCACAGTAGATGACAATTGGTTCAGTGATCTCTTCTTTCATGCCTACCAACAATTTCTTTATCCATACCAAGTTTAAATAGTTCATTACTGCAGCAACATACTCGGCTTTAGCTTTAGATTGGGAAATGCAATTTTTTTCTTTCTTGTCCAAGAATCAAATCTCTATCCAAGAAAGAAATCTCCAACAATAGTACTCTTTCTATCATCCACATTTCCTAGCCAATCTACATTAGTATAGACTCCCAATTCAAATCTTTCATGCTTCTTATAGTACAATCCATAATTTGTAGTCCCTTTGAAATATACCATTATCCTTTTTACAGACATCATGTGAGTTTCCTTTGGATTGGTAGAGAATCTTTCAACAATTCCAATAGCTAGAGTAATATCTGGTTTGCTATGAACAATATACTATAGTTTTCCAATCATGGACCTCTACAAAGTCTAGTTTACTTCAACTACATCATCATTTTTAGACAATTTTTGTCTAATAGCCACGGGAGTACTTATTGGCCTTGAATCCTCCATACCAAAGGTTTTCAGTATGTCATGAACATATTTAGACTAGGTGATGGAAATACCTTTCTCCATCTTATATACTTGTAAACCAACAAAGAATTTTATCTCTCCAAACATACTCATCTCAAATTTAGTTTGTATTTCATTTGAAAATTTCTTACATAGGGCATCTTGTCCACCAAATATGATATCATCTACAAAAATATTAGCCAACAAGATTCCTTTACCTTCTTCCTCTTTCATGTATAGATTGCTGCTGTCATTTGTCCTTGAGAATCCAATCTATATCAGGTAATTGTACAGCCTCTCATACCATGCTCTGGGGGCTTTCTTTAGTCCATACAGTGCTTTATTCAGATTACAAATCATGTGTCTCTTGTTTAGATCAACAAAAGCTTTAGGTTGTTCAATGTACACTTGTTCTTCTAATATACCATTTAAAAATGAAAACTTGACATCCATTTGGTATACCTTGAAATCTTTATAGGCAGCATATGCAAGTAAAGTTCTTACTCCTTCGAATGTGGCTACAGGGGAAAATGTTTCCCCATAATCTATTCCTTCTTTGTGCGAGTAGCCTTTGCATACCAGCCTTGCCTTGTTCCTTGTGATTTGTCCATGTTCATTCATCAACATTTTTTTTTTCTTCTCTCAGCACCAGAGTCCAAGTATCATTCTTCTATATTTGGTCTATCTCCTCATTCATGGCTTGGACCTAGTCTTCATTTTCTAATGCCTCCCTTGTTGTCTTAGGCTCAAATTCACATAGTAAACATGTAGGGCCTCTTAAATTTCTTCTAGTCAGAACTCCAATTTCTTTGTCTCCAATTATTTTTTCAAGCTTGTGATGTCTCCTTACAAATTGTGCAAAAATAGGTTCTGCTCTCTTAAATTCTTGCTCTTCAGGTTCACCAATAAGATTGTCAGATTTAGCTTCTGAATGCTCGACAACCTCTTCCTGATACTCAATAGCATCCTCCAGTCACTTGGCACGTTCTTCTTTTTTCTCAGCATTATTTCCTTGATTCTCAGCATTGCTTACCCGAGACGCTGCATCAGGTGCAAGTTTTTCAATTGCCTCTCCTTCTTCTATATATACAAAAAATCTATAGTCTTCTAGTTCTCTCTTGCTTTCTTGTTCATTTTACTCTGCATATTCATCAACCTTGACATTTACACTTTCCACAATTTTATTAGTGTTAGACTTCAAACTCTTGTAAGCTTTTCTTTTTGTGGAATAACCTTGGAATATGCCCTCATCACTTTTAGCATCAAGCTTTCCATTCCTATTATCTTTTAGTGTATAGCATTTTCTCCTAAAAATCCTAAAGTACTTTACATTAGGTGCATACCTGTGCCATAACTCATAAGGTGTAATATTTGTACCTTTTTTTATTTGTTCTCAGTTTATGGTATAAACAACTATACTTACAGCTTCTCTCTAGTACTTTTGTGCAACATTCTTCTCAATCATTAATGTCCTTGCACAATCCATGATAGATATGTTCCTTCTCTCTTCTATACCATTCTATGGAGGTGTTCTAGGTGCAGACATCTGTCTCTTGATTCCTCTATCATTACAGAATAGATTGAACTCATTTGATATGAATTCTCCACCTTGGTCAGATCTTAGACACTTTAGGTTCTTACTTGTCTCCTTTTCAACCTTAGCCAAATACCACTTAAAAAAATTTCTTTTAAAAATATTACAATCATCGTTCTGGTGTAATCATCAACAAATAGAATAAAATATCTAGCACCACAATAGCTTTGTACACCCATAGGTCCACAAAGGTCAGTATGAACCAAATCTAAAGTATTTTCAGAAGTAAAGATCTTGGTCTTGAAACTAGACTTTGTCATCTTACCCAATTTACATTATTTGCACATTACATTATCTAGTTTCTTTAATCTCGATAGTCCTCTCACTTTCTTCTTTTTACTAATTTCTACTAGATTATAAAAGTTAAGATTACATAGCCACTTATGCCATAACCATATATCATCAAGTTGTGCAATCAAACATGTCTCTTCAGATAGGTCTAGATAGAAAAAATTACCACTTGTCTGTTCTCCACTTCCAATCAGTTCACCAGTGGCATCAAATATTTTAGGCTTCCTATGATGAAATTCCACTCAATAGCCAGTGCTATTAAGATGTGCAACACTTAGCAGATTATAGTTAAGACCTTCAACCCAATAAGCATTTTCACAAGTGATCTTATCAGTCAGTTTAATAAACCCTTTACCCTTTACTATCAATAATCCACTTATCATTTTTCTTCACATAGGATATTAGCTCAATTTTCTCATCCTCATCAGACTCATCTTTCATAGCAGCATAGTCTACTTCAATTTCAAAATCATCACTATTAGTGTCAGTTTCTTGTTCAGCAATATGGCAAGATTTCTTACATTTGCCATTGTAGTCCTTGTACCTTCAGTAACCTCTTCCTTCTCTTTTATCTTTGTGCTTGCTATCTCTTTCCTCATCCTTGTCATCCCTATTAGGACATCTTGGAGCTATATGACCAACTTTGTTACATGAGAAACATATGATAGGGAGTTTACCTTTATACTTTCCTTTTCCCCTTTTCAATCTTCTGGCTATAAGAGCTTCAAGATCCTCTAGTTCTTCATTAGAAGTGTCACTATCACTTTCACTCTCACTAATGCATCTTTCTTTTTCTTTCTTTGACTTATTCAGAACCATTTGTGACTTGAATGTAGATTCAACATTAGCAATAGTGAAGTTATCAAAATTAGAAAGCTTAAAAGTAGTAATCTTACCAACAAGACTTTCCAAAGTAAGAGCATTGCTAGAGTTACATCTAGATTATTGAATTGCTAAAATTTTGATGGCATAAATAGGATGCAAAGTTCTCAATACTTTTCCAATAATAGTCTCATCATCAATAGTTCCATTAGCTCCTCTAATAGCATTTACAACTTCTTTTATCCTACCACAATATTTTGCAATATTCTCACCTTCTTGCATTTTCATTTCATCAAATTTACCTCTCAAGCTTTCAACTTTTTCCTTCAGTACATTTATGTCACCACCATAGATGTTTGCAAGAGTTTCCCATATTTTATTTGCATTTGTGCAATCTTTAATGTCTTCAAATTCAGGATAGCCTAAGGTAGATGCAATCTCCAACTTTGCTTGATTGTGTTCTTGTTTAGCTCTCATCTCCTCGGCAGTGAGATGTGAAATAGGTGTAACATAGTCATGCTCAATATAGTACTTTGCTAAGTCACCAATACCAGTGAGATGCAGTTTCATCAGACGCTACCATGCAAGGAAGTTCTCTTTATTTAGCTTTGATACCTCCTTCTTATACATCCTGATCATTTACTTCAAGTACCTTTTACCAACAAATCTGATACCAATTGTTAATATGATTTATAATAACAGAGAGGGGGGGTGAATCAATTGTTCTCACGTCTAGATGTATAAAAAAAACTTTCAAAACTCTTCAACAAATTTAGATCTGATAACCAAAACTACTCGGTCATTATTGAATGCATAACAAAAACATACAACAGTGCAATCCAATATCCAATAGTATTTAACATGCAAAACACATAAATGTTCAAACCAAAACATTCACACAAGCATCAACACTAGGATTTATAGTGGAAACCCAATTTAGGAAAAACCACTTTGTAACATGTTACTGATATTTTCACTCTTTTGAAGTGAGCTTTGTGAAAATCCAACCTTGTCAAAGGTTTACAAACACACTGTTAGGTGTGACCCAATTAACAGATTTCAACCACCTGGTTAAGAGTGTGCCTTGTTAAAGGACTAACATACATTCCATTAGAATGCAACCTTGTTCAAAGGATTTATACAAATTACTGTTAGGTCAACCTTGATTAAAGGATTTAAATTGATACAATGGTTAGAAAGTAGTAGTAGTGCTCGATCTTGAAACATACAACTCACATTGCAAATAATAGATCCAATTTCGTACACATATGCTGGCTTACTGATTGTGATCCATTTCCATCTCCATCACTGATCTTCTTAGAAATCCCTTCAATAAATCACAACTCCTCATTCATCCTTTTCTACTTATACAGTCAATAACAACAAGAACAC
This sequence comes from Chamaecyparis obtusa, assembly GCA_027943335.1. Taxonomy (NCBI): domain Eukaryota; kingdom Viridiplantae; phylum Streptophyta; class Pinopsida; order Cupressales; family Cupressaceae; genus Chamaecyparis; species Chamaecyparis obtusa. The sequence goes on along the minus strand of BSBK01000188.1, from coordinate 413,839 downwards.
TAGCATCTCCTCATTTAACCCCACGCTTAGGTTTCCTTAATACCTCTTCAATTAGGTTGATCCAACTTTTTCCACTTAATCTCTTTCGTAGATCTTAGGGTTAGGTCAAATTCATCGAATCCTTCCAACTTTATGTTCTTCATCCATCCTTCTAGAAATGTCTCAAGTCTCTTTATGGAATTACAATAAAATGGTTTACAGTGCATTAAATGCTTCCATACAATCAATAAGTAAAGTCAACATGATTTACATAATCCAAGAATTCAACTATGTTGGCTAGGAATCTGAATTCTTCCTCAAATGTAAATTAGTGATGGTCGGTCAATACTGTGTTCAACTCCTTGGTCATCACTAGGTAGGCCAGTCACCACTGAAATTGTTTCCTCAACTAATACTATCTTCCTAAGTAATTACCTGATGTTTGGTCAACACTAAATTTAGCATATAATGGCTCAGTCAACACTAACATCACTTGGCTTAAACTAGATTTCTTCACTTTTTCTCAGTTAAGCCTACTATTTATTCTTACTTCTTACTTAGATAAGCAATACATTATCTTATCATTGTGCCACATAATCAAGTACCCATTGAAGTATCAAGATAACTCAACTTTTCCTTAGGTGCTATTCTTACCAACCTTGCCCTAGTCCTTCTCATCAATCAAATAGATATAGTACTTTCTTAGATAGAAACAGTCTTACCAATTAAGGTTTGACATCAATGACAATACAACAATTGCTTCAATTGCAGTTTCCAACAAATTGTATAGTCTATTTTGATGGACTTTTGGTTAGTTGTAAGTCTTTTTGGGGTCTTGTCGATGAGTAAGAGGAAAACATCTCTTACATTTTATAGCTCATTTTAGTGGTGTTTTCATTGGTCGTAAGTCTTGTTTCAATTGTGTTAATGGTTAACCAATGCCCACGTGTTCTTTGTAAGTGGTTTAAAGGAAACAATTCTTATATTTTATAATCCATTTTAATGGACTTGTAGTTGGTTGTAAGTTTTGTTTCGGTCTTCTTAATGGTTTAAAGGAAACCAAATCTTATATTTCATAGTCCATTTCGATGGACTTTTGGTTTGTTGTAGGTCTTTTTTTTCCTTTGTCTTGCCAATGAGTTAAAGGAAACCAACTCTTAGATTTCATAGTCTATTTTGGTAGACTTCTAGTTAATTGTAAGTCTTATTTTGGTCTTTCCAATTATTTAAATGAAACTAACTCTTATTTTATATAGTCCATTTCAATGAGCTTTTGGCTAGTTGTAAGCCTTTTTTTAGTCTTATTAAAGGTTAACTATTTGGTGGTGTATGCAAATTATGTATTCTATCCTAGAAATAAAGTACTAACCCACTAATTAGCTACAAATTCTATCTAAAGATGCACACACAATGAAGATTACAAAAGTTACTAAATAAAAACATGATTTTACCTTCACTTACCAATGTAGCTTGTCTCAATTATCCTTCTAGCTTTGAATAATAGATTTGGTAAGCTTTCAGAGTTGTAAATACACTCCTTCAAGATGTCTTTAAATTGTGCAAATAGTGTATATGAAAATGCAAAACTAGAGTAAATCCTAGAATGCTCACTATGATATGATGGATGATGCCAGATGGATGGATATGGATGCTATGATATGATCACAATAAACACTAGATTTTTTTATTGCTAAATTCACAAATGATTTCTAAAATATTTTAGTTCACAAATTTCAAGATGTTAAATTAGCCTCACAAAGGAAGAGGAAGGCTCCTTTTATAGGTTTTTGAAGACCTCAATATTAGGTGGCAAGATCCAAGGGTGGAGATTGAATGATGGAAGATGCTAGGGTTGAACTTGACTTGGCTATAGGAGTTTAGAAAAATGAGGGTTTAGCTGGGTTGTTGATGCAAGAGCATCCTAGGATTCTTGAAAATCCTGTATCAACCAAAAATATGTTTGTCTTTGGAGGTAGATTGTTAGTTTTGATCTTGGTTTTGTGGAGAATGGTTGCTCGATCATGCTTGGCATGGTTGGTTTCTAGTGCTTGGTTATTTCTCTATTGCTCAGTGTTCTTGCTTATCAATTTTCTTGGTTTGGATGGATTGGCTTGGCCAACTGGTTTCATTGATTTGGGTTGTGCTCCTCTAGTTATGGATTGATCGTTGGACATGTGGGGCCCTAGATCTGGCATGTTGCATTCTTCTATGTGGATCTGATGACCATTTGGGGCCATCTATTAATATGATTTAGAAAAAAGAGAGGGGGGTTGAATCAATTGTTCTCAGGTCCAGATGTATAGAAACAAACTTTAAAACTCAACAAATCAGATCTAATAACCAACAGCTACTCAATCATTACTGATTGCATAATAGAAACATATAACAGTGCAGTCCACTTATCCAATAGCATCTAACTTGTAAAACATAGAAATGGTCAAACCAAAACATTCACACAAGTATCAACACCAGGATTTATAGTGGAAACCCAATTGGGAAAAAACACTTTTTAACATGTTACTATTATGTTCACTCTTCTAAAGTGAGCTCAGTGAAAAGCCAACCCTCTCAAAGGTTGCAAACACACTGTCAGTGTGACCTTGTTAAAGGATTTAAACCACTCTCTTAAAAGTGTGCCTTGTTATAGGACTTACATACACTCCATTAGAATGCAACCTTGTTCAAAGGATTTATACCTGTGACTGTTAGGTCAACCTTTGTTAAAAGGATTTTGATTGATACAATGGTTAGAAAGTAGCAATAGTATTGATCTGAAAAACATATAACTCACTTTGCAAATATCAGATCCAAATCCATACACATATGCTGGCTTATTGACTCTAAAACTTTACCATCACTAATATGCTCGGAACTCTCTTCAAGCAATCACAACACTTCTCCTTCAGCCTTCTCTACTTAGACAGTCAATAACATCAACAACACTTCCAACATCCTCTCTTTGTTTTACAACCTCTAGCTTAGGTTTCCTTAATACTTCCTCTATTAGGTTAATACATCTTTTGCCGCTTAATCTCCTTCGTAGATCTTAGGGTTAGGTTAGATTCATCAAATCTGTCCTACATTATATTCTTTGGCTATCCTTCTAGAAATATCTTGAATCTCTTAATAGATTTAAAATAAAATTTTTTAAAGTGCAATAAATGCTTTCAAACAATCAATAAATAAAGTCAACATGTTTTACATAATCCAAGAATTCAATGATGTTGGCTGGAAATCTGAATTCTTCCTCAAATGCAAAATAATGATGCTCAGTCAATACTATATTTGACTTCTCGGTCTTCACTAGAAAGCTCGGTCACCACATAAACTATTTCCTTAGCTAATACCATCTTCCTCAATAATTAACTAGTGTTTGGTCAACACTAGATCTACTCGGCATATACTAGCTCGGTCGACACTATCAACACTCAGCTTAAACTAGATTTCTCCAGTTTTGCTCGGTTAAGCCTACTAGTTTAGTCTTCATTCCTACTTAGATAAACAATACATTATCTTATCATTGTGCCACATAATCAAGTACTCATTGAAGTATCAAGATAACTCAACCTCTTCTTAGGTGCTATTATTACCAACCTTGCCTTACCCCTTAGCAATACTCAAATAGATATAGTAATTTCTTAAATAGCAATAGTCTTACCAATTAAGGTTTGACATCAATGACAATACAACAATTTCTTCAATTGCAATTTCCAACAATCTCCCTCTTTGGCATTGATGGCAACACCATATGAATATCACATGAATTACCAACCAATCCAAAACTTATCTATCCATCATAAATATTTTTAATATCCTTAGCTTCATTCTGATACAGAATTAATTAGCCATGCTTGTATGACTATCCACTAAATTTCTCCCCCTTTCTTGATCTTCTCATTCTATGTATTCATCTGTGATCATCTCCCTCTTTGACAAAAATGCCAAAGCAGCAACAAAAAAAAAACATACATCCTACAGATGTAGATATCATCTTTTTAGTTTCGTAATAGTATTTCTCCCTCTATCATCTTTTCTTATGACTGATTCTTGTATGTGCTATACTTTTCACAACTCTAGGCTGCTCCTAAAGTGTGACCTTTCTCTGCATCAACTTTTTAGATATTCTTTGTAGCACATTTGATGCAATGCTCCTAGCTTGACTAGGCAGCCTCAGTTAGGGGAAGGACCCCTAATTGACTTCTCAGGTATTCATGAGCTTCTTTAGGTAAAGCCTTAGTGAATATGTCTACTAATTGTTCCTTTGTATTCACATACTCCATTTGGACTTGTTTGTCTTGTACCACTTCTCTCAAGTAATGATACTTGATGGCAATGTGTTTGGTCTTTGTGTGCATCACTGGATTCTTAGAGATGTTGACAACACTTGTTTCGTCACAAAAGATGACAACTAGTTCAGTGATTTCTTCTTTCATGCCTACCAACAATTGCTTTATCCATATCAAATTTGAGCAGTTCACAACTGCAGCCACATACTCAACTTTAGCAATAGATTGGGAAATACTAGTACTCTTTTTTTCATTTGCATTTCCTCCCCAATCAACATCTATATACACTCTTAGTTCAAACTGGTCATGCTTCTTGTAGTATAATCCATAGTCAACAGTTCCCTTCAAATACCTCATGATTATTTTAACCACCATCATGTGTGTTTCCTTAGGATTGGCAGAGAATCTTGCCACAATCCCAAGAGCTAATGCAATATCTAGTCTTCTATGTACAACATACTGTAACTTTCCAATCATAGATCTATACAAAGTCTGGTTAACTTCTACAACATCATCATTTTTAGACAACTTTTGTCCAGTAGCCACGGGAGTACTTACTAGCCTTGAATCTTCCATACCAAAGGTTTTCAGTATCTCATGAACATATTTAGACTGGGTGATGAAAATTCCTTTTTCCATCTGATATACTTGCAAACCAACAAAAAATTTGATCTCCCCAAACATACTCATTTCAAATTCATTTTGCATCTCATTTGAAAATTTCTTACATAAGGCATCTTGTCCACCAAATATAATATCATCTACAAAGATCTTAGCTAACAAGATTTCTTTACCTTCTTCATCTTTCATGTACAGATTGCTTGTATCATTTGTCCTTGAGAATCCAATCTATATTAGGTAGTTGTGCAGTCTCTCATACCATGCTCTGGGAGCTTGCTTTAGTCCATTCAGTGCTTTATTCAGTTTACAAACCATGTGTCTTCTATTCAGATCAACAAATCCTTCTGGCTGTTCAATATACACTTCTTCTAATATAAAATTTTAAAATGGAGACTTAACATCCATTTGGTATACCTTGAAATCTTTATAGGCAGCATATGGAAGCAAGGTTCTTACTCCTTCCAATCTTACTACAAGGGAAAATGTCTCCCCATAATCTATTCCTTCTTCTGGTGCATAGCCTTTGCATACCATCCTGGCTTTGTTTCTTGTTATTTGATCATGCTCATTTAGCTTATTATGAAACACCCACTTTGTCCCAATGACATTCTTATTTTCTAGTCTCGACACCAGAGTCCAGGTATCATTCTTCTCTATCTGGTCTATCTCTTCATTCATTGCTTCTATCCAGTCTTTATTTTCTAATGCCTCCTTTGTTGTCTTAGGCTCAAATTCACATAGTAAACATGTTGGATCTCTTGCCTTGCTTCTAGTCTAAATTCCAATATCTTTATCTCCAATAATCTATTTAGGTTTGTGATGTCTCCTTACATATTGTGCTAGAACAGGTTCTGCTCTTGTTTCATTTTTCTCATTAGGTTCACCATCAAGATTGTCAGATTCATCTTTTGAATGCTCAACAACCTCTTCCTGATACTCGACAACTTCTTCCTATCGTTCAACACATTCTTCTTCTCTCTCAGCATTGTTTTCCTGATGCTCAGAATTGCTTACCCGAGACTCAAAATCAGGTGCGAGTCTGTCACTTGCCTCTTCTTCCTCTATATACACAAAAGATCTGTAATCTTCTGCTTCTCTTTTACTATCAGCTTCATTTTTCTCTGCATACTCATCAACTTTGACATTCACACTTTCCACAATTTTGTTAGTGTTAGAGTTCAAACACTTATAAGCTTTACTTTTTGTGGAATAGCCTAGGAATATACCCTCATCGCTTTTAGCATCAAATTTTTCATTTCTACTATCCTTTAATATGTAGCATTTACTTCAAAAAATTCTAAAATACTTTACATTCGGTGCATACCCATGCCATAATTCATAACGTGTCAGATTTGTACCTTTTTTGATCTATACTCAGTTAAGAGTATAAACTACTATACTTACAGCTTCTTTCCAATACTTCTATGCAACATTATTTTCAATCATTAATGTCCTTGCACAATCTAAAATAGATCTATTCCTTCCCTCTGCTATACCATTTTGTGGAGGTGTTCTTAGTGCAAACATCTATCTTTTGATCCCTCTATCATTGCAAAATAGATTAAATTCATTGCATATAAATTCTCAACCTTGGTCAAATCTCAAACACTTCAAGTTCTTACCTATCTCTTTTTCAACCTTAGTGGCATACCACTTAAAAAAATTTAAAAGCATCATATTTTTCTTTTAAGAAAATTACATGCATCATTATGGTATAATCATTAACAAACAAGATAAAATATCTAGCACCACAATAGCTTTGTACACCCATTGGTCCACAAAGGTTAGTATGAACCAAATCTAAGATATTCTCAGAAGTAAAAGTTTTGCTCTTGAAACTAGACTTTGTCATCTTACCCAACTGACATTCTTTGCACATTACATTCTCAGGTTTCTTCAATCTAGGTAGACCTCTCACAATCTTTTTCTTACTAATTTCTACTAGATTATCAAAGTTAACATGACATAGCCGCTTATGCCATAACCAAATATCATCAATTTGTGCAATCATACATTTTTCTTCAAATAGGTCTAGATAGAACAAATTACCTCTAGTCTGTTCTCCACTTCCAATCAGTTCACCAGTGGCATCAAATATTTTGGCCTTACTATGATGAAATTCCACTCGTTACCTAGTGCTATTAAGTTGTGCAACACTCAGTAGATTATAGTTAAGACCCTCAACCCAATAAGAATTTTCACAAGTGATCTTATCAGTTAGCTTAATCAATCCTTTTCCTCTAACAGGACATGGTGCATCATTACAAAATTTCACACCCCTACCTTTATAATGATCTAAGGTATCAAACTTACTCTTACCTCCAATCATATGATGTGAACAACCACTGTTAATAATCCATTTATCATTTTTGTTAATATAAGATATCAATGTAGTTTTCTCATCCTCATCAGATTCATCTTTCATTGCAACATAGACAACCTCAATTTCAAATCATCACTATCATTATCAGTCTCTTTGTCGGCAATGTAACATGATTTCTTACCTTTTCCTTTGAAGTCCTTGTATCTTCGGTAACCTCTATCTTCTCTTTTGTCTGTATGCTTGTTGTCTCTTTCTTCATCCTTATTATCCCTATCAGGACATCTACCAGCTATATGACCAACTTTATTACATGAAAAACATATAATAGGGAGTTTACCTTTGTACCTTCCTTTTCCCCTTTTCAGTCTTCTAGCCATAAGAGCTTCTAGATCCTCAAGTTCTTCATGAGATGTTTCATTGTCACTTTCACTTTCACTTTCACTTTCATTGATGCATCTTTCTTATTCCTTCTTTGACTTACTCAGAACCATCTGTGACTTAAAAGTAGATTCAATATTACAAATAGTGAAGTTATCATAGTTAGAAAGTTCAAAAGAAGTGAGCTTTCCAACCAAACTTTCCAAAGTAAGAGCATTTGTAGAGTTACATCTAGATTCCTAAATTGCAAAAATTTTGATTGCATAGATAGGACACATAGTTCTCAATACTTTTCCTATTACAGTTTCATCATCAATAGTTCCATTTTCTCTTCTAATAACATTTACAACTTCTTTTATTCTACCACAATATTGTGCAATGTTATCGCATTCTTGCATTCTCATTTCATCAAATTTACCTCTTAGGCTCTCCGCTTTTGCTCTCAACACATTTATGTCACCACCATAAATGTTTGCAAGGGTGTCCCACATTTTCTTTACATTACTGCAATCTTTGATGTCTTCTAATTTTGGATAACTTAGGGTAGACGCAATCTCCAACATTGCTTAATTGTGCTCTTGTTTAGCTTTCATTTCCTTGGCAGTCAGAGGTGCAATAGGTGTGACATAGTCATGCTCAATGTAATACTTTGCAGAATCACCAATACTAGCCAAATGTAGCTTCATCAAGCTTTGCCATGCTAGGAATTTTTCCTTATTTCGCTTTGGTATCTCCTTCTTATACATCTTGATCATTTGCTTCAAGTACCTTATAACTTGTTCTCTATAAGCACCAACAGCTCTGATACCAATTGTTAATATGATTTAGAACAACAGAGAGGGGGGGTGAATCAGTTGTTCTCAGGTCCAAATGTATAGAAACAAACTTTAAAACTCTTCAACAAATCAAATCTAATAACCAATAGCACTCGGTCATTATTGATTGCATAACAGAAACATATAATAGTGCAGTCCACTTATCCAATAGCATCTAACTTGTAAAACACAGAAATGTTCAAACCAAAACATTCACACAAATATCAACACCAGGATTTATAGTGGAAACCCAATTGGGAAAAACCACTTTGTAACATGTTACTATTATGTTCACTCTTCTGAAGTGATCTCGGTGAAAAGCCAACTCTCTCAAAGATTACAAACACACTGTCAGGCGTGACCCGGTTAAAGGATTTAAAACACTTTGTTAAAAGTGTGTCTTGTTATAAGACTTACATACACTCCATTAGAATGCAACCTTGTTCAAAGGATTTATACCTATGACTGTTAGGTCAAACTCTATTAAAAAGATTTTGACTAATATAATGGTTAGAAAGTAGCAGTAGTATTGATCTGAAAAACATACAAATCACTTTGCAAATATCATATCCAATTCCGTACACATTTGTTGGCTTACTAGCTATGAACCTTTACCATCTCCATCACTGATCTATTCGAAACTCTCTTCAAGCAATCACAACACTTCTCTTTTAGCCTTCTCTGCTTAGATAGTCAATAACATCAACAACACTTCCAACATCCTCTCTTTTTTTCATAGCCTCTAGCTTAGGTTTCCTTAATACTTTCTCTATTTGGTTAATATATCTTTTTCCACTTAATCTCCTTTATAGATCTTAGGGTTAGGTTATATTCATCGAATCTGTCCTACATTATGTTCTTCAGCTATCCTTCTAGAAATATCTTGAATCTCTTAATAGATTCAAAATAAAACATTTTATAGTGCAATAAATGCTTTCAAACAATCAATAAATAAAGTCAACACGTTTTACATAATCCAAGAATTCAATGATGTCGGCTAGAAATCTGAATTCTTCCTCAAATGCAAAATACTGACGCTTGGTCAATACTATGTTCAACTTCTCAGTCTTCACTAGAAAGCTCAACCACCACATAAACTATTTCCTTGGCTAATACTGTCTTCCTCGGAAATTAACTAGAGTTCGATCAACACTAGATTTACTTGGCATATACTACCTTGGTTGACACTATCAACACTTGGCTTAAACTAGATTTCTCCACTTTTTCTCGGTTAGGCCTACTAGTTTAGTCTTCATTCCTACTTAGATAAATAATGCATTATCTTATCATTGTGCCACATAATCAAGTAGTCATTGAAGTATCAAGATAACTCAACCTTTCCTTAGGTGCTATTGTTACCAACCTTGCCTTACCCCTTAGCAATACTCAAATAGATATAGTACTTTCTTAAATAGCAATAGTCTTACCAGTTAAGGTTTGACATCAATGAAAATACAACAATTGCTTCAATTGAAATTTCCAACACCATCTTGGATAGTTTATTTATTTTTAAGGCTATTTGAGATTCGATTGATGTTTTAGTATTTAATATTTGTTTGTAAGGGTTTATTGTTTCATTAGTCATCTTGTAGCCGGGAATCAATATTTAAGTATACTTTTGGAGTAGTTGTTTGGCATGATCATTTTTGGAGGATCAGCAAAAAGGGAATGATCCAGAAAGAGTTAGTAGCCTTGGAGCTTAGTAGTAGGAAGATTTCTTGGAAGTTTGAGTACAAGTTTAGATCTTTCTTGTGGTTCCTACCAGTGTATTGTGTGTTGCAGACCTAGGCTAGCTAAGTACTAATGTTGTGAAAAAGATTTGGATCCTGTGAGATCTTGTAGACTGTTACTTGCTTTGTATTTGGTCGTAACCAGGAAGGCCTTACAGTTCGACACATTGCATGTAATCAATGATTTGATGAATAAATATTCCTATTCTATATCAAATTTGTTGTTGTGTTATTCTGTTGTGTATTGGTTTGGTTGCAAGGTCAGAGAGTCCTCAATTGGATTCTCCAACCTTCACTGTGTCAGTTGTGAGTGAAAGAATAGGGGAGATGTTCCTCCTACATTGATAAGTAAGAGTTTAAGGTGGAAGGGAAAGACACATGTCAAGTGTCTCACAAAGACCCTTGAGAATCATGAGGACTCTTGGTACAAGTGTGTCATGAGTCACATTTGACTCCTTGAAGTGGCTAAAGAAGCTCCTAATCAATAGGAAATGTGGCATGGACTAAGTTCAATGATGACATGTGGTCATAAGACCAAATCTCATGAGGCCACATAATTCTTAAGAATAGGACACATGGGTAAGGAGAAATATGCATAATTAATAATTAAAATTAATTAATTATCTTAGCAAGGATGATGTGTCAAGTGACTAGGACTATGAGATGGACTAGAGGACTTAGTCATATAGTGATTGTATAATTAAGTAATTAATAAAATTACTTTAATAAGACTAATTGAGAGACTCAGGATAAGAAGAATAATGTAGATCAATATACTAAATAAAATAAATAATTTACTTAGCAATAGATGAAGTAGCCATTAATTAAATGATAAATATTTAATTAATTTATCAAGACAATTTTAAGTGTATACATTTTGCCCCTCTTTGAAATAATGTGTTTATCATATTGTTTCAAAGAAAATTTAGTCTGCAATACATTGCCCCTGCCCCAATCCAAAGTGATGCTAGCATGCCCCCTCAGAAGATTGATTGATAATTTTTTTTTTTTTTGGAACAATCAATCTCACAAAAAAGAATATGGTAGAAAGGAAGAAAACGAAGGGTAAATGGGTGGATGGAAGAAGAGGTGGTAGGGTCCACTCACCAAGAAAATAAGGTCCATAGGCTATAAATAGTGGTGAAAGGGTCAATGAGAGTAACATTTGCACACTTGTCATTTGGAGAGAGAAGAGCTTAGATCTAGAAGGATGTTGTTCCACTTGTAGATCACTGATTCAAGTGTGTCAGATGATTCCAAAGGCCAACTGACTATGGAGAGTTGGTAGGTGGTTCGATCCTCTCGTGTGTTTGTGTAGATTAGATGTGATTTTTGATATATTTGGACAGAGTTAGATAGTGTATATTTAAATTTCATTAGTAGGTAATTTTTGTTCTTAATCATTGGATAAATGTGAAGTTGCAACAACAGTAGGTATTTCTGCAGACTTAGGTTAAAACTACACATTTTCCTAGGGCTCTTGCACAAATGTGAATAGAAAATAGGATGTTTGTGCATGTTTTGAACAAATGTGCATAAACATTAGTTCTATTGGAAAAATGATCAATGCTCCCCTCGAGATTCATGACATGGCTTAAACACCTCCTATGTCCTCTATAAGTCTAGTGGTTGTATTGGGCATTAACAAGTCGATCTTTTGGTGGAATAACAACCACTACTTGTAACAAGTGGTATCAAAGCTTGGTCACATGTTTGAATCCCCTTGGGTAATGCTGAGGGGGGAGATTGTTGGAAAAATAGTTAGCACTCCCCTCAGGATTTGTGACATGGCTTAACCACCTCCTATTTCTTCTATAAGTCTAGTGGCTGTATCGGACATTAACAAGTTGATCTTTTGGTGCAACAACAACCACTACTTGTAACAAGTTCTACACAAACATTTATTATGGCAGTGCAACTGTTCAGGAAAGATGCGCAAATGTGAAATCTATGCAATTATTTAGGGGTTATGCACAAACATTTTGTTGTGTTGCACATTCATGATACATAATTGAATGGTTTAGATAAACTACCTGATTTGATATAAAATCAAAGTTGATTGTTTGATTTTCTCTGTTGGCTTGTTGATAGGTGTGTTTAGGTCAGTCAATGTCATTGCGTACTTGCTAGTTGACTTACCTAATAAGATAATTAATAGAATTATTTGATAGAAATGTGATAAACATCTGATAGGTTGAGACATAGGATAGACAAATAGATCATATATTTATTGATATTGTAGTTTACTTGATGTTAGTGATGTTTCTTGCTGAATCCTAACACACAAGTCTTGAATGCTTAATTGGAACTCTGTGATTCCTAAACTCCTGATTCAAACAAGAAAAGACTAATTAACAAGGACAGATTCCTTCTTCACTTTGAGCTCTTGGCTATAGGTGGGTGTACCTATTCAGATCTACTTCTTCAAAGTATTACAACATTAGTTAGTATCCTTGATACAAACCTAATCTTATCAGCCCTTTCAAACATACATGAAAGTAAATAATCTTTTATGGTTTTGTGATGATGAAATCCTACAAATTGAGGATAGACTAGTGCCTTATCCTAGGACAGAGAGTCAGAAAGAGAAAAATACATCTACATAAATCTTCTAAGTAAAACACAAACAAAATCTAGATGAAATGCCTTACAATTAATCCTCTCTTAAACACATCCAATCATCAGATTCTTGTAAAAGTCCCAAGCTCTCAGAGGTTAACCTTAATATTCTACCCTTTCCTTGAAAGGAAATAGAGATTAAAATCACAAATACCTTGTAAATGGTGCACCAAAACTGCCTTATAGGTTCAGTATACAAAAGCTACAGAATTCAAACAAGAAGACAACCAAAAACATGCAAGGGAATTCCAGTGTATTCAAGTAGAATTTTATTGTGTCTTTACATTCCAATTTTACAAATATTCCCAAGAAATTCAACAATGGAGCCAAAGCCTCTCCTTACTATAAAATTTTCATCATCCTTTACAATGAAGAGAAAAACCAGAGATATAGGAAAAGGAAGTCAATTACACAGAACTGACAATTGTCCACTTAGCCCCAAAATATCTCCAATCTTCATCCACACTTGATCTGCATTTGATTCTTCTTCAACTGATCAACATGCCTGCAATCATGTCCCAACAAACTTGATTTTGATCTCTAAATTCTAGCCCCAACTACACTTTTGCACTAAGCTGAAACTAAAAATAATGATTTCCATCTGATTCCCTATGTCTTGCCATTTTTGAAAACATATTATATGCCTATATTTGGTTAAAAAATGAATCTTTGGGCTTTAATTCCCTCAACAGGCCCTGTCATTTAAATTTTTGAATTTATTTCCTAAGTCTGGACTATGTCACATTTTAAATTATTTTTCATTTTAAATCTGGCTCTTTACCTCAAACCTGACCAAAATGTGACAAGTGTCATGACATGCTTGGTTGGGCGAACTAACCTTGGCCTTGACCTCTGATTTGGAGATTGGGTGAATGTCTTTGTTCTCATAATCTCTGAATGATTTTGGTAACCCTAGGTTTATCTAGCAATTGAGAAAATACACTAATCTCTGAATCTCCAAATCAATTTCTAACCATGGTTAACACTTGGAGATTATGCGACTGGACTATTTTTGAATCTCATAATAGACTTGCCAACCTTAGGTTAAATCTGGTGATTAGGTGACTGAGCTCATTCTCTAAATCTCTAGATTTTCCATGCTAACCACTAGGGATTTGGAGATCTGGCAACCACATAGTCTCTGAATCTCTAGATGCCAACATTAACCACCAACTTATTATGAGATTACATGACCATTTCTCTCCCGATCGCTGAATGGTAGGGCCTAACTGCCAGCCATCTGGCGACCTGGTTACTAACCGCCCGCTAGTTCTCCGGATGCTAGCCTTAACCACCATTTGATCTCACAAACGCATGACTACTTGCCATGTGTCCTTTTATGTCTAGTTGTCACCATCACTCATCTATAAAATTACCTTACCTCTTGCCCATCGACACACTTCCTGAGGTTCCTTCACACGAGCGCATGCAGAGCCTCCCGCTCTTTCTTCTAATTTCATATCTGAGTGTTTGGGCATTTATGCATTCAAAGTTTCCTTATCCCCACCAATGTGGGATTAAATTTGTGAGTGTTTTAAATACTTTATTAAAATATTGCCTTAGTGCATCTAGCTAGCATGGATGTGGTACGGGCCCATAGGCCAAGAGGCAGCCTTACCTCATCTCTTCTTCAACTTACCACTTACTTGAGAAGCCTTTCTTTTAAACACTTAATAAATACATAGTTGGGTGCATGTGGGAAAAAATAGAAGTATACAGCCTATGTGCTATCCATCCAATTCTTGGCATGCGCACACATCTTATTCTTTTTCCTTAGTATGCACAACATGTTTGCTGGTGCGGGCAATCTTTCCTAGTTTCTTAGTGCTTGGTAGATGGTGGGATTACTTGAACACTAGAATTAAGAGTCCAAAGATTTTATAGGGATGCTAGACTCTGAATGAGCAACTCCAATGCAATTATGTCCAATGTTTCAAGATTCTTGAAATGCACAAGCTCTTCTGGCAAGAAATCTAGGTTGTTACAATTCTCCAAAGTCACATGCCTAAGCATCGGCAATGCCCCTCTTCATAACTTCACGCAATGGCCTCTGCTCATTACATGAGGCATCCTTTTTATTGTGCTGGTTTGTTTCACTAGAAGCTCACCTCCTTCACACTCACACCACTCCTTTTATTATCTCATGCACCATGGCCTGCTAATTTGTTTTTTAAATGTAGGTGTATCCTTCAAATGTAGGTCCCCTTCAAACGTAGGTCAATGCATGGGCTCCCTGTGTGAGTCTCTCCCAAATCTACAGGTAGTAGCTCCTCTGTTTGTATGTGGGCTCCCTGCACTGGCAACTCACTTTATACTTGTGTGTGACCCTCCCTAAAACTGGTGCTTGGGCCTCCATTCTAGACTTTGCACATGCCCCATTGGTGACTGGCTACCTCCTTTGCATATGCAGGTCCCTTTTTCAAACCTCACATTGGCTTGTAAGTGCACAAGTCCCCTTCTTCTTTTCTTGTGCTAGCTTGTTTCCTCAACCAGTTGGCTCACATACATTCCCTTGCATTTTTAAAAATGCAATTCCTTTATTTCCTTGAACATGGTAGCTTCTCCTTTTGATTTGCAGGCTTCAATAAACTTATGTAAGGCCTCCTCTTTCACTTGCACTGGTAGCCTTACATTATGTTTGGTTTCTTATTTACACAACTCCTTCTTTACATTTGCATAAGGTTCACACACCAATCCCAAATGCGTGCCATGCCCATGGACTGGCAATCTCCCATTGGTCCCTTGTGCAAATCAATTTTTTTTTCTATGTACCCTATGGTTTCCTTTAGCATATACATCAATTGAACTTCAAACATGATAGTCATTTAGAACTCGTGACATAGCCACCCAAATTGGTAGCCTTCTCCATGTCTTCACACAAACCATTTTATTGATGCCTACAACCACTTCATGCTTTGTCTACACATCCTTTTTGAAAATATAATGCATAAGGCCTCCAAAATTTTATGGTGTGCACACATCATATGCTATTTGCCAATGTATGTCAAGTAACACCTTGCATACACCTTTGCACACGTTCATTTATGGTAGGTGCAATACTTGAAAACAAGAGGGATGCCACCACAATGTTTTATGAGGTAAGTTTAAAATTATGGGAACATTGTACCGTCAATACTTCATGAAAACATAGCATGCTCAATATGTTTTGGAATAATGTGTAGAACACTACGAGGAAAGTAGCACTCATGCTAAACAAATAAGTACGTGCTCTCACACTTGATGAGAACATCAACTGGGAAATATCTTTAATAGGACAAGCACTCTTAAACTTCAAATTTACCTCTGCTTATCCAAAGTGTAGCTATTTGATGAAATATGACCATGGTGCATTGAATATTTGAATCGCAACATTCATTTCTCTGTGCCTTTGTCAGACTATCCAATAACACCTATTGGCCTCCAGAAAGTGGCTTCAAAAACTAACCAAACGACCCCATAGGAACATGCCACCAGGAAGATAAGTTTACCTCCAAAATTATAGTACACCGGTCAAAGGAAATTGCTTAGAAATATTTGAGCCCAAAGTTATTAATGATCAAACATGGCCACTTGCAAACTAAAACTATTCGCACTGCCAAAATCACGTCAGCTCCGAAACTGGCTTTAAAAACTCACCCACTGAGATCTTTAGGAACTGACAACTTGGATATTGATTAACCTCCACACAAGGTTCACGGATCCATAATACACTCACCTGAAAGATCAAGTGGTGAAAAACAAATAAACACCAAAGTCAACCCGTCAGACATATTCAGGATAAAAATAGTGAAATATGCATAAATCTGATTTGGAATTGGCCTGTAAAAGTGATCAAATGGATTGGTAGAGACCTCAAAATCTTTAGGCAAGTACACTTCTAGGTCTACAATATGGAACAACATTCAATTATTCCTGGTCATGAACAGGGTACAAACTACAAATCCTCAAAGTAGGTCATTCAAAAAACTAAACAAGGCAGACACAGAGAAACTTAACAATCTACAAATGAAATGGCTTTGGAAAATAGGTCAAACGGGCACATGGGGGGATAAAAATTGGCATGAAAACTCTCTCTCATTCCTATAGCATGATTCAAGAAACCACATGTTATGACAATCAATAGGGCGACAAATGCATTTCCTTAAAGTGGGCTACTCAGTGAGAATCATGAAACACATTATGCAAATTTTGGGAAACACCTTCAAACAGCCACTTCAAAGACATGTCGAAACTAAAACCCAGGACCTAAAACCTATTATATATGTAAAATGATAGGTGATGAACACTCTATCCAAGTGACTCATGAAAATCAACGGGTCCACATTTTTAATGCACTCAAACTAGGCATCTTTTAATGAATTTCAAAAGAACAATTCTGAAACTTAGACAAATTTTTGAACATGGACTCAAAAACATCGACTGAATTTTTGAACTCCAAGAGTGGCTTTGTTTGGGGACACATGCCCCTTGCAGGCATGTAGAGGATCCAAAATATTTCGTACAATACACCACCCAAAGAAGATCATCTTTACCATTACTCTCTTTTCTCAAAACTCTGAACAAGGAACCCTCTTATTGAAAGCAAAGACACACACAACTGAAAGGAAAGTGACTGTACATGGATTTACAATATTTACAAAAAGTCTCAAAGCCTAAAAACTCTAATTAGTTTTTACCTCTATCAAAAAAATAATTCTCATCTCCATACAATGGAGGCAAACTAAGATTACATGTTTCATCTAGCCGGTCAAAAACATTTTGATCCACTTTCAACACATCATAGAAAAATGATCACTACACTCACCATTATCCAGAAAGAGAAGGCCATCAAGATTCTATAGATACTGATCACTTTGTGACATTAAAACATCACACTCTTCATTGTCAACATCATGCTGAAAAATGAAACACTCTAACTCAACCTCATAACTGGAAACATCAGCATACTGATCATTAGTTTACAAAAAATAACAAAACACTTTTATCTCATCACTTTGCAAACTAACATATAACTTCTCAAGACAAATATCTAATTGCATAAAATCGGAAACAACTTTCCGATCACAAACTACATCAACATCATTTAGAAGGGAACAAACTCTATCAGTGAGTGACTCATTAGTCACTTGCAAATCTGAGAAAACACATTTAGATTTACTACATTATCCATCATCAAAATATAAACAAGAACCACAGACAACAAGCTCTTGAAAATTAGAACACTCACTAGTACATTCATCATTGTATTCATCAAATATAACATTATCAAAATCATCACAATGATATGTACTATTCACTTGCATATCTTTTAACTCAAAATAGGAGAAGGAAAATTAGTAAATATTTCATACATCATGCCATCACTTGAATCATCTTTGTCAAAACTTATATCTACTGGGCATGGAATTTTTGAAACAAACTTGGGAGCATACCTTTGAAACTCAGTCTCTAAGAGATATAAAATTTGCTCACTTCTTAGTGAGAACTAAACATCACACTCTATCTCTTTAGTTTCATTGTCAATGCTGCAAATATCTTCCCCATCTGAAATAGGGACTGAAATCACTTGTCCCACATTACCTTGTGCAAAGTAATCACTGTAGGAACTGCGATCAGCATTATAATCATATTCTTCATGTTCACAAAAAATGTCACCAGACTAAAACAAGGAACCATTGTCATCATGTTGAGAAAAATAAAAATCTATAAACTCAAGGGAATCATTATCAACTGCAAATTCATCTTCTACTCTTTGATAACTATAAATTTCATCATTGGCACAATAACTGGCACTATCAACATCACAAGATTCAGCATCCTGAACACAACTAGACTTGGGATCTACAAACGAATCCATCCATTCTTTAGTTTTTCCAAGTGCTTCTTCTCTAAAGGATGTAATCCAACTGACTGATTCAAGCATACTAAGTTCTAGAAACATTTCAGCATACTAGGATTCTTGAAAATTAAGACCCATAGGAAGTCCATTACATGGAACAAGAAATTTATTGTAATATGAAAATGTAGACTCCTCTTTCCTTTCTCCTATTGCACATCTTAAAATATGAATACAATTATGTTGGATTCTTTGATTTATCAAATGAATTTTATCATTATAACTTTCTAAATCTAATTGAAAACTTTCAGATCTAGAAACATCTTCTTGATCTATCATAGCTGGGAACTCCATTTTAACACACTAACGAAATAATAAAGCTTGTTCTCATGACAATATTTCTATCCAAATTCATGCAACCTCTAACTTCATTAAACTTCAACATATTTATGATACTCTTTAGAATAACTGAAAACTTCAATCCATAAATTTGACTCCAACTTTAAGATTATTTTCCCTTTTCACTAGTGACTTATTCACCTATTTAGGAACTATTTTTACTTTGGTAAAAGATTACCTGGAAGTGTTGTTTCTGGTGCAAAATACTCATCTAAAGTCTCCTTCAAATCACCTTTCAAACCTTTGTAGAGTCACCACCTCTTTGTAGAGAACCAATTCTGAATCAGCTGAGAACCTTTATCTCAAATCTGAACCTTCTTTACCAGCAAACACAAAACAACTTCACAGGATGCACTATTTGTCAGGATCATAAAATACATTACAAATTCAATTCCAAAACACTGATCAAATAGAGATTCAGAGTTGCCACTCACATTCAGTGAGATAATATAATAATGTTCAAAAAAAAACTTGACTCTATGATCACTTAACCAGACTTTGGGATAATTCAGGCAAGCAAGGAAAAAGCATCTTACACTTGCTGTCCTTTATTTCTTCCCCAGCAGAGTCACCAATTTGTTAGTGATTTTTCTTGTTGAATCCTAACACACAAGCCCTGAATGCTTAATTGGAACTCTATGATTCCTAAACTCCTGATTCAAATAAGAAAAGACTAATTAACAAGGACCAAGTCCTTCGTCACTTTGACCTCTTGGCTACTGGTGGGTGTACCTATTCAGGTATACTTATTCAAAGTATTACAACATTAGTTAGTATCCTTGATAAAAACCTAATCTTATCAGACCTTTCAAACATACATGAAAGTAAATAATCTTTTAAGTTTTTGTCATGATGAAATCCTATAAATTGAGGATAGACCAGTGCCTTATCCTAGGGCAAAGAGTCAGAAAGAGAAACATACATCTAAAAAAAATTTCTAAGTAAAACAAAAATAAAACCCAGATGAAATTCCTTACAATTCATCCTCTCTTAAACACATCTAATCATTAGATTCTTGCAAAAGTCCTAAGCTCTCAAAGGTTAACCTTAAGATTTTACCCTTTCCTTGAAAGGAACTAGAGATTAAAATTACAAATACCTTGCAAATGGTGCACCAAAACTGCCTTACAGATTCAGTATACAAAATCTACTGAATTCAAACAAGAAGACAACCAAAAAAATGAAAGGGAATTCCAATGTATTCAAGTAGAATTTTACTACATCTTTACATTCCAATTTTGACAAACATTCGAGCCAAAGCCTCTCCTTACTGTAAAAGTTTTATCATCCTTTACAATGGAGATAAAAACCAAAGATATATGAAAAGGAAGTCAGTTACACAAAACTAACAATTGTCCACTTAGCCCCAAAATATCTCCAATCTTCCTCCACACTTGATCTGCATTTGATTCTTCTTCAACTGATCAACATGCATGTAATCATGTCCCAACAAACTTGATTCTGATCTCAAAATTCCAGCCTCAATTACTCTTTCCCACTAAGCTGAAACTGAAAACAATGATTGCCATCTGATTCCTTATGTCTTTCCATTTTTGAAAACATATTATATGCCTATACTTGGTTAAAAAATGAATCTCCAGGCATTAATTCTCTTAATAGGCCCTGTCATTTAAATTTTTGAATTTATTTCCTAAGTCTGGACTATGTCACATTTTAAATTATTTTTTATTTTAAATCTGGCTCTTTACCTCAGACCTGACTAGAATGTCACAAGTGTTATGACGTGATTGGTTGCTCGGACTAACCCTAGCCTTGACCTTTGATTTGGAGGTTGGGCAAATGCCTTTGTTCTCATAATCTCTGAATGATTTTGGTAACCCTGGGTGTATCTAGTGATTGAGCGAATACACTAATCTTGGAATCTCTGAATCAATTTCTAACCATGGTCAACACTTGGAGATTACACAACTAGCCTATCTTTGAATCTCAGAATAGACTTGCCAACCTTGGGTTAAATTTGGTGATTAGGTGACTAAGCTCATTCTCTGAATCTCTAGATTTTCCATGCTAACCACTAGGGATTTGGAGATCTGGTGACCACATAGTCTTTGAATCTCCATATGCCAGCATTAACCACCAACTTATTGTGAGATTACATGACCATTTCTCTCCTGATCGCTGAATGCTAAGGCCTAACCACCAGCCATCTAGTGACCTGGCGACTAACCACCTGTTGGTTCTCTGGATGCTAGCCTTAACCACCATTTGATCTCGTGAATGCATGACTAACTGCCACATGTCTTTCTCTACCCAACTTTTACTATCACTCATCTACAAAATTACCTTACCTCTAGCCCATCAGCATGCTTCCCGAGTCACCTCCACACACGTGCATGCAGCGCCTCCTCTTTCTTCTAATTTCATATGTGAGCATTTGGGAATTTATGCATTCAAAGTTTCCTTATCCCCACCAATGTGGGATTAAATTTATGAGTGTTTTAAAGACTTTATTAAAATATTGTCTTAGTGCATCTAGCTGGCATGCATGTGGCATGGGCCCACGGGCCAAGAGGCAATCTTGCTTCCTCTCTTCTTTAACTTACCACTTACTTGAGAAGCCTTTGTTTTAAACACTTGATAAATACATAGTTGGGCGCATGTGGGACAAAACAACATAATACAACCTCTGTGCTATCCATCCAATTCCTAGCATGCACACACATCTTATTCCTTTTCCTTAGTATGCACAACATGCTTGCTAGGGCGTGCAATCTTTCCTAGTTTCTTAGCGCTTGATAGATGGGTGGGATTACTTCAACACTAGATTTAAGAGTACAAATATTTGACAGGGATGCTAGACTTTGAATGAGCAACTCCAATGCAGTTATGTCTAATATTTGAATATTCTTCAAATGCACAAGTTCTTCTAGCAACAACTCTAGATTGTTACAATTCTCTAGAGCCATACACCTAAGCATGGGCAATGCCCATCTTCACAGCTTCACACAATGGCCTATGCTCATTGCATGAGGCCTCCTTTTACTTGTGCTACTTTGTTTCACTGGTAGCTCACCTCCTTCACACTAACATCACCCCTTTTATTGCCTCATGCACCATGGCCTACTAATTTATTTTTAAATACAGGTGTATCCTTCAAACATAGGTCCCCTTCAAACACAGGTTAGTGCGTAGGCTTCCTACGTGAGTCTCTCCCAAATCTGTAGGTAGCAGCCCCTTGGTTTGTGTGTGGGCTCCCTGCACTGGCAACTCACTTTATACTTGTGTGTGAGCCTCCCTCAAACTAGTGTGTGGGCCTCCATTCTAGACTTGGCACGTGCCCCTTTGGTGATTGGCTGCCTCCTTTTCATATGCAGGTCCCTTTTTCAAACCTCATGCTAGCCTGTAAGTGTGTGAGTCTCCTTCTTCCTTTCTTGAGCTAGCTTGTTTTCTCAGCTAGCTAGCTCACATACATTCCCTTGCATTTTTTAAAATGCAAGTCCTTCATTTCCTTGTGTAGGGTAGCTACTGCTTTGGATTTGTAGGCTTTAATAAATTTACATGAGGCCTCCTCTTTCACTTGCATTGGCAGCCTTGCATTATGTTTGGTTGCTTATTTACGTAGCTCCTTCTTTACATTTGCATAAGGTTCACACACCAATCCCAAATGCATGCCATGCCCATGGACTAGAAACCTCCCATTGGTCCCTTGAAAAAATCAAATTTGTTTTCTACGTACCCTATGGTTTCCTTTAACATCTACATCAATTGAACTTCAAATACGGCAGGCATTTAGAACTCGTGACATAGCCACCCAAATTGGCAACCTTCTCCATGTCTTCACACAAACCATTTTATTGATGCCTATAACCACTTCATGCTTGGTCTACACATCCTTTTTGAAAATATTATGCATAAGTCCTGCATAATTTTATGGTGTACACACATCATATGCTATTTGCTAATGTATTTCAAGTAACACCTTGTGCACACCTTTGCACAAGTTCATTTATGGTAGGTGCAATACTTGAAAATAAGAGGGATGCCAACACAATGTTTTATGAGGTAAGTTTAAAATTTTGAGAATATTGTACCTTTAGTACTTCATGAAAACATAGCATGTTCAATATGTTTTGGATTAATGTGCATAACGCTTCGAGGAAAGTGGCACATTCCTCATGCTGAACAAATAAGTACGCTCTTTGACACTTGATGAGAACATCAACCGGGAACCATCTTTAATAGGACAAGCACCGTTAAAATTCAAATTTACCTCTACTTATCCAAAATGTATCTATTTGATGAAATATGACCATGGTGCATCAAATATTTGAATCACATCATTCATTTCTGTCTGCCTTTGTCAGACTATCCAATAACACCAACTGGCCTCCAGAAAGTGGCTTCAAAAACTAACCAAACGGCCCCACAGGAACATGCCACTAGGAACACAAGTTCACCTCTAACATTATAGTACATCGGTCAAAGGAAATTGCTTATAAATATTTGAGCCCAAAGTTATTAATGATCAAACATGGCCACTTGCAAACTAAAACTATCCGCACTGCCAAAATCACATAAGTCACCTCCGGAACTAGCTTTAAAAACTCATCCACTGAGATCTTCAGGAGCCGATAACTTCGACATTTCTTAACCTCCACACAAGATTCATAGATTCATAATCAACTTTCCTAAAAGATCAAGTGGTGAAAAAAAATAAACACCAAAGTCAGCCCGTCAGACATATTCAGGATTAAAATAGTGAAATATGCATAAATCTAATTTGGAATTGGCCTGGAAAAGTCATCAAATAGATTGGAAGAGACCTCAAAATCCTCAAGAAGGTACACTTCTAGGTCTATAGTATCGAACAACATTCAATTATGGCTGACCATGAACAGGGTACAAACTACAAAGCCTCAAAGTAGGTCATTCATAAAACTAAACAAGGCAGACACAGAGAAACTTAACAATCTGCAAATGAAATGGGTTTGGAAAATAGGTCAAACGGGCACATGGGGGGCTAAAAATTGACATGAACACTCTCTCTCATTCCTATATCATGATCCAACAACCCACATGTTATGAAAATCAACAGGGAAAAAAATGCACTTCTTCAAAGTGGGCTACTCAGTGAAAATCAGGAAACACATGCAGATTTTGGGAAACACCTTCAAACAACTACTTGAAAGACATGTTAGGACTGAAACCCAGGACCTAAAACCTATTACATATGTCAAATGATAGGTGATGAACACCCTATCCAAGTGACTCCTCATGAAAATCAATGGGTCCACATTTTTAATGCACTCAAACTAGGCATCTTTTAATGAATTTCAAAGGCACAATTCTGACACTTGGACAAATTTTTGAACATGGACTCAAAAACATAGACTGAATTTTTGAGCTCCAACACTTGATATGTCATGTTTATGTATTGATAGGAGGATACTACTGATATTTTGATGTCGAGGGAGATATACCCCATGCTCAGAGCCTAAGACTGACTCTGTCAAAGATGGATAGTGTCTTGATTGGAGCAACATGTCTATATCATATCATTTCCATGCCCACGATCAGGGAGAACCTAGGTATGCTGACAATGCTCATGGAGAGATGACATTTTGAGACTAGTACCTTCCACCTATGGGAGAGATGACAGTTACCTTAGAGGATGTATATGTAAGATGAGAAAAAGGCATAGTAAAAGCATAAATGAAAGAACCACAAATCTCATAAACATATATATGCAAACCTATCTATTCTAACATTAAAACCATTTGAAATGAGAGCTTTAAAAAATATATAAAATAACATAAAACTCACTTCAAATGTAGTTCCAATGCTCTCATTTCTTCTCCATTGAAGTTGATTGATGTAGCTCTATGATATTGAGAAAATATACACTATAATTGAAAGAAAAATGAGGATAATGAGAATACTAGAAGTGTGGTTAGCCAAAAAATGAGAAATTGAGCCCAATTTATAGAATTTGAGAGAAAATCTTCCAAATTGGCAATTTGATATATAATTGGGAAAATTCCATGATTTATGACAAGATTTGGAGTGCATTTAGAATGCACAAATAAAATTGGAGTTTGGAAGGGAAAATGACTAAATTAATGTGAAGTGCATTTTAGAAATACGCCAAAATGAGTGAAATCTCATTTGGAAACTTGAAAATTGGATGTCCAATTAATTAGGAGAGTGTAATAGTTTGAAAGGGGAAAGTTTAAGAGATGGAGAGAAAAGAGGGAGTGGAGGCTATTAAATAGGGATGGAAGCTAGATTTTAGGAATAGAATCCCATGTGGAAATTTGAGAGATTATTTGAATTTAAAATTTAATATTCATCCCGAATTAGTAATTAGGAATTTTAGGAATTGGAAAATTACAAAACTCAAAATAATTAGTGAATTAATTAATAAAAAATAATTAAATGTGAGACTTAGGAAAAAGGGATAAATAAATGAGATTTATTTATCAAAGGTAGGACTTAGGGATAAATTAATGATTATTTACCCCTAAAAGGATGAATTTATTGAATGTTAATGATGAAAAATAACATGATTGGAAATGATCAAAATATCAAATTGATTATAAAATAACATAAATTAGGGACAAAAATCAGTGGTTGATGACATAGAAGAATAACACAATATCACAATATTTAAGACATGTTAAAAAAAGGGAGCCAGAGGCATGGAACATTTTTGAGTGTCTACATTTTCCCCCTCTTTGAGACAATGTGATTATGAACGTTGGTTGAAAGAAAGAGTTAAAAGATCATGCCCTAATGGATCGATAGAAGGGAGGTAGGAATACCCTTCAAAATTTGCGCTGAAATTAACTTGAGGACAATTTTTGAAATGAGAATGATTGGAAAAGATGGATGGAAAAATAGTTAGTAAAAATCATAAAGTAGATGGACCAGAGTTAGTAATGATGAAACTTGGTTTCATAAATGCACTTTATGTCATGAGATCTTTATTTAATATGGAAAACTAGATGCGACGCATCATGGCACAAAAGCCAAGATGATAATGCAATCCCTTTGCATAAAAACAAACACATAGCAGACAAGAAATGTTTCCATGTATCCTGAAGCATATGAAATGTGTGCCCCAGAAATTTATGAAAACACCTCGTAAATAAAAGACAAAATAAAAATAAATGACCATGAACCATCTCGGCCACTCTCATCACTCAGTGATATCCTGGAGTAACATAGGAACATGACCAAATGATAAATCAATAAAATATAAGACTCGCTAAACCAAGCAAGTCAACAAACATTCTGATCTTTTTGTCAAAGTTGATAGTTTATTTGATTGATGATGATGATGATAGTGTTTGGTTTTAAGCATGAAGAACCTCGTCTAAGATAGATATCATCTGATTTCGTGTATACCACACCTTGTATAAGACAAATGAAAGGTTTGATAAAGGATCAATTTATGTTGTTGTTTGATAGGACAAGTTTGATCTGATTGATTATTAGTGTGACTAGATAGTTTTTTTGTTGATACGTGATTTCTTGAAGCTGAATGTTTAAAATTTTTCAGATTGTGTCTTCTCAAATATTTGTCTCATCGCAAAGGATAATTTATTGAAGACAAGAAAAATGACTATGTACAAATTTATTGTAGATTTTTGAAGAATTTGATTTTTCAATTTTAAAAATATTTAGTTTTTTTTGTGCTTCTTTTAGGACATTTTACAATTTTTAGGATTTTTTCAAGACATTATTTGATTTTTTAGTGATTTTTTTAGGACATTATCTGATTTTTTAGTGATTTTCTAGGTCTTTATGCAAATGTTTAGGATTTTTTCAGAACATTATTTAATTTTTAGGATTTTTTAGGACATTAATATTTACATAAGAAAGAATTGCCCCCAGAGTTGTAGCAAGGAAAGGAAATTAGGGATTGATGGACAAATATATGGATGAAGGCCAAATAGTTGTTTAATATGTCATTGAAGCTTTGTTTGGGTTGCCAAGGACTATCCATAGAATGAAAGGACATGTTTTTTTCCAAGCTTAGGAATTGGATATGACACTTGAGATAGGATAATGAAACTTTGTGGCATGGGATGGAAAGTGATGCATAGGAATCAACATGTCAAGAGGATTTTGAAAAATATGTTTCACACTTGAAGTCCTTATTTTATACCAAGACCAAGATAGCGACTGAGATAGGAAAATGATAGGAAAATGACAAGACATGGATAGGATAAGAAAGGTCAATAGTGGACAAAGGGTGGATAGGGACTGAAGGTTGCAATAAGATAGACAATATGGACCAAGGGGATGTGGGTAATGTAAAGAAGGTAGGATATGTGATGATTCTAGGAAGATTCATTACCTTGTCAAGATCAAAGTTGGGAAAAGAGGGATAAGAGGTCAATAGGATAAGGGACATGAAATAAAATAGGATAATGGATGGAGAAAATGAAAGGCGGAATGGAGGATAGCCTGGGTGAAATCTGCCCCTAAGTAAGGTTTGCAAAACTTTCATAAATTACACATGACGCATGTTTGCCAGGTTTTCACTATTGGACGAAATTATTTCTCTTTTTTAATTTTTATTTTCTATTACCAAGATGCCTATTTGTGAGGTTATATGCAACCATTGTTTTCTTTTTCTTTCTCCTTTTTTTTTGACTTTTTTTTTGTATTTTTGACATTTTGGAAAATGCCAAATTCATGACACGACATGGATGAAGGAGTCAAGAACCTTATTATTTTCGATGGTACTCTTGAAGTATATACAAAATGGACTATGAATATGATAGTATGCTCAAAGATATTGGTAGGGTTATGAAAAAGGGATGGTTGGATAGGATAAGGATTATGAAAAGGATTGGATAGGTTGAAGGAAACGCTAGAAAAAAGGTGTTGGACAATGGATGGAATGAAAGAAGGCTTTATTTTTAGTGTATGGGTGAGGAGGCAAGAACAACATTGACAAAAACCTTTAGGGGTGATGGAGTGATGGAGGAAAAGGAGATGTTGGACTTGACGGAGGAATGAATATGGATTTTGAGACAAAAGGACCCAAAATGGATTTGGAAGATGGAAGGATTTTAGATAGAGGGACAACAACTTTAGATGCCAAATTTGACTTTTCTTTGGGACTCTGTGATTCAAAAAGATTCTTGGGAATCCACATGCATTTTGATTTTTTATTCTTTTAAGGGTCATTTGATTGCATTGTTTGCAAAAGAGATTTAGGAACCCATATTTCTTTTGACTTTTATTTTTGATTAATGGGTCTTTGTGGCCTTTTTGACATTTCTTTTTTTTTTCTTTTTCTTTTTGGATCATATTTTTCTTTGATTTCACAAGTTGATTAGACTATACATGTTGATCCTTGAATGCAGAATTTCTTGACTTATGGATTTTTTTCTTGGCATCCAAATTGATTGGAAAGTTAAGGGGATTCATGGATGCATAGGAATTACATGGAGGATTTTTGGATGGGTGGAAGGTTCTCAAAGATGTGTGCCTTTATTGACTTTCATTGTAAAGAAGGATAAGTATATTGTGAGCTAGTGGATGAAGGGATATATGGACCTAAAATGGATGGAAGTGGTGAAGGAGGGGGTGCATTCTTGATTTTGGATTTTGAAGGGATCCCAACACCATGAGAGTGGGCTTTAGGACTGAGGTCATGACCTTCAAACTTTTCTTTGACATAGAAGGATTCTGATATACTTTGTTCATGGATACGTAACCCTTTGAGTTGATAATACTTTTGAATAAGAGGAGACTTGCTACAAGATGTGAGTTTATTATGAAATGGATGTGATTTTGATGGACTATTTGGATCATGAAATATACTAGAATTTCTGGAACTAGAATAACCCATTTGAAGTATAAGGGGTTTATGAACATCTTGCATAACTGTGTTTGTAGCATGAGGGGGATCATGAGGAATAATGGGATCTTGTGATAGAATAGGGGTAGTGATAGGGTCATCTAGCATGATAGGGTCTTGCAAAGGATATGGAAGATAAAAGAAAGGACATGAAGGAATGGAGGGATCTTATAGAGGATCCAAAGGGATGCTAGGATCTTGTGGAGAATCTGGAGGCATAATTGGATCATGTGGAAGACATGAAGGTGAAGGGATACTTTGATATTGACTTGGAATGGGATCATTGGAAATAATGGAAGGGAGGACATGATCTTGCTTGGGAAGAAGAATATCGATGGGACTTGGAAGGACATTTTTCTCTAAAGATGGAGGGGGGTCATATTGGATAGGAATTTTAGGGATAATAAAGATTATCATGAAGCTCAAGGAAAATGGGATCTTGCTAAAAAACTAGATAGGATTGGTCATTGTTGGGATCTTGATCCTAATTTATTTTAGGACTTATTTCTTTATCTTTTAGAGCATCCTCTTAACATGTGGTATGACTTGGGATATGTGTGGGAAGATCTAGAAAGGGATCAATGTTTTGACATGAAGGAGATGGATTTTGAATGGGCCTCTCTTGAATAGGATTGTGTATAGATGGAGAATATTGTGGCATTGAATCTACTATTTTGGAAGCATGGAAGGGAATTGTGTCAAAAAATGAATTATCTTGAATGTTTTCTATGGATAGCCCTTGGAAGGATTCATCATTGGAAGTGTCATTGGTGGGAGATGGAGGAAATTGCTTATGTGAAAGTTTAGGGGATAATTTGATAGAATAGGATATGGATGTTTCTTGAAAGGAAATACGTGTATCATCCATGTAATTATTTTGGGATGGGCCATTTCTAGACATGGGTGCATTATTATTTTCATATATAAAATCTAATTGTTGAAGAAAATCTTTTAAAAATTTAGGTTTGGACTTTTTCTTATTGGTTGATCTTGTTGGTGAGACCATATTAATGTTTGCAATTTTTGAATAATTTGTTGATGGAACATGTCCCATAAAAGGTTGATCATTTATTATCTTGATATGTTTGAACTTGTGCTTGTTTGAGAATATTTTTTTTCATTTGATGACATAAAAGGTTGTTCATTAACATGAAATTTTCTTGGAGGAAGACTTGTTTGTGATCTTGGTATTTTTTGACTTGTTTGCATGATTGGCACAAGAGGTTGTAAAATTGTTTGAGGGACACTTGGTTGCATTGGAGAAAAGATTGGTTCATAATTAGGTGGAGGTCTCCACTGAATTACACCATTCTCTAGTTGAAAATTTTGATTTGAAACTTGGTTGAATGATTGATTTGACGTTTGATTGCATGGAATTTGATAGAATTGAGCATGATCTGGGACTTGGTTGAAGAAAGTTTTCTCTTGGACATGATTGAATTGGGTTTGGTTGAGCTTTGCTTGTGCTTCATCTATTTGTGAATGAAGTATTGGTATTTTTTATCTTTTAATGACAACTTTAATGTTAATTTCACCCAAACTGTCTGCTGGGCATTTACAGAGTTTGGTTTTATCTCTCCTAGTCTTTTCAACAAATTTGATTTGTTGTTCTACAAGCTTAATTTCTTCCTCTGATTCTTCTATCAAAGTTTTAATCAAGTGTGTATGAGATTTATGTGATTGATTATGTGAGAATATCATTTGTCTTAGATTAGGTGGTGTTTGGATCCCTTGCCTTGGAAGGTACATGGTGTTTGGATCACAACCTTGTGTTTGAAAAGGTATACCTTGTCTAGGATCAAAGGGTATTTGTGTGTTATCACTTGAAGTATACATGGATTGGTAAGAACCTTGTTTCCTTGCCACAATTGGCATGATGACTAAATGCACCTAAGGATATGAAGGGTATGGAAGATGAAACTTTGTTTTTTATTTTTAGGAGACTTTGGAAATGAGAATGCACCTAAGGTATGTAAAGACTTTTAAAATGATGTGAAACATAGGGAGATATGAAAATGCATTTTTTTTGGATTTTAAATGATTGTGCAAAATGAAACTATGTTTTTGGAATTTTGGAATTAATATATGATATGAAAGCTAAGGCTTTATGCAACTTGATTTTTGGACTTTGAAAATTTTGAGAAAAATCTTTGAAAAATTTAAAATTAAGAGAATAACCTTAGGAAGTTGATATTGGATCTTGACTTTGAAAAAGAGATAAAAAAGGAAAAAAGGATCAAATTGATAAAGGACCAAGTCAAACCCTTTAGGACATAGATATAATCTGAATTGAAAAGGGACAAAGGACAAAAGATTGATAAAAATGACCAACAAAGTCAAGATCCTTTATTCACCAACATAAGGGAAGACTCTAAGACTTGGATTTTGTTTGGATTTTTTGAAAAATTCTCAAGGGATCTAAATGAAAAATAAGGACTATGAAAAATGCTATTATGTAGATTTTGAATGAGGACTAAATGCAATCTAATTTATGCAAAATGAGGACTAGCACATGCAAAAGATTATCCTAGGATTGCAATAAGGCTCCAAGGAAAATGTTTTGAAATTTCATGTTTGGAAAAGTCTATGCCAAGTTTTTGAAATTCTCTTGAATGTCTTGGAATGATTTTGACAAGGTTTTGAAATGTTTTGCAAGTGTTTTGTAGGTTTTTTGAGTGTTTTGAAAGTGTTTTTGAAATTTCTTGCAATGTTTGAGCACTCACACAAGACACACCAAGTAGAATGGTTGTTGTAAAATTTAAACAAACACACCACAACCTAGGATGGAAGAACAATATCCACTAAATTCTCACTTGGAAAAATTTAAACCATGCCTACTCATAGCGGATAGCCTAGAAGCTTGGAGGCATGAGATCCCCCTTAGAGTGCACTCATTTCTCAAGCACACCAAGCTTAGAATTCTAAGGGGCATCACTTTCCAAGGAATTGGCATATCTACAATGAGTCACAAGAGTGTGGGATGTCTTCACGGGCATGGGTGACCCCTTGCATCAGTGAATAGAGGGGTTTTCGCTACTAAAACAAATCTTTTAGTACAAGACATCCAGTTCAATGGGTAGTGTGATAAACTCCCGCAGGAGACCTCCTAGCCTTGAGAACCAAGGTTTTACACACCAAAAGGGTACTAGAGGAGAGCTATCACCCAACCACACTATCAATTGGATTATTAGTCACAATCACACATTTATATAGCGCTTTGGATGGAGACCTGGCTTTGGCCTATTACCACTTGAGGTCATCCCCTTGGCATGTTCAAAGTAAACACACTGGTCCAAGGTAGGCCTCTCTAAAAGAATTGCATTGATTTATCTTCACCCAAGATCCATGAAGGCAAGGGGAGAGGATATGTCCATACAATTTTTTGGTGATTACATATAGGAAGACATGCCAAACACTGGAAAGAAAAATTTATTTTCCAATTAGAAAGGAAATGTGATAAAAACATAAGTTATGGTTTTTTTCTTTCCTAATTAACATTATGTGAAAATTATTGTTCATTAACCCATTAAGAAAGGAAATTGATCAAAATAAGAAAATTTGTTGTTCTTTTCCTTCCTAATTAAAACTAGGTGAAAATTTGTAGGGTTCTTTTATCCACCTAATTAGACTATGTGAAAATTGTAGTTCATTTACCCACTAATTAGGCTATGTGAAATTTGTAGTTCATTTACCCACTAATTAGTCTATGTGCAATTTGTTGTTCATTTCCTCCTAATTAGGCTAGATGAAATTTGTTGTCCATTTTAAATGCCCAATAAAAAAATATGATTTGTTGTATGCCAAAAACAAGAAATCCTACAAAATTCACAAGTTAGACTCCCAAGTGCACAAGTCTTGATCTTTTACCTAAAAAATACATAAAAAAACACCAAACCAAATCAGATTTTGCATTTTCACATCAGGTTCACAAAATGTAAGACCAGAAAAAGGCATATTAAAAGCATAAATGAGAGAACAACGAATCCCATAAACAGATATATGCAAACCTATTTAATCTAACATTAAAACCATTTGAAATGAGAGCTTAAAAACATATGCAAAATAACATAAAACTCCCTTCAAAATTAGTTCCAATACTATCCTTTCTTCTCCATTGAAGTTGATTAATGAAGATCTATGATCTTGACAAAATCTGCACCATAATTGAAAGCAAAATGAGGATAATGAGAATACTAGGAGTGTGGTTAGCAAAAGAATGAGAAGTTGAGCCCAATTTATAGAATTTAAGAGAAAATCTTCCCAATTGACAATATGATATATAATTGGGAAAATTCCATGATTTATGACAAGATTTGGAGTGCATTTAGAATGCACAATTAAAATTGGAGTTTGGAAGGGAAAATGACTAAATTAATGTGAAGTGCATTTTAAAAATAAGCCAAAATGAATGAAATCTCATTTGAAAACTTGAAAATTGGATGAGTAGTTAACTAGGAGAGTGTAAGAGTTTGAAAGAGGAAACTCTAAGAGATGGAGAGAAATGAGGGAATGAAGGCTACTAAATAGGGATGGAAGCTAGATTTTAGGAATATAATCCCATGTGGAAATTTGAGAAATTATTTGAATTTAAAATTCAATATTCCACACAAATTAGTAATTAGGAATTTTAGGAATTGGAAAATTACAAAACTCAAAATAATTAGTGAATTAATTAATAAAAATTAATTAATTATGAGACTTCATAAAAATGGATAAATAAATGAGATTTATTTATCAAACCTAGGACTTATGGATAAATTAATGGTTAGTTATCTCTAGAAGGATGAATTTATTGAATGTTAATGATGAAAAATAACATGATTGGACATGATCAAAATGTCGAATTGATTATAAAATAATGTAAATTAGGGACAAAAATTAGTGGTTGATGACATAGAAGAATGACACAATATCACAATATTTAAGACATGTTAAAAAAAGGGAGCCATAGGCATGGACCATTTTTGAGTGTCTACAGTATATCACATCCTCCGACTTCCCATCACTAGAAAGCTACTACAATATGACAGACATGGTGGATTAGATAAGTGTAGAGAAATATTTGGAGATGATGAGATTGACGAGCCAAATATTAGCTGGGAGGACATGGTGGATCTATATGAGCCACTTCCTCTAGTGCTGGTTGGGGTAATTGGAGGTTATGTATACCCGGATAGGAGGTTACATGGATTTTCTAATTGTTGGGGTAGGACATTGTAGAGGATGATGGAGGAGGGGACCCATTTTTCTTGGGGAGTTTTCCTTCTTGCACATCTATACCATGATCTTCACCAGGTGGTCTACCAGAGAGGAGAATATCTCTTAGTAGGTGTCACATTGCTACAAGTTTTGGGACGGGAGCACATAGTGATCACACGACTATTGGCAATGAGATTTAGGGTGCGAGACAACTATACATTTTCTTATATACATATATTTAGTCCCAACACAAGCTAGCTCAGCTAGAGTACTAAAGGCATGTGTTAGATACTATTAACACAATGAAATGGAGGCTCTACCTAGGTTATGAGATATGGGAGGATAAGAGATAGCTAGGATATTGTTTTGAGACTAGATGGATGATAGGGAGGAATCCCTTTATTATAGAGAGACAAATGGTGAGAAGGGTGATGAGACAGATGGTGAGGAGGGTGATGAGATAGTTTGGTTGCATCCAGGGGATTCCATAGGGTATGATAGATTTTGCAAGGATGCATCAAGACAGATGAGATTGGAGATCCATGGTATCATTTTTTTAGGAATGGGAACACTGAGACGGGGGTGAATCAGTGTTTACTGTATTTTATCTTTTTACTTAATCTTAAACTAAACTTAAATGCTTAAGTATTGAAATGAACATCCACATAAACATGAAACATGAAACCAACACATAACACCAATATGGTTATGGGGAAAACCCAAATAGGTAAAAACCCTAGTGGGAATTGACACCCCCTAATATTTTGTACTAGTGTTTTGTGATCCTTGTTAGAAGATCCTTAACCCTATTAGGAGTTTCTTTACAATGTATTAAGTATAGTAGACCTTTTCAAGGGTCACACCCTATTAGGAGTCTTTTAAAATAGTCCCTATCAGGTGAGTAGATGCACTTTCCTAGAGCTCACTGCTCAAGTGGTAAAGGCTACAACCTTCTGATCTTAGATACACACTATATTTGCAGGATGAACTGTTACTGTGACACTCCTTGTCTGATCAATTCCTTTGATACGCTGATGCTTTGACCTCTTACAAAGCTCTAATACATCTTATAGACTCTTCACACACTTCTTCTCCACTTATCACAATTCTATATCAACTTCCATACAAATTACAATGGGCGCATCTCATATTTATATGTGCATACCAAACAAATAACTAGGTCATCCCTTAAATCGATTGCATGTTAGAAAGTAAAGTCCACCAAGATAACTAAGAGGGGGGGGGGGGGGGGGGGTGAATCAGTTATCTGATAATTATAACCTTTATCAAATTCAACAACATTTAACCATATAAACAATTTAATTTACAACCATATAAAGATATTCATACACAATAACACAATGACACAAGATATGTTGACTAGGGAACCTCTTGATCAAAGAGTAAACTCCGGTGGGAATGATGCCCACAAAAGATGCACTAATATGAATATTCTTTGTGAAAGGATGGACTCTATTAGGAGTCTTATGAAATACATTTAGTACATATGAGTCCCTATTAGGAGACTTTGAATCCCTGCTAAAAGATTCTAACCCTGTTAGGAGTTATGGAAGACAGAAGGACCCACTGCCCAAACAAATTCAATGGAAAGATCACTGAACACACTATCCAACTGATCTCTAGATTATTCAATAGAATAATATCAAACTATTACTAATCTCAACAATATGTTACCTCTTCTCTGACTGTTCCAAATTGCACTTACTGCTACACCAGATCTCAGATTTAGATCTCTGTACCTCCCATACCTTCTTTCCACAAATTCTCTTTCACAATTTCATTCACTCTTGCATTACTTTATTTTTCCACATATCCAACAAGGAAAAAATTCCTTCCTTTATACCACACTCAAGTAATTACAAATGAGTCTATATACAAATTACAAAATAAAAGTTTCCACATGTTACATCAAAATTACACAAAACTGTCAACTTCCAATTAGAATAATTATTCACTCATGCAACCTCAAAGTTTTCACTATCATCCATGTCACTATCAACATGTCTTCAACTAATCTATAACTGTACAAAACTAGATTCCATCCCAATTAGGAGATATCATTTGATTTCCACAAACTACTACTCAGGAAAACTGCCTGAATACTGCTTCCACTAAAATGCTCATAACTTCCATGAATAAATGAATTACTGTTTGCACTCTTAACCATGAACATATAACATATCACAAAGTAAATCCTCAACATTGTATATCTTTATCTTCAATATCCCACATGCACTAATCCAAACACTGTCTACTCCTCTGCAAATCTTAGTAGATCACTGTGTTGACATCCATGACAATCACAGTCATGAATGCAACAAAAATTGCTACAGAATGGCTGCTAATACTCCCATAGGATATATTAAGCATTCATTCCTAACATTACATACAACACTTCCAATTTAATTGGATCAAGCATGTTTAACAGAAAACATATTTACATGTTAGAAACCTAATTATAATAGGTGCATAGCCTTTACAACATTAGAATATAACTACAAATCAAAATGCTAACAGTCAGTTGCTTACTCTGTTCATCTCTAGCACACACTAGCTATGTAACTTCAACTGTCTGTAACTTTGTCATACTTGCATATCTGATCATGCTCTCATAGACTAAGCATGAATATATTCTAACCAAATTATCTTCTAGGGCACATACCATAACTCAATCATACACATGTGTGCTAATGCACTGAGCTTCAAGTACCCTATACACTGTCTAGTCTTCAACACTTAGCCGATTTCTGATCTTCTCATCAAGTGTGTTGACTCCAAACTACTATATGACTTTGTTGCCATAGTGAAAACACTATACTAAGTCATATACACTAGTATAGCCAACTTTCCAACAATCTCCCCCCTTTTCATTGATGGCAATAAAGGAATATGGCCAAGTTGCTAACTGTTCCTTAATACAAAAATGTTTGTCTTATATCTCCCTTACACATAACTTTCTATCTTATATCTCCTTATACATATCTATAACCATATTCTATACATACTCCCCCTTTGACATTAATGAAAAAGGTGCTTCAAAACTATATATACAACTACTTACTATGATAGAACATCCAGATATGCTATCTGCAGGTTTTGGATCTCCTTCTTCCAAAATGTGATCAGTGAATTTACAATCTGTAGATGGGTGCATAATGCATACTGTAGCTTCTCCATCATCTCCAAATATATGCTAGGACCTTGATCATATGTCACCATGGTGGCATTGATCTCCTTGATATTATGATTAAGTATGTCTAATGATGGCGCAAGAGCATTCTTTAACTGAGTCTTCCTAGCCCTTATCTTGGACATCTCCTTTTTTGCCTTCTCAATCTTATCTATCTATCCTTGGTAGACATTATTGCACATGTTCACATCAACTAATGGATCTTCCACTAATTTCCTTATGCTTTCTATCATAGCTTTAGCCTCTTGTATCTTTTTGTATAGATCAGTAGTCAGCTTGTCTTGGTTCATACAATCAACAATAATCTTTCTGCCCTTTGCTGCAAACTCCTTCATGGATGCTTGACCAACTTTAGTGAGCTCAGGTCAAGTGCATAGTTGCTAACCAATTCAATGAGCCTCTTCTTCAAATATTTCTCTTCCACAACTAGGGATGTAGATTCTTTCAGGCTAGAGAAATTACTCTTAAACTGTGAAATGACTGTACTCACATCATCAATGGAGTGTACCTTAGACACTTTCTTTTCTACAGGTAACAAGTTGTTCAAGATGTTTACTGATTATACAAGGAGGGGATTTCTCATCACTTGTTTCTCCTTGGCTTTCTCCATAGCTAAGATGCTAAAATTTATTAGGTCTTCTTCTCCCCAAGAATCCAAACTAGTTGTGTCAGGTGTCAAACTTGACAACAATGCTACTAAGAGAGTGATAGGAGTGCTATCCATCACTTCTTGTTTTACCTTTATCACTTCAACTAATGGTTCATCTTTTTTCTCACTTCCTTTTACCTTTTCTTCTCCCTATTGTTTTTCAGCTTCTTTTTCTTTTTCTTCTTTCTTATCTTCTTCTTTTTTATCTGTTATATCTTCAATCAATATTTCTTCTTGATGAATAGGAGGAGTGTTATTGCATAAGTTTTCAGCCCCTTGAGTGCTTACAAATGCCTCTTCAAACTTGTCCAGATCCATATATGTGGCTGCCGTAGTAACTTTTACATTGTCAATGAGGATTGAATCATCCTTAGGTGTCTCTGTCATGGGTGCAGTCTTCTCTGCCTCTGTGGATGTATCAACTATATGCATTGAATCCTGTGGACCTTTAGATTATACATTGATGGTATCCAACTCTTTTTCTACCATTGTGGGAACTTGAACTTTGGGTGTAGTAGCTAGATACATGTGCCTATTCATGAAAACTTTCTTGAATGCCTTCTTTGTTTCCTTAGCAACAAGATCATAGTTCTTGTCCATAATGTGCAAAGTCCTTGACTTAGTTCTAATATGTGGCTTCACCAAGTCTAACAACAAGGATTTCCCCTCTAGAGAGCATACAAGAAGAGTTTCATCTAGAATTGTTTCTCTTATCCTTAGATCCTCTTCAATAGCCTATCTCTTTTGGAACTCTAAGATGTTCCATACATTATTAGGGATCATAGTCTTCAGTTCTAGAACTATCTTTTTAAACTTCAACATATGTTTGACAATCATTCCATGTATCTCTAATTTTTCAATCTCACTATATTTCTCATAGAAATTTTCTACTTGATCAATCCTGCCTTCATCAATGATTCTTGTACTTAGCACACTAAGACTAGGTATGAAACTTACTTCAGGAGGTGCTTGAGTGTTCCTTCTGTTCCTTGTTACTCTCAAGGATGGATGACCAATGCTAATTTATTTCTTCCTCTTAGGCATAGCCTTATACTCAGGAGGAGTAGTAAGGTCAATGGTTTCCTTGGGTGCAGAAGGATTAACATTAGTTTTACCCTTCTGAACATCAGACTTCTCAATCTTTACCTCCTTCAGCTTAGGATCTTCTGATTCTATCTTTGTTATTTCTACACTCTCAATTTCCAAAGAAATCTTCTCTTCACTTTCTTTTTCTAGGTCTTCTTGAGACACTCCATGAATTCTGAAGATTTTTGAGGTAACCTTGGCAACCTTCCTTTTAGTTGCTGCACTATTCAAGACTACATCAACTTCTTTTGTTTTCTCTTCATAGGTTCCCCATCTTGGCTCATTAGGGGCTGAAAGAAATACTTGTGCATATGTTTCTAGGACTTGTACATCAACCTCATATCCAAGTGGATGAATCTACTTTGTCCTTGGTTCAATAGCCTCCATGCATGTTGTGTCAGTCTCAACCATAAAACAAATAGTATCCTTATACTTTTCAACTATCTTCTCTAGAATTCTGAATCTCATCGGCATCTTAGCCCTGAATGTTTTCAACTCTAGTGTCATGTAGTCCTTCAAAGTTCTCTTAGTACATGCCTTGAGAGATATCTATTGCATTGTGGGAATGGATTTTTCTAGACACAAATCAGATACTTTTCCAACAATATGGAAGTACATATATATGATTAAAGACCCAAATTTGAATATCTTGGTCTTGTCATGCTTGATTGCCTTAATGTTATCAATTAACTATGTGTGCAATATTTCACATAGATTGAACTCTCCATTCTCATTCAAAAGTCTTATAGCTACAAGAATTGTGGCCACAGATACACTGTTCACCCTGTTGGTGTGTTGGAACCTGTAACCTAGTATCATGGACATCAATTTGATGTCATCTTGCTCAATAGGCTCTATGGTCATTTCATGCCTATCACTTCTTCACTTGAATGTTTTCTCAACAAGATTCCTTACATCCTTTCCCACTGGAAGAACAACACTTGTCTTAGAGAGGCATGTCATCTCATGAATTAGGTCACTAGTAATTTTGACTGGAACTTCACCTATCCAAAATAGGTCATCATGAATTTTGCCCAATAGAATCTTGATCCATTCTGATTCATAGAACTCATATGTTGTAGCATACTCCACTATAGGATGATTATTCCACTGTGCATACTCATCCATGAAGGTTTTGCCTAGTTTCAACATATTTTCCAAGTGCACTCTTAATCTGTCTAATCCTACTAGTTCTTTCTTATAGTAAATGTATGCCCTAATGTCCTCGACATGCATAACACCCATAGGCATGTAGGAGAATGCCCCTTCTAGGTCATCTAAGGTGGAATTGAGTGGATGCCTCTTAAATACATATCTTTTCTTCTCTACAACATCAACTACTATAGGAGTAGCCATCATTGTATAATGCTCTTTCAAAGGTTTCCAAGATATTCTAAATCGGCGTGACAAACTAGGGTTTTTGTAACTGATCAAATGCATAGCAAGTAACTTGATAAATCAAACTGAAATCTTTCACAATAAAATGTTAGGGCTCTTCTACTCTCCAATCACTCTCAATTTGAATGCAATGAGAGATCTTCTAACTTCTATGTACTTTAAAGTAGAAATTCTACCATTAATGCTTGTCGCGTAAAATAGGCTGTCACTTGAAAATTTCTATCTTTCATTTTGAAACCAATCAGATAGTGCACTCTTGCACATAGGTTCTACTAGTCTCCAAAAGCTTAAGTCCAAAGGCAGATTCTCTGAGAGTGATTATACCAGCTGCGCAGGGGTCTAGAGCTAAATTAGCTCCCCCTATGACCCTAAGGGCCATTCATCCAAATGTAGAGGGTGTGTCCACTATGGATGCATCCAATACATACTCATCAACCTTGTCCTTATTTTCTTCTAACCAAATCAAGCTCACATCCTGTGAAGCTTTCACAAAATTGACTTCTCCTTCGGGATCCAAAATTGGTTCTTTGGGCTTTTTAGTGCAACCTTGCGTCCTTGATCTGCAAAACTTAGAGATGTGTCCAACCTTGTTACAAGGGTGACAAATGATTGGAGGCCTTATATTCCTTGATGCATTAACATGAGTCACCAATTTACATTGTCTAGCTGAGTGACCATTATAGTTACATATCTAACATGTAACATTCTGAGAACTTCTTACATTTGAATGATTCTGATTTCTCTGATTATTTTGACTCCTATTCTTCTAACTTGTCTTGCAACTCATAGCTCTATGATCAAATTTATTGCATGAATAATAGTAACCATTAAAAGGTCTTACCTCTATAGAGCTCCTCGCTATGTGTCCATGCTTGTTACATACATAACAAGTCTGGTCTACTAGCTTGCGCTCATTCT
The DNA here is from genome assembly GCA_027943335.1 of Chamaecyparis obtusa. Classification (NCBI taxonomy): domain Eukaryota; kingdom Viridiplantae; phylum Streptophyta; class Pinopsida; order Cupressales; family Cupressaceae; genus Chamaecyparis; species Chamaecyparis obtusa. The sequence continues at coordinate 372,554 of BSBK01000188.1, read as the reverse complement.
TAGGTAGTTCAATATGATCTCTAGTTTGACTTCTAGTCTCCTTAGCATCTAAGGTGCCTTCAGGTGCTTTCATTCTTTCTCCCATGTTGTCAATCTAATTTTGTGCTTCATTGTATCCAATGCAGCTAGTATCTCCTTTAGCTCTTCTTGCATACAACTGAGATTCTATGAAATCAGAATTGGTGTGTAATTTATCAATGTGATTCTTAGCCTCTTTCAATTTAGGTTCCAAGCTTTCTTTTCTATTCCTTAGCTCCAAGATTTCCATGTTTTCTTGCCTTAATTCTTCATTGAGTTGAAGGTTTTGTTTGATCTATTCTTCATAGACTTCCTTATTGTTAATCGACTTATCATCAAATTCTTTAAGTTGTTCTTTCAAGGATGCATTTCAATCATTTAGCTTCTTGACCATTATCCCTAGATCACTGGTAGAGCATTTTTTCAAATCCTTTCTTAGCCTTTTGATGACTAATTGAGCATCATTGAGTTTTTCCTTTAGTTCTTCAATTTCTTTTTCAAAATTTTCTAGGTCTTCAAGAGCAGCTTCAAGATTTCTTTTCAGATGTTTCATTTCTACTTTGTCCATGATCTCCTCAAGTGGTTAAACTTCTTTTCTAAGGATTAGAGCTCTAATACCAATTGTTAGGAATGGGAACACTGAGAGGGGGGGGGGGCGGGGGTGAATCAGTGTTCACTATATTTTATCTTTTTACTTAATCTTAAACTAAACTTAAAAGCTTAAGTACTAAAATGAACATCCACATAAACATGAAACATGTAATCAACACATAACACCAATATGGTTATGGGGAAACCCAAATAGGTAAAAAACTCGATGGGAATTAACACCCACTAATATTCTGTACTAGTGTTTTGTGATCCTTGTTAGAAGATCCTTATCCCTGTTAGGAGTTGCTTTACAATATATTAAGTACAGTAGACCTTGTGAAGGGTCAGAGCCTAATAGGAGTCTTTTACAATGGTCCCTGTTAGGGGAGTGGACATGCTTTCCTAGAGCTCACTGCTCAAGTGGTGAAGGCTGCAACCTTCTGATCTCAGATACACACTATATCTAGAGGATGAATTGTTACTGTGACACTCCTTGTCTGATTAGTACCTTTGATGCACTGATGCTTTGACCTCTTGCAAAGATCTAATACATCTTATATAATCTTCACACACTTCTTCTCTACTTATCACAATTCTATATTAACTTCCATACAAATTACAATGGGTGCATCTCATATATATATGTGCATACCAAACAAATAACTAGGTCAGCCCTTAAACCAATTACATACAATGCTTTCAATTGAATTGGCTCAACCATGTTTAAAAACAAACATATTTACATTTTGGAAACCTAATTATAATAGGCACATAGCCTTTACAACATTAGAATATAACCGCAAATCAAAATGCTAATAGTCGGCTACTTACTCTGTTCATCTCTGGCACACACTAGCTATGTAACTTCAACTATCTATAACTTTGTCATTCTTGCATATCTGATCATGCGCTCATAGAATAAGAATGAATATAGTCTAACCAACTTATTTTCTAGGGCACATACCATAACTTAGTTGTATGCATGTGCGCTAATGCACTGAGCTTCAGGTACCTTGTACACTATCTAGTCTTCAACACTTAGCTGATTTTTGATCTTCTCATCAAGTATGCTAACTCCAAACTACTATGTGACTTTGTTTCCATAATGAAAATTCTATACTAAGTCTTATACACCAGTATAGCCAACTTGCCAACACATTTGAGACTACATGTCAATATTTTCAGGAGATACTATATCAGGCCTAGACTATGAGATGAGGAGTGGTAGATCTTGGGATGATAATAGAGTATGAGGGATATTTGAGAGACCATTCCATACTAAGATTGAAAACACCATATGAGAAACTACCTTGACCGGATGTAGGAGATGAGGTAGAGGTGGAAGAGGAGATGGAGGTAGAGGTAAAGGTGGGAGAGCATATGGTAGTGATGACGGTGATGGCAGTAGTCCATATGGAGGGAGAGGACAAAGAGGACCTAGGAAGAGAGGAGGAGTGAGAAAGTAGGAATAGAGGCCACCTCTAGCTATACAGGTACCCATTATAGAGATAGGAGAGGAAGAGGAACCTAGGCCTCCTATAGCATAGGTACATGAAAACGTAGAGATAGATAGATAGGGGATGCTCTGATATAGGATGTTCCCATGGATGAGGCAATAGATGACCCCATGCTTGATGTACCAACACAAGATGAGACCTTAGGTATGGATATCAGGGGTGATGACCCTTATATAGAGAGAGGTATAGGGTGAGTATGATATAGACATAGATGCTACTCTATTCAGACTAGACATTACACAGGTGTAGATAGACAAAGTTCCATAGCTAGAGTAGATGATACAATGGTTAAAGGGAGAGCTGTCAGTGGTGAGGAGGGACTAATACACAACCATAGAGAGACTTTGGGAGGATGAAACATTACTAGATAATATAGAGACCACAACAACCTTGGGACCACATACAAATATCCTACAAATGATGTTGAGGGTCGGTAGGGAGATCACCTATTGGAAGGATGCATAAAGACAAACAATGAAACTTCTAAGAGAGTTCATATACTGTCAAGATTGCAGTACATCACTAGGCACCAGGGGATAGTAGGAGTACAACATCACATCTTCCTAGACCACATATAGGGACAAGTGATGTAGAGGAGGCCAGACCTTCCATTTCATTACATAGATAGAGATACACTAACTTAGGTGGCAGTAGAGCTTAGACACCTTGTATAAACTCTTGAGTGGTACTTTGTATCATTATGTACTTTGACTTGATGGACACTTTGATATATTTATTATATCATAAGACATTATACATCTACTTTTTATTATTTTCATGATGCATGGACCCTATATGATGGACATTTTATGATGGATATTTGACATATATGCATGTTTAGCTCTATATAATATAGATACTAACATTTGTAGGATGTGATGTCATTAGTTATGATTATGTAGATATATACATACAATTTATGATTCTACATGTTGTGATAATCATATATGGTGTGATGTAGTGATTTATCGCATGCATGTGTTTAGATGCTATGTTAACATTTCTATGATGTCATGGTATTTATATTATCCATTTCATGAAATGTATTCTAATTTGATACATATGGTAAAATGATGACTATTCTATTCATGTGCCATATGTTGATTATGCACATAATGGATGATATATAATGATGAAATGAAAATGCATATATACATATCATGTAATGTGGATGGATATCTATAAATGGAAAATGATAAATGATCAATGCAATAATATATATAATGATGCAATGATGAATGAAATAATGAACTTAAATTGAACTAAATGCATGTAAATATACAAATGATAAATAATGATAATATGAAATGGTGGAAACTAAATGATAAGTTGATGATACTAATTAATAGTTAATGCAATCTATATGAAATGAATAATATTTTTAATGATGTCTAATGTCCTCAAATTAATAACAAAATGTTCGACACTAGAAGAATTGACAAAATGAAAAATATAACCTAGATGTATAGAAACCTTACAAAACCCTATAAAAGGAGTACCTTAGGAAAACAATCTAGGAAATGTGATACTACCAAAATATGCAATGCACAACTATAAATGCAAATGATAAATTCATAGCTCCACAACTTCTGAAAACATATTGAATCATGTTTACATGATTATTGTCATCATTGAGATCTTTATTGTTGCAAGAAAATATAAGCATCATGGTATAATTAAACCAGAATGACCTAAGCATTTCTTACATGGATTTTAATATATAAATTGTGTACTAGAATTTGTGCCTTCATAGCGTTAGTATTGCAAATAATTTAATAAAATAACTAAATTACCATAAAGGAAAAGCTATTTTAACAAATGAAAGCAATTAATCACTCTATGGATCTCTAACTAGGGATGTTAATCGTGAAGCTCTCAGTAAGCCTCCATTAATGATAGTCCTAGAATGAGAACAAATGTTAAAGCAAGCTAAAGTATTCAATTCCAAATTGAAATGCTAATTAACTTCTATATTTGCCTTTCTAGCTCAAAATCTCAAGAGGTTAGATGCAATTCCTAGATTTTTGGATTGTTTATGATTGATTTATGCCTTGCTCATATAGGATTTGGAAAGGGTAGGGGGTGTAGTATAGTTGATCATGATTAGGCTTGAGTTGTGTCTTTGGTTCCACCCTTTGAAGAAAATTTAAATATTGTGTCCTCAAACCTTGGGACAAGAAGACAAGATAAGTAGACAAGATGCTCTTTTGGAATGAGTTATTGAGATTGAATTTTGGCTTGATCCATGTGAGCTATTTCCTTAAATCCTATTGGTTGAGGATTTTTCCTCCCATGTGGTGTTGAGAGAAATAGGACTTAATTAATTGAATTTAATTAATTTGTTTAGCCATGTGCACCCCTTGAGTGGGTTGATTTGATTTAATTCGAACTATACAATTAATTGAATTAATTGCACATTGATTTAATTTATCATGATTTGATAGGTTTTAATTGATCTTTATGGCTTTGATTTTCAGTTAAATTGAATTAAAGCTTGATTTTAATTTTAATTGGATAAATGCTTGTTTTGATTCAATTGCCTTGATTTCTCCTTAGTTTTACCTTGATTAATCATATGAATGATCCTGTCCACTTTTAGGTGATTACAAAAATCTTGACAAGCATCTAGGTGTAATTCAATTGAGATGACCTGAGTTTCACTTGCATGATCAACAAATAACTAATATTCTCCCCTCCATCTAGGAATAAATATTTGGAGTCGACGTATGTGTGGCATGTCTTAATCAAAGTATTCTCATGGAAATTATAATTCCACAATTTGATGCCAATTAAATACATGAAGGAACTTATGTACAGATACCCCATTTACTTGTTCTTTTGACTTCATAAAAAAAAATCCCACAAACAATAATCAAAAGGAAAATATAATGCTCCCATCCCGACTATTCTAGTCAATGACATATAGGATTAATTAACTCATGCCAAGGACATCCCAGAATAGAATAGGAAACATGATAAAAATGAAACCAAGATATGAATGTTTAACTTATAACAAACACACAAACTTCTTGCCAAGAATATATATTTATTGCAAAAATATCCTTGATATTATTTTGATGTGATGTGATTGTGTTGGATAAGTTGAACTTTGATATAGGCAATTATTTTCATTTGATGTGTCACAAGTTAGGAGTCATCATTTTTATTTCACTATGAAGTGCATTTTGATTTTATTTGTTGTTGGAAGATTATAAAGAATGATCCATTATTATCCTCTTTGAGTCATGACTTGTTGGAATGGAAAGATAAGGGTTTGAGAGGGGAGGGGTGAAATAGTACCCTCAAAAATTTTAACTGAATACTCAAACTGCAATAGTAGTGCCTAACTAAACAACTGAATCCATTGTGTGTAACATTCATTCAAATGACTTTGTAATTGTAATGTACATGAAATTAAACAATAAATCAATCATGAAATGTAACACATAACACAAATATTTTGGTTACGCAGAAACACTTCTTAGAAGGTAAAAATTATGGTGGGGATGACACCCACAAATTCTTCACTACTGCAAATAATAAAGTATGCCAGTTAAGGCTACAAGTTTGATCACTTCTAGTGATCTTACCCTATTAGGAGTAACAATAAGATCAATTAGATCTACCTTGTGAAAGGATTTAAACAAAACTTCTTGAGTGTGCACTTGGTTAAGAGATTTACAATCAGACTGTTAAGTCTACTCTATTAAGAGATTTTACAAACTTTGCTACAATGATTAGACAATAAAAAAAAGTATCTATAAATGACAAATATAGTTTATCTGAATTACATCAATGATATTCTGAATAAAATATCACCTTTCTGTGAAGTAAACTATTCTCTATTTTTCTCGGTAGTCTTGATTATTTCTGAATAAAATGAATTGAAATTCTGTAAACTTCTTTGTCTTGAAAACCTTGTCTGAATTCTGATGTCTTGAAGATGGCTACTACTTCAAGATCTCCTTCTTAGTTCTTTGCATATTGTCAAATAAAAACAATTACAAATATATAGCAAACTGTAATCATTTCCATGACCTAATTACGTTTACAACCTCTTAGAAAACCCAAGATCTATGTGATGGAAAAATTGTCATTGATGTCAAAAGATTGATGTCCATTGATGACATGAAGATTTCCATTTAAAGACATTAAGATCATATACATATCTAGTATTGATGAATATGAATGTTACAACATATAAGCATATATGAACAGTGTATCTAGCATATATGATATGAACAGCATAAACAGATACGTATACAACATACACAACATGAAGATATATAGTATATAGCATACACAACATGAAGATATGTATACAACACATACGAACAGTATACATCCGGCTATATATGAACAGTATATAGCATACACAGGAGGATATGTATACAGGTAAAAGAGGATATGTATATACGTGTAAAGGAGGATATGTATATAGCACACAAATGTTACAACACATACATGTATACAAAGGTAAACATATACAAACATATACAACATATACGTTATGCAACCAATGAATAAATGTGAATGCTACAGCATATACAAACATTACAACATATATGTTATAAAACATATAACATATGCAAATATCTTTGGAACAGTGAAGTCAACGATAAATAAAGTATGGTTATTATGATCGATAAAAAAGGTAAAGGCATTTTTTATTATTATTAAAAAAGGAAGATTGAATTTATAAGTAACAATAATTAAAACATTAATTGAAACTAAAAGTTACATTGAAGAGGCATGTCTCAAAGAGACATATCATTTCATTTAATGTGGGAATATATAAATATTACATCCATCATTTGAAAAAGTATAAGTCAGAAGAGGGAAAGAAGAGAAGGAATATTTAAAAAGCAATTTGGATATTAAGGAAAGAATGAAAATTGATTGAAAATAAATATATAATCAGAATAAAATCTGATATATAAATTTACAATATGGTGACAATAAAAATTACATTTCATCTTTACTAAAATATTATATTTAGTAAAAGCTCACTTTGGATTAAAAGTATATGTGCTAAAAACTAAAAGATACTAAAGTGTCCATCATCAGTTGAAGATAGAAACATTGCCAAGGTGGAAGAAAAATTTGTGTATAGTGAGTTGGTGCTCAGAAATCAGACAAAGGGAGTTGGTGCTTCTAGTGGGTCAGTGCCTGCGAAGTGTGGGAGTTGGAGCTTCCAGTGAGTCGGTGCTCATAAACATAGGGGTTGGAGCCTCTAGTAGGTTGTAGCCTACAAATCATTGTAAAAGAACAAGTTTATATAAAAACAAATTATTTTGTGGTTTTCTCCCATATTGGGTTTCCACGTAAATATTGTGTTCATGTGCATAATTGTTTATTTGAGTATTTGAAGTTATTTTTGGATAAAAGTTTTTAAATTGAAAAATAGTTATTATACTGATTCACCCCCCCCCTCTTAGTATAATTGTGTGCTCTTCACTACGGTGTACAAAATTAACCTAGACCTAACTATTACATAGGAATCATCACTACATTTAATTATTACATCCACATTAAATACTCCTTGATCTTGGTAAAACACTTTATGAATCCATGTAACCATTTTCATAGATATATGTGTCATTCCTAAATACTATGTTGTTTCCTTGATAACTTGGTAAACACAAACTTTTGTGTTTAGTGAATACACTGGTGCTCAGTGTGTATACTGCTCAGTGTTTACTAATGCTCAATGCTATGTTGACTCTGATGCTCAGTAAACATACTCTAGTGCCCAATTAAAGTTGTTTCCTTTTGGCTCTCAGTTCTACCTTGTGAATACTCGGTATGAAGGCTTGTTTGTTTAACATACTAGTATAATGTAGCTTGTTGTGTCATGCTTTACCGACTGATCAGTTTGGATAACCGAATGATCTAATTTGATACTAATGACAACATCTAATGCTCAAATAGAGATACCAATCTACCCCTTTGGCATTAGTATCAAAAATTGTAATGTATATATATACCGATATCTTCAAAATGTTCTAATGATCCATATATACATAAAAAAACTCAAAAACTTAACAACTCAATAACTCCCCACTTGGCGCATGCTACCGGTATGTGTGTAGTACACTTAGCATATATTTGTACATTTGACATATACATTACTTTACCCCTTTTTGAGATTAATGCCAAAATAAAAAAATTGTACTTACAACTTGTCAAAAATGTGCTGATGGGTTTTCATCAGAGAATCTAAGAGGTTTTCCCATTCCTCTTTCAAGTTGGTGAGAGCAATGTGCTCAAGACCGACTTGTGCATGCATGTCAAAAATGTTCTCCAACACTAAAATTTTTGGTGTTGCAACTAAGGCTTGTGCCTTTACAATGTCTCACTCAATTATTTTTAGGTGGGGAAGCAACTCTACTTACAGCTTGGTGACTTGGTTACTTATCTTATCTTCCTACTTCCTCATGTCTGCTCTTAATCAACTGAGTTATTGTACTTTTAGAATATTCTTATGAAAATAATCTGGCTTGGTTAGAGACAAATTTTCACTGGCTTGGATATCAGCTTCCAGCTTTCTAATCTTCTCACTGACCTCAGTAGTGAAATTCTACATAGTGCATGACTTAAATAAAATTTGAATTATTTTCTAAGTAATAGTTTGTAACTCAGTGATTACCTTAGAAAGCTTGACTTTTTTTATAGCCACTTCTTGGCTGATCTTTTCTGCCAGTCTGTCCTATATTTTGCTTCTATGTTCTTCTCTAGCTCGACCCTCGATGCACTCCTTAGCGCCACGACCTTATTAGTGGCTGGGAACCCGATTACTACCTATATGGTATTCTTAGTAATATTTATAGGCACATCCAACTATAAATTTCCATCATGAAACTAACTTAGCATAATTCTTATCCATTCTTTCTTGAAAAAATTTAGAAAATTTAGGGCATTAACTAGTCCTTTTCACTCTTAGGTGCTCATAATCAGATTTTAGCTTCACATCTTCACCACACAATTGCTGATAGGTTACAAACATTTCAAAGTCTTTGATTTCTCCAATCTTGCAGTGGATATATGATTGGATGTCTTCTACCAACAAAACCCTAGGTGGTATGCTTGAAAATGCTCCCATTTTATCAATTTGTGAAGCTACTTCGGGGTGAAGTTTGTATTTCAATTCATTACAAGTAGCAAAAACAATCTGTAATACCCCAAAAATGGGCTATAAGTTCATTAATCTCCTACATCGACATATCGAATGAAATCGACATCAAAGTCCTAACCTAAGGCACATCTAAACATCATCAAATCCTAATTAATTATCTTAAATTCTGCATCGGGGAATATTCCTAGCAATATTCCTAATTATCTTAATTATCTTTAATTTAATAATTATTTGGTGATAAATCACATTTATCCTAAGTTTGATTAATTGAATATTTTCATATTTAATTAATTAGATTTAATATCTTGCCACTTAATTGTGTAATTAAATTTAATTCTATCTATTATTTAATTTTGACAATAAATCTAATATCTTATGAATAATTGATTAAATTCTTATTTAATTAATTAAAGCAAGTTGTCATTATTTAATAATATAGTTTTTAATAAAAGTTTGATTAAATAATTGATTAACCCATAAATCAATTGTTTTATTTCAAAAATCAGTTAAGTTGAGCATAAATCACTTTTATTTATTAAATTAGTTCATAAATAAAACATGCACAATCATAAAAGCAGACAACTATCAATTATCAATTAAAGCTAAACTCTATTTTGAGTTAAAACTTAGCTTTTGCATGTTTTTGTGAATTAAATTATCTTTATTATCAGATAACTCAAAAATCAACGTGAGTTTTTTGAGTGATTTATGGCTTTCTTCCATGCACCTCCAAAGCCCTGGATTTCTACAAAACCAAGGCTCAGCTCTTCATAATTCATCCACGAATTTGCATTCTCACGCTGTCGAATTGGAATTGGAAGGATCAAAGCTTATTACGAATCAACATTGTTGTGAGATCACTTTTCTTTTCATATCATTGTTAGATCATCATAGCATATCAATTTTTACATATCATAGATTCCATATCATTTTTCATATTATTGCATCATAAAATCTAAAAAAAATAGATTAATTGCATTCAATTCATATCCAAATCAATTGCGTTCAAATCCTTCATTTAGGTGTTGTCTAGGTCACTGATCTCAATTACAATCTGAGAACATCAATCTCGCACCTACTAGAAGGTAGTAAATCACTTGGTTAAATTAGATTTCAATTTTGCATGATTTTGATTATAGCTAACCTCTAATGTTTTACTGAAGTGTTGTGTCTACAGATCAGGTACAATTTTCACACACACACTATCAACTTTATTTCCTCTTCCTCTGCATACTTGGACGTGCTCACCTTTGATGCAGACGCCATAGTTTCTTGTTTAGGGTTTCAGAGAATAACAAATGAATAGCTTGGTAGTAGTAGCACTTACTTAGAATGACAAAAAGATCACTCAGAATACTTTAAATCTATGCTCAAATGCTCTAGAAATCTTTTTCTTGAAATCTCTCTAAAAAATCTCTTCTCTTCATGATCATTGTGTGAAAAATGAACTAAGTACACTATGTATTTATAGAATTTTCAAATTCCTTCTCAAACCTTTTGCAATAAATGCTCAAGCTAATCACATCTCGACAATAACTATCAAACTCAGTGTATACTGCAAAATAACATAATAATCAGTAAATATTGTAAATTTCCACTCAGTAAATATTGACACTCAGTTAACCTCACATAATAATCATCGACTGACAACTTCTCACTCGGTCCAATGTATACCGCTTGTAATACACTTTAGACTCAAAACTTGTAAAACAACAATGCATCTTAATTCATGCTGATTTGATATGTGCACATCTAATATAAGGAACTATATGATAGATATAACCAATTTGAATTGTCAATTCCATACATACCTTATTGACTTAGGTGGAGGTGTCGATGTCACCCAATCCAATGGATGAAGTTTCACAGACTACATTGCTTGACTCAACATTATCATTTGATGCATTTCTCCACATAGTTTTTCTTATCCTCATGATATCTTCAATTATATTTCAATTTTCAAAAACTTGTGTTTCTAGTGCTCGGTCTCTACAGTCTTTACTTAAGTGAATGACTTTGTGATAGTGTAAGCATGCCATACAAGTAATTTTCCAACTATGCGATTTTCCTAACCATCTCTTCCTCATGCAATTAGCTACAATATGTCCATACCTTCCACATGTTGTGCAATGAACCCATGTGTTATAATCTCAAGTATAAGAATTACCTTGTCTTCTCAGTTGATAGCTCTTCATAATTCATCCACGAATTTGCATTCTCATGCTGTTGAATTGGAATTGGAAGGATCAAAGCTTATTGCGAATCAACATTGTTGGGAGATCACTTTTGTTTTCATATCATTGTTAGATCATCATAGCATATCAATTTTTACATATCATAGATTCCATATCATTTTTCATATTATTGCATCATAAAATCTAAAAAAAATAGATTAATTGCATTCAATTCATATCCAAATCAATTGCATTCAAATCCTTCATTTAGGTGTCGTCTAGGTCACTGATCTCGATTACAATCTGAGAACATCAATCTCGCACCTACTAGAAGGCAGTAAATCACTTGGTTAAATTAGATTTCAATTTTGCACGATTTTGATTATAGCTAACCTCTAATATTTTACTAAAGTGTTGTGTCTATAGATCAGGTACAATTTTCACACACACATTTTTTGGCACCCACCGTGGGGCCCTAAAATGGGCTTCCCTTCATTTCTATCAATATTCTATCATTTCTCTATCAGAACTCCCTTGTTGCTGCCTGTTCTGGTGGTATTCTCAATAGGATGTTATTTTTTCTATCAAAGCTATCCATACAGCATGATTTTTAATTGCAGTCCGTACAGTGTCGTACAAGTTTTTTGGATTGTCGTACAAATTTTTTGGACTGTCGTTTCATCAGACACCTAGTGTTGTATGAGTTTTTTCAGACTGTCATTTCATCAGACACCCAGTGTCATACGAGTTGTTCTAGATTGTCATTTCATCAGTCACCCAGTGTCATCTGGGAGCATACCCACTATCGTACGAAAGTTGATTTTATCAAGGATCATTTCATGAGGCACCCACTATCATTTGGAAGCTGGATTGTCATTTCATCATACACCCAGTGTCGTACAAGTTTCTAGACTGTCATTTGGGAGCATACCCACTATCGTATGAGTTCTAGATTGTAATCTAGTAACAGACCCAATATCATACGAGTTCCAGACTGTCGTCTGGTAATAGACCCACTGTCATACGAATTTTTAGACTATTGTTTGGTAACAGACCCACTGTTGTACGAGTTTAGGCATCAGATTTCAATTATCATTTCATTTTTGCAGGCAGTTTGTCAGATTTGATTTTTGGATTTTGACTAACAGCTAATCTTAATAGTTGGAATTCTCTATTTTTGATTGACTCTTGCTGGTTTTGATTGGAAAAAGCGTAAAGTTTGCTAAAATCAGGTAAAAATCTACTAAGTGCGTTGCGAGGATCCTAGGTATTCCACTTGTGCTGATAATATTTTGATTTGGGCTTAAAATAAATCTCTCATGTGTCTAGCTTGGGTGATTCTTTTCATGCTTTTTTTTTACACACTTGCATAATTGATACTAGGTTGTGACACCTTAAGTATTTATTAGCAGTCTTAGATTACTTGTGATTGATCTTGATTGCTATCTTGGGTTATTGGACTCGCTAATCCACCAGCCCCTCATTCCGCCCTGTGGTTGCAATCTCAGTGCCATAAAGGGGAGGGGTCTACAGGAGAGAAGCGTTAATTGTTCCACCAGGAAACCCTTTTGTGCTTTTAGGAACTCACTTGTTTTCTAAGTTGGGGACTCATTTTCAGCTTGTGTGAGGTGTTAAGTGTTCCACCTTGTGGACTCATCTCATATTCACTTTAAGTGTTAAGTGTTCCTATTTCTAATTTTTTTGTACTTTTGGTGGATTTGCTTTTGGAAACATACATTTGTGCTCACATAGTAATTAGGCCCTATGAACACTATTTGTGATTCTTGAGAGATTGGATTCCTAGTAAAATCCTTCTTGATGACAGAATCCTTGTAGGTAGGGAGGATACTTAGTGCATTTCACATTCAACTCGGTTAGTGCATCTTCTCTTATTGATCGATACATTCTTTCCTCAGAGAGGTTGATAGATCATGTGGGGTTGACATCACGAGCTTTGGTGAATCAAAATTGGTTAGTGCACCTTCTCTTATTGATTGATACATTCTCTCCCCGGAGAGGTTGATAGATAACATGGGGTTGATATCATAGACCTTGGTGAGACAAACTTTGTCTTAGCATGTCAGATTAATTTGCTTGCTTTGTTTGGGTTAAAAGTGTAGAGGCATCAAAACCTTGGATCTAGTGCCAAGTCCCCTTGTGGTATACTATTGTGAGTCACCTTTAGAGAGGGTTAACCGTAGCGGACAATCCCTTCACAGGGCAAATTGCGTTGACAAAACCTCAAGCGGTAATAGCCATTTTCACCATGGTAGCGACAGTGACTATATAAATGTCCTTTTGGAATAAATCTCCACGAGTATGGTTCATTATTGGGTTGTCAGATCTCCCTAGCAGCTCCTGAAGATTAAGTTCTCAGACTGTGTCAAAACCCTGGTGCACCGAGATTGGAGTTCACCCCTTTGGATCATAAAAGTTGTAGAGTCAAACCATTACTAAAAACCCTAGCGAGGCCAAATTTTCATTTTATAGGGTATATTTGCGTTATTGTAAAACATTTTTGGAACATACATAATTAGCGCTTCTGAGGATTAGAATGAATAAGTCACTTGATTGTTCATGCGCAAAGTTGCTTTTTCCCTTGTTCATTGTTTTCAGACATGCTTGAAATCACTTGCTTGCTATTTTGCGTGCTTGTTTATCTATCTGGTTACTGAAAATGAACAAATCTGTTACAATCCTCAAATCTGGACATTGAAATTTGCAAACAATCCAAATCTACAAACTCAAAATTTTGCAAAAACTGACATAAAATCCTTTCTGGAGTCAAAAATCATTTCAGGAAGTCAAAAGTCATATGAGTTTTTCCAAGTGTCATTTCATTACAACCCATCTATCATATGATTGAGTACCCAGTGTCATACGAGTTTCCATGCCAGCAAATTCTCAAAGTCAAAATCTTGCAACTATCGTATGAGATTTTCAACTGTCATTTCATTGCTACCCAACTATCGTACAAGTTTTGCAACTATCATTTCATAGCATACCCACTGTCGTACAAGTCTACAAAGTGTCATTTGGGAAATTTTTTAAAGTTGTCAAAAAAATTGTCATAATTGCCAAATATTTAGCTTTTTCAGCCTATTTTCAGAATTTGTCATACAAGTCACTGTGTCAAGAATAGAGCAGTAGCCATTGAGAATCAGTACACATGTCTCAAAGAATCAGTACACATGAGAAAAAAATTCTAATCACCGCTATGATGAAACAGATGCATGCTATGCAAGTTGAACTTAACAATCTTAAGAAAGAAAAGGAACCTAAAGAGTTCTCCATGGAAGCTCTATGTCCTTTTCCATTTGATAAAGACTTGTACATGTCACCATGCCCCTAGACAGAATTTGAGCAATGTGATAACCCTTAGGATACCTCTTCCATGGAGAGTGACACATCCAACTTTGGAGACTATGATGACTATGATGACAGACAATGTAATGATACCTATGACACCTCTGTTCCTAAGAGTCCTCCTCATCGTGTGTTCCTACTTACTACAAATGGGCCGTCACATTGGATAGATTGTGATGGTGATCCATATGATTCTAATTTTGAAAGATATTTTGATGGCTTTTGTGGAGAATACCTTGATTATGATCCATCTACCACTGTTGAGGACTATAAAATGTACTATGCTGATTTGAAACATCAATACTATAAGGATCTCTCCTCCAAGAAATCTCAGGCTGAAAATAAAGATTACATTCTCAAGCAAGATCATGTTAATGTTGGACCTTTGTCTTGTGATGGTTCCCTTCCATCCCCTACTTCCTCCAATACCTGTACATTTCCTAAAGCTTCTGAGTCTTTCAAATCTTTCATAGAACCTTCATTTGACACAAGCCCTAATACTTTTCATGCAGTTCCCTATAGTTATCCTCTAGGGCTACCTCTTCAAGAAATTCAAGCTAACCTTCACTTGGCTGCTAATACTTTCAATAATGATAAACCTAAAGAGCCTAAACCTTCATATGCTATAATCCCTACTTTAGCTAGTCCTCCACCATCTCTTCCAAAGTCATCCATACAATCCCAACATGCTTCCTTGTCCTTAGAAGTGGCTCCATGTCAAGAGGACTCTAAAAATGATGAAGAAAAGAACATAAAGAAAGATCAAGATCAAGAACCCTCCATGTCATCTAATCCCTTTCGTGATGTCTCTTATCTGCTTCATGGTCTTTTTGATCCTGTACACCCTTTCTCATGCATTCCACCATGTCTTAAGTCTTCTCCTAAGCAAGATCAAGCTACTACTTACACTATTGAGCTTATTGACAATCAAAATGACCTTACTACACTTGCGCTTTCCAAAGATGATACTTCCATTAAGGTTGGTAAAAATAGTGTTGTTACTTCCAATGTTAAGCCTATTGAAGATCAAAAGAAAAATTATGTGTTTATGCTATCCAAAGATCCTTGTCAAGATCAAATTCTTCCATCTTCTTGTTCTACCATTCCATGTTTGCTTCCAATTTCTACTCTTCCTAAGTCTTTGCAAGCTTTGAACAATCCTATCAAAGATGGTGCTCATATTCAAGATGTCCATGATTCTATTGAAAATTCTAATGCTCACTCTAAAGATGTTGATATCCTTGGTTGTCATATAGATGCTGATGAATTTATTGATTATCCTTTTGCATCTTCCACTTCCATCCTTGGACCTCTTCCACCACTACTATGAGCTTCACGTCTACCTTCCATCTTGGGTCCTTATGTCCCTTCACTTTCCCCTCCTAACTCTCCTAATTTTCCATCCATCTTGGGTCCTTACATCCCTCCATCTCCCATCTTTCCTCAAGATCAACATGGATGCACACCCTTGAATCCTTTTCATCCACCCACCCATCTAAACCAATCATATCCTTCTTCTTCCACAAGTCCCAAGTCTTTTGGAAGTAACTTGAATGTTGGATATAAGAAAAAGAAGCAATACAAGAATCCATCAAAAAAAGATCACCATGTCTCCTCTAATAGACATGGAAACATAAAGTCAAAAGAGATATCTAAGAAGAAAACTACAAGACAAGTATGGGTTCCAAAATCCATCATTGAAGATATTCTCTCTAGATCATCAAAAGGAAATAAAAATCCTACAGCTATATGGATTCCAAAGTCTTTCTTGAAAGAGTCTAGTGTTGAGCAAAAATTTAAGTTGACATTCAAGCTTCCAAAGACTTCCACTTCATCTTCTTCCAAAAGCATTCCTCCATTCCATGTGCCTAAACCACAACCTCTGCTATCCATTCACCATATTCCTTCACATATTCCTTCATTCACGATTCCTCCATCCTCTCACCACCCTTCAAGGTATGTGTTGATGTTGAGCTTTCCTTCCTTTCCATCTACCCTTTCACAATCCTTCCATGCATTATCCTTCTACCTTCTATCATTTTTCCTCATTTGCCTATTCCTCCTATCTTCCAACCTCACTCACTTTACATAAAAGCTTATCCTCCATTTTTCTCTTCCATCTCTCTTTCCCTATCAGCATCTTTGAGCGTATCATTTTGAATCCTTGGCATATCATGGTTTATCCTTTCAAGGAGCATTATCTAAAAAGCTTGCCTTCTTCCAAAAAAAAAATTAAAAATGTGCCTTGGTGAAAACCTAGAAACAGGCACCTTGGCAGCAAAAGTAAAGAGAAATAAATTCATCCTATGGTGAAAACCACTTCCTTGTGGTGCCTTGGATAAGTACCATGATGAAAACCTAGCAATCAGGTGTCATGCATAGTTCTTCTGCATATTTCATCCATTTCATCTTCTCTCTTTGATCTTGAAAATGTTGATCTATACATGAACATTTGGCTATTTTGTGAGCTATCTTACGATGATCTTGCTTTCATTCCTTCCATGTTTAGCCTTCATATCCATCTTCCTCCATTCATTTTCGCCTATTGCTATCCTTTTCCCCTTTGGTCTTGATCTCTAATCACAAAAAAAAAAGAGTAAAACATAGTGCTATGAAGCCTCTTGACATGTCTACTCCTTTGGACTGCATCCTTTCCTACTCTGGCATTACACTTTTGTGACTTATCCTATGCTAGCCTTTCATTGCTTGTCCAAATGTGCTTTACATGAAAATTTTTCCCTAGCTTGGGTATTCTTGAGGAGTTTTCCCTTGAGGATTTCTTCCCTTCATTCTCCTTCATTCTCTTGTCTTCCATCTCTTCCACCAGCTTGCCAATCCCTCTTGTTCTCCACCTTGCTAGACATTGGGACTGCACGATATGATCTTGCTTGGGAGTTTGCAATGGAAAAAGATGCTATCAAGTATACCAAGTATCAGAACAAGTATCAAAACTAGTATCAAAATAGTATCGAAACTAGTATCAGAACAAGTATTAGAACCAATATCAGAACCAATACCAGAACCAGTATCAGAACAAGTATCAGAACAAGTATCAGAACTAGTATCAGAACCAATATCAAAACAAGTATCAGATCAAGTATCAGAACGCCTACAAGGGCTACACCTTTCACTTTATTTTATGGGTCTAAGGTGGTACTACCTATTGAGGTTGAAATCCCATCACTAAGAATCAAAATGCATGGTCTAGTAAATGATGATGACTATAGAGTGTCTAGGTTGCAAGAACTTGAACTACTAGATGAGTGCAGACAAGCAGCATATGATCATCTCAGAGTATATCAAAAGAGAATGTCTAGAGGCTACAACAAGAAAGTCATACATAGAGAATTTCAGGTTGGCGATCTAGTTTTGAGAGAGAATCCTAAAAATCAATCACATCAAGAAAGCAAGGGGAAGTTTGAACCTAATTGGCTGGGTCCCTTTGTAATCACTGCTACTTTTGGCTCTGGTTCCTATCAATTCTCAATGACTGAAGGAGAACAGCTCTGAGAACCAATCAACGTTCTCCATTTGAAGAAATTCTACGCCTAAGGCATTTGGTCTATGGTAAAATATCTTGAAAAAATTATAAAAATCAGAAAAAGTCCTGAAAAAATGAACATCTTGGTGAAAACCTAGCAATAGGCACCTTGATGATTCACAAAAAAATTTAAAAATATCAAAAATTCAAAAAAAAAATTGAAAAAATGAAAAATACAAAAAAATGAAAAAGAGAAAAAGTGCCTTGGTGAAAACTTGGAAATAGGCACCTTGGTAGAAAAAATAGAATCTCTGCCAAGATGGTGAAAACCTGGCAAATGGGTGCCACTTGTTTCAAAATGCTCCATCTATCAACGCAATCTTGGTCTTTCCCAGCTTTTAGTTTTTCTTTAGTTTGTACATATCTCCCAGTTTGTTTTCAATAAGTCAATTTGTCCACCAATCTGCTCAAGCATCTATACCCTATCAATGTTCAAACTTGGGGGCAATCAATGTCATATCCTATGGTCTCCAGTATATCCTAGAGATATCATATCCAGTCAGAGTCCTTTGAAGCTATATCTGAGTCAGTCACTCTGTCTTGTCTCCAGAAAGGATTTTGCATCTACATCAAACATCAAACAAAAAACTAAAAATGATCTGTGCTTTTCATTCTTTTATCTCCTTGTATGCTTACTGATTCGCATTGAGATTTTTGCATATTGTGTCCCTTTGAGCTCTTCGATGATGTCCTTTATCGGATTTAGAGAGTGATGACTAGGGGCATAATCTTTTCTTTGTCTTCTGCTTGTATGTGAAAATCTAATGTCTTTAGAAATTTTGGATTGAAATGGTGTCCAACTGTAAGAGCCTCTATCTCGAATTGGATGGCCATGCGTACCTCGACCATTGATACCCAAAAAATTGAAGGAAGTTTGATCTAACTATTATCTTTTTGAGTGAGTTCTTTCTCCTATTGTGAATGCGATCTTACCTAAGGATGTGAACAATAAAGGGTCACTACGGGTAATTCACATGGGATTTAGAATGATCTTTTGACTGTTTGATGTGTTTGTCATGCAAGGCATATTCAGGTCATCATGACGTTCATGTTTTGATGCTTATCCAAATTGCTATATCAAAATGGACATGATACTTAGGTCATCTTGGTGCTTGTATCTAATCTAACATTCCAAAAATAAAACCAATATTCATATGTCCATAGTTGTTTGACCAGTGGGTGTTGTATTGGTTCTTGAGCATTACAAATCAATATTCATATGTCTATGGTTTCATGGCTAGTGGGCATTGTATTGATTTATCTGGTTACCTAAAAGTTCAATGATGATAACAAATTGACACATGATCAGTGAGTAGGTCCTAGGTCCTAGGGTTGCATTATCATCCTACATGTTTCTATGCATTTTTGCACTTTACATGATCTCACAAATTGCTTGAACACTTAAAAGATTATTCAATCACCTCTTCCAATCTAACAAGAGTTGAATCCCACACAAAGGTTCCTCCAATGAAACAACAAGTAGAATCCTTTTTTGAGATCAAAATTCAAATCTGAGATCATTCATATTATTAACTACTTGCATAATCGACCTTCCATCATCACAGAAATCTAGTATTCAACTTAACTGATTATCTTACATCAAACTATCAAACTTTCAACTTGATCAACCATGGTTAATTCATGGTTTAACCTAGTCAAAATTGGTCTTTTGGGACCTTCCAATGATGCAGAATGCATTCTTGAAAGTGTATAACCACTTCTCAAATCAATTAACATGCTTCTGAACTATCAATGCTGACTTTTCTTGTCAGATTTTAATTTTAATCCCGAAGGGGGCATGGTATTGCACATCATTCAAAGTCTTTAAATCAAATTCTATCAATCTTTCCTCAGTAATCAAGACAACAACCACATCTAGTTATTGATTCATCAAAAGTCCTCATCACTCAAGGCAAATCAATCATCACTCGGGGCATATCAGATTCATCAAGATCTATATCAATCTAGTATTCTCCTAATCTTGTAAACTGTATCAGTTTTTGCAACCATTGGATCATAATGTTCTTTCCTTGGTTCTTCAGCAACTGAAGGGTTCAGATGTGATACCTGCTAGTTTTGCTAAGACAATTGAGTCTAGAACCGGTCACTCACTTCTTTGCAATCCTAAGGTTTGGAATCAAGTGTTTTGACACTTTTTCGCAATCATAGGTTCATTCGCTGCTACAATGAACATTATCTTTGGTCATTCAGGACCTATTATCTCCATATCAAATCAATATCAATCAACTTCTGTCTCATATCAATTGTCAATTTTGAATCAGTTTCATATCTCTATCAAACATAGACTGTCTTTGAACCACTGCACTTCGCACAGTAATTCAAAGAGGGGAAAAATGTAATACCCCAAAAATGGGCTATAAGTTCATTAATCTCCTACATCGACATATCGAATGAAATCAACATCAAAGTCCTAACCTAAGGCACATCTAAAGATCATTGAATCCTAATTGATTATCTTAAATTCTACATCGGGGAATATTCCTAGCAATATTCCTAATTATCTTAATTATCTTTAATTTAATAATTATTTGGTGATAAATCACATTTATCCTAAGTAAATCAAATTCTATCAATCTTTCCTCAGTAATCAAGACAACAACCACGTCTAGTTATTGATTCATCAAAAGTCATCATCACTCAAGGCAAATCAATCATCAATCAGGGCATATCAGATTCATCAAGATCCATATCAATCTGGTATTCTCCTAATCTTGTAAACTGTATCAGTTTTTGCAACCATCAGATCATAGTGTTCTTTCCTTGGTTCTTCGGCAACTGAAGGGTTTGGATGTGATACCTGCTAGTTCTGCTAAGACAATCGAGTCTAGAACCGGTCACTCACTTCTTTGCAATCCTAAGGTTTGGAATCAGGTATTTTGACACTTTTTCACAATCATAGGTTTATTCACTGCTACAGTGAACATTATCTTTGGTCATTTAGGACCTATTATCTCCATATCAAATCAATATCAATCAGCTTCTGTCTCATATCAATTATCAATTTTGAATCAGTTTCATATCTCTATCAAACACAGACTGTCTTTGAACCACTGCACTTTGCATAGTAATTCAAAGAGGGGCAAAATGTAATACCCCAAAAATGGGCTATAAGTTCATTAATCTCCTACATCGACATATCAAACAAAATCAACGTCAAAGTCCTAACCTAAGGCACATCTAAACATCATCGAATCCTAATTGATTATCTTAAATTCTACATTGGGGAATATTCCTAGCAATACTCCTAATTATCTTAATTATCTTTAATTTAAAAATTATTTGGTGATAAATCACATTTATCCTAAGTAAATCAAATTCTATCAATCTTTCCTCAGTAATCAAGACAACAACCACGTCTAGTTATTGATTCATCAAAAGTCCTCATCACTCGGGGCATATCAGATTCATCAAGATCCATATCAATCTGGTATTCTCCTAATCTTGTAAACTGTATCAGTTTTTGCAACCATCGGATCATAGTGTTCTTTCCTTGGTTCTTCGGCAACTGAAGGGTTCGGATGTGATACCTGCTAGTTTTGCTAAGACAATCGAGTCTAGAACCGGTCACTCACTTCTTTGCAATCCTAAGGTTTGGAATCAGGCATTTTGAAACTTTTTCACAATCATAGGTTCATTTGCTACTACAGTGAACATTATCTTTGGTCATTCAGGACCTATTATCTCCATATCAAATCAATATCAATCAGCTTCTGTCTCATATCAATTATCAATTTTGAATCAGTTTCATATCTCTATCAAACATAGACTGTCTTTGAACCACTACACTTCGCACAGTAATTCAAAGAGGGTTAAAATGTAATACCCCAAAAATGGGCTATAAGTTCATTAATCTCCTACATCGACATATCGAATGAAATTGACATCAAAGTCCTAACCTAAGGCACATCTAAACATCATCGAATCCTAATTGATTATCTTAAATTCTGCATCGGAGAATATTCCTAGCAATATTCCTAATTATCTTAATTATCTTTAATTTAATAATTATTTGGTGATAAATCACATTTATCCTAAGTTTGATTAATTGAATATTTTCATATTTAATTAATTAGATTTAATATCTTGCCAATTAATTGTGTAATTAAATTTAATTCTATCTATTATTAATTGTATTATTTAATTTTGACAATAAATCTAATATCTTATGAATAATTGATTAAATTCTTATTTAATTAATTAAAGCAAGTTGTCATTATTTAATAATATAGTTTTTAATAAAAGTTTGATTAAATAATTGATTAACCCATAAATCAATTGTTTTATTTCAAAAATCAGTTAAGCTGAGCATAAATCACTTTTATTTATTAAATTAGTTCATAAATAAAACATGCACAATCATTAAAGCAGACAACTATCAATTATCAATTAAAGCTAAACTCTATTTTGAGTTAAAACTTAGCTTTTGCATGTTTTTGTGAATTAAATTATCTTTATTATCAGATAACTCAAAAATCAACCTGAGTTATTTGAGTGATTTATGGCTTTCTTCCATGCACCTCCAAAGCCCTGGATTTCTACAAAACCAAGGCTCAGCTCTTCATAATTCATCCACGAATTTGCATTCTCACGCTGTCGAATTGGAATTGGAAGGATCAGAGCTGATTGCGAATCAACATTGTTGTGAGATCACTTTTCTTTTCATATCATTGTTAGATCATCATATTAGCATATCAATTTTTACATATCATAGATTCCATATCATTTTTCATATTATTGCATCATAAAATCTAAAAAAAATAGATTAATTGCATTCAATTCATATCCAAATCAATTGCGTTCAAATCCTTCATTTAGGTGTCATCTAGGTCACTGATCTCAATTACAATCTGAGAACATCAATCTCGCACCTACTAGAAGGCAGTAAATCGCTTGGTTAAATTAGATTTCAATTTTGCACGATTTTGATTATAGCTAACCTCTAATGTTTTACTGAAGTGTTGTGTCTACAAATCAGGTACAATTTTCACACACACACACTATCAACTTTATTTCCTCTTCCTCTGCATACTTGGACGTGCTCACCTTTGATGTAGACGCCATAGTTTCTTGTTTAGGGTTTCAGAGAATAACAAATGAATAGCTTGGTAGTAGTAGCACTTACTTAGAATGACAAAAAGATCACTCAGAATACTTTAAATCTATGCTCAAATGCTTTGGAAATCTTTTTCTTTAAATCTCTCTAAAAAATCTCTTCTCTTCATGATCATTGTGTGAAAAATGAACTAAGTACACTATGTATTTATAGACTTTTCAAATTCCTTCTCAAACCTTTTGCAATAAATGCTCAAGCTAATCACATCTCGACAACAACTATCAAACTCGTGTATACTGCAAAATAACATAAGCTTGATTAACATGTAAATTTCCACTCAGTAAATATTGACACTCAGTTAACCTCACATAATAATCATCAACTGACAACTTCTCACTCGGTCCAACATATACCGCTTGTAATACACTTTAGACTCAAAACTTGTAAAACCACAATGCATCTTAATTCATGCTGATTTGATATGTGCACATCTAATATAAGGAACTGTATGATAGATATAACCAATTTGAATTGTCAGTTCCATTCATACCTTATTGACTTAGGTGGAGGTGTCGATTTCACCCAATCTAATGGATGTAGTTTCACCGACTACATTGCTTGACTCAACATTATCATTTGATGCATTTCTCCACATAGTTTTTCTTATCCTCATGATATCTTCAATTATATTTCAATTTTCAAAAACTTGTGTTTCTAGTGCTCAGTCTCTACAGTCTTTACTTAAGTGAATGACTTTGTGATAGTGTAAGCATGCCATACAAGTACTTGTCCAACTATGTGATTTTCCTAACCATCTCTTCCTCATGCAATTAGCTACAATATGTCCATACCTTCCACATGTTGTGCAATGAACCCATGTGTTATAATCTCAAGTATAAGAATTACCTTGCTTCTCGGTTGATAGCTCTTATTATGTCCTTTCGGTGTCCATACTTGCTTCATCTTTGTTTTACATTCCTATGAAGTATATCCATGCATGTTGCAAGTGCAAAAGTTTTTCTCCATGTAGGTTTTGATAGGAGTCCTATTCAACTTAGATATACATTCATATGCTTGATGTCCATACTTGTTACAATTATAAAAATGACCATTGAACTTAGGAGTGGTTTTAGGTTTACCTTGTGCTTTGCTACTACAAATAATTGAAGTGTGACCTAGTTTACCACAATGATAGCATGACAGTGCCTTGGGTCTTCAACTCTTGTAGTTATTCATCTATTCAACTTGCTTAGATGATTCTCCTTTCTTGGTGTAGCCTAATCCTATAGTACTTCCAAGTCCTCTTTGACTAATCAGAAAATCATCAATCTTTCTCAAAATATCTTTAGCCTTTTTCTGTTGGCAAAATGGTCAATGCTCCCCTCAGGATTTGTGACATGGATTAACTTCCTCTTATGTCTTCTATAAGTCTAGTGGTTCTATCGAGCATTAACATGTTGATCTTTTGGTGCAATGACAACCACTACTTGTAACAAGTGGTATCAGAGCTTGGTCACAGGTTTGAATCCCCTCGGGTAACACTGAGGGGAGGATTTTTGGAAAAATGTTCAGCGCTCCCCTTAGGATTTGTGACATGGCTTAACCACCTCCTATGTCTTCTATAAGTATAGTGGTTGTATCAGGCATTAACATGTTAATCTTTTGGTGCAACGGAAACCACTACTTGTAACATTTTCATCATCTCATTATGTTGTTGTTGCATCTTAACTTCATGTTTCAATCTTTCATTTTATTCTCTTAGCTCACCAATGTCTTCAAGAATCTTTGTTAACTCACCGTTCACTTAGTTGAATTCCCAAATCATATCAACCATCTGATTGGATATTTCAAAGTGATGTTTGGTGATTCTTAGTATCTCATATTTTTTCTCTTGAAGTTTCTCAATCATTTCTATTCTATCATCAATAGCCATATTTCTCTCAACTTATGCTTTCCTAGCATTATTCATCACATCAATCATTCTTACCATTTGTGTTTCTTGTCTGATCTATAGAGCTTTCACTTGTTTATTCAGATGAAGATTCTTCACAAATAAATCAAAGATTGCACTTTCAGATATGTTAGATATGCTGCCTGAACTAGATTTGGAATTTTCAAATGGGTCATTAATCTCTTCTTCATGATAATCAATTTCACCTTGTTTAATAGCCATATCTTTTCTCTGAACTAGTAACTTTTTAAACTCATCCTTAGCTTCCTTGTATTGCTCAATGAAGATTTTCATCTGAATCTTTTGATTCTCAATGTCTTATCCAACTTGTATCTTTCCATGTTTATATCTTTCCTCTTTAGTGGTTAAAATTCCAAATAAGAGATCTAGCTGCTCTGATACCAATTGTTGGAATGGAAAGATAAGGGTCTGAGAGGGGAGGGATCAGTACCCTCAAAAACTTTAACTGAATACTAAAACTATAATAGTAGTGACTAACTAAACAACTGAATCTATTGTGTGTAACATTCATTCAAATGACTTTGTAATTGTAAAGTACATGAAATCAAATAATAGATCAATCATGAAATGTAACACATAACACCAATATTTTGGTTATGTAGAAACCCTTGTTAGAAGGTAAAAACTATGGTGGGGATGACACCCACAAATTCTTCACTACTACAGATAATAAAGTATGTCGATTAAGGCTACAAATTTGATCACTTCTGGTGATCTTACCCCATTAGGAGTAACAATCAGATCGATTAGATTTACCTTGTGAAAGGATTTAAACAAAACTTCTTGAGTGTGCTCTTGGTTAAGAGATTTATAATCAGACTGTTAAGTCTACTCTGTTAAGAGATTTTACAAACTCTACTACAATGATTAGAGAATTAAAAAAAGTATCTATAAATGAAAACTATACTTTGTCTGAATCAGATCAATGATATATTGAATAAAATATCACCTTTATGTGAAGTAAACTATTCTCCATTCTTCTCGGTAGCCTTTATTGTTTCTGAATAAAAAGAATTGAAACTCTATAAACTTCTTTGTCCTGCAAACCTTGTCTGAAATCTGATGTCTTGAAGATGGCTACTGCTTCAAGATCTCCTTCTTCATTCTTTGCATATTGTCAAATGACAACAATTAAAAATATATAGAAAACTGTTATGATTTCCATGACTTAATTAGGTTTACAACATCTTAGAAAACCTAAGATCTACGGTGTACAAAATTAACCTAGATCTGACTATTACATAAGAATCATCACTAAATTTAATGATTACATCCACATTAAATGCTCCTTGATCTTGGTAAAATAATTTATGAATCCATGTAACCATTTGCATAGATAGATGTACCATTCTTGAATACTATGTTGTTTCTTGGATAACTTGATAAACATAACCTTTTCTATTTGGTGAATACACTGGTGCTTAGTGTGTATACTTCTCATTGTTTACTAGCACTTGGTGTTTGGATTACTCTGATGCTCGATAAACATACTCTAGTGCCCAGTTAAACCTATTTCCTTTTTGCTCTCAGTTCTACCTTGCAAATACTCAGTATGAAGGCTTGTTTGTTTAATCAACTAGTATAATGTAGCTTGTTGTATCATGCTTTATCGACTGATTAGCTTGGTTAACTGACTGATCTAATTTGATACTAATGACAACATCAAATGCTCAAATGGAGATAAAAATGATTGTCAAAGATCCACCTCCAAAACTAGGTCAAGGACATGCCCCTAGTTAGGTAACAAACTAACTTATTATGAATGGAGAAATACATATGAAAAAGAACAAGATTAGGAACATGACCAAGCTATGATGGGATTTTTATTATGGGTATATATGATTTGGAATGGATAGCTTAGGAAGTTTATTATGAATATATACAATGGTGAGATAAATAGTAGGATTTTAGTATGGTTATATAGAACTGATATGGGACACCAGAAGAATCATAATAGAGAAGAGCTAAGCTATCAAAAATAGCATTTGTTTCTATGTTTTCACCGCTTCTTTTATTGCATTTTGTTTATTTTTATTTGATGTTTTTGTATTTTTCTTGATTTCTTATATTTTTCAACCCTTGCATTAGGATTTTAAGCATAAAACTTCTTAAGATGCATATTGTTGATGGGTTCATCCAAAAAATCACCTTCTGATGTAGATAATTGATAAGCCCCATATCCATATGTAGTAGTAATCACAAAAAGGACCCAACCAATTAGGTTCAAACTTGCCTTTCTTCTCACGATCCTATTGATTTTTAGGATTTTCTTTGAAAACTAGGTCTCCCACTTGAAACTCTCTAGGCTTCACTTCACTGTTGTATTGAAGATACATTCTTTGTTGATAAACCTTCAAATGATCAAAGGCTCATTATCTTCTCTCATCTAATAATTCTAGTTCTTGCAACCTTGATACCCCATATTCTTCATCTAGCATGAGACCTTGTAATGATACTCAAAGAGAGGGAAACTCAACCACAAGGGGAAGGATGGATTTAGAGACATAAAAAAGGAATATGGCGTGGCTCCAGTGGGAGTATGAATAGATGTTCAATATTCCCATAAGACAAGATTTAATTGGATATGCCAATATTAACAATGACATTATTAGATGCCTCAGCTTGACCATTAAACTAGGGGAAGTAGATGGTGGAACAATGATGGGTGATGTGGAAATTTTCACATAATTCATCCATATCTATATTTTGGAACTGTTTCCCATGATCAGTGATAAGATGCATAGGGATACCATATCTACAAATGATATAGTTAAGGATGAACATGGATATTTGTTTATTGATGGAAGTGATCAATAGAATGACTTCAATCTATTTAGTAAAATACTTAGGTGCATTGATAATGTACTTATGGACATTATAAGATGGAGGTTGAATTTTTCCTACAAGGTCAAGTCCCCACTGACTAAATGGAAATGAAATGATAAAATAATGGAGCTCTTAAGCTGGTGTATGAATAAGATTCCCATGGATCTAGTACTTACATTTTCTATCATAGTGAAAGGAATTTTTCTCCATCATAAGCCAATAGTAACCCATATGCATGAGCTTCTTATCCAAGGAAGGACCACTTGAATGTGTCCCACAAATATCCTCATGTACATTTTGTGAGGTAGTTTGATCTTCATCATGTTCAAGACATCACAAGAGGGTATCATCGAGACCCCGTCGATACAGGGTGTCAAAGATTAGGATATAATGAGAGGCTTGGTGAAGGAAGGTACAATTTTGGTTTTTGGATAAATTAGGAGGAAGGGTATATTCCTTGAGATAAGTATATAGCTTTCCATAATTTGGAGAGTCTTCTCCAATTATATGACATATTATGCTTTTATCAGGATCATCACACATAGGGTAAGTCAAAGGTTCACCCAAGAATTCAAAATAGGCTTTTGTGTCTTTCATATCAAGGAGTGAAGAAATTGCAGCCCTGGCATTTGCAACTTTATTATCTTGTCTTGGTATTTGATGAAAAGTGATGATATCAAAATACTATTTAAAGTCATCCACCATACATTTATATGGTAACAAATTATCATCTTTGGTCTGATAATCATTATTCACTTTGTTGATAATAAACTAAGAGTCTTCATAGACATTTAATTATGTAATCTTCCATTGTAAAGCCATCTTAAGTCCTATCAATAATGCCTCATACTCAGCCATATTTTTTGTGCAAGGAAATAATAACTTATAAGTGTAGACACCTAAAATCCCTTTGCCAAATATAAATATTTTATTTTGCAAAAATCCATGATGACATCGTCATTTATTAATTAATTATTTAATTAGTTAATTAATTATTTTTTATTGTCATTGTCCCTTCTCCTATTTTAGTTAAAAAAATTTAATTAAAGAATCCCTCCCAAAAGCATTTAAATCCAATTTGAATGATTTTCCCTCCAAATTATTAATTAATGTTTAATAAAATGTGTTATTGATTAGGATTAAAGTGGGAAAATACTGAAATCTAATTTTTCCAAAATTTCATATGTTTTAGTAAATTGCAATTTTGAGGGTCTTCGGTGCATTTTTTGGCAAATATGCTACGTGGAAACATGATGGTACATTGATGTTTCTAAAATTTCATTCAAGATTATTTGAATACCTTTCCAATGCATCAAACGGTTCGTAATTCGGAGCTAGGATGAGAAAGTTATGCCTTCTCCAAGTGGACCTAAATTTTATATTTAGTTTTTTGATAAATTTTGATAGTTTTAATAGTTTAATTGTAATAAACATTATGATGACTCTTCATTTCAATTCCAATGGATTTTTGTGACCCTTGGGATCCATCTGACTTGTATAAACTCCAATTTTGAATAGAATGGAGACAATTTTTGGTTTGCAATCTTGTTGTTCTCAATTTTCATGTTGAATTCTACAATACTATAGGTATCACACCAGGTATTGTAATCTGGTTTTCATAAATCAGATCAGTCATAATCCTTAAATAAATTAAATATTTATTTAAACCCTAAAAACCTAGAAACTTCTAGAAAACCCTAAACCTATCTACCCTTTCCTAATCACTCCCTAACCCGACTCAGGGATGGATTCCTAACCCACTTAGGCTAATCCACCTTCCTTTGACTTCTAGTCAACCCTCATTAATGACTTTGTAAGAGTCATTAATAGCCCTCTTACACCCTCATTTATGACTCTTACAGCCATAAATTAGAGCCCATGAACCTTGTTCCATCTTGGTCCCCTAAGTACACTTCCCAAGTGTTTCTCACACATGTGTGAGCAACCCTTGGGGCATTCAACCATGAATGACATCCTTATCTCTTTGACCCTAAGGCTTAACTCTTGGTCCCAAACTCCTAATTTTGACCCTCCTTCCTAACCCAAGCCCTTAGGAAAATCCTATAAATACCTTCACTTCCAATAGAAAATTAGTAGCTTAGTTTTTATCATTCCATCCATTGTTATCCTGCCAATTTGCATCTAGACTTAGCATAATTCCTAATATTGTTAGATTTATTTATCTTTCAAGCTTTCATAACTCATCCTAGAATAGCTTAATGGATTAATATAGTTCAATTTAAACATTTTCATAACATTATCATCCATATCACACTTATCTTTTTTTAAAATCAACTTAGCATAAGCATTCATAACTCAAATCTGCATTCTAGCTTCATTTGGTTCCTTGGGACTCTAGGGGCAAATCAGGTTCACCATACCTAATTTTGTGCCAATATGGGATATCCATGGTTCCTAAATGGTACTAAACCTTCCTAATCAGCATTGGGGACATGATTTTTGTGATTTGAGAGCATACCCACATCCCTATTCTAAGAGCAAATCAAACAGTGACAAGGTGCTCCCATTTAAGTTCAATCTGAGGTGTCTTGCAAATAGTTTTTATATATGTTAGGTATATTATGCTATGAATAATTTTTTAATGTCTATTCATGTTCCTAATAGGTTATTTTTGCATTTATCACACTTTGGCATGCCCAATGGGACCCCATCACGCTTTACAACTACTTTTTTAAGGGTTTTTGAGCCAAAAAAACCTTTTTTTTGGAAATCTCATCTTGTTTAGGGTGAATTATTGTATGAGTAAACTCCTAGGGTTTTTTTAATTGTATTTTAACTTATTTATTCTTGTACCAGAGGTGTCCATTACTCGTATGGAACTTCTACATGTATTTTATGCCTCTTGTAAGCCCTCTGGCCCTGTTTGCTCGTACTAGGAGTCAAAGTTACTCGTATGAGCCTCCATATTGAATCATACAAGTAAAGGAAATAAAATAACCTACATTTTTTACTTGTATGGGAAATAGGGGGCATGTTTAAGGCCTTAAACTTGGGTTTAGTTGGTTTTTAGGGTTCATTTGGGTCTCCTATTGCCTCTAGGCTTCAAAATTATAGTTTCTAACTTGATTATTTGTATGTACTACTTGGAGGGAATTTTTATCACTGAAAAATCAAACCATTAAGTCTTATTAACTCTCTTTCATGTTTAGGAACTAAAAAACTTCATTTTTTGGGCTTAAAATGAATTTCCATTCACTCTTGAGTGCCTAGGAAGCAAGAAATTTGCATGTCTTTCCTAAACATTTCCTAATCAATACTAAATAATCCTAAAGGGATAAAAATCACTCATAATTATTATTTTTTTCCTAAAAATAACTTCATTCATCCAAACTTAAGTGATTTAGGGTTTCATGCAATCTAGGAACACTTTAAATTTTGAGTGAAAAAAGACTAAAATTTGCATGTCTTTCCTAAAAAGTTCCTAATCAATCCTAATCAATTATAAAGTTTCTTAAAGCAATAGTTATTCTTTTTTATTGGATAAAATTAAATTCATTTACAAAATATTGAGTTTTTTTAAGGTGTTATGCATTCCTAAGACAATCTAGGAACACCTCATTTTGGCTTAAAAAGTGAAATCTAAAACATAAAATCTTAAATGACCCTAAAGAAATGAACCAAAGTCAAAATAAAATTCTTTTCATTTTGAGTCCTAAAGAAAACACAATCTTGAGTGAACAAAGTGAAAAAAAAGAAACTTCATTTAATTTCAAAGTTCAATTCGAGATCCTAAAAAGAAAACTCAATCTCGAATGCAAATGGGTAAAACACTTGCAAAATCTTTTTCAGAAGAACTTTCTTTTTTTTCTTTCAAGGAATTAAAAAATAAAATCCTAAACATATGTGTTTTCAATTCTTGGCATCAAGAACACTTAATCAATTTGGAAATGAACTCTTTTTGATGTGCTTCAAGGAGTTTTTCCAATTCTACAAATCCTTGTTAGCATAAGCGATGTAAAACAAACTAAACTAGGACAAGCTCATTTGTTTTACTTCTAGAGAGACTTGTCTAGAGATAAAAGCCCTTCCTCTTTGGAGAAAGACCACAAACTGATACTTCCCCAACTGGTATAGAAATAAAGCATTGAGCAAACTCTTACTTCATCCCCTCAAGCTCAGGCAATGTGTGTTGATGGTAGCCCGAGGTAGGTGAATATCCCTACTATTTCAGCATGGTCAACTAGGCTCTTAAGTGAGTCATGCATGTAAAAACCAATTGGGAGGACACCACTAACTAAATCAGACACTTGTTAAACCTGAGGCTTCTCGATCTACTCCTAAAGGTATCAAAATATTTGTGTAAGGACCGATCCAAGTGGTTTCTTGGATCACCTTAAGATTACTCACCATCTATATTCCTTTGGGATACCAAGCTATTGGCAATGATTTTGATACTAGCCTATCTTTTAGGTAATTCTTGCTTGATGTGTTTTCAAAGTTTTAAACTCTATACAAAACATTTATTGAACATACACAAATGAAGATTTCTACACACCAAATCCTTTTTCCATGTTAATCCAATCCTCCAAATCCAAAAATCATCCAAGCCTTCAAAATCCTCTCATCCTAGTCTCCTAATCATGGTCTTTCTTTCATCCTACATCTTTTTCATCGAATCTTGTACTCATTTCCTAGGTTAGCAGAGTCATCTTGGTCATCCCTCATCCCCTTTCCATCTTCTTATAGAGTCATTCTTTTCTCCTATCTAGAGACAAATCCATATCCTAGTCTGAGCTTCTCAGTCATCCTAAATCTAAGTCTTAATCTTCCTTCCATCTCCATCCTTCATCCTTATGCAAATCATCTACAAGTCAGCATGTCTCAAAACTATTATGACGAGTTTGGTTATTACATTAATTGTCCTACTCCATCCTATCCCAATAATGATGGAAGTCCTTTTGATCATGATGAGTACTTTGAACACCTTAGTAAGCTTTCTCCAAACATCCCCCAGAATCCAATCATTCCTCCATCCTATTCTAATGATGATGAAATTATTGCTGATCATGATGAGTTGTAATGCCCAAAATACTAGGACAAAATAGAACAATTTTTTTTTTAAGAGTACTAAAGAACTCCTAGGTTACTCACTAAGTTATGCTAAAACTCTAAATGTAATAAAATGATGAACACATGCAACTCACAAGGGGAATCATGGCAGGCACTGGTTTTCCAATGTCCCTTTCTCATCAAGTGCATCAGTCTAGCGAAACCCTAATTAGGGTTTAACATAAAAGTTACAAGGGGGAATAAAACCAATTTTTATTCAATGGAACATAATGAATTTGATTAATAGGAATAATATTATTGTATTCAATGGTAAGTATTAATTTCAATTAAGATTCAATAATCCTAATAGTTAATCCGACTAAGGGATTTGAACATTTAAATAATACAATAATTACCCAACCAATTATTATTATTGTTAGGGAAAAATAATTCACTTAAGACCCTCCTAGGAATTAACAATTTATTTATCCCCTAATATTTCATATTTTTATTAAAGGAAATAACATGGATCATTAGATAAAATAATTCAACTAATTTTTTATTTTTTTAAAATATTAATAAATCCTTATTTAATTTTAAAAGTGTAAGAATATAATAAATTGAGATCTCAAAACTCAATATTAATTTAAATAAAAGAAAAGGCCATAATTAAATAGTCAATATTTAAGGAAATACAAATAAACCACATTATCTATAAAATCCTAAAATATCTCAAAAATCAATAAACAGCTCATGCTCGCTCTACACTTTGCTAGGGTTTTTTGTCTTGCGTCAATTTTCTGTAGTCCTTGTCCTTCACACATACCGCAGTTATTACGGGAAGTAGTTTAGTATATATGGCTCCAACCACTTCCCAC
This sequence comes from Chamaecyparis obtusa, assembly GCA_027943335.1. NCBI lineage: Eukaryota > Viridiplantae > Streptophyta > Pinopsida > Cupressales > Cupressaceae > Chamaecyparis > Chamaecyparis obtusa. The sequence continues at coordinate 338,452 of BSBK01000188.1, read as the reverse complement.
CAAGTAGTTGATGCTGGTACTGGTGTGGTTTCAGATAGCAATGGCGGCACCAAGAAAACATCCCCACAAATTTGTACCCAAAGTCTTCCATGAGGTATGGCTCAGCCTGATATTGTTCTACCCATTAATGAGCTTAATGATGCTTGCACTTGGCTTGAAACACATACCCTTATTGGCTATTTCCTAGGTCACAACCCTCCTGAACATGTTCTCAAGGATTGGGTTACGAAAAATTGGACCCCTCACGAAATCTGCCTAGATGGCATCCAGAGCATCACCAAAGGCTTTTTTTATTTTTATTTTCCAATCCCTCCCATGTGGATGCCATTCTGGCCAAAGGTCCCTAGAATCTTAGGGCCTCACTGTTAATCTTCCAATGTTGGTCTCGGGACTTCTCTGTCTCTGATGACAAGAAGCTGAAAGTCCTAGTGTGGGTTGAGGTTCCTAGTCTTCCCTTACCTTGTTGGCCTTTCATGCATGCCATAGCAAAAAAATTAGGTAGGGTTATATGCAGTGAGCATGATAGTTTTATTAATCTGCAGCCTCAAAAGAGGCTTTGTGTTGAGGTCGACCTTTCGAGGGATTTCAAAGAATCCATTGAGCTTTAGGTTGGTGATACCACCTTCACCCAGAAGGTGCTTTATCTCAACCTCCCTAACACTTGTTATCATTGCCAATCTGCGGAGCATAAGATTAAGGACTGCCCTTTGGCAGTGCCTCATACCAAGACTCCTCCCAAGGATTTTGGTTCTTAGCCAATTGAGGCTGGAAAAAAAGATGATGGAAAAAAAGATGAATGGGTCATAGTTGGCCATTGTAACAAGCCCCACAAGTAGTTTTCTTTGGCTTCTACCTCCCATCTGCCACCTTCAAATAATGTGGTTTCTTTGAAAACCCCATTTATCAAAGTTTCAAACCCTGCTTCTCAGGGGAAAGGAGTTATTAACTCCTAGGTTACCATTCTTGCAGCCCACATGCCTTAGACAGCCGCAGAGATTATTTCTTCCAATTCCTTTTGTTGCTCTCGCAGCCCTTTTGGGCATGCTGAGAATAGGGTTAATGGCACACAAGAAAAATGACGTAATATTTCTTTGGAGTTTTTTGGGTCTACTTTTGCCCCAGGTTATTTATCTAATAGTTTTGACTCCCTTGCAGATGATGATGGAATGGATGACACTATTATTCCATGAAGTACATCTCATGTAATGTTCATGGGTTGACAGACCTACATAGAAATTTTTTTGTCAGAGATTTGCATCATCATTTTAGTCATCTGGATGTTTTATGCCTCTAGAAAGTTAAGATTTCTAGTTTCATGCTTCATGCTTCTTGTAAAGTTGTTTGGCCTACAAGCCTTGCTCTATGTTCTCAGCATGAGGCTAGTAGAGACAAAGTTGCTACTCTCCTCTCTCATCATTGGCATTCCTTTCTGGTTAGTCATGGTTCTGACCCCATGCAGAGAGTTGTTTGGGCCACTTTCATTATTGAAAATCATTCCTTTGGCATAGTTAATGTTTATGCTCCCAATGATGTTGTTGTGAGATCTCACTTGTGGCGATGGCTTGTAGATTCTCTACCACCTACTACCTAGATTATTTGTCAGGACTTTAATATGGTAGAGATGGCATCTGATAAGGATGGCCTTTTTCCTTTTCAATGGACAGCTGGGGAAAGAGAAGCCTGGTACTACATGCATAATAAATTAGGGCTTTTTGAACCCAATGTGGGCCACCACCATTCTGATGGCATTTGGTACACTTGGTCTAATTATAGGGCTTCCTCTAATAGAATTCATAAAAGGCTTGATCGTGCTATGATCTTGGCTCAATCTTTTTTCTCTTTTTCTAAAAAGCAAGTGTTATTAGTCACTCCTCTTATTGATGTGACCCTGTCAGACCACTCTCCCATCCAATTTAATATTGTTTGGAAGATAGCTAAAGCTAAGCCTCCCATCACACAATTTTACTTTAATACTTTTGTCCTTCACCATCCTTCTACTATGGCCCACATTCATCAGGCTTCAAACCTTAATCCTAGACCCACTCAGTTGATAGGTTGGATTCAATGGTGGAATGATGCCACTAGGCGTACGACCCATTTTTTGCTCATCTATGGTAGATAGTTGGCCAAATGTTGTCATAGAGCCTATGATGTCAACACGAAAACCTTGCATGTTGTCATGGAGGCATTAGCCTAGGATCCTTTCAACCAGAACCTGCAACTTGATCTTTCTAAGTTGCGTCAATAGAAGCAAGTGGTTGACAATCATGCTGCCAGAGGATCCCAGATCAAAGCTTGCTTGCACTAGTTAAAGGTGGGAGACCAAGCTTTTAAAGAATTTTTTACTACCCTCCATCCTCATCATACTAGTACAGGCATAACCAAAATCAGAGAAGGTCACAACCTACTCACTGAGCTTCTTGATGTTTTGCAAGCCTTTGTTTGTCACTATGAATAGGATTTTGCTACTCAGGGATACTCTCCTACTAGTGAAAAAGCTCTTGTTGATTGTACAACAGTGGTGCCACAGTGTGTCTCCCCTATCTAGCATGTCTTCTATGATCAACTTCTTTCCTTGTAGGATATTCATGAAGCTATGTTCGCCATGGCTGACGATAAAGCCCCTGGTTGTGATGGCTTCCCGTGTGAGTTTTACAAAGCCCATTGACCCTGATCTCCACCAAGTTTATCTGGAAGCCTTTTATACCCAATCTCTTGGGGATATCATTAACTAGGGTAATATCAAGTTCATTCCCAAGTCTGGAGATCCGAAGGACATTTGGAACCGATAGCCCATTACCTTGCTCAATGTCTCCTACAAGATCATTGCCAAGGTGCTGGCTCTCAAGATTTGACACTTGCTTCTACAGATTGTTTAGCCTAAGAAACTAGGATTTATTAAGTCAAGATTTATTCTTGACAACATCATTGTTGTGTGGAAAGGTATGGAATGGGCTCGTAAGTCTCACTAGAAAGCCCTTTTTCTTAAGATTTATTTTGCTAAAGATTATGATCGTATTGAATGGCCTTTTATCCTTGCGATCCTTCATGCTATGGGCTTTGGACCCAGATTTCTTCAATTTGTGCAGATTCTCTTCAATAATGCCTCTTCTTGCATTACCATCAATGGGTGCCAATCCTCCACCTTTGGTCTCTTTTGTTCCATTTGGCAAGGCTATCCTCTAGCTCCGACCTTGTATGTTTTGGCTACTAAGGGTTTCGGTTACCTGCTTGCTCACTCCATCTCTATGGGAATTATTCAGGGAATCTCCTTATCGGATTCATCTCAAAAATTGGTCAATGGCCATTTTGTTGATGATTCCTTCCTCACTCTAGAATAGGATGAAGAGAATATCAAGGAAGCCTTGCAGTGTTTAGACACTTTTTGTTTAGCCTCTGGCTCGACCATTCAATGGCACCAAACCCTTTGCTATAGATAGTCGGCTCTTCCCGAGCCTCCCTCATTTTCTCAATTTGGTTGGACTAGGATCCAACATGGGGAAAATTTTCACTTTCTGGGCATTCCCTTTGCATTTCAAGGCCACCCTACTGATCTTTGGAATGTAGTTCTTGCAAAAATTGAAAAAAAGTGTACCTACTAGATCATGAAGCCGCTTTCTCTCACAGGAAATTCCAAGTCTACTCCAAAGTCCAGGAGGCCATGCATGTTTATTACTCCTTGATGAGTCTAGTTTATGGAATGTTTTGTTTATGATTTTCTGAGTCTAGACCTAAATATCTTATGGTTTTTCATAAATATTATGCAGACTTTTGTTTTTCTATGCTTTAACCATGTGTATATCTGATACTTTTGAAACTAAGGGAAAATACTAAATATATATAGACTAATGGATATTATGATGAAATTTTTTATTTATCTTCTCTAGTGTTAATGGGTAGTGTTCTTATAGGCATGTGACAAGGATACATTAAAATAGGAAAACTTATTATAAATCTTTGCCTTGGATTTGTGTTGCAGATTTTGGTATGCTAACCTTTTGCAGGAGAAGAATAAGTCAGCAAGGTGTATAGATTCAACGATGAAGTGGGTCTTTTAAGCTGATTAATTGTTTCCAAATTTTATCATGGCTCCACTACTTCCATAACTTTATAGTTGCTGGTTCAGACTGGGTCAATCTAGTTACCGGGTATTCCTATATTCTTGAAGCACTAAATATGGTTTATCCTCTTGCATAAATTATGTGTTCATTCCTATAACTGAAGTTGTTATGCTATGTAAACAATGACTTAGTTTTTAGGTGTTCTATTTTCTTAGTTTCTTTTAAATAAGCTGGAACTTACAATTCTGAGCTAGTTAGATGTTTTCAGTAGTTTATATTGTAATCTAGCAACAAAGTGAATACACTTTGATATTCTATCTTGTACTTATGTTTTTTTGAATGAATATATGATAGTTCCAGATTTTAACATCTGAGTTTTAAATCATTCACACTTCCGTGGGGGCCCAAACGGGAGGTGAATTCCCTATTCATGTTCAAGTAGGACTTAGTTAATTTTCTTTGAAGTTGATAAGCATTGTTGCTCCTACAATCACTAGTAATAGAACCACTGATTGTTTCCTGCAACATAGATTTACTTCTAAAAGAATTATTAGTTTACTATTGAACATTTCCTTTTAGTTGTGAGATAAGTTATAGTTTCAGATCTTAGCATAAATCCCCTGCAGCAATACCTTTACTTAGTAGTGATGACTTTTGAAGAAAACTAAAACATAGACCTTGCAGCCATCATCTCAAGCTCATGTTCCTAGATTGATAAATTTAATGAAGCCCAACATGATATTCTAAGTAGTTATGTGATAATTTTAAGCAATGAATCACTGTCAAAAAATGTCCAATCCTTAGAATTACTAGGGTATTATTCTGACTAGTCATTTTTGGCATCGTTACTCGGGATGGTGTCAATTTAGTTTAACCCAAAAGTCATTAAGTTAGTTTGCATTCTGCATTATTTGTATGCATAGATGTAGGGATCATCTTCGGAGATTCCTTCCTAATATTATCCAAGTAGAACCATTTGAGGTTTTTAATCAAGAATCTGAAGAATCCCACGTTGAGAATATACAACAAGAAGAACCATTTGAGAAAGTGTTTGTGGTGAAGGGTGCTCCCCTTAATACCACAAACACATAACAGAAATAGAGAAACAACAACAATATGCAAGAACAGAAAATTGGCTTCTTATTATCTCCACAAATGTGGAATTACAAACTTTCAGAATTACAATATGCAAAGCCACATGGGCATTCCCTTACAATATTTTGTAGGACAAAGCCTTGAACTATTACCCAGATCTACTACCTAGAACTATTATGAATTGCCTAAGACAATAATACAGCCTTCCTTATATAGGCAATTTTTCACCACCTGGGAAGGTTCTAGAATTTTAGCCAATAAGGCCGACCAAACTTAGAATTATTTTATTTTACATTTTATTACACCATAGTTGGCTCAAGATAACCTTTGAAATCCGAACAGAAATTTTCAAGAAAATTATTTTCTGCCATTTCAGGTGGCCCAACTTCTGAAGACCATAAGTCATCACCAATTGACCCGATCGGCTATTATAACCCCATTTCAGAAATGCCATGAAGCGCTCTATAGGCTTGACCCACACAAGCGCTTGTCACCCAAATTTTTGACCTCATTCAGGGCCTCTAAAGCCTTCAAAACTGAGTTCAAAGTTTCTGTACCCTGCTGCCAATACCAAAAATCTTCAATATCTTCCAATATACACTTGATCTGGCAGACTTATATAACCAAAATGAACCTCCAAGAAAGAAATCAAATCATTCTAAGCACATATGAAAATTACCAAAAATAGTAACTTTCCATAAATAGTAGCTCTGCACAAAATAGCCCTTATTGAATATAAAAATAGAAATATTTTTTTGGGTGATGCAAGATTGCTCTTACACCCAGGATGCTCCTGCATCAGACACCCAAGGTAATTTGAGAAGTGACCCTGTCACGACTCAGGTGTGCAGAGGAAAACCAAGATGGTTAACCTCCTCCTTTGTTAGCCATGATGAATCTTCAATAGGTCATCCTTTCCATTTGACCAAATACTCTTCATATGTCTTGTTCCTTGTGCTTCTACCAACATGACTCTCCAGTATGTCTTCAATCTCCTTGATATCTGAATTGGTTGTTGGAATACTCCACTGTGCTGCTGCAACCTCATCTTCAACACCTCCTTCATGATACTCTATCAAATCTAAAATGTTAAACACTGGTGAAATATTCAGCTCAGTAGGCAATTCTACCTCATATGCATTTCCTGAATCATGCTTCTTCAGTATCTTACATGGTCCAAACTTCTTCATTTTCAACTTGTTATATGTACGAATCGGAAATCGCTCCTTCCGCAAATGAACCATGACTTCATCTCCAACCTAAAATTCTTTATACCTCCTTTTCTCATCTGCCTTAGCCATATACTATGTGTTCATCTTGGTAATATACTTCCTCACCTCCCCATGGATGTTCTTCAAGTGTTCTGCAAAATCCTCAGCTTCAGCACTACTTATTTCTCCTTTATCTATCTTCCTCAATTTAGATGCATTTCTTGGACTACTTCCATATACAATCTGGAATGGTGATTTACCAGTACTCCTGTTGACTAAATTATTGTATGCAAATTCTACCTATAGTAAAATCAAATCCCATCCTGTTGGCTTATCTCCAACCAAACATCTCAGCAAATTTTTCAAACTCCTATTCACCACCTCTGTCTGTCCATCAGTCTGTGGATGATGTGATGAAATGAACTTCAAATCTATCTTCAACTTTTTCCATAATGTACGCCAGAAATATCCAACAAACTTAGTGTCTTTATCTGAAACTATGGTCTTTGGCAAACCATGAAGTCTCACTATTCTGAAAAATAATTTTGCTACATGAACAACATCATTAGTCTTCTTGTAGGCAATGAAATGTGTCATCTTTGAAAATCTGTCAACCACCACAAAAATTGAATCATGTCCCCGCTAAGTCCTCGATAAACCCAGAACAAAGTCCATACTGATATCCTCCGAAAGCTTCTTTGGTACGGGTAATGGTTGATACAACCTTGTATTCTGCTTCACTCCTTTCGCTATCTGACATACTCTGCAACTCTGTACAAACTTCTTCACATCTTGCTACAACTGTGGCCAATAATAATTCTCACTAACCAAACCAAAAGTTTTATCACGACCAAAATGTCCAGCCAATCTTCTACTATGCTTCTCCTTGATGAGATTCTCCCTCGTAGAACTTCGTGGAATGCACAACTGACTCCCTCTGAATAGCATATCATCCTGGATGATGAAATCCAACCATTTCATCCTATCTAGAGTAACAGGTTCTGTACAAGCTTTCCAAGCTTCACCAAAATCAGGATCCTCTGGATACAAATTCTTGAGTTCCTTGAACCCCACCACTTCAATTTGCATTTCTATCAGCAATAGTTACCTTCTGCTAAGAGCATCTGCAACCCTATTAGACTTTCCACTCCTATGTTTCAAAACAAATGTATAACTTTACAAAAACTCAACCCATTTCAAATGCCTTTGATTTAATTTTTCTTGACTATTCAAATATTGCAAAGCTTGATGATCAGTATACAAAACAAACTCATTAGGAAGTAGATAATGTCTCCACTTCTTCAATGCCTGAACTATAGCATAAAATTCTTGATCATAAATACAATATTTCCTCTTGGCATCATTTAACTTCTCACTGAAATAAGTAACAGGTTTACCTTCTTGGCTCATAACATCTCCTATTGCAGTACCACTAGCATTACAATCTACTTGAAACACCTTATTAAAATTTGGAAGTGCTAAAACAGGTTGTTCTATAACTTTTTGTTTCAACAATTGAAAACTCTTTTCTACCCCATTAGTCAACTTAAACTCTTTTCTATCCCCTCTCATTGTCTCAGTCAAGGGACCACAAATACTGCTAAAATTTTTGATAAACTTTCTGTGAAAGCTAGCTAGACCATGAAAAGATCTTAACTTAGTAGCACTCCTTGGAGTAGGCCATTCAAGGATAGCCTGTACCTTCTCTGGGTCTATTTTTAGACCTTCTACTGAAACTACAAATCTCAAATACACTAACTCTTTCTTAACAAAACTGCACTTCTTCAAATTAATCAACAATTTCTCATCTCTCAACTTCTCAAACACCATACGAATATGCATCATATGTTCCTCCAATGTCTTGCTAAAAATCAAAATATCATCTAGGTAAACAATGACAAACTTACCCAGAAATTCTTTCAGAACATCATTCATGAGCAGCATGAAAGTGCTCGGTGCATTGGTTATCCCAAAAGGCATGACTAACCACTCATACAATGCTTCTTTTGTCTTGAAGGTAGTCTTCCATTCATCTCCTTCTCTGATCCAAATCTGATGATATCCACTCTTCAGATCTATCTTTGAGAAATACACAGCTCCACTCAAACAATCCATAATATCATCCATTGGTGGCAATGGAAACCTGTACTTGATTGTGATCTTGTTTATTGCCATAGAATCTTTACACATCCTCCATTCTCTATTCTTCTTTGGTACTAATACCACTAGTACAACATAGGGACTCAGACTCTCACGGATCAATCCTTTCTGTAACAGTTCATGTACTTGTCTGTTCAACTCCTCACTTTCTGCAGGTGTCATTCTGTGTGCTGCCTTATTCAGAAAACTCACTCCTGGGATCAAGTCCATCTGATGACTAATCTTCCTGACTAGTGGTAATCCATCAGGCACATTATCAGATACAATATCCTGAAACTCATTCAACAAATCTGCAACTTCTACAAGAATATCTTCTACTTCCTCTTTACCAGCTTTTGGAATTAAAGCAAAACATACATGCTCATGCCTCATACCATCTAGGAAATTTCTTTCATCAACAAAATTTATCCTTGCATTACCACATACCTTTTCTTCAGTCTCCTTCAATGGTTTTAGCTTATGTCACACTCCATCCTTTGTCAGGGAATAAGTATTCGCACAACCATCATGTACAGCACATCTATCAAACTATCATAGTCTACCCAACAACATATGACATGAATCCATAGATATGATATCACACAATACCTCATCTTGGTATCCGCCAATCTTGAACTTCACCAGGCATTGTTCATTGACCATGACCTTGTGGTCATCCTGTACCTAGGCAATCCGATATGGATGTGGGTGTTTCTATCTCTTGAGCTTCAACTTTGTCACCATCTCTTCTGACACCAAATTGGCAGTGATTCCACTATCAATAATCACATCACAACATTTACCTTCACACTTGCACCTGGTGCGAAACAGGCTCCTCCTTTGCTTAGGTTCATTCTCACCACTCAACAGGACTCTTCTGTTAATCAACATTTCTCCTCTTTCAGCATCTTCAGAATTATTTGATCTGGCATCTTCATATACATGTGCAACTCTGGCCTGGCCTTCATTTCTCCTATCTATTCTTTCTTGGCGCTGAGGACATTCAAATGCGCTATGACCTTCTTCTCCACAGTGAAAACATGTTCCATGGAAGCCACCTCTTCTAGATCCTTGTCCTCTTCCTCTTCCTCTCTGATCTCTATTATTCTGATCCTGAAAGTGATTGGAATTATTTCCTCACTGATTCTTACTGCTACTAGCCTCATCCTTCTTTTTTGGATCTTCATTTCAGCCACCATATGACCGTCCACCAGATCATCCACCGCGACCTCTTCCGTTTTGTCTGCTCTCAAACTTTTTGTTTAGCTTTTCCTCTACTTTTAGATCTAACTGGTATGCCTCTTCAATAATATTCATTCGAACTAGAGTCAGCTCCTCCTGAATGCTTGACCTTAGCCCATTAAGGTATCGGGCAACTTTCTCCTTATCAGCTTCTGCATGACCTGTTCTGATGAGAAGTCCATAGAACTCCTCTATATACTCCTGAACAGAGCTTCCTGCTTGCTTCAAACTCTACATTTTCTTCAGTAGGTCAAGCTCATAATCAATAGGAATGAACTGTCACTTTAATTTATCCACCATCCGATCCCATCTTGTGATTTTATCTTTCCCTCTTTCATTTTGCTCCAATTGAATTTCTTGCCACCAGATATTCGCATGACCTTTCAGTTTGGCCTTCACAAATTTGACCTTATCAGGATCCTCAACATCTTCATACTCAAAATATTTCTCACATTCATTGATCCAGTCGATCAATTCTTTTGGGTTAAGATTTCCAAAAAATCTAGGAACCTCAATCTTAGGTCTTTTCTCAATCTTAGAAATAGCTCGAAAAAGTCTTTCTTCCTCCTGGTTAACAATTTTGACTTCTCCTTCTTGATATTCTTCTTCAGCTTCATCCTCGCTTTCATCTCTGACATTAAGATTCATTCCTCTACAAATCTCTTCTTGCAATGCTCACACTTGTCTCTGTAGTGCCCTAACCTCAGGTGTTACAACACTAGCTCTTCCGCCATGTTTCCTTCGTGGAAGCATTTTTGCAATGCGCGCTGAAACCCTAACCACGGTCCTGGTGCAAACTGCTTCACAGTCAGTGATCTATTTACACAATCAAGAACTCTTTCTCTGATACCACTTGGTGAAGGGTGCTCCCCTTAATACCACAAACACATAATAGAAATAGAGAAACAACAACAATATGCAAGAACAGAAAATTGGCTTCTTATTATCTCCACAAATGTGGAAATACAAACTTTCAGAATTACAATATGCAAAGCCACATGGGCATTCCCTTACAATATTCTATAGGACAAAGCCTCGAACTATTACCCAGATCTACCACCAAGAACTATTCTGGACTGCCTAAGATAATAATATAGCCTTCCTTATATAGGCAATATTCCACCGCCTAGGAAGGTTCTAGAATTTTAGCCAATAAGGCCGACCAAATTTAGAATTATTTTATTTTACATTTTATTACATCATAGTCGGCTCAAGATAACCTTTGAAACTCGAATAGAAATTTTGAATAAAATTATTTTCTGCCATTTCAGGTGGCCCAACTTCCGAAGACCATAAGTCATCACTAGTTGACCCGATCAGCTATTATAACCCCATTTCGGAAATGCCACGAAGTGCTCTACAAGCTTGATCTGTGCAAGCACCCATCACCCAAATTTTTGACCTCATCTGAGGCCACTAAAGCCTTCAAAATTGAGTTCAAAGTTTCTATACCCTGCTGCCAATACTGAAAATCTTTAATATCTTCCAATATACACTTGATCTAACAATGAAACTTTACTGGCAAACTTATATGACCAAAATAAACCTCCAAGAAAGAAATTAGATCATTCTGAGCACATACAAAAATTACCAAAAATAATAACTTTCCATAAATAGAAGCTCTACATAAAATAGCCCTTATTGAATATAAAAATAGAAATATTTTTTTGGGTGATGCAAGATTGCTCTTACACCCAGGATGCTCCTACATTAGACACCCAGAGTAATTTGAGAAATGACTCTGTCATGACTTAGGTGTGCAGAGGAAAACCATGACGGTTAACCTCCTCCTTTGTTAGCCATGATGAATCTTCAATAGATCATCCTTTCCATTTGACCAAATACTCTTCATATGTCCTGTTCCTTGTGCTTCTGCCAACATGACTGTCCAGTATGTCTTCAATCTCCTTGATATCTGAACTGGTTGTTGGAATACTCCACTGTGCTGTTGCAACTTCATCTTCAACACCTCCGTCATGATACTCTCTCAAATCTAAAATATTAAACACTGGTGAAATATTCAGCTTAGTAGGCAATTCTACCTCATATACATTTCCTGAATCATGCTTCTTCAGTATCTTAAATGGTCCAAACTTCTTCATTTTCAACTTGGGAAATCGCTCCTTCTGCAAATGAACCATGACTTCATCTCCAACCTGAAATTCTTTATACCTCCTTTTCTCATCTGCATTAGCCTTATACTATGCATTTATCTTTGTAATATACTTTCTCACCTCCCCATAGATGTTCTTCAAGTGTTCTGCAAAATCCTCAGCTTCAGCACTAATTATTTCTCCTTTATCTATCTTCCTTAATTCAGATGCATTTCTTGGACTCCTTCCATAGACAATCTGGAATGGTGATTTACCAGTACTCTTGTTAACTGAATTATTGTATGCAAATTCTGCCTATGGTAAAATCAAATCTCATCCTGTTGGCTTATCTCCAACCAAACATCTCAGCAAATTTTCCAAACTCCTATTCACCACCTCTGTCTGTCCATCAATCTGTGGATGATGTGATGAACTGAACTTCAAATCTCTCTTCAACTTTTTCCACAATGTACGCTAGAAATATCCAACAAAATTAGTGTCTCTATCTGAAACTATGGTCTTTGGCAAACCATGAAGTCTCACTACTTCTCTGAAAAATAATTTTGCTACATGAACAACATCATTAGTCTTCTTGCAGGGAATTGAATGTGACATCTTTAAAAATCTGTCAACCACCACAAAAATTGAATCATGTCCCCGCTGAGTCCTCGGTAAACTCAGAAGAAAGTCCATACTAATATCCTCCCAAGGCTTCTTTGGTACGGGTAATGGCTGATACAACCCTATTCTGCTTCACTCCTTTTGCCATCTGAGATACTCTGCAACTCTGTACAAACTTCTTCACATCTTGCTGCAACTGTGGCTAATAATAATTCTCACTAACCAAACCAAGGGTTTTATCATGACCAAAATGTCTAGCCAATCCTCTGCTATGCTTCTCCTTGATGAGATTCTCCATCATAGAACTTCGTGGAATGTACAACTGACTCCCTCTGAATAGCATATCATCTTGGATGATGAAATCCAACCATTTCATCCTGTCTAGAGTAACAGGTTCTGTACAAGCTTTCCAAGCTTCACCAAAATCAGGATCCTCTGGATACAAATTCTTGAGTTCCTTGAACCCAACCACTTCAATCTGCATTTCTATCAGCAATATTTTCCTTCTGCTAAGAGCATCTACAACCCTATTAGACTTTCCACTCCTGTGTTTCAAAACAAATGTATAACTCTGTAAAAACTCAACCCATTTCAAATGCTTTTGATTCAATTTTTCTTGACTATTCAAATATTGCAAAGCTTGATGATCAGTATATAAAATAAACTCTTTAGGAAGTAGATAATGTCTCCACTTCTTCAATACCTGAACTATAGCATAAAATTTTTGAACATAAACAGAATCTTTCCTCTTGGCATCATTTAACTTCTCACTGAAATAAGCAACAGGTTTACCTTCTTGGCTCATAATAGCTCCTATTGCAGTACCACTAGCATCATAATCTACTTGAAACACCTTATTAAAATTTGGAAGTGCTAAAATAGGTTGTTCTGTAACTTTTTGTTTCAACAATTGAAAACTCTTTTCTGCCCCATTAATCCACTTAAACTCTTTTCTATCCCCTCTCATTGTCTCAGTCAAGGGACCACAAATACTGCTAAAATTTTTGATAAACTTTCTGTAAAAGCTAGCTAGACCATGAAAAGATCTTAACTCAGTAGCATTCCTTGGAGTAGGCCATTCAAGGATAGCCTGTACCTTCTCTGGGTCCATTTTTAAACATTCTACTGAAATTAGAAATCCCAAATACACTAACTCTTTCTTCACAAAACTGCACTTCTTCAAATTAATCAACAATTTCTCATCTCTCAACTTCTCAAACACCATACAAATATGCATCATATGTTCCTCCAATGTCTTGCTAAAAATCAAAATATCATCTAGGTAAACAATGACAAACTTACCCAGAAATTCTTTCAGAACATCATTCATGAGCAGCATGAAAGTGCTCGGTGCATTGGTTATCCCAAAAGGCATGACTAACCACTCATACAATGCTTCTTTTGTCTTGAAGGTAGTCTTCCATTCATCTCCTTCTCTGATCCAAATCTGATGATATCCACTCTTCAGATCTATCTTTGAGAAATACACAGCTCCACTCAAACAATCCATAATATCATCCATTGGTGGCAATGGAAACCTGTACTTGATTGTGATCTTGTTTATTGCCATAGAATCTGTACACATCCTCCATTCTCTATTCTTCTTTGGTGCTAATACCACTAGTACAACATAGGGACTCAGACTCTCACGGATCAATCCTTTCTGTAACAGTTCATGTACTTGTCTGTTCAACTCCTCACTTCCTGCAGGTGTCATTCTGTGTGCTGCCTTATTCAGAAAACTCACTCCTGGGATCAAGTCCATCTGATGACTAATCTTCCTGACTAGTGGTAATCCATCAGGCACATTATCAGATACAATATCCTGAAACTCATTCAACAAATCTGCAACTTCTACAAGAATATCTTCTACTTCCTCTTTACCAGCTTTTGGAATTAAAGCAAAACATACATGCTCATGCCTCATACCATCTAGGAAATTTCTTTCATCAACAAAATTTATCCTTGCATTACCACATACCTTTTCTTCAATCTCCTTCAATGGTTTTAGCTTATGTCACACTCCATCCTTTGTCAGGGAATAAGTATTCGCACAACCATCATGTACAGCACATCTATCAAACTATCATAGTCTACCCAACAACATATGACATGCATCCATAGATATGATATCACACAATACCTCATCTTGGTATCCGCCAATCTTGAACTTCACTAGGCATTGTTCATTGACCATGACCTTGTGGTCATCCTGTACCTAGGCAATCTGATATGGATGTGGGTGTTTCTATCTCTTGAGCTTCAAATTTGTCACCATCTCTTCTGACACCAAATTGTTAGTGCTTCCACTATCAATAATCACATCATAACATTTACGTTCACACTTGCACCTGGTGCGAAATAGGCTCCTCCTTTGCTCAGGTTCATTCTCACCACTCAATAGGACTCTTCTATTAATCAATATTTCTCCTCTTTCAGCATCTTCAGAATTATTTGATCTAGCATTTTCATCTACATGTGCAACTCTAGCCTTGCTTTCATTTCTCCTGTCTATTCTGCCTTGGTGCTGAGGACATTCAAATGCCCTATGACCTTCTTCTCCACAGTGAAAACATGTTCCATGGAAGCCACCTCTTCCAGATCCTTGTCCTCTTCCTCTTCCTCTCTGATCTCTATTATTTTGATTCTGGAAGTGATTGAAATTATTTCCTTGCTGATTCTGACTGCTACTAGCCTCATCCTTCTTTTTTGAATCTTCATTTCGGCCACCATAGGACTGTCCACTAGATCATCCACCGCAACCTCTTCCATTTTGTCTGCTCTCAAACTTCTTGTTTAGCTTTTCATCTACTTTTAGGGCAAACTAGTATGCCTCTTCAATACTGTTCATTCAAACCAGATTCAGCTCCTCCTGAATGCTTGGCCTTAACCTATTAAGGTATCAGGCAACTTTCTCCTTATTTGCTTCTGCATGGCCTGTTCTGATGAGAAGTCGATAGAACTCCTTTGTATACTCCTGAACAGATCTTCTTGCTTGCTTCAAACTCTGCATTTTCTTCAGTAGGTCAAGCTCATAATCAACAGGAATGAACTGTCACTTTAATTTATCCACCATCCGATCCCATCTTGTGATTTTATCTTTCCCTCTTCTATTTCACTCCAATTGAATTTCTTGCCACCAGATCTTCGCATGACCTTTCAGTCTGGCCTTCGCAAATTTGACCCTATCAGGATCCTCAACATCTTCATACCCAAAATATTCTTCACATTCATTGATCTAGTCGATCAATTCTTCTGGGTTAAGATTTCCAAAAAATGTAGGAACCTCAATCTTAGGTCTTTTCCCAATCTTAAAAATGGCCCAAAAAAGTCTTTCTTCCTCCTGGTTCACAATTTTAACTTCTCCTTCTTGATATTGTTCTTCAATTTCATCCTCACTTTCATCTCTGACATTAAGATTCATTCTTCTACGAATCTCTTCTTGCAATGCTCACACTTATTTTTGCAGTGCCCTAACCTCAGGTGTTACAACACCAGCTCTTCCGCCACGTTCCCTTTGTGAAGGCATTTTTGTGATGCGCGCTGAAACCCTAACCACAGTCCTAGTGCAAACTGCCTCATAGTCAGTGATCTATTTACACACTCAGGAACTCCTGCTCTAATACCACTTGGTGAAGGGTGCTCCCCTTAATACTACAAACACATAACAGAAATAGAGAAACAACAACAATATGCAAGAACAGAAAATTGGCTTCTTATTATCTCCATAAATGTGGAATTACAAACTTTCAGAATTACAATATGCAAAGCCACATGGGCATTCCCTTACAATATTCTATAGGACAAAGCCTCGAACTATTACCCAGATCTACTACCCAGAACTATTCTGAACTGCCTAAGACAATAATACAACCTTCCTTATATAGGCAATTTTCCACCGCCTGGGAAGGTTCCAAAATTTTAGCCAATAAGGCCGACCAAATTTAGAATTATTTTATTTTATATTTTATTACATCATAGTCGGCTCAAGATAACCTTTGAAACCCGAACAAAATTTTTGAAGAAAATTATTTTCTGCCATTTCAGGTGGCCCAATTTTCTGCCATTTCAGATAACCAGCTGACCCGATCGGCTATTATAACCCCATTTTGGAAATGCCAAAAAGTGCTCTACAGGCTTGAACCGCGCAAGCACCCATCACCCAAATTTTTGACCTCATCCGGGGCCTCCAAAGCCTTCAAAACTGAGTTCAAAGTTTTTGTACCCTGCTGCCAATACCAAAAATCTTCAATATCTTCCAATATACACTTGATCTGGCAATGAAACTTTACTGGTAGACTTATATGACCAAAATGAACCTCCAAGAAAGAAATCAAATCATTGTGAGCACATACAAAAATTACCAAAAATAGTAACTTTCCATAAATAGCAGTTCTGCACAAAATAGCCCTTATTGAATATAAAAATAGAAATATTTTTTTAGGTGATGCAAGATTGTTCTTAACCCCAGGATGCTCCTGCATCAGTTTGTGGATGCCTATAAGCAATTGCCTTCACCTACAACCTCAAAAGAATCATACCATTTGAATGACCTATTTTCTGAGCCTAAATACCAACCAATCATGGCCCAGCCTACCTTCCCTTTTCCTATTCCTAATCAGCAAGTTAACCAAAACCTGAAGAACATACCTTCTATTGTGCTTCCAAGATTCTATGGCCTTATCACAAAAGATCATGAGATGTTTCTCTTTGAGTTTGACATACTCTCCAGGAGTTATGACTACTCAACTAATGCCCATAAGCTAAAGTTGTTTCCCTCTAACTTGAAGAAAGCTACTTTACGATGGTTCATGAGCTTTTGTGCCAATGGTGTACAAGATTGGCCTGGGATGAGCAATCTATTTCTTTCAAAGTATAAGGATTATTGTAGAGGAAGAGACCTAAAAGGAGATGACATTTTTAAAATGTCCCGGAGGGATGATGAAACCTTGGAGGATTATGTCTCTAGGTTCATGTTCAACCTATAGTACAATACACAGCATAACTTGAATCTAGAATCCAAGAAACATCTTTTTTTGAAAGTGGTGGGTGATGGAAGTATTGAGGTCCTCAACCTCATGGCAGGAGGTGATATTATTCAGAAAAATTGGGCTGACATAAAGGATATATGCATGAACTATTCTAGAGCTACAATCAAGAAGGGAAGAGGATTGAGAGACTTACCTCATAATTCCAACGGTGATTCGGGAGTGTCAAAATTGGAGTTGTCTAATTTATTATCTGACCTTAAGCAAGATATCATCAATTATGTTGTAACACAGCTGGATACCATGTAGGTGAGGAGAAAGAAAGATGAAGCTGATGCCATGTTAGCAGAATACTGTCCACATTGTAGGGAGAAGAAAAAGAATTGTCAGTGTAAGTCTGTTGCAAACTTGGAGTCCCAACCTATACCTACCAAGTTCAAAGCCATTGATGAGAACTAAGAGGTGGTCTACATTGCCTAGCGAAGGCCATGGGCTTAGAGACTAGGTATTCCCCAAGATCCTCTTTAAAATTTTAATAGTAATAATATATGGAAAAATCTATAGCATAGTGGTTTTAGTGCGTATAATAGTTGGCAGCAGCCTCAACAAGGTTGGTAACAACCTTAGCAAGGCTAGCAACACCCTCAGTAAGGCTAGTAGGAGTCTCACCAGGGTTGGTTGCAACCTCAGCAAGGCTGGTAGTAGCCTCACCAAGGTTGGCAACAACCTCAGCAAACTTGGCAACAGCTCCAGCAAGGGTGGCAACAACTACATAATTGGATGAACCAATTAAACCAATAAGCTTTGATGCCACCACCTCCATAGTAGACTTTAATGCCTCCTCCTACAAACAACACTACTTCCCCTAAATAGACTCAACTACCTACTTAGCCTACCCCTAATCCCAACAATGCAAAGCTAGCAACACAATAGTAGAGCTATGCTATTTCCTTGAATAATATTCATTTAAGGTCCAACACAACCCTTTCTCCTCTGTAGCAGCCTATCATCACCAAAGTTGAGGATACCTTGATAGAGCCAACTGAAGTTCCAATCAAACCTACTGCTCTTGCAGCTCAAGAGCCCCCATTTCCTCATAGGTTGGAGGAAAAAGCTAAGGTAGTGAAAAATCAAGTAGTGTTGGACTTTCTTTCCCAACTAAAGAAAATGATAGTTAAAATACCACTACATATACTAAAGCCATCAAGGAAGCCTATATAAAATAGCCCGAGATGAAGAAAAAGGATCCTAAAACCATACATGTCCTAAAATAGCTATCTAACCTAATGTTGGAGAAATTGATAGTTCCAAAGTATTTTGATCCTGGTAGCCCTGTGGTTGCAGTCACTATTCAAGGAATACAACTCCAAAATGCTATATTTGACTTAGGTGCATCCATAAATGTCATGACCAAGGAAGTAATGTCTCAGTTGCATATCATCAGTCTTAGGGAAACCCCAACAATCCTTCAGCTTGTTGATAGTTCCACCATTATGCCTGATGAGATGGTAGAGGATGTTATAGTCACCTTGAATTCTTGGGATTATCTAGTTGACTTTGTTGTCCTTTCTCCAAAGGCTAACATGGGTGGGTATCCAATAATTCTAGGTAGACTTTGGTTGGCTACTGTAGACGCTTATATAGCTTGTCAGTTAGGAAAAATGACTATATCCAATGGATTCAACACTAAGAATCTGACTCTATATTCCCCAGCTCAACCTCTATTGCAAGATGACTAGATAATCTGGCCAAACTTGGGTGATACTAAACCTGAGGTCAATTCCATCTGCCAATTAATGATGATATCCAGGGAACCCTTTGTAGTCTCTAGGGGAGAAGATGAGATAATTTCCTCCATTATCATGAATGAATATGGAGTGCAATCCCAAGTGTATTCCCAAGAGGATTGTGTTCTTGAAACTTTGTTACCACCTTCCAATGCTCCACACTTTTCAAAAACTTCACAATTCCTTCATACATTATTGCCTCATGAAATGGAGTTTTTTCTAGTTGCTCAGCTATCCATGGAAGAAAAGGTCATTAAGCTAGAAGTTATACCATAATGAGAATTAAATATGAGTAGTGCTTTGTCACTCTATCAGTAGAAGGATGTTCTGCAACTACTACAAGAGCATCAACAAGCTTTTGCTTGGGATTACATTGATATGAAAGGCCTAGATCCTAAACTCTGCACTCATAAAATTTACATCAGTCCTGAATGCAGAAAAATCTGCCAACCTCAAAGAAGGGTTAATCTAGCTTTAAGGGATATAGTTAAGAATGAGTTGTAGAAGTTGTTAAATGCTAGATTCATTTATCCCATTTTTGATAGTTAGTGGGTCTCCCCTCTTGTTTCAGTACCTAAGAAAGGAGGGAAGTGGAGAGTTTGTGTTGACTATAGGGAGCTTAACTCAGCCACTAAGAAGGACCACTTTCCATTACCATTCATAGATCAAGTCCTTGATAACCTGGCTGGTAAGAAATACTTCTCATTTCTGCATGGATTCAGTGGTTATAATCATATACAAATAGCACCTGAGGACCAGGATAAGACAATGTTCACATGTCCATGGGGGACATTTGCCTATTTAGTGCTACCTTTCAGTTTGTGCAATGCTCCTACCACCTTTCAGCGAGCTGTGATAAGTATATTCTATGATATATCTGTTAATTGCATGGAGATTTACATGGATGACTTTACCACCTATAGGCATACTTTTGATGAGGCTAAAGAAAACTTGGAAAAAGTCCTTAAGAGATGTTGTGAATACAACCTTTCTCTCAACAGTGAGAAATGCTTCATGATAATGAAAGAAGGGGTTTTCTTAGGGTATTTCATATCTTCAAAAGATATTCAAGTGGACCCTGCCAAGATTGAAGTGATTAGCACATTGCCTACTCCAAAAAACAAAAAGGTGTGTGGAGTTTTCTTGGACATGTCAGGTATTATAGAAGGTTCATAAAGGACTTTAGTCAACTTGTAGCACCACTGTATAACTTGCTCAAAAAGGATGTTGAATTTTCCTAGGACTTTGAGTGTGCAAAGTCTTTATAGCACCATTTTTTAGAGGACCTAATTGGGGCTTGCCTTTTCACATTCATACTAACACCCTAGACTATGCTATTGGTGATGTACTTGGTTAGAAGGTGGACTCAGTTGAGCATGCTATTTACTTTATTAGTAAAAATTTTCAAGGTGTTGAGTTTAATTACATTATTACTGAAAAAGAACTACTTGGAGTCATCTATGCCCTAAATAAATTTAGACACTACATTACTGGATATGAGATCTATGTGCATAATGCCCACTCTTCTATCAAGTACCTCATGAACAAACCTGCAATCTTTGGAAGACTAGCTTGCTGGTTCCTCCTTATGCAGGAATTTGATATTACTATAGTAGACAAGCCTGGCAAGGCCAATGTGGTAGTTGATTTTCTTTCTAGATTGCATGTTCCTGATGATCCTATAGCCATTGATGACCGTTTCCCCTATGAGCATCTCTTCCTGCTATCTGTGCACAATCCTTGGTATGTCGATATTGCCAATTATCTCACCACTGCTAAGACACCAACTCATTTCTCTCCTAAAGAAAGAAGATTGTTGACTAAAAAGAGCTTTAATTATTCATGGATTTTTGGATTCATGTTTTATACTGGTCCTGATCAAGTGACTAGAAGATGCATAAGAGAGGATGAAACATATGATATCCTCAGGGCATGTCATGATGAACCTTGTGGTGGACATTTTGCTACCAAAAGAACCACATTCAAGATCTTGACTATAGGCTACTATTGGCCCAGTTTACACAAAGATGCTGCTCAGTACACCAAAAAGTGTGAAAAATGTCAATGCATGGGATGACCTACTAAGATAGTGTTAGGAATGAATGCTAGATGTTGGCAGTCATTTTGTAGCAGTTGTTGTTGTATTCATGACTATGATTGTCATTGATGTTAACACAGTGATCTTCTGGAGACTAGCAGAGAAGCAGACAGTGTTTTGATTAGCGCACATGGGATATTATAGTTGGAGCTATGAAATGTTGATTTTATACTCTTTGATATGTTATTTTTCTATAGTTAAGAGAACAAATAGTAATTCATTGATTCATGAAAGTTATGAGTATTTTGGTAAAAGCAGTATTCAGGCAATGTTCCTGAGTAGCAGTTTGTGGAAATCGGATGATGTCTCCTAATTGGGATGGAATCTAGTTTTGTACAGTTAAAGGGAAGTTTGAGACACATTTATGATGATGTGGTTCATAGCACAAACTTTGAGGTCACATGAGTGAAGATTTATTGCATCTGGAAGCTAACAGTTTTGTGTAATTTTGATGTAGCATGTGGAAACTTTTATTCTGTAATTGTGTGCCGACTCATTTGTAATTATTTGAGTGTGGTATAAAAGAAGGAATGTTTTTCCTTATTGTATGTATTTTTAATTTGAAAGAAGTGTGAGGATGGTTTTGGTTGCATGCAAATGTAAGCATGAAGTGAAGAAAAGAGTCTAAGAGGTTGTGAAAGAGAAATTGTGAAGGAAGACATGTGAAGTACAAAGATCTAGAATTGAGAATTGATGTAGCAGTGAGTGCGGTTTGGCATAGTAAGGAGGTAACATATTTCATATTATTCTGATGAATAATAATAAGGTTATTTGGACAGTGTGTTCAATGATCTTACCCTGAAGCTCTTTGGGCAGTGGGTCCTTCTGTCTTCCATAACTCTTAACAAGGTTAGAATCTTTTAACAGGGATTCAAAATATCCTAATAGAGATTTATATGTACTAAATGTATTTCATAAGACTTCTAAAAAATTCCATCCTCTCACAAGAAATATTCATATTGGTTCATCTTTTGTGGGCATCATTCCCACCGGGGTTTACTCTTTGATCAAGAGGTTCCCTAGTCAACATATCTTGTGTTATTGTGTCATTGTGTATTAATATCTTTGTATGGTTAGTAATTGCATTGCTTACATGATTAAATTCTCTTGAAGATGATAAAAGTTATAATTATCTGATAACTGATTCACCCCCCCCTCTCAGTTATCTTGGTGGACTTTACTTTCTAATAATTGGTATCAGAGTGGCAGGTCCTTGAAAGGAAAGTTTAACAGCTTAAGGAGATCCATGGTGAATTTTAGGAAAGAAAGCCCTAAGTTTGATGGAGTAAATTTTGACAGCTAGAAAGGAAAGATGAAGACACATCTATTATTTTTAGGACCAGGTTATTGGTTGATTACAAAGAATGAAAGGACTATAATTGAAGAAGACAATCTTGAAACAAGTACTAAAGATGAGGTAGATCTATTCATGTGTAACATACTTGCAAGAGAAGCACTCTTGACAGCACTTTCAGAGAATGAATACAGTCAGGTAAAATGTTTTAAGAAATCTAATGAAATTTGGAAAGCTTTACACTCTACTTTTGAAGGCAATGAACATGAAAAAAGAGATAGATTACATAATTGGATATGTGCAATTGAAGATATTAGAATGATGGAAGATGAATCTGTTAGAAGCTATTTTGGTAGAATGTCAGAAATTATTGTAGGGATAAAATCTTGTGGAGGATCAAAAATAGAGAATGAAGTGATATGGAAAATTATAAGGACATTGACTCCTATATTTAAGCAGACAATGCAAATGATTGAAAAAGTTATACCTTGTACTACAAACTTTAGAAGAGAGACTCTTTTTGGAAGATTGGAATCAGCAGAGATGAACCTGAGGTTATTAGGAGACTTACCTAGAATGGAAACAACATTCAGTGCTCTTAGTATTCGTCCTACTTTTTCAAGAAGTACCAGTGCGAGTGGAGATTATGCCAGCAACAACAGATCTAAAAATGAAGAAGATAAGAAGATTGAAGAAGGTATTGCCTTGCTTGTGAAAAGAGAACCAGATGGTAAAAAAATTTTTAAATGTTGGACTTGTCAAGAATATGGTCATTTTGCATCTAAATGTCCTAAGAGAGTTAAGAAGTATAGAAATAATTTCAAGCCTATAAGATCTAAGGAATGTTACTATGCTAATGATGAATATCTTGAAGCTAGTATAGAAAGAAATTTGAGTGAAAGTGATACTGAGAATAATGATGAAATAGGATTTGCAGCAATTAAAGAAGAAAATTTTGAATCTGATGTTAAAGAAGAAAAAGCATTAGTTTCCCAAGTTGAAAAGAAAGCTGATTGGATTATAGACAGTGGTTGTTCACATCATATGACTGGAGATATGACGAAGTTCATAAAGTTTAAAAATTATGATGGAGGAGTTGTTAGAATTGGTAACAATGCACCTTGTTTGATTAAAGGTATAGGATCTATTACTCTTGATGGAAAGACTAATACTGATGATGTTTACTTTGTTGATGGATTGAAACATAATCTTTTGAGTGTTGGACAGTTAGTGGATAAGGGATATCAAGTTTGGTTTACTCAGAAAACTTGTGTGATAAAGGATAAAGATGGAAATCTAATTGGAACTGGATCTAGAACCAGAGGTAATGTATTTCAATTGAATCCTACTAAGATGACATGCTTAATTACTAAAATCGATGGCAGTTGGTTATTGCATTGAAGGTTTTGTCATATAAATTTTGATAACATTGTGAAAGTGAGTACTACACTTGTAGTAAGGGATTTTCCTAAAATTATGAAGCCTACTAACATGATTTGCAAAGAATGTGTGATGGCTAAGCAAAAGAAAAGTTCATTTCCTAGTAAGAAGTTCACATCGGTAGAGAAGTTGGAGATTGTTCATACAGACTTGAGTGGTCCTACCAGGACTAGAGGATTCTATGGAGAAAGATATTTTATGATTCTTGTTGATGATTTTACAAGAATGATGTAGATTGCATTTCTAAAAGAAAAATTTGAAGCATTTGATAAGTTTAAGATCATTAAGAATAAAGTTGAGAATGAATCTGGAATGAAGATTAAATGTTTGAGATCTGATAGAGGTGGAGAATTTAATTCTTGAGAGTTTAACACTTTCTATGAAGTGAATGGTATTAAGAGATAGTTTTCAGCCCCTAGAACACCTGAACAAAATGGTATTGTAGAAAGAAGAAACAGGTCAGTAACTGAAGCGGCAAGAGATATGTTATTTGAGAATGACTTGGCGAAGACATTTTGGAGAGAAGCAGTGAATACAACAGTATATAAAATGAATAGAGTACAAAATCAGAGCAGATATAGATAAGACACCTTACGAATTATGGTTTGGACATGCACCCTCAGTTAAGTAGTTTAGAATTTTTGGAAGCAAATATTATATAAAGAGAGATGATGATATTGGAAAGTTTGATCCCAGAAGTGATGAAGGTATTTTTCTTGGATATTCTTTGAAGAGCAAAGCATATAGATGTTACAATAAGAGAACTAAAACTATTGTTGAGAGTGCAAATGTTAAAGTTGATGAGAAGTTTAAAATTCAGGAAAGAATGTTTGATTATGAATCTGATGAAGAAGCTAATCCTCACCCTAATATTGAAACTACTGAATTATTCTATGAGACTGATAATGAATTGTTGAATGAGAATCATGCTACAGAAGAAACCAAAGAAGAAACTAGAGAAGAATCTAGAGAAGAATCTCTAGTTGAAGCAAGATTAGTGACTATGACACTGAACAGGTATTTATCTAGACATCATCCTATTGAACAAGTTATTGAAAGTTTGGATAGAGGAGTTATGACTAGAAATAAGGTACATTTATGTTTGATTTCTCAAATTGATCCTAAATCTACTAATGAAGCTTGTGAAGATGAACATTGGATTAATGCTATGAAAGAAGAACTAGATCAAATTGAAAAGAACAAGACATGGGAATTGGTTCCTAGACCTAAAGACAAGAATCTGATTGGAACTAAATGGGTATTCAGAAACAAGATGAATGAACAAGGAGAAGTAGTAAGAAACAAAGAAAGACTAGTATGTAAAGGATACTTGTAGCAAGAAGGAATTGACTATGAAGAAACCTTTGCACCAGTAGCAAGACTTGAAGTAGTAAGAATGGTTTTGGCTTATGCAGCTTTTAAGAAATTCAAAGTGTATCAGATGGATGTGAAGTCTGCATTTTTGAATGGTGAATTGGAAGAAGAATTCTACATTGAGCAGCCTGAATGTTTTCCTTTGACTCAAGAAGGAGATATGGTATGTAAACTAAAGAAAGCATTATATGGACTAAAGTAAGCACCTAGAACTTGGTATGCTAGATTGGATAAGTATTTGTTGAAATTGGGATTTACTAAAGGAACAACAGACAGTAATCTATACACGAAAGAAATTGAAAATGGAATGTTAGTTATAGTTATTTTTGTTGATGACATTATCTTTGGAGGAGAAGATGAAGCTAGTGACAAATTTGCTGATGAAATGAAGACGGAATTTGAAATGAGCATGATTGGTGAGATGAAATACTTTTTGGGATTACAGATAACACAGAACAGTGATGGTATCTTTGTTAGGCAGAAAAAGTACTTGAATGATTTGCTAAAAAGATTTGGAATGGAGAACTGTAAACCAGTTGGAACACCTATGGTTACAGGACACAAACTATCAAGAAAAGATGAAACACCAGCAGTTGAGCAGAAAAAATATAGATCCATGAGTGGAGGATTGTAGTACTTAACACACACTAGACCGGATATACAACATTCAGTTGGCATGGTAGCAAGATTTCAAGTTGAACCTAGAGAGTCACATTATGCAGCAGTAAAGAGCATATTGAGATATTTAAGAGGCACAAAGGACTATGGATTGTGGTATGAAAAATCTGATGATTTTACCCTATGTGCATATATAGATGCTGATTGGGGAGGTAGAGTTGATGATAAGAAAAGCACCAGTGGTGGAGCCTTTTTTCTTGGAGGAAGATTGGTTTCATGGTTGAGAAAGAAGCAGAATTGTATTTAACACAGTACAATAGAAGTAGAATATGTAGCAGCAGCAAACAATTGTAACCAGATAATTTGGATGAAGCAGATGCTGAAGGATATTGGAATTAAGTTTGTTGAGCCTATTGTCATACATTGTGACAACACCAGCACAGTCAGTATGTCTAAGAATCCTATTTTACATTCTAAGACTAAGCATATAAAGATCAACTATCATGTTGTAAGAGAGAAAGTAGCTAAGAAAGAAGTTAGACTAGAGTACATAAGCACAAAGGAATAGATAGCAAACATATTTACAAAGCCTTTGCCTAAGGATACATTTGATTATCTAAGAGGTATGCTTGGGGTTATGCCCCAGCCTACTTTTGAGTAATGATGTAGTTGGTTGCATCTATCCAGCGGTATATGAGCCCTATCTTTTTCTAGATTGGATGTTGGTACTTCCTCTATGGGGGAGTATGTGTATCTGAGCTGAGTCATGAGGACTCTTGTGAATGTATTTTCTAAAATAGTATCTTTGGACATTAACTTATTGTTGACATAGTGATGAAATTTCTATCATTGATGTTAATGGGGGAGAAGTGTACATGAAAAACCCTATGTACCATCTGTTGGAGAGAACTTAATAGGATAACAAAGCAAGATTTGATTGATGAAGAAGATTTGAAGAACTTTTAGAGTATCAATGTAGCAGTATTGGATTTTTGGAAAATTGGATGTTTTTCATCTATGTTTCCATCAATGCCAATGGAAGAGATTGTAAGGAATGAATGCTAGATGTTGGTAGTCATTCTATAGTAGTTTTTGTTGCATTCATGACTATGATTGTCATTGATGTCAAAATAGTGATCTTCTGGAGACTAGCAGAGAAGCAGACAGTGTTTTGATTAGCGCATGTGGGATATTGGAATTGGAGCTATGCGATGTTGATTTTACACTCTTTGATATGTTTATTTTCTATGGTTAAGAGCACAAACAATAATTCATTGATTCATGAAAGTTATGATTATTTTGGTAAAAGCAATATTCAGGGAGTGTTCCTGAGTAGTGGTTTGTGGAAATTGGATGATATCTCCTAATCAAGATGGAATCTGGTTTTTCATAGTTAAAGGGAAGTTTGAAACACATCTATGATGATGGGGTTCATAGTGAAAACTTTGAGGTCACATGAGTGAAGATTTATTGCATCTGGAAGCCGATAGTTTTGTGTAATTTTGATGTAGTGTGTGGAAACTTTTATTTTGTAATTGTGTGCCGACTCATTTGTAATTATTTGAGTGTGGTATAAAGGAAGGAATATTTTTCCTTATTGTATGTAGTTGTAATATGAAAGAATTTTGAGCATGGTTTTGGTTGCATGCTAATGTAAGCATGAAGTGAAGAAAAGAGTCTAAGAGGTTGTGAAAGAGAAATTGTGAAGGAAGACATGCAAAGTACAAAGATTTGGAATTGAGATCTGATGTAGCAGTGAGTGCGGTTTGGCACAGTAAGGAGGTAACATATTTCATATTATTCTGCTAAATAATATTAAGGTTATTTGGATAGTGTGTTCAGTGATCTTACCCTGAAGCTCTTTGGGTAGTGGGTCCTTCTGTCTTCCATAACTCTTAACAGGGTTAGAATCTTTTAACAGGGATTCAAAATCTCCTAACAGGGATTTATATGTACTGAATGTATTTCATAAGACTTCTAATAGAGTCCATCCTCTCACAAGGAATATTCATATTAGTGCATCTTTTGTGGCCATTATTCCCACCGGGGTTTACTCTTTGATCAAGGGGTTCCCTAGTCAATATATCTTGTGTTATTGTGTCATTGTGTATGAATATCTTTGTATGGTTAGTAATTGCATTTCTTACATGGTTAAATGTTGTTGAAGATGATAAAAGTTATAATTATCTGATAACTGATTCACCCTCCCCCTCTCAGTTATCTTGGTGGACTTTACTTTCTAATAGACAGATGAAATGCCCCTGCAGCCACAAGTAATTGTCGCACCCTTTGATAAACAGGGGATTGACTTTGTCGGTCCTATTGAGCCATCTTCACAAGGTAAATCCTATATCCTTGTATGTATTGACTATGTTACAAAGTGGGTTGAGGCTAAACCTATGAAGCACCCAAGGGATAACAAAGTTGCAAAATTCCTTTATGAGTTTATTTTCACAAGATTTGCGGTACCTAGGGAGCTTCAATCTGATCAAGGTCCTTAGTTTACATCCAATTTGATAGATGCTCTAATGGAGGAGTATAACATAAAGCATGGTAAATCTTCACTTTATCATCCCCAAACTAATGGGCAGTTAGAAGTTACCAATCAGGAGTTGGAATCTATTCTCACCAAAACTATAGCCATCCATAAGAAAGATTGGGCCACACAACTACCTGAAGCTCTATGGGCATACCAGACTACATGGAAATCTACAACCAATTTCACACCATTTGATCTTGTGTATGGTCAGTGTGCAGTCATGCCTATAGAATCCAAACATAAAACACTGAGGAAATATCTTGATCTTGGTATGGATCTCACTATAGCACAACAAGATTAGATACTAAGCTTGAATGGCCTTGATGAATGGCGTTAATCTGCCCTACACAACATAGAAGTGATACAACAGCAGTGCAAGAAATGGCATGACAATGCCTATAGAATCCAAACATAAAACACTAAGGACATATCTTGATCTTGGTATGGATCTCACGGCAGTACAACAAGATTAGATACTAAGCTTGAATGGCCTTAATGAATGGTGTTAATCTACCCTGCACAACATAGAAGTGATACAACACCAGCACAAGCAATGGCATGAAAATTATGTTAAGGATAAAATCTTTTTTGTTGGTGACTGGGATCTCCTCTATGATTCTAGGTATCAGAATAATCTAGGAAAATTCCAAACCATATGGTTAGGACCGTATGAAATCATAGCAGTATTTCCAAATGGAGTGGTCTAGCTTTCCATAGTTGATCTAGTACGGTTCAAATAATTGGTCAATGATCATAGGTTAAAGTTATATCACAAACCCTAGAGTAGGGTGGAGTTCCTATATCAATTCTCTTACGCCACTAGTGATACACTTCCTACAACATGTCCTAATGAGCTTTTTGCTCATTTTCCTTCCTCACTCTAGAAGTTCTCGTCACTTTCACAATAATCACTTTCTTAACGAAAGTTGCTTCTCCATAATAAAATTCCATTTAATTTCTTGTCTATTGCCCATCCATTTCACTTGTTCTTCATTTGTGGATAACAACAACTGCCACCTCAGCAACAATTCAGGTTCATACACTTTCCAAGGTATGCAGCTCTAATTTGTTTTTTCAATTATTATTTTTGTATGCCTTGTCACCTGTACAAGTGTGGGACCACTTGCTTAATTTAGCTAGGGGGAAGTTATATCATTTTTGTCATTATGTTCATAAAATCTTTATGTTTATTCATTTATCCTATCGTACTTGCATTTTTTGTTATGATTTGACACTTTTTGAAGAGCATTGTGTTGCATTGTTATTTCACACATATGAAGTAAGGGTGGCAAGTATGTGTTAAAGTACAAAGTCTGTAGATGAGTACTTATGAGTAATTATGAGTAGTTAAGGGATATTATTGATTTGCATTTATATTAATTATGAGCTCATTTTCCAAACTGTGCTGCTAGAACTTTCCATGTTTGAAACCTTCCTGTAACTTGCCTTTTCAAGTTTCCTTGTCCGAATTTGTTCTTGACTATTTTAATCTCCTACAATTCTATTTTGGGTATTTTGACAACTTGAAGATAGGAGGTGACCTCATTCATAGGGAACCCACTATGCATAATATCCTACTAGAAGACCAAGCCTGCAAGCCATATTTTTAAGCACAAGGTTGGCTGGATTATATCGAAAAGTTAACCAGTTGGGATGATGAAGTTGCGCAATAGTTTCTAAGTTCATTAAGAGACGGAGTGGCTACAATTAAGGGATTGAGAGTGCCATTTTCATAGGAAATTTTGGTAGAAGTTATGGGGTTTCCATACGAAGGGGAGGAATTTGTAGAAAATCTTGATCCAACCAAGTCCAAGGCACAGTTCACCCTGCATTCAAACCCACCTCTTCAGGTTGACCAGAAATAAGGTACATTTAGGCTATCTCTTCCAGAGCCATTTAAGCAATGTGCAGTTCATGTCATTAGATATTTTACTTTTGAAGGATGGCATTCATACCTACATTTCATTCATTTTAAATTTTTGGGTTGTCTAAGGCATGACAATAGGCCCATTAATGTTCCTAGTTTCATGTTTAGCATCTTATCGAAGCAGGCCACTCTAGTATAGGAGGGTAAATTTAATTCTATCTCAAATCACTGTTTAGTCAAATTGATAGTTGAGAAAGCCTTAAGGGAGCAATCAAAAATCTCTTGAGATGAATCTATGCTGCAAGGGTTTAAAGAACCAACCCCAGATCCTATCAGGCAAAGAGTGGGGCAAAGAATTCAAACTGAAAAAGGGGTTAGGAAAATTTTTATTGAGCTTGGACAAGGTTCATTTTCCAAGAAGAAATCTAGGGTTAGGAGTCCTAATTCCCCTCATTTCTCTACTTCAAGGTCATCTCATGAAGAGGAAGAAGAGATTTTTGCAGAAAAGGCTGAAGCTACTCCTGTGGTGAAGAGGGTTTTTCAGAAAGATAAGAGTAAGAAAAATAATCCTAGTACTAGTAATAAGACTAAGGAATCATCTCTTGTAGCCGTAAGCACTTCTAAGAAGTGGAAAGTTCTAGAGAAAAGAAAGGATACCCCATTGAGGAGGAGTAATAGGAAGAAGCAGAAGGAGACTATAGATATTTCATTTGAGGAGTCAAATGTTGAACAAGAAGCTTCTGAGCACAAAGAAGAAGAGTTTAGAAACATTCAACAAGAAGCTGAAATACAACCTAAAATTTCTGAGCAAGAAGAACAAGGGCCTGAGATTATGCAGCAGGAAACATTTGAAGGGTTTCCTGATATTGAAATAGAATAGGTTCTTAATAAGCCAA
Source organism: Chamaecyparis obtusa (assembly GCA_027943335.1). Taxonomy (NCBI): domain Eukaryota; kingdom Viridiplantae; phylum Streptophyta; class Pinopsida; order Cupressales; family Cupressaceae; genus Chamaecyparis; species Chamaecyparis obtusa. The sequence goes on along the minus strand of BSBK01000188.1, from coordinate 307,089 downwards.
CAAATGAGGAATTCATTGTAATTGGTGATGACTCCAGCTCTGAAGAGAAAGCTTATGTATTTCAGAGAAGAGGTTCGACCTCCAAGAATTCTCAAAAAAATGACTAAAATAGTGATGACTCATATATTTATATAATGAAAGAAGATGAACCAAGGTTCTCTCCTACAGCAGAGTGGAGTCCATATGAAGAAAACCCTGATATTGATGTAGACCTTATTAACAAGGTAGTAGAGAAAATTTTGAATGAGGGATTAGACACATTGGCCTCTATTGAATAGAAATGCTCTAATACAGAGAGGTCTATGGTAATCTAGATAGATCCTTTAAAGAGAGCAAGTTCTAACAATGGTAAGTCCCTTGTTCTCTCTTCAGCAGATGAATCTTTTGACAACTCCATGTCGGGTCAGTCTAGTTCTGTGTCTGTGTTATCCATTATTTCTCAATTGTCCATTCAATTAAATTTGGAAAGGGAACAATTGAGGCAGTAGAGGAAAGAGTTAAATACAATTATAGACCAACATTTTTAGGAGACTATTGAGCAGGAGGAAAAAGTAGAATAGTTGTAGGAAAAACTTACCAAAATTACATCCCTTATCCCTCAATTAATGGGTTGTAGGTCTCCATCACATGTTTATGCCCTATTTTTTAAAGAACAACTGCTGAATTATTAGATGACATGTATCATGCAAGATAGGTCCCCATCATTGCAATAACCAATGCAATTTTCCCAGGTATTTAACAACTCTATTGCAGCCATTCAAAATGTATTGTGTGAACTCTTCCTCCACAACCTAACCATCCCAAATGACTGCATCTGGAAACCCTTACTATATCTTGGGGATATACAGCTTAGAGCCCTTATGTCCTAGGTATAGAATGAGATTAGTTGGGACACTCAAGCCAAATTGTATAGGGATTTAGAACAAGAAACTCCCCTATATCTGAGACCTGAAGCCAAAGATCCCAAAACTTACTATTATGATTGGTTAAGAATTGCCCCCTCTGAATCAAGTAGCAAGCTCATCTATCCACTTAGAAATGTAGCATTTGATGCATATGAATAGCTAGTGAATTCTAAATAACCTAAAGCTAGAAATGTCATTCAGTGGCACTAGATCAGTTTATCTAGGGAGCTGAGAAATAAGGAACCACATTCACCCCTAAATTTTGACATGGAAAATCAACGTGCACCTTGGTATATTTCTTTGGGAATAGAGCGAGAGAGTTTCTAGATCCCATTGACTTTTCATCCGCCATTGTTGATGGCTCCGCTCCTAGTAAATTCAGAAAATTTACAGAGTTATGATATGAAGGGAGAGAAAGAAAGGTGGAAAAAACATAGAGAGACAAAGGGATTCTATTGGAGCTTTGCCAAAGGAGGTTCTGGATAGAAGATAGCTGCTGATTACAGATTGATAGCCAGGTTGAAGAATTTTATGTTTACTATAGGACCAGCAAACAGCTAAGTTGGGGGGAATGATGAGTCTAGTTTATGGAATGTTTTGTTTATGATTTTCTGAGTCTAGACCTAAATTTCTTATGGTTTTTCATAAACACTATGCAGACTTTTATGTTTCTATGCTTTAGCCATGTGTATATCTGATACTTTTGAAACTAAGGGAAAATACTGAATATATATATATATAGACTAATGGATATTATGATGAAATCTGGTATTTCTCTTCTCTAGTGTTAATGGGTAGTGTTCCTCCAACTATGTGACAAGGATGTGTTAAAATAGGAAAACTTATTATAAATCTTTACCTTGGATTTATGTTGTGGATTTTGTATGCTAACCTTTAGTAGGAGAAGAATAAGTCAGCAAGGAGTATGGACTCAAGGATGAAGTGGGTCTTTTAAGATGAGTAACTATTTCCAAATTTTATCATGGCTTCACTACTTCCATAACTTTGCGGTTGCTGATTCAGACCAGGTCAATCTAGTTATCAGGTATTCCTATATTCTTGAAGCACTAAATATGGTTTATCCTCTTGCATAAATGATGTTGTCATTCCTATAACTGAAGTTGTTATGATATGTAATGAAGGACCTAGTTTTTAGGTGTTCTATTTTCTCAGTTGCTTTTAAATAAGATGGAACTTATGATTCTGAGCTAGTTAGATGTTTTGAGGAGTTTATATTGTAATCTAGCAACAAAGTGAATACACTTTAATATTCTATCTTGTACTTATGTTTTGTTGAATGAATATATGATAGTTCCAGATTTTAACATCTGAGTTTTAAATCATTCACACTTCCAGAGGGGCCCACGTGGGTGGTGAATTCCCTGTTCATGTTCAAGTAGGACTTAGTTAAGTTTCTTTGAAGTTGATAAGCATTGTTGCTCCTGTAGTCACTGGTAATAGAACCACTGACTATTTCCTACAACATAGATTTACTTCTGAAAGCATTATTATTTTATTGTTGAACATTTCCTTTTAGTTGTGAGATAAGTTATAGTTTCAGTTCTTAGCATAGATCCCCTATAGCAATACCTTTACTTAGTAGTGATGAATTTTGAAGAAAACTAAAGCATAGACCTTGTAGCCATCATCTCAAGCTCACATTCCTAGATTGATAGATTTAATGAAGCCCATCATGATATTCTAAGTAGTTATATGATAATTTTAAGTAATGAATCATTGTCAAAGGATGCCCCATCCTTGGAATTACTAGGGTATTATTTTGACTAGTCATTCCTCTTTTTGGGCTCCTTCCAAAGCCTCCTACAAGAAGGTTGAGAAACTTTTGCGGGATTTCCTCTAGGCTTTCGACATTGATCGCTAGGGCTTCCACATAGTTGCCTGTGATTTCTGTTGTCTCCCCAAAATTTTTAATGGGCTTGGTTTACTTGATGCCTAGAAGCAAGGGCACACCATTTGTGCCAAACTAGTTTTACGATGTCTCACAAGCAACGAGGCTTGGAAAATTTTACTTTGGCACTGCATTTCCTTAGGATTTCCTCTTCACAAGCCTGCCTGGAAGGGGATTGGCTTTTAAACTCTTCCAGTTATGAAGGAGCCTATTTAGATCTAGGGTACTTTTGTCACCAAAAGTATTTGGAGAGTTTTGGATTCTTTCAAGCCCTGGATGTGTTGGGCTAGGAATGATTTCCCTGATGGTCTTTCTTTCAACTAGCAGAACATTTGGTGGTCCCCTCTTTTTGCTCAAAAAGGAACTCCTCTTGCTAGAGTTCAAGGGATTTGTGCTCTTCAGTTCCACAAGCATGGCATTCAAACCCTAAAGGATCTTTCTTCTAGAGCCACTATGAGTCTACGATCTTGGCATGATCTCCAAGTTCAATTTCAGCTCATTCGCCTAGATCGTCAGACTTTTGATTTGCTAGTTTTGGCTATCTCACATCATCTCCTACATAAATTAGGAATTCAATCTGTTAGACCTTGGTGGAAGGATTGGAAATAGTATCCTACTATGCCCTTCACTAGTTACAAGCCTAAGCTTGGGTATTCTTGGCTTATACCTCATTTGCCTATGATTGATTCTCTCAACCAGCGTTGGCATATTTCTTCTTCTTAGAAAAGTTAGAGTTGGAGATTTTGTACTATTTGGGACTCTATCACTTAGCCTAAAATTGCTCATTTTTCCTGGTGTTTGTTATACCATGGCTTACCTTTGGGACCTAGACTCAGGTATTTGGGGGTTCCTAATCCTAAATGCCCTTTTTGTGGTCACTCTGAGATGCTCATGCACATTTTTTGGTTTTGTCATCGTGCACAAAATTACTAGGTCTGGATTCATGAATTCTCTACTCCTTTTAGACCTGAGCATTTTTCATGGCACATGGCGCTTCTTGGTGACTCTCCTAGAATGGCTTCCTAGTACACCTAGTTATGGCATACTTTCAGGATGGAGATTTTGTTTACTTTATGGAAGGATCAAAATTCTATGTTTTTTTCTCACAGCTTTCTAGATATTCATGTCTCTCTTTATGCTAAGGCATGTATTTGTAATAATGTCATAATGCAAATTTAGGTGCAAGCACATAAAGTGGCTCTTGAGGTTGCTCATTTGCAGGAGTTACTTTAGCACTGGGGCAATGCCCCATGTATTGTGGCTTGAGTGCCTCTATATTCTCTCTCAGCTGACTGTAGACCATCTAGGAGCTGACATCATAGCCAGAGTTCCTCTTCCAAACACTCTAGGACTCCACATCCATGGTGCTGCCGCTCTGCCTCTCCTCCTCCTCCTCTGAGGGATGTGGGTTCTGGCTGGCCTCTTGTGCTTGCTTCTATTGCTGCTACTTTTGCTCAACCTTCAACCTCTATTCAAGAGGAAAGAGAACTGGAAAGATAACCTGGTGCTGGTTATCTCACCTAGGCAAGAGGAAAGAGAACTAGAAAAATAAGATCTAGAAGATGGCTAGGCCATTCCTAATCAGACTATTGGGCCTAATGTTTGGGGCAATCCTAATGATAGAGATCCTCCTCCCTCTTTTGCTACTACTCTTGTAGCTTGAGGGTTTATCTCTTTATATGCTTTTTTGATGAATAGTTGTATGATTCTGGCCTAAGTGCCGAGTGACTTGCGAGGTGATTTCTCCCCCGACCCCTTTTTTGTGAATACTATACTTTTATATTATTAATAGAAAAGGCCTCTATTCATCCAAAAAAAAACTCAATATTAATTTAAATAAAAGAAAAATACCATAATTAAATAGTCAATATTTAAGGAAATACAAATAAATCACATTAGCTATAAAATCCTAAAATATCTCAAAAATCAATAAAGGAATCTTGGGATTCCAAACCACTTTAAATAGATAATAAATTTAAAAATTCACTTTCCAAAGCAAGAAGGGAAAAATCAAGCCAACACTAATAATAAATTTCAAAATAAAGTAATATTTAAAATGAATAATATTAATACCCATTCCTATATATTAGTTGAAATATATATACTCTCCAATAATATAATATTCGAGAGGTCACACTCAAATAATAACAAGTACTTCCTTCTCAATAAAATATGCCTTCACAAGGCTCAATCCCAACATACCATCTCATCTCATAGAGCATAATTCATAACCCTTATGGCCCCAAATTTGTAACACAAGTAGGCTACATGGATGACCATACATCTAAGCTCTACACAAAAGATTTTCCCAACTAATCCCTTCACCCCAAGACTCTCTCAAATCCTCCCAAGGATGAGTGTAGTCTTGCACTCCAATAACATACACACAACAAAACAAAGAGGAAACAAAAATAAACTTCATGTAAACAATTGAAAGTATAACACAACATAGTCTCACAATTTTCAACTAAATAATATAAATACATAAACAAGACTTCCATGATAGATGCACTTACCTTTCTTCAGGGCTATGGTAATGGTGAATTTGATGAAGAGCTCAAACTTTCCTTTACTAGTTCTTCCTTCTCCTTGTCTAAGCCTCTACATCTCCTTAGGTGGGTTTCTCCTCCAAAAAAATAAGAATGCATAATCTAGAAGTGCTTTCTTCCTAGTCTCTTTTTCCTATTAGAAAAAACATTCCTCCCTTCTTACCCTCATCCCAAGGTAAGGTAGACATCTTGGTTCTTTTCAACTTTCCACATGCCCCTAGCTAAGGAATAGAAGGATAATCAAGACATGGGGGAAGGAACAAACCTTGGAAGCATACCCAATTTCGTCACTCTCAAAGAAGGCTCTTTTTGAGAGGCCATTTGGGAGCTTTGGGTGGAGGAAAAGGTAAAAATAGACCCCCAAAACTATGCATATGCCTTGGGGTACCTAAAACTAACCCTAACAACTCCCTAGGGCTCAATTTAACCCCTCAAAAATACATGTGAAGTTAACTCATGAAAATAGGAAGTGATGAGACACATGCCTTGGTTCTCTAACCCACTAACTATACCTAGGGACTGACAAGGTGACCTAAGGGTGAGGTAAGGTCAAATATTCTACTCAGGCATGCCAACACATAACACTAGTGTCAAGTGACACAACAAAAGAAAGTACACATCACACCATTGAATTACACACATGGCATGCCTAATGGATAATCACATTTACATTTACACATTTAAATTTACATTAAATTTTGCACTTATAATATTTATAAATAACATTCACTCTTGCATCATATTAACAAAATTAAAATCACATAACAACAAAGTTGTTCTCTTCCTAGAGTCGACCTCGGTCATATACTCTTTTCACATAATCCACCCTTATTTCCCCACATTTAAAACCATGGTCATAATCTTGCACACTCAATTCAGATATCAGTACCAAATGAAATCATTGCATATATAAACATATTGAAAGAGAAATATTATCTATAATAATCATTCAAATACAAATACATTTGAGAAACTGCATTTCATGATTTCAACATAAACATAAACTATATTGTACCCCAATTATATAAGCATCACAATGTAAGTTCAATTTCTCTTTAAAAAGTAACCCTAAGTCAATTGCAGAACCATAGCATTAGGAAATCAATCATCATAACTAACTCAATTTTCTCATTCCATAAGATAACACAAATCAATATGCAGAATCCAGGATTCAATTATGTTTTCATATCATAAAGTTCATATGAATCTAACATACACATGTAAAATTAGATCTAACATCATCATCCATATAAACATGTAAAATCATCACATAATGTCTAAAGATAAGAATTCATAATCAAAATACGTCTAATGTCACATAAAAATTTATCATCTAGATAATCCATGTGAAAAATATTAGTTGAGCTAAGATGGGCTAGGGCAGGACCTCACATGAGTACTTTGAAAACCTTGGCAATATTTCTCCAAACATCCCCCAAAATCCAATCATTCCTTCATGAATTCCCACTAATTCTCCTTATCCTACCTTTGACAATGAAAATCCATTATCCTATTCATCCACACCTTCTTCCTATTTTGATCCTACATATCCTCTATATACATCCTTCATACCTCCATCTCCTTCTATGGTCGTATCCCAATCACAATCATTTCAAAGAAACACTACTAGCTACATCCCTTATACAAATCCTCCATCCCTTTATCCTCTAGCCCATTTTCAAATCCAAGATCCTAGTCTTCCAATCCATTACCCCAATCCCCCATC